>OX438609.1:6516933-7830482 GCA_949316135.1 Choreutis nemorana
AAACGACTACAAATCTAATATTTACTTTTATTTTAAGGGCACCAAAAGATTTTTATTTAATTATATTCAAAATGCTACTGTTCAGGTCAGATGGCATGACGACCTCCTTTGAGATGAAATTTGAGGAGGTGCAATCATTGGATCATGCAGGACTAAGTCTTCGCTCTCAACTGTATAACAAATACTTTTGAGAGTTTTAAAACACGCGTGCCATCTGTTGTAAGCCGAAGCAGTGGCAGATCCCACCCGTCTCTATGTCCCCCCTCGCACCCCGCACTCGTTTAACTCCCCCCCCCTCCCGACACCCATGCGGCTTTCGTTCGTTCAAACTTACGTAGGTCAGTTACCGCCCGACCGCAAGGGAGCATGGCTGCGTCAAAGTTTTACCGCGAACTCAATCTTTCTGTTTACATGCGCTGTGTAACGTAGTGTTTACAAAAACACAAACTTTTCAATACAAACTGTGAAGTGAAAAAAGTTTTTTAGAAGAGACTAAGTTGTTAGTGTGACAAATGAACTATTTTATATTATTATTAATATGACGAGAAACTTTGAGAAAATGATTTTATTAAAAGTTTGGATGTGTTTCCTTGTGGTGGCCGGTGCGCGCGCACGCTCTGCGCCGCCCGCCCCCGCCGGCTGTCAGTGGGACTATTCCGATGCGAAGTTGAGTGAATCAAACTTTCTCACGTGCAACATCAAAACCATCGGGTCTGTGGACTTTTTGTTTAAAAACATCACCACCGCGCAGGCGTACAACACCAACAAGTTGAAGTTAACTTGTACTGATTTGCTTTTCTTTGAAAGCTCTCTGCACATGAACACTGGAAGTTTTTTAGGACAACTACGAAAGCTTGAGGACTTGCGCATTGAATACTGCAAGATACGTTATGTACCCGCAACTGTTTTGTCCCCGCTTCGTGATTTAACTAGTTTAACTCTTCGTTCCTATAACACTGATTGGCCTGCGATGACTATGGAATTCCACGCTGAAAGTTTTAGAGGGCTTATGGAGCTTCGAACATTGGATTTGGGTGACAACAACATATACATGTTACCTTCTGAAGTGTTTTGTCCGCTGTTCAGTCTAGAATCATTAAACCTAACAAACAATAGGATTCAAGACATATCAGAAATCGGCTTCTCAGACTGGGGCAAAGGACCTATAGCGCCCGGTAAATCATGCAATACTGGTTTAAAGATGCTGGACTTGTCTCATAACAATGTTTTACGACTTCCTGACAATGGGTTGTCTAGTTTAAGATCTTTAGAAGTCTTGAATATTCAAAACAATCTAATTAACGAGATTGGAGACAGAGCCTTCGTCGGATTAAATTCATTAAAAATTCTGAACTTGTCGGGAAATAAGTTAGTCGCTGTCCCTCCAGAACTATTTCAATCCTCGAGAGTTATCAAAGGAATCTCATTAGCGAACAATTCACTCTCCGTTCTGGCTCCAGGATTATTAGAGGGTCTTGATCAACTTGAAAAACTCGATTTGTCAAGAAACCGGCTAACAAATGATTGGGTTAATAGAGACACTTTTTCTGGGCTAATTCGATTAATTATTTTGAATTTGTCACACAATTCACTTGTACGTTTAGACCCAAAATCATTTCATGATCTAAATAATCTACAAGTTTTAAATCTGGATAATAATGCTATTGAAACCATAAACAATGGCGCATTTGCTGAACTGAAAAATCTTCATCAACTTTCAATATCTGACAATCGTCTTAAAACGTTAAATGAACATATATTTTCAAATTTATTCGTTCTTAACCAACTATACCTGGATAACAACCAAATTTTTGATATTCATGAACGTTGCTTTGAAAACATAACCTACTTGCAAGACCTTGGTATAAATGGAAACAACTTGAACAATGTGCCTGAAGGCATCAAGAAGTTGAGATTCTTGAAATCACTTGACGTCGGCAAAAACAACATAACAACAGTTTCTAATTCATCATTCGATGGCTTGGAAGAACTGTACGGTTTACGCCTTGTTGACAACCACATTGTCAGCATACCTAAAGACACGTTCAGCACGTTACCGTCACTCCAAGTTTTAAATTTAGCCTCAAATAAAATAGAAAGCATCGAACAAGACGCATTTTTGTCTAATCCAACCCTAAAAGCTATTCGATTAGATGGAAATAAACTGTCCGACATTCGAGGAGTGTTTAGTAAACTGAGTACGCTGGGGTGGCTTAACATTTCTGACAACAAGCTTATATATTTCGATTATAGCTATATGCCTGAGAATTTGGAATGGTTGGATATTCATAACAACAATATCTCAAAACTGGATAACGAACAGAATGTGCAACAGAATATTCGAATGTTGGATGTGAGCTTTAACGCTTTAGAAAACGTTGATGAAAGATCAATACCTGATTCTATTGAGGTCCTTTTCTTAAATAACAACAAGATTCACACGATTCATCCAGGTACGTTCTTACAAAAAAGAAACTTAGAAAAAGTTTTTGTGACCGATAATAAATTGAGAACCGTTGAGCTTTCGGCGTTTACTTTGCCCCATATTCCAAAGCATCGAATGTTGCCCAAGTTTTACATTGGAAACAATCCGTTTGTATGCAACTGTCACATGATTTGGCTACAGAAAATAAACCTATGGAATCACATGAGGCAATATCCAAGATTTATGGATTTAGATTCAGTTATGTGTGAAGTTGTTAGCAACAAATATGGAGGGAAAGCTAACCTCATGGATGTTCCTGAAACACAGTTCCTCTGCTCATACGAAACCCATTGTTCGTCCAGTTGCTTTTGTTGTGATTTTGAAGCCTGTGATTGCAAAATGTCATGTCCTGAAGGGTGTTCCTGTTTTCATGATAGCAATTGGAGTTCAAATGTCATTGATTGCTCTAATGCCGGATACAACGAAGTTCCTGAAAAAATACCTATGGATGCTACTGAATTATATTTAGATGGCAATGATTTTGGTGCATTAAACAGCCATTTGTTTATTGGCAAGAAAAAACTACACAAACTTTACCTCAATAATAGTAGAATTATGTCTATTGACAACGACACCCTTAATGGTCTACACTCATTAAACGTACTACATCTTGAAAACAATCAATTGACCGAGCTTTCAGGTGGAGAGTTCTCGCAAATTAAGCACTTAAGAGAGTTATACTTAAATGATAACTTCTTGACAAGTGTCGCAAACAAGACTTTTGAAAACTTATCGTCTCTCAGAGTTGTGCGTCTACAAGGAAATAAGATTGTTAATCTTGATAAAAAATTAGCTCACATCTCAAACTTGGAAAGCGTGAATGTTGAAGGAAATCTTTTTACTTGTACCTGTGACAACGTACGGGTTTTACAGAATTGGTTTAAGAAAAACTTTGAAGATCCCGCTGATATGTTGTGTGCCGATGAAAATGGACTTATTTCAAACTTAACTGTTTTTGATGTGATAGATAAGTGTCGTGATTCTAATGTGTTAGACAATACTATTCCTACTGAAAATCAGCCCTATCAGTACGATGTGACAACTATTAAATTGAACTTTGTGCCACTTTTAGCTGTAGTTCTAATAAGTGTAATTCTAATCCTTTTGTTTGGTGCCTTAGCATTTTCGTTTAGACAAAATGTACGACTGTGGGCTCATTCTAAGTATGGAGTACGGTTATTTAAAAGTGCTTCGATTCAAGAAAGTGAACTTGACAGGGATAGATTGTATGATGGATATGCTGTATATAGTTTATTGGATGATGACTTTGTATCAAAAGTTGTTGCTCCTGAGATGGAACATTCAGGTTATACTATGTGCTTTCACTATAGAGATTTACAACATGTACCAGACAATTATTTGTTAGAGCAAATAACAAATGCATCTGAGTCATCTAAGAGAATAATTATATTTATATCATTTAACTTTTTACAAAACGAATGGTCTAAAGTTTCATTTAAAGCAGCAATCAAACACGTTATCACTTCTATTCACCCCTCCATTAGACGGCATCGAGTGGTTTTTATTTTAACGACCGATATAAGTGCATTGAATTTAGATTTAGATTTTCAAAATTATTTAAAAACCTGCAACGTTTTATTGTGGGGTGAAAAGAAGTTTTGGGAAAAGATTAGATTTGTAATGCCAGATAGTTCTAATTTGCACTGGAACAAAGATTCAATTAATTATAATCATGGCGTATGTCCAAACGGCAGACGCCATCCATCAAGGTACACAGCTTCACCCACTGCTCCTGAGCATTGGTACAAATATGATGCCATTCCACCTCAAACTCCTACGACAGCCGCTGTAGGGATAAACATTGAAGATGACACGTCTATGTTGACAAATACAACATTGACAAGTCAAACTCAGGACGGAGATAATCCGCATCATAGTTACATTTCAATAGAAACTCAAAATTACGAGTTACCTTACGGTGGCCGTCCCAGGCCGCCTAATACGTTACGCAAACATCCTGGGCACCACTCCCCGTCAATGCTTGACGAACAAGGTTACTTACAACCTCGCTCGTCAGTACACGAATGCTTGCCACAAACTCATTTAGCTACACATAGATGATAAGATTGTTCAGAAATGCCGTTATCTCCAACAGATATTTCTTAATGGAACGTCACATTCCAAGCACATGTGTAGGCTAGACTGATTTAAGTTTGGCCATGCCTTATAGTAAGTGATAATTTTGTAGCTATTGGGCAATTAAGTGGCCAAATGTCTCACTAAGTTTACATTTGTTCCTGTCTAAATTATATATTAAATCTAGAGACTGTGTAGAGTATAATTAATAAATGTCTAAGCCTTATCGCACCTAGAATGCGATTTATTCATCATGTAAACAATGTTGAATAACTTAATGTAATTGTTGTTCCTTAAGACTGATAATAATAATTTATTATAACAAAGCTATCGCCAGTATCATGATGATTGTATAAAATGCTATATTATTTTCGTATGTGTGTTGTAAGTAGAAATATATCTCATTGTTACCAAATATTTTGTAGATAGATATTATAATGTAATATTAGGTACTAATTTGTATAAATTATTAACTTTTATAGATATACTAGTCATTAGTTGGAGTATTATTGTAGATCGTTGATGATTAAAAGAAAAATATGAACTTAACAATAGCTACTCCAGCCATTTAAATATAAATACCTACAAATAATGCTTGAATTGATATTCATTTATTTTATAAGTGCACTAATACTAAACATTCATACTATCATTATCTTTTAAATTTTGAGGTAAACAAATTTCTGTTAAACTGTTACAACTTTTTAAACTGACTGTTACTTTTACGTATTATTAAAAAGAAAATAAAAGTATTACAAAATGAAGATTAAGTTTTCTTTATCACCTTAAACTTTCCAATAGTTTTAAGTTATCAAATTGATATAAAAATGCCTATGGTATTCAAAACAAATAAAAGTTAATGTCGGACCATTTTTTAGTTACATCCACTTGAAATAAGTACTTTCAAGGCCGCAAAAATCCTTTAAAACTACCCTACCTGACTAATTAAAATACTATACTGTTTTTTTGCTTTATTACAAAATTTTTACGCACCAAGGATACTTTTCATTCACTTTTTGATTTTGTATTTATTAATATATTGCTGTCATGTCCTGTGGTTGCCAAAGATGATATTTTCTTTTGTCTTGCCGACAGTAACAACAAAAACTGTTCTTTTGTAAAGAAAACCAAATGTCGGTGTAGAACTGCTAACCGTTGTTTCAAAAATCGAAGCATAGAACAGAACCTTGAAAAAGTTTAAAACTCATTTCGGTTTGCCGACAATCATCAACGACTATAATAATGGTCCCTTTTCAGGTAGAAAAACGCTCCCATGTCATATTTCATCCGTCAAGGATACTATGGTAGCTATAAAAGAGATTTACAGTATTCCTTGTATTCGTTGCTAGTTAGAGCCGTATTTATTTGACCTTCTGTCGGACATGGTCCGAAGAGTATTTATTGATTTTTTTCTTTATTAGTTTTTAAAGTGTGAGCTTCGCAGCGACATATGGTGTGACATGCTCTGAATGGTTCGACGGTTACTGCTTACTTTTTACTCCATTCCTCTACAGGCTGGAATAGCAACTGGCATTGTTAGCTTAGGTATTTTATCATCCATATTTTAAAAATCAACATTTCAAAGTTCACGCACGGCTTGTTAGAAATTTTTATCGCAGACTATAAATTGAACATTCAGATACAATCATTGACAGAAAGTATTCAATTTTTAAATTTAAAAAAATCTTTGGACGTGGAAAAACTTAAAAGAAACTGTCATTATCATTGATCAAACATGATACAAACCGCAACTGGTTGACCACCGAGAAATTAATAGAGAGAAAGCAAGCTATGGCCTACCAGTGTCGCAACCGAAATCAAAATGTGGTAAGTAATTGTTGTTGTATTATAATAAAATGGATAGTTCGAAATCGTATAAATCATTCAATAATTTAAATATGAATAAACTTTGTAGAAATTCTAAGTGATTTGAAATCGAGATAAGTTGTGTAATTTTAAGAAATTCCATGTTATTGCTATCATTTGTTTGGTTAATTTAACTACTTAATTAAAGTTTTCACTCAATGTTTTTCAACCAAACTTACTTCCTAATAGTAAAACCTACAAATATTATTTCAGATGACATGGACTTGTTTGGGCTTCAGTAAAAATAAGTTTTATTTCTTTTGGCTTAATCGACTGTAATTTCATCCCCAAACATTTCAAAAGCAAAGTCTGGTTTTGAGATAACTTGCTATCAATATCAAGGGATATCGAAGCTATCTTTGGATTTCACGGTTTACGCACCATTGGAGTCCGGTATCTCACAAATATGTCCCCACGAATAGATAAGAAATTGGCCAGATATCAAACGGAGTCCTTTCGTTATTGCTTCATAATTTAATGGATTCTGAGTAATAAACTCATTTCTTAAAACTTGTATTACATCCTTAAATTACTTTAAATCTTATTATTAGGTGAGTTTTGTACCTATTTTTCATTTTACTTTATTTAGGCCTTTTACTATCTCGATTCTTATTTCATCGCAAAGGAAGTTTAAAAGAAGAGGGAAGAAGGGATAAAATAAAATTCCGAATTAAGCAAAAATAATTTGGTATGGATTTTTTGGTCTTCTTCACATACCTAAGTGGTATGCGATCATGCACACAATACAAAATGATTGATGCAAATATTTCCCAGTAGGTAAAACATCGGGGTAATAAATTAAAAACGTTGTAAAAAAGGAATATGGAAGTTTTCGAAAAATTCAAAAGGATTGATCTCTGACATAATCCATCTTGGTCGTTTCTTATTTTAGTGGCACATCGAACAACAAAAGATATGACTAATCCCAAGTGCCCCGGGTCAAATGAGATGATAGATTTGTGTTGTGTCTTGGCGTTTGATCGACGCGTGGTATCCAAAATGTTACCAGTTTTGTTGTTTGTGTTGTCTAAGTTTCTTTTGGTACCGCCCGCTGGTTTGGCTTGACGCTTCACACTTTAATCTGAGCGCATACCTTGAGTCATTGATTGAAGTCAATCAATACAAACAATGTATTGTTTGTTGCATCCTGTTGTTTTCATTAACGACATCAAAGTATTTGAAAATATTTATTTCATGCATTTTTAGTAATACCGAAACCTACCGCTGTTTGATTTAACATTCAAATGTAAACTTGTAAAGGTCATGACTCTCATTCAAACCTTGACCAGAAGCGTTCGGACCGAATTGCTTCGTGACAAAGAGATGCTTATCGTGATGCCGATTTTGATGCTGATTCGTACAGTCACTGTGGGATGCAATCGATTACAAATTGTTATTGGGTTCTCGAAAAAAAATTCTTTATCATTGCAACTGTCATGATTTAAAATGTTGTGTAGAATATAAGCAATTCCTCTGGAACGACAACAATTTTGAGTTTTCTCCAAAATTCTTATAAAAATACACATATTTCCTTGAAATAAAATATGATTGATTTTTGTACTTGATTCATTTAAAAATATATGTACTTCTGAATCTGGAATCCAATCTCAACGCAATTCGATTCAGAAGTATTCAGTCTATTGTAAATTGTAAACCGGAGCATGGGAACACCAGAATCCCTTATTCCGTAACCAAACTGGCAAAGCTCTGTAGTTTTTATACTTCTGTCTTTTTTACTCCTGTTGAATGTAATGGGAGGATAGCAAGAGAAAAACGTATAGCTGTGTTGTCTTGTTTTGTTGCAATAGTGTTACAGTTTCGAACGCGCGTCGGGACTCTTGGAAGTAACCAAATTATTGTAAGTCAAATATGGAGTGTTTGTGGAACAATGATTGGGGTTACTTTAGGTTTTGTTTGTCTGTTTGACTTCGGAATCGTGCCGTTTGATTGATGAGAATGCATACGTAATGCCACCACGGTATGCGAACCTAAAACTTTAAATTGACTTTTTTACCTTAAAGGTAAAATAGCAAATTTCAGAAAGCCCTCATGCAGATAGTTCTGTGATATAGTTGAGACTCGTTTTAACAGAATTTAAACAATGCAGTTCATTATTTATATGATCGATAAAACATTAAATGAATTCTTGTATTATATTCTCCAATTGGTATAAAATAAAAAGAGTATGTTTTATGCAAAACAGCGCTTCCTTTGATTTTAGCAGTTACGTTACTTGAATGAAGCCAAGTTCCGTCATTAACCGATAATAATTCTTAGAAATCGCTCAAATTATGTCAAGTATTATTTATCTACTAGTTCACAATAAATTCATTCATTTTCATAAAAATTATGTCGCATAAACTTTACAAAAACGGAAATAGTAATATTAAGTGAACTGTTTAAGTTTTTTCACATGGAAACTAACTTTATTTAAATACTGATTGTGTGAAATATTTTATTGGATAGATGTCTGATTTATTTACTAAAAAAATCTATTTGATTAAAATATTTTGGTTAGCGACTTATTATTCTTACCCTAGTCGCATAAGCCAAGCATCAAACCAGTAGAACCTTAGTAACGAGACAAACTTTGTCACAGATAGTTAAATAAATTCATTGATTGAACCTTAAAACACGGCATTGATAAAAAGAAAGAGCAGATATCTTAGGAGTAGATAAAGCCCATAAACGTGTATCAACAAATTTCATCCCTCTTGATGCGAGAAACCAGTTGAGTTCTCAGTACTGTGACCAGTCAGTGAGCATGACAAGCTAATCTCATTCCCTTTAAAAGTTTAATTTAAACATGATAAAACTTTTAGACACTTGAAAAAGGTCGCAAGCTTCACGATGACTTGAATACAGAAAGTTTTAGTATAAGAGAGTATTTTTGAAGACCAAAAACAAAGGAAAATTTAATAAACTTTTACAAAACTTTACAAGATTTCACGATTAATGATTTTAAAGTTGATTCTGATAAAAAATAAAATATTAAACGTAAATGAATTAAAAAAACACGATCAATCTTAAAATTTTACCAATGATGTACAGAACATAAAAATTTGAACTTTAAAATACATATTCGTAGGTAATCTATGTATCTGTTAATAGCTAAAACTTAATAATATGATCATAAAAACCACTTGTGTAGGTGTCTTATTTATTCCTGCAGTAAATTAAAAAAACTTATTTGATCATTTTTAACATTGATTTTCGCCCCAACATTTACAATTTGGGTTTCAAATGTTTTCTTACAAAGCCTTTTAACGAGCTCACAATGAGAATTTCACATGTAGGTACAAGAACAGTTATACCATTGTGTTCACACGTGCCTTCCTATTCATACTGTATTGAAAGTAAGTGACGAAATGGTCTCCAAACTCAGAGCAGTTTTTGATGACCTTTCTATTGTTCAATGTAGAGCACTGGACTGGACTATTCTGTTAATATACCTAGATAGGAGAGCTATTATAAGTAAATATAAACAACACAATAATTGTTTGATCATTATTTGATTAATTGATTTGATCATCATCATCATCACTTTTGATTGTAACGTTAGAATTGTCTAAATTATATTATTATTGCGAACATGTGTTTTGGTTCCTTACAGACAAGCCTATTGGCTACCCAACCCAAGCCAAGATTGCAATTTATAGAATCTTTAAAAAAATCACACTTTTAAAAATGGTAAAACTAAAAGAGGGTGAGATTTCAATAGACACAACAGCCTTTGATCTTAGTTGAATATTTTTAGAGAATCTTTTATTGATAACAAAAAACAAGATTGGCATTCACTGTTTACTTAAACATTTAGTTCCAGTCATCGTAACAAACAATGCAGGCTGCCATTAGTAAGTTGAATAATAATCTGTGTTCTGAATAGAAAACATGATCAAGAACGTACTGGACTAAGGTTCTGTGGTTCCTGATCAAATTATTACGCAAAACTGGAACAGCACTAGCATATAACGTAAAAAATGTAAATATTAAAAATTATTCATCAAAAATTATGCTAGTGATGCTCTTTGATGCAATAATATTGCAGTAAATATTTATTCTTATTGATGTAGGGAAAACCCTTTGCTTTCATCACTTTAAGTTCATAAACCTATGACATTTATATGGGGGACATTTATTTTCTTTTCTTTTTAAAATATGAAGAAATGATAATTTAACATCAACTATTTTGACGTGGATCCCTAAAAGTGCACTTTCTGCTGAGTCAGAACTATCCCAGGATAGTTCGACAGCGAACGTTGGCTTTTTGTATGAAGTCAGATGAAGAAGTTTTGATATTCCAACTTGCACAAGAAAAAAATATGCATCGAAGTTAAATCAATATTTTATTCTATCTTACATTAAAGGAAGAAGTTAAGTTCACTTAAAAAATATTTTAAATATCTACAATGAAAGTGATGTTTGAATTTTTATAAAAATGATATAAATTGTTATTTTCAACTTTAACAAATCAAAGCCTCTCCAAACTCCAAATTTAACTGATTAAAAATAACTTTCAACATCGAAAAAGGTCAAGCCTAACAAAATAGAAATATGATCGTAATTTGGTGTAAGTATGAACATAATTTCTCCTTCGCTTACGAACTCTGACTTGATGAATTACTTACGTAATTGGAGATCACGTTTTGGACTGGTGTTGACTAGGAAAAGTTTGAAAACATAATTATTTCTTCTCTTCCTACTTACATTAAAACATTTATCAATCAACGTTAATCAGTTTTCTTTATTATTTAGGTATACAATTTTGACTTATAAGGTAAATATATTTAACTCGTTGCTACGAGCAAAAATAATCCAATATTACAGAAAATATTATAACTTACTACGTAGGACTAAAAACTGAAGTCATTAAAAAATTATTTATTGTAATACAATTTGGTTTACTATAAAACGATAAGAATAGCAAAAGGCATTTTTATCAATCAACAATTATAGTGACCAAACATGGCAAAACAATAAATTTATTTTTTCTATCTCAGAAAAATTATACTGCCCTCTACCAGAACACAGGAGAATCATTTGCTGAAAGTGAAACTAGAACCTATGTTGATGCTTCAATCTTTCAGGGAATAAAACAATGTATATTTTAGTTTTTATGTTTTGTTTTTTTGTTACTATTGTTTTCGAATAAAAGTTTTGATTGAAAACTTAATACTTATTTTCACTCAAAACAAAGAAATTATTGACGTTGAGACAAAATGGTGAAAAAAACCATTATTCAACAATTAAATCGCTTTTAATCGCTTCTGGAGAAAAATACTTCTGAAACCATAATTTAACATACAAAAGTGTTGTAATGGAATTTACTTCAGTAATTAAAAATTAACAATTGTTTAAGTTTATCCTGCAAGCAGCCACAGGTGTTCACATAAAATGTCGATAAACAGTAATACGAGGTGCTAAAAGAAGCCGACATTTAGCCAAGTCTTGGGAAAATTTCCAACAACATAACTCCGTATCCATTACCAAGTTAGGAGAACTTATAAATACAGTTTGCAAAGGCGAACAAGCATCGAATGCAAAACAATCCGATAGCAAGGCTCTCTGTCGACAAACTGTACCAATTTAAAGTTTAAGTCCGAAAGTGTTTTAGAAACGTTAACAATACTAAAATTTAGTACGGACTCATTATTTTCACGATGTTCTACTTTCCGCAATTACAAGTAACGATCTCTTGTTGAACAATGATGTTTTCTCAAATAAATCTTTAACAAGACTCAAATGTTCTTTTTACAATTAGTTCAAAATTAGGATGAGATGTTCTTTTTTACTATAGATAGAATGGTTATGAAAAACTGTATTGATGATAGTTGATTAAGATAGATACACCTATTTTTCAACAGTTATTTCTCTCATTAGTGTATATAAGTGAATGCGATTGCATATTTAAAAATATTGTAACTCTGTACTGTAATGATTTCGGACATAAAATGAGATAATTTGTTTTCATCACGAACAGGATCTCCATTGTTATAAAACAATTCAAAGTTTATCTCTAAATTGCATTTAAATCTAATGATAAAGCGTGGCCTTTAAAAGTAATCGGAAAGGTTTGTCGTATTAGAATTTAATACATGGAAAAAAATTAAACGACAACGTCATTAAATTAAATAAGTTCGTTCACGGTGCTCTTTGCTTTATGCTAGCTCAACCAACCCACAAAGTATCCTTTAAAGACGATAAATTGTCCCTAATAACACAAATATTTTATTATTTAATAGCTGTTTTAACAAAAAGTATTCACCGTCAAGTTTTACGACGTAAGTATTTGGGTAAAAAATAACTTTGCTTTTAGTGAGACCGATCCGATCAAAAGTTTGTGTCAAAAAAGGGATAAGGGACTATCAACGTCGCGGGTGCCCAGTTTTATACATTTTTTTTCTGATCTTCAACTTTTATAACCCATGTTTGATATACACTGCTAACTAACATCTATCTCTTTCAAATGTTCAATTTTAACAAACTTAAAAGCGAGAGAGTAATAAGAATTGCTTAACGAGTTTTTGGAAAATGTTTATGGAATAATGTAGTGCATTGCGATCAGCTTTTTATATATTTATTTTTATAATTTAGAAATGACGAATGAAGATTGTTGCACAAAATGTAGGTGCCTCAAAGGATCTAAAGATTTTATCAGCGTTCCGGGGTGTCAAATACATTCTGGCAATAGTTATTATATTTTTGGATTTTAAAGGATAATATTTTATTTGAGCAAATCAGTGCAACCAGACATACAAATAAAAAAGTTCATTTAAAATAGATTTTTAAATATATATAGGCTTCGAGCATCTCCTTATTTGCATCTTCAAAATGCACGTTCGCCATATTTCCTCTAAGACGATTGATAGGCATTTTATAACCTATTGTTGAGTTTTATTTGTATTTCATGACTACTCTTGACCTTCTTTTATGCTTTTAGATTTAAAGGTCATCAAACACCATCTGACTAAAGATTTATCTATTTATATTACATGAATTAATTCGTAGTGGAATTAATTGTGGTAAACAATGTTTAAATTAGGCTACTTAGGTAGTTGTTGGGTAGGTAGAGGAAAATGTTTTCCTTTTATTTATTAAATATAAAATTTATTTTATATCTAAAATTTTATGAAGTTGTATAGTTCCAAACTAAATCACTAATGATTGATAGTCTATAATATTTCGTTGTGAATTGATCGTAAAATGTGTGGATCATTAATAATACAGATGCATTAAAAGTAACCTTTATTCATCTATAATAATAAAATCAATGGAACTTCATCTTAAGGAAGCAGATGCAGTAGACCTTTTTGAGAAAATAAAAAATCTTAAGCGATTGTAAACAAACAAGGTGTTAATACTAAAGATAAAAATCGAAACCATACCGACCCCCTCCTTAAAATATTGATATTTAAGAGTCACATCACAGGCCTGTGTAATGCAGGCAGCCCCAACAATATACCATTGGCATACCAGATTACCACATCAAAAATTCTGTTTGAATCATTTGCCAGACGAAGATCGACTCTTTGTCAAGGTGAGATGGTTTGAATTCATATGAGATATTTCATCTATTAATGAGTGCAGGTGGCATCAGATGGCGTCACATCAGCTTTATCTTTAGTATCACATCTTCAAATATTAAACTTTTACTTTTATAGCCATTTGAATTAAACGTTGCGTCGAATAACGGATCTGCCCAATACAATTACTGAGTTAGCAATGCCAGTGTTATCGATTATACCACAATATTTATTGTGGTAGTTTATCAAGTAACTGAGATAATGATATCACTTATTCAAACATAAAGCCTAACTGAATAGCTAAGACAATCGAGCCTTTTGTTTTGATGAACATGACTTGATTATGTAGTCCTTATCAGACTTCAACCAACTTTACTTTTAGTTTAATATAATTCAGAATCTGAAAACTCGTTCAATGAATACATTATTCTATACAAGGAATTGTTCGATATAGTTCTCATGGACCTTGATTAAACTGAACTGCATTTTGTGGATAAACGAATTATTCCCATATACCTATCAGAAGCTACAAGTAATTTGAGTAGTTCCAGAACAAACAGCTTTAAAATAACAAGTTTATCAGTAAACAAGAGCCCGGGGCTAAATGTGTTCACGGACGTAAATGAACTCATACCGTGGAATATTAAACTTTGCCAACATTGTAAAACAATGAAGTCAATTCAAGTTTAATAGGGGTCAGACTATTATAACGCACTCTTGATTCAATTTTAGTCTGGACCCAAATGTAAATTGTATACAATTACTTTGAATTCCAGACATAATTGCACGTATTGAGTTTGTTTGATTTTTGCAAATTGTATAGTCTTATTGTAACGAATAGAGAGAATCAAATCAACCAAGTTTTTGAACAAAACATTTTCAGACAATAAGTTATACCTACTTACTTAGTTACCACCATACTAGCTCATTGTTGCAATTAAATACAAAGATAAAAGAAACAAGATCACGCAATGATCTCTTTCAGAATCGACTCGTTGACAACAAAAGATGCTGCGTGAGCCATCTGGCTCGAAACCTTTAAACAGTGAGTCTTGCCCGATAATTTCTTTACTTACCCATCCGTGCGTTTGGAGAATTTGTATTTTCGAAGCTCGTTTCATAACGTAAAATTACACGTTCGCCCTCCAATATTTGGTAACAAACCATATAATTTTCGAAGTCACGAACAGTCTTAAGTCATTCATCAGTACCTATAGCGTTATTGCGTAAAGTTTTTGTTAAACCACTGAGTCGAGTCCAAGCCACTTACCAGTTATTTGGATCCAGTTAATCTTGTGCCATGTGATCAGGATGATTCAACTTTTGTTTTAATCGGAATCTATGGTCATTTTACTTGAATTTATCTTGGCAAAGTTAGTATGTATGATTATTAACACATGAATCTAACTCAGCAAAACATGTAGGAAAAACGGTCAAAAATTGAAACGTAGTAATTATAATATTTCCAAGAAATGTTGTTTTTTGAACGGCTAATAAAAGGTTGTCTGTGGAAACGAAAAATAAAAATAAAGTTAAGGCTCCGTCACACAAAATATTGTATACCTAACTTATTAAAATGTGTTAAAACCACAATCGTATTAATGAGAAAAGGTAGCAAATAATCAAATAAATACATTATAAACAATAAATACAAGTATTTGAAATAGTTTTTTTTTTGTTCGTGTTCTCAAAGAAAATATAAACTTCTCTGGGAAGGCTAAGTGAATTTAATATTTCTACTAGGACTCCTAATATAAAATTATGTTAACCTCAAGTTATTTTTTTCCGCAAAATACTGGTATGTGTTATGAGCCTTTAGTGGTGTGGCCACCAACATAGCAAATATTCCAATGGGTGGACTGAAACAGCGCTTGTCAATCAAACTTCGCTTTTGCCTCACGTTGCAATCTTCGTAATAGACTTTTGCGTATACAGTCGTAACATTTCCATTCCCATATTCATCATCAGCCTTCCTTTTATTTTTAAAATTTTTACCTTACAGCAACTTTTAAATGGTTTATCTAGAAGATTTTTTTTCCTTTCACTTGTATCGTGATTTTTCCTTAATCAAATCGCATCCAATCCATCTAAATTACCCATTCTTCTTGTTACCCTAAAAAAATAACCTACATTACCAGTCTAACCGGCTCATTACTTAATCCAAAGACAAGACCATCCCTAATATAACCTTCTACTGTTTAACCCTTTTATGAGCCATCAGCCGAAATCGGAACCACGTGTCCGTTTATCGCGAAAGAGCAAGAAGAAGATATGACTAGTATGGGTGCATCTCTTTTAGTGGGGGACAATTCTGTGGTTTCAATATAGCACCAGGGTCATGGCCTGATAGCCTGATAGTAAAAGGTTGGCGGAACAATCGAGTGTTCGTGAGAATAGAACGGCCACTTGAAGTTAATGCACCTAAGTTTCTCTGGGATGCTTTCAACAAATAGTAAGCAAAGATCTTAGTTGTCTCGTCACGAAAAGATGTTATTGTTTGTTACTTGAATTCGTTACATGGAATATCCAGACGACGTATGTTTACATCACGAAATCTATAGAAAATATCAATAAAAAGTTTAGTAACGTAAAATTATAGACGCCAGCTTTAACTCTTTGTAAAAATCAATTAATCTTAGTGATCCTTGAGCGTTGATCTCAAAGAGAGATGATCTAACGTGACAAAATTATAGGTTAGATGTATCTACAGCTATGCCGTTATACAATACAATTGGAGGTTATAAAACAATCGATATTTAAAGTGAAAATGACGTGAGAAGCAGTAGTGTTGTCCGGAGGTCGATAAGGCCACGATATCTTTTGAACTTGACTGTCGAGCCGATTTGATACGACGATCACTTTTGACGGCCGCTTCCTTTTGTTCACTATCATTATTAAATTATACCATACGACTTCGTACTTCTCGATACTATAATAGAGAATGTATTTTTTTTCTTACAATCATGAAACCAAAAGATTAAAACTTTATTCGAATACGTCAATTTCCAGAAAAACCTTATTAAATCCTTTGAAAATTAATGCTATTCCGAAATGAATGAAACATAGTGAGTGGCAAGCAATAACAAACTGTCTCATTCGCAGCGGGTATAACCTAATTATTCATAAAAGTTCTTAATGTACCGCTCCGATTCGAGATAATTTTAAAAGACTGTTCAATTTAGTCGTAAATTAAAGCCAGATATTCAACTGTCCGAATATTATTGATGGACGTTGCAAATATCCAGAAGAATGCATCTGTAAGGCACAATGCATTGAACCTGCAATAAAAATTATTAATACCCATTCAAACGAAATTTCCGAACGCTCCGAGCGGGGTACGGAGGCAAATTTGTGTTCACAACGGTTGGCAATACATACTAAAATTGTAGGTTCTGATAAATAAAGACTTTGGAGTAGAATTTAATATTCGTATTTGAGGCCAAGTTAGTCGGCTGAGTGGGAGTGGTTTCGTTGTTCGTGCCTCACCGGAAAGATTTATATTACATGCGTTTTCGTATGCAAGTGATCTGAAATTGTCGAACAGAGTCCGACAAACGTCCTTATTCCGTGATAAAATTGAGAGCCGAAGTTCAGATGACATCATCACCATGAACAAGCTAGTACAAATTTTGAAGGAAAGGCATGGTTTAATGATTAATATTATTCCGATGCGATTTCATTCGCATTCAGAATAAGTCCCGCTGGCCGCATTATAGCCCACGCCCATTCCGCTTTTAACGACTATTCAATACACTCTTCAATGAATGATTGCTCTTTGATATAAAACTTGAGCGGACAACTATCGTGGACGTTTTGCTTGTAAAGAAAAAAAGTTGTAAAGCGATCCCTCGGTATTTTGTTTGAGGGGTTATTCTGCCAAGTCTACATAACATGAGACCGTTCTTGAAGAAAGTATGAGAAAAAGTAATAACTTTGCGATTTTACTAACACATATCAAAATATGGTATTAACACTACTGCAAAAATATTTATGTGTTAATAAAGAGCAAACAATAAATATAAACGTAGGACAATAATGATGACTAAAAAGGTCAATCTATGATACTTTTGTTGGGGCTAGTCTGTTTTGTAGAGGAATACATTTTAGACAGCGGCAGCGTTTTTGTACCCACATTTGAATTCCTCATATCCTTGTTAACTAAAAAAAGATATGAATTGGACCCATTGTGTAATTTAAAAGTAAACTAAGATCTGGGAAGTTTCTGCTTGAACAATAACGCATTTTAATAAATTTCATTAAGATTGACAGAACTGATTACGGGTTAACCCTTCCTTTCGTTTCGTTTTCTTAGATTAAGCCGACATTTGGACAAAGAGGTAGATATAAATCAAATTCTGTTTAGAAGCTTAGTTTGTGAATAATAAATTGGGAAACAAACAGCTGGCTGACTCACATTTGGGTTGATCTAGTTAAGCAAAGCGACCTGATTACTGATAATACTATAATGAGATGTCTCCGGTATCCGCACGATAAGTATTCTTCAACGTTAACAAAAAATATGGTACCAATACAAATTATATTTTATACAATAGAAGCGTATAGCTTTAATTTTTAATTATTTATTAAATTCAGAAGTCAAAGAAAAATCTTTTGTTTCGGAAATCCACCGCATTTGATAAACAACGATCCAACAAAGGAGCAAGGGTTTCAGTAAAAATTTACGCGATTAAAAAGTATTGAAGATGTAAACAAAACAGATTTCTTTGTGGCGATTGTTTATAAAACTCCAAAGGGGGGAGATTACCACCTCTTCGGCGAATAACAAAAGACTTGCGGGTGTTTTAAAGAGGATTAAGAAAGAGGTAGCCGTATCATAGCTAAGAGCTTACTTAAGTTTATGGGAAGTGTTGCCTTAAGACGTTTTAACCATGACTGCCTTAAAAGGGTTGCGCTTTTTGTAAAATCACGTTTAAAAGCCCTTTGAGGTGATCGCAGGACGCTGTTCTTCTAATACGTGGGTACGGTTTTTTTAGTTATCTATCTGGCCCAACGTGGGGGATCTAAATATAAGTTCCTTAATGATGCCACGATTTTGTTTCAGCTTAATTAGTAACTTGCAGTTATGTATCTTTTAAATTGAGATCAACACGAAGGCAAGGACAACAAATTAGAAAACTAAAAAGATTTTAATATTTTTTCATATCAAGCATGTGGTTTATATTTTGTTATCAATACAGTTTATTTTAAATTAATATAAACTAAATATAGTTCAATGTCATATTAAAAATGGGGTATAAATATTCCACAAAGTAATCTTGAAGATTTTAAGAGAAACATTAATAAAAGTTAATAGACTGTTAATATTAATACCATATGAGTTTAAAATGAAAACGAGAAAGGACGAGATTCCTTTCCCGGCAGAGACATTTATCATTTTTGCTATTAAGTATAACAACAATATGGACCCCGAAGGAGCCAATGGGGTCATCACAATAGCAAATGATACCTTCGGGCTTAGTCGACTCAATGTGCCTTAATTAACCCTCAACTACTTACACAGCTTACACAGGAATAATAAACTCAACTCTTATACACTACAAACACAGTATCCTGCCTTTAAAACAAATATCTGTTTAAAACTCATACATTTTATATCTTTTTAATATAACTCGTACAAGCAAATATGAACAAAGTAGTTTTATTGCATTTTTGATATGAAGGAATACGAGTCCTACAACAAATAAGATCCCTTTTACATATTTATGATACAAAAAAAGATCAAAAAGAGAAGGTTCTATTGTTAACATGGGAGTAAACGAATTTATGTAAAACTTTTTCTTTTTTACCATTCGGACAGTAAGGCAGGTGAAACGGACAGGTGTAGGTTTTTAGGCGTTTAATTTAAGAGAAATGGAGCAATAGGTAAAGATTCGTGCCTTTCCGTGTTTGTTTTTAGTCCGTCACGGTAACCTAAATAATATATATGAAGGTTCATTTTAACGTTTTGCTGACGTCATTAAATTTTGGATTGGTTTTTTGTAAGGGTCGCAATGGCGGCGGTTTGTAGAATTCTTCGTTAATATAATGTTTGCCTTCGGGACCGAATACGCCCAAAGGTTCGGCGAAGATAAAAGCGATAATTATTTTATAGCAGGAGTTCCTTGTTTGTTTCTCTAATAGCCACTTTAATAGAAGTCGGTGAGGTCTTGTGGAATAACAAAGCCGTGCTGAATCGAATAAATTAACTAAAGTATCTCTCCGAACCATCTTTTCTTTGAAAACTTTTAATTGTACAAATTAAAAGAATAAACTATAACGTAAAGAACAACGTATTTTTAATTAGTGCGTCGGGTAGTACAATGTTGAACATAATTAGAAGGGGAAATATGTAATTTCAACAAAGATAAAGGTAGAAAGTGTTTCAGCGGTAAAAACTTGATTATGTAAAAATCGTTGAAAGTATAAACGCAGACCTTAACATTCTGAGAGTGATGCATCGTGATCTTTAAACACAAATTAATGGTCTATGTATCCATACATCTAAGTAAAATATCACATAAAATATTTTTCGTACGCTAACAAAATTTTAGTAATAACTAAGCCGCTAATAATTAATTAGTCTCCAAAACAGGAACAATTGGTTGGGCCATACATAAAGCAAGGCAAAGGGACATAATAGTCCATTAGCATTGCCAGTACTTCCTATAAAGTTTCTATGTTAAAGTAGCATGACATGTAAACTGTTTTGCATTCAAGTACATGTCAGTGTTATTGTCCGGCTCTGTACAGAAAAACAGAGATAATTATGTAGATGAATACAGGCATCATCAGATTTCATTGACTCTTATTCATGATGTGATTAAGTCGTTTTTGGATTGCGCTTTGCGGTTGGTAGAGCTTACGTTACAGTTGCAGTGATGAGCCAGTATTTGCATTGTACTGCATCGATATTTTGTATGCACATTTAAATGCGGTCATCTCCGTCCATGACCGGGCGCCCCGACATACTTGACTTTATGTAATCTCTGAAAAATAAACTGGCCACGGTCAAGCCTAAAACATAATCGTATTTAAATAGAACATAGCGCTACTTCTTTCATAAGTCTAAAATCGTATGTAAATAATTTTAGTTAAACTCATTAAAGTAGTTGTTAATGGCGAAACAAAAATTTAATTTATAAACTACAAATAGAGACTACAACGTAAAAATTGGTGCTAAATGTTCACTTGTTTTTAAACGACGTACGAACAATATTGAAAAATACCGGCCAACAACAATTTAGATGGAATAGCCCTACAAAAACTACATTTTCACGTCCAACCTACCTATCTATCAAAGCAGACGTTCCATTGCGTGCTGCCTTTATTAGCTTAGTCGTATGCGGTTATTGCAATCGATAAATGAAGCACAATTTGTTTTTATGGACGCTGCAAAAACAAAGTGGATTGACCTGGTGGCAGTACTCTTGGACGGATCGCGTGTGAAATTGTGAAGCTTTATATAGGAATGTGGAGGGGAGCGGTTTATTAACCGACATTTGAAGAGGATTTTAATAGATACAGGTTTTAGATCAAAAAATACTTTATGAAATCAGTTTTTTAAACTGATAAAATGTTAAATTGAGAGTAAAATCCATAAAAACATTGAAATATCGGTATTTTACAGACTTTTTGAATCCTCATAGTGACTTATTTTAAAAATACATATTTTATTTCAAAACGATAAAAGTTTCATTAACCGTTTCTTCAGTTCCACTAAAGCAACAACATAAAATAAAGGTTCATAACTTGTTCAGATGCGGTTGCGGCTGCAATATTTAGATGTCACATTTGCCTTTGAATTTGTACCAATTAGTTGTCAGCAACTCTCTCGCCTGCAATTTCTTTGATCGTACTCAAATCAAAGCATTCTACAAACAAGGACTATGACAGATTTATTGCCTAAAACAAAAATTCTTCGTCGCCAGAATAATTTTAAGGAATTTGATTAAAAATAGTCCCTTTAACGATACGGAATTCAATTTGAAGTTCCTAATTTAAGGATAAAAAAGCTTTTGAAAACGCTTTATTTCTTCTTTCTTTTTATTACAATTTCGTCGATGGTCAGTAATTAATGTTTTGCTGGCGTTGTAATTGTTGATGGTATAGTTTCATGCATGGGATCACATTATAGTCACCTCAGTTCTCCATCATTTAGCTTCTGCGGTCATCGTACCCAATGATCATTGCCATTCGATAGAAACAATGCGATGCCTTGTCACGGACAAACTGGAACAGAACGTCACTCAGTTTCCTCATAACCATCAACCGTAGAAATTAAACCATGAAAAAGCTTTGACCAGCCAAGTTCATTAGCACTTTCGCAATTGTTTTTACGCTTATTCAATTGTGACCAATTCGACATTCCGTTCTGACATCTTTTTGTTCTTTTGCCCATTTAAAATATATCGGCGCCGGATTATAAAGAACATATAAAAACTAACGTTAAGGTTTTTAATAATGAAAATGGCGGTTCATTCGGGGGATCGAAGACATGTGACAAAATATATGGAAGTGTCAAGATCTTCGCGATCTCAACAAAGCACGGGTGGACCATACAAAAGTAGGTGCCGCATGAATACTTTTTAATGTGCCAGCGATACGGCCAAGGCTTTATTGTGAAGAACGCGACAATAGTCGATTATTTTTTTTCGTGAGACTTACATCTCGAGTGGCATTCATTTTTGAAGAATTCACATAAACAGCGTTTATATGAAGTCGTATCCTCGGAGGACAAAGGCTGTCATAGAACGAGCTGACAGCTGCAGAATTTTGACCGTGAAACTTGCACGCGAGTGAACAAAGGTCCGCTCGATTCGTCTACAATTCGAATTTCATTTAAATCTGAGTTCTTGACAGTTACAATCGTTTATGAACTGCGTCGCCACACCTACCGTTATTAAACAGAGCAAGCGCCATTGAATCTCGTATGCGGTCTTTTTTGATATGGTCGAATCGATTAGGAGACAATACCATGTTTTCTGGCCCGAAGAGGTTTCTAATAGTTTCCTGCGATTTATGCGGTCACGCTTCATCGATCACACCCATAAGATCAATAAGTTTTGCGGACATGCTATCATTTCCAATTATTACCTTAGGACGAAGCTAATGAAGCGAATTGCAAACAATACCGCGAGCCGCGTAAATAAAGCAACGTCTTTTATGAAATTTACTATTATGTACAAGATACTTTAATTTATATTAAACATCGAAAAAAATATTTTAATAAAATTTTAAATTGATACAGAAAAATACAGAACTATTTTAAATATAAATTTTACAAAAACTACTTAGTTTGAATTGAATTTAAAATTAAAAAAAAACTTCAAATATAAAAAGTAGTTTTTGTAAATAATAATTATTAATTCAAAACTGTATTTGTACTGCATCAACTTTTATTAAGAAAAACAACGCTAAAAATATAAGGTTTAAGATTTTATAACAAAAGAAGTCTTCGGTTTAAGTAAACTTACTCTTGCAAGATTTGAAATTTTCGTTCTTGAAATTCTTTAGAAAAAGCTTAATGTTTTCCTAGGATCTGATACATTTCACAAAGATGACAGCATTGTGCAACCATCTGTGCTGTATCAATCAATGTCGGGACTAATATCTATTCTCAAAAGAGTTTTTCTTTTATATATTTTTATATTAAAACGTAAACACTTTACTTAAAATATTATAGAATAGTTTTACGTCACCTATAATATTCAAAATGTAACTTGATTTTTTACATTATTCAAAATTCTTTAATTAAATGGCTAAAATAAGCACCTAGAATTCATTTGAAACTAGTGTCAAAAATATTTTTTATTGATATATTTTTTTAATACTATAAATGCGAAGTTTATTTGCCTATATGTAATTTTATAGTTACTTTTTTGCTCAATTAGTTTTAATTAAATTGGGACTATATGTTTTATCTGAGTTTGAGAGTTCTTTTTCTACATCTTCCTTCTTCCATTCAATTTACACTATTAATGTCGGCAGAAATCATTAAAAAATCTTATATGTGATAGAGGCTGAAAATGGTCAATTTGTTGTTATAACTTGTTTTTATAACTGTAAATTCTTTTCAGTGGTAAATCCGTAATTATTACGACGAACAATGTAACAAATCGAGAGAAAACTTATTAAGCGACTGCACAAAAGATTAGAATGCGATCGGCTTTGCTGTGATAGACGATCAGCCTATTCAAAATCGCGATAATCATCAGTATTCATGTTTCAAATAGGACCGAATTGTCCGTAATATTTTTTTCACCACCATCCCCATTGTGCGAAACATTCAATTGCGTTTTAAATGCAATTCATCCGTAGTTTCGTCGTCTCAGTAACAGATACAAGTCGCATTTGTCCCCACAAAGATAAATTGCGCATTGATATCCGATATACCTGATGTATTCCTTGCTTTTTCTATTATTTCGTGGAATTGTATACGGA
Organism: Choreutis nemorana; assembly: GCA_949316135.1. Classification (NCBI taxonomy): domain Eukaryota; kingdom Metazoa; phylum Arthropoda; class Insecta; order Lepidoptera; family Choreutidae; genus Choreutis; species Choreutis nemorana. Next base: position 6,541,345 of record OX438609.1, read on the forward strand.
CACAAAAGTTTTAGATTCCTGATTAGACGGGCAACATTTTATAGCAAGATCAGCGGTTACCACTTGGATATGATTATTAATAATATCTTGTGTTTTAGTAGACACTCATTTTTTTCAAAGATTCTTTCGATTATCTACGTTAAGAAATTTGGTATTTATTAATATGTATACTTTATATTTGTTAGCTCAAACTAATTTAAGAATTCTCTAAATTATTTATTTAATGGTAATTTATTTTTTTAAATTGTGAAACAAAACATTAATAATATATTTTCATAATTACAGTACGTTATGAACTTATCTGGGTGCAACTTCATTTCCAGTTATAGATCACATATCAAGTCATAACAATCAATCTTGTTGCCTATATTATTTTAATCTTACACATCTTTGCTAATGATAAAATACTTAATAATTTAACGCGTGCAACAAAAAACGTTTTTTACCAAATTTATGCAGAGTAATTCGTTTAAAACAGAAAAAGCTGACCAAACACGGACAATAGTGCTTCTTAGAAGTTCGGATCTCTGTGGGTAATCGATTGAACTAAAGATCTCCGGCTAGAAATGACAATGCAGAACCAGAAGTCCTTTCATTATGCATTTCTACGGAAGCTCGACGAGGAGCAAAAATTTATTGTTGAACCTTATATTTCTACAACACCGTTTGTTTTCTCAAAGTAAACATAATAGGGTTACAAAACTTAAGGATCTATTGTCCGCAACTGTTCCTTGGCTTCATTATTGTGAAACGGTAGCGAAATATTGTTTATTTTATTATCGAAAGAGCTTTTAAGAGGTGACATATGGCCCTGTTTCTATGAGAGTGCATTATAATTTATGACCACGCGACCACTGGAAGAATTAGGTTATTGTTTAATTTTAGAAAGCTTGTTTAGCCAGATATCTGTTGTTGGATCACATTGTTCATGGCCACCGCTGTTGGTAATTAAAAATTGAAGGACAGAAAACCTTTAGCAAAACAAAATTAAGCGTGAAGCTTAAACATCACGTCGCATTAGCCTTTATTAAAGTCTTTAATTATGTTTTCACATTTCTACAGTTGAAATAGCCAAATTGGAATTGGCAGAACTGAGATGTCGGCGTATCAGCGGATATAAGCCTCAGCAGTTGGCATTTGTAGCGGCAAAAAAGCTAGGCTTCAATTAAGTTCAATCCATTTATGGCCTTAGGTATCTCACTCGTAAGTACTCAAAGTAGTATTATTAATCTACTTTCGATGATTATGTTATTAATTGAAATATATTTTAATGTTTATTTCCCTAAAAGTCATTTTATAAAAGGTTCAAGTCTGTAAGTTTAAAAGCTCATCTGATTTTGAAAATCCCCTCCTTCGAAAAACCTTTGTTTTGGGCTTTATGCCAGACTACGTTATGTCTCAAAAAATATATGAAATAGTTTTTTTACTATCCTATATGCTATGTAAAACAGCCATCTCTTCATACTAAGTTAACTTTATAAAATAAATAAGCTTGAACCAAAGAAACGCTTCATCAAACACTTGTTTAGATTCGACATAAATTATGGTTCTTTAACATATAATCTTTATTGGGCTCATTAGAATCGACAAGCTTTCAACTAGAAAGTCAGTTTCCAATGAAGCAATTATATAAATGACTGCAATTAAAGTGAATTGAGTGGTGGACGAAGTGTGGTTGAGCATTGAATAGATTTTATTGCTGTGAGAAACAATAAAATGTTCATTATTAACCTCCAATTAATAAATGCACTAATAATAATGATAGACTTCGAAGCCAGTTACATATTTGTTTTTGTTCTATCAAATTATACACTTGTAGACCGTTTAAGCGGTGATCTTGCAATATATTTGATGGTAACGATCGATAATGGTAGATTTAAGATGCTAAACGTACAAATTACGAATGATTACGGAACGTATTTGCAGTTAACTTAAGTATAATTTAAGCATCATAGAGATCAATGTTTGTAGAGAGCAGTAAAATTATAGTCGTGATATTGTCTTTGGATTGAGAAAGTTGAGGATACATTCTATAATATTTTAAATGAAAAAATAAGCGATGAAGACAGGTTGAATAATGTTTCTTATACTTCCTTGTTGTAGTAGTAAAACAGACCACATTTGTATCAATTAGTAATAAATTTTTACATAAATAGAAACACTTTTCTCTTAATTTACTAAAGACAAATCTCACTTCAAGGTTTTTATTTTGTAATTTGCAATTCTGTCACTGAAGCTTAAATATAAATCTTTTGACAGTAATTTAACAAATTCATAAAATTAATTGAGGATAGATTTATTTGATTCCAAATAAATTTGCAAAAAAAAAACAATTTTTGTAAAACTATCCCCTACAAAAAAGATGATCAATTACTTTTTGATTTTGTAGTCGACGGCAAAATAGTTGCCACAAAAATGATGGTGGAATCAAAGCTTCAGATTGTACTGATTCATCAAAGTTCCCGCGTTTTTGGTCCCAGACAGGGGGGTTAAAACTATAGGGTAGATACATAACACAAGAAATAAACAGGGTTTTTCTTCCCTTGCCACTAAACGACGTCATCGAATGGTATAACACTGCTTCCAATTAGAAAATATGACATTTAACAACGCATAAGTGTTATAATTGAAAAATTTCTTGTAATATTTAGTTCGAATATTAAATAAAATTTGGAAAATTTAAATTAAAAAACATAAACTTTCTAAATTAAATATTTAATTAATGTCTCTTAAGATAAAATACTGATTATATTTGTATTGTGCAACGTTGAAATGTATTTACTTGATTGTTAGCGACGGTTACATATTTCCATTAATTATATCTTTATTAACCGTAAAATAATAATCAATGTTTTATACTGTGGCTCAAGCCATCGATTCCTCAAGCCTCACGTTCGAAGGGTGAACTAAGGAAATCCTATAATGTGCACCGTTTACCCCTAAATTTGGACAAATCGAATTTCAATTAACGGAACATTGTATTGGTATTTTTATATGCTATGTAAGTATGGCACTCGTCGGGGCGGTGGAACGGCTAATTCAAGTTAATAAAATTATAGAAAAGAACAAATAAACCTGACTGAGAAAATAGGATTACCTTTTAGAAATACTAACATATAATTCAACAGCAGTCCACTACCTGATATTCCTGAATGGAGTCATGATTGTAAAGACAGTGGATGAAGTTGTTTGTAAAGTTCACATCTTAGTACGAGTCTACCATCAACCGTGAACCGTTGTTACAAATGCTTACCTATTATGAATTCATGGAAAGCGATTTTATATAAAGTTCAATGTAAGTCAACTATCGAAGAAGGCGAATCTCTAAAAAAGTCTAACTGTTTTTGTCTGTCGTCATTCAAATAATTTAAATTTCAATATCTTATATAAAAAAGAAGCATATCCTCGACTTAGATCTATTAAAATTCCTAAACAAATGTTTGTTTTCAACTCCTAACCTATAATTATCGACTGGGTGGTTCGCTCTTTGGTAACAATTATAATATAAATTGGAAATGTTGCATTCATGGAAATTTTAATTTCAAATATATAATTATGTTTGTCAGGCAAGTGATTCTATAATTTGTTTTCTTTTTTTTTTGTTTGGACCTTGTTTTAATTTTTCGCTAATGAAAATGCCATATTTAACTTTTTATGATGCCAGATTCTGTCTATCTTTGTTTTAATAATAACAGGCATTTCAGAAGTGATAATGAATAAATAAGTAAGCCACTGGAACGATTTTGTCAGAATTTTTGACAACTCTTCAGAAATTACCATAAATTGGTAGAACGTATGGAAGTAAATAAAATTACCACAGACTCGATTGTCACCGCTTCTCATATCTACATCACTTAACAATTTTAATGTCTTAATAACTGAGTAGTTAATCTCAATATGTGGTAACCGGTTACCAACATTGTGGGAGTTTTTAATTAAGTAAATTGCTCTATCGCATACTGAGACAATAGCACCAATGATGAGGGGAAATTTTATTAAAACCCGTCCTGTTTCATGAAGATGAATGAAGTAACACTCTCGTCCACTAAAATACTCAATGTCACGCAAACACTAGAGCAGGTAAGATTATTATGTTTTATGCAAAATTTTAAAAAAAATGACACATGTAGGTTTTTTTTTGTTCTTATAAATTAACACGTAAAATGTTTGTATATTTTAGTTAGTTATGATAAAATTATACTTTTTGTTATGATTCTTTAAAATCAATTGTTGATAGACAATTTGTACAAAATTTCAATAATGTTGTAAGCAAGTTATTTGCCTTCGTGAATGAACTAACTATTGCACATACAACACACCCCCATGTTAATTGACATGCAAATTGAAACCTTATGAAACGGTATTAAGGTCGGAATGGGGTAATGAATACTTAGCTGTCCGCGTATCAGTATCGATGCGATCGTATACGGGTGGTCACTCATTAAGTTAACAAATAAAATTTGATTTGTTTGATTTTAATCTTATTTGCTTTTGTTTTACCTTATCTGTTGCGAATTAAAGTTCAATATTGTACTGACAAAACTGAATAAACCACTACAATTGCAGGTACAATCTCAACCCAAGCCTTTTGATTCAATCATGTTTATTCTAAATCAATTAAAAATCATTTTTAAAAATACGACGTGGACTCGCATATTACTTTTGCTCGCGATTTTATTAAGGACCATAATTTTTTGATAAAATTGTATTTTGTGTTAATCAAGGTGATCAATTCTTTCTGTGTCATATAATATCTAAATCCCTTATGCCGTTTTTGCATTTGTTTCATCTTTATATCTAAACTTTCTCATTTATGATTTCTTTCCGGAAGTAAGAAACTACCTCGTCGAGTTTGATTCTCTTGATCTTGGCAGATAGACAGAAAAGTGTAAAAGACATCAATTTCCTTTTGATCAACACTTAATATTCAAATAAAACTTACGATAAGAATAGTAATAAGATACAAAGATTTGATCAACTCTAACTATTCATAAAACCTACGATATAAGTAGATACATAGCTGAAGCTTTTCTAGTATTCGAACTCTATCAGGAACACTTGCTGTGGTTAGTTCTTATTATTATGATAAGGGAATTAATAAAGAACACGTGTCTTTTTAGCAATTCATCAATTCGTCGATCTGCAATCAAATGTTATTTTATAACATAACAAATCATCATTCGTATGCTGTATTGTTGTATGCTGACGAAAATGCTAAGACATGAGTTGTTAATTATTTTATGTCTTATAAAAAACAAAAAAAAATACAAGTAAAATTGCATAATATTTAGAACTAGTATTAGCTATTTCAAGCTAATTCATTCCTCTTTATCGTTATTTAAACATTTATTTCTAACAAAAAGTTCGAAGACATGACACACGTATGTTAAATACATTTTAATTTAAAGAATTGAATGAACAAAGTGGGTAAACCAAATTAATAGATTAAATTACTGGTGGCTACGAGTGTAATCAAATAACACTTGTACTTTGAATCTAATAATATGTAATCAAGAGGTTATCATAATGTTCCGAGAAAAATAGAATTATCTATTTGTTAAGAAATTTAATACTTTATGTTTGTTTCTAAGTAATTTTAATTTAGCCGTCTTTTAAATATAAAATACAATAAATAATATTCATAGTACAACTCACATTGACTCAGCCCAGCATTAAGATATAATTTTGTGTCGCAATTACTAAACAACTATATATCCTATAAAAGAATACTACATCCAAGACTTACGAGCGAAACAATGCGACTTGCAAATAACATGTTCTGCCGCTACCGAACTGAATCTTAGAATCTCTAACATTGGAGCCAATTGTTACACCGCTGCACCACAGAGAATGTCCTCAATAAATTAGGAAAATCTCGTGACTTGGGAGGGCAATAAGTTTGGTGCTATCAACACTATGAAAAAAACAATGTCAGTACAAACTAATTACAAATCGTTAGTTATTCTGAATACCAGTGTGCCTACCATGAGTTGGAGTAGTTTTCTTACACGTCAGGTAAAAAGGTTACTACAGTGATATTGTATGAGCATTCCTAATTCCTCGTCAATCCATTGGAAGCGCTTTACAAAGATTCATACAAATATGTAACTGCAGTCTCGAGCAACAATCGAAGGTAAAACTCATGGTAGGTACACAGAAGTAAGTTAAAAGCGGTTCTTAGTTCCAATACGTCTGCTATTTAGAACCTTACAGTCAATAGATTGAACAGAACTAACAGATTGAGAGCACTCGAATAAAACATGAGCTTCGTATTAAACATTGAAAAGATATATTTTTTTAGCAAAAAATTTTAGACTATAAAATAAAAATCAAGTTGAAATGGGCTTCAAAGCTTGTTTATTAATTCATAAATAATATCTTTCACCAAGCCTACTTTACTTAATTAACACTTATTTCATCAATTATTTCTTCTTCTTTACTCAAGATTCTTTAGACCAGTAAAAAAAAAATCTTCCGCGGAAATCGAGCACAATTTTAAGGCGCCATATTTTTAGCACAATTATTTAATGTCAGCCTTGGTATTGATTTTATAAAACATATATTTGATATTCGAATTGATGTTACAACTAAACTGCAATAAAATCTATTTATAATCTGTTCTCGAGCAGCGATTAGTTAATTTTATTGTAATTATGTATTATCGTTAAATGCTTCAGAGATGAGACATACATTTACTCACGGACCCCCAAGGTTCCGCAGACCACAGGTTAAAAACTGCTGCTTTAGACTATGGTAATCTATAAGGTGTAACTCTCATAAAACCCGATCTTTAAGCAACAAAAACATAAGTTTTCCAAACACCAACAAACATACAAACAAGAGTCCCAGCTTATTTATTCCCAATGCAAATGTTATAGAAAATTTATGTAAATAAGCATTATTACATTACACTTTAAGGCAATTTAGTGCTACATAAATATGAACACAGCATACAAAACTATATTTACGTGTTTGATTCCAATAAGACGCCTTTGTGATGTTGTTTAAGCTACAGAATGAGTTATTAGTAATTTGTTTGAATTTATAACGTTCTTTTGTTAGAAACAGTTACATATTGGTAGGAATAAGTTCAATATGTTTTTCTTCTCTCTTGATATAGACCAATAACATTATTTTATAGGTGTATTGAACGACGGTTTGGTTTAATTTTTAAACGATATTTAAATTAAGCCACTCCTTGAAGTTATCTGATTCCTTGTAAGTCACATACTACGAACAATGCCTTAATCAGCAGGACTAAAAAGGCCGATGTGGCAATATTGTATACGGATGTACGTATTTCAAATGGTAATGAGTTGCCATCTAACAAAAATTTGAGAATTCGTCAATGTATCTGTCAAAGAATATTAAAGCTTTCGTAAAAAATACTTTAAGCGGCCTGTTCAGGTCTACAGACTTGTCTCATTTGATTTATTCTCATTTATCCAAATTATGTTTAAAGTCCACCAATAATTAGTTACCAATAATAAGGTCAACTCTTCTAACAATTTATTTGTACAAGGTCGATGAAATAACTGTGTCAATACTTTATCTGTCGAATAATTACTAATACAAAATATTTGTTTAGAACGAGTTCGTTATTAAAGTGTGACTAATATTGGGAGTAATAAAATAATCGGATTGACATATTTTTCTTAACTATGCAGTAATATTTTTAGCCGTTAAAGCTCTAGGTAGTAAGCTCTTTCATGATGGCAAGGTTTTTTGGTATTAGATTTGTTTATGTGTATCGGAATTGTGTTAATTTTTTAAACTCAGAATAAGCATAGCAATTCATGCTGAAATGTACCAGTAAAAACAAAAAAAAAAACTCATTATTAGCTTTCTAGTTTAGTTTATTAGGACTTATACTTGTATCTTACATTATTACGAACGTTGCACCTAACGTTCTAATAAGTACCTAATGACTGAACGAAAAACCCTTCATCAAATTCAAGAAAAATGGCCTTGTTTCTTATTCAGAGTTCAGAGTGACTTCAAACAAATATCAGTAAGTTCCACTGCAGGATTTATCACTTAATTGCCCTTTGCTTGTAAAGTACATGCAAGTTATTATTTTTAAACTAGAACCTAAACACACGTTTACTGCTAAACAGACCGCTTTAGCCCGCCGCACTCGGTTACAAAGAACAATGAAAATTTTATTGCTCATAATACAGGGAACGCACACATTGGTGGATTTAATCAAAAGCACATGAAAAATAAAACAGTTAAGTGCGGAGTAATTTAGCGATTAATTAAAAGTTGTACAACCGTAACCACTGTAATTGCACAAAGATTTGTGTTCCATACGATATGTTTTATAAAGCCAGTATTATGTACCTACCATTAAAGTTCTACTTGATTTCTAGTTCTAATTAACCGCTTTTTGTCATTTTGAAAAAAATTTGTAGAACCCTTTAATTTTTCCTTCCTATCCGTTTCCATTACTGCGAAAATCGGTTAACCAATCTTGATAATATTTTACTGGGAAAAAGGCTAAGATTCTTTTTACTGAACAAACTCAAGAGTTATCGCTTAGTCTTATTAAACTCAGTCACAAATAACGTACCAAAACCATTTTAAATGTTAAACTAGATTTTATAATTTAAAATGGTTTAACTTTTATTAATTGTAACCGAGTGAATTTTATATGTGTTCTCATTAAATTAAGTCATGCGTTTATAGTATATATAAGTATAGGTTGTTATCGGTAAATTAGTGATGTTGACTTTTAACGGTACGATAACTTAATTCGCAAACTAAAATATATCGGTATTGACAAGCAAACTGAATAGAGTTTTTGACACAAAATTGGTAATCAATTATTTTTTATTTGGCAACATACTCGTAATATCCAAAGTTGATATCACGCTTTCGTCACATATTTAAACTATTTTCATTTAACCTTTATTCAGTAAGTAACAAACTATCTTATAAAAAAACATTGATGTTTGGGTGGTCTTTGTATGCTTTAAGGAATGAAGACATGATTTCTATTTGCTTCCTTAATTCTGAGTAGCATTGCAGGACTCCATTCGGTAGCTATTCTTAGCATCAATTAGTCAGTAGCAACGGTGGTCCGAGATTCAACTCTTAAATTTCTGACACCTGAAAAAAGTTTATTATCCCGACACCACAAGTGCGACCATTTGAAACCAAAGAGAATTTGCGGGAGACAAATACTCAAACAATACTTAATAGGATGCAGCGTGGTGTATCGAATTATGGAGGCCTAAAAGGTAGCGTCACTAACGCACAATAAACCGCTTACAACGTCGACTCAAACGCAAATATGTCCAACATTCGCAACGCTACCCCATAAATCCAAGAGATAAATGGTTCACCAACAATGGCTAAATAAACCAGCGTTTCTTATGACGCTCCAAAATAAAGCTTTGTCTGGCTCGCTGTAAAAAGTTGAAACATCCATTCCTGTATCGGGATACAAAAGGCAGGAATATTAAGGGGTGTTTAATACACGCGTGGGCACTTTATACGCCGCAAAAAGTAGAGTGGCTGCTTAAATATGTCTCATTTTATGGTCAAAAACGGTATATTAAAATATTTTATATTCACTGTATTGTAAGGAGTTTTTATTAAACGCGACAGGGTTCCTCAAATAAGAAGCGTCTTTTATAGAGATTGAATAAGTTAAATATTTTCTGTCGTAGAGTCAGTTTCGTTGTTATCTTTGTTCATATTTTTACTGACCTTGAGCACAGAATAACTTATGTACTAACTTTGCTTTATTTTAATAAATTAATATAAAATAACTTTATCTTTACCAATTCACAAAACTATGATCAAAGTACACCACAGTAAATATTGATACCAAAATTCCTTCATAATTTTTTCCATGCCACAGCATCCCCCCACAACTAAGTAACAGTTACTAAAAGATCACAAAGCACTCTTCTCATAAAATGTTGTATAAAATAAGTATTCTTGGTCGGGAGCATCATTCGGTCTTTGAAGTGGCTTTCATGCAACCCTAACATATTTAAGTACGCTCCTATTGCTTGTATGAGATAAGATCTGAAATCATTTCGTTTACAAGTTCAGTGCCTTCTTTTACATTTTTAATTAAAATCAAATAAGAGTATTGTATAAGGAACGAGTAGTGGTTTAAAATTAATAATTTTGTATACTTGACACCAAAACTCTACCATTTTGTATGTGAATTAATTTACCTACTTACTCGTATTTTATTGCCAAATTAGTATTAGTATCTATGAAGCCGGTAAATCTATTTTAACTAAAGCACTGCAATACCACATGTATAGATTTGTATTAACGAAAACACTGATTTATCTCTCAAAGTGCACTCAGAAACCATCATAGAAACTTCGCAAACGGCTTCGAGCAATCAAGTCAATACTCAAGAAGATTCCTAAGCTCCAAAACTACGGTCTATTGTCTACAAAGGATTTGCTAAAATTTCCAGCCAATTACCCAGGAGATACCCCGAAAGCTTTTACTTATTAACGTCCCAACACCAAAGACTTGACGTCTAAGGATGGATACGTCTGGCCCCCGGTCGGCAAATTACATAAAGCAATTTGCCCCCAAATCTTAGCAGGGGCATTACTTAGGAATCTCAATGTTTGGTGACCTTTGGGACTACGATACTTACACTCGATGTTGAATAAAATGGATAAGGTATTTTACTGTTGAAAAAAGTTGACTTACTGAGATTTTAGCACTTATTAATGAGGAAAATAAAATATAAAATTAGTTAACGTAACAAAATATAAGTTTTCACATATGTCGAAGGCAAAATTGAATCCGAAACACAGTCAGTTCCCTTTTATAATACAATTTTCTAACACATTTTTTAAACTTCGCGAATAAGTTCTTCGTTCTCTACCAAAAGTCAATCCAATTCAAATATGATTTTTCTGAAATCTCAACATCTCTGGCCCCTTCAAAGAATTTCGTCCACCCATCGTATTTCCTCTCATCCCCCAAAACATAGGGGAATGCAATCATCCCCTTTGATTCATGCGTCTAGTTCAATTAGAAGTACCACACACAACTAGTGCGGAAGAAATTCCATCAAAGTGTGTAAATTTTCTTAAGCTTTTTTAATTTATTTTATTTCCTGAAAACCTTCGTTGAATTATTTAGTTTTAAATTTATTAAAGGACCATGATTTTGCTGAAATAAAGTCACACATTGGAGAGCTTTGCTATTTAAAGAATAAAATGCTTTGTATGGTTTATATAAAAGACAAATAAAAATTTACTCTTTTGTTAATTTTAATTTACATATTTTTTAAATCACAACTAAAAATGAACTCAATAAAGGGAGCCTTTAAACATTTTCAATAATGAACTCATGAAAAAGCTTTTTGCTATTCACAGTTTCAAAGAATACATCCAATTAGCTAAAAATCAAGCGCGCAATTCATTTCCTTCCGCTAGAATGTTTTTAATAAGAGGGCCCTTCAAGCATTTGGGCCCCTTACGGAGCCTGCACGCGTCAGCTTCCTGCTCTGTGATAGTTCAACTTTATCCGAAAAGTATATCTAATTAGGTCAAATCTTCCTTCGTCAGATCTGATAATTACACAATGACGAATCACTTTTTTTTGGGAAATTTTGGAATAATATCTAATACTCGAATTTAAAAATCAAATAACATTAAAAGTTCCTTCATATATTATTTTGAAATCTGTAACATTTTAATATATACCAGTAGAAACAACAAATAAAAACGAAACAATATACTAACTTCTAAAACTATGAAATCTATACAAACATAAAAGAAAAATGTTGAAGTTTTTATGTAGGGACGTGCTTAATATAAATGAATGGGGCTCATAAAGATAATAATGTTTTTTCTCAAGAGCAAAGTGTATCGAATGACACCATCCACGCAGTTCACATAACTCTGTTTTGGGCTAATGAGCCAGTCGGGTTGCGCAATGCACAAGCGCAGTCTATGCCGCTGACTTCCATGGCAACGATTCTAGAGAACAGGGAACAAATAACTGCGCTTTTTACTAAAAAATATATACATTGATAACCAATCCCTTTCAGAAAGATTATACTTAATGTTGCGATATAAAATTAAGAAAGTATGTGTATCTCTTTTTAAAATTTTATTTACTCAAAGAAAACAAGACACTTACACACTATCCCAGTTATTTTAAGTATTTTCAAATAAAACACAAATACCTACATTTTGAAATTAATAATTTATGCACTATATCACAATACATAAGTGTTATGCACTTCGTGAAACTGTCGCTAGATTGTCAATTAGAAAAACAATTATCACGAATTGTAAAACCGCTGATCTAGAAGTTCGGCAGCAAACGTCGGAGAGCATTCGCCACGGGGCTTGGAACGAATCGCAGCCGAATACGGGCCCGTTGTGATGAGCAAGGCTCACTCGTTAAACAATCGTCTTTTTATGGTTCCGTAGCCAAAGGGTGAAAAACGGGACTCTATTTCTAAGCCTCCGCTGTCCATCCGTCCGTGCGTCTGTCAGCCAGGCTGTACGTACCATGAACTATCACAAATTTAAAAATAATAAAGAAATTAAAAATTTACAGGGTTAAATTAAATAAATAACGATCACGACATACATATTGACTTAGCAATGCACTAAGTATCGCAAGAACTTGTATCGTTGGTGCTAAGCAACGATATGGTATATACTAAATAAATAAGAATACAACATCCAAGACCGGTAAGCGAAACAATGCGTCTTGCAAATAACACTAAGTCCCGCCCCCGCCGGGATTTGAACCCGGAACCTCTAGCGTAGCAGTCGGCTGTGTACACCACTGCGCCACCTAGGTCGTCTAAAATTCAAGAAGTGATTTTTGTGACATGTTTCGTTTGTTCTTGTTTCTTTTATGAAATTTTCTAAAAAGTAGATGTTATTTAATGTTACGAAACCATCCATGTATGAGACCGACCCACACTTGGCCAGTTTTCTTGTTCACTGTTGTAAAGTTTAAGTAAGTCTGAGAAAATACCTTAGTTTTGTATTCCGAATTGGAGTTTGTCAAATGTGTTAGTATAAAAATACAAGAACCTATTAAATAACCTTAGCAACTTGTCCCTTTGATATGTTTAAAAAAGTATATTCTAGAAGCTTAGCTACTTTAAGTACTTTATAGAAGACAGCAGGCAAATACCATTTACATTGTTTTGAAAGGAAATATCACCTGAGATATCAAGGATTTTGGGGGTTTCGGAGCTGGAAGAGTCCTTTGGTTTTAAAACAATACTTGTTTAGCATACTTGTGAAGTACCTGACTGTAATGTTAATCGACTGCAAATACCTTGCTTATCAATTAGATTGCTTTAAGCGAGTTTTCTTGCTTTGAGCTTAATTACACAGCAGTGTGGGCGAATCTTGAATTTCTTTCGGTACTTAGACTAAGAATAGTAGGTACTCTTAAAATACCTCTTCAAAAGTCAGAACTAAACTGATACCACTGACAACTGATAAGAGAAACAATAATTAAATTTCTTAGCTTTGAGAAGTTCACTTCAAGCTCAATATAAAGAAAATTTGGCAAAGAACTAACTGTTTTTCCTTCTAAATCAAAATATTTCTTTTCTGTAATAACATATTACTATGCCATACAAAAACACGTACTTAATTCCATACCACTATGATTTACGACGTCATATCCCTTCTGTTTTATTCAATTACTTACTCTATGTCAATTGTAGAAGACAAGATGACAGAAATACGACTTGTTTAGAAAAACCAGTATTAATTAATTAGATATAGCGATACCAGGATAGTTAAGGGCCCGATACACGAACGACCATTTTTGGCTTTGTTTTACTTTGAAACAATCAAATATACTGAAATAACATCTAAGTCAGCGTTAATCCTAATGTAATTATAAACAATAATGATATTTCTGACACTAAATCGGTAATTTTGTTTTAATTTCTAATACACACGAACAAAATAAGCTTGTCAGTTTGAAGCCAGCTTAATAGTGTACGCGTAGTCTTTTACAATGAACAGAGCAAAACTGAATTAATTGTATTGATGTTTGACATGAAAACTCCATAATTTAAAGGCGAAATCTTGCTTGGGCCTTTAATGCTAAGATAGTGTCTCTCCTAATTAACTTTACGATCTATTTAGACGCAAATAATTTGAGTTTTGTTTGAACAATTGTCACTATGTTTAGGTATGATGAAAAATTATAAAAAATTCGTCCAGTTTACATGACTTGAGCAATTAATAATAATAACATTTTACAAGCTGTCATAATTTAATATGGATGGAAAAAACTATGTTGTCTCCTTCTTCTGGAGATTTGGATGTCATAAGAAACATGCCGCGAACTTTACTTGCTAGCAAATGCTTGGATGTCATAAGAATCATGACATGTTGTTGTCTTGGTCCTTTGTGGCATGACTTCATGAAACATTCGTAACAAAAGCTCATTTCGTCACGCGCCATCTGAATGACAATACTTTAACATACTACATTGAGTTTAATATTTTACGGTGTGATAGTAAAAAACGTACTTTATATCATGGGGGTACTTCGTTTTAATAAAAGTAATTTGTAATGTGCGTTTAAAAAATGAATTAAGGAAATAATATTTTTTCCTTTGGCGTTGAATTCAAGATCGAATAAATGCTCTCACGCCGATTTGTCATACTTTTTAAATCGATTATTTTCAATGAAATAAATCTGAAGTGGAATGAGAAAAGATTTTTTTTAATGATTCAAAAAAAGGGTGTGATGGCATTCATGGCGCTTTAAATGTATACATTTTATTAAATATTTTAGAGAAGGGGTAAACATTTAAAGGGTTCTAATGTTATGTATTGTCTGTATTCGATTTTATGAAATAAAATATTAGGTATAATACTCATAGTATTTTGGTATATAAATTGGTACATGGTTATAATGATATGTATGTTATATCTGCAAGTGGTTGCGGTAGAGAAGTTAAGTACTTAGTAAATTTATAGATAAATATGACTGTTTATGGTTTTTCTCAAGGCATCTTGCCATAAACATAAGTTAAATTATGCTACAAGCGATCGAACTAACGCGGTTAACTTTAGCGAAAAACTGTTTACTTAAACTTCGCGCAGAGGGCGCTAAAAGCATTGTAAATAGAGCAACTAAGTGACGTGTCAAATAGACAAAGCCAACTGTTTCCCTAAACGCGTGTGAGTCACGCATTTGTGTACAGTCGTGAAAAACCTGTAAACACCCCTTTGTCCTTTAAATCCAAGACTTAGAGTTGAAAAATGCATGTTCAAAATCTTTTTTAAAAGCCGAGAAACTAGCTTTTCATATCGATTTATAAACAAGGGAACAAAGAATATGTTTATTGTTTCAACATAGGTACCCAACTGAAAATAGGTTATAGTACCTAAATGTAATTGTAAATGTAATGTAATTTTGTACGAAACATTACAGTACACCGTACCTTACTCTACGAGTATCCGTATCCATAAACTTTTATTAGAATCAAAAGGAATGTTATTAAACAAAATTTTGTCGCAAATGCACTCGGGAGACGAATAAACTGCGCAGAATCAACTGATAATAGGTTCACTAATAATACAATTGTCAAACCTTCTTTATTCATTACACACTATTTTTCCACACGGTCACATTATTTGCAATAAATAAGTTAATATTAGATTAAAAGAAAACAAAATGGTCCACAACGGTACCCTAACAGCTCGACAGGTTTTTTACAGTTTCCTCAAAAACATAGTTTCATATCAAAACTAACAAGTCAAATTGGATATAAACTGCCTAATCCAATCTCGGACTTAATCTATAACTGTAAACACAACAGATTTAATGTTTCGTAGTAGTAAAATTAATTTGTTTACTAAAACCGGATCTCACGCAAACCAGTGCTAATAAGAATTCGTTAAGCACTTAATAAAGTCTTTAATATTGCCTTATCGGCTTCTCTAGATCTTGTCTCCGGCAAATTGCTTTCATAAAACCGCATGATTTTGGGTAAAAACGTCTCCATTTCATTAAATAAGCTATATTTATTTGGAAAATCGTGTCGCCATATCTGATTTATTTAGGAACTGGCTTTTTCTTGCGACTTTGTTCTTGTGATCTTGATTTTACTGCCTTTATGATTGTGATAGAAAAAATAGGATAAAAGTATCCTATGAGTGAATTTTTCGCTTTTATTATTAATATAATAGATATATATTATATATGTGGATGTGTGTATTTTGTTAGCTTTTCATGTCATTGTTACGAGGACATGGAAAAAACCAAAAAAACGAATAAATACAGATTTGCTTTTGGATAAAACAAAAAACAGATACATTCAGACACACTGTTGCATTGAACACAGCAAAATAGATTTTGAGTGCATAGTGCGCTCAGTTATTTGAAGTGGACCTTGTGTAAGAAGCTAAATTATAATTCTGATTTTATTGCTTTTCTTGAGCGTCTTAAAATTGAAATTTAATTTAAGTCCATGCAAATAAATACCGTAAAATGAAACGGCATTAATTTTGAGACCGTGTTTACGAGAAGGCAGTAAAATTTGATACTACAGCCATAACGACGGGATCCATGATTAGTCGTTATAATCATAGCCTCTAATTCGTATTAATTTGATATTCTACACTTCTCTTCCCTACAATACGATGAGGGTATTGTTTTAAATGATGCAAGGCCCACTTGCTCTAGGTTACCATACTTTCACACAGTCATTTACCATGTGGACATTCATCTTTATTTAAGTATCATCGTTTATTAGGTTTATTATCTGTTAAACTGTTAGTGCTAAAAAAAAATCTGAGTTAGGTAACTTTTTGGTATTGAATCGCTATCTATAAGATTTGGATTCTACGCTGGTAATTTTCAGAGATCTTTAATTTTACTACGAAGCTTAAAAAGGGGATTTTAGAAAATGAACATTTATGCAAATACCCAGTTTAATGTTAGTAGCTATACCATTTGCATACAATATTTAATCAGTTTCTTTTTTATAAATAAAGATGATAGATAAATAATTGAACACTATGCGGATTCTTTAAGTTTAAATATATCTTTTATTGTTTTAAATAGGTTAGCTTCTTTTAACACCTTATGAATTGTAAAACTTATACATATTTATGATTCAAATGTTACAAAACATTCCTTTGACACACATTTTTTTGAACACAATAAACTTGAGTCCAGTTAATACCATTTTGTGGCACCAGAATAAAAAAGGACACGCGAAAATGGGACTTGTTCTTTAGGTATAAGGTTCAAGATTATGACAGTAGTTTTGCTTTCGGTACAATTCAAAGCGATATCCGACTGGATCGGTTGATGTCACTGATCGTATATTGTCGCCCGAGATGACTCCGATACCGTTTGATAATATTCAGGGAAGGTTTCACCAGTAAGAGGAGCGGAATTTCTATCGTAAGGGTGTTGAGAAATGCGACCTACTGAATAAACTATATTATCAATCATGCGTGACAACGCGTTCAATATGAAAATAATTTTTCGAAAATATGTTTTGCTTAATTTTTTAAAGTTAAATATTTATTTTAATAAAAGAAATACGCGTAGCATGTGAAGACTGAACTAAAAATTAATAGAGTGGTTACAGAACGAGAAATACTTGTCTCATGATTTTGAATTTAAATTTTGTCAAACCATACTTTTCGGCTAAAACAGAAGGTTAATTTTAAACTAGTCAGATATGCGTGCTATGTATTTTTGAGTTTATTAGGGTATCGATTTTTTTTTTCGAATATTCAGCAAGTACAATTTTCAAACCAAAAATGCTTACAAACTTTTATCACTCAAATGTTAAAATACAGAACACAAAACCAAAACATTAGATATGCGAACGCCGATCGTTAGTTAAATATTTTATGAAATACATAAAATTGTGTGCGGCAACGTGGCCGCTATCTTATCTGATGTCATTTATTGGATTAAGGCTAGATGAGGCAGATATCGAATAGATGGGTGGCTGAACACCAAAGAATGCTTAGGAGAAATCGTTCAGAACATATCTAGCTTTGTTTTTATGTTAATTAGAACGAGCAAGTATAACTAGTTTCTGAACTTCCGTGGTTTGTTTGAGTTGGGCATCACGGTTGTAGCGTTTAGGCTCATTGTACAAATGGATACGTTAATACCTTTAACTTGATAATGTTTTTCTTTATTACATCGAAGTCTAAAAAAGTGGTAGTTTTACGTCTTCAAAGTGAATATATGATAGTCATCTACAGTATTGGCTATAAATTAGCACTATTCTGCATTATGGAAAATTGACGAAAAAGCACATCAAATTAAAGTTTTAATCTGACTTTCTCGTATCGTAAAATACTTTGTTTACTTTTATCTAAATACCGTATATCGGAAGTGCAGGCTATTTTAGTCGACCTGTTTAAACACTTGCCGTAAGTCTGGCGTGTGCCTAAAGGCGATGAACTTAAGTATTATTTTTACAAACATTTTAAGCTTCGTAATTAGCGTTACTCTTATTAAGATTTGAAGGAAGTGGAGTTAATCAACAAGTCTTGAACAACGCCTTTGGCGTTCAAGCTTTGAGAAGTTAATTATTATTTTCTGAAGGTAACTCTTTTTTTAAATTAAGCAGTTCGTTTTTTTGAGTAATTTAAAGATACGCCTGATTATTTTTTACTTGGAAAAAATTTAAAGAGTATGGTGGTTACTTTTTATATAGAAAATACAAATCGGATTACATTTTCAATACCTATGCTATGCTGGAAATCAAACATTCGATATCGAAATTTGCATTTCAAACATTGACAATGTAGTCGTCTGTGACATCACGTTGAACAGTTGCGGCTCGTTGCATTCATACTACTGTAACCACAGTTCAACTGGAATGACCTGAGAAATGAAATGTTCATTACAATATGACAGCTATTTTAAATCTTACGATTATTAGGTCGCAGAATCTTTTTAACCAACTTCAAAAAAGGAGGAGTTTCTCAATTCAGTTGCATGTTACTTTTTCATTAAAGTACTATAATGTAGAATCTAAGGGCCTTATTAAACATGAAAGTTGCGAGTAAGCCCAACCTGAAGCAAGGTGGACTGCGCTTTGGACTCGTTTGCATCTTGCCATTATGACAAGACCATACAACAGAATAGACTAGACTCTAGAAAATGTATCTACTTATAACAAAACATCGAACAGTAAAAATATTTCTCTTTCGCTATCAAAATAACGAGAACGATACTCGAAGCTTTCTTACAAGTTATCATTTAACTATTAGGAAATTTTCAACAAAATAATGTACCTACATAAAAAAAAAAATACAAAATATTCATACCTAAAAACTGATGTTGAAAATGACACCTAAAGCTGATCATCTGTAACCCTTCAACACTCCTGACCACAGCTCAGTCCATTGACTGTGGTGACCACACTTATTACCTGTCGATGGTCGATAATAATGTTTTTGCCACGTGCTCCCGCTTTTTGATCACCGCAGAGAAAGCTGAAAAAAACTATTTATAGTTTCTGTAAGTCCCGTAATAGTCTTTGTTAATACCTACATTGTAAAATATCACTTCATTTAAATTTATTGATTGCAAGTATTGTAAACTAACAAAATGATGTTTAATTCTCAAATAAAATACATTGGGTGAAACTAAATTAATTTTCGTCCTTGTAAAGTTATTTTGTATTTTAATACAAAGAGTTGACAAAGAAAGACTGAGTTAGAAGTGACCCGAGCTTTGTTAGCTCTTGTATGTAGAGTGTTTTGTGTACACTTCAAAAGACATTATTATAATTGTATTTAATTGAACTAACCCTTTTGTTTCAGATCGATCGAAGATCAATAACCGACCAATGCGCACGTGTCGCCGGTGCGGTTTTACAGTCTTACTCTTTTTGCCGGACGTTACAAAACATCAGTCGGTGTTGCGGTTTTGAATTTAATCATTGCCACTGTAAATTAACTCTTCTCTGATTATGTTACAGTTCAAACTTCATTTAAAATTCAAACAAAATAAAATCGGTTTGTATCAATTGAATCGATATTGTTGAATGTTTTATAAAAGAGAATGGGTACAAAAACTTAAAAAGCTCGTTTGTTGATAATTATTTGTCAACTTATTTTAGTAGATAAATAACCTTTATGTTTGCATGCATTCACTAATAAGTTTAAAAAACTGCGATTAATTAACTAATGTACAATGTTCTCCTAATAGTTAGTTCTTATGTGATGAAAAACCTGTTTAATCTCTAATAAATAAAATAATTCTAATATAAATGTTTCAGCTCTGATTTTAATTTCATTTCTTTTTTTTTTTTTATCTAGCTAAGGATTATGGAATTTGAATAACATATTATTATTATTTTTATGAATTAAAACTATATTCTTCTCGTTTTACAAACATTATATGTTCATTTACCAGCTATGGACCATATACATGAAACCAAAAAAATATTTCAATTAAACTCTCACATTTCAACAATTCCACAAATTTCATTTCACACATTTTAAGGAAAATATTTGTTTGAAATATACAAAACAATTGTTGTTTTTAAATTAAACAAAAAAGCCAGTAACAGTTGTACCGAAGAATAACATATTATTAGCTTTTATTTTATTTTTAATTAGAATGATATGACATTTCCGCTTTATAGTAGCAGTTTAGATGTAGATAGTATATATTTTTAGTTGAAAGTTTGTTTTTAATTGTATTTCTTTTCATTACGATACCAAAATTAGAACTTGTTTTGTTTATCGTAGGTATCTAATTATAAGTCAATTTCTGTCACTTACATTGTAACTCTACTATAATTATGTGTTAACTGTACATGCATATCCTTTAAGATTAAACATGTTAAATTAATTAAGTTAACAAAGGTCAACTTGTTAACACACGATACATATTTAGACACAGTAGTTTAGGATGTATTAATGAATTTATTACAAAACCTCTAAAAACCCAAGCTTAAATGTGTTTTTTATATATGTAAGATCTGTGTCTGTGCGATAAAATGAAATATTTATGAATTAACGTGTGCAACGTAGGCAACTTTTTTTTTTTAATTTCAAGCTATTAGCCAGCGAAATTAATTGAATTAGATCATTTCGTTAGTATTACTTAGCCTAATACCAAGCTTATAAAATTCAGTCAGGAAAATAATCTTCATGAATCAAATAAATTTTAAGACAGTGGTATTTAGACAAAAGTTCTGTTTGTAAGTATTTTATCAGGACGTTACTTTTGGATCTTTAAATTTTAAATCACCGAAAAATATAGGACATCAAAATAATGAGTCAAATAATACCTTTAAATTATAACTACCCTGCTGACTATAAAAGATAGATTAGGATTTTCCTCTTCCAAATGTCAAAAACTGATATGTGTGAAGTTTGGAACGGATTTAAAATGCACTGCGTTGCATTATAATGGCGCGACCTCATTCTTGTGAAATGAATGAATAGGCGAAAGTTGGGCGCGTCTGTCACGATACACGATTGCTGTTTTATTATGCCTGGCAGTTTATATCTGTGATTCCAACCATGTCATACTATTTACCATGGAATCAAGGATTTTATTCATCATCGCATTCAGACTAACGAAGCTTCAATGTAAGTTTGACTTCAATGAACATTGTCATTGCAAAAGCCAGGAAACCTTTTAGTCAAGTAAATTTAAAAACAAAATTTTGTAATCCCAGCATGTAAAGCAAAAATTATGACATGTAAGCACATAAACTATATAGGTATATAGGAAAATGTTGAAACTTTTTGTCGGTGAACCATAAAATGGTATATTTAACAGAAATTTGATAATATCGTACGATGAAACACGAATTTCTTCGAATAACAGTCACATAATGATGGCAGTGATACAAGTTGAGTCACATAGACATGATTTGCAAATTTATAGCCGCGGGCCCTGAATATAAAACACTAAGCCTTTAAAACCTTAACGTATGTATCATGCTTTGTGAATCAGAAAAAATAAAAGTACCCCGACTCGAGCGGATGTTCCCTGCATTTAAATAACTGAGACTTTAGGGCGTAGCTTTGGGAGAATTTCAAAAATACAACTCTAGCAGGCCATGATAGGTATTAAATATTAATAACAACCTATTCCTAGCACAAATACCTGTAATAATTCTGATAATCGTGATGTGGTAGTCAGAAAGTAAGTGCGTTATGTGGAAGCAGTAGGACATAGAACAATTATTGTTCTATTATTAAAATCTTTAACTAAAATGTATTTAATAAATTATTTGTAACATTTACATAGCTGAAGGTCAAAGGAAATTTCCATTTTAAGAGGACAAAAGATTTCAACCCCAAAATCCCTCGGCGCTTTTATTTGACTTATCGAATTGTTTCATTATAGCATCGAAAGTAAACCGAAGTTTGCTGAAACAGCCCTTCGACCCATGTTAGAGAACTTGGCACTTAGTAAACTATCTTACTGTAATGAGGACCAAACGCCCTATCGTTTTTGGTGAGTTGACCCAAAAAAGCTACGAGAAAAAAGGACAGCGCTATCTAAAAAAAGCATCTGTTTCATTTGTATATTCCGAACTCCATGGTTCTAAAAGCTTTCAGTAGCCGTACAAGACCCCTTAAAGGGTGCGGGCAAGAGTCAATATTTGCAAATATAAGACGTTATTTAGATGCAAGACACGATCGACAATCTTTGACTTGGTTCCACTCATGCAAATCCTATAACATTATCCCCTTTTATTTAATACAGAATGATATTGCATTTTTCGATGATCTCTAAGCTTAGGCGTATGTTTGCTTCCAAATAGTAGTGATTTTGCTTCGTTTCCTTCTGGATAGTGTTGGTTTTGCCATTTTGAAGAATGTTAAGCAACGTTTAAAAATAATAAAAGGTTTATGTTTAACGTTATTTAATCTAAAACTATAGGACTTACAATATTTTAAAAATAACATTATTAAATTAGGATAAAATACAAATTAGCTTTTCAATTCTCAAAGAAAATTATAATCTTTATTACAATACACATTCCTGTATAGCAGTTCAGAATCTTTTTTACTTCTTACATAAAGAATATTTGTGGTCTGGTAGCTTTTTAAATTGGCGAGATTATTCAAAAAACACGCCCGGGTTTCGGTGGACTGTGTGTCTTGTCAGTATCTAACAATTAGTGAACAGTGGATACCATAGAAAAATTGGTTACAACTTGTTAGATGTACTTCTCAATTCATTCGAATAAACTTGGTCATCGATATATTTCGTTCGTTGTTTTGTGTTATCCTTTTTGTACCTGGAAAATCTTAGATATATTTAATAAAGTTAGAATGGAGGAATGTTCGTTTATATGAGCATTTGATGCTAATGTGATGAAATTTCCCCCTAATCGTAACCACATATTACGCAGCTTTTAAATACCGAAAAAAGGTAACGCCATTATTTAAATAGAGCATACATTCATAAAGTACATGGCCATTTTTTGACCGAACTAACCAACAATGATATATATATACAGGTATCAGTAGACCACCTGTTGTTGAAGGAATTGAATTAAAACGTTGCATGTCAAAAACTACTAAAGGTCACTAGTGGTTCTTGTCAAACAATAATGATATCAAAAATATTTCAACAGCTATTGTTATTGTCAAGGGTGAGAAGTTGACTTAATAATATAATGATGTATCATTTCGCCCTTAGACATTTCTACCAGTTTTCACAGATTCACCATAACTTCAAAATTGTTTAAAGCTGCTACAATGAGTCTTAATCCCAGGGGAAAGGGGACATTTTCGAATGAGATTTAGGTTCATCGTATTTGTAATGAAAACAATCGAGTAGTTATTATGTTTTATGGTATAATGTCAAAATAAAATGGTTTCGTTGTTGTAAGCGCGTCATTAATTCGAATTTTATTCACATTAACGTTCGTGACTACATTTTTATTTTTGTAAAGTGAAATCGCTTTGATAACGCATCTAAACAGCTCATTTCCATAATAACACATTCCTATTAATGTTTCCTGATTGTAATATAGATGTATTTTTGACCCTAATATCTTAAATAATTTGAATAAGTCCGCTTTTCTGGAAAAATCACGATTCTAACTTTTATTGTTGATACTTTTATCATTTCACTTTAGCAATAAATTGTAAATTTAGTTTATTTTATGCCTATACTATATAATAGGCTTTTTAGTTTATTTAACTATGTTATTCGTTTAAATTTTTAAACAACAGGTGGGCTGCTATTTTTTTGAAATTCTACTTTAGTACACGATTGTTCAATAAGTTATGAATAATTCATAGGAAAAAATTGAAAATGTGATGGAATTTGGGAGACAACAAGTCAAACTGCTTCTATTTCAAGCAGAGAACATACTCTATCCCTGTAATAATTATCCTTTCTTCCATTCTAATGTACAAATTGCAGACCAGAACAATATCTCCCAATCATTATTGGAATGCCGATCTTCATTTGTATGAGCACAGTGCAAGGTGTCGGTGCCAGACCTGTAATATTGCTCTGTGGAATTAGAGGACATTTTGTACCGGAGGAAATTAAATTCGCACCAGTGTGCGATGTGGTGCACGGCTTAATGAGTGACTTGAGGTTTCATTGTGTGGTACATGTAAGCATAACTACGATTTTCTAATTCGTGAGTTGCATTTAGATATTTATTTTATAATTACAAATTTTATGTTAATTTCGCATAAGAGGGAATATGCTGGACTTTTTTTATTTATTTATTATAATTCGATACCACATACATACACAAATCCATTACATTTTCTCAAATATCTGGCTTATTAACTAAGTTAAAAAGCTTCAAAGTCGTTGGAAAGTTCCAATATGTACAATGACGTCAAAGTACATGGGCACCATAAAACTTCCATAGAAAAGGTTGTTCTCATGAGCGAGATAGATATATAGGTTTTTACTTTTAATGGTTTATGTACTATTCTTATTCTGTTTTGACTGTAAATATACTATTTCCACATACTTTAGGATAAATTGATCGAATAATAAAATAACGAGTATATTGAGTGTATATTCCCTGTTAGGCTATGTTTGAATTGAAATAGACCGAATCACTATTTCATCAAAAGATCAGAGTTTAAATGAAGTTTTCAAATACAAAATTTATGAGGTGAAAATGAAAATGAAATAGTTGAAAACGGAATTTTTTGGAAAATTATTTATTTGGATTATCTCGTAGCACATAACTTCCTATAGCTAGACGATTCATCTTTACGAATCAAATTCGCGTGAATTCTTAATCCTATCAAGTGAGTTAAACATGAATCAGAATGAAAACCATTTCCTTGAATGAAATTCAATTCGGAATGAGTTTAAATTTGTGTTATATCTTTAACTGAGTTTCGAGTTCGATTTAAACATCAAAACTTTTGAATGAAATGGAACTGAATGAATTTGAACTTCCAGGCAAGAGATTATATTTTGATTGTTAGATTTTTTTTTATTGAATACGGTAAAACAAGCAAAAATGTGTTTGGTATATGCTACAAATACTTCACAATTTATTACTTACAAAATAATTCATTTTTTTATGAATTAATAAATCCAATATATTCGAGGATTCGAGTCTCGGTATTCCGTACATTGTAGCTGCCATGTCCTCATTGTGCCCGGATAGTGTCGACAGATTCGCAATCTGTCATACTGGGACTCAACATAAACTTGCGAAGTGCGGTGTTTAACACCTTTGGCTACCCCTCTTGAGGAATTTATAACGACACTTTTTATATATTTCTTTATTGACTATTCACATTATGTTTTATTATATAAAAACACAAAAGCCGTAGATTTTCCTGCTCGATGTGCGGCCTGCGTTAAAAAATCCTCTTTCTGTACCCACATGAAGCTACAAAGTTTACACAGAATCTCACTAGGTGGCACCCTTGCTTCGGTTAAGTGTGTATTGATGTTAGTTCTAGCACTTACCGGGCAAAGTACAGTTATCCAGTTTGACTTACAAATATATTGAGTCGAGATGTTTCACTTACCAAAGTTTGCTCTGTACATACACTCGAAACTTCACTTGCGATGTCTTTCTTTTCGTTTTACAATCCGTCTAGACTTTTTGAATGACTTAAACTTAACGTCTATCGCTAAACTATCTACGTTTGTTTATGTTAAAAACTAAATTTTATACTTACTTAAATATATATTCACAAAAAAAAAAATATACAATCCAACTTATTTCAAAATGCACAATTTCTTTTTTGTTATATTTTTACTTTTTAGTATCTAAGCTACCTAAAATATTCACCACACCCCCGGAATTTGTCTAAATAAATAGTTTACCAATAACCATTCCCTATTCTCATAAATTCATGGCGATACAATAAAGTAGGATACTCTAGGGAGCCATCGATTTTGGTTAGTCATTAATACTATATTAGATAAATAAGTCTCCCTCTCATCTCTATGATTTGTTGTGGTACAAATATTTATTAATAAATAAGTATCCAACAAATAGAGAGTATGTAACGTATTTTTATAATTGATAATCCATTTACTTTTATACACAACTCACGCGTTTAACCCCCATTGGAGCCACAAGTCGTCAGCAACAACTTAAGGCTTTACTAAGTAATGGGATCCAAAATTTAAAAAAAAATTGATGAGTACTTATCTTTATCGAATCAGAATCAAAAAAGTTTCTTTCAAAGTTTTCTTTCTCTGTTAGGACTAAATAAAATGATTGCAAAGTACTAAAAGATACCCCACTAGTTGGATTTTCAAATTGAAATTTAAAAAAACCCTCATAGACCGAGTCAAGAAGGACCCTAACAAAAAAAAGGTAAATCTAAATACAAATTAGCATGATAAAAGGTCCTCAAAAAGCATTAAAAAGGGGGGTTAGAAAATTGCATCTTAAAAATACACAGGTTTTACAAGATTAACTCAGCCATACCATGATACCCTTAGGCTTTGATACCGGTGGCATCATCAGATCAAACAGTTGGTGAATTACTCAAAAGGTCACTAAGCCAAGCAAATTCAAACCTTACGCATTTAAACTTAAGGGTTAACAAGAACTGAGTTTAGTTAAACCAAGACAAGGAAATTTTAATTTGAGCTTTATGTCAAAGAAGTTAAGTTACATTTCATTTTTTTTTTTCAGAAAAATACGTAGAAAGAAGCATTTTGATTAAAGTGGCTTGTTTGTTAAACAGGTAAATTTTAAATTAAGGAAGATATGAAAAACTTCGCTATCTCTTACCTTGTTAGTCTGCCGCGGATGATGTTTGTTTGTATATTGAGTTACTAGTCGTATTTATAAATACTACAATACTTGGTTCAGTTGATCTATTGAGGCAACTTAAAAATTTCATTATAACTTCGTTTCTTCAAAAATAAATAAAGATTGAGAATAAATTATTGTTGTTATCTTTCTACATCATTTGTCTTTGGTGGCAATCATCTCTACAGTTCAAGTTCTCGAAAAGAGATTTATTAAGAAAAAAAAACATTAAAGAAAAACAAACCAAAGAGAGTAGGTATCAATAAAGAGAAATAGCAAGTCATCGGGTGTCAGAACTTAGCTCAAGTAATTTGTTAAGGAACGCCTACCGCAATGACTTTATAAAAAGGCTGTACTTATACAATTTAAAATAAATGATTGCTGTCTAAACCTCGGAGAAATTGATTAAACATTAAAAAAGAAAATAGTAATTTGGATTGAATGGAGTAATCGAGTACAGTGTTATTTGAGACTAATGGGATAGCAAATTGTTTCCATTGCAAATACCTACTATTGCAACTTCAATTGAATTATTGACATTTGATGTAAAAACATTTTCAAAGCTTGAATCCAATGTGATTCTCAGATTTCACGAATGACAAAAGACAAAATTCACATAACTCTTTGCTCAGAGAAACAAGATGTAACTTTTTAAATATCATGGAAAAAATTATTGATATAAATTAGATTGTCCATCAAAAATTTTAAAACAAATAGAACAAAATTGAGCAGGTGTGGTTAGGGATGAAGAAATATCCTTGTGATTTGATAATGGCTTTTTTTACAAATGACCGTAAAATAGATTCGGCCGGTGATTAATTATATAAGCTCATTTTGGGAGGAATAACATTTGATATTTGACCATAACCGAAGATTTTTTTGTTCTTTGTTTTAAAAAGGGCTTGTGAAACTGTTGCATTATAATCTTCCAGAATATTCTGCAGGATAGCTGCAGGGTAGTTTGTTTTTACCTGGATGCGATCTAAATTTATGGATTAGCAAAACCTTTGTGGGAGTGCCGCTGCGAGCCATATTAAAATTATACTTTACCTTGAGATAAAAGTCGACCGCTTTTTAATTAACCTAAATTAAAGGCTTAAGTAAATTTACTTATAATGATTTTGTTTAAGAAAAAAAAACTTTAAACCGTTTTTTTGCAACTCCTATATTTTTCTATATCTAATATTTTAGCGTAAATCAAAATATGGTAGCAGACAGCAGTACATACAAAAAGTAAGGCATTGGTGTTCCTTTTTATTTTCTTGTAATGTATCGTATGTCAATATTTGTCAGGTGTTATTTTGAGAAACATCATCTGGCTCTCGTATAAATCCTTTTGCGTCACCTGTATTGTAAACATTGCATGACTGAATTACACCTGACGCTAGAACTTATATGTTTTCGATCACTTTTAAGATAAATAGGTTTTTTGTACCTACAAAGCTTGCATCATATTTACTGTTTTTATCTCTTTTGAAATTAAAACACAATCTGATAAAGAGATATCACTTTCCAGCTTATATTTTATTTTACTAGCAAAAATTGAATTCTTTTTACGTCAGCAACAATAAAGCTTTGGATTAAAAACTCGGTGAATTTGATTGACGTGAGAGTATCAACACTTTCACCAGACACCATTGAAATTATGAACCTCACAAATACAATAACCCTACCTGAAATCTATAAATCAAGGATCTTTTACCTGTTGACATTAATGATGCAAGCGTTGCGCATTTTGGTTGGATTCTTCCCACGCCCACACGTGGCCTGAATCAAAATCCTCAACAAAAGATTTCAGATTATACCAGAACGAAGATTACGCGAAAAATATCCCCATTATGTGGACGAGTGACCCAATGACTTATTCTGCACGAGATATCAGGTAACTCCCGACAGATGCTACGAAGCCCGATAGTGGGAAATTCTTTGATGCAGACCAAAACAGACGTGACTCCGTGGAACTTTCTACAATAATAATGCGGGGTGCACTTAACTTGTCATTCGTGGGAACTGAAATTATAAATGACAATCTTAAATGTCATCAGCAGAACAATGTGAAAGTACATGCTTGATTTTGTCTAGGCAAAAGTTAGTGTTTATGTAGTTTTTCTCTCGTTAATTTTAATAGTTAACGAAGCACGTTTCGCAAAAAGAATGATTTAGATAAAGTTTATAATTCCAACAGTTTAGAAATTGAAAAATAATTGGTTCAATTTCGCATATGGGAGTTCGAATGGTGATTAGTGTAGAACTTAAATCATCTTGAAGCTGTAATTCTGGCTAGTGCCTATTAATACGAAATTGAACATGTATCGGACAATTGAAACAGTTCCGGAACAGCAGAAGTACGGTTTAACACGTTCTGTGGGTAATTATGGTCGTCCAATTGCATTGAGCATTGTGTAATGTGGATTTTAAATTGACCTCCCCTGCAATTCTGAATTAATTTACTGAATACATTGTCTGGGTAATACTAAAATTTAAGCGCTAAGTTTGATGAAATTTGCGAATGCTACAGTGTTTTGAATTTAATTTAGAAATAAATTTATTTCGCGTATCATTATTCATGAAGTGTTATTTTGTATTCGTAATAAAGCTAAACAAACATTGGAAATTTAAATTAGGTGGTCAAATTTGTGAAGTTGATGACTGGATAAGTCTTTGGTTGTATAATAACCTATAAATTTCAATTCATTAACATTATTAAAAATGTATTTGTAAAATGTTACCCTTTCAGCTACGTACCCATTAGAGGCCGAGCCGCGTTCCTATTTAAATGAACAAATTTAACTTCAATTATTTCCGAGTGATCCCGAACCGTATCCCTTTCACATCACCCTTCCCCCTCATTACCATCCACAATCCTCCAGTTCCACATCTTGATAAGAACCCACCCATCTTTATTTTTCTGCAGCACGCCCTTCCCAATTTTATTTTACAAGACCCTCTTTCATTTCATTCCAATCCAATTCGGAGCAAACGAAATTATTTTTTTCAATTCAGGAAACTACTGATGATTTGCTGATAATAAAATAATCTGTTATTTCTGACTACGGGATGTATTTATTATTCTTTTCATACACTGAACGTTAAATTTAAAACTTGATCTAATGGAAAGGGTTTCAAATAATATATGGCCAAGCAGCGTGAATAGAATAGGACCGTTGCATTGTATAGGAACGAGTAAAATTGAATAATTTTGTATAAACTGGTACCTTTTATTAAATATTAAGACATTCACGTGTTTAAATCGTGACGCGCGAGCTGCTATCCGTAGCGCCATCTCACGACATTTATCTCAAATTGACAAAATTAGGACTACAATTTAGTTGAAATTTAGTTCAGTGCTAACAGCATAAAAAGCTTTTTAAATGAGTATTTTCTCCGACCAACTAGTTCATGTGAATTTAAAAACTTTTAAAATTATGTCTGATAGGTTTTCACTGTCCTCAAAACTAGGTATAATTAAATTAGCACCATAGAGTAAAGCGTGTTGTTATTGTAACTTGAACTAGTTCAAGTAGTTGGCACATTGTCATCCATCTATTGTATGAATGATTCTACTTATTTTTTGTTGGTAAAGCAATAAAGGGACCTCAAACAATCTCATTTAGTTAAAGCCTTGATGCCACCCCAATAATATGAAGCAATTTCATTTTTGTGAAATGGCATACACGGACTCGTCACCGATCTATTTTGCGAGTGTTGCGTATAAAATGACATAACACAGCGGCTGCATCTCACAACTGCCCGTTCTAGCTGTGATGCTTTTTCTCCATAAAATTAAGGTCGGGTCTTGCATACTGGCATGTCAAGGTTTGTTGCTAGTGGATGCACTGTCAGCTTTCTCCCTTGCATTTTGCCCTAATCGAATATCACCACGCATGGTGTCTCCTGTCTTGTGGGTCGAACCCTCTGTTCCGGACATTAGGGGTAGGTACATCGCAAAACGCAAACGTGCCTAAATCAAACGACGTTTTAATTGGATGCTTTTCCGGTTATTTTTGAAGATCAATTAATTTGAACTATGTTCAAATATATGCTCTAAGATATTGACTATATGTAATCAATTTTTAAAATGTAATCACTGAAAGCAAATTTAGGTACAAACAAAACTTGCTGTTTTACCGTTCGAGTGAAATATTTCATTTGTTTTGTACAAACCTACCTTTGCAAGTAACTGCCACTTATTATAAGTTGTTAATTATTGCTTTTAAATAGTTTTCATTAAATTTTTTACTTCAGTCATGTTTAGTTTTTTGTTGCTTAATAATACTGTCTTTATAAAAGCACATAGAGGGGATATAGCCTTTACTCTTTATTCGGCGAAATCATTATTCCATCATAAATCTCTTCATTCTAATTCACTATTACTTATCCTTTTATCGGACTCCTTGTATATTTCAAAAAATATGTATTCGCTTCTATTATTTTTTGTGTCGTTGTAATAAGATTTATTTTCGTTTGTATATTGTCACTGTTATTAATGTTACATTCTTAATCCGGAGCTTCTAGCACGCGTGCCGTGGATATGACAGCGTTGCGCTTTCGTCATACTCGGCTGGAACAAATTATCTCCGTGCGGGAGACATTACATTGTTCATTTAATTATAAGAAGCTACGTATAATGTTTCTATTACCTAGATTAAGCTAAACACATCA
Source organism: Choreutis nemorana (assembly GCA_949316135.1). NCBI lineage: Eukaryota > Metazoa > Arthropoda > Insecta > Lepidoptera > Choreutidae > Choreutis > Choreutis nemorana. The sequence goes on from OX438609.1 coordinate 6,573,229, forward strand.
TATACTGCAAAACAAGGTAGCAGATAATCCTATAGAAAAAAAAATCAGCACCGAGTAGAGTTTTTTTACTGGTTTTTCTGGAAATGAAGCGAATGTTAACAATAAATTAAAAACTATTGCAAGGGATTTTTTGTTGTAAAAAGTAAAACCGTTGTCTAATACTGATAAACGATGTCGAAATTAATATTTTATTACCATTTAAAGACTTGTTTTGGAAATATGCGATCTCCAAAACAGTAGTTTAGTGCAATTAATTATTATTTTCTACATAATATGAAATTATTACACTCTTATTGGTCAATATATCACATAAAGTCGTCTTATGAGAATCTAATTCAGTGGCTTTTGTATAATGAATATCAATAAAAACCTTCTTAGGCTCATTTTAATTCAATATATTACGAAAATTTCTCTTGGAAAGCTCAAATTCGAGTTGGATGTGGCTTCTGTGTTCGGTTATTCTGCTTATGTGTCATAAATTGTGATCACTGTCGACTTCGAATGCGGCTCAAGTGATTCTTTTAATTTTTATGGCACTAGAATGCTATTTCAGCTTTATTGAATTAAATTTTATTCGTCTTTCCATTTTAACTGGTTCTAGTACTTTGAGACATAGATTTGTTTAGTTTAAAACGTTATTTGCAGAATGTTTTAAAAATGTGTTGTTCTTATTACAGAATAAAGAGTCATCACAAATTCCAGATTAGATTTCTTGCCTTATTCGATTGAAATAAAGTTGATATTTCTATGTAATGTACGCATTGTCTGCGGCGTGCATCAAACTAAGCTTTTGTTTCTCATTACATCAAGTAGGAGGTTTTTTGTTAAGACCAGACAATTGTAATTTTCTCCTTCAGTTCATTGCAAGGAGAAAATATGCTCAGTTTTTTAAGAGGAAAGAGGGGTCTAAGTGTTGGTTTTATTTTTTTATGACGTCATTAAGAAGAGGAAGCTTGGCAAATACGGCCTGCGGTCACAACCGTCTATTTTAAACTCTGGATCGTTTTAACAGTAGCGGTTAATGTTATTGGTGATAGAAAATGGGTTTGGTTTTTTGTGATAAAAGAAAACCGGTATATTTGTGGGATACTCCTGTAATTGTTAAAATTAGCTTGAATATCGAGTTTTGTAGTACTGGAAATAATGATTAATACGCTGCTACCCAGATATCCTGAGGCGAATAAGAAGAGTACTTTCACCTTATTTTGCCAAATCTCTTTTATTATCCATATCTGTTAATAAAATAAACTATATTTTTTCTAATAGACTTGACAAAAGTGGAATTGATGAATATTCATAAAAAATTAAAACAAGGAATAATAAATGAGTCTACAAAGCTATGTAGTCATTTGTTTCGTTGTTCACACATAACTTTACCGTATCGTAGGGATGATCGATAAAAACTTAATAGAAATGGGCGAAAAGGCAAACTTTTTGACAGTAGATTAACAAAAACACGTGACATTGAGAACGCGCGATCACCACAGGGGGCGCCTGTCACTCGATCCCTTAGCTACCGTTCAAACGTCATCTGTCAAATAACGTAGCCGAAAGAACTATCCAGTTTCACTAAACAAAGAAATGTCAAAGGCGGGGGATTTCGGGAATTACGATGTAATGCGTCATTAAAACCTGTTAATCGGCTTGCTTAAAGTTTGCTAGGAATATAAAATTTTAGGTTGAAACGTTAACGTTTGTTGCTTAGTAGATTTTGAAAGTTTACGTGAAACTGTAGCTTTTTTTAATTCACCATCATGGACAAACAAGCAGACGGTTCATCTGATGGAAAATGAAACCGCCGCCAGTATACACGACGATGCCCTTTATGTCTGAAACGCCAAGAGCACCGCCAATGCGTGGCCCATGTTGAAGTAAAGATGTTATACCTCTGATCCCGCTAATAACACTGTCTTTCCAATTCTTCGAATCGAAACACAGGAACTGCTTCACGAAAGAAATAGAAAGGAGGGTGGTACCAACACAGACGATCGCACATGGCACAAGGATCTACCACCTGTACTTAAACGTACTTACTTGCTGTCCTTAAACTGTTACTAACTAACTTAACCTAAACCTAAATTGCTTAAATTTAAAGCAAGAACTTAGGTGCTAATAGCGCTATAATGTGATTTCTGGAAAAACATGTTTAGAAAAGATATTACAGCTAGACTCAACCACGTGCCTTCATAAAAATAAATACACATTACTAATCCTATTGTAATAGAAAACTATGTGTATGATAAACTCCACTGTTTGTAATAAATGATAATCATAGAGTAAAGAGAGAAGAGATAATTCAAAAACTCATTTGCGGTTTCGCATCTCGTTTTTGCAACGAGCTCAAGGTTTGTCATTAACTTCAAAAGTTCGTGAACTTGATCCAACTTTATGTAATAAATATAACCATACTTTACCCAATAGTCATATTTAATAAACTTCTATACGACAAACACTTTAAGTTTAAATTAAAAATTATATCAAATTAAGATAAATTATCATGAATCATATTGATTTTCTTTTGACAACTCAAATAAATTTATCTTGTTCTAAACTACAGTATTGATTTCATTTACATATAATGTTTAAATTGATTAAAACGCACACGTATTTGTCAATGTCGCCTAAGTTACCCAATACATCAAATCAAATCAAAGTTAAATTAATTCAAACTTCATGTGGGACCAAGTAGGTTCTACGTAAAAAATCAAAACTGCTATCGAGCAACTTTTAACAACAATTTTCTAAGAAGAATCTTGTAAGAACTCATAAGCTATCCGATTTAAAAAGTTCAGTTCATCCGAGCTGAGTCCACTCCAGTCATTACATTTGTCTCATTACCGGGCGCTCGAGCGAGTAATTTTGCGGTTACCTCTGAATGAGACCGAGACGCGACTCCCTTACAAAGAACATCCAGATGGATCTAGGTTCAGGAAGTATCCAGAACACTTTAATTTTCAATTGCCGAATCTGTATTTTTAAGAGATTTTTTTACTTGCGAATGAAAAGAGGCCAAATAGGTATATAATAAAATTTCGTATCCTATGAATTAATTCTTCTTGCTGACTAGGTATAACCCAAATAACACCCGCATGTTACAATTTGTTGATAAAATTAAATCAAAGGTTAAATTCCTCGCATTTAAACAGAAACATTTTTGTTATCTAAAACAAAATAAACAAGCAATATAATATTTTTTTAAAGAAATACGAGTAATGACTAAGTTTATAAATTTCGATCGAAATAAGTTTCTAACACTGCGAGAGTAGCTAATTCTCAAAAATATTTTTAAACCTTCTTATACACTTACTAACAAAAAAAGTATCTTTATCTTTAGAAAATAGGTACTAGATTGATGTATTAGAACTTTTTTTACTATCTGCGTTTTATTCTTTATCGCGGTCAGTCGCCACGCGTTGCGGCCAGTGCTTTCGACTTTTCTAAACGAGCTTTAAAATATACGTATATATAACCTTGTTCATTCGAGACCAGGGTTTATAACAGCTTACGAATCTGAACTTTCCTTCACGAATTAGTTTCAAACATTTACATTTTCACTGCCGTCTGGCATAGTTACCACTATGGCAACAATTTCAGTGTACTTTTATTTTAAAAATATGTATTTCTATTTATTCACCTACTAAACTATTATTTTTGGGCTTCATTTTTTTACGTGAAACGTGAAAGACGAAGTGGGTGAGAAAACTTATTGTCTGAACCTCGAAGAGATATTTTATCAGCTGTATTCTAGAATAAAGTCGGATGTTGGTATTTTATTGTTATATAAATGACCGATTATTCATGGTTTAGTTTTATGAGTTCAATTGTGGCCGATTTGGGGCTCGTTAAGTCAAAATTCGGGTATGACACTATACCTATTGAAATTTTATAGTGGGTTTTATTACTTCTAAATGAGACTATTAAATTTATAGTCCGTAGCATTTACGATCTTCCTTTTATAGTGATACAATATTAGCTTTGCATTCTAAAAATCCAATTTAATTAAAAATATTAAATAATTTTATTTAAGTTTTAAAAATATGACCCATAACTTCCAAAAATAATACGGAATGAGAACCTCCTCCGTTTTTTTCTTCGATCAAAAACTTAATTCTTTAACAAAACGTAATTAAAACATATCCTTGCTCAGGGCAGTACAAATATCAAATCTTAATGTTGACATAAGAAATTTTGATTTATCCACATGTACAATAACTAGTGTGTTTCACAATACGAAGGTCGAATTTATTCAGTAGTCATAAATAAATACTCTTCATTGATTGAAAATGGATTCATAAAAACTAACGAGTTACACAAAGAAATTCAAAAAGACTTCAACACGATCATCGCCTAATCTTAAAAAAATAAATAAGATGGTTTGCTGTATGGCTTGTTAGTGTAATACATTTTCTAAAGTTCACATTTAAAAAAGAAACACTGATATTGGTATGGATAGCGCTATCTCTTTTTTCAGACGAAGCGTTTGTTGGTAATAAGCCTATTACAGTCAAGGCTGAATAACAATAGTAATTGTCAAGAAAACACTTAGAGATGAAAAGAGGATAGTTAGTATGGTTTGTATCATGTGAAGTATTATTTCTTGAAGTCCTTGGCACATATCCATATTGAACAAAGCAACGGTATTGAGCTGAGTTATTATGTTTTGAACTAGAATATTTAAATACAGCCGATTATATTTTTACAGCCGATTTTCACTATGTAACATTCTAAAGGTGTAAAAAAGTTTTTTGCCTATTTTAAATTATGGGTCAAATTTTCCAACTAGACTATCTTTGACATAGGTATGTAAATCAAGGTGAATCTTGACTGTTGTGCTGTATTACACATGTTTCTTTTGCTAACCTAACAAGAGTTAAGTGGGGACTATAATGCAGCTTTAGTTTGAAATCCATACGTTGCAACGAAGATGATGATATGAAGTCAAATGATTTAACCTTAAATTCTCAACCACAATCAGCGTGCGAAGTCTTATTGGTATCAATCTCGTTGAAACCAAGTAATTCCAATTTATTAGTCCATATTAACTATTCTCCTTAGCACGATGATAATGCATGTCCTAAATTAAAACCAATTGGATCTAAATTTATAAAAATCATCGTGGAATACATCTGATTTAATAGTTATACTGTTATATGAATTTATAAGATTAATAAAAAGGGTATCCTTCGAAAACAATAGTTGATTTAATTTTATTCTTACTTAATTAGTTTTAGTAGGAGGACGTGGTGGCTCAGTTTGATATGTGCCTTGGTTAACGGACCAATCCGACCCGATAGGTCAAGGGTTCGAGTCTTGGGTTGCTGTACATTGTAGTTGTCATGTTCCTCATTGTGCCCGGATAGTGGTAGCAGTTTCGCAACCTGTCATACTGGGACTTAACACAGACACGCGAAATGCGGTATATAACACCTCTGCCAAACCCTCTCGAGGGATTACGGCGTGAGTTTATGAATGCGCTTATTTAGTTTTCCAAAGAAATTAGTATAGAATTTCAATGGTGCAGTCGAATAAGAATATGCTGAACTAGCCAATGGTAATACAATACACCCAAGACATGCATGAAAACTGACAAAAAGAAATTGAGATTAAATATCCAAAAATAGCTACTTTGTCGCATCGTGTAACATTTTTAGCCGGTCGGTCAGATATGATTTAATGGTGTGCCGAGAGGTTCGTTAACATTAATAAATTCAATTCCCAAACCATTGAATCTCGAATGTGTCTTCCTTTGATATTTTTAGCCTAAAACAACATAAAAGCGGATAAATTTAAAGTGAAAGTAACTCAATTGGCAAAACTAACTCTTTAATATTTTAGAATTGTATTCTATGCATAAAAAACAAGGGAAATAAAAATTAAACCCATGAAAATGAAGCTTAACATCAGCAGTAAATTAAGTTAAAAAGTTTGATTGAATACTCTTCTCAGTTAAAATAAAGAACGAAAGTTACCTCAGACTCGCGAATTTTGTGTCGAAACCCTTTAAAAATGTTTTTAAATTTGTCTACTACACTCAGTCGTAGTCCTGCTATTGAGTTTAGTAGACTAAAAATTTGGCGTAAATTTTTCCATTAAATAGTGTTACGTTTTACCGTTTGAGAAATATATAAGTTTTTAATTTATTTATTTTTACCTAATAGTGATAATTTAAAACTGTTTAATCTAAACCAACAAGTCTCACATAAGTGAATCGACATTCAAGTGACTTTTACTAGCAGTAAGGGATATTCTACCCTATAAGACGCTTTTAAACTTTCCACCGGCACTTCGTTAGCTGTGTTTGTATTTATTTAGAACGTGATAAGTTAGCACGGTGACTGAGAGGGAAACAGGATATGTGCCTACAGACGTCTTACAATCCATGCCATTTCCACTTAATCGGATATCTTTTTTTTTTAATCGAAGCTCGTATTTTAAATTGAACTACCGATTCAAAGGTATAGTATATGCAATTCTCACACTTTTAGTTTATCTTTTAAACATACAATATTTAATTAATAGTGTACTAACAGATAATTTTGAGTATCAGCAAATAGTATCCTATTCGTATACCGTCAGGGAAGGGTTGTGGAGGCTGGAGTGGTGACCTATGACCAAAAGATGCAATGCTTGTCGGCCCCCCACCAAGTTAAACGACCTTGTAAGGGCTGCAGGGAGCCACTGGATGCAAGTTGGCCAGGATCAATCAATTGATCAGGTCGATTCGGGGTTTTTCGCCTTTAGATTAGCCCTTGTAAACCTTCAGCAATGAGATCTTCAGGAAGGAACTACAAAGCTACATTCATATCTGTCTCGATATTAAAAAAAAAAAAGTATGTACAACAGTAGTACCAAAAATAGTAGTACTCAATTCCTTTGTTTCAAGCCTGGGAATCAAGATCCTTCTTAATTTTTTCTTTGACAAGTTTATTAAAACAGCTCAAATATAATGAGACATTAAAAGTGTAAACACAATGGAATTTTGAACCTCATAACAATAAGTAAGTTTAAACATAAACACCTCACTTCACTGCCTCAGTTCAGTAGTCAAAGTGCCGCGTTTTGGTATGCTCTAAGTATTGCAACTGCCATGGAACATTTAAAGAAGTAATTCTTAATACCTCAACATAAAACAATCCAATGGCGTTTTTGTTTAGTTATTATTAAAACAAATGTATTTGCATCATACATTCCAGGTAATGGATGACAAATCAGCGACCAAGGCTCAAGTATCGATTTTCGCTCGGAGGTTGGTAAAGTCCCGCTTCACGGTTCATTTTAAAACATGCAATTTCAAACATGCTTGTTCATTGTTAAAAGAAATTGGTTTTTCAGCTTGAGTTTCGTTTTCAATTATCGTTACAATTCTTTATTCAATTTTATTAAATATTAACATCTACTGCATTACCTACCGGATGCTACTAAATGTATAAGAGGATATTACTGGCATTTGTTTCAATCCCGATAGAGCAGTAGATGTGCAATTGCTTCCCCTTAAAATATTCACAGATACCGTATAAAAAGAAATTTTAAGCACAGAATATGTGCATGTCTCACAATTTATTTAGGTCTTCGGTAAAAATCAAATTCTTTTTCTACAAATCCTTTTGTTAATTTATTTGTGTGGCAGCAAAAAAGTGCGTAACCGGCACGGCAAAAAAATCACCGACTGAGTACACACGTAGCTACCACGGGCCACAATGCATAAATTAAACAGATTAGCCTATTCGTGATTGAGGGCTAATGACTGTTGTGTTTGAACAACCGCTCGAATCCACGTTTGCTTTTGTAATTAAAAGTACATATGAGTTAATTGGTGTACGAAAGGGGTTATCTATGAAAAATGGGTCTTTATTGCGGTAGCATAGAACGTTTTATTCATTGGTTTTTGTTATGCAAACTCTTTGTTGAAATTGTGTTAGTATGGTAATGTGTCAATAGCTAATACACTTCACGCTTGGTTTTTAGATAGATACCTTGCTTATTTTTTATCACTAAAATCCAGTACTATTTTTATGGGATGCAGCAGTAAACAGGTTGATATAGCTTACTATTGCTTATGCCTTGCTTTTTTTTTCTAAGCCTCAATTTCTTGAAGGAGCTTAGCAAACCAAGCGACTTGATGGAGTACAATGCAATATTTGATCTTCAACCGTAATCTTCAGTAAAGTGAAAACAGTCCTGTGCTATTTTTGAATCTTATTGGTTTTAGTACATTCATTCTCTTCTAGCAAGAGATACAGAATTAGCATATGCTATAAATTATACATATAAAATTCTACGTATCCTAATAAAAATAGGTAGAGTTTGTATAATCAAGACCTCAATCACTTATCACGATACCTAGATTCATTTTGATGATGGAAATGACAAGGCTCAAGTTTCAAGTTTTGATATTTTTACAGCATTCCAGAGGATTATTATGAGAAAAATACACTTGTAAAATTCTTTTAATAACAACCCTTGATACGTTTCGTAATAACCTGGAAAAGGACAAAACTGGAAGGGTTAGGTATATCTGAGGGTCCAGTATCGGATGACTTCGAGAGGCCCTTTGACATCGGACCCTGACTTAGTGGAGGATGATCAAGTGGACTCACTAGTAAAGGGATATCTTTATTCGGGTATGGATTAGAACTTAAGGAGTCGAAGTCGCGCAAAGACTGCGTTGCGTAAGGATCCTAAGATTTCTTCAAAGGTCAGGTAGAACCCGATCTTTAAGACCTCTTTTGTCTATTATAGATTATCCTCTTATTATGATATTTTATGTAAGTGTTCATTAAATTTTCATAACATAGAATCACTACCATTCAGCATTACTAAGTAAAGCGTCTAATGTAATAAAAAAAGTTTATCAAATTACTTGTGCAATAGAAAATAAAAACTACCATTTTAGTAGAAAGAAAGTTGCAGAGTTACGGCGGAAAAATCTTCCAAAAAAACAGACAAATCAAAAAGAACACCGGAAACGTAAATAATAATAAAAAATGTTTTCTTTCACACTTTGATTATGCCGATCCGGATATATAGAGTTAGATTTAAAAAACGTAATTAATCAACTCAGTCGATAAAATGAATCGACTTTTATCATAAAAGCCTTAAGTAAGTCGTTAACATTCAACGCAATTCGGTATACTTATCGAAAAATAGCTCAAAATATACGTATTTTATGTCTATTAATAAGTTTGAACGGGAATAATTAAGCAACATTTCTAATTATTTTCTAACATTAAAGATAACGTGCTTGATTTATTGGTCGGTTTCATTTGTGTGAGATAGGAAGCCATTTCGTCTTGTTTGTTTTGTATAATCAATTTCTTTGACGATTTTTTAGATGAGATAATGGGATTCCTTGAGTTATTATAAGAATTTCCGATGCTACAAATCGGTTCACATGAATGAAGCGTTTTTCGATTTTTTTTTTGGAATAAATAAAAATAGGCCATTGGAATAATTAAAACGCAAAGAATTTAATTTGATAATAATTCTCTAAAAACAATCTTCATTTCCAAAGATTCAGTCGTAAATGCTGTATGCAATGTAAGCAATGCCATCAGCGCTTTGCTAATAATAATAAGAGATACAAACAAAAAACTGAAATAGGCAGATTTACAAAATGCTTCTGAATAGCAAACACCACCTAACTTTATTGAAAAAAAAACAAGACACAGACAGCATTTTGATTAATTTTCTTTTGAAAAAATAATCTAAAATTTTACTAAAACCATACATTTTTTACCATACAACCAAACATAATTTTATGTTTAACTTTTCTATTTTTCATGAAACTTATTCAAACTTCATCCTGGCTAAGTACAATTTTATTCAAATTTCTTTCTATAGTGCTTACTTTTATTTGTGAAGTTTAATATTTTTCTACCAACTACAGAACTGGCTGGATACCTATTATATTTCCTACTGAATATAAATGTGTATGCGGTTGGGCTTTCATATGTTTTATTTTGTTTGATAAATCTTCGCTTTGGTTTGAAATGAAAATTGTCGAAAAATTTAAATACGTTTAGTGGTAGATGAGATAGGATTTTTTTCATTTGTAGTTCTGAATTGAATAAATATGAAAAAAATAATAAACAATATTTTCACATTAAACTTTCGAATGTACCCTAATGATTTTTTTTTACTGTTCAGTTTATTTCGTGGGTATCAAATACTTTTATAAATATTTACTCTAAAAGGAAGCAAAAGTACTCACTACATTCTTAGCACTATGGACATATAGTAAGTAACTTGCGAAATAATAATGTCTTTAACAGTCCAAGTTTAGTTGAAACAGCTATCTAGAGGGCACTATTCTTCATTAGCCGATGAAAACCCCTGATAAATTATTCTTTAGGTCACTTTAGTGCTATTTAAGTTAATTTAATCTTAACTTAGTTGCGTTTCATGGATGGAAGTTTTAGGGTCATCGCTGCAGGATTTTGAACTCAATACTTAAGCTAGAAAGATTCATTTTGTGAGACAGAGCTAATGTAATGGTACCTAATAGTGGAGGTGAAAATTTCCTTATTACAGTAAATGGAGGAAGAAGATAATTTGGTACTACTTCCTTAGTTACTTATATTGATTTTTCTTTGAAAATTGTAATTACTAATTTGACAGTTATGTAAAATGATTTAATTTAAAGAATAATAAGATTTTAATGTTACATATGTATAATATTCTTTTTTTAATTATATATATGTATTTTTAAATTTATAATGCAACTTAAAATTAGGAATCCCGTTACAATCGTATTGCCACATGCTTTTCGCTTATAAAAGCTTTCAAATATCTGACTCAAACTTTTAAAGATGCGTTGCAAGTAGTTTATTGTTCATTCTGAAGATGGCGTTAGGCATACGTTGAACTTATTTAATATTAAAATGGTTTACAATATGTAATTAATAAAAATCAAGTATGTTAAGTTTTTTACTTTATTAATCATCATTTTAAACATTCATTTGAATTTACATGGTGCGTGCAAATTTCACGTCAGTTACTTAACACACAAGTAAATCCTTCTGATTCACAACTTCCAGAATAAATATTTTTATATTAATCAGTTATCTAGCTGATCATGATAATACATCACTCAATATGCTTACATAAGCAAGTCAAGTTTGTAATTGGTAACCAATCAAATTCCTCAGTCAATAAAGTTTGATCGGCCATCATTATACTTCTAGGAACCAATTTATTTAAAACTGCTTTCAAACATAGAATCAATATTCGAATTTCAACTCTACACTTTAAGAATTACGAAAGAAGAATGAGTTTTTCATGCGCCAGTCTTAACTCGTCCAAAAATATTTAAATTTAGAAATACATATTTCATCGGAAAACAAAACGTTTTCGGCCAGTGTGTTATTAATATTTCAAAAGAGGATTTATAGTATTTGTTCCGTAATAAATATCAAGGCTTGTTAGCATGAAAGGCTTGAAGTTCGTAATATAATGACTAATATTATGAATATCTAAGAACTTTTCGCCTCAGGTGGACCACCCATTGGTAAAGGACAAAAAGGGAATAATATGTGGTTTTTGCTTACGAATTTACTAAAATTACGACTTAAAAACAGGTACCTATTTTAGTAAAAATGCTCATCAATTTATCTTCACTATAGTCACGAATTAGCCTTTAAACTTTCATTGAATCAATAAAAGGTTAGAAAAAAGTCGGCATTATAAGCCAACCCGTTAACAGAATCAATTCGGATCGCATCGAATTCATTGTAAAAACATTTTATTGTTTTCGCTCCTAAAGTGGGTGAGGTGACTAAACAAAAAATCTTTTATATAAATTCGCCACAGAATAAATATAAATTAGAGACGCGTATAACCGCAAAAAGGCTTAGTCAAACACAATGGGGCCGACAAAGAACTTGACACGGACCCCGGCTGCCAATCTGACTCTATATTGAATATACTGGAATGACAGTAGTGTTACTTATAATTTTTAAACTCTTGTGCTTAAATACAGACAAAATAGATACTTCTTTCTTAATTCATGGATTACTCTGAAAGAATGCAATAGTAGAATAGTAAGTTACTAAAAAGTTTTTTCTTTCTGACAGTAACGTTTTCACGCCGAAACCATTGAATAGATTCAATAAATTGTCTATGGGGATTAATAAAATCCAGTTATTTTTTTAGATCTCATTTTTTTATTCGAGGCTTACCTCTAGTAAAGTGTAAACTACTATTGATATCTTGTATAGCCTCGTATATTTGGTACCGCAGACGATGAGCTACTAAGGGCCCGTGACTAACAAGGCGCGCAACACATTCTTGCGGTTGTTTTATCCGCCAGATCTTAACTACGAAATTTACAGCCACTAATAACGTCCGCCTTCAACTAGGCAATATTTGTTAAATCTTAGATATAAAGTTCATGAATTAAATGCTAAAAAAAACTATTTATTTTGGCAACTCTCTTGATATCAACTTGGCTGAGTAAATCAAAATATATATTTAGATAAACAGAGCATGTATAAAGGAATTTCGATTAATAATTTTAATCCGAGTATAGTTAATATTATTATATTAATTAAAGGTTCAGATTAAATTAAGGTATCGCTAAAAAAATATGAAAATTTAAACAATCCACGGAAAAGTGTTAAATTTATAAAAAGTTTTATCGGTTTTTAAATAAAAATAATAAATAAATACACTCATTTGTGATTAAGTTAAAATTAAGGACCACCTACGAGTGATGGAGGTATCATGGGATTGCGGTTTCTTATGTGTTACAATTTATGTAAGCTGTCAAAATAAAGTGTTTACATGTGAAAAATGTTGCGGTTTATAAAACGTCATTCTTAGACCATGGATAGCTATTAAACAAAGTTTATTAGCATGAATGTGAGTCATCGAGTTACGAACTCACCTAGAATTTCAATACACATGAATTACTGGTTATTTGGTTAGCGATTTCTAAGTAGGGCTCGCGGTGACATGAGTAAGCATGCTTGTTTTCAATTTAACGATAATTAAACATGTTCAAGCTCAGTCAATCAGGAATTGTGGCACCTATTTGGAACATTGTTCCATTACCACTTTAAACTAATAAATAGGTATTGGAATAATAGCTAACAAACGATTGCAGTAAAAATTTAAATGTAATTTCGCTTTTGTTTTCATGTTTACTGTTATGACTAGCAAAGGATTCTGCAAAGTGTCGAATATTACATCTACATAATGTTTTTATTGGTTTTTGTAAAGAGTAGGCTTATTTTATTCGATGGTTTAATATAGCTAACTACTAAGGCACCAGAAGGCTGGTGGCCACATTACAACATCGTTTAGATAGTGCTTATCGCTGTGTTTTTGTTTGTCGAAAATATTTACTGAACGCGTTAAAGATGGAATCTTTTTAGGGTTACCACATGAGACACATGGACCTGTTAGGCCAGCAAATTTGATAAACAATTAGCAAATAATATAATTCAAATACCTACCAGTAAAATGGGACTTAGTTATTTTCTTTATTTCAAACCCCATAGTATGTTTTTAGTTTTTCATTGTTAATTTACCTATCCTATTCTCACACAAACGAAAGGAGACAATTCATTTCCTAGTTATATTATTTTTATTATTCTATTTTACTAATTACATATGTAATTTTAGTATGTATGTATATATTTTTCTAAATTTTCCTTAGTTGCCAGCCCTAGATTAGCATGGTGATATAAGGAAAGATTACAGCTAATTCACCCACATTCGGTAGTGCTTTATGAATTTTAAGCAATTTATAGAGACTTGTTGTCCGAAACTGTTATCTTAATAGCTATTGTAGAGAATTATAGCTGTTTGTTTAAGCTATGAAACGACACTTTTTATAGTTGACGTTAATTTTACATGGAATAAGGGCCAATAGAGCATATTAATAGCCACATTCATCTAGTTCAAGCTAAATTTGTAGATTTATTTCATTAGATATCAACAATCTACCAGATGGTTGTTTTATGCTCAAAAGTAATAATACTTTGCTGTTTTTCGCAAAAAATATGCGGTTATAAATATATTTATTCGACCTTTTTTATAGTTAACAATGAGCTTAACATGATGTTATTAAGTTTTTGAGTGGTTAGGTAGTTGATATGAATTCATTCATCAAATTTCCTTACTATAAAAACTGTTTAACCATCAATTTATCTGATTCGACGTTTAGCTCGTAAGAAAAAATTCAATATCCCTAAAATCGTCGGTAAGCTTTTCTTCCCGATGGATGGATCCTAGACAACGTACTATCAATCATAGTTCCTGAAAGCTTTCATATCAATATCAGAGACTTGCTAGTCACTTGCCATTGTAAAGGGTTTTGTACGACGCCTTATTTGAAGGGATAACGCCAATCGAGTGATTTGGGCCAATTTCTGTGGGATATCCTATCAGTCAGAATTTATGTCAAGAATCTTTTCTTGATGATGTGTTTGAAGGATCGTCTTTTCTTCCACAACTTATAGTTCTAACTAGACATATAAAAGTATAGATAAATTTATTTTTATCTTCATTTTATAAAACTATATTAGGTTTTTAATGAAAACAAGGTTAGTAAGGTCTTTGTTTCATAATTTCGGTTTCAAAGTTTCCTATTTCTGTTTCATTTGCGTTTGCTTGCGTACATACATAATTCATTTGTCCCATTCAAACAAATATTTAGTCAGACAGTTTATGTTTACATTAACACTTGTAATGTCAGACGCGTGCCAAGTTAGCTCGTTTTATTTACTTTACTTACGTCATTATCCGACTACTAATCATGAAAATGAAAAACTAACAACCGTAGTAATTCACTTCACCACTTTGTCAGAAATAGTTATCAATGGAAATAGGATCAACAGACTATTGAGTTCTACAAAACTAAATTTGTTGATCGGATAATCAAAAAAACAAAATTGGTCCATTGTCATAGACAGCTGCAGTTCGAGTGTTCGAGTGTAAAAATTAAAATTTCTAGCTAAGATGCTTTGGCCATCACCTTCGAGGCATTAAGCAAACCCCCGATGAAATTGCACAGATCTTTTACAATGCCGTTTAATTAAGCTTTACAATCAACATCAGTTACCAAGGACACCCTAATTTTGAACAAATTCTTGAGGGGTTCCAGTCTTTTCATATTCTCTGCGGTGACATCTTCAAACTCAATACTTTTCAGTTTGGCCTAAATTAGTCTCTATGACTTTAACTTTAACAATGTTATTAGATTGAGCAATTTCTACAAGTCTTAGGGTTGCATAGCTACCCAAACGTTTAATTTTCTTTTAATCCCAAAACGCCACGATCTTAATCATTAGGGGTGCGGCGTGACGAACGAAACGGATTGCATTGGTGTCGCAAATTAGGTAATTTTATTTCTCCAGAGTGTCTACTACTCCCACTTGACTGTTGTGTAACTGAAACAAAAATATAATCTGGTATAGCGTCGTCTTTTTCTACACATACAAAAGATCTAATACGAATCCATGGCTAATTGGTTAGTCTCTACTCCACAACTGAAGGGCGGTAAGATGGGTAAAAGATCGTTTATGTTTGTGCTCACTAGAATTTTTATTAAGCTCAATATGGTAGCCCTCGAAGCGATAGGTTTTTATTAAGAAGACATACATAAGAAAATCAAGACTAGTATAAGTACTCTTTTTCAGATTGTTTCAAAAATTATTGTACTGATTTTGAAAAAGATTTTATCGGATTATTCTCTAAAACTTAAAGATACGAATCGTAAAGGCAACGAAAACTTCAAACGAGGTTTCTAGAGAAATCCTGGCAAAACAAACCCGATAGTATTGTCACAGAAATGTTATTCTAAACTCGCTATCTGTAATACACTTAACGTTTTCAAAGATCTCGTAGGTTTCAGTACACGTTGTAGTTTGTCTATTTGTGAACAAAAGGCAAACAATTCGCTTCATATCGATTGCTTTCGAGTGCCTCTCGTCGTCAAAGGCTTTAAGAGTTAAGGCGCTCTTTTCTTATACATCAGGATAACTTTGTGTTCCGTTTGCTTTGGATTCTGCAATAGACAAAATTGTTTCATTTACTATAGCGTAATAGAAGTAGATGTTTTATACAAACTTAAATGACATTATAGTCCTAAAAAAGGGTAATAAGAATGGTAATTGTTAAAAAACAATAAATATGAATTCAGTTATGACTCTGCGATATGAAATTTAAATGAACAAAAAAATAATAAATAATTTTAGAAAGAAACTATTGATTCTGTGTTGCCTAATATGAAACAAACATTTAACGTTTGATCAAAATCATACAATTAGTATCTCCTATATGCTGTTGTGCAAATTATGACAAGATCTATGTTTCGGTTCACTTGCTCATACAAAATGTTGAGCTCAACCGGAACGAAGATGGGCGGTGAATTCCTAGCGTAATGAGATGCTTGCTGATTTTGTATTAAGATGCGCTATCTATGTGCTTGCCGAGGGGTTAGAAATCTTTACCAGACTTTACAAAGCCTTTTTAAGGTAATTTTGAGGGTATTCGTTGAACAGAACAGACTGTTGTTTTTGTAGCACAAATGCATTTTTTAACGGCCACCGTGGTGCAACAGTCTGCCACCGCTGGCTGTGTTACTTAAGGTCTGTTACTTAAGATTTGTATATAAGTGAAGAACAATGTTGTCTACTACATGTGTCTTAGTATATTCATCATTGCTTAGTACCAGCCATAAGAATAACCACTTTATACCATAAAAGTGTGCTCATTTTTGATATCTTAAAAACTAATTCAATATTGTCATATTTTAAGCAACACTCTAAAATTAATGACAAGATATCTTTAAGGGTTAAATGTGGGGGAATGTTGATTGCGCGTCCAGTCACTGCAGCTCATTTGATTTAGTGCGCCTTTAACATATGTATGTTTGGATGAGACCATAAGCTCTCTGCTGCTGCATATCCAGCCTTAAGTCCTAAACCACAAAGCTCAGGATGTTCTCAAAACCAGGGTGGATTTTGTCAGCTTTAATTAAGCGATATTTCAACGGGTGTTTCTTGGCGCCATCTTTGTGTTTGACGATATAATCGCTAAAATTACGTTTCGTAGGATATTATTTTTAGTTGCTTTCCTGTGAGTAAGAACAAAGGTTTATGTATAATTTTTATTGATTTCAGCAGTTGAGTATCAACGAAACGGATAAGAAGAAAATATTTATTTGAATATAAGGTGTTGCTTTGATTTTCATACAAACAGTGAAGTAGACCGTCAATCATTGAGGGATGTCTTACTGTCAATACGGTATCGTGATCCTAGCATCGTAATATTAGAGTACGTACAAAAACCTAACAATATTTAGGATACTGAGATACTGGATCGCGTATACCGCGTTTCGCTTAATGATATTGACAGGACGTAGGAGTTAGTTTTTAAGCGTTTTTAACTTTGTTTGGGTTTTTTTTTCTTATCAGATCATTGTTAATGAACAATTTCAAAAGCACAATGTTTTCTATACTTAAAAACAAATATTACAACAGGGACAGTAGTTTACCCTTGTTTATTTTTCAACACTACAACTATCCAGTGTCTGAATTACTCCGAATTATGAATTACAAGGTTGAAGAAGTCCACTTTTAAGGTAAACATAGCTGTAAGAAATGATGCTGATCGGAACGATCAAAATGATGAAATTGAATATGATTGTGCTGCGATCAAACCAGTAGTGGCCCCAGGGAGAGATCAAATTCTTGACCTTTCGGTTGCGGTGTGCTACGAAAAAGGAGATCATGGGTTTCACCCTAGGAACAAAGCAAGTTACTGGCTTTAAAGCAGACATCAAATAAGATCTAACTACGGTTACCTGAACTCGTAAATTTTGAGTATCGGAAACAAAGTACATATATTTTCCGTTGAAGATCGATCGGCTCAGTCAACAAATAATGGGGTTTGTTTTATAATAGCCGAAGTTTCAGAGTTCTTAATTGAAATCATTTGATATGTTCAACTTTTAGTAGATTATTTACGGTAGTTTTAAGACGTCTTTTAAGTTACATACGAGTACATTAGTATTAATGTAGCTTTAAAATATGTCTTAAAATAAATGCTTTTAACAGTATTCTGGTTTCATGTTCTGGGACATATTTTGGTAGATGGGAGCTGTCAATCCGAATCAAATATAAAATGCTCGTGTCACATCTGTAGTGATGCACATCTATCAAATAGACGCATTACTAAAATGCCTCGTCATTGCACGTTTGTATCTATTTAGTTCGGTATTTTTAGGGGAAGACTACTTACTGCTTCACGTAACGCAATGTTGTTTGTTTAGTTTACAACGTATATTTAGAACAATCAATTTATTTAATTTTAAGTGCAGTGTATTATTTTGATCTGAAATCAGAATTCAGGAGATTTTTCAAAAAGATGCAATCCATTTTTACCAGTCTAAAACTTATTTTAGGCATTTAAAAATATTGGCATTTGTGGATTTTAATAAATAAAAATTGTTGTATTCAATCAATTTAAGAGACTGTCTTTTGTATTTAAACTGGGATGAACAATGAAGACAAACCGCAAGACGCGACATCACTCGTCCATCTGTTAGCACTACACATTCGCCGTTTCGTTTCCAAGATATCGGATGAGTTCGCGCCACATGCGACGATTTACAACTCGCAATTAGTTACTCCTGTCGCATGTACCAGTGCCTACGTACGACAAACGACGTGCCCTGACAAATGTTCGGCGCAGGGTTGGCAGCCCGTATGCCTCAGACAATGAACGGCGACTTAAGCCGCTCCATCATTCGGACTCGAATTAGGAATCGCAATTTTTCAGAGCTGACTGATGCCTGGCGTTCTTTATGGACGCATTTAGTCGTTAACCGGGATGATTTGTTCTTCGGTATGAGTCAAATTTTAAATTGATTTTTTAATGACAGAATCGCATTGTTTCTTCAATAAAATCGCAATGATCTTGATATATGTGTTCTGTGTTGCGAAATTCGTGACCTAATACAATGTAGCTCAGCGTACCGATTTAAGTACTTTGTAGTGGCTACATGACAGGCAGCTTAAGTTTAGGCTTAGCGTTCTCTGGTCGGACACAGAAATCCAGGCAGCACACGTGCCTTTGGCGCCTTTGCTGGGATCAAATAGCTTGACGTTGACGCACCATAACGTACACGGGCCGGCATTACGTAATCTGTGTGTTGCTACAATACTGAAATCTGAGAACATTCGTGAACTCGACTAGTTTACTGATCTACCTATATAAATTTATAGCTCCATCAATTTTAGGTTGACATAAACTACTAAATTGGTGTTTTTAAAACTGACGTTGTACATCCAGGACAGAAACACACACAGGAGGACATAGGTTTATTCGCAACTTAAAATAAAATTGTAGTTACTTTGTTGCATTTTGCGAAACAAGAGACCATTTGCCGTTTAAAAAATACAAAAAGCTCCAATTTGCATTTATTATAAGTAAAGTAAATGGATCGAGAAAGGAAATTGGTAGCATATGTTGATAACTAGTGTAACGGGTAGCCTCATTTTTATGTTATGAATTGTAAATAAACACTTGTTAGCTGTCTGGTCCCGCCCACTAGGTTTTGGAATTGCACAACTCACTTAAAAATTATTCGTACCACGCAATATCTCATATTTAATTAATACCAAATCACCTGTACTAAATTATACCTTACTTCGACCTCTCGTAATGTTCGAAATATTAGCGAAATACTTTCTTTAGACTTTAGAACACGAGGTAAATTCTTGTAATATTAGCCATATGTTTTCAACGTTCACACAAGTCTAAGAGCATGATAATGGAAATGCATAATTTTTAATGAAACGAAACTCCGTGTCTCTGCGACTAGAAATGGTAATTATTTTTAAAGCGCAATTGTTTTGTGGTCGTTTGTTATGCAAGGATTTAAATCATAAAGAGTAGGCGTATCGTTTCTAGTCTACTGTAATAAAGTAGCCATGATCAAGTGCTGACATCTCAAACGGCTTTCATTCTGTTAGCAGTCATAGGATTCGAGTTAGACGGTTTTTAAGTAGTCATTATATGCAAATTACTGGATCGTGATGATGTCTGTCTAGATACGGGAACGTGTTTGACTACATACTGCAGTGTGGAAACTGCAAGACACGACAGTTTACGTCCTTATTCTTACTTAGTACATACATAAGTCCAATCTTATTTTGTATTTTCTACCGAAATGTACACGCAGGCAAATATGCTCACTTTTAGCTTTAAGCAGATGTAGAATACACGTCTTTTTATTTGAATTATATGGGCCGATCCCGGCGGCACTGCAATGCCGGGACGACCCGTGACAGGAGTGGAGCGAGCCCCGAACATCCCATCGAAATACAAAAATCAGTTTAATATACTGGTCCCACAATGTGGGAACTTTCAGATATTAAGCTGAAAAGAACAGATACTACACTTTGATCTTAGCCAAAAGGCCGAGAAGCGATAACAGCAAAACAGAACACTGGGCTAGTGATGAAAACCAGAAAAATTTCAATACCGCAATGTAGAAATTACAAGTTGTTAGTCAGCGCCACCTATCGGAACTCCATAGTAATCAGAACAACGGATGCTGAACAAATTTAAACAAATTTATAATCATAAATTTTACATTCAATAGAAGTAAAAAATAAAATTAGTGCCTGTCTTACAGACAGTGTGTCTCAAAGCTACAATAAGCTTAATTGTATTAAAGTTACTGACGGCACCTATGTAGTAGAAGTTGCTATGACCCATCCAACTTGCACAATTCACCAAATATTTGCACGAAACTATGAAACACGGAGAATGTTTGACATTCCACAGATTGTATTTGGGTCTAAACAGGTGAAATATGTTAAGTGGAGAGATTGCGACTTACCAAACTTTACTGGACAGAATCCTACGAACATTTCCTTTACAGTGAACTTAAATTAAAATCCAACAATACATACTCAATTCAAACAAAATAGAATTACTGACTGCAATATATCAATATCAGAGATCTGCATTCAATGTGGGTTGGTCTAATTATAATTTTCTTTTTGATTGAATTATTGATTGCTGACTTCAGTACAAATTACAGATTTTTATCAATGAGAAATAGCAAAACAAATAGTTCAGTAATAAAACCACCCTTCCTCACTAAATTATAACTTTGCCCAGAATTCTCATCATTATTCATAACAGTCGCTAAATCATTGCAAACTGTATCAACTACGATACACGTACCGCTTATTTCTAAAGAGGTAGATGCCACATTTGAGTATCATCAAGTAGAGGTAACTTCCTCGACACAGCAATAATTTATTTGTTTTGATAGATGTTTATCAACTCTTTCAATAATATCTGCGGGCGAGATAAGTCTATGATTGCGATCAGCAAATTTAGAGTCAAATGCAGGCTTGGGGTGGTTTTGATTTAAAACAGGAATGGGGCTGAGATTGTCCGGAAGTATAAATTGAATTGCAATCGGGATTCCGATAAATTGGTCTTTTGTTTTCGTTTACATTTACTATTAAGCTTTTTCTTTTTAGAAATATTTGATGGAAATTAGTAGTTTAAAAACCCTTTAAAGAAAATTTTGTTTAAAATCTGTTGAGCTATAAAGCAGGAAAATATTTTTAAAACATGCATATAGTGTAGACCAAAAGCCTACTTTATACCCGATTCGCTCTTCTCTCAGATCTTTTACTACAGATGAAAGTTCACAACCTAAAATGAGCCTTAGAACATGATTTTAAAGATTTAAATTAGGAGGCAAAATTGCAGACGAAGGGGATTTTTATGGAAGACTGTAACAGAGTCAATATTAGCGTATATAAAAAGCAATTCACATGCCAGACGCGGCTTGAGGCTTTCATTCTTGCCCATTCAAACTTCTTATGCAGATTACTATAACGTACTTTATGACATGAGATGGCAAACTTTACTTAAGAAGTAAATATTTATGCTAGGGTAAAGGGCATTTGCACTTCTTTTCAAAATTTATGGGTATAGTAAAATTTTGGGATTTGATAAGTAATTTTTCTTTTCTTCACTAATTCATTCAAAAATGAAGGTGTCGTAGAAGTTCCCTTGGTTTGTCAATCAATATTGAAGTTTTTGATCTTGTAGGTTTCTAGAAAAACGTTCAACAAAAACTCCTTTCCTTACACACATATTTAATCTATTTTGAACAGTAGAGTAATTTGATGAGTTTCTCTTTTAGTATCCAGTTATCTTTCATTTTGATACATCAGGTGAATATTGTTTCAGAGGAGTAGAAGTGACAGCTGGTCCCGTCAAATTCCTTGCCAAAACCAATGGAGGGCCACTTGGAGGACATCCAACTTGGCACAGGGAATGTCACGTGACCCGAGCTAATAAACGTAGCTTAGTTGTTGCTGAGTATTGATTGCCTCGATACTGTGGTGTCGCTTTGAAATAGGAGTGTGCAGTGGATGTAACCCATGTTACCACAATGCGTTAGATTCTGACGTAGGTTATAGACCTATATCGAATTTAATTTCAAAAATTTTGAAACAGTTCAAATAAATAAAGTCTTGTCTCACTGTCTCTTAGTTTTTGTAAAATTTTCTTTTTCAAACAGAAACAGATAGGTTCCTGTACTTTTTTATTTAAAACTATGTAATTTTGAAAACGTATGTATATGTGGTCGATTTGTACCCCACATTTATAGGATTTAAGGAATTCCGTGAAATAAGGTGACCTTTAGTATAATTCATATTGCACCAATCCGATCACTAACTTTTATTTGTATTGTTACAGGTTCGCAACGTACAAGGATGTCAGCAATTCCTACAGGAAACAAGATAATAATTTTCTAACCATTACTTTCAGTCATTACCGTATCCATAGGCAGGCTGGTTCATAGCCTCATAGCCCTAGGTTTAATTCTGTCAGCGTAGGTGTTATGGTATCGTAAAGCAGGATTGTTCATAAACACTGTAGCCGCCTCTACGTAAATCTCAGAAGCCGTGTTTAAACCGGGATTGGTAACATGACACGCTTGAAATAATGTCGCCATTTGATTTAATTGAAATTCAAAAGCGGATTTTGTTAGAATATGAGTTTTACGAATTTTATTTAAATCTTTTAAGGTATCTGATTAAGCGAGCTATTTTTAATTAATATCTTATTTACCGGACATGGGGAGTTTTATCAAACTAAATAGGCGGAAAACTTTGCTTTGTATTCCTGCGAGCCATAAACTATATAGAGTTTTGGGATTTATTGTAGGGCAAACGAAATCGTTAACGCATGATGTGCATGTATTCATAGGTTATGATATTGCCTTCCAACATGTTGATCTTATCCTTGTTTTTTTTCATCAATGTTGCATTAGAATAGGTTTTTGTATTATTAAGTTGTATTAGGCACTTCTATTGGTAGAAGAACCACATTTTTAATATAATTGTTACCTTTCTGCTTGTTTTACAAATATATACGGTTTCTCCCATTAGAATTCATGACAATAAGTCTTTGAAACAAAGATTTGGAGATTTTGAATTAATTTGATGGATTGACTTCAAATCCATTTAACGTAATATGTAACGTTATCGACATATGAATTATAAGGATATTCCTATTAAATTAAAAAACATAATTTTACACATAATTTACAATCACATTAGTCACAAATCCTATCTGAATTCATTCATCAAAATTTAACAAGATAATTCTCAAAGCGCATTACCGCGTATTTCCAAAACCGCGTTAATTCTCCCAACAATTTTCACACCGTTCCGAACCGTTTGGTGATTAGTAGGAGTAAAACCCAATCAAAAGCTCTCTATTAATTTGCCCATATCCAGTAGTTCTACAGTCAGTATATTTGCCATGTACCTCACTTGACTCTAATGACAAGAACAGTAAGGTGTAAATTAGTGAATGGGCTCGTTTTACCACAAAAGACTTTTTAAGAGTTTGGTCTGCAGTCACATCTAATTGCTACACAATTTTGTGAATTGGGAAATGTTAGTTGAAGCTTAACTCAACTTGAGGATGTAATAGCATTTGATAGTGACACTGCTTTTGAGGCAACCAGTCCGGAGTTCGAATCCCAAAGTAAATTATATGTAACCAGGTAAATAAGTTGAATGCCTTTTATGGAAGAATACGAATTTTTTTTGGAATGTTGATTTTGTGTGAGCAATCAAACCTATAATACAAGCAATATAAGCATAGTTAAGTAGCTTCAATAAAGTACTTAAAATAATTTGATAACGATTCTTACTTTAATTACCGAATCAAACTATATCGATTGAACTTAGTATTTAGTTTTCTGTTTCTAAGACGACATATATATACATGTATATATGTATGTAATAATTAAATATTAAAAGACAATTTTATTAATTTATTACTTATTTTATTTGCCAAACTTAAAACATATCTCTTATGGTAACATTTTCTACCTGTCTCACCAATCGATCCCTTTTTTTAATTTATCAAAAAAGTTTAATACTTTGCATATATCTAGCATACATTCACAAACCTACCTTTTGTTGAAAGTCGTGTTGTCTTTACCAGCTTTATTCTTTCCAAAACAGAAATGAGATAGCATATTTCATTAAAAGCAGTCACTTCGTTAAGGATAATTAATTTAAACGACATCGACTAAAACGCTCTTAAGTCGCTCGTTTTTAAACTCCCTTTAAAATTCTAATTCAAATGACCGAGGAAAAAGAGCATAAGTCAGTCTTCCAACGACTTGGAAGTTTAATGGCATATTTATTACAGTTTGTTGTAATTTAGATTCTTTGTTGGATGTGATATGAAATTTTATTATTGTTTATATGCAGAATTGTGGGGTTTAATGTAAAATTAAATTTGGAATGACAGTTTAACCTCAGTTAATCTGGAAATAGGTAAAAATAAGTAACTGTTGTCGATTGTTACCTAAACTATTTTATAAAAATAATTGATTTTAAGGTTCCGTACCCAAAAGATGAAAAACGCGACCCTAATACTAAGCTTTCTGTCCGTACGTTAGCGGGCTATATCTCATGAACCATAAGAGCCTCTTGAAATTTTCAGAAAATGTTAGTTCTGTTGCTGCTATATAACAAAAATAATAATTATTATATTCTAAATAAATTAATATTTGTTCGCATTCTAATAATATAAGTACTTATGTTCCTTTTATGTATGTTCCAGTTCAGTAGGTAGGCAAAATAAAAATTGCTATGAGAATATCTAATTTATATTGAAACAGAATTACATTTCAAAAAAAAAAAATGTTATACCTATTTTTAAATAAAGACTAATTCGTATATTTCTTTTATGCTTTTCCAGCGTCGAAGCGAAGCGTTTACTGCCACCTAGCGGGATACGGCATTAAGTAAATTAGTTCCAAAGCTCAAACGCAGATGGCAATAGTTATACGATCATGCGCATTATTATTTATTTTCTCATTTATAATCAAATAATAATCTTTAGTATCGTTGATTATTAATGCTCTCAAGAAGTTAAGTCAAGTCATAATGAGTATTCAAATGGACTTAAAACAAGTTATTTGAAATTAGTTTATATAAGTGTTACTATATTGGTTACTGCGACTGTTTACCATAAGGTTTTTTTTTTGCCACCTAAGTAAGTAGAATGTACGAAGGAAATGATAAAATAAAACTCTGTCATTGTTAATTCAATCAATCAGATAAGATGTTATTCTGTTTTACCATCTAGAATATTATTGTTAACATCGAAAAAACATTTTACTAGTATTATATTTGTCGTGTAGTAGAACTTACATTATATTTGTCTGTAGAACGATAAATCTACAATGGTTTTAATTCTAAACTATTCCTATAAGAGAAAACAAGTAAGAAAAGCATTACTGAGCATTTGTCTATAATATAAACATTAATTTATTTCATTTTCCTTTGGGGAAAAAACAGTATTAAAATTACAATCAAAGATTTATCAATACAATAACAATAGACTAATCAAGTTTCCTTTTTTTTTCATTAAAAACTAGGCAGGCCCTAAACCCCAATCCAACCTGATGTTAAGCGGCGATGGAGTCTTAATATGTGTTAAATGAGTTAAAAGTTAAATTCATAATCAAGGGTCTATCATTCTAAGTACTTTTTTTAAGTTTATGGAATAAAGTTAGTTAGTTTTGACGACCTAAGTGGTGCAGTGGTGTAAACAGCCGACTGCTACGCTAGAGGTTCCGGGCTCGAATCCCGGCGGCGGCGGGACTTGCAACGGACTGCGTTATTTGCAAGACGCATTGTTTCGCTTACCGGTCATGAATGTTGTATTCTTATCTGTGTAGTATATACCATATCGTTGCTTTGTTCCTGTGACACAAGTTCTAACAATACTTACTGAGGGCTGAGTCAATATGTGTGTCGTGATGTGTTTTTTTTTTTAGTTATTTTAGTTTTGATTTTTGATCAAATAAATGTCTAACTTAAGTCCATAAAAACAAGGCCTTAACTTTAACAAACTCGGCCAATTCAGCTCATCGTCGTGTAGGTAATTCCACTGTAGCACTAACTACTTTAAATCCTAACATTGAAACTGGCCTAGAAAACCAGTGGCCGTTAATTTGGCCCGGCCAGCCGAAAATAAAGGCAAGTGGCCGAAATACGTACAGCCTTCTCTTGAAAACAGGTGAGGACGGTTTTTTACCCCTTGAATATCCAGGACGTTGTTTTTGTTTTGGTTTTGTATATTAATTTTTTTAATTCACAAAATAAACTTTTTTCTTTATAAATAAATACCAAGACCTAAATTAATATATTTTTATAATAATAACCACATAACGACACACACATTGACTCTGCCTTGCACTAAGTATCGTAAAAACTTGTATCTCAGAGTCTAAGCAACTAATTTAAATTATTTAAAAAAGGGTGTCGAAATCTGTTAATATTAGAACTAGCATTAACTAAATAAACCTTTTTGACTAAATGAATCTAATGATTAATTGGTTACAATTATACTCAAGTGTATAAGAGTTTTCATACATTAGGTAACATTTTCCCAGTTATTCCGTTACTAATAAACCTGTTTAGATCTAGACTAAAGACAGTCTGCAAGGACTAAGTACCCTGTTATATTATTCTCTTACAACAAGGTCCTTTCAGTCTGGACCATGTCAAACGTTACCATGATCTAAGATACCTACACTCTATACCTCATTAACTAGGATTAGCTCTCAATCTCGTACATTGTCCTGAGCATGTCTTACTGTAACTGTCATAGAGTTGATTTGCTGTAGAAAGGGCAAACTACGTTTTTGATTTAACGTCACGGGTAAACAATCCGATGGTTATTGATGAAAAGTGATCACTGCCTGTTGACAAAACCAAATGAAGCCTTGATGCAAAAACTCCAAGAGTTCCGAAAATGTATTACGAATACCTATATAGTAGTGTAGGCGTTAGCCCAGCCCCAA
This sequence comes from Choreutis nemorana, assembly GCA_949316135.1. Taxonomy (NCBI): domain Eukaryota; kingdom Metazoa; phylum Arthropoda; class Insecta; order Lepidoptera; family Choreutidae; genus Choreutis; species Choreutis nemorana. Next base: position 6,600,614 of record OX438609.1, read on the forward strand.
TAACAGATTTATATTTAAAGCAATCATTTATCGTCCTTAATTCATATTTTATTTACTTTTCAACAAACATTACCTATTAACCGTACCCTTCATCTCACCGTCATGTCAGCGGAAGTTTTTAAAAAGTTCAGTCCTTTAAAGTTTACATGTAATTAGAATAGAATAATTGATTTCCTAAGCCAATAATATGAATCATCTAAACATTATAACACCTAACTGTAGTCAAATATGCTCGCGCCGATAACAACACTGGTTCACTTATCCCTCGAACCGGAATACAAAGAACTGCTTCGTGGCAGGAAATAAAAAATAGTTACCATTGCCTCAAATCAAATCCAGGAAGGTTGCAACGAAATAACCATTTTCTGTGTTCCTAAAAGCACCACAACATGAACTCCAGGTTTTTAACTCTGGGCAGATCCACAACATGCAATTAAAAACGTTGTTACAACAACTGCTCACCATTTGGCGAGCTGTAAGTTCGTGGTTTATTCCTTTTGTACCTAAATATATGTATAATGCCTGCTGTGTGATTTTTTTTATATTTGAAATTGCTTTTATTTCTATTCAAGCAGGCTTGTAAAGCATCAGCTCATGTTTGGATTTTTTTTCATACAGTTAATACTGTATCCTAATCTTAAATTTTATTTGGTCTATAGTTTTCATGACTATGCAGTCTGGTATTGTTTATACACAAATATATCTGTTCTACGTTCAAAATGACTGGAATATCTAGATGTTTATTTAAATAGTTATTACCTTGTAATTAGCTAACTATTATACTGGTACCCTTTTGACTTATATCCTGAGAGTCGTGAGTACAAAACAATGAAAATATGCACTTCAAATAGATAAATATTATACAGACATAATCAAGCTTTGAGAAAAACCAAATGTTTTTAACGTTCGAGTAGAAATGAAACTTGAGTTTTTCTCGTTCATCTCTAAAATTATCCAGGGAAGCAATTGTCCTTGTTTTTGTCGAACAATAAAATATCTCGAGTCGTTTTTAATATTTCCCTAGAGACGATGCATCGTTTGTGAAGTATTGTTTTGTTAAATTATCCATAATTTACTTGGCCATAAGTCTAAAAAATAAATACATCATAATCCTCTAGGGCTATTACCTATGTGCGAGCTTCGGTAAGCTTTTTCAAACAACTTTAATAGGGTAACCATGCTTACGTTCTCTAAATATTATTTTTAAGCAATCATATAAAAAGTTATGATAACAGTTATCTTCAAACACAATATTGTACATTCTGGAATAGATCTTATTTAAAAAAAATATATATATATAATGTTAATTTTCTATCATCAATAAGGTTTTTTAAGTTGTACAATACATTATAATGATTTCCTAACTTGAAAATAAAAATAGAAACGATTATATGCAATAAGTAAGTAAGTAAGTATTAAAATTATTAAATAAGATGTATTTGTTGTATTATAATTAAAATCTTTATTGTAAATAAAATAGAAAGATAATGTGGTGTAAACAGCCTACTGCTACGCTAGAGATTCCGGGTTCGAATCCCGGCGAGGGCGGGACTTTGTGTTATTTGCAAGACGCATTGTTTCGCTAACCGGTCTTGGATGTTGTATTCTTATTTATTTAGTTTATAAGATATCGTTGCTTAGCACCTGCGATACAAGTTCTTACGATACTTAATGCAGGGCTGAGTCAATGTGTGTGTCGTGATGTAGTTTTTTTTTTATGTGACATTGTAAAGACCTGATTAAAATTAAGTATGAATCTTAGTCCAGATAAGATTATGATGACCTTTAAATTAAAACCCTTGTTAAATGTTTGGCAGTAATATAATCGATATTTTATTTTCTAAATTCCAAAAAAATACCTACGTCACGTTACATATACACCAGCTCTCTTTGAAGGATGTACGAGTATTTAAATTAATTTAATACAATTGCCTTCACTGTATTGTTCCTTGCTTTCGATTGTTACTTATATTATAGCGATCTATAGAAATAAAGGTTAATTGTATCAGAGACCCGAAAATTTAAACCCATGGTCACCGTAACCTGCAAGTGGATCTGACGTCACATCCTCGCGACGAGATCGCATCAATGAAAAATGAGTTTATTTACTCTGCCCGCACTTAACGTTTTTACCAACAACCTCCTACTTAATTGTCCTCGTACTTGTATGAAGTTATTCAACTTTACATACTTTGCGAGTACATACCTACATACTTGCACGTAAAGATCGTTTGGATGCTTGCATCAATTATGTCATTGAAAATAGATCGAAGGAAATAATTTGCTCGTATTTTAACTGCGTGTTTGTTTGTTAATTTGTACTAAAGGGTTAGTTTAAAGAACATGATTGAACAACATTTGGTGAGCTTTTCCGGTCTTTGTTAGTGGAAGTAAATAAGTGGTCAGCCGTTACAAAAATTGATCCCCAAAAAAAATCTATTAAATAACTTGCATAACAGCATACAAAGATTTTATTGACTATAAATAAAAATCAGGCCAAAACTCTTCTTATGCAAAAAATTTACAAACGGTCAACAATTTAGCGGCAAGAGACTTGGTCAGCAGAGAAAAATAGTTAATTAAATTCATTTTTTTAATTAATTCATTAAATTAATTAGATTCTTAGGACGTGATAGTTCAGTTTGTTACGTATATTGGTGAACAGACCAACCCGACCCTACAGGTCAAGGATTCGATTTCCGTTGCTGTTGTACCTGATTCGCAACCTGTCACACTGGTACTCAACATATCCAAAATGCGGTGTGTTACACCTCTGCCAACTCAGGGATTACGGCGTGAGTTTTTATTATGTTATTAGATTAAGGTATATTTGCTATTGTGGACAAAAACTTGTTTGCGAATGTTTCTTACTCACTCATTTTTTACCAAAATTTGATTGATAAATAATTCGTTCAACAAAATAATTTACACCAGTATGAATTTAATAATACCAAAATTTAAAATTATAATGAAACTTCTGAACGCTTATTAAAAATAAATACCGACATGGCTTACTGCATAGTTAAAAATGTTTATTTGTTCCTAAATTCACTTATTACCTCCGCTGTAGTCATTTTTGGAAATATCCAGAAATTCTTAAAAAACTAGATTCGGTTATTAAACACTCATTAACCAAAATTCTTAATATTTCTTTCGATGAACGCTCGTGGTCACAAGCATCCTTACCGATTCGTCATGGAGGTCTTAGCCTTTGATCTCCAATGCAAGTATATCCCTTCCGGCTTATCTTTCCTCAGTTCACAGTAGTTCCGACCTTGTCAACAAAATTATCCAAAAAGCTTGTGACTACATTCCTGAAATTTCATATAAATTAGAAGCAATTAATTCATGGAAAATAGCTTGTCCAATTGGGAGCCTACCGGTTGACTTCGGCTCATAAAGGTCTTGGGACGATCCACTATGCAAACTGGTTCAGAGGAACCTGTTATCATCAAGTTCCAGTTCTGCAGATCGTGCTCGTCTCCTGGCAGTCGGTGAGTGGTAATGTGGCCTATGGCTCCATGCCCTACCATCACCAAAACTGGGTACCTTAATGGAGGACACCAGTTTTCGTACAGCTGTCTGTCTTCGATTAGGAGTTCCATTTGTCGTCGAGCACCGCTGTCAATGTGGTGACATGGTGGATTCGCTTGATTTTTGTAGATTTTTTCGACATTCCAGCTTGAACGATATTGTTCGTCGAGCCTTTGACACTATATCAATTCCGTTGGTCTTGGAACCAGTTGGTCTTAGTCGAGACGATGGTAAGAGACCAGACGGAATGACTATGGTGCCTTGGTCAATGGGTTGTCCCTTAGTTTGGGTCGTCACTTGTGTCGACACTTTGGCTCATTCCCATCTCCCTAGAACATGTCTTCAAGCTGGTTCAGCCGCATCCTTTGCCTAAGAAGCTAAAAGGCGCAAATATGTATCTTTGGGTGACAATTACATACTTGAGCCGTTTGGTTTCGAAACTATGGGTTCTTGGGGAGCGAATTTTAAAAGATTATTCAAGATTTAAAATGTTAAATTAAAAAAAGAGAGTCGTGACCGTAACGCTGGTCTGCATTTCGCTCAGAGGTTAGCATCGCTATACAGCGTGGAAAGGCAGCCAGTGCTATGGGCACACTACATTGTTCACATTATTTTTATTAGGTTTTTAAATGTATTAATTAAGTTATTTATTATTTTCCGTATAATTTATTAAATTGTTTTATTTTAATTGCAAACTGATTTAGAAATGTATGCTGATCATTAATTAAAACTCGACATTTTCGCAGCAACATATTTCTATTAATAAAAAATCGACAAAGAATATTATGTTGATCGATTAACATTTTAGATTTTTTTGATGGTAGAAATGAAATTTGGCTCGCACAAGACACCGTGATTAGTATGTCATATGATTCCGGTCTGGGCAGACATGGCCTATTGTAATCAGAGCTACGAGTAAGACCTTACACATAAAGCGTTAGGCGAAAGCGTAATTATAATAGACATAAAACTAAGGCTGATTAGATGGTTATATTCGATTTTTAAATAACGAAGTCATTAATTCCTTAAAGGGTGGGGTTTTGGTATATACAATTATACATATATGTTACTCAACTAGTAGATACTTATTGCAAGCCTCTATAAGCCATGTCATGCAGTAACTTCTCCGTTCAAGTGATCCGATTGCTTAGGTGGCACTTTCGTTGTACAGAACGTAGAAACTTTAACTACGTTCATGGAATTTTCATTTCCGATTAACTTACTTCTCTGAGTCAGCTTTAGATAAGATTTAACTAGACGAAGTAACATATTTACCATACAAGATTGATATACAGTACCGTGGTAGTATCTTGAATTATTTATACATACTTAGATAGATTTATTTCGTTATCTATTGCTTACAATGGACCTTGATCTTTACATTTTATTCAAAGCAAATCAATATCATGTAAGAAGAAGAAACTCAAAGATCGATATTATTCCTAGATATAAACAATGTTCGTACATCTGCCCATTTCTACGAAACAGCAATCAATCAGCATTGTTGCGATGAGCGATCAACTTGGTGCTCAATCCTCTGATAGCCATATAAAGGAACAAATATACCTACTTCAGGACAAAAGGATTTGTTGATATTATTTGTTATGAATTAACAGTTATCATATGAGTGAAATTCTCAAAGTAAAAATTACGAATAACGAGTGAGAGAAAGTCGAGTATCTCGAACTCTTGATTTTCATTTCGTTAAGAAATCTCAAAAGCGACTTATTCTGTCATCCGATTTTTCTCGATTGCCGAATTACCGCTTCAACATGATCATTCCCACCAGCAATATAAGACCGTATGCTTGTTTGGTTGATATTTAAATAAATACTAAGACCAAGAATAACCCCCCGATTTACATAAGTCTCATTTTATTTAAAAGGAGCTCGACTTTGCGCAGACACGGATATCTTTATGCAGGCGGTTGGAGATATTTCTCATTTGTTTTTGTTTCACTTCGGCTGGTTAGTGTTGATATGTGTCAGACTTGAAGGTCTTATGCACCGAATCCTTTCACTGTATTATTGAGATAATTTAGTTATTTTAACAATAAAGTTTAGTTGTTATCTGTTCTTAATTAAAATACAATTTTAGTATTGTCATTGACCTATGTTTTTATTCATTTTAAGTGTTTCTATGTTTCTTACTTAACCATGCAAAAACGGCTGAAGGAATGGATTGGATGAAATTTGTTTAAGAAGCTATCATATTAACACATAGAATATCCATTCCATAAAATTATTAGATTCCTGTAAGTAAAAAAAAAACTAAAATTACGCCGACATGTTCGTGGGCAAAGCTTTTAGTAAAATAAACATTGAATCAAATTCGAATTATAACAATTTCTTAATCGTTAAGTGTTATTCAAATCTTATGGTATATTCCTACTCTATATACAATTGAATATAATTGAAAGATACCGGTGTTAAATAGTTTGCAAAGCTTGCCTAATGTGCTTTTGAGAGCATTTCCTCAATATTTTCATCAGAGCTTACAAACTCTACCATTCATGCTCTACTTACGTCAAATCACTGATTGTAGAGTTCGACTGCTAAACACTAAATGAAACGAAACAATTGAAAATAAGTTAAAAAATTAAACAATTTTGAATATTTTTATTAATAGCATCTTAATATTAAGTTTAGTACTTTATTGAGAGTTTAATAATAAAGTTGTCTTTTAATATTAAATCAACATTTGTTGAACATTTTCAATTAATTTAAGATATTAACGTTTATTGGATACATCAACTATGGATTGAAATTTAATGTTTATTAAGCTATTTCACATTACATAAGCCTTATAAATTAAAGTTGCTTCAGAACATAATTTTCAATGTCATTTCAAAGAAGTTAAATCAATATATTTTATTGGTGTCATATAAACCTACAAAAGTTCTCAAGCAACTGGCTTCAGTAGTTAAAGTAAACCTAGCTTAAGATATATAGTTGAGTAACACGAGTAAATGCATTCTGTGTTAAGAAATATGTTACAGGAACTGCAGGTATAGATCTCCTATTGACAGCCATATCTCACGGTAAAGCATAGTAATTGAGAATTATAATTCTGCTACCGAATCCCACTTCGGCAAAGACAGTTTATGTGTTACGAATAAATAATGAAGGCGACTGCCGATTGAATTTATGTAAGGTTTCTAATAAGCTTTGAAATATGAGCTCTAGCTATAGTTATTCCATTTCACGATGAAAGTTTGAATAAGGTTGTGTGCGTTATCTAGAGTTTGCTAAGTAAAGTGGTTACACACATTAAAACGACGTGCATTTATACGTCAAAGGAGTTACTTGACGGGAACGAGAAGGGTGGTTATTTTTTTCTTATTTTATTGTCTTTTCTTGTGTATCAGCAGAGTTTAATGTGTAAAATGCTAGTGTTGTAACCAGTGAATTGGCTGCTCTTTTCGTCATCTCCCAAGTAACTCAATAATTCCTACAGTAACTTAACTAGCATGTTGCTGTAGAAACAATTGAGAAAGAAGAAAATTATAAAACGGAAGACTTGTACTGTATGGGCTAAAGTTCTTTGCCTTTCCCAACAAAAGGGAAGAATTAAACCAAGAAGAAGAAAAAGAAGAAGAAGTATGCGTCAAACAATAATGGCCGAACGGTCTTCGTGAATTGGAATAAATATATTAGTTTAATGACACGCTGTAACTTCGATCTACTCTTTCTGACTTTGGATTTAGCAAATGTATTAACAAAAATATGTTTTGGGTTTAAAAGTTACGGATATGACGTGACCATAGTCAATAAAAATGGTTACCTTCGTTGAACACGTTGTTTTTACAAATGAAGCTGGAGTTTATTCGACTGCAATCTATTCCCATCCGACTGAAACATCCTCAAATAATATAGAAATCCTCGTGACGTCGAGCAAGACAATAAGTTGTTAACATAATCGTGTCAAGCCCATAACCCATCAACGTGAGAATCGAAGGGTTTGCTATTGACCTTTAAGCTTGTGGACTGAGAGGTGGTTTTGGCATGTTTTGGGTAGATTGGGTTTAGTGTATTGGCTCAGTGCAACCTGCGCAATGCTTCGCGTCATTTGTAGGAGATGAAATGCAAATGCTCACTCGTTACGCGGCGCCCGCCGCCCGCTCCGTATTCATGAGAAAAACACAAGTTACAAGCATCAGCGTCTCCTGAAATACAACTGTCTGGGTCAAGATTTTTTTTGCCAATTTTTAATACGCATTTTTGTAAATCTTTAGTAGATTCAGCTGAGCATTTAAATACAAAGATCGGTATCGGTTTTACAAAGATCCAATTAATACATAAAATAAATAGAATTCTTCTATTTGCATACTCGAACTTAATAAGCAGATTTTGCAACTGAAAATTTTGAGGGAAAAACTTTATTAAAGGACATAAGAATCGCATACAATAATGACAATACAATAGACTGCACACAATGCACTTTGTGTGTCAAAAAATCTAAACAGTTTAAAGTTTAATACTTGCGTCACATTTCTAACTAAAGGACATGCACACATTATCTTCAAATGTGTCAACGGCTTTGTTTTTTTTTTCTTCCACTACTTTCATACTATTTTCTGTATATTGCGAGCCTCTAAACGGCAAACAGCTATTTGCGACTATAGTGTTCTTGACACAACAAATTTTGGCCTTTGAAGTATTTTGTCATTACCAAAGAGTTAATATCTCGCTCACTTAATAAATATAAATATGAGTAAATGGCAAGAAATGTAGCTAGTGCACATTAGATGAATACTTTCTTTATTTATTTCTTCAAAGGATCACATCATGCGTTGATATGCAATGTTGTTTATAGGTTATTGTTCCAACACAATGTACAACTTTAGCTCTGAATTTAACTATACAAAACTGCGTAGGGTATAAAAATATTGAGAGAAAAGTCATGGAATGAAGAAAAGTAATACGAAATTGAAAAGGATCAACTTTCTCCATTGAAATGTTTATATGATTGTTATTTTAATAATAATAGAAATACTACGCTTCTATGTTCGAATTTGCTGCCAATGAGAAAACAACTATGCACACTTATTAAATAAATTATTGTTATTCATTTGTTTCAAGCTATGATTCATTAGAAAACAAAGGTATTATGGTTTGTGTGTGTGTATATGTCTCCTATCCAGTATGTGTTAGCAGTCTGTATAATCCGGTATTCTATATAATACCAAAGCAATGTATAGAATACCTAAAACGTGAAGGTAATGTTTGAAACATTATTAATTTTATGATGAATGACGAATTTAACAAATTTCCGGTAACATGCTGTAACTCATACTCATACAAAATGCTGGATTAATTTGTAGTATCTCTATTTTTGTGTGGGATTAACTCATTTTTCCGTTCGTATTTCGATTTGAAGAAATTAATGTTAGCACTACTTTCAATGTGATTTTCGTTTATTAGTGTTTTTGTTAAATTAATTCGGTTTAGAACTAAATTAATATCTTATTCAAAATAGAAAATGTGAGAACACAGACGACCTTTGGGGATTTTAATAAAATACTAATTTAAGTATTTCATTATGATTAAAAGCTTCATTTGAATAGTTATCTGGATATAATTTAGTTTATTCAGAATGTTTTGAATTTGAATTACAAATGTAAGACTAATTGGGTGTTATGTGGCGAGTTTATTTCGTATCTCTAACATTTATCTTAATGAGCATGATAAGAAATATAAATATATAAAAATTGTCTGAACTAACCTAAACATTTCATTATAATATAATAAAGTACTGACATAAAATGCGTGAAATCAGGGATCTTGATACTTTGTAGTTATCGCAACTGTTTTGTATTTTATTCTTTTTTGTATGCATTTATTCGAAGGCAAACTTATAGTTAAATAACACTTTTTTATTGACTACTTCTGGTGTATATTGGGTTGTTAAGTCGACTGGAAAATGAGCGTTTGTTGGGAGATTAATAAAATTTCTCTGGTATTTTACTTCACCACTGGCTCTAATGTAATCACTTTACCAAAGAAAATGAGTGACAATTACTTTTCTGTTCTGTGTCATAAATAGATTTTTATAAATATTTTTTTGAAACACATAATAAATAATAGATTTTGTAAAAAGTTCCTCAACTAAATAACAAGATATCTACAGAACTCACAGAAAATATCGTTAAGGGTAATGAACGACTGTCCATATTTAGTTAGTAACTTATATTTTAGACTATCTTAATAGTCAAATAATTTGTATACGTCCCAGACTTTAAACTAGATGCTTTAAATTATCTCTCCTTATTCAAATATTTTAATAGGAGTAGTATGGAAATTCATACTGTGAAAATAATTTAACTAATAATTCAACTGAGCACGGCAGACGTTCAAAAGGCAAGCCCAAGTTAAAATTTTACTCCACAACTTGCTTTTCTTTCTGGAATGCAAACCAGACTTAATGTAAAACAAGATTTTCAAGTTAAAGCAACATTTTCCCTGCGATAACGCTCCGGAGGATAAAACCGCAAAGTAAATAGTTTTAAAACTGTAAGGACATAAAATGCAAACTATGAAACCAAGAACTGGGTATCGCTATTTAGCAGCCGCTACTTACAAACTTTCCCTTAACCAACTTTAATTCCATTTTCCTATACAGAAGCTATTTTTAAAGTTTAATGGCACTGTATTCATAATAAGACCACACGCGATTGTTCACAGAGGTTAAAGAATCCGAGGGTTTTCCTCGAAAAAATTCACGTCGCTCATTGTGATACTTTGGTTTTGCAAAAAATTGCTTTTGAGCGGTATGCGCGGTATATTCTCCGAAATGTTAGGACAAACACAGGACAATTTACGATGTGTTACATCAAACTCGCGGCCCTAAATTCATCGACTTGGGTGGGCCCGTTTGATAAACCATTAGGCTTTTTCTAAATGTTTAATGATCACTTAAAGATGTAATGGCTACATTGATTTTGTTCTGTTGTTTTATCGGCTTGAGAAGCGCCAGCTTGTCAGCTTACGTTAACATCGAGGATGATGTTGTTAGTTTTACTCACTGTTTATTTGATTAAATCTCATATTTTCCTTAAACTCTGTGGCGTTTTTTATAAGCCTTCACAATAGCGAGCAGAGCCATTGAATACTGTATATTTAAATAAAATTTAATTTTGCTGAACGAAGCGTAGCGCAACAATAGAGGGAAATCTAGTCAGGTCATAAATTCTGTCACATGTTTAATATAAAATAATCGAAACAAGTTTATTCATTATGTAACCATTTATATACCAAGATGAACTTAACAAAACATAGATTCTTATGACACTAAAGTTTATTCAAAATGACTTCCGTGATTTTGAATACAGGCCTTCAATCTGCGCGGCCAGTCGTCTGTCGCAGCACGAACGAGGTCCATGTCAATATCGGCAGCTGCCTTAATCAAGGATGTCTTGAGTGACTCCAAATTGGAATGAGGCTTTGAGCACGCCTTTTCCTCCAAGTGTTGCCATATCTTGTAATCTATCGGATTCATATCCGGACTGGACGAGGGCCAGTCTTCGTGCCGGATGAAGTCGATTTCACGCGAAGCCAGTCTTGTGTGCTCTTCGCTCTATGAGCTGGCGCCGAATCTTGTTGGAATACCCAGTGCTTGTTATTGAACATGGTATGAGAAACTGGTTCCACAAGGTTCGTCAGGACTGTATTTTGATACATAACTGCATTCGTTTTTACACCTTTTTCACAAAAATGTACCTCTGTTAAGCCCCAATAAGAAACTCCCAACCATACCATGAGCGAGGATGGAAAATGACCTCGTTGGACACGCGGAATACGGTTGCTCGCTTCTTCGACACGGTCTTCTTTAAGCGTCCACTCCATATTTAAAAATGAGTAAAATTCTAAAAAGTATACATTTTGATTTTCATAAACAATTCGAAATTCCAATTCAATAAACTTTTTTGTGGAAAAGTTTTTACTGTGTGACAATACTTATGACCTGACTGTGTATTTTATATCGTTCACTTTCTTGGCTTTAAAATGTTATAAAAGTATGACATTAATATTTTACTAGTCGAGTCCTTACGATTTATTTTCGATGTTTCTACCCGGACTAGAAATGCTTATATGCTCACATCAATAACTTTCATATAAATGTTTGGAGGTGTACTAAAGCTGTATAATCTGAGGTAATATTATCTACATGTTTTGTTGCCATGACAATAGCTTCAAACTTACTTTGTGCATGTACATACAGGTATGTGTGTTAGGTTTTATTCTCATTGTTGGACGAGTCGTAAAATGTAAAGAAATCTTAACAAATCCTCAGGGAGAATATGTTTTAGATTTAATATTCCACAGCCCTAATCTCAAGGGTTTGTAAATGTATCACTTTCCACGACGTCGTTCGGTGACAAATTCTACAAAGCCGTCAGACGCAAGGGTACGTGACAGAATTGTCAAATGAAGCTTTCGAATCGAAAACGCATTTTAAAAATAGATCGAAAATGAAAAGACTCGCACTCTATTTTTATTCTACTCACATAGTTGAGTGAAAAAGTATAGTTTTGTTGAGTTGTTGGTTTTTAAGTACTTTCTATTTTGAGGGAACGGCTTCGAACTGCTGAAGTTTAACTTTACAATAGAAGGCAAACGATTATATGTTGATAGTTAATGTGATTTTCTGATCCAAATCCATGCATTTAAGATCATGATTAATATTGGCAGTTGCGGTGCTCCTACTAAATGGAGAATGCGGCAATTGACATTTTATTTAGCATCGATGCTTAAATAAGTAAAGGGTAATGCAGTCAACTTTTACCCGTTTAATGGGAAAACTATTTTATGTCAGTACAGTACCTGAGCAGCTACTTTAGATGTATTTAAAAAAAGTATGTCCGTATAGAAGAATATTCTTATTTTTGAAATACTCTTAACATACTGATGCTTGGTTCGGTAAATCCGTGGAAAAAGAAAATTGTTTAAAAGAAAATATTGACTGTTTTGGTAGAATATCTTTTGAACCCGACGGAGTTTTGAAACTTGGATCCATCATTTAAAAGGGTATTTTTTACAGAATATAAAGGTCAATTAATAACTAAGTAATGTATCACTATTAACTAAGTAATACATTTTAATTAGCTTAGTAATGGATTATTGTGGTAAATGTGTGGTATTTAACAATCAATCTATGTATTTGACAAGTTTTGTAAAATTCGGTTTCTATCTAATAAGCACCGCGATTGCTAACCATTGATCTATGTTAGTGCAAGTAATATTTCTTGCACTCATTATATTATATTGTATTCCTATCTATGTAGTTTATACCATATCGTCGGCTTAGCACCTGCGACACAAGTTCTTATGATACTTACTGCAGGGCTGAGTCAATGTGTGTGTCGTGATGTGGTTTATTCTTATTATTTTATAAATACTTTATTTATTACCAACTTGTTTAATAAATAAAGTTAACAAATAAATTTTTCAGTCAATTCTTTTTTTTATGAAATTTATTCAGATATTTGATTTAGTAAACGCAAAAACAAAATGTGAAGCTTTTCAATTAAAGCTATGTACGTACTGTGTCCCGCTAAGATAAACTTTCCTTACAAAATCTTCAAGTGAAGACTTCGCTAAAGTTTCATTGGAAATGTGTACAAAAACCGATTACAAAGAAGAACGATCCACTTACCGTAGTAAACTACCTATTTAATTTGGATGTTTTATTAAGAGCATTTAAATTAAAGCTCTTGTTTGTTCAAAAACCGCCATAAAATAGTTCACTCTGACAGGTTTACACGCAATTTTACTTACAAAATGTTTATCTGTTAATGGTATGTAATATGACTTTTATGTACTGAGTGACAAGGCTTAGATTGAACAGTTTCTTGGTGCATTTGTTTTCGGTTCTTTAAACACGCAACTTCACTTAGCTGCGCAGGAGTTCCTTGTCAGTTAAGATCGAACCATCCGAAGTATTCAGATCTGCCAAATATTTCGCTCAAAGGAATTTATTACCTTTTGTGGGACAAAGTTAAAAGAATTTACAAGTTTTAAGCAGGTTCATTAATTTTAAAGGGAAAAAATCGTACGGAAAGTATGTAGTGCAAGGTATACAAGCAAAAGTTCTTTACTAACGTTCTTAAGTCCTGGCATTTACTTTTTAATATGTAAGGTTATAGTGTGTTGAATATTGTAAAATTTTAATAGAGACTTGCCATTAGCGTTCACTTCGGAGAGCTTATACAAAAATTTTACATGTAGTTATTGTTTAATGTTTTCTTGCTCAGGTAAACTTTGTTTGCAGTTTTTCATCTTATGTTCGTATCTAACACAGATAATAAAAATAAATTCTCATGAAAACTTTAATAAAATAATGTACAACTAAATTCTGGGTCAAACGAAGATCAGTGTACAATACTTGTAGACTTCACAGAATTGATATAAATCACCGTAACCGAAAATAGATCAATCTTATTTAAGTCCAGCGGCTACTGGGCAAGGGATATACGACATCTATCTTTGTACAACGAACAAATAAATATTTAAATCAATTCTATTATACTTTAGGTTAGATTAAGGCTGATTTTAGGGGAAAAGAATATAAAAAGGAGGAAAATTACATGTTTTAGGGAATGAGCTGTGAAAGCTTTTTCGAGCCACTAAAAATACTTTATTTTACATTCTACAGTCAGCTCAGTAAAAAAAAACTAAAATGTTGTTTGTCAAAGACAATTGTTAATTTAATTGTACCTGTACTAAGTTCTTTTATTTTATTTAAATTTCTTTTGAAACAGCCAATAAGAATTGGGAGGATGTCTAAAATTTTAATGAACTAGTAACATGTTCCTAATCTTTTTGAACAAAATTTTATTTATTTAACGTCTAAATGCCTTCATAAGTTAAAGTTAAAATTTTTCGTTATCATTTTAAAAGGTATTTCAACTAAGAACTAAAATAACACTATCTTAAGCTCTGTTCAAAGACGTCTCTTGTAGCGCCACGGCTGTTACACGTTATCTTTGTAATCCGACGATATCATAAAAGCTTTTGTTATTGATAAAACATACCTAAATATGTAACTTAAAAGTAAGAGTAATTTTAGTTTTAAACTCGTTTTTGTTTGTAAAAGTTAAGCGGTCAGATACCTAAATACTCCATCATATAAACTTTTACTTCAATACAACTATGACTGAAAACAATTTTTTCAAAGGTTGAATAAACAAAATAGTTACATTATGAGTTGGCCACAAACCATTAACCAATTATCCTCGAAACAGTAAAAATCTCATATAGAATATTGCTTTGAATACTTTTACTGGCTTATCGACAGTTAGAGTGTAGCTAGAATTATTATGTTGAAAAATTGTAATTTGTAGTAGAGAATGTTGTAATTGAATATTGAAAAAAGCAACTACGGAGGTTTCTTGCCGGATTCTTCCCCGTAGAAATAGCATTCCAAACCGGTGGTTGTAAAAAAATGACGATTTGAAAATGCTTATTTTAAGTCTAATCGAATAAAAAACATTTTGACTTTGACTGACTACAAAATACTGTTTATGACCGTATAAATGCAAATTTATCAAAACACAAAAAAACCGAACACCATTAAAACTAATTTATTACAGCTCATTTAATCTTCTCATTACTACTGTTAATTACCCTATACAGTTCAGTGGCAAATGAAGTTATCAACTGCTTTTTCTATACTTTGTTTACTGTTTGATTCCAATCCAGAAAATTGTTAATCATTAAGTAAATAAGTAATTTAACAAATCAGATTTTAAGTGGCGTGGAAACGCTGTAAGTAATCTTTGGTCTGATCAAATTAACTTATGCTTGCCCTTAACGATGAAGATGTATTAAACATACAGTAGATCTACCCTTAAAAATAACAACATTGCAGTAACAAACGGCTAAATATGATTGAGGATCAAGTTTTTAGATTTGAAATTTTATGACAACACGATAACTCGGTGGTTAACAAGCTGGGAAGGAGCTTGGTCCATCCTGTTTCAGGATTTTTTGCTTATGAATATAAGTATTTATTTTCTTTTTATGATATTATAAAAGTTTGAATTCCACTTATTGCCTTTTATACTTTATGCGGCTTCATGTTTACCAAAGAATGGTTTTGAAAGGCAAGATTTAATAATGAAAATATCAAACACCATTTCTGATCGCCATAGATTTAGAAAAAAACCTGTAACGAATTAGAGGATTTTAAATTACTCAACTTTTTAAGTTACTCAAGTACCCATAAACATTTTAAGTGTTCCCGTAGTCTAAATTCCACATGTTTTTGTAAAACCTAACCTACAGTACATTGCAGCACTATAATTATTTGCTCCCTTCAGTTTATTTAAGGATAATGAGTAGTAATAACTAACAAGGAAACGTGCCTCCATAGTTAGCATATAAATTAGGATATTAAACGATAAGCTCGATAGATGCAATTTTATTACGATGGACAAATTATAACCGTTCAGCAACTTAAAGCGATTGATGTTTGCTTAAGGATTATATAATACTTGCTGTAACTTTATCAACTTTAATGGTCCCACGTTTACTCTCAGGAGATGTAAATTGACTAAAGTAGAGGTTTTTTGGGTATTTTTGTTTTTCGGTACAAATGAGGAACTAAACCATTCTTGACTTAATGCTTCTTAGCTCTGATTATGCAGGTCTTTGTTTTGATTCCAATAAGCCTAAACACCATTAGATCGAACTACGCCTATCCACTTTTTTGAATGACAAAGATGTCGTTTTCCAAAATAAATATATGTAGAAATTTTATTTTAAGAACTATGTATGATTTTTAAAGTTCGCCTGTCAATTGGTAAACAGCTTTATCTGGGGAGTGAAGGTCTGTTGTGTTGGTAACGTATGATTAAATATTAAATTGCTTGACCACACAGGTTGGTTTCAATCACCTATCACGTCGTGACGCGCTTCGGGCTCGGTCAAGTTGAGTTCCCCTCAGATGTATGTACTTACTTATAATACGATTTTTAACTTTATGTAATGAGGTTTTTTGTAATTCACTTAGGACTAAACTAAAAGCTGATTACGCTTTATCTAAGGTCCAGCTTACTTATATAAAAGGTTTCATACTTTCAACCAATGTAAGATACCTACTATATCAATTTTATACAATTATAAGCGATTATAACATGTTATTTAACAGGTAGCGAGGTTTTGCAATATTTCATTACAATTTGTTACTTTAGTCGCTAATGACAAAAAAAATATCTGTGCCTACCACGAGTTTTACCTTCTATGCCGCTTGCGACTGCAGTTACAAATTTAAATGAATCTTTGCAAAGCGTTACGGATTTATGAGGAACTAGCGGCCCGTCCCGGCTTCGCACGGGCATTAAACATTACATTCAGATTTGTTAATTTTAACACATTCATAATAATAATAATAATATAACACACATATTCACTCCTTTTTGCGTCGAGCTCCTAAAAAAGAGTAAATTAACTCCCCTCCCGTACGCCTGCCCTAGTGACGCCCTACAACGCATAATTAGCCGAATGGAGTTTATTTTTTCAAAGTTTTAAACTCGTGATATCTTTTGAATGGAATGTCAGAATCGAATAATTCAAAAAGTAATATTAAGGTATTGAAGCAGTGTTAAATAATAAATAATTTATTTTGATAAGGTACAAATAAATAGCTTTTTTTAGCGGTGGTATTTTAATTTCTTTTTTTTTAATATAAAAACGCTTATTGTGACATGACTATAATAATTAGAAACATGCTGCCGATGATTTTTTTGTAGATAATGGTGTTTTCTAAAAAAATGTCATATATCATTTTGTTCTATCATCAATAGTGTTCGCAGCGTACGCGATGTAAGTAAGTTTTTTGATATTTTTTACACTTTATCGTAATTTAAGTAACGATCCCCATTTTTTTAAATGAAATATAGCCTATGTCACTGAGGAAAAATTTAGCTTTCCGACAGCTTTCACTGTGATGATTGAAATCTGTTCAGTAGTTTCGGAGCCTATTCAATTCAAACAAACAAACAAAAAATCAAACCTTTCCTCTTTATAATATTAGTATAGATTAAGAATTCAAAATCATTGTAGCCTGTATCTGTCACTGTAATCTATATAAGTTACCTGACGAGTAGAAAAACTATGTGAACTCACGGTAGACACAGGCACACGGGTACACAGACGTGATACTAACGTCGTGTGAAATTTTAAACAAATTCGAAAATTCCATCCAATCTTGTTGCTATAGCGACAAACTAATTCAAACTAAACGATCCTGCAGCTTAAATCCGCAATACATTGATTAGTGCCTGTGTGAACATGGTACCGCGTGTAATTTAAGTTATAATTTGCATAATTGTATAGAAGGGTGGGTTTAATTGGAACCTAATTGGTGTCAATTAATCATTCGCGTTTCAATAACCGTTGAGGCAGTGCGTTTATCCGTCCTTTACTACATACCTCTGTAAGGTACACTCACGAACAATAAGATTAGTGAAATGATATAAATTGCTCCTATTTCACAGTGAAATAGCTCAAATTACACTCAAAATCTTTATTAATAACAAATATCAATTAAATTTAAAAAATTAACATTTTAAATAATGTGTGATCGCAATTTTTTCCTTAAAGGTTAATCCATAGTCTATGCTATTGGACTCGAGGGACTTGAAAAAACTTTAAGAAATAAATAAAAAATTCTATGCTTTTACGGTTTTTATCAGTGACTGTATGCTATACGTACTTTTACTGCACTAGACTAGAGGAATGTATTCTAATGTATTGTAATTTGTTTTATAGGGTGAAATTCTAATCTATTCTATAAGGAAGTCTTATTTTAATTAGAAAGCCGTAAGTGACTTTTAAGTTAACTATATAGTTAGTTTAACTAGATACAATTACTAATTTGTATTAAAATGTAACGTAAATATATTTTGTCTTACTATTTGTCTTCAAATGATATTCAACTTTGACTTTTGTGTATATACCTTTTAACTAATTATTAACTTAAGCTATGGTAAGGTATTGTACTATTTTTGTTTTATAATTTAGATGAACAGCAAAGAACACTAAATAGAGCTGTATAAAGATGTGTCAAGATGTTTTTTTTGTTTTTTTTTTTAATATTACAGTACTACCTGAGTAGGAAGGTATAAAGGGTCTACAAACGATATTGTAAAAGTCTGTTTAAAACGTTGCCTATACATTAACACCAGGTGGCGTTTAACGTCTATAATTAGTTAACTGGTAAATGATTTTTGCAATCGGTGCTTGTATGCGCTAGTATTTTTATGTGTCTTACAGCCTCAATTCAAAAGCGTTGTTTTTTGGTATGCCAGTGACCTTTTATATCTATTTGAGAACTATAAAATATAGAAGTGTAAACCACATCTTGACTCAATGATTCAGCCCTCAACTTGTGTCACTGGACCTAAGCAACGATATGGTACAAACTAGATAACAATACTACATCCGAAACGACCGGTAAGCGAAACAATATGTCTAACAAAAATGAAAAGTTCTGCCCTCGCCGTGATTCGAACCCAAAACCTCTGGCGTAGCAATCGGCTATTTACACCACTGCGTCACGTATGTTGCAAGGGTGGTAACGTATTAGTGATATCTTACACTTACATATTGTTGTTTATGATTGTAGGCTTACTTCTGCTGTCATTTTTGTTTGACATCTCCAAAGTTTATGAAGGATTAAAGTTTCACAAGGTAGATGGTCGGTTCTGAAGCTTCTCCTGTAACTTGACCCACAAGTTCATTACATTTTGCGCGTACTAGATTTATAATGTCAATTAGTTAGCTGCGCGGCTGCGTCGTCGACAACTGACAAATCGTCGTCAATGGCTGTGGCAGTTTGCGTGCACGTGGGTGGTACCGAGTCTCTGCATCAGAACTCGGATCGTTTATTTTCCCTTGTGCGTGCTCTGTATTAGCAAGGTTGGTTAAGAATGCTAAGAATAGGTACCCTTTGTTTTTCAATTTGTTCAGCATTCTGTTGAAGCTAACTAAGACTGCACATTACCTATTAGAAGCGTCAGTTTAAAAGGTTCATGATTTGGGGATGTTTAAAAAGTGAAATTTTAATCAGATACTGATCAAAAATAGTGCGTAACAGTTGTTGTAACAGAGGGTATTGTTTAATTAAATTTCATGCAAACGATTGCAAAAATGCAATATCATGACATAGCGCGAGACGAGTTATGTCTTTGAGCGGAGTTGTATGCGACTATTAGTCAATTGCATATGCGCCAGTCAAAAGGGATTATCGCATAAAAGGGGGTGGGAGGGAGATGATATGTGCTGATCAACGCTCAACACAAAGGCATGCGAAATTAGGATTTGTCGTTCATTAATAAGGTTATATTGCATCGTGCAATTTGTTGGTCGATCAAAGAACATTCAGTTCAGAACCTATACACCTTACTTGTAACAAGGCCAAAGGTCTTATAAAATTGAATCTCGTTTCAATCTTAAGTCAATCATGCGTAATCGTGTTATGTAATTGTAATGTTATAAATTTTCACTATCTCTCTTGAACGGCTATCAGATGATAGCTTCAGAGCGTAGTCGGCTCAAGCTGGCTTCAAAGCGAAACGAATCATATTACGTTCCTTTAATGTCATTCAAAAGTCACATGCTTCACTTTTCTCGACGTAATAATGCCTTTGTTTACAAACTGACGTCTTGTATGCCGTGTAACAGCGCCTTGATGTTTGGATGTTTTGATCCTAAAAATCTTCATTCAAGATGCTTATGTTTTTCCATGAACAGATTTTTTAAAACTGACACTAAATAACTAGTCAACTAGTTTTAGATTATCAAGTTTTCTCAATAATAGAGAAATTAATTTTGACATTCTTTTGTAAAATCGAACTTAATTCTTTTATACGATTCAGAAAAAGAAAAGAACAATGCTCCACATGTGTGCAGTTTGTAATTAATTTCCTAAGTAAACTTTTAAAGTTAACTAAATTTCATCTTCATTAAAAAAACTGTTTTCTTTTTCAAATTTTGAACATTAATAAGGAAGTTTCATACATTATATACTTTAAACTGTTGCCAAAATTACAAATCGAATATGTACTTAAAAAGTTTCCGTTCACAATTCAAACAGGTATCCCATCTGAGTATTGAGATATATGTTTTAGCTGATAGTGTAGGTAAACGTGAATAATCCAATAAAGCGTTGGTTTCTGATCCAAGACTGCAGTTACCTCACCTGCCAAACCAATAACGTTGCTAATTTCACCAACCGCTATCATAGGCTTCAATTTCAATAACGATAACCCATCAAGCAAAGCTTTTGAGCTTTATTGTGAATTGCGCAAGACCCAGAGTTGAATAATGTCTAGGTAAAGGTGGTAGGCCGGCTTTCAAGATTAGCTAGTTCGTAATTTCGGGTGTGTCGGTGTCAATTTCTTATACTCGTATTCTGAATTATTAAGATTTTATCAAAATTAAGTGAAAGGTAAATTTTCGAATCTGTTCTTTAAAATGTTGAATCTTTTAAGACTAATCAAATCTCACGTTTACACAAAAAACCAAGTAACGAAATTTGTTTAATCCCTGTGAGAATTTACATTATCTGTAAGAACTGAAGCACAAAGCTCGGTTTATGCTAAAATAAAATGTAAAAACGACTTACAAATTATTCTAAGAGTTTATTTAAAGTTCATTTCTTACATGTGATAAGCTTAATCCCTTTGTAGAAATAACACGTTAGAAAATGTTTTAAGAACAGAAATATAGAATAACTAAGGTTTAGATGTGTCCAGATTGACAGTTCAAATTTTATAATATAAGATATACTCGTACAAACAAAAACTTTAAGACAGTAGAAGTAGTATTTTTAATTCAATTGCATGATATTAAATTCAACGTTATCTCTCATCAAGGGTCCTCATCAGTGAAAATATTTACCAAATTGAGAATTACGGCTACCATCGCCGACATTTCAATGATAAAGAAAAGATAATCTTTAATTAACAAGAATTGAAACGTGTTGTTCCGTTCCACGAAGGTTAGTGAACTGTATTAAAATAAGCTTTAGCTTTAAACCATATCCTTTCTAGGCACGTAATTAAATTCAAAATCATTACATAGTGATATTGTAGAATAATATACTTTACTTTTACACTGTAATAAATAAAAATAAAACACATATTTACATGACTTGAATTAATTTTCCGGGGCTTATTTTCAAAATGAATTTAATTTTAATAAAATATTACTACCAATACCTATTTGTTTAACTCGTTAGCCTTCATAAAGCGAGAAACTAGAGTTTCTCGCTTTAAAAGCTATTAAAATGAAGGTGATCTAAGATTTGAGACATTCAAAGATTTTCCGGATACCTAAAAAAGTTTTTATGTTCGTACATAACCCACTCGTTTCTAGCTTTTATACTGTTTTATCACTCTTTTCGGAAACATTTACTAGAACTTTAAAGTTGAAGACTTTTTTAAATCGCTCAGTTTTACAAAATAAGCTGACTTAGATATCAAAATACAACCAATAGTCAAAATAAAAATACATCACAGAACATTTTAATCTTTTGACTAACTGACTTTTCTGTCATTTACTAAGTTGATATTTAAAAAAAAAAAAAAAAATTTTAGACCAGGCAAGCATTTGACCCCAAACCCGCCTGATGTTAAGCGGCGATGAGGTCTAAGGTCGATCATTCCAGCCTAAAAGAAACTTATTCACTCTTGCCTTACAAAGGCCCAAATTATATTGGTCAGGGAACACATCGGCAGGCAAAGAATTCCACACCCTTGCAGTACACATTATAAAGGAGCTATCGAAGCGCTTATTCTGGATGGCCGGAATAACTACCACAAAACGATGCAACTTCAGCCTGTCTGGTATTCCGATTATAAAAGGGGGCCGGTGGAATTAAATTGTGCAATTCCTGCGCACACTCTCCGAAATGTATCCTATAAAATACCGATAGACACGCAACTTCGCGGCGGTGGCTGAGGTCATGAAAGTTAGCAATATCATCGTCAATCCCGGTGATTCTTCGGGCTCGCTTTTCAATAGAGTCTAAAGCTGCTAGCTGATACTTGGCTGAACCATCCCAAAGGTGACAGCAATATTCCAAACAAGGCCGAATTTGCGCCTTACACAGGACAAGCCGTTGTTTGGGCGTGAAGTATCGCTTAACCCGGGATAGAACACCAAGCTTTTTAGCCGCCGTTTTGGCTATAGACTCTATGTAGGAGCCGAAATTCATGTTTGACGATATTTCCAGGCCAATAGGATATATTGTTTTTATGACGTTGTTACTAACAAAAAGTTGTACCATTTTATTGTAAAGTAACTACTATCCGAAATAATGTATGTCTGTGTGAAATAATTTTTTATATGATGCAATCGCCTTGAAAGCCTTTTTTTTCTTCTGTAATCTGATTGTATTATGTTCTGAAATTATGTTAAACAAATTGCACAACGCTTTATTTCAAGTCAAACGTAAAATACCATTAAAACCGCCTCCGAATGCATTCACTATAAATGCCAAATAGATATTAATGCAAAACATCTTAATGCGCTGCTTCGACGAAATGTCAAATAGTTTTACATTATCATTATACTGGTAATAGTTGTAGTAGGTATAACTTTGTTCCGGTGTAATTACTTTCAATGACATGTTTACTTATAGTTATGATGTTATGCGGATTCTAATTTAGTTGAAATATACATATTTATGGACGTTCGTATGAAAATATTTTTTTAATTTCGCTTTCAAATCTAGTTAGCTAAGCTTTCATTATCAACTTCGTGAGGTTAAAGTTGTATGCGTGCATGTATGTAGGTATGAATGAATGTTCTGAGAAAATTATGCAACAACAGCTAAGTGCTCGATTTGCTATTTTCAAGTCGATCGATCGAGTAATTTCATATAACCTAGTTCGCTCTAAATGCATTTGATGGACAGATTAACGTCATTTTGAAATATACTAGTTTAATGTGAATGTTTTTGAATGAATACGTAGTCTAAAAATAGGATTACACTAAATCAACCTTTGACAATAGAAAGTCGGCAATAGAATTAAATAATAAAATAAAGTAGAAAAAACATTGAGCACTTTCTTATAAAACTTCGATGAAAATATAACAAGTAGATTGCTTCCTTTTGTCGGTTATTTGCAAACGCTTCAAAGTCGCTTCTGGTAATCATGCGCAAGTATTCAGCTGCATCATGATCAGACCTTTAGCTCAACAATGTAATCCTTAATGCTTAGGGATAAGTAAAAATTTTGCTTGTCTCGAGGAACATTGTTAATAGAACAAGTTGTAGATCGTTCGGACATGTCACTATTTATCGATAGAATACAATAAATTTCTAGAGACATCCACTTCACCTGCGTTGGCACTTGCAGTTCGTGTAATGGGTAGTTTTTCATAAATAATTGACAATACGAATGTTATGATAAACCGCTTGCTTGTTTCTATTATTTTTTACGTTGATTGTAGTATGAAGATATTGTAACTACCATTACTGTACAGGTGGATGGTTTTTGCTCTCTGTTATGGATTTTTTTCAGATTCATATTATTTTACTTATTTAGAAAAGAACTTAGGATTATTACATTTTTCTAGAAAAATTCGGATTTAAATTTGAATAAAGCTTTCTAGGTTCACGTTTTCTACCTATAAACTATTGACCTGCAAATTTCAGCTTTGTAGGTCAAGTTGTTTTTGAAACATATTGTTTATTCATCGAGTGAACGGCTGAATGACCTTTAGTTTCTATGTAAATAACCCGAATGCTTTAATAAAATTTTAGATCTGGACAGTAGCGCCATTTTCTTTGTCTGGAACTGACCTTATACGCAAATTATCTAACAATAATTAATACACACACACCATTTTATTGACCTCTTTGGCGATTTCTTAGATCACTGAGTTCAAAGGCAATAGCTTAATTTGTAAACAAGGTGTCTCTTTATGAAATACCTATCTTATTCAAACAGCATGCCATAGTTTTTCAAAAAGCTTAACCAAACTGTTAGTTACTTTGAAACGCAGTTGGAGCTTCACAAATTTGTCAACATCGGAGCCGCAGATCGAGTTCACGTAGCACTATAATAAACCTAAACAATTCCAGGGAACAAACTAACGAAGCCTGTTAGCATAACAATATTCGTGTCACTGTCCGCTCGTGTTCTTTGGACACGAGTAGCTGCCTGTTATACAGGTAAGAGAGCGCTTCGGTGACTTTTGAGTAAAAAATATAGAATATAGAAACTAAAACATTACTAAGTGAAATTTAAAACGACAAAAAATATTTAGGACATCCTCAAAACAATTTGAAATAAGCTAAATGATGTTAGATTTAAATGAAGATTTTTTCAAATTAATTTTGATTTTATGTTACTATCATCATATTATAAAACCATTTTATATTTTATCTGACTTGAATATACCTACCAAATTTTTTTTGTTATGGTAAAACTCGAATTTGTGTAAACATCTCAACTGATGGAGAAATATTTTAAATTTAAAATTGAATTAAATTATCGTTTTAAAGATACTTTAGAGATGTGATGAAGCTGGTAGCTTCATATTTAAAGCTTAGCTTCGGGCTTATTGTTAATATTGGTTCTAATGATGATAAAAAATGTATATAAGTAAAACATTTCCAACAATATTCAGTCTAGAACAGCCAAAGCGCATTCTCTTTCTCGTAGTCTAAGAACATCGAATTGTTGGTTCTAAATAACCACGAAGCTTTTATGTAAATAACCCATCTTGCCGCAGGGTGTGTGCAGATATTAAAAAACCTTTGTTGGAATGTAAAACCGGGGATGACCGCGCCTCGCTTTCAGTAACAACGGCTTTTGACTATTAAAGTTATTTTGAACGCGGCCACGAGTTTTGGAATTGAGAATTGTTGGTTTCAGATTAAACTGTCCTTTTCTTAAAAGTAGCAGAGGAAGTTATTTTTCCGTTTGATGAAACGTGATAATTCAATCCCCTATAACTTAGTTTATAGATGCCCTAAAAATACTAAAGCTTATACAGCTAGTATAAAACTAGTTCTTAATTCATATTTTATTTATGTTATTACATGATTATTGTGGTCTATAATTTGTATTATCACATGATGACGATAAAATCTTTAAACTCATAAAAATTAAACAGAATTTAGTCGTTTAGTTACTAATATATAAAAACAACTTATACGATGTATTCTTACTCTACTACAACTAATTATAACTTTTACTACAACCTGTCAGTAGACGCGTTTTGCTAACATCAAAACATTCCCAAAAGAACTCTGGCATATCCATTCTCTCCCAATGGGACTCGACATATTTCATATTTCGCTGGGGCAAGAAATTTTTACGTTAAAACTGAATGTAAATCAGATGCCAGAGGTAGCTAATTTGCATTCTGTATATCCAACTTCCAAACAGCAAGTCATTTACTCAATGAATCGAAGAGACAATATTGACAAAAGACTTTTGCCCGGTAATGCAGAAAATATGCAAAGTAAGGCATATAAGCCACCGATACCTCGGCTGTGTGGTCCGATGAAACCAATATTTCCATATATTGAATATGGTAAATGACAACGGCGTAATGAAGAGCTTGTAATGAGCAAAAAACGAGTAAAACTGTAAGGAATTTCGAGTCCTAGTAAACCAGCTGGCTCGCAATGCAAATGCACCTTAAACAAACATTTCGCTGCAAAGCTTTTAAATGACAGAGGCGTAGGCAATTTATTTTAAATTGAAAATTATTTACTAACATTATGACTGCATAATGCGGACACAGTTGACGTACAACTGAAAACGCGTCCTCAGAATAAATGATACGAAAACTCTCACATATGCAAACAACCGAAGAATTAAGCTCTTAAATACGTATCTCCGTACAAATTGCTTCCCGCAAACGATCCCTGTTTATCGTTATTAATAACAACCCTCGTATCGGAAGAGAAAAGTAAACAATTTGCAGCAATTTGTTTACAGATGCTAATTTTAAAATTAACTTCGTGAAATACAACAAACGTGCCTCGGTGTTGGACCACCTTGGTCGTTTCGCGCTCTAAGACCGCGCATGCGTGGATTAAGCCGCGGCTCCACTGTGCTAAAGTCGTTCCATCTCATGAAGTCCCCTTGACTATGGTTGTTGTTACTTTTATCAAGCGTGTGTGTACATAGTTTTAATGTGCGCAATCTCGAAAATAATTTTCACACACTGCAACAAAGTGCATGCATACATCTTATCACGACCATAGCAGAATCCTGGACTTCGTGAAATAAAATGGCTGTACTTAAATATCTACTTCCTTTACGTCTTCAGATTACGTTGAAAGTGGACTCCATGATACCAAGAGTATATTTGCACCTGTCTCCTTTGTTTTATACTTGTTAATTTATTTCATTCAGTATATAGTTCATTCTAGTACCCAATATACAGCCAAAAAATACCTACTTTTATGTAAACTTTTTAAATACCTTATTTATGTTCAAAATGACTTAAAACGTTTAAAAAAGTCATGAATATTTATTTCTAGGTTCGTTATATAGTGTAGACTTAGCACTACAATCAGAATAATTTATTGTTCAAGTTCACTGCAGATGAATATCACACTTTAATATTCCTTTTTGTTCATGTATAAGACGTTTATTATATGAAACTCTCATATATTCATGTCATTTAATGAAAAATATTTTATTGTAAAGTTCTTAAAATACTACAAATGCAAATTACATAATTCTTCACAAATTTAAAACCCTTTTTACATGTAAAGTCAGTTTAGCATGTGGCATCGATCAAATTTGTATAAAGATTAAATTATTAAAATCAGTAATACAAACGTTCAAATACTCGTACAAACAAACAATACCTTACAGTGAGAAATTCAACACGTGAGTTATACAAGTCATTGCGATATCCTTATTTATTTCGCTAAGCCATCTTAGCAAAGGCTTAATCTAGCTATTGAGAACATCCCACAAATATTAGACGTTACAGAAGCCCGGTTTAATTATTTTCCCCCGTTACGCCGATATCATCGAGTGGAAACTCGGTACCTATTAATCATTGGCTCGCTTGATTTATGTGATAATTTCTATGGGCTACTATCTCCAATGTTATTAAGACGCTTCTTTGCGACATTCTCAATGGTATGATAACAAAGTCTTTTGAGATAAGCGGATGAGTTATTGCTTAAACTTCATAAAGTCGTACTCATGTTTCGAGCTTGAATCGATGGATTGACTCTGAATTACGTAGGCGGGGTCTGATATTATAGCTTCTCTGATATCTTGTTTGGACTAGACCTGTTTGCTAAGATTCTAGAAACGTTTAATGCGATATTAATTTTATGGAAAAACATTTTTTTACGACATTTTTTACACATATTGACTCAGCCCTGTACTGAGATATAATATTTTATCGCAGGCACTAAGCAACGATATGGAATAAACTACATAGATAAGAAAACAACATCCAAGACAGGTAAGCGAAACAATGCGTCTTGCAAATATCACAAAGTTCCGCCTCCACCGGGGTTCGAACTCGGAATCTCTAGCGTAGCAGTCGGCTGTTTACACCACTGCGCAACCGAGGCCGTAGTAATATAGTAACTATGTTAAATAACCTGACCAAAATATATGATATAATACTCTGAATATTGTTGAAGTTTTTGAACAATGCGTCTTACCCGTGGTGACAAACGGTGGGACTGGTCCGCAAGCTAAAAGTTGCTCAGCGAGCTATGGAGGGAGCTATGCTTGGAGAATCTCTAAGGGATTATTAGGGATTCGGATTCTATGAAACGAAGTAATTCGTCAAAGAACCAAAGTTAACGTGTTACACTGGTACTCGGGTAAGCAAGCTGAAGTGGCAGTGGGCTGGTCACATCTGTCGCAGAACTGATGAACCATGGAGTCATCGAGTTCTGCAGTGGAGATCGCGCATGGGCAAACGTAGTGTTGGACGCCCCCCTGCTAAATGGAGCGACGATCTGCGTAAGGTGGCTGGCAGCAACTGGATGCTCAAAGCTCAAAATCGAGAAAAGTTACGTGCCTTGGGAGAGGCCTATTTCCAGCAGTGGACTGCCGCAGGGTGACTCTGAATGTTTGGATGTTTAATTGTTAATAACAAATTATGCTTCTTCATTTTGAATTGGGGGTCAGCAACTTTTGCGTGACTCTTTCTGTGTAGCAAGCGTTCATTAGCAATGCTCGAATGTGCAATATGCTTGATTGTGGCAATCAAACAAGTGGCTATTTGAATTTAAAATGACAAAACTTAATTATAAAAACGATACTAAAAATAGTATTGATAGATAAAACTTCATTTAAAAGACGAAAATAGTTTCAGATTCAGATATTCAAAGCGAAATTGGGACCCTGTTGACCTAATTCTGCAGTTTCGATCTCTCTTAATTAACAATATAAACTAGTAGGTTCAATCTGAAAAGCGAGTATGGGATTAATTTGAAATTCAATTAAACTGAACGCAGCTAGCAGCGATCTTTTACAAGGGAATGTTTCGATTATGTTTCTGCTGTTAATATGGAATGTGAGCGAATTTGTGGGTGAAGGAATTTTTGCTGAGATTGCTTTCTTAAGTAATAGCTTGCTCGGATGGTTAAAGTTTATTAAATTGTACTTTGTTAAGTTTTATCTGTTCCGTCTGAAAGGTAATTTGTTGTTTGCTTTAGAAGATTAGTTTGTAGGATAAAATAATTGTCAATTTGTAAGATATTTTCAAGTAATATGATTAATAACTGTTTAAACAGAAATATAATCTTATATTTGGACTTTTTTCATCAAAAAATCAATAATAAAGTACTTACTAATCAAGACTGTCTTGTATAATTTGAGACACGAAATGAAACTTCTTTCAACTTAAGTACAAAATAAATTGCAAAAGCTCAGTTACTGAACTTTAATATAAAGTTAATAAACCGCAATCCATTTTTATTAAAGCCTTATTATTTTCAATGACCAAGTTAAATGAAATGAGCAATCTTTTCAAGTACACCTGCCTCCAAGTTATTTATGTTGATTATTATCGTGAGCAATACTTCATAAAGATTCAATTGAGTGCTGAAGTTATGTTATTGGAGAAATAGTTCACCATTTTAATTGCATCCAACTTACTTGCGACTTCCTCTGGGAAAAGTAAAATTATTAAACCATTTTGTTCTGCATGTACCAAGCATAAATGTTTACGAGGGCAATTAAAAATATATGTTTTAAACTAATGAAATAACTTGATTTTTTCAACAAAGTATTATTTAATTATTTTTTTATTCCTATAGACGTCGACGGTTAGATTCAATAGGGAATAAGAATGACTTTTTATTTATTTATTTTTAATTCGATACCACATACATACACCAATCCGTTAGATTTTATTAAATATCTGACTTATTAACTATGTTATAAAGTTTCGAAGTCGTTAGTAAGACAAAGAGATCCAACTTGTACAATGACGTCGAAGTATAAGGACGCCATACAACTTCTATAGAAAAGGTTGTTCTGATGAGCGAGATAGATATGGTTAAATCTCCCTGGTTTATCGTACAATTCTCATTCTGCTTCCACTGTAAATATACACTATATACTATTTCCACATACAATAAATTAATTGAATGAACAAATTTAATATTTATCATTTTATAATATGAATATTTTAAAAAGCCAAGCCAAGTTACCTTGCATATACAGATCAAAGGTGATGAAATTACGTTTCTGAAAAAAATAAGAAATTCAGGCTATAAAAATACATGAGGTCAATAAACTTACCTAAAACGATAACCCTTAAACGTTACGGGCTGTTTCTTATTAATTCTCAACATCCGTGAGCTACCTATCAGCATCTCATATAGCACTTAATTGCCCGAACTCCAACATTAACACAAAAAACGAGTGATAAGTATAGATTTAATTGCTTCGCTTTTTACCTATTAAGTTATGTATCGTATCATCAATCTTCCATTCTGATGTACTGAATTGAATTTTCGCCAAATGTCAAAGATCTCGGTCTCGAAGCCTTAATTACATCGAACCCAGCTGTCTGGTTTTGACTATTATAATTATTTTGTTGAAAACTATTCAAAAGATATGATTGGCATCTCTTTTCTTGATACAAGTTAAATTTTCATCGTGACATGTAAATTATGGAAATTTGAACTGTCTCTACATGGGTTAGGAGCGATTGTTTGTAGCTTGTTGATGATCACATGTGTCTAGCTACCGGCAAAATTACTTTAGCAATTATGTTTTTGTTTGAGTTTCTTATTTGTTGGACAAATAACGGTACGGTGATTTCGATACGATATCGATGACTTGTGAAATGTTTAATGATGAAGTATCATCTTAGATCAGGAAGAAAGGATTTTTATTTACCTATTAATCATTGCGAAATTTACGTCGAATATTTTAAGATGATTTTTAAGTATCAGTCAAAAAGGTATAGTTAGAAACATTATTCTTAATAGGATATATTATAATGTACCCAATTATAAAAATAAACGATCTATCTAGCTTCATATCTATTTAGCTTTGACTTACCGATATGGGTAATATTTAGTTAGTAGCCTAATTGGCATAGATTAATGATTGGTATAGCGACTGTCAATCTATGAAATTAGGTTTTTCTGCACATTACAACACACCTATTGGCTCTTAACTACTATACAATCTCATGTGAAAGGCGACGATATGGAATAACATTGAACTAAGCAAATAAAACAGAATTTTGGCAATTATACAAATCAGCCGCTGCTCCACAGGAATATTAATAAAATGGTTAATATTTGATGATCGAAAAATAATTTTATTCGTTCGCAACAATTCAGTGGCCTCTTGAATTCCTTCTCAAGAGGTTACAGAATTTAGGAAGATGATTTTACGGATATAGAATCATAAATTTTATTGTTCAAAATAATAAAAACGTCACGGAATAACTGCAATCGAGAATTTACGATACTAACGTGCAAATGAGAGAACGAAATAATAAATCAACTGCTTCGATAGTTGACAAGATAAAAATAAAAGCACGATCCAGATGTTTGCCATTTAGAGCTATTAATCAGATAATTTTGATGGTAAACTTTGTCTTTTTGTTACCTTTTTAGAATCAAAAGGCTGAGAACTTTTCAATGAACTCCCAATTTTTTTTTTGATGTTTTTGGAAAAAAATGGAAGATGAGATTAGTTTTGCTTTTGTTTTCCGCATAACACACTAAGATGTTCGTAATAGGAATAATATATAGTATATATATATACTTTAGCCTTTTGAAATATATATATATATTTAACAAACATATATAAAACCCGATCAAGTGTGAGTAGGACTCGCACATGATGGGTGCCGTAGCATCTTATGACATAAAACATTATTAAAAATTTAACTTTATTTCAGATATAACTTAACCAATATAATTACTTAAAATTATTTTAACATTATTTAAATGATCTAAAAAGTACATCACATTTTAATTTATTAATTCGTAAAAGATACAAGAATAAGGAAAATATTCATTTCTTTAAGTGTTTAGTGTTTGTTGTTATAGCGGCAACAGAAGTAGATATTCCCTGAAAATTCTAAGAGATTTTTTATTATGGTTCATGAGATACAGCCCGCTGACAGACGGAAGGATGGACGAACGGACAGCTGAATTTAGTAGCTCGTAGTAGCCGAGTTTTTACCTTTTTGGTATGGCACCCTAAAATATTTGTAACAAAGCTAATATCACACGCTCTCGCTTTTATTAAACTGATAATCAATTTGATATTTATTTTATTTATAAGTCGGTTGCTATCGAAATTGCTTCCATTATGAGTTTTCGACATGCGATCCTCTAATTCAATAAATAGAAGTTTTAAAAAGTCTCCCCTTTAGTTTATTGCTACTAAATAAGGTAGTCAATTGATTAATGTAATTTGATCGAGAAGCGAAGGTTGAAAAATTGTTTTTTTACACATGTATCTAGAAATTTTGAAATTATAGACACCTCTGGAGTATTTTTAAAAGTCAAAGGTGGTTGTATTCATGTTTGCTTGTATGTACATAATTAAAATTCATGACATTGTATTTTTGTATACGTTTAATAAATAAAATATAAATAAATAGTTTTCTTCATATGCCGTTATGTGGCGTAGTACTTATGAGTTGATAGATTTAGGTCTCATGCAAAAGCCGGGCTCAGTAAAAGCTTGTTAATTAAATTCTAACATGCCATCTGTCGGATAAGATGTTAAACTTAAATAAACATTTCAAGTAAAACACGAAAACACTCTGTTACTTCCAAGTTCCTATACTAATGTAAACAGTTAGTTTACTTACATTTAAATTACTCACTTAATTTAAATCTTGATATTTAGGCAGATGACAAAAACGATATGTGTCGTTGAACATATTACTACTTTGTCATTATAATTTTGTGTTATATCACTTTAGTTTACAAAAATAAAAAAAGGTAATTAGTCTCTTTAAATAATCCAATAGACTAACCAGTAATTTAATTAATTATAATGGAAAATTTTATTATAAATTCAATTACTATAATTCGATAATATTAATATAAAGCTACTAAGCCACTGTCTAAACTATGTAATGGTTAAGTTATGTCTGACATACCATATACAAGGACACTGGTTGTACATTATTCTTAAAGGATCCAAGCAATCTAGCTTAAACAAGCGCCTTCCCTCTATAAAGCTTCTGTCTAAGCAGAAGATTACTTGTTATTATCAAATGGGTGATTATAAAACTGGTCCGATGTCTACTACTAGCTAGCTGCTAATACTGTAGTACAACATAAAACCAACATTGTAGGATCGATTTTTCTTCGTCAGGACACGGTAATTGCCGACGAGCCGGCCCTGACACAAATTGCAGCCAATTGCACCTGGTTGCGCCTGCGCCGGGCCTGTGCTATTTACATTGCGGGGTAAAAGGAGCAAGGGGAAAACCTGACGACGCACAGGGTTCCGTGGTGAAGTAAACTATATCTCTTTAACATTAGCTTTAGAGTACAAAATGCATTAACTAAAAAGGTTCTATGGTGTGATTACCTTTATTTTTGTTAGATGCGATGTTAGCTTTTTAATATACTATGGATCGCAGTGATGACCTTTAGGCATGTTGAGGTGAAACGCATTGATAACTTTAATTTATTTCATTTCTTTAACCTACTAAATCGGGTCAAAACTTGATATTCTTAATTAAACATTATTTTATTGAAATATAACCCCAATAAAAGAGAATGTCGTCGGCTTTAAGAGGAGAGCTATTTAAAAATCTGCAAAGTAAGACCCGACAATCAGAGCAAAGATCCAGATAAGACGGGCATGAGATCACTATCGAATGCATTTATTATGCACTGATGAAACCATTGAAACAAATGACTTGCGAATAACATTACACACCTTTTGTTCTTGTTTTACATAATGTATTGAACTTTCAGTTACTCTAGGCTGTACTATTATTCATATTCCTAATGACCAAGCAATTCGCATAAATTGTTATTGCTCTCATTTATATTGGCAATTTAGTAGCTTCAAATTGTAAGTAAGCAATTACTGAAACCTTAGATTGAAACCTAAGGTTTCAGAATCATTTGAACCTAACTCCTAACTGGCAGCCTTAGCCAAAAGTGTACACTAAAATTTAATGAAAAGATTGTAAATTCGTATGAGGTAATCATAGAAACTGTTCAAACGTTTTTTTTCACCAATACTTAGAAAGGGTTTTTAGGGTTGACTTAAGCTGTATTTATCGCAGGCAAATGTGGCCCAGTATGAGCTTAAAATCTTTTGTCATTGCATAGATAAAGTATTGGCGGTGCTGTTGGCGTTCATGGACATCAAGGGAGTACCATCTGCTTATTTATCTAGGAAGCTGAATATAAAAGACGAAAGCTTTTACATTATAACACAACTGTTTTGTTCCCTGTTAGCTACTTGACGAGATAGTTAACCATCTTATTAGATCTCAGTCACTCGAGTCGGTCTTATCTGTCATTTTGTGGTTTTGAAACGTCATCTGAGTTACCGCATAACCGCCGCATCATCTCGTTACAATGACAACACAAGAAGCTTTCTTTTACAAAAGTGTTTTACCCTTGAGTTAGTTTAGCAGATCTTAAGAACTTATATAGCTTTTGCTCTTAACTCATCGATTTTTTTCTCATTTTGGTCGTAGAAATTGGAAGTGTTTTATGTTACTATTTAAACAAATTAATGGTCGAAGTGGATATAAGAGTATATACAAGTTTATTACCTATTTTTAACCACAAACTTTTTAATGTTACATGTATAATTTTGATATTTTCCATTAATATAACCAAGTTATTTCTTAGTTTTATTTTCAACAATTATATAAATGTGATTTTACAGTGTAACCTGTTACTAAAATATTGCGTGATGTTAATTCAACATTTCGAATTTAATATAACACTGTGAATTGTCTTTCCATTTTACAACTTTACGAGGTAACATTAACTAACAGCTATCCCGTCACTACTACGAGGAAGTGATATTCATAAGAAATATCATCAAAGCGAAAACGATACCCTCGAACTATTCAACTTGACACATGTCGATGTATCTACTGGAGCACTGTCCTACTTACACTTGCCCCGGCTGTAAAACCACTGAAGGAGACAACTATATTTAATTTAACTTCATACAGCAATCACAATAAACTTTCCAGGTGGTAAGATAGTTGGCTTTTGAAATATTGCTTGTTGGATTGAATAGACGGGCCGAATGCAGTCTTATTTATATCTGAATCTTTTGATATAATGATTTGTACGTTATAAAGGATGCTCGTGACGAATGCTAGCTTCATTTATGGCGACGTCCGCATTTTATTACGAGAATTTTAAGCTTTTCTTGCTGTTCCAGCTATGTCTTAATCATTTCCTATACCTATTAGATTTCTTATTTTTTAAGATAAAAGGGCCTAAGCGTTTGATGCTTTAATCAAAATCCAATCAACTGTTCCGTATCACAGGAATGAACGTCTAGCAAAATCTACTAGAGTGAAGTTAATTAATCAATCAATCAATAGTGTTTTGTTCGAGCCATTGTTCTGGATACAATGCCTACTCGCTCCCGTCTTGCTCCGACAAAAGATCCTAAACTTTAACCTTCCACTCATTTTATATCCTTTTGTATGCATTTCTTTTAAACACGACATGCGAAATGTGAAAGGAAATTTCGCGTAGTTGTTAAGAAAAGTCTCCTTTGTGCAATACTTGGGCCGAAACGAGTTGAGTTTTCCTTTAACATTTTAGCTGGCAACATTATAATGAAATGTTAAATCTTGCAAGATTCTATTTTGTACGTTCATTTATTGTATTTTTATCATTCAAGCAAAGGAGTTCGCAGTTTATTCACGCCTTTGATAGGTAGGCCAATGGCGATTAAAAAAATATATTTAAATGCTAAGATTTGTAGTAATCTGTAAACTTATAGTGCGAGAAGCAAATAAGTGAAATAGCAAGTACCAAGGCTTATGAACTACTGTGACAATTTTTTTTCTCCCTCTACGGTGGAAAATAAGCATACTGGTATTCATATTATTAGTTTCTTTTGTAAGTATAGTAGTCATAATATACACTATTAAATCCAAACTGAAAACTTTATGAACATGAGTATTCGTCCTTTAAATTTAAGTAGTAAATTGAATATATTTTATTCATTGGCAATAATTTGTAATGTTACCTTCATTGATACTTTGTGAGTTTGCTATTGAAATTAAATCATTTTCATGTTCTTTAGAGCATTAACTAGGCATCAATTATTTTCTAAACATCTTACTTTAAAATAAAGAATGCTTTTTGAAGTTTAATTACCTCAGATGTTTTTATCTAATTGTATTTAGCCCAAAAACGTTCAATTGTTTGTGGTGTTTTGCATATGTAATACAATTTTGATTGACGCCTTAACAAAGATAATGGGACTTAGCATAATTATAACACAGAATAAATGTTACAAAGCTTGTTGATGAATGTAAAAATTAAAAAAACCAACACAAACAAACAGCAGGAGTCAGCAGACCGGGACAGAGCCGTTAATTTAAAACATTTTGTTGATAGCCAACATATTTTCCACCCTAAGCTTAAAATTTGCATACAACTCCTTGGAAATTGAAAGCGTTCTTATTGCTAAGGGTATAATTACGCAAATTGCATAATGTGCCGTTGTCAGAGCATGTATGAATGCAGTGCTTCCATAAACAATTTATTATCTAAACGGTTGGGAACTGGTTTTTCACTTAATGTTAAGCAGGTATTCAAAAAATATGGTTTTTAAGACATTTTCTTATGAATCACAATAAAAAGTTTACGACATTTGCTAGGGGACCAAAATTTAATGTAAAAAAGTTAATTTTATAAAAATTATGTACATTTTTACAAACAAATGAAACACATAATACCCACCCAGTAATAAAGATTTTAATATTTTATTTCAATAAAATAGGAAAAATGTTCGAACAAAGCTTAGTAAATAAGTCAAAGACGTGATGCCGCGGTTGTATCTACTCACGGCCGTGAAGTTCAACCAACTTTATAGTAAGTCACAGTAATCAAGCGAAGCAAATCGTCTGTCACAATTAATTACACCATCCTACATGCATGACAATCTAATAGCAGTGATCTAGCAGCGACCCGCTTTCCGCTTTCTCTTGCACGATGTCCTAAGCGTTTCTGAGGCTACGAAACAAGATAATTAATTAGCGGGAATGTTATGGAGGTTGTACTGTTACATTTTAACATCACATGAAGAATTGCTTACAGTTTATTCAATGAGCAATAGTTAGGTGATTAAAATTTTTGTGGTTTTTCTTATATAGGGGTGGATTATTTGAAATAATTCCAATTAATGATTCAATTAGCAACACGTCTAGAGTAGCTGTATTTTTAATTACAGAAATAAGTAAGTTTAGAAGTAAAATTATGTATACAAAAATGAGAGATAGGTAAGGGGGTAGAAACTTAGGTATTAGAAATTTGGCTAAAATAAAAACACAATACAAAAATTACGTTACTCGGACTAATTATGTACATTTTTGTAAAGAAAACTTATTTAATACAAACATTAATCACTTTATCCAAACAAATTATCCATAATGCCTACAATTACATAAAATTTTGAAATTGTATAAAATCTGGATATTAGTTTTTACTCTGAAGTTTCCGCTGACTTAGTGGCCTGGTCTCGAGGTCGTGAGTTGAACTTAATTGGGGCCTGGCCGGGTGACATGGAAAGGAGATGCATCTCTATGCGGCCAGGGTCTATGGAACACATAAATTTTGACCCCAGAACAGAACCCTGAGGCACTCTCGACAACTCAAGAATCAGTAGTTGCTTGACAAGCTATTGTTAAGCGAAATTGAATTGAAATTACTTGCCGTTTTCCAATAAGTGGATTGGTTTTTAAAGGTATGTACTTACCTTTTTCTTAACTTTTTGCTATATTGTTGGGAGATAGTTGTTTATTTTTTTATTAATATTAAAATATGTGTTTGACCAAGGAGGAAAATAAAACGACCCGTCTCATGATAAGCAGTTCCCGTAGTGGATACTCACATTAAAATATCTTTATGACATACCTCTTCCAGTAACAAAATATGTTATTCCTTCCTACCTTTTTATTTGACATTTGAATACCTTGCGTAAAATTGAATTTTTATATATTAAAAAAACGCGTACTCGAATTTTTTGATCTAATCAAAATGGTTTACAGTATTTGTAAAACAATTACATATGATTTAGAATGCTTAATTTTATATTTTGTATCATTAGTTCAAAATTGGATGTAGGTATGAAACCAACAAAATTTCCACATCCACATATTCGGAGCCACGGGCAATTACCTAGTAGGCTATAAATTTCGACTGTATCATTGAAGACGAACATTGTCTAAAGTAAATAATAAAAGAAGTTCGGATCCCCTGGCATCCCATCTCTTTGTCAAGGAAGTCTTCAATTATTTAGCAACAGTAGAAACATAAGGCAGTTGTTACATAAATAATAAAATAGTGGAATGCGTTGTGGAACACTGTGAAGAAATAGCTAGGGGTGCTTTACAATGGTGGTATAAAAGCTACAGTGTAGCAGTGTGCATTTATATGCGTTGACAATGTGCATTGTGCACAGGACCTACAGCGTTAGCGATCGAGAAAATCAAGGATAAATGCGCAAAGATGAAGAGAGAAGAGTATTTCTAAGTAAAACAATTTTTTATGTGACTGACTCATCTTTCAACTTTTTACTAAGACCAATACAAACTTTGAAACTTCGTCCTATAATAACCTAATACATTTACCGAAAATTTACGAGGTAAAAATTCTACAATCCATTAGATAGAAAACCATGGTAAAATTCAAGAAGAAAAACAAATTTTTCATTAAATAATAAAGGCCATGTTTCGTATTTATTTTTGATAAATAAATAATTAGGTATATTGAGGAAATTAAGTCTTCAATCAGAAGTGACGTCAGTTTGACAGTAGAGTGACAGAGGCCTTCATTAAGAGGTACCAAGGTTGATGCCCGGCAGGTGGGAAAACTTTCTTTTGTGTTAAATTATGACTTTATAGGTTTTTGTTTGTAAGCATTGCATGTATTCAGGAGAGTTACAACTGTCATTTGCTGCTATTTCTTAAACAATTCATTATAATAACACAGAATTACATACAAATCAATAAACGTATGCTTAAAAAAACGTTAAGAAATTTTACTCAGTATTCATAAAGTGTTCA
This sequence comes from Choreutis nemorana, assembly GCA_949316135.1. Lineage (NCBI taxonomy): Eukaryota > Metazoa > Arthropoda > Insecta > Lepidoptera > Choreutidae > Choreutis > Choreutis nemorana. Next base: position 6,639,883 of record OX438609.1, read on the forward strand.
CTTTAATTAAAAAGGTATCACATACAACATTTTTGTCAAAAATCGTCGTTGAACATGAATCTCCATTATACATACATATTATGATCTATGCACTGCGTCTATTAATATTCCACCATTTTATCAATAAGAGTATTTATTTACCAGCTGTTTATTCAAAATATGGATAAACAATAAAGGATCTAACCCGTATAAATGAACACGGTCCACAGATAACATCATAGTCGTAAACTGGAATAAAATCGGTCCTATTGGCCCCTCCTTACCCTTTACACAACTCACTTTTATTGAACATACCCAAAACTCCTGTTTTCCTGCGTTAATACAGGCCTCTATATCCTTGAAGTCTACACGAAGACAAAGATAGAGCTACATCAAAACATATACGTATCCTTTTCACTCGATTCAAGTGATTCCAATTGGTTCTAACACATGCTGTCCGTTCTAATAGAAATAGCCATTTTAATTTAATTTAATCCCTAAAGGGGCAAGTTAAATTTAAATGCAATTCAATTTCACTTGAGAGTGGATGCTCACAGTTAATTACAATCAACTGCTTAAGTTCGATAATGCATTCGATGAGTTTTATTAAAAATGCAACTTCAATTAATTTTCCCCGGAGCTATAATTAATACGGAAACTATGTGAGTGTGAAAATTTTAATGCGTTATTTAAAAAGTAACTTATTGAACCAGTTTAAAAACAGGTGATGACTTGACGAAAATCCGCCGACATTTAAAATACTGAGTCCAAACATCAGTACCTAAATCTGTTTTAATTTATCTAAAAATACCAAAAGTTTAGGGATTCCTCTATCTGACTTAGTACAAAAGACCTATAGATCAAACATCCGCTTGCCTTTACGTCCCGCAACCTTTGTCAGTTTGTGGGTTCGAATACATACATGACAGAACACAATCACCTATTTCCGAGTCTCACCAAAACTGTGACCTGTAAATCCTAGAAACGGTTTGATCTGAAGATTGACCCGCAAATTGGGAAACCTTCTGACCCTGATTCCTAGTAACAATATTACCTTACTGTCAGCTCCCGTACACATCTTATTATTCGATAATATTTCACGCGCTGGTTACCGAATAGACTATCTATTAATAGAAGCAGAGTTAGCCGGGACTGGCCGGGTATACAATCAATTTATACTCGGATAGCATTAGACTATAGGTGCAAATGGTAAATCTACTCTTGCTTATGTACTCGTAGCTGTAATTTCGCAAGCATTAATAATTTTTTGACGCAATATCAAATCAAAAAAATCAAAAAAATCTGCAATAATTTTTTGTCCCGTAGTTCTCCCCGAGCGTATATTAAAATTACATTCTTAATATTAGTGAAATAAATTGTAGATTCGAATATTACCACCTACGTTAAACTTGTCATAATCTCAGTATAGATTATTAATTTGAAACCAATTTCTGTTACATTTTAAAAATTGTATTTACTGTACTGTACAGTAGGGCATAGAGAAAAGACAAATTGCTTAGCTCTCGCTGTGTGTCACTATCCCACACAATACTGATAGCCATCTCTTTATTAGCGTCCAGTGTGAATATGCCCTTATATTTATGCCCCCAGGGAAATTGATCCACCGTATAAACTTATTAGAAAGTTGCTGATTACTAAATAAAAACATGGAGTGAACGTCTGTTTGTTTCAAGCCTTTGAATCGTGTGTATGGGCTCTTCGTCGTGGAATTTAGGGTTGAGAAGTTTTAAATATGATTTAGTTAACGTGGAAATTTAAAAAATATATTCATATTTATTTTATTTTATGTCAAATAAATAATTTAAAAAAATCTTTCATACTTTTCCGTTACTTTATCAATTCTTTCATATTGAGTTTTCGTTAAATGTAGACAATGGTACACTATAGGCCCCTATAGTCGATCTGTCAAAATGGTGTTTGACATGACGTGGCCAGCCAAACGTCAATCGAGTATCATATCAAACCTGCCCTAGCTGTCAAGTCTACCTTAACAGTAACAAACCGTATTGCATAATTGAAAACTAATTTACTGGATACATGAATAAGCTTTGATTAGTATGTAACTGAAATACATTTGAATAAAAAAGTTAAACCAAGTAAAAGGTAATTTCATTTTATGCCACCAAATTTTTATATATACCAATACCACCTATTTATTAGGAGAATATAACTTTGGTGGTAGCTGAACAAGCATTATGGGTCGGTGGCATTATATTATTTACAAGTGGATATACACATATTCCACTAATATACCTTATATATTTGTTTTCTGATTATAATTATAATTAATTGGGTTCTTGTCTTTTATGATCTGAAATAATAATAATGCATATAAAAACAAATTCCAACTTCAATTAAATCAGACAATAATTAATTTAAAATAACAGAACGATAGTTCACCTTTTCCAATTTGTTATTTTGCAGCCAATCTGCAGACCGGAACAGTCACAAAGAAATACTTCTTGCTAACCATAATTTTGCGAAACTATCAAAAATGAACTCTACGTCCTTAAAACTGGATTTCATTTCTAATGTCGCATTTAATGCAGTCGTCTAAAAGTGCGACATGTTTATTTTGCGAAATCCAATTTCATGATGACATCTCATCTGTCAAAAGTTAAGAAGGGTGTTATGAAGTGTCTAAGCAGCATATAGTTTGCCAAATGAAATTGCATAAAAGCAAGAGGAATTTTGTTTGCCATTTAATGTTGAGTTTGAAGTTATGATTATTTGAACTTCAATTACTTTTCAGAATTACGAAAATAAGTAAAAACTATTTTTAAGATTGGAAATACGATTGCATAGTTAATGTTATCGTGGTTGTGAAAATAAGTAACCACAATCAAAATATTTTGCTGTTTTGTTTTTAAATTTTCCGATTAACTCTCAGCTTACATTTAAAGTGACATTATATTCGTTTCAAAACTTACCTTTTTAAACACCTTTTCATAGATCAAGCTCATTTATCTCGTAAGCGCAAAACAGGCACAACCAAACAATTAATCAAAACTGATCACATTGCAATATTCTCAGCATCAGTCATGAAATGTCAAGTACACTGTTCTCTCCAAAGATATAGTAGGTTTGTTCTGTCACAAGATGCCACTATCTTTCATCTCACCTTGAAACAAAAGCTTGAAACACCTGACCAGAAGTTGGTATGCATGAGCGGCGTGCCAAGGAAAATTTACTCTTCTCTCATTAGTTTTAAGAACTAAGTTTGAATGTAGTTCGACTATTGTTACTTTTAAAACTAAAAATATTAGTGAAATATTCATAGTTTTAATAGTAAAAGCAAGGTTTAAAGACTAAATGAAATGACTGTATTTTTACCCAATTAGTTATCTAAAACATTAGTTCCTCCCTCCAAAAAAACAATAAAAATTATAATCCCTCCATCTAAAACCAAGACCCCCGAAACGTGTTCCGTCTCATAAACTCACGATATTAAACCACTTGAAAAAATCCACAGAAAAAAAAAACCTTAAGGAATAATTACAGTGCTTATCCAATTTGGCGGGGCAGAAAAAGCCGACCCCCCTGGTTCAGGAAATTTGTTTTAAATTTCGACAACAATAGGGAGATTGCAGTTCGGATAATTGCGTACGGGATTGCAACCCGTGACGATGGTGAAGGTATAAATCCAGCCAGTGAACGACTAATGATAGCTTGCTCAGCTTAAACAGTCTCTTCAATGAGACTTCACAAGTACGATGGAAGAGAAACGGTAGAGCCTTGCGCTAAGCTGATTGCACGAAACGATTTCTACAGCATAAATTTCCGGTTCTGGTAGGGTTTCCGGAAAAAATAATAAAAAAACAGAATGCTACTTCTGATTTATTTTTGTTGTTATTACGGACTGAGTTTTGTTGTTCGAAGAAGTAAAGGAATTTTTAATTCGGGCAACATATGCCTACTCTACCGTACTGAAAGTCAGTAGTATATAAGTGAGTACTATCAGGAGATCAGCAATTGAGAATCGCGTGTGTTGAGCCACTTCACGACGCGGAGACGTACGCGAATAAAGATATATACGGAATACCTTCGGGGAAAATACTTCGGAGAGTTATCAAACATTTACTCACAAACGCATGCAAATGCATCTGAAGTTAGACTGTTTAACGAGATAACATTCTTGGTATCATTGACCAAATTATGTGAGATCAAATCCATGGTATGTCATGGTATATCTGAACGGGTTTGTTGATCAAAACAAAAGTAATTTTTAACTATCAAAAAATTTTAAACCAGAAAGTAATACTCCTTTTTTGTTTTTGGTACTTTACTTAGAAAAAAAAATCCACTCCATTGTTCCCTGAGTAGTGTTAAAAATAAAAACAAAACTCTCCAAGTCAATAAATCAGAAAGAATATAAATCGATTTTACAGTTTATAGGTGATCTCGGAAATTCTTTGAGAATGACATAAATCATAAGAGAAGTAAGGGTTTGTTCAGTCCCTGGAGAGCCATTAAATGATTCGAAGTAAACACGTTCGAAGGACATTCAAAATGCACAAATAGAAAACGTCTTTGAGACAAGTTACGATTCATTTTACTGTTTACTTTTCATTTGCTGTGAAAATCTTTTTAGTCTACAAATTTATAGGTTTGGCAATAAATTGAGGTAGGTAAGTATATTTGAAATGACTTGAATGACCTTAATGTTATTATTAAAATTAAGGTTATGAGAGAACCTTTGAATTTAATTAAATGAGCATGTTTAGAACTTGAGAAATTAGGTTCTACGCGTGATGTTTTTCAAAGTCAACATACACATTTAAGTAAACAAACATGTTGACTTACACGTGACTAAGATTCACTTGAGACATACAAACAAGAAGTTCCAGGGTTGGGTTCCTAATGGAGGCCTTAATTAATGCCCAAACTTCAGCCCTAAACTACAAGCCTCTTCATTATCTACTATATAAATAAATTATCCGTGACATTTTTGGTCCCCAATGCGACATTAATAACTAGTAATACAATGACTGGAACATCGACAATCGGCAGGAAGCTTGTAAACCGATTATGCTGATCGCTCGTCAGTCAAATGTGACATGCACACAATCGATTGCAGGGGACTTATAATCGAGATATCGCGTCCAGATTTCTATCATATGATACATCCAAAGAATACAAACATAAGCCTGTGATTAAATCCAATAACAGTTATAGAAGCTTTTACACTAAGTAACAATTTAGAACTCATTTCCACGTGGGAATACTAAACCAAGGCAACGCAGCTTCGAATAGTAAAATAGCATCAAACAAAAGGGGAGGGATAAATTGCGGTCTTCAGCATCAAGGTACAATACGATGGTACAATCGAGATAAAAGGTAAATCGATACTGAAATAACCGATGCACTTCCTTTGACAAAAGTGGTGGGTGAACCGACCGGCCTGCTCTTGGCAATTTATACGACGCTCCAAGATCGCCACGATAGGCTCCGGTTAATCGATCAATAATAGTATAGAGCGATAAGAAAACCAATGGGAGTTATCAAATTGAAATGTCAGCGGTGTTTAATCGACTATGATACGTAATTTATTGTTGTGAGAAGGTTATTTCTATGCAGTAATTACTTCGGGCGCGAGGTCTATGCCGGTGGTCGCGAACGGAAGAATACGGTAGCCAAAGATGTTAATTTATAGATATCTACGGTTGTATTCAATATTTTTTATCAACTTAATTGACAGAAATATAAGGCGAAATTTATAAATATTCATACAGAAAAAATACATTGGTACAAAATTACAGCAATTAAAACGTATCTTGGAAACAGTAAATATTCATATCATGTGTTATTATTAATATTATAAAACACAAACACTCAAACTCTTGCCACTTCTTAAGCCTCTATGTGACAAAAACGATACTTAACCGATCTGAAACAATAGTCTATAAAAATACAAGCTTTCAATTTTCTGACCTGAACAGATCTGAAACGGGTTCCTTAATAAAGAGATAATAGTTGTGTCGTGTTAGTGCGCACTGTACATCAACATGTTTGCATATGTAAATAACACGCACAGGTACAGTTTTAACTAGATACTAAAAGGATACGTAAATACAGACATAATAGTATCTACGTAAATCTCTGAAGAAAAACAAGTAAGAACAAAGCGACAAGGGTGTCTTGTAGCAGTAGGATCTAAGTTGTTTGTGGTCAACAAATGACTGTCAGTGCATCACGGGCCCCGTCTAGTACAAGACACGGCACGCTCCGTTTGTCTTCCGTGACAAACACAAATATTGAGCCAGAGCAAGCAATAGAACGGAATAGCAAATCACTGCCTATTTGTACTGGAGTACTTTCGAGCGAGGCGAGAGCAAATACCAGTGAAATATTTCATACAGTTAGCTGTCAATGACTAGTGGAATGTCACTTACGAAATTAACTGTATTTTTATTCACATTTACTCGATATTGAGTATGCTCGACACAAAAAGCAGTCCCATCACCATCCCGTCCTCCGGCCATAGCCCGAGTCACTCGGCTACTAAAAAACCGTATTTTATTCATGGAATAAACGTTAACATCGAGTTTATGTTAAATTTTCGTAGTGTAATGGAAACAATGCATAATGCATGGAGCTGGCTTGACACAATGACATATGAAGTAAGTTTCGTTTGACGTTAGGAGAACTGGAATTTAGGAATATCCAATAACATGGCCGCAGCAACGCAGTTTTCGCAGTTTTTCTTCCCACAAAGCCGTTGTGGATTTTTTACGGCTATTAGCGATTTTTGTATTGAACTTATTAAGTTCGAGAATGTTCGATTATAAGTGGACGCTGCGTTTGCGCATAATTGGGACTTCTTTTTCTACACGAGTCGAATACGTAATAACTTGGGTAATAATTCAGGTTTTTATTGGAATCTCCATTGCCATTTCTTATAACAATGTTAAATGTTGCTTCTTCGGATCCTGTGTTTCTTTTGTTTAAATAAAGAAAATTATAAAAGTTTCACGAACATTAAAACAAAGTATTCTCACAATTTTTTTATTTGTATCACAAATAGTTTGACCATTTTAAATTTCAACAAAAAGTTTATCTAAGTGTAAACATGAGAAAGAAAATTATTCCGACAAAAAATTCTTCCCTGGGGTGAAACCACAGGCATCAGTCTACATATAGATGAGAATGGTTTTTAGAGTATTAATCCGATACCAGCCCGAGGTTAAGAAAAAGGAGATCGCGAACCTTGGTCTCCATAATAAGCAATGTTTTTCTATATTTTATAATGTCTTTTGAATGAAAGAATCAAAACTGATTACCTTACTTACTTAAATTGCAAAAAAATTTAAAGCATTCGTTCTGCCGCAAGATATTTTAGAGTTGGATAGATTTCTGGCGTATGAGAAAAGTAGACGTGAATAAAAAATCTGAATGAATTTAAATAAAAACTTTTACTTTTCTTTTTGTTAATTAAAAAACTATACATTTGATGCGCCCACAAGCATACCAAGCCATACAAAGACAAACACAGGTTTAAAAGTTTAACATTCCTAAAATTAAAGGCAGAAAATGTTTTGGTAATAAATTAAATAATTTATTGGGATCAAAGCACCATGTTAAATGACATTTTTGGTAAGTAATATAACTAGATTAACTGGAAAATTTCAGATATTTTCTTGTTGTTCAATATAAGCATGCGCGTGGGCAATGTTTATGTTACGTGGACATTGTTTAAAGATCAACGATATGTGTTCGACCCAAAATATTGAGGTTAAGATGCTATCAAATTATAATGTTCTTATGGTATTTACAAAATAGATATTTAGTTTTGATAAAATTTAATCCTCATTCTCGTGCGTTTGTTGTGTGCCGAGAATATTTTTAATACTGTGGTAATTGTTTAATTTGATCAATTACTAGTTTTACTATCCCAAAATTTGTTAATTCGGGGCACACCCGCCACTCTGTCCCACCACTGCAACTCCTGTTTATCAGGATCAACAGTGGCGTCCTTTGATCGAATAATCAACGAATAATGCAGCTGTGCAGTGATGCACAGGCTGTGCCCGGACACCCTACCGGCTGTCTTGGGACCCGCAACGAACTTAATCAGAAGAAATAGGAGGTAGTAAGAAAGCGGTTTCAGACTTCCCTCCCAGCAAAGCGGAGACAGCAATTGAAATGGCCCAGAGGCCCAAAAATCTAAAGGGGAGACAGTCAGGAGACGCCTGACCGTCTAAACACCACGGTATGCCACTAACTAACAGGGGATAAATTAGATACTAACCTAAATCTTACACCAGTAATATTGGTGACAAAACTTTTTAAAGGCACGGAAGTTTCCCTTCGTTTTCACAAGATCTAGGTAATAAATAGGACTACACGCAGATACTTGAATCGAATTCAACATGATTAACCGTTCGTCATGCCAGAGACTACACTCCCACAAGATATGATGGGCAGTTTGCACAAATTCTTGATCCGACGTTGAACATTCGCAAAAAGGTGACGGCACCAAGTTAAATGAATAAAGTTTGCCCTTAAAGTTACCATGCCCGGTTAGAAATTGGGCTACGCAATGATCGATATCAAGCCACGTTTTATTTAACCGTTCGCGCACTATAGGGAAAAATTTAAATAAATGCCGCCCCTTAGTCGAAGTATCCCATCTAGTTTGCCATTCGTCGATTAGTTTTTTATGAACGTTGTCGTTGCTATCAAATAATCTACTGATTTTAGCCCTATCCTTCGGTTTTAGAAAATCTGAACTCATACCATTCCGCGAGTTGTAATACATTGCCGCACGCCGTTGTATTTCCAAATCTACCGGTAAAACGCCCGCAAGAATCGGCAGGGCCTCAGTGCTGACGGTTCTATACGCTTTACAAAGAAAAATTAACGCTAATCTCTGACTCTGAAGCAATTTACGTCGCGCAGCGCCAATTGTGGCTCTATCCGCCCACACGGGGGCTCCATAACAAATACAACCCAAGAAAGTAGCAGTATAAATTATTTTTAATGACTTAAACGACAATCAATAAATCGACAAAATTTGTTAAGGATTTATCTATTCTTTTATAAATAAAGTAATTAACCCTTGAACAATATAAAAACACTACTAAAACCAATCTCAGAAGAACCAGAACTAAAATAATCTACCAAAGATTTCTTAAACGAAACAAAATTCGGCATGTCATAATGTCAGAACTTTTGTTCACCTCATTGCATCGCAAATTTAAAATCTAGCTCACTTTTAAATTGAGTATCGTGAACCGGCTCACGAACTTCTTCGTCCCAGTGTAATTAGAGCCACGATATGAGATCATCATGTCATGAGTGTCATGCGTTTCATTGCGACTCATGCGCCCAGGATCATGACTAGATCATGACATCATGACTTTGTCTTGAGAGGAGGCAAATTGGTGCTATTAGTCCGTGCCAAACAGAATGCAAGGACAAGCAAGATATGTGGAAGTGATATGAGAATGTTGGAACCAAATTGATTGTTTACTTCGTTTGAACAATCGGCTTTATTAGTGACTTAGTGACATGAGCTGTGAATTTGAAAGGGAATTTACTTCAGTATTAACATATTATGCATCCATTCATAAGGCGCTTTTTTTTTGTTATTTTGACAAAAACAACATTTTCGTTCAAAATACCTGGTTAAATATTAGGTATTGATTAAATCATCCCAACTATAAATCCTTGTGATTATAAGCAGAAATTAATTTATCAGCCCTAAACCTTTTCGAAGTAAATTCACATTCTAAATGTTTTACGCAATCTCGTCCGCTTTCACTAAATTATGGAAACGTATCAAAAATTCATAGCCCTATTAAATCGTATCTAAAAACCTAATAACATATTCAGTAATTTGCCCATACGTCTTGTTATGGTCGTTTCACAAGATTAAAACCCCTAGCATCCCTTCATAAATCGTACCCAGAACACCTAAGCTGATAAAAAATTCATCAAAAAGTACTCGAGGCCGAAAACGAGAAAATCCAAGTACCACCAAATTGTCGATGTCCAGCCTTTACGTGACGTGGCTTTTTAGAGTTCCGCAATGCTTTTTAAAGTATCGAACTATTTTTTTTTGTTAGCATTAGCATTGATTTATTATAAATTAAGTACTACCTTTAAAATGTATAAACTAACAATAATAGATAAAGATAGGAAAACTTAGCTGCATTAAAAATACATTTATACGAATCATAGAGTCGAACTCTAAACTTATAAAAAAGTACAAGAAAAAAAGCCATTTCAAGATAATTTCATAGTCAATTCACAGAACCCCACAAAGCATATTCTTCACTTTTTCCGAACACCTCAAATAAAGTGGTTTCTATGCATAATAAAGTATCATCATACGGTGAGAAGGTGTTTTATACATCGCAAGGGTCGATTTTACGTCTCTTTTATTGTGGACAGCAGTAAAAATAGAAGTGGTCATCTCCTTTTGTAGGTTGACGTGTATTGGGGACTGAACCGCAAATAGGTACAGCATAAACCTATATAGCTTTCAAATTGGTGCTAAATGTCGGAATTTAAAACCAATGACGGAAATTTAGTCATGAAAATAGTTGGATTTCGATTAAAAATAAAGTCGCATTACAGCTTATTTAAATACGCTTAAAATGAAGATGTTGTGAGATCAAAATGTGTTTTATAATAACATCATACGATTACTCATACCTGTAAGCTACATTTGCAATTGGTATTGCTAACCAATTATCCCAATATTCAAGTAAACTAGATATAATCAAGAGAATAAACTGTAATTTAAAGCAATAAAACTATGGATTTTATGCCTAAATAAATATAGAATTTAGAATACGATATCGTACTCAATGCTAAGCAAAACCGAAAGAAAGAAATAAATTATATTGTAAACTTACAATAGCAAAAATAATGAATCGATTTTACTGAGAGCTGAATAAATAATATCAATTTACCCGTAGTGAATTCCTTGCTGGCAATAAATATAAACTGCCTCAGTTCTTTAGCAAAATGTTATGCGTTGTATCAAAATGGTAATTCTATATCAAGTCTGTGATATTTTTAAACATATTTAATTGTTATCTATCTTTCGTCGGCGAGTCATGAATATTCATAACAAAATGTTACAAGTGAACTTAAAGTACACAATAAAATTCAATCATGTTCGCGGGCGGTTACATTTCTGTTCTCTTTGTATTTTTTATTGTGCTTCAAAAAGCATTCAAAAGTTGAACTAACGTCTTTGTTTTAAAGGTCACTGGGGCCGTCATGTGGAAGGAGTTGTGGTACAATCATGTTTTATGGTGACGTTGCTCCCACGCCGCCGCAAGAATCAACAGTGTAGAATCCACTTTAAGATAAATGGATCCCGAACACTAAAATATATCGGACATAGCCTGAAATGTTGTCTGTCCGGCCGACGTCCTTTGATGGACAGTCTCGTCTGGATCGCGATATTCGGTTACTTTCAAACTCCTTTCATACCAAACAGAAGTCCGTCAAAGTGAAAAGAACTTCCGTTTTTAGCAGATGACTGCAGTCGAAAGCTTCAATCACTGTTAAGGTTTTAAAATACGAGCTTAAATACCCAAATCCTGTCAAGCTCGATTTATGCATATAAAGTATTTACTCTTTAGCAGTCGCCGAACAAGTCTAAATATTTTTCCGAAAAACAAATTTTAATGAAAAAAGACTACCTAAAAACAGTTTTACATTCATTAAAAAGTGCAATAATCTGTCAATAAATAAAATTCTCCATGAATTTATAAAAAGTAATAAAGCGAAACAAAATTTAAATCAAAGAACCAAAAATAATTTTCGTTTTTTTTTTTCAAGAATGAACTAGAACATAAAATTTATTAGTTAGGTAAAGCTTATGCAATACAATAAATCTTACTCAATTACAAGTTAATAACCATTCTTTTACTCACACCTGCTAGATGACTCCTTATTTATTTGTGTCAATCAAATACTTGATTACTTTATAGTGAGTCTAATTACAATTCAAACAGACATCCCCGAAACTCAAGAAAAGACACGCACAAATAAAGAACCTTTTCAACTCGGTCTCAATTTTTTTAAATAAAGCATAAAAAGTTTAAATGTGTGCAAAGTAAGATAAATCAAAAAATCAATATGAATAAGTTGACTGTAAAAAAAATTAAAGATTTTTTTTGAAAACATTGAAATTGTTATACAAAACTTAATAAAACCAGTTAAAAGTTGATAACTTGCATATTATGTTGCATTTAGGAAATAACTTCACTTAAACAAACGAACGTTGTGTCCAAAATTCAACATTCAATAAAATGCTAAAAAGTAGGGAAACTCTTATTGTTAGTGTGAAGGGGCCTTATTTGGATAATCAGGGTCATCAATCAATGTGCCCTTTAATGAATCGTTCGTTTGGTTAAGGGTGCGCATCGACTATCTCAAGGCTGATAAAGTTACACAAAGGGTTATTTAGAATTAATTTCTATATAAGCTAAAGGTGCAATCGTGGCGGGTCAAAACGAGATTACTTTTATAGTTACTGGTCTCTTTTTCTTGACTTAGAAAATTTTGTATGTGTATGAGTGCCAATAGATTGCATTTACATTGTATGAAATTGAATTGTCAGTCGATATGAAATATACACACTCAAAATATATAATAAAATGTCCCGATATTTAGTAAATTCAACATCGAAAGTAATTTAATAATATAACCAAAAACAACTGGTTTGACTCGTACAAGTATAAACATTAACTTTTTACTAAGATAAAATTAAAAGCGCGCACCATTCTATTTTATGGAGGATGGAATAACGATCCGTGCATCATTTCCGAAATCAATCACCGACTAAAAGCTACTATGAAATTTCACTTTTTAATATGGCCTGTTTTAATATCAATTTGTCGGACAAGATGAATAATTACAGATGGTAGTGGTCTTGACAAATGTGTTGTGAAATATGTACCGTGTAGGAAATGATTTGATTCGGTGCTATGGATAGATGTGGGCCGTCCAAATCTTAGATCACGATTGTACACAATTGCTAGTTGTGTGTTACTATACTACATTGCAATACGATATGGAAGGAACGGTAGATTTGCGCCGAATTATTTATACGCTTGTTTTTGACAGGATTGTAAAATTTAAGACAGAATTATAATTTTAAGTTTAAACGTTTTTGCCATAGCGTTGAGGACGTGGTGGCAGTTTGTTACGTCACAGGTTGAAGTCGATGGTTCGAGTCTCGGCTTGCCGTAAGTTGTAGCTTCCATGTTCCTCACTGTGCCTAGATAGTGGCGACAAATTCTCAACCTTTCACACTGGGATTCAACACAAACATAAAAACATAAGCATAATGGCAAAATTCGGTTTTTAACACTTCTGCTTATCCCCAACCTGCCGAGGGATTACGGCGTGAGTATATGTGTATGTTATGTTATTGCGATATGCGAGTTTTTAACACTTCTGCTTATCCCCAACCTGCCGAGGGATTACGGCGTGAGTATATGTGTATGTTATGTTATTGCGACATGCGAGTTTTTAATTGGTTCTATGAACTGTCAATTTTGCAATAAAGCACACATAAGAGAAAGAGTATAATCACCTCATTGACATTTTAATAATGTTTACAGAATATTCATTTTCTATTTTTTAACATCAACTCCTAAAAACTATTTACTTGGACCTACCTTTACTCTTAAGATGAGTGATAGTATGTAATTATGAAGGTGAATGATAAATTTTAATATTATAGTGTTAATTGGTTGTTAGCTTTACTGTTCTCCTCCTATACTATTTGCTCACATACATTGATTAGTCAGCCACATTCTAGGGCACGCTTAGTAAAACCATTTCTGAGACAAGTTTAAATGCATTTTGTAACCTATTCTTATATACCTTTTTAAGTCTTTGTTTTCTGATATCATTTTTCCACTAGGAATGCTTTCAATGGATTATTTAAAAGTATTAAGAACATAAACTCATAAACAAAAACTCACGGCGTAATCCCTCGAGAGGGGTTGTTACACACCGCATTTCGCATGTTTATATTGAGTCCCAGTGTGACAGGTTGCGAAACAGTCGCCACTACCCGAGCACAATGAGGAACATGGCAGCTACAATGTACGGCAACCCGAGACTCGATCCCTCGACATATCGGGTCGGATCGGTCGGTTAACTAAGGCACGTAACAAACTAAACTACCACGTCCTAATCCACGTCGTAAGTATTAAGAAGGAAGAATAAAAAAATTGTGCATATTTTTCATATACACATTAACATTAAGCAATTTGAAAGCCAGTGAAACAAAAGTTAAGCTGTGAGATTTTAAAAATATTTTGATAGAAGATGAACAAGTTGAGATGACGAAGATGGTTTTTGGTTGATGTTATTTTTTGATAATTTTGTGACTCATCTTCATTCCGAAGTATTCAACCCTCTTTCTCACTTCTCATATTGATCAGACTGAACGATGTTTGCTTTCATGGCATGCGCTTACTTGCTGCTTACTTGTATCTTAGCAAATCCCAACACACAACCGGTAACATATTTAACAAACATCATTTATAAAGCCAGTCTCTATTGTATTACTATCGGGGATGTGATCGTAAGAGGCCGTCAAATTTTATTATCATTAAGTGATGGATGGCTAATTCTTTAACTATATCTGATCACGCATGCGTGGGACACTTTGTACAATACATCATTTAAAATCATCGGCATCGTTATAAATGGTGTGTTTGGTAACATTCAATATTAATTTGGATGGATAATCAGTATGTTTGTAAATAGATCTTCTTGAGTAGTGGGACTTATTGTCTCTAATAAGGAGATTTTCTGATGCTTACCATCAGGTAAGCTGCTAGTATGCTTAGTAGCATGAAATAACTTTTAGTGGGCTTTGCCTGCGTCAACAAAGTGTTAAAAGAAATCTTTCAAATGTAGCATTTCAAAAGGGACGTAATAAAAATATAAAACAACATTTCAATCCATCATTTTCGATATTTTGTATCAAATATTCATTTCACTTAACGCAGGAAGTAAGTTATTTTCCGTAAACAAAAACATTTATTTGTAAATTTTCAATTTAAAAAGATTTTCCGTTAATTCTTTGCCTATTTTAACATTGTTCTCACTGATCTAAATAATTCAGAACAAGAAAACTTTTAAAGAAATATAATAGTGGATGTGAATTATGATAATAGTACACTTGGAACCCTTTTATTTGCTTAATTAGTTGTAGTAAGTTACTATATCGGCAAAGACTCGGTTTATAAAAATACAGCTTAATCACACGTTACTATCCATCTTTATCGTTATCGCAAAAACAATTTGAATGCGTGGGTGGTACGCGGAGCTAGACATTAAAATACTTAGTCACCTAAAGGCTGTTCTACCTATCTAATTAAGAGAATACACCATTAAGTTGTCAAACAACGAATAAACTTCGGCAATATAGTGAATTGATTGAACGAAAAGCCGATAGCCAAATTGATGCGTTTATTATCGATAAAATATTGCCCAGACATGTTTTAATCAGGTTCAATTTGGATTTTGAGTTTTTACTATCAATGTAGGTTGGCGTTTATTGACTTGTTTTATTGACGGCCGTTTTAATTGTCTATACGGTGATTGATAAAGCATATATGTTTTCAAAACTATAAATAGTATAAATTTGGAAAACCGTTTCCTAAAATCTAAAATAACGTGTTTTTTGCTGTATGAAGTAAATTTATTCGATTTGGTTGCTTGTTTAAAAATATGTATCTGTAGGTATTTAATTGCCAGTTCATATGATGTAGGGCTTAGTCACTAGCAGAAGCTACTACGCCTCCTTTTCCTACGGCACCGACCCACATTGTGAATACTTCTCAAACAATTCATTTAGTTGTTTCGCCTTCTATTTAAAATATATATACATTTCCTTGTCCGTTCTCTGTCCGTCCGAAGTTCAGTGCTTGTTCAATTTTTATGAGGACATAAATATCGTACCCGACAACTCTTTATGTTTTATTACCAATCGATAGTTTCGTTGTTCAGCAATATGAGGATACATTGCTTGGTTATGTTGATATAGTGTACGGTTTATACATGTTGGGGAAGTAATATATGGAAACAAAGCGAAGATATTGCTTTGTAGTTTGGGAGGCAATTTTGTTGGCAGACGTTGTACGGACAACTCGGGATGGGACGAACTCTGATGCAGCCCGCAGGCATTGTTGGATTAGATCAGCGATTTTGCATGTTGCAAAATTTTATCTTCATTATTATTTGTATTTGGTGTTTTACACCTCTGCCTACCCCTCTCGAGGGATTAATTACGGCGTGACTATATGTTTTTAATATCATGAAAATTTGCATATATTTTGCGGAGCTTACTTATTTTCATGAAAATTATAAAACTTAACCAAGAAGATGATTCGTAAAATAAAACATACATATAAATCAAAATTATAAATGAATAAAGTAAACAATGAAAAAATATAATTAATCAAAACGCCGCTAAAACGCCAATCATTAATTTAAGGTTCTAATGAAGACAAAACTCAAAATATATATCAACATTTGATTTCTACTTGATTTCATTGTAAGTTTCCTATCGTGATCTTCTATTCCTGTTGTACGTTTAATTAGATAGGAGTATTTAAAATTAACGTGGCATTAAGTTTTAACAACAATTTATAATTGATGTATCATTTCTTAAAGCCGCTGTTCTTACAATATAAATAACCAGTCCAGTCGTAATTTTTATTTGGTGGATCTTAAAACAATTTTGGTAAATTTGTTTGCATGTACCCAACCTTTGTTTGAACATTAGCCTGAGATGGTTATTGATGCGATGTTTAAAGAAAATTATGATCTTAATGTCAGGCTGAGAATAAAATGCGCATTTAAAATATGGCGGACATTTGCATTTGGTTCCGTCTGATTGTTATAGAGATGTTTCTCATTAGGTAGTCCAACATTGATTTGTGCTGCAAATCGAAATATAAAATTAAATCTGATAGCTTTGTTTATTGCTTTTTTTACCTCTTATACTGACTCTTAAAAATCTTACTGATGAATGATCTTACAAACTCTACAAAAAAAGTTTCTATTGGAGATTACGATACTAAAAAGTGGTCATATGGTATGGCGTAAACCTAATGGGAATTCTATAAATAGTCTATGGTCTTTATTCATGAAGTGTTTTATTGTTTTCTTTCTCTAAAATATTTCAAATAACTCTTTGTCGTTTCATGACATGATATTACGAAGTCCTTCTTTCTATCTTATA
Organism: Choreutis nemorana; assembly: GCA_949316135.1. Taxonomy (NCBI): domain Eukaryota; kingdom Metazoa; phylum Arthropoda; class Insecta; order Lepidoptera; family Choreutidae; genus Choreutis; species Choreutis nemorana. The sequence continues at coordinate 6,657,116 of OX438609.1, forward strand.
TTTATCCACAGACATATTAAAATGACGGTAAAAAATGAGTATCAAATGGGGCCAAATTCTTCTTTATAGAAAACTATCTAAAGCTGAATGAAATTCGAATTATTCCGATTGACGGTCTCGATCAAATAACAAATCTTTTTGTGATTTAATTTTGAACAAGTTACACATTACTACTACCGCTGTAATGTCGGAATGTAACCGGTGACAGGCGCGCGCACGTCAGCCTGTGCGTAAAATAAAACGCGCACGACAGATTATAAGACCACTTGTCGGCTACCTGACGTTATCCAGTGAATAACTAGATAAGACACTCTATTTTCATAATTACAACTAATCATCATGATTACTACAGTGATTATTAGAAGCGCTGTTTCTCGTGTATCCAGGACAGGCTATATAAACTTTACCTTAAATACACAGGTACTTGCAGTGCTTGTGGCGATATTCCATCAAAATTGTCACTTAGGTGCTGCCTAAAAAGGGTAGTTTCAATTATAACTGTAAGAGTGCCCGCACACTTTCAATTTGCAATCGACCAACTTGGATACCCATGCTAATAAGCAATATGCCGATAGGTCCCTAACTTTGTAGTTGCACGATTAAATGGACGCAATGGGCGGGCTTCCATCAAGTCACTAGTTTATTTGAACCGTCTGAGATTTTGTTCAACAAATTGAAATTAGAACTGGCACTCTACCTCCACATATAGGTATTGGAAATAGAACACAGTGACCTATCTACGACAGCATAACCTACAAGACAATTTTCAAGATGTCACCTGTAGATAACGTCGCGCGGAGATGACGAGTTAATTCGATAGGCACAGCGGCTGTGTCGCTTCTACAACAAATATGAACCGACATCTCGAACTACGCGACACGAGTGACGTTCGAATGAGCTTTACAAAAAAATCTTTTCTCTGCTGCTTTTATAGAAACATTGAAACCTACCCCTTGATTCTTAAAGAGATCTTGATTATAAGATCTTAAAGAAGGGCCTACGTCGAACAGGGGACGAAAATGAGCTGATGATGATGATCGAGAGCATTTTGTGGACTGGTCGTTCAACGAATTTATGAAAAACCATATATATGATAGAAACAACGTAACAAGATTTTTTTAAATTATCAGAACACAGAAATTCGTTTTAGTAAATAAAATGGACTCTTATCGAATTGGAATCGTAAAGTAAAAAAACTTACTTTTGGACGTCCCGCTTAATAAATAGTGGCAGTTACTGAAATAATAGTATTAAATTTTTAACGACTATGTAAACTACTACGTTTCAAAATATATACAATGTTTCGTTTGAAATGACCGCCATTTACCGGACAGTACTTTGTAAATAAACCAAGCAATCAAGTGTGACACGCAATTAACTCACGTATACGCAAAATTATTTAAATAACCGTTGACGGATGAGTTATAGTAATTTGTGTGTATGAGACCGTTTATGGGCCGTTATTGATTGTAAATTGTATGGCAATCGACACTGAATATGGCCAAGACAAATATCATGGAGGATATTAAAGCCGGACTGCGCTGGTAGGGGGTTTGAATTCCATTACCGTTAGAATGGCAGGACCATGACAGGATGAAGAAAAAATGTACTGGACTACCGATCGTCATAGATAAATATTGGCTAAAAGATTTTTTTTTTCTTGTACTTTATAACGCATTTAATGTAATAATTATTCATGGAAATTTTTATCATTATTATAGAGATATGTTTCAAAAACAATTCATTATATCAAGCTTACTTTTCAGAATAAATTGGCAAGCGAGGCGCTGTAAATTTTACACAGATTCTTTGTTAATATGTAGGTGGTGATGCTGGTATGAAGATGACAGAATCCACAGGTAGGGGTTAAGAAAATAATTGCATGTTCTGCCTCTGAACATAATTTATTCTCGAAGTAGTGAAGTAACGTCTTGTTATCGACAATTTAATGCCCTTTACATCATTATGATTCACATGAACTTATTATATTTTCGATTTTGTATCTTAATTCGGTGATTGCGATGTCGAATGTGTTAATTTCTTGTAGCTATAAATTTCATCGGCAATTTACCGCGATTTATTGTTCGTGGAACTAGTTAAGTTGTTAGTGAGACAGGATATAATAATTTCAAATACATACATCCAAAGGGATATTGAATTTTTGAAGTAGTTCTCCATGTACAACTTGAACCTCTTCTAGTCGAGAGTTAAATAGGTTTTCTTTAAAAAGTATGGTCTATCTTCGACCTATATCATCGTCACTTACCAAGGGGGTTGTAACCAAATGGTTTCCTAAAAAAGCATATTATAAATCAGAAATAAAAATTAATCCATAATACCAAAAGATGAAGCTTGAAGACTGTTTAAGCAGGTAATAACTAACTTTATTAACGTCCAGTCCAATCCTGTCGTAATAATTTGTTCTAAAAGAACACGAAACCCGACAATTAAAATAGGACTTTTTACAGGACTTGTAAGTAACACACACACTGTAAGTACTGTATACATAATCTATAAATGTAGGCTTTAATACGTAAATTCCTTCCTTCCACCAACAGTTACTATAGGGCGTGGTGCTTATAAACCCAACCTGGTTTAATACTAGCCTCTATCTGCTATCTAAGTAACTTTTTCTCATAAACCTACTTCCTTATATGTTTTTCTAACGTGTAACTGTAGTAAAACGGTACTAATTTCCCTAGATTAGCTATCCGCAAGCCAACCACAAAATATACAACGTTTATATTACTCGTGCTTGAATCTGTATTCACAGTTCCTTTGAGCTAATTGAAATTAAAAATCATTTATATAAAAAAACTTTTCGTACAAATTTGTGGCGACACAGTGGTGCATAATGCGAGACTTGCAATATTAAAATACATTAAAAGTTATTAAGCAATCACAAGGCAGTCCGCGTAAGGCACTTCTTAAGTACAGTAGCCTCCCTGCTTTACCGATGTATTGTATTAGTTGGCGAAGTACATAATGTGTACCTGACAGCCTATGTATTATTAAGCACTGAGTCATCCCTACATTGTCGCCACAAATTTATATTTGCGAAAGTGTCTCTGGTTTTGACCGGCCTATTCAAGGCTTAAATAATGAACATAAAAAAGTTAACCACCATAAAATAAAAGGTGCTTATAAGATTAAGTGTAGGTAATGTTAAACCGTTTTTTTTTTCAGCGTAACTTGGTAGATGTCCTCCGGTCCGTTGCATCTCAAATCGCATGAAGATCAGAGATTTTTGTTTGTACAAATATTTTATCTGATTTGACAATTACATGGCATTTTAATTTATAACTTAAAAACATACGAAACTGTTTGCTATCGTGTTTATTTTTAGTTAATAAGTTAACTTTTTAACATGGTGACGTTATTAAATATCGTCGAATTTGTTTGTAAAAATATTTTACACCTTCTTAAAGGAGATTTCGGGTGTATTTGTACGATACTTCAAATCTGTTTATCAACAATTATAACTAGGCATGACTAACCAAAAATTGAATACTGAAAATTCTTTGGTCTTCTTAAAATAAATTAGAGATGCAACATATTCTAATTCTTCATAAAAAATATGCGAATGAAGCTTACATTTCTTTTTTTAATTATTATAGTTGAAAAAATTGATATAAGTGATATAATTTGTATGGTTTCATATCACTGTTCATAGCAATGCTATCAGGTTCCCTTGGGATTCCTTCGCGTCCTCCACCATTGCTCCGTTCCAGATTTAATTGATCTCAATGCTCGGGACGAATCGGGTTGATTCGGAAACACTCGAAAATTACCACAGCACGCCTATCAATACACGATCCGTATCTAATAACTTCTTGAGGAAGAAACTTTTATCGCAATCCAGATTAAATCATCAATTTAGTACAGAATCAGCATCTACGTTGTATTCTATGATCTTTAAAAATGATGTTCATAGTAACGAAGAAGTTATTCAAGTCATTTTAAATAAAAAATTAAGTTAAATAGAAATATCAGATCCAGTTCCCGTTTTTAAATCTTAAATAAGAACATAGTCAGACGAAAGGTATTCGATACATATTCCTACGCTATTAAATCTCAAAAGATGCGGATCTCCGTGCATATTTCTTGTGTCAATAAGCAATTTGAACGCAATTAAAAAATGTAGCACATATCTTGCTATAAAATTTACAAAGGCTTAAGGCTTAAAGGTGCGACATTGGTGAAATAATTGTAAAAGTACCGCCAATAGAGGGGCAGTATTTATTTTTCCGAGGTAGTATGGAAGTAGCCTTAGGCATTTTAATGTGACAGCTTTACACATAACTGCACTTAATTTTGTCCTAATGCGTGCGCTTGAGCATAACAATCCCGGCTACCGGGCTGCGGTTACACTGGAAGCTTTAGTTTGACAAGTTATATTAATAGAGTTATCTATGTTACTTATTATTACATCTATGACAAAACATGTATGGAAAAGCTGTTTGTATAATCTTAAAAGTCTTTTGTAAAGCCGTGGAAGTTTTTTCCGGTATTGATTATTTAAAAAACCTACTATTGGGTGATGTACGATTAAAGTAGATACTAAATACCTTTGTACAAAATGGTGTCAGTACACTACACAAAGATTGGTTGTCTTGCCATATCAATATTTTATATAACGTCATGGGCAAACAAGCAAACATTTCAACTGATGGAAAGTGATATCGCCGCCTATTGGCACAACGATGCCCCTAATGTCGTGTAACACCAAGAGCACTGCTTATGCGATTTCCATATAGAGGTATATCTTATACCTCTCATGCCGGTAATTACATTGGCTCTACAATTATTTGGACCTAAACACAGCGAACTTCTTCACGGCAGAAATAGAAAGGAGGGTTTTACCAACCGAGACAATCTCACATATAGATCTACCGCCTGTACCTGAGTAATTGATATAAACACTATTAGTGTGACTTAATATTGAGTAAAAACTCATTTTGTCATATGTAATAGTAATCCAACGATATAAGAACTCACTTTCACCAGCTTATAAGTGTTTTTATCAAGATATGTTTGAATCAGTGAGCTATACCATCGCTTACTTGGCCCAGCCGCCCTTAAATAGCGTCGGTTCGCTCCGTTTTTCTCTTGTGAATATCTCGTACAGTATCTCCGATGGGCCAGATAAGGGATATGTTTGTTTAAATATGCAAAGTGCGAACTTTGTCGTATCCAACCGACTCAGTTGAATAATTTTACACGGTCTTAATGCGTCCATGTCGCCTTAATTCGAATTTTTGATACAGTTAAGAGTGAATTTAAATTATTCAATTAATCAAAGAGCATGCAACTCATTAAGGCGGCTTTGGGTCAATTTCGGTGATGTTTAAACGATATGTGGTATGGACAGGTACATTGACCAGGGCATACGAAATACATGCGCCATTTAACGGCCACTTTAAAACCATCCAAATGCTATATATCTACCAATTGGATATTCACGTAATTTTACTCACAAATGAACTTACGATTCCTTTATATTTAAAAGTTTAAATTAAGCCTTGGCAACCTTATACCCTTATAAAGTATAAGTTTATTTCTTAAAATTTAGTTAAAACTGACTGGATTCTTATATCACGAATGAATCGAAGCTAAATACGAACATCGGCATAAATCACAACTCGGAAATAGCTGGTGATAAACAAGCCAGAAGCTAAAACAATCAGACACAAGTCTATTGTTTCTTAGCGTCGCAATAAAATCTAAGGAATCAGGTGATAATGAACTACCTGCCTAGATAGTCCTAACTAACGCGATTAGAACGCCCTCCCTTGACTTTAACACGGGCCAGACCATTTTGAACTTTAAAGGGCTCCTCAATAAGCCCTTACAGCTAGTCAAGGATTAGGAATTAGTGTGGAAGGCAGACCGTGTCAAGTGTATGTTAGCATCGGAGGCAGACATAATTTAGCACCAGCGGATCGACCAAGGCATTTTTCAAAAGACAATACAAGTCTCCAACCGATGGAATATTCAGAGTACCCAAAGAATTCTTATTCTCGCACCCCACTAATGAATAGCTATTCTTTAAACATTTTAACTATGGTCTTGGGAATGGCATGCGAGTTAAGGTTTCGAAAAAGGATCCTCAATATGGACCTTTTCCGCTCAAGTTAATTTATAGCCGGGCTTTTTAGTTTATTTTGTATTAATTATGGACCGCATTAAGATTTCGCGCGACGACTTTTGGTGTGTACGTTAAGCTTTTTTCTTACGGTATAACATCAAAGTGTGTATATATGGTTGAAATGAAGCGAGATCGTGTTTTGTAGAAGGTGCCAAAATTCTCAGTTTGAAAAGTTAATCCATATCGAATATTATTTGTATGAAATTAGCTGTCTAACACCTTTTTATATCTAGTGTAAGAACATGATAAATTATATCTAGTGGAAGAGCATAGACTACCTATAATTTGTCCCATAGAATAGATTTTTTAAGATTTTGGTTAGGGTAATTTGAGCGCGAAAATGTTGTATGCTCTTTTAAACTTTAAATTTTTGTTCAATGACTCATTCAAACATTCTTCCATGTCCAACAGTCTCTTTTTACACATATGTAAGGGGACAACGTAACGAATTAATATAATAACCCGTGCTTCATCAAAGTAAAAATTGAATTTTATTGTTCAGCAATAGAAAACAATCGTAATTAGGTAATAAATTGTATGTTAGACACGCTTGTCTGACTTCCTTCATTATAATACCGTGAAGTGTATCTCTTATACGTGGTGTTCTCAAAAAAACCTGTGACTGGTAACGTGCTATAAATCAAAATCAATCCGAGTGTCTTGAAATTATTTATTATGTATTTCCTTTAATTGCGATTCGAAAATATAATTTAAGACTTACAATATTAAAGCACCGATGAGTTTTCACCTTCTTATCCCATATTGAAACAAAAAAAAATGTATAGTGTGCCAAAGTTTAAGTATTCATAAATTAATAAAAATTAACAAAAACTTAATTACTAGATTAAATTTGGATATGAAAATAAAAAGATTTATTAATAAAAAAGTGGAAAAACCATAATCAACCTGTACCATAGATATTATTATTCAAACCGTAATTATTTAAGCATATTTAACAATATACGCCCTACATGCTGTGTCTCTGATTTCGAATTCTTTACTTAGCCACTACTTTAAATTCAAAATATGTTGGTCTACTACGAATGTGATTTGGATGCATTTTAGGAGGATCTCTTTTTAAGAAATCCATTTTGTGAAACGTTTTCTTCGTCATTTTAGTGTAAATAATTTAGCTAATTGGTTTTATGAAATTTTGGTAGTGTACGAGAAAAACATCATGCGTATCTTACCTCGATATAGGTCTGTCTGGACTGGTGGAAAAACGGTTTTGACGATCTCTAGGATGCAGTGATGGTTCCGTGTTGCAATCCCAGCTGAGGCAGAATTGTGTTATTTGCAAGACGCAATGTTTCGCCTACCGGTCTTGGATGTAGTATTCTTATCTATGTAGTTTATCACCTACGACACAAGACTCTACAATTTTACTGCAGGGTTTAGTCAAAGTATGGATCGTGATGTATTTATTATTATTACTACAAATCCCGTAAATACAGTGTCAAATTAGAATATTCTATTAAATTTGTATGCTTTATGCAGTTTTCAGCATAGCATGTTTAGTGTTTCCGTTCTTTACAAGGTTTTCACGTCAAGTCAATACAAACCTGACATACGGAACCTCTATTCCGAACTTTATCTTGTCAAAGTTTTTATTGAACTTTTTTAAGCAGACGGCTCCAGTGTTAGTGTCGCTGACAGCATGTCGTGTCGTGAATCCATGAATACTAAACGTACTTGTACGCGTATCTAATTTAACTGAGTCGAACTTTGGGGGACACCACTACCCATTGTGTTTGGGTGTTAAAAGGATGTTTTTGAATAATGCTTCCTGTTTTCACGAGCGCTTCCATTTTTGTTGAAAACATTAACCTGAACCTACTTTATCTATCGTATAATAATTGTAGTAGACATATTTATGAACTTTCAGTCAAAAGTTTTTATTGTAAGTTCCATAGTTCCTTTTTTTTAATAAGTACTTAAGTAATCTTGTTGAATTTTTTCCCGTAGAATTAGCATTCCAAAACGGTGGAAGCAATTTTTTTTAAACTTGATGATGAAGGAATGATTCAAAAGTACTTATTTTAAATATATTTGAATAAAACATATTTTGAGTTTGAGTCGCATTTTTATGAAAACATTTCTTAATTTACATTTCTAAGTAAAACATTTTTTTACATTATCATTTATTTCATATTTTCGACTCGTTTCTCCATTTTCTTTCAATAGTCTATAATATGCCTACCGCTTTAACAATAATCTTCGAGAAGGTTTGAAAGCTATTTCTCCTTTTTCCAGTCTATTCCTTCACAGATGCTTTAAAGAAATGTGAAACAAAACACAACAACAAAAATTTTAAGTGCTCTGATTTTGAAAGCAATTACAAAGCCTCGATCTCTCTTACCTTTAATAAACTCGAACAATGTAATATGTAAAACATCCCGGGAGACCCGAATAAGTTTCGCGAATGAGATAAAACATAAAGGCCTTTTAAAAATTACAAAATGAGCGCTCCTTTACCATACCACTTTATGAAATATCGAAACGATTACATCCAACAATAAGCTTTAACCGCTACTCAAACACAATGCTATCTCAAACACGAAATTTCAAGCGTACTCCGCACCTAACCTCAACACGCCCTTCACCGACCGACCATTAAAGGGACATGAAATGCGAAATATATAGCCACGTCTCTTTTACACTGTAAACTACTATCAAAACCGGACTTAAGAGATTTGAGCAAAGAAATATCAGCCATGATTTATTACAGAAACTCTCAGACGAATTTCGGTCCTTCTTAACGGTTTTCAAAATAATCAGCACTCAATAATCTTTGTGTTAAATTTTCATTGGTGGAATTATTTCGAAACCTTTCTGGATTATACATTGCTTAAACAAATGAGGGGTTTGTTGCCATGGGAAATATTAATTTAATGGTTAATTTTAATTATTACTACGACCAAGCCAGGATAAATATAGCTACTGAGTTCTTGTTATTATAATTTAGTAAATCGACTATCAAATATAAAAAAAATCTTAAATTAAATTTTGTATAAATATCTTTAGTCAAATAGAATATTTAATCCTTTACGTGCCAAAACCAAAGAACACTAATTAGCGATTCGTTTTAGGATATTTAATTAATGAAACAAATGTTAGGAGCCCTTGAAGTCAGGGCCCAGCCCTAACTAGAAACAATTTGCCAACATTGTTCAAAGGGTCCTAAATAAAATGTAAATTATATTTACCGGTTATTTCACTATTAACCAAGCAGCTAAAATGCCGTGAAAGGTTTACCGTAGTTGTAAAATTTAATGAATAATAAATAATTCGATATAGGTAACTCCTCTCATGCATACTCATGAATCCGACAAGGTATTTTAATGAAGCCTTTTAAAATTGTTTCCTATTAACTTTTGGTTTTGTTTGTTTTACTTAGCTCATTGGTAGTAAAATCCAAATAAGGGTAAAATAAAACTCAAAAAGGATTTTAGCTAGACAATCTTACATTGTTTGTTCTTTAGAAGAATCGAATGTAACATCTTGTGTTTTCTTCTTATTTTTCTCTAAACCTAGCGCTTTCCTGTCATTTCAGGGTTTGCTTTCTGGCTGACTCTTCTTCACTTTGCCCAGTCCTCGGCATCCTCTTTCTTGAGATCGTTTTCCTCCATGTCTGCTCTTACGAAATCCAGCCAGCGTTTCTTGCGCCTACACGAGATTTTGGGCTTTGTACAATTAATTCTAGGCATCTATTTCCGACGTAATCTGGAGGCGTACTACTGGAGTCTTAGTAAACTTATATCGAGTAGGTGACAATTACATCTCACCTAATGATAGGTAACTAGTAGGTAAGCATAGCTTAGGGCCAGTTGTAACTTCACAGGTGTTACGCGTAGATTGCTGATTTTTTATCAATTTATTTAACGAGTTCAGTCTACCTTACTCGCAAAAATTAATACTTAATATTTTAGTAGTTTATATCAAGGTAAAACTTGTTTTACTAAAGATAAAGTTTGATTTTCGAATTAATTTGTATACAACAACGGAAGTACTAGGCGCCACAATTTACTAAGTATCTTAAAACGTAATTTAAAACCACATCACAAAATGTATCCTTACACACGTACAAAATCAATGTTCACGGAAATAAACATTAAAATTTATTATCCTACAAAACACCTTATTAAAGAGTTGTCACCCGAATTTTAAACATCTGTATACAAAATTTTAATACTTTTAGTCAAGGACAATCCGTTTGTAAAGTTAAAGGTTCTGAATAGTTTAAAAATATCCGTCGCTCCGCAGGACACCTAAAAAACCGCCGTGATTACTTGATCAACATGCTTCTAACTAGCTGCATTATTTGTTGATTATACTCGTACGATCAAAGGACGCCACTGTTGATCTTGGTGAACAAGAGTTGTAGTGCCCCGAAAATGTTTCTTACTACTTATGATCATTTAATAGGTATCGTAGCAATAATGTGAATACCTAGTACGTTATCTACTTAATATATTTTGTTTAGTTAAATGACAAACTAAATCTTTACCAGCATGCTACCATAATCCTATAACATAAGTTCCAATTCAGCTAACAAAACTACTAGTGACTAACGAAAGCGACCCATCAATTATAAAAAATTATAGAATGGAAACTAAAACAAACGACAAATAATCAGAAAATTCAATTATCTAATGCGTTTTTATAAGAGCGTGTACGAATTCAGTGATACGTAAACGATATTTAATGTCCATATTATGATTAAAAAGACAATAAAAGTAAAAATGCATAGTAATACATCAAGTTTAATTCACCAGTCATTAAATCCAACAGTAATAGATTACTACGAAAGATGTTAAATAAGTGTAATTCCATGCATGGGATGCATCACATTTTTCTGCGGAGACCCTAAAAGCGATACAAAGGTGCCGCCCGTACATCCCGCGGCCAGACATCCTACGATATTGTCGACAGACTTATTCAAATGAAGTTTTAACACGCGCACCACTGTTCCCTCCACAGAATTTAACATTCTTTTTTAATAGATTGACCATAGGAGAAATAAAAATCTTAATTTCACCAAGATTTGTCAGGTCGCTTTTTTGAATTGCTCCATGAGTAAAAGCATCGTAAAGAGATGATAATTTGAAATATTAATTTTTAAATAGAGATATTAAATAGGCATTGTTCATAGACTTTAAAAAAAAAATGCTGCGCATTTGCCGCTTCTAGTATCTTTAGGCATCTATGATTCATGCAATGACATATTCGATAATTTATACGAGTAACGGATGGCATTCTATGCTAAGAGGCTTGATAAATTTCCTTGTGCTTCTTGTATATGAATTTTAAATGAATGGACTCATTGTAAGTGTACGCGTAGACTGCTCTATGTGATCAGACAGTTGTAATTGTGTACAACAGAAAACTACGTCTTGCCTACAAAATAAAATACTAATTAATTTTTATCTTGATTTGGTATCAAAAGCTAAAGGTATACCTATTTGGCACTCGATTACTAAACAATCAAGTTTATATAACAACAGCAATTGACTTTTAAATTAATTAATTAAAACAAAATTTAGTAACAAGTACCCTTTGCCTTTGCCGTCTGCGTTTAACAAACAAAATTGAATGCAAGTTTGTGTCAAAGCAAAACTTCAACTTGTTGGTTGCATACCTACTTATATTGTATACGGCACACATTGTAGTCGGTTTTCAGTAACTAACTGTCTAACTAGGTACTAATACACGAGTCTAGACAATGGTGGACCGTGTTAATTGTGTCCGAGCGAATCCCGAACGCCGGGATTACGGGATTTAGTGGACGAGTCGAGTTAACAAGAGATTTAACCCTTTGCCACCGCCGAGGCTTGCTACCAAAGATTACACTAATATCTAATATTCACGTTAAATCCCCTGGTTGCTAGGTGAATTCTGTGTTTAGGAAAAGCTTTGCGGTTTAATAACGGATCATACCTTTAAGAGAAATCACATGTTGATGGCTGACAAAAGATATACCAATAGATGAACTCATTATTTCGGCCAATATCGTTTTGACTAAAGTCAATGTGCGTAATGGGTTGAAAGTGTTATAAAATAAAAAACCAGTCAAGTGCGAGTCGAACTCGAGTACCAACTGTTTCGTACATAATTGCAGTGTACATTCATAGATAGTTCTTTCATCACCGTATTTTATTCCCCGTTTTATCGTAATTTTGATGATTTCAATTTGTTTGTTATCTATTAAATTATTTTGATGTGTTGTTTGTTGTTATTGGTTTACTGTTATATATGTAAAGTAAAGATATGTTTGGACATTAAAATTTAGCCTAAATTTGTACTCGATTATTGACGATTCAAATGTTTGATTTTTTTCTTGCATGCTGTCTTCACCTCGTTTGTAGTGACAGTTGACTTGTTTTTATACTATTATTGTTCTCCAATTGCATCAATAAGTGTAGACAATGTTGGTGATCTTTTTAATAAAATAAATAAAATGTAACCACAAATTCACGGTTTTTTGATATTACCCTCTACTAGTAGTATATGATGTGACTTCTTACAAAAAATTATGATTCTAGGTCAATGGGAAGTACCTTAAATAAATAACCAAGGATAAGTATAATAGATGTTTAGTATTGGCTATTAAATTTTGTCCTCCAGTGCATGGTTCATAAAATGGGTGAAAGACAATTTTAACAAAATAACGATATAAATTGTAAAATTCACATGTTCCGTTTGTTTTCTAAATTTTCATACCGACTTAAAATTATGGACATGATAACGTAATTGTTTCACAAAAAATACAATAGTTATTATATGATGTAAAGACTATAAAAACTCTTCAACAATTCTAACAAACAAAATCCCATTGGAATTAACATAAATTTCCTAAATAATAACATTATTTAAACCAAACAATTTTACCATATAGATTTAGAAATGAATATATTTTTTTTGAAAATTAATTTATTAAAATTTCAACGGATGTTAATCGTAGATGTCAATCAAATACTATGGAAATTATGTGAGGAAATGAAAAGTTTGAGTAACCTTCGAATTTCTGTTCCTATTAGTTACCCCTACCTTTTCTAATACAACCCTTGTTAGTCCTAATTGGATATGTTCCAATTAAACGAATAAACGCTTATAAGTGAGTATACTTTTGTACACATGTACCTAAACTGCAATTAAATTGTCTTGTCGTAATTAAAATCTAGTAGAAATTCGATTCATTTATTCAGAAAAATTACTCATTAAAATTAAATATATTAATGTTATGTTACTGAAATTTACGTCGAAAAAAAGACAATTCGGATTTCGTCAGAAAAAAAACGTAATGATTGATTTAATTTAATTAAATTTAAGATAACCATCGTATCTGTATTTTCTGTAATGTTAGACGTAAAGTGGTTAATAATTAATAAAGTAATATTCATCAAATCAAAATTAAAATACAAGTAGAAAATTGTACTCTATAAACAAACTTTATAATACTTGTTTTGAATTGCTACTGTCGGTTATTTGATAAGTTTTTGTTCACGGTCAGCTTTAATCTCCAGGATATTTAGTGCCAAGTTTAATAGCTTTTATAACTTTGTAATTAGTTTATTTATTGCTTAACTGACAGGACTATATTTCCAGATGTTGTTTAATTGTTAGGGTAAACAGTTATTGAAGTTAATTTCTAACTATGAAATAAACAACTACTGACCTACTTTTCTTCTATTTAGTATACCCCGGGATAAGTTCGGGTAGAAATTAAGTTCAATAAGTTATATTTTAGGAAAATATGAATAGTTAACAAAACCAAACGTACCTACCACAATAAACAATAAATACAGTAAACACACACAGTTATACAATAAATAATAAATTGTTTCAAACTTACAATACTTATAAGGTGAACATTACCATTAGCGTAAATACCCTATTTAATTTTAAGTCAATTGTCACATGCCTGGTGGAGTCATGATTTTTTTATTTTATTTGATGATGGATGTCAAGTCTTGATAACGTGTCGGACTTAAGTATATTTTTGTAAAATCTACTGAGTTAAATTCAATTTTTTTATGCTCGAGCAAAGCTAGAGGTGGTTGTTAGTATAAGATAAATTTTAATAAAAATAATAATACCACATCACGACACACACATCGACTCAGCCTTGCACTAAGATATAATCTTCTATCGCAGGCATTAAGCAACGATATGGTATAATTTCACAAATAAGAATACAATATCCAAGATCGGTAAGCTAAATAATGCGTCGTGCAAATATAAAAGTTCCGCCCCCGCTGGGATTCGAACCCGGAACCTCAAGCGTAGCAGTCGGCTGTTTAAACAACTGCGCCACCGAGGTCGTCAAAAGTTTTCCCAAAATTTGTAATTTGTGTTCAGATAACCATTACGTCAAGATGCGAAAAGCTCACGATGAAGTGAATCGCTAGGCCGTTGCACTAATTGATCATTTTCCAGGATATAGCCTGGTCTAAGCACTAATTTTGCTGTTTCATCATTTGAACAGCCAACTCGTGAAATTTGCTATCAAATGAAATTCCCTAATTCACGAAACTTTAATGCTGGACGCTTTATTGCTATGATGAATGAGCATTTACTTGTCATTACTGCCACCTTTTCCTTCAGTTAGTCCGTTTTTGACCCAATAAAATTATCTTTCCACTCAACCCCTGTACATAGTCCAGTTTCGACTTTATATTAGAGTTTCATGCCTCAAAAGGAAAATTTTGAGTAATGGTTATCTGTAATTGTGTATTTTTTAATTATAACGTATAGAAGATGTCAGCGCGGGGAAGCTTTGTTCATCTGTATGTCTGTTTTTTATTATCACGCATTTGAACGTTTGCCTACTAAAAAAAATAACCTCAAATGTCAACTGGGCGTTTAAAAGATTACCACAGATTAGAAAGCGATCGATACTCCAGCATCTCAGTTTAGGAGTCGTCAACTTCATCTGTCATTCCATAGACTGTGACATTTCATTACCCGCCAATTAACTCTGATCCACGGTAGTTAATTTTAGAAAGGCTATCAAACCTTTGAAAGTTACCGCACGCTGAAGTTTTATTTTATCCATCAGGACTTCTACAACGAAGAATTTAAATTTATACAAGAAATCATTGTTTAAATGTTGAAAATAGAATTAATATAAAAATAGATTCTTGGTGCTCACTTATGTTTTGAATTGTATAGATTTAATATTTATATTATAACATATCAAACAATAATAAGCAAGTCTAATTTGAATTTAATTTTGCAAAAATTTAGCATCAAAACGAATAAGAAACCTTTAAAGAATCGTGCTGAAATTTGTACAGTTTTGAGTTCACACTAAGCTATTAATATGAACAATTCTTCGATCTTCTCAGTGTGTAGCTAATTAAAATAGTAATTTAATCTTTAAATTTCCTAATTTCCACGACAAACTGATGATTCTAAACAATGACTCGAGTAGAGAATCGTGAAACAACTAATGATCTAAAAGGCGCTACTGCTAAAACTCACTGTTATCTCGCCTGGATGCGTTGTCTGCCTCCTTTAACTGGCTAATTGGCATACGAGAATAGGTAAATATGTATATCGAGAGACGCGATCTCTTCCTGCTGAGATAATCGGAGTTCTGATGAAGTACTTGATCAATATCGCTCATTGAAACTCGCCTTTAAGCCGAAGGAATTACAGTGGTAATGTTTATTGTGATTTGTGGTAAGAGTTATTCTAATGGATGCTTTGAAGATATTTGGAGTAAAGCAACGTCGATTTGTTTCATTCCTTTTCACAACATTGGCTTTTAAAATTCCGTTTGTATGTGAAGCAGCGATGAAACAAATTTAATACCAATTTTAATTGATTTTTTTCAACCGCAGATTAAATTTGTGTAATTTGAAAGAAGTTATTCATTTTTATTTACATAATGATTTCACTTATTTTCCTCTTTTTTGTGTTATTTACTTTGTTACTTTGAAAAAAAAAACAAAAAATTCTTACATAGCTTTGCACGGGTAGGTGTGCCTGATTTTCATCCGAAATCCAGAACAAAAATAGCAAAACTAGATATAAATTTGAGATTACTACGAAACCCAATTTAAGGAAGGAATAATTTCCCATATTCCTTATTTTGCTTCCATTTCACTCACACGCCAGATACAGTAAAGGTGAAATAGTAAAATCTAAAATATTAAAATGATCCGTCGCACTCACCGCTGCCCTAACTGTTAATATTTTAAGGCATGCACACATAAAGGGAAAACGAATGTTATTCAAAAGTGCGGAAATGCGTCCCATACATCAAGGGAGCAAAATAGAAAAACAGGGGAAGAATAAATGCGAGTACATCATTCTGAAATGTTGCTACAATTTCGAAAGAGACAAATAGCCCTTTGACAGGACAGGCGTATTTTATATGCATGTTCAGTTAGCGGGCCTCCTTTATTTATTGGACTGTGAACCGTACAATACAATACCTGGTTAATACTAACTTAGTGTAACATTGAACAATGTACATTTAGGTCTTAACTCTCTCGATACACTTGAATTGCTTACTTTTCTTATATTTCTGTAGCTAAAATTGTTTACAATATGCCTGGTTTGAACGAGTTTACTTAAACCCATATCAACTATTCTTATTGTATGTGTTGGTGAGTGTTGCGTATATCATTATCTTCCATGTTTACGCTTAAAAAAAGCATTATTCATACAAAAACCAACCACCAGTTTTGGCCTAGGTCGTTTTGGGTTTTAGGCTTGTAACCCACCATTTAGCCTGTCCAATAACCTCACTTGACTTGTGATTCCAAAACCAAGTATGGCTGTCATGTTTTCTAACTTGTGTCACAGCCCACCCTTAGAGAAATCACAGGAGTATCGCGTACCTATGTATAAACAGAAACCAACACAGAGCACAGTGTGTATCACACGTGGCCGTCTACAGTTCGATTTATTCCCGTCGCGTCACTTTGATCGCAATGGACGGTTCATTTGGGCGTGATTCTGGATCCAGGAGCCACTCACATCACTTAATTATGTCAATTCTCGAGCGACACCTGTGATGTATGTGTGTAAACGCGCACAAAGGGTGTGTGTGTGTGATAAATTAGGGGAACAGGACGATTCGGCGGGACAGCGTGTAAATTAACTGATAAAAGCCGTTGTTCAAGATTTAAATGAATTCGTAAAAAAGTTTGTTTTTAAATTCAATAATTACTAATTTAAAGGCGTTTATTTCACAGTCCTTAGAAAAGTGTTTTAAGACACAATAATTACCAAGAATTTGACAATTTTACCTGTAGATCAGTGACGATGGGCATGCCTAGGAAATCAACTATTATAATACTTTCGATTGAAGAGACCCTATTTTTAATACTCAAGGAATTTTAAGATTGAAAAAAAAACAATCAGCTTTCACAATATACCAAAAGTCGAAAAAAATTACCAACTTATTGTCTTACACAAGCAAAATTCCATATCTATTAGCAAAAGTTGCACAACACTTTTTAGTCGGTACAAAACTGTTAGCAAACATGCCACAAATACTCAGGTTTAATTACAGTACACACTGATCGATTAAAATCTTGATTCTATATCGAAACCATTTTGTTTGATTGCACACTCGAACTGTTCTTAAACATCATGATAGCTGTGAGCTTCTTGGCTATACTTGAATGTTAACCGCCGGCCACATTGGTGTAACAATTATCATTAGGAACAATTATTTTTATTCGGAATCTAAATACATCTACAATATACTTAAATCGGCTTAACGGTCAAGTTGTGAAAATTAAAATATCAGCACGACATTATAGATTTGACAAAAATATCTAATCTTTTGTAACCTTCATACCCATGAAACAGAAAACAAGGAATTAAACATACAACTTTAACCTGTGCTTGATAAGTGAATCGGCTATCAATGAATTTGATAACTCCACTGTAAACGCTGTTCAATCTTAATAAATTGGGCAACCAATTTTGATTGTTCGTACGTTTCATAGATTACGTTAAGCAACTTGTAATTACGTACCCTCGACCTCAAACAATAGGTTATGCTTTTATCCAAGGTCGTTTAAATAATGCAACGTTATATCCAATCAAATTTTAATATTAGTTTAAGAGTAATAAAACCCCACAAACTACGACGTGAAACAATTTGCCTATAGCCTAGAGGGGAACAATAAATTTTTAATTACGTCAAAAAAATGTTATTAATCATAAACCGCTGGAAGCTACTTTCTGAGCCCGGCCTACAACAATGAATACTTTATATTAAATAAAATACAACACATGGACTATGTCTTGACTTGAAGGTTTGATTTGTAATTTTTAAACTAGGCAACTGACTCAGTTGCCAATGGAAGTTTCATACAAATATATAGAAATACATAATCTATTTTTAAAAGGTTTAAATGTTACGTCGTCCTGTTTCATCTTAAAAACGAAAATACAAAAATCTACTGAACTATTGACTCCAAAAATATATTTATTTCTACGAATAATATTTACAAAAAAAATTCAAACAAATTTGTTTATTAATAATATTATTAGATCGGTATGATCGTTTAAATAAACTTTATTTCCATCATTCTAATTAAAATTGAGTAAAAAACTCAAATTTAAATGAAATTGAGAACTTTTACTATTCGTGTAGAGTTTAGGTAGAGTCCAACGAAACGAGTGATCGTCTGCGGTCGGAGAGTTCCTTCCGCTGGTTGACCACTTGTTCCGTTCCTGAACTACCAACTTGCTATAATTATACCCTCGACAACTTATATGCACTTCCTTTTAATTATACTATGTAATTACTTTTTTAAATCTACAGCTTTTAAAGCTAATCAGCAAGGTTCTTGTGATTTTACGACCTGAACATCTTCTTGAACTTAAAATGAGATTTTTAAGTTAAAGCTTTAATAAACTCACCTAATAAATATTAAGTTCGATCAAAAGTGACATGAAATTGTTTTTAATAAAAAACCTTTGAAGAACCGCGACATAAAAGACATCCTGCTGTAATTAATTAATATGCATTATGAAATCCAATCGGCATTATACTTATGAAATACAACCGAAAGATGCAAAAAAGAAGTCAAAAACAAACCCAAAAACTTTTAACACAAGCTCTTTGAGAATGTCAGCCATTGGATTGGAGATATTTATTTTATTGGTACCTTTTTAAAACAAGGGTCGGTCCAAATCGATACATTTATTGGTCTCTCTTACTTGTAGCGATTGTCAAATAAATCACGGCTTTATAACGCGAGGGGATAAAACAAATAGACGCAGAGGGTGCATATGTTTTAATGTTACCTATTTTTGTTTTAAGTGTAATAATTGAAAAAAATAGTTTGAAATAACTTGAACGATATGTATCGTTTTTATTACAATTAATGAACAATCATTTTTCGTTTGCTAATTAAGAGATTATTCTATCAAAAGTTAACACACTCAACAAAGGTATTTATAAACAGGATTATAGTTTAGGCGAACAAAATAGCTTTGCCGATCTGCACTTTCTGTGTATACATAATCTATAAATAAAAACAAAGAGTATAAATATTGAAAATGATTGTGCTTTGACAACCCTATCAGTGATGAGGTAATGCATTTAAGTAGGCTAATGAACTTGTTACCTGATAACATGCGACAAAACATAAAAAAAAATTTCAAATCCTACTAATTTTAGTATTCGTTAATTACCAGACAATAAAAAAAAAGAAGTAATTAAAGTAAAATAAATTGGTCGTTTAAAGTTACAATTAAAGTAAAGCAGATCGGAATTAATTCAGTTCAATACAAACATTAACAAAGCTGACGGTTTGGAGTTTTTCCTTTATTTGTGTCAATTTAAGCGACAACCCTGCAATAATGTGAGGTACTTTACAATAATACGTTTCTAAATGACTTATCTTTTATCAAAGTGCGAAATCTGGGCGTTTTCGGCGTTTTACGTGGGCGTCGACATTATTTCCCTTTTAAACCCTTCATTTAATTTTATTCGGAGTCATTCAATTTTATTGTTTAAACTGTTCTTTTTATTTTAGCACCAAAAATGCACGAAATATAAGTGCCCGCTAAAATGATTCGTTTGGTGCACAATCGATCTGATTTGAGGTCGTGCGAATTTGAGCCCACCCAAACTTTTCAGTTCTATATAATTTTACATCCAGGTCACCTAACACATATTTCAAAGCATATATACAAAAATAGTAAAATCACATGTGTTACAGGTTGGTTTGGATTTTTGTGTTTTTTTTTTTCAATATTAGAAACATGGCTGAAAACTAATTCAATTTGTTTTAAATTTTACGTGTTTTAAATTTGATGTTAGTGATAGTTGTAAAAGGATTCAGACCTTTAAGCCGCAAAACCTAAGCTAATAAAGATCACGACTTCTTATTAAGAACACAATGCGACAAACCTTAACATTTTAAAGGTGGACAAAGCAAAACAAAGGATTAAAATCCTTCAAAAATTCAATGCATATTAAATAGATGTTGAAATGTCAGTCATATTCGTAACAAGGTGTTACTTTACCTGATTATGACTAAAGATTAATCCTCACTCCTGTCCACAAAAAATCGCAAACCATAGTCGCAAATTGATTCCTTTGTATGCGCTTAAAGTCATACTTTAAATTAAGTTTTCGACAAATCTCTGCACGGAGCTGCCGCGATTAAATTTGAACTCTACATTTCCAGTTTTAGAGTTTTAATTTGGTCGTGCCGTGATAATTCAAAGTAAGCGCGACATATTTATTTTACAAAATCCAATTTTCTGCTGACATCTCATCTGTCGACTTTAAGCGTTCGATATTATAAGAATGTCGACTTGGTTTCACGGCCTTTCTTATGCATAATCCTCGAATGATCAAATTAAAACGTTTCACTATATTGTTTCTTCGGGATTTGGAAATGATACCGAAGACACGACGAGATATTGGCTGTATCTCTTTGTGACCTGCCAGTTATAAACTGGTGTTAAGAGACTTAAGACACATACGAGTGTATGAATACATATATAGCGAGAAAAATATGAAGATGAATGGTACGTCATCTCACGAATATAATATAAAAATCGGAATATCCTAGACATTTAATATTTTAACATTTTTTTAATTTTAATTTTATTTTTATGTTTTATAATACTTATATGTGTATTAATTTGCTATATGATGGAGAAACAAACATATTTTTATATACGAGTATAGTAACTGAATTTTACAAAGTGATATGTATTCGAACTCCACTCAAATAGCAATTAATTTCCGATACCACCTTAATTGTATGCACCAAACTATTTTCTTTTAAAGCGAAAATTTTCTACGACTATTAAATCTAGGCAATTAATAAACAGGGAGAAAACTTCTTGAAGGAAGTTCTTTGTTGGCAAAGTTTTCCAATAACTCATTAACATCGGAGCATGTTGTTATATTTTATGAAAAGTTGGCAAACGTTGGAAATTCTTTACAGTTTATGTAGTTTATTGGCCAAGGGAAGTATGTAGCCAGATAGCAGTAGTGTTATAATTGCCTAATTCACAATTAATTTATATTTAAACCCCTCATAAAAATATGAATTTATCGATTTTGGTAGGGTAAACTTTAAATCAAAATTAAATTAGCTAACAACCTCGTCAACCATAGTTATGTTTGCTATAACTTGGACAATAAATAAAGTTACCTTAAAATATACTTGTAATACTAACGTGATTACTCTTGGTTTGGAAAACAAACGGCTCTTAATATTTAAATTGCTAATAATTCAAACTCTTCGAGGCATTTCGTATAATATTTACGGTCTAATGACAACGAGAAGGTCTAATTTAGCCACTCCTCTTATAAACCAGTGTCGACAGAAGCTAACTCTAAAATGCAATTACGAAATACACACAGGATAAGCTAAGCCGACAAATTAGCTCGTACATTTCGGTACGAAGTTAATAAGAAAAATTACAAACGTGAATCTCAGTAATGCGAAATTTGTGTAATAATTATATTAAATAAACGTCATCTCATCACGCAAGTTCGTTAACCATATCGAGCCTTTGCAGGTAGAACATCGTAAGCGACAAAAGTCTTAATACTGTTTTTATCGTAATCTTATGTCAACCAGTTAAAACTTTATTTCCATAACTTTTTAGCTTTATTATTAATTTACAATACTTTTACTATGGTAAGAAAGTATTATAGAAAATGACAACGAATAAATAACTCTCTCGATATGCCCGACTCTATAATTCTTGAAGAATAAGTTGTCCAAATGCAGTTCTTTGAGGTAGTAAGAACATCGAAAGTCCCTCTAGTGTTTCTACCGTCAATACTAGCGTCATGACTTTATTCGTCATATATACTTCGTTTGTTTGTCACCACAGACAAAAACCCCACTGCAAAAAAGTTCGTGTTCAAAGCCAAAAGGCCGAAAAAGTATTATGTCTAGTCTAAATATACGTGCCTAGTTCTAAGTTGAGACCAAAATACCTTCTTCGAACCATAAAATTGCTATTATCTGTTTTATTACGAACACATTTCAGAAAATTAACACTGTCATGTGAACTTATAATGGATTCGAATGTCATCGCTAAATGTTAAGCAAAATATAATATTAAAGAAAAACATTTAAAGCAATATAGTTGTTTAATAATTCGATTTGTATGATCAAATATTGAGATCGTAAGACTTGATGATGAAGTAAACCAGGAAATACCTAATTATAATCATATAACATAAAAATAGACGACAAATGCAATCAAGATTTATTTAACTTTTAATTATATAATTTTATGTCTCTACTTCTTAAAATAATTTACAATGGCAATAAATAATTGGGATATTAAGTTTAAATATGTAATCTGCGGTCATAACAGTATCGTTAAGTTTAGGGTAAGCAGCTTTTATGCATTCTGTAGATAAATTGTATGGCTAACGCACACAAAACATTTGTAAAAGAATAAAAAATCTAAATAAGTTTGTTATATTTATTTTACACTACAAAGGATTCACAGTTTTCATAAAATTTAATTTTTAAGGATATTCTCAAAAACAAACCGAAAACACTTAAATGTGAAACCTAAAGACCACATATACATTTTAAACAAAAGATTAATCTATTTAAAACTCACGAAATGTTTTATTTTCTAATAGCATACCTATCTATTGATTTTTCACGTTTTTTCAATGATTCTATAGTTGAAAGTCGTAAATGTAACAATACTCATGCGTATGACTGTCGCTCGGTGAGCGCTTTCACTTCCAAAGCGATTCAGTTAGCAGGAATTCAAGATGATATCGAAGTTGGGAGCTAAGAATTTTATGTGAATTATAGGGCTATAAATCTCCCAAGTACCGTTGTCACACCTACATACGTCATCGGCTGTGGGAGTCTTGAAAATAGTTCGCTAATATTGTTTATTGAATTCAATATTGTCATTCGACGTATCGAAGGCCTTTTCAAGCTAACGGTCAGTTATTACTGGTTTATTTATTGAGTCGTTCTAAATTGTGTGAAACTGTGAACGTGCTATGATGTTCTATTAACGTTCTAACTAAGATGACTACTTATTTTAAAAGCTTGAGCGCCTAGAAGAATAAGGGAAATAAGCCGGCAAGTTTGTCCACTGGAAAATCTTTAGTCTACTGACATAACGTTGTGTCCCAGGGTGAGGGGTGGAGGAGGTAAGTTACTGAAGGGGTTGCTTGACTGGTAAAAGATGCCTTTTTATGTACATAACTATGAATCCTGAAAGAAATAATAGGTACCTATATGACTATTGCTGCTGCGTTAATGTACCCAACTAGGGAATATAAAATTAAAGAATATATGATTTTCACAATAGTTTTGCTGCCATTCTACGATATTTAATAGAATATAATGTTACTGTAAATAACAGGATTTTCGAAGTTTACTTCTACTAACTGAACTAGTATGTGAAAATGGTCTCCCAATCAGTGAATTCACATTGGATAACAGTCACGATCCGATGTCAAATCTTTTCTCAATTGTAACACAGGCCTCTGTCAATCAATACCATTATGGAATTGTCGCTTAAATTCCTACTTAGATCTCCTAATCCGTACAGTTATTTTTTTTTACCTTGACAAGTTTAGACTCTATTCCGGTAACAATAGAGAGCATCGGATCTCTTAAAGCAATAGTTACTATGGCGTCGGTTTCTTTGACGTACAATCACTTGTTGTAAGAAATAAGTATTACTTTTCCGTGTAGGGAGAGGATTATCTAAAAGTCTGTTAGTACGACAAGGCGTATCGTAAATTTCCTATAGAGAACTATCGTCATATATCTGATGGCTATCATACAGAATAGATGGGTATCCAATGGGATTACTAAGGTATTAATTAAAACATGTCTTAGAGCTGAATTTGAAAAGTTTTATCATTATCGACATTGGAAGTGCAATGGTGTAAACAGCCGACTGCTACGCTAGAGGTTCCGGGTTCGAATCCCGGTTGGTACGGGACTTTGTCTTATTTGCCAGACGCATTGTTTCGCTACCGATCTTGGATGTTGTATTCTTTTCTATGTAGTATTTATCATATCGTTGCTTAGTTCCTGCGATACAAGATTATCTTAGTGCAGGACTGAGTCAATCTTTGTGTCGTGATGTACGGGTAGTTATTATTATTATTAAGATTGTTTATGTTTTTAAATTATTCTAAATTGCTGTTTTCATGCCAGTATAAATAATTTCTAAATAATAAAATACCTGAAATGCACAGTTCCAGTAGAACAATCCTGTTGAAACTAAATCTGTTGGAATAAAACAAAGTATTCTTCTTCTTATCCGATTCTTATATTCTAATACTTTTTTTTAACTGCCACAGAAGACGTTCATTCTTTCCCCCTGAGCAATTTTAAAACTACCGCGCATCCAGATGACACGGCGACATAACCGGCATACAAATCCCCTGCGAAAGGTAGTATGATGCATTTTTGAAACCGTAAATAAAGTTACAGGATCCCAAACGCCACAGACTAGATAAAACTCATTGTCAATACAACACGTAATGCAAGGCATTGCAATCTATAGAAAAAACCTGTCTTTAGGTTTTTTATTTAATATTCGAAATTCTATAACACTCACGCTCTCAAAAACTAGGTAAAAGACTTGATTACTTGAAGATTTCACTTTTTATTACTGAAGATCTAGAATGCAATATGAAAACAGCATATATTGAAAACCATCTGTCTTTTGAACTTAAATAAATCATCGCATAAATACAATTATTATTATATATTATAATAAATAATTAACATGAATCACAAAACACAATGATCTATAGCTAAGCTGACCAAACCTAAGCTAATTAATTCGCTAAAAAGAATTTAAATCAAAATAAAATTAACATTTTTTGATTGTTAATAACGCTTTATTACGTTAACTTAAAAATGACTCGACCACCGGTTCGGAAAATGTATGTTGGGGAAAATAGCGACAAGAAACCCGAGACACTGTAATTTTGTAAATATCATGTTTTATACGTAGCCACATACAGTCTAGAGTGAGAGAATTTAAATTGAGATGCCTAAATCCTAGACTTCTGTACCTTCCAAGGTCTATAGAGTGGAGGCTCAAGACACCCTCTCCCGGAGCCTATCAGAAACAGTAATACATCCGACACGACACGTGACGAGAATGTAAACAAGGTCTTACTTTAAGGATAGTGCGATGATGTGTACAGCATAATCTCGGCCCGCTCTTTATCTTTATTTCGATGTTATTCTCCATATCCTTCGTTATTATCCATAACGTGACACTAAAAGCATCTGCCGATTTTTCTCAATCGAAGTAATGTTTAAAAGTTTATCAAAAAATCTTTCATTAAGACTAATTTAATAAAACTTTTGGCATTTGACCTATACCAACACCTAAAGTTAAGAGTTCAAAATAAAATGTAAGGATAAAAATCTAATAGAAAGAATTATAGTGCAACCTAATTATTATATTTCCGATGTTGATGAACCTTTAAATGAACCATGAAAGTAATTTTATAATTACAAGTACAAAATTATGAAATTGCTTATTTCTATGAGAATTACCGCAAAAGCAATAAAACGGTAGTTCAACTGGTCTACAAGTCGAGCACATTGCGAGCAATAATGTCCATTTCACAAGGTTCACATGTGATGTTTCTTTTACAAAAAATAATATCCTATCACGCGAATATTTCCCATTACTAAACGATTACTGATTGCGGCTTGCACCAAGGATCCCATAAATAAGGCTCCATGCGTCCGAAGCATAATTACGCGAATAATACAAATGAAAAGTGCAACCGAACCTACTTCACATTCACTCACATTACTGCACTATAGCTGCACAGTTAAAGTTCTTTAAGCATTCAATAAATTATTCACTTGATTTCTAAAGCGTGAAAAGTATTGATTTAAAAAGACACAAAACAATTTATTAGTTTAAGTTCTTTAGTACGTGTACAATTTTTTACAGATTTGAGTTTAGACCGAGATTTTTTACTTTAATATGCGATGTTACTTGGTTTTGAAATCAAAATGTAATATTTACTTGTTTAACATATTCAATTAAAATTATTACTCACATTGATGTTTAAGTTTAGCAATAATTATTAACCTTCTTCGTGCCTAATAAATTATGACGAAATCCCTATATTATTAATCATGTAACATTACTGTTCTCGTTTATATTATTCCAGCGATGTCCTCCCAGGATTATTTATTGCCATTTTATCTTAAGGCAACCGTCCGCGATAAAAGAAAAGAAATGTCAGGGCCCGTGATCGCGATTATCACGATGCGATCACAGGCCAGCCCTGAACGTGCTCACCTTAACCCAACTACCGTCCACATCGCTACGAAACAAATACAACGAACCCTTCTTAAAGACTATACAGATATTGTTGACCATATAATCTTCAATGGAGAGCATGCAGCGTCAGTTGATCCAGACATAGATGAGCTACAGTAAGAGAGCGATAAAACAAATATGCATTGAAAAGACTTAAAGCTCCCTTAGAACATGGTTGTATTGGTAGTCAGTCATTGATTGCAAAGAAAGGCCTGAATCCATGCAAGCCTTCATGTTCATTGAGAGGACAGCCAAGATCATTGTGTTACTGAAACGTCCTTTTAATTAGCACATGTAAAACAAGATTATCAACCGGCAACGTCAATTTGCGAAGACAACTGAATAATGATATTATACTGATCAAATTAAAACAGTATTTTAATATAAACCTGCGGTGGTATGCAGTGAACACATTTGATTAAATGCCTAATTTAGTACTGAAATATCCTATACATTAATTAAGTTTAATTGCATTAATTTCTGAAACATTGAAAGCGAATCGAGTACGCCATTAGATATTCCGGTCACGATATTATTGATCGGAAACAAACCAGGGAACAGTGGTTTTACACGTGTTGAATATCCATAATCCTATGATTGTAGTGTTTCCGACAAACTTGATTCGGAATAACTAAAGGCAAATTGTTGGAACAAGAGAGCCAAATGAATTGGGCTAAACAACCGACACCTGGTCGAATCGGAAACGAGCCAAATCTGCAAGCGGTCATCCGCCGGACAAGTTTGCGCCAACTTTTAAATTAACTTGTTTGCAGTTACTAGTAAAGCTTGCGGTAAGACAAAATTAATTGCTACGCTTTCAACTTTAACTGTTTGATGCTATTTTAATTTGCATTTGAGGAAACCTGCTCGCTTGTGAAGTAGCTTTGTAATTGAGTAATGAGCACGCTGTCATTATTTTAAAAGCCAATACCCTAGCACATTTCGTTTTGAGTACCAACTCAGATAGATAAATAAATAAAAGCTAAGACTTAAATCAGTAAACTGTAGTTTAACCTGAATTCATCTATGTAGAATTGTATTAAAAACCTTACATTTTATTTAATTGTTTAAGGGTCGCATTTTTAACCCCTTTTTATGACACATATTGAGTTTTTATCAACAACAAATTTCTAAATAAAATAATAAATATTCGGTCCAAATTTATTTGCTAGTGCATTAAAAAAATTATCCAAACCACTTTTAATTAACAAGTGTCAAAACATTTCATCCCTTTTCAATTTTGTGAGAAGATTCGTACACAATTTTACGTTCACAGTAGAATGCTTCTAAAGACCACGTTTATGAAATATTAAATCTAGTGTTAATCTTGTGGGGGGAATCTCGAAACGTCTGTTTTACTGGGAAAGACATTATACGGCAGGTGCGCCCAGCCTTAGGCAAAGAATCGCTTATTAAATAGAAGGGACAGTCAAAACCATCTAAAATACAGTAGAGTCGGCAACATCATATACTTACTTGAGATTTATAAAAAAAACAATAAGGTCCTTAACCATTTATATCTAAATAGTAGGTACAATTTGTTAATTCTCCCAGTTATATCTCCATGTTGTCCTAACATTAACAACCAAATCAATTCTTTTAAGATTTTTGAATTACCTATTTTTCAAAGAACAGTATTTATTAGTCGTTCAGGAATTTTTACGTTCATCATAGGAAATCACAGGTTTTTACAAATAATAACAGTATGTAATTTATAACAATAGCCATGAGATGTGGCGCATCATCTATTTAGTCTATATTTTGCGCCCAAGCTCTCGCACCCACACGGTAGTTGGCTGTCGAAACAATTATCATTCCACGCGAAACATGCTTCGTCACTATCATTCTAACAATCATCACGACTTGACGATTTACATATAATGACTATTCAACTATAAACAACTAAATGTGCAACGCCCGAAGTTCTGGGACATAATTTCGTTCTGTTCTTATCAAATTATGATCCGAGATTTAAAGGGGAAATGTAGGGAAACAGGTTTTTGGTGAAGTCATGAATAACGAAACAATGAGATTTGACAAACAAAAGGATTGAGCAAGATTCTTGAGATTACTCCTAATCAAGATCTAGGCGAGTGTTAAATGAATTAATGTTATTAAATGCTGTCGCGGCTTGGAAAATTGTTAAGATAAAACAGTTGATACAAATACAATGTTTAAAATTGATTATATATAATAAATTTGATTACTGAGTACTTAAATAAATGAAGCAGTATAAATTGCATTTTTTTATCGATTAATACAAAATTCTTCCTTACCTTTAGTCTATACTTTTTTAATTTTCTTATTGCCGTTTCATGCATAAAATTAATGGCAAGACAAATGAATGAATCAAGTTTTAAGAAACAAACATTTCAATGCGCCTTGTATTCATGCGACGCTTATAAAAGAATTATTCAAAGATTATTCATTTTAAGAGGATGCGCCGATCAAACTTAAAGTAATGGACAACAAATTGAGTATTTTATGGTCACGTTTATGGCAATGTAAAAACATTGTAGCTGTAGATTTATATTTACGATACTCTCCTGATTTGCGAATGGTTCCGCATATAATCATTAACTTCCTTTAAGATTTCTGTTTTTGATAAAGTAGAGTACTAGAGACTTAATAATTTGAACGTAAAATGACGATAAATTAGCCCTAGGGCCCTGAGCGTAAAGAAAGAGTAAGGGAAAGAACTTTAAAACTCCTTAAGAGACAAGCGTAGGGCTGTCATCGTTTGAAACTAAATTAGAACAAAACAAATATACAACGAATGCCATAAATAATTATTTTTTCACACAACTATATAAATACTCACTTCTAACAGTTAATTTCAAATAAACTCAACCAGTTACAAACAAAATAAATCCTAACATACAAATAAACCCAAAAGTCATTACAGAAATAAATTATTTTCACTGAACTCTAAAACTAAGTGGCATTCTATGTGAGGACATGGAGTTGTTTAGGTGTTTCGTATGCCATCTAGCCGTCTTGTATAAATCACCTTTGACCTCACAATCAAAGCACTTAACAAGCTTGTTTATGGGGAACCCTACACTATAAGCAGTATTGTCTAATGGTAAAAAAAATCTACATTTTCATTCTAATTTTTCAAAAATATTGTTTGTGTAGAAAGGTAAAAATTAAAAGTTACTAATCAGGAGCAAAATGTTGAAATGATCTACAAAGCTCATTGTAGACTATTCCTAATTATTTTTGATTTTCATGCCTTCAAATACTTATTTATTTTTTA
Source organism: Choreutis nemorana (assembly GCA_949316135.1). Lineage (NCBI taxonomy): Eukaryota > Metazoa > Arthropoda > Insecta > Lepidoptera > Choreutidae > Choreutis > Choreutis nemorana. The sequence continues at coordinate 6,687,331 of OX438609.1, forward strand.
CTCATATGTTACGGTTGACCTTACTTTGAATATAGATACCTATAATATTTGATGTTGTTTTTTGATATAATACAAAAGTAATTTGGTCATCGTCTCGAAAAGCTTCAAACACTAAAATATCAAAACCAGTTTTTTATTTTATATTTGGCATTTATATTTAGCTGTCTGCATACCAAACCAGTAGGTAAATTAGAGTAAATATTTCTCAATTCAGTAGGTAGCTAATTTGGAAATTATATTTGCTAACAAAATGACATTTAAGAATAGTAGCTTTTCCACCCTTAATTAACACAACAATATCATTAATTACACAATTTAATAACACAAACGAACCACCAAAAGACAATTACAAAAACAAATCTCATCTTTGCCGTCTTTCTACTTAAAATTAATGAAACAAACAAATGACGTTCTTATTCTTATGGACGTGGTTTTATTAAAATTTAACAAGATTAAGCGACCGCAACGCAAATTTTTATGGACAAAAGAATTTGGCTTTCTCATTAACTGCTAATTATCAACTTAATATTCTTAATGCCAGATAATAAAAACGTTGCTACCGTATTTCGGAGAAGCGTTCTAAATAGCCAAACCATAAAATAGGTTGTTTATTAACGATTTAAAAAGATGAAACCAACGATAAAATGCGAACCAAGTAAGTTACGATCCATTACCACCATAACATAAATAGAAATAGTTTTAACATAATCTTTAAAAAATTGCATACGAAACCACATAATAAAGCCAATGGTCAGTCAAATGATAAAAATTTGTATAATATATAAATCTTGTTTTTTTTTTCTTAAATAAAACTTATTTTCTAAATATTTACTTTGATCAACAGCAATTTATATTCTAAATCGATTTGTCTCCAAATGTTTTATCGATCTTCGAAAATATTCTTAAACTTACATAAGAATTCGGGTGTGAAAACATGGAAATTAGAATATAAATTGAATAAAAGCAAATATTGTTTCGTAACAGACTTAAATAAAATTAAAAACTCTTTAATATTTACAGTGGTTAACATATTACTTCGGGACCACACGTATAACATTGTGAAACAGGTTATTTAACATAATTTTTAGATATTCCTTTTTATAAAGTTAATGAAACCAATAACATATAATGATTCGGGCTGGTCTAACTCTCGTTAACTTTTTATAACAAAAAAGAACTCGCTCACTGTTTAATAATGGGCTAAAAAAAATATACCAAAACACACGAACCTTTCATCGTAACTAAAGAAAATTACGTCAAATCATGTGGATATTATTTTTTTAGAAAGAGTAACATGTGGTAAATTGATGTCGAAAGGAGGGAAAAATAAACAACATAACCATACCACGGTTTTTAGAGGCAAAAAAAACATAATAAGTCTCGAAATAGGTGTCGCACTTCTCAAATTATCGGTACGAGGAAACTAGTTTTGTCTGAGGAATTTTATAATGTATTCTGATCGAGGACCGGTCGGGGAAACGCTCCTCAGGATATCGTTTGACACATCCTCTTGTCTTTAATTTATTTCGACTATTTATTCTTAATTCGCCCATACATCCTAGTGATGGGCGGCCCTAGACAAATTAGAGAGCAATCATCGATATTTCCAATGATAAATATTTTTAATAACATCCGTTCAAAAATGCGTTTAACTTTTAGCTCGGAGCTTTTGCTATCAAACCATCGCAGGCCGCAATATTGTTTTAAAACGTAGGAAAATGCGAAAATATTTTCCGTGAAGTTTTAAAATTGCTCAATTGGAAACTGAAATAAGAGTAAAGTGAATGGTTTTTTAAAACCCAGCGATTACTACGTAAAAGCCGGTAGTCGTGCGTGAATCACGCTAAACGCACTGACAACTGTTGTGCAACGATGTACGCGACCTGTACGTGCACAGACCTACTACACTACACAAACAATTACAATAACTACCTACAGAACATTTTGAATTATTATTTTAAAATTAAATAAAACCTTCACATCAAAACGCCGCGATTTACCCTTGTGCCACTCTAACTTGGGTAACTAAAAAGCTTTCGAAAATAGGTAGATTGTATTAATAATTAGCCAAAGGTAATGGACGGATCTTTTACGTCCAGTTACAGCTATTTAATTAAATAGCTCATCTAGCCACCATAGACTCTGTACTATGATTCCCCGCGATGGATTTACAAAGTGCGGTCATCCACCGGATTAGCGACGGTCTGTTATCAGTCGAATGCAGTTACCAGCTCCACCCCATAGGAACCACCACTGTAGACAGAAACAACCTCATACGACACACCCAAGAGCGACAGAGAAAGAACATCTACGAAGACATCTTAAGAACGTCAACTAAGGATTTGGTCTTTTGTCCCAGTTACCCAGTTTCAAGAAAGTGTCCCGAACATACAGATAAACTTACTTATATAACACAGAGTTGTGTTTTAGCTCTTATCTTTTGAGTGCTGCACGTTATAGAATTCTACGAATAAGTTTATTCTTTGATATTAAGAAATTGAACCCAGCATTGTCTCCATTTCTCATGACAAAACCATATCTAGAATTTAAGTGTGCACTTATGAGTTAAAAGATTTTTTCAATATTTCTTGTATAATTTATAAAGAACAAATAAATAGCCTGGAATATAAAATACTTAAATAACTATTTTTACTTAACAACGTTATAATAACTGAATCTCTCACGGTTCCTTCAAAGAATCAAGATCGAAGTTTGTCAGATTAATTTGTCGTCTTGTCTCGCCTGAAATCGTAACTGTCACCTATCAGTTTCATTCTAGAGCCAGTTAAACATCAATGATGTCATCAGTCCGTTTGACATTTTAACTGAAACTCTATCTAGTTTTATGATCTGACGGTGATAATCTAGTTGACGTATTGCTTTAATTGTGACGTAGAGATGACTGATGTGGTTATTTAACTTATAAACAATTACTATAATTTATTAATAATTATTTATTATCTGAAAACTTACATGAATACAAAATGTTTATGAGCCAATTACAATTATCGGTATGAAACCATGCCTGCAGCCATTAATCCCACAAAATTAAATCTAATTTAGAAACAGTATCTAGGTACGAACAGTAATTAATACTCAAAACACAGAATAAAGTATTAGGTACAAAGCCCACAAATGAATAACAATGATTTGTTAATTTTTTGTCTTAAATTTTATTTACTGGTCATTCCTAATTGTCTTGTGAAAAAAGGAACTTTATTTCCTGATCGTTTAAACTAGGCTTGTCTGTTAAGGCAGAGATAAAAGGAGGAAATTGCCTATTTCGCAAACAAGCAACCTATTACAAGTCCAGATACGCTATCATTCGTGTAATCACTCGTCAACATTGTTTTACCGCTCATGCGCTTTTGTCTGTGGTTTTCCTTGGCTTTTCTTTGACAATTCCTTCGAGCTATTTATGTTCAGTCAATAATGAATTTCCTTATTACGTCTTTTGCTATGTCGAAATTAAAGCTACCTATACCTATTACCGCAGCTAATAGTTCATAAATAAATAAAACAAAAGCAGACCGAGACCTCAAATTGATTCCGACAAACTATTTTGAAACAAAAAGTCAGTTAAAATCGTTTCACGTTTTAAATGCAAACAAATTGACTAGGAGACTGACCATGTCAATCACTCAGCTAATGGTAGACGTAGATGTTATCTCGTGTACCATAAGCGTCCGTGTCAGCAAGCCAGGCCGTTATACAAAAAGGCTTATTGAAAAATTATGAATTTAAAGCAGTAGCTTGCATCGGCAAAGAGTATTTCAAGCAGAGGCGACAGTTATATAAAACTACCTATTACATATAGTATACCATTGCTTCAAGTTCATTGAAAAGTGGATACAAATCTCAACTGTATTACAGAAAATAACATTTCAACGAAATCTTTCATTATGACATTTTTGTTTCATTTAACCAATATTCCAGAACAACTTTACAAGCTGTCAAATTTTCTACTGAACCATAGAAACATCTAAACGCTGATGGTAGTAAAAGCCAATGGTACTAAATGTTAGTGTTATTTCTATGCGACTCTATATTGGTAGCGAGCGACCGGTTGTGAACAAACGAACATAGTCAAAGATACGGACATCCGTGCCCCCGGCCTCGGCGATACCATACTATATTAACAGCCTATCGCTGCTTCGTCAACTTGATAGCGATTTATTATTAAAGCTACAAAATCATAGGAACGAACCATTTTCGTCAAGTATCACTTCCCATTTGTGTATTTAATTAGTTAGTTTGTATCACAGACAAAGTAGTTGATTTCATGTTATATTATATTTTAACTAAAAAGAAAACTAGGTTAAAGTAAACTTAAGACACGCCACACCAAGAGTGAAAAACAAAATAATCTTAGATGGTTCCGCCAAAAATATAATTAACCTCAATAAAAATTTCGTACGATCACAAACTTTTTTGAAATGAGAATAAGAATCGGCTCTATTCTAGACTTTTAATACATATAGCAAAAAATATCTTCCAACTCCACCGGAACCTTAAGTCGTGCGACCCGTGCGTCCTACTACCCGCACACCGTTAGCCATGTCTAACTTTAAACCATGCTTGGCTCATAACCACACCTCTATACCAGCCGACTAAGGTTCAAAATACCGCACATTTTCACACACGTTAGAGTGTAAGGTTTCATAGATATTAATCATAATTTCTACTGACGCGATCCGTTCAAGTGTTTTAGAGGACTGCCTTTATAGAAAACACTCGAAGCAAATTATACGCAATCGCGCATAGAGTCTAAACTGTAGTTATTTGACTTGCTCGCATCGGTTGTCAGTGTCTAGACGTAAATTGTTTATGTGAAGATTGTTTCCCTTTTACGTGTTTCAGTATAAAATGTACCTAAGGATTTAAGAGAAATAGACTTGAATTTTTGGTTTAAAAACAACAAGTAGAGATGTACTCGTAAAAAGCAAAAGTTTATTAACTAAATTAACCCTAACATTTTTCGGTTTGGTTAATATAAAGCGAAATAAAGTAATAGATACTTTAAAAGTATTTATCAATTTTCTAAGCATGAGGTCGATAGTTGAGTAGTTACAGGTGGTAGATCTACGTGCTGGATCGTCTAGGTTGACTCATCCTTCTATTTCTGCCGCGCAACCGAGCAATTTTTTGTGTGTCGGCTCGAGATTCAGTAACTACGGGCCCAAAAGGTATCTTAACCTCTAGATGGGCAATGCATAGGCGGTGCTCTTGGCATTCTAGATATGAACGGCATCGTTGTGTCAATAGGTATCACATTCAATTAGGTGAACCGTCTGCATGTTTGTGATGTTCTATAAATGAGATAGAACCCGCTTACAGACTGACGGACAGACAACGAAGTCTTAGTTATAGGGTTCCGTTTTTCACCCTTTGGGTACGGAACCCTAAAAAGAAAAGAAAACAAATATAAAAAGACCAATTCCTATTAATCAGCATTAAATCATACATACATAGCTTTTGTTGGGAATCCCTTGACTTATCACGTTTTGTATATCAAATCTATTGTGATCATGATATCAATCAACAAAATATGCAATAACAAGATACGATTTACGATGTCCTTCCTTCAATTTCCCGTTCACAACAATCATTATTCGCCTTAAGGCTTTCTCATGGCGTTGATAAGCACATTCATTTAACAACAGTCTTATTGACGATGTAATGTTATTGAAAACATAATAGCGAATATATTACCAAACCCTTATACAGCCTATGCACTAACGACTCTCACTTAGATATATGGCTATACAAATAAGGAAAGATGAAAATTGGATAATTGTCCACTCGTGAGACCTGCAACATTTGCCAGACAATATAAATCTATTGATTTGTTGCTAAAGATTAACAATTTAACAAAGAAGTTGAATTATCGAAACCTCACTTTTTTATTTACAATACTCGGTTAGTTATAGCGCTTAAAAAAGAAAAAAGCTTATTGTAAAAAAATCATTAGTCTGTATTGAATGTTTGATCGACGGACAGATGGGCCAATCATCGCAATTTGTTTGGATGCCAAACTTGATATACATCGAGAGCACTCGAAGGCAACAATCTTGATTGTATATTCTTTTATTGCAATATTTGTACAAAATTACTTTTGTTCAGGAGTACAACGTTGTAAAAAGTAATTGTGTCCACCAGAATTTACTTTTATATTAAACTAAGTAGGTATATAAGCACTTAAAGCTACAACATTGTTCAATCAGAAGATTTTGGTAAGTAATCGAAAAAAAATAAAGTTTTAGGAGTGTTGGATTCTAACAAGCTTATCCTTCATTTGAAATATTTGTCAAATATCTATACCAGGTGACAATGTAATGAATCATTAGCCTATCTCGAAATAAAGAGCACTGTTTAACAGAGGAAGCGATAAGATTTGGTTATTTTAGTTCAACGGCCTAACAACAGTATAACTGGTACCTTACAGAGAACGAGATGAAAATATGTTTTTCAATAGCAGTATCCTGCTCACTCACAAGAAAATAAGTTCAGGGTACTAGAACCTAAAAACGAATTATTGTTTTAGTACATTTCTTATCGAACCGTGTAACATGTTTTCATGAATAAGGAGTTATTATTAAATAAGTGACATAGTTTTTGAATATCCAGAATTTCGTTAATACATAAATTAAATGATATGTGAAACAAGTTGCTTTAAAAATATGTTCGCAGTTCTTTAATAAGATTGTATAATTAATCAAAGAATAACAAATGCAATATTAATATTGAAGTAATCTATCACAAAAAATTTTTGCAGGATTATTATGTGCGCAATCTCAATTCCTATATGACTAACTATTATATACACTTCTAAATATAACGGTGACATCCATTTAACATTCTAATTACAAACATTACATATTAACTCAATTACGTATTCATCAAACACGCTTGCTATCCGGATATAATTACTGTTCCTTTGACCTATTTACCGAGACATAACTCAAACGGTTTAGTTCAAATGCTGACTTATCCCTGATGAATACAAGAGAAGGCCGCGGAAATTTCCATGGAAGAGGCTCACCCTGATACGTAGTAAGATGATATACAGGATTCTAAGCCAGGATCCTAAAGCGTTTTGCAGCTTCAAAAGGCTTCGCGGAGTTCACTTCCCATGCTTCATAGAGAGGACTCGTAGAGGTCCTTGTTTAGAGATCAGTAGTGAAAAGGCTTATTTTTGAGGAGTTACTTACGTAGACTTACCAGATACAACACCGTGACATGATTTTAAATTCTTAGTCTTATTGTATATCGATCCCTTTCCAAATTATCGGAAAACATAACAACTTCTTTTCACATGATTTTGACAAGTGTTCAGTGGAAGGATATAGAGGAGCTAACTTCTTTGATTTGAAGACCTCGGTGGCGCACTGGTGTTAACCGGCGACTGCTACACTAGTGGTTCCGGGTTCGAATCCCGGCGGGGGCGGAACTTTGTGTTATTTGCAAGACGCATTATTTCGCTTACCGGTCATAGATGTTGTATTCTTATCTATGTATGTAGTATATACCATATCGTTGCTTAGTGCCTGCGATACAAGATAATCTTAATGCAGGTCCGAGTGTAAGTGTATATGGTGATGCGGTTATTATTATAATTATTTGAAATTTAAATTTGAATTAAGTTTTCTCATGCGAACCTTCAAACTGTACTATCTCCTTAGCATGGGTTTTACAGCAAGCTTCTTCAAATATGGTTTAAAAGATTTACTTGGTATCGGCAACGCACGCGTGATCGATCAATCTGCTAACGTGGGCGTCCATTAGCCAGTAATTTCAATTTACAGGTATACTAACGTATAAAAATTGTATCGAGAACACAACACCTTAACTACTGTTCCTCGCGTATACTACGGGTAGTTCATATTTAATGACGTCATTAACTGCTAGAGACTGTTTCCTTGCGTGAGGCCCGAGGGCCGGAGTCTTTGTCACCAAGACAGGAGTGCGAATTAAAATTAACGGCCTACCGGATACAAAGGATACACCGGGTTAGTAAAACAAAGGTTAGGATGTTTAAGTAAGCGGGTAGAATCGAGATTGCTTTTAGCTCTTAGTTAGACTTGAATAATTCTATTGAAATACAGTCTACAACCCCTCGACTGTCTTGACTTCAAACCAACTATTACTGTTTAACTTGGGGAGATTAAATGTTTAGCTTTTTTCACTTTAAGTAAAAAAAAACTACATTATTATTGCAGTTGATTTACTTGCCTTTTCCAAATACAAAAGGTTTTTTAAAATCTAAAATACATGGAATATGATTTTTAAGGAAATATGTTAGATCAGCCAGTTTAGCGCTTAATCTTGCTGTTGCTTATTTACTATACTACCATTACTCTCCTTCTGGAACAGTTGGTTAAAATAACGATGCTTCAAGTACATTTTACACTCGTCAAACCGATAAAGGTAAAGTTTTATTTGACATTTAACCCGTTTTTTTATTACACAACCGTCAAAAACGCATTCTTCGGTTATCAGTTCTTTTGTATTCAATTAGCCTTGCGCTTGGTTTGCCGATGCCTTTCACGATGACAGTGGTAACCATCGTGGTCAGCTGTCAAAACGTCCAAACAATCAACCAGCCTGACCGTCCACCACGTGATGAGCTCTAACACTACAAAGACGCATTCAATCTAATCCATTACTTGCTATTCTTACTCTCACTATTTCTAACTCTTTGACGACCCGCTGTTGGATCGTTAATTTTTTTGATTCCTCTTTTTGGTTGGTCTCATATAGTACAGTTTCTATTCCTATTGATATTTGAATTGGGTATATTGTTGTCTATTAAATATTTTAGTTTGGGTCAGTCTGGGCGTGATGTGGTTATGCAATATAACTCATACGGTTATAATAATATTAGATGTAATAACAAATTCATATAATACTTTTTGACAACGTGAACATGTTTTATAGGTGATATTATAAAATTTAAAATTTGGTTGAACCTTGTTATTTTGTCTTTTGCCTTAAAACACGCTATAAAATATTGATGGTTAAAATGAAAAATCAAACCCCACCGGGAATCGAACCGACAAAATGATACTTTTACTTCTTTCCATGCTATATTTAGCCTCACAAAACATTCCAAAAAATCAATTCCCTTTTTTGCTCTATTCTTTTGTAAGAACACTATGATAACTGATTTTAACTATTTAATTAAATTAATAGTTATAATTAATACAGCTTTATACAGTTAATAAGATACTCCCACGATTGTTATGATCTCATCCAATACAAATGTCAATCTTGAAGATTAATTTTCTTCATCTAGGTATTTAGTGCTTTACCTATAATGTGTTCGTGAATAGAAACATGACTCATTGAATATTTGTGCTAGTGTGTAATGTTGATTAATAGTTCATTATTAATAATCTATAATTACATCGTATAAGTTTCTTATTGTAAATATGAAGATTTTGGTCTAATAAGAAAATCCCCTTACAAGGTAAATATTATTAATGTTTGTTTTATACGACCAGTGTAGTAAGAGACAAATAGTAATTATAATTGTACTGGGTATTCGGGGCACACTCGCTACTCAGTCCCACCACTGCAAGCCCTGTTCACCAGGATCAATAGTGCCGTCCTTTGATCGAATAATCAACGAATAATGCAGATGTGCAATGACGCACAGGCTGTGCCCGGCACCCTACCGGCTGTCTCGGGACCCGCAACGAACACAATCAGAAGAAACAGGAGGTAGGTAGTAAGAAACCGATTTCAGACTACTCTACTACTTCTACTGGATTACTTCTAGTGAGTAACATACTCACACATAGCTTACACAAAGAAAACAAAAATTTAAAACTAACATTGTTTTATTGTATACATAACTTACTTAAATCTTGAATAAGAGGGTCAAAAAGCGTACAAGCTTTTTTGTTCTGTGACGTCACGTATATCAATTGCTGAACATAAATAGGTAATCTTGTAGCACACGTAGAGACTGACAAAGATAGGTATCGGACATTACCGAAACACAGTTTGAGATACAAACACTAAGCCTACGGTATGTAAAGGAAACTAGTAAAAGTCGAACTTTAAAACAACATCATATAGCAATTGTTTGCTGTTTGCCGAATACTTCCCCGTAGGCATTCCTCACCGATAAAAATTTGGACGGAATAAAATATATTATTAAGATAAAAAAAGTTAATAAAACATACTTCAGAATCTTACACTTAAAAAAATATATATATATTTATGTCTATCGCATAACTACATTTTTGTTTGTAAGATTTCTTTCATTACCTCAAAACTTAGTTTTATTATTAAAGCTTACAAAATATTTTAATGCATAGTTTTACTTCCCAAATAAATTGAAAATGAATTAGAGATTTTTAAACGGAAAACAGAAAACGGTTTTATCAAAAATATAACGCAATCTTAGTTGAAAGTATTATATTTCAATAAACAGGTAACCAAAATGAATCTTAAATTGTGTTTGTCTAAAAAGGTCTCATCGAAAATATATAGACGCCACCCATATATATATAGCAATATATACTTACAATAATATTAAATTAAGCTATACTTAAAAGTCTCTCGCTTGCATATCAAGCGTCATCCTAATACAATTCCAATTGTATCGAATAATCAAAGCGCCGTGTCTATCGGGTCCACAATGAAATGCTATCTCCGCAACGATCGATATTTGTTACTTTCCGTTCCACAAACATATCACTGACCTTTAAATTTTTAACAACAAGCTATTTATTTAGTTTTTATTCGTATTGCCTTAAGATTGGAAATTCAGGTTTAAAAGCGCCAATTAAATTTCAATGCTTAGCAAAAATTGTTGCAATCGAGTCGTGTACTCAGCATTATCAACTACTTTTTTACTTATAAAGTCAAAAAAACTACCTAGCATCTTACCGAACCCTACAGTTCTTAAATAGCTGTAACTATACACTTTTACAAAACATTAATCATACACTTATAGAATACCGAATTATAAAAACAATAGACTCTAATAAACTCGCTTCAGCTTCAAATTTTTTGAAATGTTGACATTGGTTTTTAAACAATTCTGTGCTAGTGATTGCCGAAAAAGAACGTGTTTATAAAAAACTGACAAGGTATTAATAAAGATAAAATTCCTACGATACCACACACTAAAAACATTACAATATCCAGTAACTTTTAAAAGTTAACAAAACACAGCAATTAAACTCAGTTTTGGCAACTGTTTAAGTTGAAGATCATGTTATTTTTATAGCAATAGTTTTATCAATACCAAATTTACATGTAAATCGACTATAAGATAACAAAACATGACAATTTAATTGGGTTTCCAAAGTGGCTATAGATAAAACAAGTTTGGCTTTCAATCAAATATTGATAACAAAATCAAATCAACAAAACTGCCTACGATCCTAATTTAACGACGAAAATTGATGACCAGTATTAATAGATTTCGGATTACGACTCGTCAAGGAAACTACAGAACTAACAACTATTTTAATCCCTACCTGTTTATTTTGACTATAATTTGAATTTGAAACAAGAATCAAATGGTTTTTATAAAGAAGTTTATTTACTAACAAATATATATAAATACCCTACAAAAGAATAAGTCGTATGAAGGATCTCTTTGCAACGTACATTGCACTATTCATTTAATATTTCTGAACGTTTTGTATCTTATTACAAAACTACCTTTTAAAAGCAAATAAATAGTTCTGAAAGTCGTGCTAAGTAATATGTATGTGTAGCAGCCGAGAAAATTCGAAATAAGGGCACGTCCACACGACATGTAAATCTACTTAGGCACGTGTTCACACTGCCAACAACGTCTTCAGAGGCTTGGATCTAACTTAATATGTTGAGCTAAACTAAGTATTTTCTATGTTCTTTCTAACTTAACGTCAAAACAACGTTGAATATATTAAGCTATGAATGAATAATGAAGTTCTATTCGAGATTGTTTTCACGTAAATTGTAATGATTTTCGATTTGTTCAGTAAGATAATCAAAACAAGCATAAGATCAGCATGTCAGTAGAAAGGTGTTTTATTTGAAATTCATAAACTATTAAAAATAGTCAAATGAGGATTTAGCTTGATAAAAAGATAGAGTATTGAAAGTGTCGTCTGATACTAATGACTGAAGAAATTATCAAATTATAACACTTGTTTCTTTGAATCAAAATACTCTTACAAACTCAACTCAAAAGAAGCGATACCAAAAACGGACTTGACAAATCAAATTCAAAATAAAGAAGCATCAAATTATTTTAAACGCAGACAGCCCATTTAAATGCAGCGAGCTTTTAAAATATCGATTACACTATTAATCATTGTTGTTACCGATCAGTTTTCCTAATCAAACAAAATATAAAACACTTATTATTAATATTCATAGGTAGCCATTTATAAAACACAAGCTGACAGCTCAATTTCGTCCGCAATCTGTTATCCAATAGCCGTACGCGCAATACTATAGTTGATATTAATATACTGATACAAAATAATGTTACTTGATAAATTGTACAGGTAATTTTATTTAATACTCAAAGTTTCAGAAAATGATAGTGTTATATTATCTCTGAGACATCACACTGTGATAAAGAAACTGAGTAAATTAGGGATGCAACTTCTCTTCAAAAAACCATACTAAATTACATTTCTAATCAATTTCACCAGTGCCTGACCGAGCATACAGAATGAGAGATGAATTTTCAAATGTTATTGTGCTAAGGTCATTTGCTGTCAATTCGGAAGGTATAAAGAAACCCATCAGAAGTGCGTCTTATTGGTCGGCAAAAAGAGAAATATTTCCTTCACAATTCGAAGTAATTTTCTTGCTGGTTTATTTTTTAATTGGTTTTTTGGGCGCAGTCGGCCGGTGCCCGCGCAGCCAGCGGGTGGGCGACGGCTTCTTTCACTTCTCGTATAATTATAATTGTTTCATTAACTTATTCTGGCAATTATTACAATTTTCCCTCTCTCGCCGCCGAAAGAAGCTTTTCGGCCAAATTCCAACTAATTAGCGAAGTAATTGCTAATTTAACAAACGCTACATCAAATTATGGACATTTTTTTTTCAAATTTATTTTTCAAACAACAAAGCAAAGTGAAATAAGATTGAATTACACGACAACGTTTATAATAGTATAGTATTATTTTTATACACAAAAAATTACAATAAAATGTGCAAATTATCAATTACCAAATATTTATTAAAAACTGTTAAGCAATTTTACTTTATAATAAAACATATTGAAATCCCACACAAAACAAACATCGTCCCAAAAGTTCAAAGCCCAGAATATCCAAGTCATTGTCATCTAACAGACCATTATAAATTTCACCGTAATAAAATTATAATACAAAAAATACTTTGTTTTTAACAACCATAAAAACAAAGAAAAATTCGTAACAACCATATGGCGAACCTTAAATCGCTCGCATTATACAAGATTTATAACAATTTCATTTGTTTCGATTTACATTGATTACTCGTTTCTTTGAACAGCAAAAAATAACTGGTCCGAAGAAGCAATGGAGATCGAATTAAGCAAAAAATTTCGGGAGCACCATGCGGTGAGGATCTGCTACATTTTATTATTTTGTGGCTCCCTGCTGAGAGCCAAAATCAGGAATGGACAACCTTGGAAATTTGATTTGAAATATTCATATTACTGCCTTTATAAATTGCACCTAATTTACTGCACAAGAAACACACCCAAAGCATCTGATAGGATGAATATTTTGTTTAACATTATGAATAGCTGATTGTTAGTAATAACAATCACAATTAAATTAAATTAAATTAAATTCACAATGATTGTATGTATGTAATACATACGAGTACATTTAATTCATACTAAACCCAATAAAAATTGAATAAATTAAACTAAATAAAATTTCTTGTTTTGATATTCACATTATAGAATTACGTATAAAATTATATAAATACAGTATTCGTATTTATGTTAAAAGTTAACCAAAATGGAATAACTTTAGTATATATCTTACCTAAACTTCATTAATAGTCCTCTCTTTTGATTCTTCGGTCGTCAGGTAAAATGTTACGAAGCCCTGTATGCAAGGTTGGCTCTACAAAAACAATGTTTGCGGTGAACATCACATTTTTTTTCAAATGCCGAAATTCCGAAAATCCGCACTCAAGCGCAGGTAGCAATCGAATCTTAAAACTATTTGTATTTCCGAAAAAAAAAAAACAAACAATAGGCAACTTGCGTTCTAACCGACAAAGATTATGAGAAATATGACAAACCATATGTTGTTTCTATAAAAAATATCGGGTAATCTGTGGGCCTTCATGTTTGGAGAGTGAATTATTCGTTATTAGTTGTTTAGTCGGTCTTGTTACAAATAAGATTACTATTGTGGATACGCCATTATTGTTGGCTTTTCAAGTGGAAAAGGAGTTTCTGCGTCGATCGTTTTCTTCTATCGGATTTTGTGCAATTAGTAAGCATTAGTGTTGCAAGCGAAATGCAATGAGCTGAGAGATGGGGGCAGTCAAGAAAAGAAACCACTACGATGCCTTATTAAGAGAATTTCCAAAGCAAATCCCCTTTAAATGGAATGCTAGGGGTTTCAAATACTATTACAAATCTTATACTTTTAATTACAATGCAACGCTGTAAGTACCTATTTGGTTAAAACTTCACCTTTCAGGCCACATCAATCAGTCACAGTATCTACAATCTATATTAATAATCGTTTCTTATGCAAATAAAGGATGGATATAAAAGTTGTCGCTGTGGACAAGGCGCGAAAGCTATTTTTAGTCAATGTGTTATGCATAAATATTACTTACAAATTTTTCCTAACTTCTTAGTTCTCGCCAACTATCTGTCTATTCCCGATGGCCCCGATGGCCGTGTCCCCGTTAACGGGGATATCGACATTTTATTAAAATAATAAAAAATCTGTTATGGATGTTAGCTGAAGAAGTGTAATCAGTATTTTTTCTGTCTAATTCTAAATCAAAATAACTTTATTAACAAACTTGCTTTTGGCTGCCACATCTACCGCGTTAAATTCATATTTTTGTTTTTTATGTCCTTAAGTCCTAAATGTCCTCCTAAAGTCTATTTTCAAATGGTAAAATATGTATTAATCGTATGAGTAGTTTGTAAATAACATATTCATATCTACAAACTCACAAAAAATTACCTCTTTATAACAATAGTATCCAATTACTTAACAATAACAATAAAATGAAATATTCAAGTACAATTAAACATACAAAAAAAATTATTACTTAAACTCAAAACATTAATACAATTCACACATTTTTTTCCTTATAAAAACGCACTTTTACAATGTCTTATCCACGATATTATGTAGCGGTCGCTCATTAAGAACTGGGTTGGTCTCGTTCCTCTTCACCCAATGATAATAATGAACTATTATTATTTTCCTACTCCTATGTAATTATTAGCTTTTTTCTAACATTTCCGTCCAAATTACACGCCGTAACGACAACGGTCAACCCGGCTACTTGAATATTTCCTTCACAAAGCACTGATTACGTTTGTAATTACTGAATATACAACGTTTATTATGCATCAATGTACCTATTTGATCGCTTTATTAGACGATATTGTATGTAAAAAAGGAATAGCATCCGTTTGAAAGGGTTAATAAGTTGACTAATTAATAGTTGTACAGAAAGATTCATTTACGTATGGAATAAAGAAGGGACGTTAGAATTTTTAATTGATCATATGAACTGAAAATAACATATTTTAATTAAATCATTGCCAATTGCCAATTGAATCAATCAATCAGAATCTGATTGATCTTTGGTTTTGTTAACAAAATAACACCAGTATGATGCTTTATTAAGGGTGCTTACAAAGAAAACATGACTTTAGCAACATCAAAGTCTATTGGGAACATATGAAGATGAAACCATTACACAATTCAATATTCAATACACTCTATTCAATATTTTATTACAAAAGATCAACAATCACAACAAAAGTTAATGAAAGCTTACGAAAAATATTCACGAATTCTCGTTTGCTCAAAGACGCCAATCAACACCTCGAATGCTTGGTATTGCATAAATAGAAGAAATAAATTTGAATTGTGTATTCATCTTGTATTTAACTTACTGAGGAAAATTTTTATGTTCCTCAGTTTTGCTCGGGTAGACATTTGTAGTCTTGTCTTGTCTTAATATGTGAACTAAAGCTTACAAAAATTATAAATGTTGCAGCAATAGAGCTTATATCAATGTACATTTGAACCAAAAAGATGCTCCGCTTATTTAGTAGACGATATACACGTCGAATAGTCCAACAACATAAACGTATTATTTTAAATTAAAACTACAGATAACAATTCCTTAAGTAATGTCAAAGGTTTTGGACTAAAATTGACTGAAACATAAAAAATCATGCGTACAAAGAACTTACTAACAACATTAAGTTCATTAACATAATAAATGTAAACAAAAGTGCAATAATTTGTTTTCAAAAGTATGTATTGCGTACTTATTCAGATAATCAGAATCCACATGCCCGTACATTAATCACTTCAACACATTTACAGTGATTTCATACTGAGATTTTATTTTGCACGGCAGCTGTGGGGGCTATTCTAAAAGCGATTTTAATTTAAAAAATCAAGCATCTAAATAAAATATTGCTTGCAAAACCTAAACACATTGTATAAGAACATTGGAAGGTAAGTTTCTAGTATGTAAATAAAAACCAAAATAACTACAACTGAGAAGAAAAATATGGAAGGGCTATCTATGATTTAGTTACAGTTAACCTCAAGACACACAATCTACTGTTTTTTCCGACTGATTCTTCAGTAAAATTACTGAAGTATCAATAAAATTTTTAACATGCCAATAAGTGAACACACATCCAGTCACACTTTCACCCACAAACATATTGTCTTCATCTAAAAATAAGACGAAAAATTATTTCTGTAACCTTCTTAGCGCTAAGAATAAACCCAGATCGAATCAATATCGTGATATGATTAATTATTTTGAGAATAGCATTCGAGATTCATAATAATCATGAACCAATCGAAAGGTATTGTTTAAAAAGTCATGAAGGATTTATTCTTGCTCTGTCATTTAATTTATAATTAAGTAACTTTGATTGTATCTTCTAATAAATAAAATTTACGCCTGTTTGAGCAATATGAACTGTTCATTATTTTGCAATAGGTATAGTGATATGCCAGTCTTTGTTATTTTTAACTACATTTCAAATTAATTAAGTTTATGTAAGCTAAGTTTTTTGAAGAAAAACATGACAATCTGAGAGATTCGTTGTAATCGTAACATTTATTTTGGTAAGTAATAATATTTCTCTCAAATAAAATTTAATTTCTCATAGAGGCGAAGTCAGATAGAAATCAATACTCGAGTCATGAAAATAAAAACCTTGGGGTCAATTATTTTAAATTAGGTAGCTCAATGTTGAGATTTATTTCATTACACAATATCACGATTGACTTTCTATGTTGTATTTAAATATGTACAGTAGTCAATCAGCGGAATTCTATGCCGCGGTAATAGAGTTTAATTTTCAATAAGTAAAACATAACTGCATCTGTTTCCGTTGCATAACACACGAAATAATCAAACGCGACCTTTGCACTGTGGAACCTCGTTCTAACTATGTTAAAGTATGTAAATAGACCATTTGATTGTGTAGGACGAACTGATAATTTTGTAAAAATAATCGCTGGAATCATGACATTAAACATCGAACATGGTTATTGAAAATTGTGCGGATTGCGAGTGAAAAACATAATTATATAGTTTAACGTTAGAATAAAGGCTTGCGCAGACGAGACCAAAATCCCTGAATAGGATGTAGTATATTATGCATGCGGTACTTTTAATTCGTGGAATCTATTTTGAAGGACAAAAAAATACGCCAGGAATGGCCTTGATTAACAATCTAGTTACTATAACTTACAAGACTTTGGCTGATCGGCGTCTTGTAGTTTGAACTTATTAGCTAGACCAAGAGACATGGTTTTTTTATTAAATCCTTACAAAGCTTATCAGTGCATTTGTTCAGTACACTTAAATAATTTAAATTCGAAGATTACCTCCGACGTACAAACCTCATCTCTTTATAGCATTAGTATGGAAATATTAATCAGTTTAAAAATCCCAATTAAAGGTAGGGTAGCAGCAGGATCCTTATCTTCAAATAAAAAACATGCAAAAATTAAAGCATAACTTGTGCAATGCATAATATTTCCTGTTACACCTCGGTTTTGCACTTGAGATAAAATCATTGGTCCATTAGCCAGCTTCTTAGTACGTATTTATCACTTCGTTCAAATTATTACTGGGCGGTGCCATATGAAATAATAAATTAGAGGATTTGTAAATGATTCACGTATAAAGGTATTATGTTGATGACTAAGCCGGAAAATAGTCGATTTTAATTATAGGTATCAGTGCCTTTGATTTATTATAAAAGTCATTAAAATTCATAACGTTATGCCGAATGACAGGAAGTGTTGCGAATTAATAATCCCTATCTACGTGTTTTACATACCAACTCGATAAGAAAGTAGAGTTAGTTGGTACAGGATTTACAACTAGCATTTGCTGTAGATTATATGTGTAGTGACTTGCATTGTGAAATTTATTAGAGATCATCTTGATTTGAGTTTTTTTCTTTTGTGTTTGTTTAGTTAAGCACATTTAATCAAAGCTGCATATAATAGAACTAAATACAACTACATCCATAATGCAAAACAATTGTAAAGTGTATTTATTTATTCATCACTATAGTCATTGAAGGTACACGTATCTTTATTAACATCAAATTTATTTCTTTTATTAACAATTAATTTCTCATAATTATATATTATACTATTCACTAATTGTCTGAGTACCAAATTTAATCACTAATGTCGATAAATAGATATTTCTATGCAAAATTACATAATTTCAATAGATAAAAATATCCAAGACCACCGAAGAACTACTCTACTATGTACTCGTAGATATGATCGAGAAGCAAGCTTAAACTTCATTTAATGAACATTACACTACGTTATATGGTTAAGATTCAAGCTGAACGCAAAGGTCTAGGCTTCTTGCAGATTTATACTCAAACAAGCCGGACGTTTTTAAAGTAGGCGTTAAATAATCCGATTGATGAGAAGCTGTTGTGACTCAGCTAGACAAGTATTAATGTTATGTATAGATTAGCAGATTAGCATAGACTAAAATATTCAAAAACGAACTCATAAATTTACAAACTACATTTTAGGAAGCTCCCAGCATTTCAGGTAGTTACACGACTTGCCATAATAAAAACCGAAGCTATAAATTCATATTTCTAATTTTCCCATACTTAAAATTAAAATTTAATACCGAAAGTTTTTGCCCCAGACACGGCCACCAGCCGTCGAAAAACAACAATTAATAAATAAATAAAAATGGTTCGAGCGGACTGTTTCAATTCATTCTGAGGGCGGAGCCGCTTAACATTCAAGGGGAGGGTATCTCTCAAAATCATTAGGCCAGGAATGTCTTCAAACTGAACTTGGTATAATTTCGGTGCCTGTGGGCGGATATCGCTTTTGTCTTTAACTTTATAAAAACGACAAAAAATCACAAATGCCAACTTTAATATTTATTTTCGATAATCAATACCTGGCCACGTGTAATTTCAATGCATTTCGGGATCATTGTTCTGGCTTGATGGCTGGACTCGTATTTTGCATTATATTCTTTGACAAGTTATCATTTGTTCCCAACATTGAGTCAGTCAGACATAAATTAATTTGAGTTTAATGCACATGTAGAATATCGTAAATAATAAACCCAGGCAAATTTAACATTAATTTCGTAGTGCAATATTGAGCATAAATTACTAGTTGATATACATAAAACTAACCATACCTGTCTATATTACTTTACTATAGCAACATCGTTTTAACAGCCACAACAGGTCAAGTCTCCCTTCATCAAGTAAAGGTCATATTTTATCAACCCAGGGTTAATATAAGTGGAAATGCGTCCAGTACAAATAAGCCCAGCTCTGTATAAGTCCCATTGAGAATATGATCTCTAGATAAACTATAGGTACAAATGTAAACTCCTCTTGTCTTTAATCTATGTTGTAGTGACATAATTTTTCACCATTCCATTACAATCCAGTCCATTTCGCCTAGTCGAAAACTCGTACATACATCGTATTTTTTTAATTTTGCTATCTCTTATCGTCCACTTTTAATCCTTGCATTTTTACACCCACAAAGTTTATGTCGTTTTAGGATTAAAACGCTTAGAAATATTCTCTTGACTAAACTATAAATGCGTGGTTGACGATTGGGTGGTAATATCTTATCTCTCTGGTGGAACATTACCATTGCCATACTGTTTTAAATTACCCGATCTCCAAAAGTGGCCCTTTATTACTTAAGCAATAAAATTCATAAACATTACTGTTTTAGGTAAAAGTGTAGCGTTACAGATAAAACCTCTATTTAGGATTAGATAAATAGTACGGTAACGGTATTCTACTTATTTTTATGGCCTTTAAGGCCTTTCTCTTTAATTGACGTTAGTGCCTACTTAAAATGCTTTAAGGCTGTTTCAACATGACATACCTAGTCATTATCCTACTCGTAAACTATATAGATAAGACCTTCTTTATTTAGGAAAGATTTGGGACAGTGAATCATTAAGGTAAGTTGATTGTTGCTAAAATACTTTTGTTGAGCTCTGAAAGTTGACGTTAAATAAAGCAAACTAGCAGCTAGAAAAACTGCATGCATTATTATTTGTAAAATACGCAAATGTTATATGTAGGTATGATAGAAAGTACCTTTAATGACCATAACTTGTTAGGCTTAATATGCCAAGTTAAAAATAATTATCTAATTCATAATTTATTGATAATATATTGAAAAATAAAAGCACTCCAACTAAACCTGTTGCTAATAACTCTCGACTGAGGCTTAACATACTATTTATTTATTGATAATTTCATATTTAAACACAGCATTATGTTTATGTTAGCTTTAATTCAACAAATTTACAATTCAATGTGTGTTATAAAGATGACTAAATATTGTTGTCCTGTCACACAAATATACTCGTAGAGTCAACAAAAAAAAGCTTAAAGAAAATAAAGTTAGTAACTTAGTTTTTTATTTATACCTACTTATAAAAATAATAATTCTTAATGATCACACAATTATGAAACTTCAACAGCTTACCTGAGTAAAATATCTGTCGTTGCATTCATTCAAAGTTCTCTCGTATATTCCATTAAGCAAATTAATTGCTTGCTATGGTATACTCACTTTCTTTTTAACAGTTGATACCAAAACTTTGTTCTTTCAGATCACTAAAGAACTTCGCTGGAGCAATTTTATGTCTAACAGCAGCGCTACCTATCGGACCCATATCTCACAATTTCGAAACTGAAACTCTTTCTTGACATACGCACCAACACAATTTGATTTAAATCTACTCAATTTCATTAGTCAGTTGTTTTTAATTGTATACCAACACGGATTTTTATATTTATCAATATATTATGATTTTTTTCATTGTTCGACCAGTTAGTTTATAGTATTTTATATACGATTTTATACAAATCTATTAGTTGATGTATGATGAATCTGCAGACCGTACACAGTAAAGGACTACCTAAATCATAAGTGTGCGACAAATCGTTTCGCCGGCGCGGCAGGGCATCGCCACTTGGAGCTCTACAACTAGGTAGCTAATGAATTTATTTACATCAAAATTCTATAACCTACAGCTGTCTAAGGAACAGCGGTTCAGAACTGACTACAATAATTAAAAATAATGGATCTAATATTAAGGTTGAGTTACCACTGAAAATAAATAAATGTCGTAAAGTAAAATAGTTCTTATAAACGAAATAATTAAATTTATATCAGAATGTAATAACAACAACAACTAGTGAGCTTATAAGATATCTGTTAAGTAGTACATTTTTTTAAATCCGATAAGGTGTTTCTAAGGTAGGATACGCATCTGTAATTTTGTTGTATGAAATTTTTTAAATTACTTTAAATGAATAAAATGGCTTTTAAAAACCTATCTAAAATTCTGTTCTGTTCTGTTCTGTTTCAATAAAAATATTAGTAAGTATGGATAAAATTTGGTGAACATGTGAACATGAGCATGGTAGCAGACCGCTGAATCCGTTCTTAGCTCTCACAGTGAGAAATGGTATTCCTATGTAAACTCGGTCTTTTTAACGCTCTCCATGAATACAGCTTTATTTTATTTATCGCTTGTTATGGACAAAACGGCTCTCGTATGAAACGCGTCCGCCCACACACAAGAACGCCTTAAAAATTGCTTATAAACTACATAATAGATAAATGCAACTGTGATAATGTCGAATATTTCCGGTTTTCTTTAATAATTTTGTGTATTAAATATTGATTTATTATTCATCGTTTTGTCATTCCTTATAACAACTTTAACAGTCCGATTATTTCAGAAAATAACCATATATAAGCGATAACGTTAAATGTGAATCGATTTTATATCTAAATTGAAAGAAAATCCTCATTTACCGCAATGTGTGGTGAAGTAAATTAATTAATATAGATCTATGGAATTTTAAGTTAATTAACAACATGTATCCGATAATTCAATATCTTTTTAAATTAATCTTATTGACTCAGTCGGTTTCACTCTAAATCACACAAAAATTCAATTATCTTTAGCTCGGCAGTTCATCATGAAAGGTAACTCATGAAACACAGACATATGACATTCGCATCTAATAAAACATCAGTGTAAATATTTATTTGGTTTCTTTTAAGTTGTGTAGACATAAGAAACATTGTGTTTTATATAGACGTTGCCGGCCTCAGGCTTGCGGCATTCTGATTTAAGACCTCTCCCAGACCCTTGCAAATTATTTTCCTTTACAATATTTCTTTGCTTGACATTGATAAACTGTGATTTAGAACTAGGTTATTAAACCCGGCGTTGCTTGTGGATAGTATCCTATTTTGTACATGTAATATGAAGCCTTAGTTTGCGATTCATTTACAAACAAACTGTTAATAATCAAGTTTATTCAAATTGTTATAAACGATTTAATAGAATTTTTTTAGCCCGTAGATATCAAATCCGCTACCCCTACGCGGATTACTAAGGATTTCAACTAGGCTATCCGGGTATCCTGATTGTAAAATACATAAATATTTAATACACAAGCTCTAAACACGCATATAAGCCTTATATAATAAACAATAAATGCAATATAGAGACGGGACATATGAATCAATTAATTAACAACTCTATCTATCTAATGATTTATTTATATTTTAACAACGTTTATCTGTATCAGACATTTGTCGCAATTTCGTTTCTAAATTAACGCGATGTAGTGAGTAATTCTGTTTGCCAGTAAATCCAAATGCTCGCGGGTTTATGTATTCAATTAAATTTTTTGTTTTGTACCAACAATCTTATTAGACGACTGTTTATATGTACTCGTCAACTGAAATGGGAATTGAAGTAGTGAACTGAGAGACGAAAAATTTATATTCGCTTCTACCTGCGATTTCCTCCACGTAAATATCATGTACTGTAACCTTCCATACTTAGGACAACCATAACAATTTTTTTCAAGATTTCATTTAAGTATGAAATATATCATAAAGTTCTGAAATTTTCAACTTTAGCCGCTCACAGAGCTATTGTATGGAATAGTAAGTAAGAACACCTGATTATAAAGTAACATTACGATTTGTGAATTGAGATGCATCTGGTGAAATGTTTGTTGTTTTCTCAAACTCAACAACGGAGGTTCGTGAGAACTAACCTATAACACTGAGTCCTCTTTATTCTTGTCACGAAGGGAATGATGGCCAGAACGAACAATAACAACCTCAATCATAAGTTTTTCTTCTTTGAAATTACCTACTTACCTACCTTTTAAAATAAATGTATAAAATGAGCTTAGACCAAAGCTAGAAGTTCAACTAATAGTTATGAAATAAAATTCAATTACATCATTATTTCGGATAGGATTTACTTAGGGATAAAAAATATAACAGTAAGGTAGAGTAGTTATGACGATACAGCTTTGGTAACAAAAATTTGGAAAAAATCCGCCATAGCCACGGAGAATCGAACCCCGATCCGGGTTTTAAAAGTACCTTCCTAGCTGACGAATGCGCGGAACCGTTCAAAAGCAACATATGAACAAACATTATTCCACATAATAACTGTAAATTACTTGGGAGCCAAATATTAAGAGAGTTCTGAACGTTTTATAGCTTAAGGTTTACAGCGGCAGTAAATACGAGAGAGGCAGGCAAATTAACAAATGAATGACTCCTCATTGAATAACCTCTACAAATTTAGCTTCACCAGTCAGAAAAGTGATGCCGAGATCAGTTATGATGGCTATAAATCAATTTTAAAACCTTTTTAATGATAACTCGTAAAATATGTATTGTAGAACGCAGTCCAGAATTGTTAATGCAACGAAAATATCACCCTGTGACCTGAATACTGTGCATTGGGAGCATCCTGTGTATATAAATTAACATGTTTACGATTTCCAATGAACATTTAGTTTGGAAGAGCACATTCTACTTTACGAAGGTGGATTGACAATACTTTTAAATATAAACATTGTTTAACAAATCAAATCTGCCTTTCATCTTTAACATTAGCATATCATATGAATAAAACAGTGAAATTTAACTTTCAATGGTACACGGTTTCTTTTAACCTTTGTCTAAGTAGTATTTTATTTTAATATCAAAACCACAAATGTAATAGATATTTCATACTAGTATTAAAATAAGGTTAACCAACCTAACACTCGCCTTCACGTAATGAAACTTTATATCTTTTGGTCCGGGAAATGCAAACAGTGGTTCCAGTCTCCAATATTATGTGAAAAACATTAAACCACTGCGCTCAGGTATTTATGTGTGAATCGTTTTCAACCACTATCCTCATTTCAATGTACCCTTACTACAAATACACCAACACATGTCTAGTTAAGCTGTAACTATACTATTAAATTAAGAACTTAATTTAGCACATATTCTTTTTACTTTTTGTATTTACATTTTAGACAAATTTGGAGGGAAATGTTTTCCTGATTTCCAGCAATGCCCTAATTATAGACATGAGGATTCGGTTTTTCGTTCACAGGGACTGAGCGGATGAACTGATTTTGATAAATTATTTAATTTAGTTATAAGTTTTTATTACAAACAAATATTTGCACACCTTTTCAGAAATGTACGGGTCTTCCTTAACGTGCAACGACATTGTAACCTACATTTGGGCAAATATTATTATTATTAAAAGTGAATGTTTTATATAAGTATATTAAATACAATGTATTAATAACATACTGGTGGAAATAAACAAAGTGGACTCATTGGATTCAAGCTTAAAGTTATGCTAAGTCTAGAAAGTTTTTCTCATACCAAAAATATCAGTTATTATGTATTTGTAAGCTTAATTTAGCTCCGAAAGTAAAATATATTGACCGCAAAACAGTCAAATTACTAAGTAAAACATTAATACAACAGAACTTGTATTCTCAATACAAACACAACGTCAATTAAGTAACAATTAACTGTTAATAAAAAATACCGCAGTCGGTACCTACTAAGTTTTTATAAAATTCCAAAAATCGTTATATAATAATATCTTATAATATAACCATTAATACTGATGCCACCCACAACTTAAGAAGCCAGTAACTTGAAGTGTCCGAAGTAAAAAGCCAAAGAAAAAACTCAATGCGATGTTGGCTTGTAAAGAATTAATATTTGTATAGGAAAGAGCATAGGTCATCATTATAGTGTATACAGTTAAAATTATTTTTTTTGCTTCGTATAAAGCGCGATAAAAATGCCAATATGTTCTTACAAACGAGAATTTATGTTCAATGTATGTAAATGAAGACAGTTCGATAAACCCGTCGAGACGTTTCACACCAAAATTCACACTTTTGCCAGTAGATAAAGTCTATTTTCCATTGATATGTTGATGCCACTGTTAAAACTCATAAGCGCATCTATTAAGTTCACGGGACGATGGTTTTTGATGAAAAAATTAGTTTTGTGTCGTTTAATTAAGATTATTTCGTTATAAATGAAAAAAAACATGAATAATTACAATGCTTAATTGTAAATTATTATGCTCGGATTTTTGACTTAAGATAAAGATGCTTTATGTTTGTAGATGATTACGTTATTATTTAATTGTATTAATTAAGATAATATAAAGCAAGCGGGTGTATGGATATAAAAATAAACAAGTAACTCTGCACTGGATTTTACTAGACTTTTAAAATAATTATCAATTTTTTGTTAAGTTTATCAGATTTATAATAAGAGATCTCTTCACTTCTCATTATATAATAAATAACATACAAATATCAAATCTTAAATAAAAACAGACAAAATTACACCAGTTGATAAAAATAAGGTAGGTTTTCATGTGTCAAATTTTAAAGTCGACCATTAAGGTGTAAATTCCCGTAAAATAATTAAAGCTTGAATCCAGGTAAAAACCCTATATCTTATCTCAATAGTAGTAGCTCTTGTATTATTTACACTTCTTATCAGAGAGAGCTTTTAAATTAAACATTTAAGACAAGTTTGTTTTATTTAATCTCCCTTGGTACATGTTTTTTCAGTACTTTTTAAGTTAAGTATCGGACAGGATCGGACTTTGGTTAGGATGGTAAAAGTTTAAAACAGTAAAAAAATTGGTCATTTTAATTCATTTTTTTACGTATTACTAAGAGTACGTTAAGACTGTTAATATTTTGAATTGGTATTTGATGGGTCAATATTGAAAAACGCTTCTTTCATACAAACAAATTTTAGATGTTCTAAAATCATTTTCGCCAACTTGTTTTACAAAAATAAAAGTAAAGAGCAAAGAAGTTAACTTATTCTCTAAACCCCTCCCAGCAGATCTGCAAGACATTATCATCGTTCTCGTTAAATAACTTAATCTGTGCTGAGTGGTTAACCACAACAATAACATTATCCATTACCTAGTATCCTATTAAGTTAAACTTAAGCTAACTTTTACCTTAGCCTTCTTTTTTACTAATTTTGGTATCGTTTTATATATTTTGTTATACACTAAGTATCGCCTTATATTTCCTAGTTAACCGTTCGTAATTTTCTTAAGAGATGGCGATGTCTTCAAATTGCAAAATCCCCAAACTGAATGAAAATAAGTTTAATGACATATAAATGAATGGATGATTCCATTTTTAGAGCTTCATCGCGTCAGTCTAGTAAGGGATCAAACAAGCAGACAAAATTTGTAGTCTACTTCCGCTTATATATTAGAATGGTCAAGCTTCTTCAATTCTGCGAATTCCATTGTTTGCTTATATACCCCAGAGTGAACTTACAAGGAGTATTTCTTTGTGAAATCTGTAAAAGAAGCTCGTTTAATGGATTTCTACAATTACTGAGTAAATAATCATACTGGGCTTATAAAGGTGCACATTTGTTGCGACATCTGAGTGTATCGTCTCAGGGCTAATATATATTGTATGTAAATTTTTAATTTTATTTCATTTAATGTTTTTTATTTATAAATAATCCAGTTCTATTGTCAATTATTTTGCTCACCTTTCTCTCTTAAAAGTTAGTTAAATAAAATTTATATACCTAAAACAAAATGTGTGTGCCAATTGTTGAAAAAAGTTCGATCTATTTCACTTTCTATTTCCATACCAATGGACGTTGTTTCAGTATCCATACAAGTCTATTGCTCAGTTTGTGATCACCACCGACTTTTGTAGGACCGATTTTTCCTCGTAGTCTTTTTGTCAATTTTGTGACCAACTTTTTCTTGGACGTGGGTGTTTCACTATTGCATTCAGTAAGTTCAATTTTTTTACCTACAAAAAACCGGTCACCAAATATTAGTCTTAGGCGGGAAGTTTAATGCAATTTGTACTATGAAATTATCATTACACTTTAGGCTTATTATGGGACTTTTTCGAAGTCCGCTTTTCGCTACGCTAGTGCTCATCGCTAGTTCTAAGTTCCCGTGTTATGGGCGATGTTCTCCGCCCGCAGCGCTAGCTCAGTCACGACGAACAGTCCTCGAACCGCCAATTTGTGGCCGCCCCATGTTGGTTTTGTTGAAACCAACGCAGCTTCACACATACAGAACGGTAGGTTACATCTTAAAGCTATCTCACGAACATTCTATATTTAATGTTTATGAAGATAAAACTTCTTAAAGGCAAAAATGGTATAGGTAGATGGAAATTAAATCCTCAATTTCGTTTTATATTCATTAAATATAGTTTTTTTATTAAATTAAAGTCATTAAATATATCAGGTAATAAACACAGGATTTTTTTCTAGTCTAATTATTAATGTAGATAAAACTAGTGTATTATGTAAAAATACAAACAAAAAATTCATCGCAGCAAAGTAACTGATTGGATAAATAAACTACAGCTTTTAAAAATAATAAAGTGAGTCGAAAGTTTAAAATATTATATTATAGTAAATTACTTCGCCTCTGCTATATAGTGCTTGCGTCTTCATACCTCTGTGAAAGACTTTTTACACTCTTTGCAGGTTTAATGCCCCAGTAAGCGCTTAGAGAATGTTGCAAAACGAAATATATACGAATCGGTCGAATGTCTGAAATGGGAAGAATGATCATTGCTTTCTTTATTGCTTATTTCGATTATTTTTAGATCTCTCACAAACAAGATGCGAATCTTGTTTGCTTTATTTCTATTGCATATTTCAATTTGAGTCAACTATTTCAATTCTGGTATGATAAGCTTTATATTTTTACTGTTAGACAGCTTTGTATAATTAAATCTAATTGATTAATTTTAATTACGTTGTTTAAACTTAGTTAAATCAACTTTGGTAATTGACTGTTTCGTGTAGTGTATTATCTGTAAGCACGCAGCATTAATTTTAGCAAAAAAATCCATCATTATTCAAAACGACCGTTACGAGTCGAACCAATCGTGATTGCTCTGCAACATTTATCAATTTTCTAAGCTCACTTAAAAAAACCATGACAAATATAAGTACCACTTAATGTACTGCTTGTTTGAACATGCAAAAACAGACACGCCTGTTAGTTTGCCCAATAAAAAACCGACTCCATTGATTTTCAGTTTAAATTAACGTTCTGATGAGGCATTAATTAATAATTTAGATAATAAGCGTTTACGACATGTTGCCGTCATTTATGAAATTTCGAAAACATATAACCTCACCAGTTATGAAAGACCTACGTCGAAGTTAAAAGCCAGATTTGAAATGTGAAAAGACAGGTTTTGTCCCAAGGAATGCAGAGGTCAAGTTAGTTCGGTGGGCGATGATAATGATGGGCATGTCTGTCAGTCCGTCAGTCAACGGGTCCGAAGAATGAGTTCATTTCCTCCAAACACGCGAGATACGGTTTTTTTAATTAAGTTTTTGTTAAAAATTCATTAAAGACTCTTCGATGTCGAGACTGGATTACTCTTCACATAGTTCTATGCATAAATGAGTATGTTAATCAGCGTCTAATGAAATGGGAGTTATTTAAAAATCTTATCGAAATTTTAAACTAATGAAGCAAAATCTGTCAAAACAGTTTGGGAAATTTCGAACAAAATATCTAATTCGTTGTTTTTTTTTTGTAGAATTTAAATAATAAGTTTCACAGAAATCTTTTGGAACAGTTTAAATTCTATATTTAAAAACCTGAATTCCAACGGAGTCAACATATCGGTCGATACGTTTGTTCGTTAAATTTCAAAACAGCTGCGCCCGCGCACAACACTGCGCCGTCAGCTTTCGTCGTCTACCACATTTGTCATGGGATCTTCAAAGAACGCATTACTATTAACATATTAGCATGAGAATTAAAACCGACACTGCTAAATTGTTTTTAATGTAACGATAAAAAGGTAACCAAAACACATTAAGAGAGGAACAAAGACCATTCTAAATAAATTTACCAAAAGCTTTAAAAAAAATATAGCTAAACTTAAATTTAAGGAATATTGAAGATTCCTTGAAAAGACTTCTTCCAGCTAAACAATTTTCTTCAAGGAAAAGACATGAACGGCGCACCAGAGTTCTTGTAAAAACATGTTTTTTACATTATAATCTAATATTAGTTGGGTCTTAAAATGTAACAATTGCATATTCAATGTAAATATTACATTAATTTTCTTGTTTAAAAAAGTTAAAAACACTTTTTTAGTTGATATTCTTAGAGTATCTGTACAAGCCATATTTATATGTTGATGTTAAATTATTGCTTAATACATAGCTCTTAAAATGTAATTATGTAATTGGTAGTAATTAAATAAAACTAGACATAAACTGATCTTTAACTTATCCATTACAGTTTAACAAAATCGCTGATCGCACGAATGACTGTAGATATTTTTTAGACCTTTTTTATCTGTTTGTTCGTTTGTATTTAAGCTAATAACCAGTGGTAATAGTACGTATATTATCGAATCGTGATATTGAGTTTATTTCTTTATGTTGTTTAATTGAAATCATAAATTTACATTCAGACGTACGGATAATTGCATCCGCCATAATACTAAAGTAGTTTATCTTAGGTTATCTGAAGTGAAGATTATTTTTAATTTGTTGTTTATTTTATGTTATTGTTTATTAAGTAGCTGGTTATATCGAGTGAAAAGTGGTCAAGGGTGTGTTTAATAAGCAATAAGATTTCATACTAGTTGTTACCTCAAATACCACCCCAGCTTAAATAAAGTTAAAATAACCTGAACTAATTTAAAAATAATATTGATTTTATTGTGATTAGCGAATTTATATTACAATTCTTACAGTCGAAGAAGAAAAATACATAATAATTTGGTTTATATTTCAAAGGAAGCCATTTTTTTTTTGTTTTTAAGGAAAATCTACATAAACACACATTTAAGTATGTAAGCAGTATTTACGAAAATGGATAACTAATAGTTTATATTATAAGTAAGGAATGTTTATACAAGACAGGTCTATCTATTTAACTTTAAGACTAATCGATTGCTATTAAATTTGCTAGTACCATGATATTCATTCATGTGTTGTTTTGCTAAAAATAAACGTATTAACATTAATTTAAAGTAAGTTTTTGTTTTGCTTTGGTTTTTTGTTCAATGGTAACCACAGTTACAGTAAAAACATTTGCCTTGGTATAGATGTTTGAAACATTAAAAATGTCATAAGAAATTGAGCATGTTTCTCTTTTTTTAATTCTCTCAAATTCAAGGAACCTATGCCGAAAATACTCAAATGCAAGGATGTCGTATATTTTGGATTCAACGATTTTTTTCATCTGCCAAAATATAATCAAACAATTAACTCAATATTTCAAAATAGGGTTATATACCTAACGTTGATGATGACAAATATTTATAAGTTCGATCTTATCTTAAATATTTTTGTATAAAACTTATGTAAATAAATTGTCAATTTAAACTTTTAATTTATCGCTTTATCATTAATATGAGGATATTTAACGCCTCCTGTTACCCGATGCCAATTTATTTAATGAACGTTACATTAATACTGTAAATTATTAAGTTATAAATGTCAATAAGAAATAAATCAAGTGAAAAATATCGCGAAAAACAAATATTATGGTATTAATTAAAATGGTCAATAAAGATAAGGATCTGTGATGTTTTGCTTTGGAGTCATTTGTAAAAGCATTCAATTTTAAACAGTAGTAAAAATAACTGCTTCGACCAGTCCTTAAAAATCTAGCTTTTTATTTGTGTTCTAACTTTTTTCGCGAATAATTTGTTCTACATGTATTTTCCAAAACAAATTGTAACTTCCACTCCGTAATCCCGTTGTAATTGTAAGTCCACCCCATAAGTCTATTAGGTGACAGAATTTATGAAATCGAACGTTACCTCTAGCACACAAACTTTCCTTCTTTATAATCTAATCGTATATTAGTACTGTAATATTTTTGACATGTTTTTTCGTTGAAATCTAGTCATAATAAAATACTATTTTTTTTAGTTCTAAACGATACTGACTGAATAATAATAATAATGGTACATAGCACTCTTTCGTTTTCAATTCGTAAAAAAATACTGAACCCACGTAAACACACGGACATTTTGGAAATATTGTGAGAATAAAAGGGTAATAAATAAAGGATAAATGTAATATTTTAGTGTGGTGGTGTGAATAGGGAGCGGTGAGATGTGTGAGCCGGGGTTTATAACTTTGTTGCTACCACTTCTTCTGGTGCCATTGTGACGGTGGTGACCATCATTTGTCACACGTTTGGAAAAGGAGAATAAAAATACATGTATCCAACCAAATTAGGAACCCTTTTTTTCTATTCTTTAAAATATGTAGTAAAATGTCATATTTTATGGAGAATAAAAAAAGCGTCTGTAGTTTTTTAACAGAAATCTAAGTAAAACTGAAAAGTATGAGCAAGGGCGTCGCCTATGGCATAGGGGGGGGCTGATTAACATATTGAGTACGGCAAAAGAAGTGAAAATTGAAGGTAGTTCGTTCGTCGAACGGCCAAGTCCAAGGTATAAAGCCTGAAAACACTGTCATGT
Source organism: Choreutis nemorana (assembly GCA_949316135.1). Taxonomy (NCBI): domain Eukaryota; kingdom Metazoa; phylum Arthropoda; class Insecta; order Lepidoptera; family Choreutidae; genus Choreutis; species Choreutis nemorana. The sequence goes on from OX438609.1 coordinate 6,719,924, forward strand.
ATCTATGACTCTGCCGTTTTTTAATTTCTAGGGGGCAGCTGCCCTCTCTGCCCCCCCCCCTTGCGACGCCCTTGATTATGACGGTAAAGATAAATGTTGTTTGTGCGTCTATCTTTTTAAATTTTCTTTAAGTCTAAGGTTTTTTAGATATTATAATTTATGGTTACCCTTCAATCAGAAAACAATTCCACCGTTTAGCGTGTTTATGCAAGGAACCAGTAAACGAAAGGTCTTCCTTGTATGAATAAAATAACTATAAATCTCATTTTTAACATATAACATTTAATGTATGAACTTTAGTGTGATTAAAATATTACTTGTTTAACGTCTGAATAAAACAATTCGCTAAAGTCAGGATTAAATTTAATATTTGTATAACGCTTTATACATGTACTTACGTTCTGTATATATTATTCTAACATAAATAAACCGTATGTGAATATACACTTGTACAAAGATCCTTTTGATAGATCAACTGTGACAGTTACTACACAAATACAGATTGTAACTCTACTGTAAAAAATGTTTAAAATATTTTTAATATATATAGTAGGTTAGTTCACCGTTTATCATGCTTGTAATAAATAAATTATTACCTTCTTGCTTTAATATTTTGGTGAAAACAAAGCACACACGGCCCAATATAAAGCGTTAGGTAGGTATTTAGGACTTGCACTTGTGTGGCAAACCCTACCTTCTTACGTGCATTGACACAACATTATTTACTACCATACCATTTCCCACCGCAGAACTCAAGATCCTACTCACAAACGAATTCCAATGACGTAATCAAACTAGACGTTATCACCTTAAAGGTTACTTGAAACTTTACTCATTACGCCAACAAATAATTATTCCCCACAAATAGGCAATTATTCCTGTGTAGGATTCGAGCGGCATGTGCGGCGGCATTTATCAAACCGCGGTCAAATTTAAACAACGCATTATACCTACATCGGCGCAACAATAACCTCCGCATTCAACTAGTTAATTTCAATAACGAAAACAGTACACAGCGGTTCCCTAGACGCATTTTTCCCCGAAGTAAAGGGTAAATATTGACCCTACCAATGAGCACAAAGCCTTATGTTTACCCCGAACGTTGCACTTCGGGTCCTGTGCAAACGCACCCTTACAAATTGAACGTTTTTCGACTCCGGCATTCGATGGAATTGTGAGCTTATTATTTATAGGATTAAGTTCAATTTAAAACAATAGTAACGCGGTGTAAGGCACAATAGCATAATGTTTTATGTCTGTAGTAGCATTTAGTAGCTTCGGGCGATTCCGCGGTAACAAAGTAAAGAAGTCTTGCAAATGGAAACATCGCCTTAAGAAATTTTCAAGACAAACCATAATGTTTTAAACTAACATATCAACATGCTAACACAATTGAATATTATTTTAGATTTAAGAAAATAATTCATTTTCTTAACTTAAGAATATTTTAGTATGAGCCATATGAAATAATATTATTTGTACAGTTCTCTATTCCACACTAAGATAGATCCCTTTTATTCTTCTTGGATTATTTCATAATGGTTTTTGATATACAATTTAGTATACTTACTATATTAATGACAAAACGATTGTAATATTAGAACAAACATTGGTTCACAATTACTTGATATCCTTATTATTGTAAATGTCTATGTTGGGAACACAACCCGTTCAATTTTGCAACGAGCAACAACGCGGATGACTCAACCTAATTGTCTGCTTTGAGAGGCATCTCTGCTGACTGCTAAACCGAAAATTGTGAAACGCGTATAATGCAGCTGCGCAATATTGAAATAATATCCCGTTAAATTTAATGTAGGGAATCTGTTAGTATACATTCAGTAGCCTGATTGTTAACTTACAATATTATTTGTTGGAGACACGGTTTAACAAATAACCATATTAAACAACTTTTGCATGTTATGAAATGGCAAAGATAATTCCTGTTTTGTTATTTTAATCAATCAGAAGTTTCCAGATTTGACAACACGTTTAATTTCTAACACATTACAATAAGTAGGATGTTAGATTAACCCCCGATCGGGCCGTTTTAGGTATTCCCCGTTGTATGACAATAATTTGAATAAGAAACTCATACCAAAAAAAAGAAAAGTATCGTAAAGTATCGTATATATAGTAAAAGTTTTATATTAATAATATAAATATGGTTTTTATTTAAATTCAAAATCATAAAATATTTTTAATATAACCAATTGTTTTGTCTAGTTGCTGAATAGAAATAACTTTTTTCATATAATGCATTTTGAAATTGCAATAAATTGATGTTGAATATTAATAAAGCCGAGTTCATCAATTTTTTTTTCATTGCCAAGATCAAAAGGATGTGATAAAATATCATTACAGTTTCACATTGCCATTGAACTAAAAATATAAATTCAAATAAATTCAACGTTGCTCGTTCATCGACGACAAACTCATAACTCACTTTAATTAGTTTCGGCTGCACACATTATTACCGTCAAAGCTCATTCGGAACTTTAAACAACTAAAACGATAACTATAGAGTTGTTACAACAACTATATAAACAAAAAATAAAAACATTTGCACAATTTATTAGGAATCGACAGAGAATTTTGAGCAAAACGTCACGATTTAAAACAAAAAAACATAAAAAATATGAATTTTTTGGCGGTTGTTAACAGCTCTATATAAATCAAGCGATAAAATCTCGAACTGTTCCATTCCAATTTACGATTAGATTCCCTCAAAGACTCTCAAAACAAGAATGAAAGGTATTTTTGTAGAACGCAATATTCTTATAATACATTTCTAAACATATTCATTCCATTAAAGTTCTTGACTTGAGCATTTTATAACACTACCTATTATTATTTATGGATTCCAATCATATGGGCACATGTGAAGAGAAAGTAGGATTTCGAAAATTATATGTTTCAGATTTGCAATTCCTTGAAAAATATCCTTCTATAAATGTTTATGGTTATAGCGATAGATGTAGATTTAAACTAAGATAATTTGATACATTTCATCGATCCTACCCAAGTAGGACTGTCTTTACTTAAATTTTCTATTTTATACAGACTTCCATCAAATTTTAGAGAGAGTTTTATCCTTTTTTTTATTTAATAAAATCCATTTGGATTTTTTTTTAATTTTAAACAGCAAAAACAAACTAGATTTAATCCAAAATGACACCCATTGTTTTTTTATATCTATTCAACACTCGATCTTAAGAGTCGGCATTCTATTTAAGAGCAGACCTAATATTTTTTACTATTTATAATAATACAAGGACGGCCTTACTTTATCATCATTAGATGCAGGATCATTGAATAAATCCTTTTAATCCGACAGAGTGTCGCGGACCTACGGGAGTTCTAAGTTCTAATGCACTCTCAAAAGAACCGACGAAAATTTATCAAACAATAGTTTGACTCTTATCTCCAAGAGACAAGGTCCATTTTAGAAATAGATAAAACTTCCCTAAACGCATTAGTTAGACATCGGATCACGCCTCCATCCAATATCTAAATCCTTGAATCAGGACAGATTCAATTGATAAGCTTCTATGTAAGCGGTTATTATGTCCTTACCATACAAACAAATAAATCGTATACATTATTTCAGGTTTAAAGGTATGTACTGAATTAGAATGTTACTTCTTTTTGCTGATGGAGTACGTAGGAGATATTGACCTTTTGACTTAGTACTTTTATATTCACTCTTTGTCAAAGCAACAGCTGGTACTCTAGGTGACATTTAGTTTTGTTTTATTTACCACAATTCAATCTCGAACCGCTTAAATAACATTATCTAAGGGCCGTAAATATGAACCATTATCGAGAGCCCTTCAAAATTCCAAGCGGTGTTTTGAAAGACAGGCCATGACGTGTCAACTCCATCCACTAAGAAAAATATTGAGACAGCGTCCAGCGATACAACGGAAAATATATTTTAAACAGCGCTAGTTGTAAACATTTAAGGTAAGGTTCAGTAGTTCCAAAAATCACCACACCCCCATGTACTCTTGCAGTTTTCGAGTATCCTCCACTGCGACATAATGGCTTTTCATTCAATTCCTCTTGGTCTCTTTTGTTTATATCCCATAATGTTCCGATTGGGCCGTGATGTAGGGCTGTGATTACTTTAATAACAATGACGACGGCACAAAGGAAAGACCTGGCATTATAGCTGGGTATTTGTTCTCATGCTCCTCACGTCCGAAAAACAGGCACGCCCCTGACGTTTACCTGCCATGTCACATTTTAATAACTTAAAAAATAATGAGCCTTCATAGAAATCCTAAACGACCAAAACTTCGAGATAACAGATACGAGAAGCTGATATTTCAATGACAAACGATGTGACCGTCCTCTTTTCCTATGATAGTCAGTATCAAGCTTACAGTTAGCTTTTTCGTGTCAATCGTGACGTTATTATTCGAATATTGATGTACAAATAGTACAATACCTTACCGACCTTACACGAGTATTTTCGCAAAACACCGGATCTAATAAAGGCGTAAATTGAAATCAAATATATAAACAAAAGGTGCTCCCGATATGGTAATGCTGAAGCGAAGTGATATCTGTCACAAAACCCGCAGACGAACCTATTTACGTGCGTCATGTATTCCACTGAGCCGTTGAGGGCATTAGGTATGGAAGTCTCGAAGCGACGGAAACAAAACGTATTTCTATTCACGTTTTAATATACAATAAGAGCTTTAGTACAGCTTTCTCACGAAATACAAACAGAGCTTCGACAAAAGTTGCCCCACACACACGAGTTTGTATTTGCATACGTGTTTACCACAAACAAAAATAGAAGAAAAGTTGAGGTGCATCCAGTCAAAAAGTTGTAATATGTGTGTCGCTTTTTTTCGATGTGTGCGTTAAAAAATACTGTTGGCTGTGAACAATGAGTAAGGTCTGGCTGTTGCTCGGGGCTTAGCTATGAACAGTCAGATATGTATGCAGCGCGGCAAAGGGACACGCTGTTTGATATGGTTATTACGTCCTTTGTAGGGAGGATAAAGAAGCCGTGTGAGTATCCGTCCAGAGATTTGTCTCTATGATACGCTGAAATTGAGAAAAAACCGTTCAATAGACTAACAGCCCGGCTCCTTAGAAATGGAAATTTCTCTTCAAAACTGAACCTGTTCCATTGAGTGAAGAAAATTCAGTGTGACTAGACTAGATGCCATAGATCTTGATGAATAACGACCATTCATTGGTGATTCATCTTAATGAAACTATGGGAACTGGTTTACTGGCTTGTATAACTAGAATAGAATAGGGACTATTTGCGTAAGAACAGATCGTCCCTGGACATCACGGGCTGTCGAGAAAATTATGATAATTAGATAAATCTACTAACATAAAATTCAAAGTTAGAAAGAAGAAATTGCAAGCACCCGGATCCTTTTCTCATACAATGCCAGTGTTGACACTTTAATCGCAGTGCCTTGACATTTTTCCTTGCGAGACAGTGTAAGTAAGCCTCGTACACTGGCTGCTGACACCGAGCTATTATATTGTTTGCGTAATTGTACCCTACAACGTGGAACACCATTCAACTCCCTGCTTGAGATGCTAATGCATGCGAATGTAAGGATATCAGTCATTGAGATAAAGGAGTCCGAACATTTTAGTTACGAACACTGCATTTACGCACTATCTTTGGATGAATGAGACGCGGGAAAATTGAATATCTTGGAATAAAGTATTCTGATTGTGCGATTTCAATCTGATTTATAGATGAATCTTATGGTCAAATAACAAATGAATATATAATATAAGTAGAGTTTAGTACAAATTCTCAATTCTATATAGTTTAATATGTAGGTTTTTTTTTGTTTCACCGCAGTCGATCGAATTAATAATAACACATAACAATAACCCCAAGTTTAATGAAGCATTGGCCCTCAACAGGAAACGCAAACGTTTAAACTCTAAGACTGTTTGGAAAACTAAATTTTGAAGTCGCGTTATTTTTTTCTACTAGCATTATGTTTAACTACGTGCTGTATGGGAAGAATGCACCGAGTATACCATACAAGAATTGATGACAAGTGGCATTTGTTTAAACAGAAAACATTTACACAAATATGGAGATTTCATAGTTCTGTTGAATCGAATTGACGACTGTATTCTGTAAAACTTGTAATGAAAGTATGTTTGGGAACTTTTATTAAATGCATTCATTAGAGCTTAATCTAGAATCGGATTGGTTGGCAAAAGCTGGGAACATTACTGATACCAATTGAAATATTTCAATAATCCAAAATCAAATACCTAATGTTGGGTCTATTTTTAAAAATGTTTTCATATCAAAGCTGTTTGCAAAAAATACGCGTAGCATTTAATCATTATTAATAAAAATCACTTGAGAAATCAATCATCTGTAGAAAGACAGTACGACCTTCTCAATAATATTTATTCATATTTATCATTCTTTATTTCGGATTATCTTTGGCACCGATACCAAGAATGTATACTTTCACATGAGGGAACATAGAAATATTGCTTTGAACCTTGCCTCTAACCTTAACCTGTCTCAATGAGAAGAATCTAGTCGTCCTGAGATGGATATCTAATCGGGTGCATCTGCGCTGGATTCGCATACGACTGGGCTTTAAGCGCGGTGACCATTTCCATCATATTTACAGCTGTGACCCCTATTTCTTTAGAATTAAAGGCTATTTCAAAACCAGCACGTGTTGGACCAATGTCCGGTGTATCAGACGCAAAAGGAGTCCTTTGCGAAGAAGGGATGTCAATTCGCAATGAATCTTTTCGCACAGCGCCAGCTCTATAGAACGTTATCGGACATCTGAAGAGCCGCATTCCTGATCAAGACAGAACAACACTTGGAATAAGAAATATACTCCTGGCTAAAGTGGACAAGGGAAGACACACTGTTCACTAGTTAATATGTTGCAAAGAAGAAGTAGCTAAGCTAGCAGCTTAGTTTAAAATTTACTATGGTTTCTTTTTTCAATATTAGAAAAGTACAATTTCTACGGAACAACATAATTACACGAAATTTTTATTGTTACAAATTAATTTTCTGATTGCCTAAACAACAACTACCGTAAATCTTTTTAGAGACACTGTCTAAATTCTCGCAAATATCTCAGTTTAACCGGTGTCATCAAACTTTCTACTTTAAAGCTGCATAGATTTGATGATGCCGACGTTTACAACGGCCCGTTATCCCTGACGTAGGATCTATTAAAAACGGTCGAGGACGGGTTTGCAAAAGAGTTGCAAATTTCACAAAAACAATGCATTCGAATTGAAAAGAAACAACGGAACCATGCGAGACAGGAAGGGTAACAATTCCGAATGCTGAAGTTAAAACCGTTAGAGCCATTAAAAGGGCTGCCAGCAAATTTTATTGCGCCAAATAAATACACAATTTTAAAAAGTTATTTGCAGAAACATTTTTGCGAAAGGGGCAAAATAGTATAACGGGACCTATTAACAATAACAACAATGACAACTATACGCCCTCATGGAACGTAAAGAGTTGAAGACAAAGATTGTTTGTAAAATAAACATTTCCAGATTTTTTTCTGAAAACAGGAGTTATACTTGTAAACATGACAAATTACTAGCGAATGCAAGAAAGAATGACTGTCAACCAAACCTTTATACATTTGCAGAATTTCTATATAATTTCGGACAATCTCAGACTTTTATTCTGCAGGTCTTAATGGTCCATAGTTCGCGGAATGATGATGATTGTTAGTGCTCATGTCATGTTCGCAATTGAACCATCGCTCGATTGCCGTCATAATAACGTATGCCCCCATAAAATACACAGCTCTTTATGAGGCTTTTTATAAAGCTACACCAAAAAAACTCGGCAAACAAAGGTTAAATTCAGTTTTAATTTTATTACAATGTTGATAAGTTGAAATTCGTAACACAACTATAAACTATAGTGCAAGTAAAAGGAGCACCTATAAAATATGAACCTTTTATTATGGTATTAATTCAACAGCGACATAAAAATATATTCCAGACAATTATAATTAATAGCGTTTACCTTTGTCAGTACAATAAACGTCGGATGATAAAAATCGCTCAGTTAATTTGTTCCAAGCTTTGAGCGTAAAACTTATTTCTCATTCTAAATAATAACCTTTTCTTTGGAGTATATATTCGAAGCGGACTTAAGTAAGTCGGAAGACAATGCCTCACTTTTCATAACATATCCAAATTTTTATTTAAAAAGGTTATTCTAAAAAATATCTTGCGTAGCTGACCACCTCAAGTGACATGACAACGAACTTAGCTTTTCAATTACGAAAAGACCTACAAATTTAAAAATAAATGCTTCGTAAACATTAAAAAGGCAATCCTATAAGGAGTTGTCGAACAATGGAAGTAATGCTCCACAATATTTCTATGTGTCCGGCCGTGAGTTCCCAGGTGTAGGAGAGGTTTCTGTAGATCGATGCGCGCGCGGAGTGAGGGGAGAGAGGGGCGACTCGGACCACCAGCGCTGCGCCCGCGCCGCATAATTACTGTGTACATATACACGCGCACACAACCACAGCCCACCGATAAAACATTAAATTAAACTGCCTTGTAAATTTCATGGGTATTGATTGAGTTTTCGGGTTGGAAACACGATTCTTTATTAAAAATAGAAAACTCTGTTATCCGGTAGCGCCGCAGACTCTTAAATGCCGTTGTACGACTGTTTAACGGCCGCTCTATCATCACTGCCTTGACGTCGATACAGCTATAAAAATTCTAATATCTCATTTTTATCTCTATTAAATCTTTATATAAGAGATGACCTTTAAGCCCACGCATGCATAAGGTGCACGGCATTGTCAAAAACTATCGAATAGGAAAATCGGAGAAGCCAATGTTTATTGGCATTCCTTAAATTAACACCACCTCAATGGAAAATGGCTTCTATGTTTGTCCAGTGTAATGTCATATTGTGTCGTGAGAAGGTCCAAGTATGACGTCTCGGCCGTTCATCGTGTCGGACGAGCGAGTCACGAGAGAAGCGCAACACTTGTATCTGTGTACTTATTCCAACCCTTTGCTCTTTGCGAGCTAAGAATTTTTACCTCGAGGATATTACGATTAACTCTTCCTTTTTGTATCAAAACAATAGGGCACTGCGATTTGTACGAATAAATTTTTCAGTGAAGTCTCAACGCCCATTTTCATTCGTACTGCTAAAGACGATGATAGCTTTGAGCTTTGAATTCGTTTGGGAATAAACTAAAAAGACTATTGAAATCGCATTGTGTGTCACGATTCATAATGTTATTGAAAATTGGAGTTACTTAACCGTCTTGCATTGAATTTATAGTTCTGGCTAGAATGAGAGCCGATGGGGCTGCAAATCATAAATTCGTGCCTTACAAGCATATTGATGAAAGGTTAATAAACCGGAGGGTCTAAGTAAAGATGATGATAGAGGGCCGACTCACATAACTCTCCTGAGATGAACGATAATCGATGACTCATAATTGAGACTTCGAAGTTCGAAATCAATAGATAACTATGAAACATGATCTCATAATTACTGGCGAGCTTACAGCGGTAAAACAAACAAAGCAATCGGATGTCAGTAATATAATAAAACAATAATTTAACTACGACCTATCTACAGGCTCGATAATAGTCGACTAAATCATCGACGCAACAAAGATAGAGAACAGAGGTCACGACCAACTATTACTTAATGGTTAATAACGACGAAAACCGCGGTCCATAACTAAAGCACATTTCGCGGGATTTAACTTTTTGTATCGGTCACGAAACCTCCACTGATGATAGCGAAATTAAACAATTTTATTTAAATCCGTAACACAACCTGGCTAGTTTTAATTGCACCGTCTTAGATCTAACATATTTGGCATTGAGAAAATTAAAAGGATTTTACGTCAAATAAATCGCAGATCTACAGCATTGTTAACCGTTTTTGTAACAGGCACTTAAATCAAAAGATGTCTTTATCCCATAGAAGGGATCGTGCTTGTGGTCTACAAAACATAAAAGAATGGTCAAAAAAGCACTGGAGTCTTCCCAGACCTCGGTATCAACCGAACGTGTCTCGAAACACATTAAGTAGATAATACTGACAATATTTCTCTGATAAATTGTGTTTGTAGTTCGGCCGAAGCCGGGCGGCCGGCGCTACTACAAATGACTACGTAGCCTTATCAGGTAGCGGCGATGCTCGCTGTGAAATATTTTTATGGGGTTCAGTACCAGCTTCCGTGTCTCCCGAGGGATCACAGTCAAGGAAGATCCAGTTACTCTCTCCATTATAAAACGACCATTAACGCTTATCTAACAACATTGCGTCAACAACGTGCTTGCATTTCATAATGCTACATCGAAACGAACCTGAACACCAATCCATAAATACTCGTTTAATGGATAAAGTTATGAGTTCCATGCTAAAATAAACTTCCCGACCATTAAAGTTGCTACGGTTTTTATTTTTAATGGGACCGTTGAGTTACCGGCTTTTTGAGCCGACTGCGTGTCTTGTTTCAATAAAGTTGATTGTGATCGTGCTCATATTTGTCTATAAAGTGGATTTTTTGAGCGGCATTCCGAAGGCACAATAAATTGCGGTTCATTACAAAAATCGCCGTAAAATGCCGGAGTGATTCGACATAGATGGGAGTGCGAGAGGTGCTCGGGGATCACGGCGAGTGATCGGGTCCGTCGCCAGCTTGGATATGTCGGTCGCTTTCTTCACAGGTACTTTGGATAAGGACGCAGCGAGCGTCGGAGGCTGCGGAGATGGTAGCGAGAGTTGACGGCGGCGGCGGCGGTTCATGTGTGCGTGAACACATCTGAGCGTGAACAGGTAGAGTGTTGTGTATAAACAAATAACAAAATGGAGTTGTGTTCCGGACGCCAAGGTCGGCCAGCCTCGGGCCCGCACCCACTCGCCTGTCCACTACGCTTTAAACCTTTTTTCTAAAGGCCCTTATTTATTGTGATGGCCGAGTATTTGGGCGCACAGTTTGTATAAGCAATCAATTTTATTCATTTAGACGTAACGAGTTCCCTTGTACAAATAAATGAGTAAATATAAAATATTGTAGTGGCCGGGAGAGCCTCTCGGGCTTGGCGGTGTTGTGATTTAAAACATTTCGAACGTCCCTAAGTGGTTTATAGGAGCGTTGAGAAAGCACGGGGGAAACTCTATCAAAATATTTGGAATAAAAATTACCTAACACCGTATTAGTTTTCTTTCATCACAAAAAGAGTTGGACGAATAAAACTAAGAAAAAATCGATTGTATTGGATCGACATACAAGGGAATAGTCGTCAATAGTTAAACGCGTGTAATCGATACGCCAAACATTCGATCCTCAATCGATTTCGTGATCAATGGCGAGCGGAAGCGACGTAACGACCTCAACTTAAGTTTCTACGTGAATCTGGAAAATGAACCTTTGCCCGATACAATAAGATATACAAATTTCCGTTACCATTAGTTGAATAAATGTGTATGAAGTCTTCGGAACGGTAAGGCCCACGGGCTGTGACAAATCGCTGCGTGCCATCACTCGGTCTCGACTTCGACAAAGATTTCCATTTAATTTAATTAACGCTTCAATGCTTTCGATTTATGTGAACCAACCAAAAATACCAGAAACGTTGTCTTTAGAAATAGCTTCAAAAGGATACATACTGACTGAACCTTTATAATTTATTTCCTATAAGTATTACACATTTTTGTGTGCACGTTAGACATAATAAGTCTAAGTACTAAGTCCTTTACATATCAAATAAATGATTTTTTATATCCAGATTTACAAATCTGGATATAATTACATTTTAGGCGACTATACACTACAATTACTAACTAGTGTCATATGACAAGATTCAGGTTTAGTTTGCCCTTCAAAGATCGCTGGGATTTTTTTTATGTTTCCAAAGTTCATTTCCCACGAGAATCGAACCCGCTACCTAGCTTGTACAACAAGTTGTTTTTGAACCACACTATCCGGAAATTAACTGGTTATATTTTAAACAAAAGATGCCTTGTTATTTGTTGCGTTAAAAAATTAATCTTCTAGTTTGAATTATATCATCTCGAACCTTTCTTTGTCTAAAGTAACCAGTTATTACAGTCAAAAAACAAGACAGTAGCTATGTGACTAAAAACATGTAAATTGATCTAAACACGCAACCACTGATTGGAGAAACGGTTATTACACGTTTTTTGTGTGGGTTTCTAAATAAACTTTATTCTTTGTTTCATAAACCTCACCTTTATTTTATATATCTTTAAAAAGGAATGGTCACACAATTATTTGTTTTTTATATTCGGTCCCTAAATAAATGTGTTGTTTATAACAAATTGATTGTTTGAATCTGATGTCTGCATTCAATTTCGTAAAATTATAATCGAAATCTATGTCTAGAATACTTGAAATTCGTGCCAGAGATTAGCGTGAGCATGCATCCATAGTGAAATATATCACGACATAACATTAAGTTCATCTCATTAAAAACATTAAGTGCACCGTAAATCAGGTTTTTATTCCTTCCTCATATCATGCCTAGGTTATAATAAAACCCATTGACATATAAATCTTAGGTGTACAATGAGCAAAAACACACGGACAAAAACTAAGCAAACGTCAATTATTGCGCGTTCCGACGATATCGCTGACTCAATCGCAGGAACAAACGACGTCTTATGAGAACACAATTACGAAGCTTTATATTTGCCGGGACCTTTTACGGAGGTATGTAGGGTCTGGAGACAACGGTAGGGAGACGTTGGGAACATAGGAATAGATTGTACGACGATTCGCAAAGACTCGTCCCGGTCTCCACAGATAAGACACGGAGAATCTTAGCAAAAAGTTTTAAAATTAACACATAATCTTGGAATTAAATTGCTAATCTTTATTTGAAAATTAAAGACAGGGTCACTGTAATGTTCTATAATAATATAATATTAGACCTTCATTGCACTTCTGTTATTCTGCATCAAAATGTAAAGGTGATATGTGAGAATGTAACCTTCCGGCTTGCACGCATTCTGAGGAATCTAAGATCCAGTGTCACGAGTAGGTATTGTAGATATTCTTGACTTCTTAGCTCAGCAAGGCCCTCATTTGCTCTACATTAAAAGAAATAAGTTTCAAAATTTGGGATGATATTATGTCATTATGTTGGTATGTTATATATGTAGGTATTGTGTATGATATTATAATTACAATATGTAATGCCCGCAGACGACCAATGACCTTAGTTGGCTATGTATAAGCTATAAGTCTGTTCCTAGTTTACGCAATACAAAAAAGGTTTTACGTTTTATTTATTCCAATAACATTCCTGCATATTTTCTAAACAATAGAAAAGCCAGTTTTTATTATCGGCATAGCTACGCACTTCTCATTACAGAATAATTATAAGTAACAGTAAAATTTGCAAGTTATAGTCATCTGTGGGAGTTACAAGTATAAAACATCAACTTTATCTTCCATGAAAGTATAGACTTGTGATTATTTTGTAAATTACTTTATCCGTTGTAAATTGTAAAGTAGTAAATATTGATTGGATTATTTTATCGATATTTCACACAAATTCCCACTATTGCAACTAATTATAATCTGCAACAGTAAAAATTACATGGACATTGGCACATAAAATCAAAAATAGTTTTCTCAAAGCATTGAGTTTTAAGTTTAATTTATATGATGTTATATGAACAGTGAGATATACGGTGGGGACACTGGTGACATTAAAATTAAACCTGATTTCAAGCTAGCACGCATCCGTTTCTAGAACAAAATATTTATTGTGTCCAAAATTATGCCACCAATCAAAATCACTATACCTGTGCTTTTCCTTTGATCGAGATTTTACATGGTACGGCTTTGAAATAATCTGATTTAAAAAGAAGATTCTATTAATAACTAAAATACACAGAGAATACGAAAAACCTCTTCCGCGAAGTTAATCTGACGCAAGGTGTTATACACAAACTAGGTGTAATTGTAGAACAGCGCTGAGGAGCTAGGTCACAAAGGAGCGACAGCGACATGGTAGCGCGAACTAGAAGTCTTTTTCTTTCTTTCTGTATTATAACTGGGAAAGAAGTATCTCATCTCACAGACAATGTATGCTTTAGCTTGCTTGCCCTGTAACTCTAACAGAGTGTAGTATACTTTGTTAACGGCTGGTTTAAAGCTGGGCCAAGTTTCAAGTCTGCAGTAAGCTATCACTGCGCGAAGCGGGGTCCGCAGGGCACGCATTATGTCGCCGCCGCGCCATTGTCCGTCACTCATTGACTGCCTCGCGACAAATGGACGCGACTATTCAGAATAAACACTACTTACGACAAAGCCCGGTAGAATTAAACCTGAAGACACGGCTCCGTGACATCGGGGCTCGCATGCATTAGTAACGTGGAAATAGGAAAACTTTGTGGTGTAGTAAAGAAAACTTTTCATTTCTACTTTAGAGTATATATAACCGGTATATTTCTAATTGTATGCAATATTTCTCGACAGTTTATTAGATTAGGTAAGGTAATGTGAACATGCCATTAAAAAAATTGTTTGCGATTAAAGCAATTCACAATACCTATATCTTTATATATGAGAAACGGTGTTCATATTCTAACGGTGACATTTATATTCCTCACAAATTTTTGAAAATTAAGACATTTTTATATGATAAAAAATAAGGTTTAACAGATAGAGTTACTGTTCAAAGTTAATTTGTATGTACTATAATTTAAATTATGTCCTTATTATAATTATAAGTGTTACCAACATCAAGTAAAAATGTCAAGCATATTATTTTCTATTTCTGTCAGTGTTAATACCGTCCAATTCCCGCTGCTAATTCAAAACAATAATTTTCAGTTTAAGTCAAGTTATTTTTGCTGTCCCTTCAATATTTTCTATAGTTGAAAAGCTTTTGTAATTTGCAAAATTACATATGTAGATATGCCATTGCAAAGCTAACGTATAATTATTTTAAAAGCGCTACTGGACAGACGTTTAAGTACTATTTTAAGCATGTAAATTACTAAAGAGACAAAATGAAGCCAAAGGGTAAACACCTTTTAAGTAATAGTTAAAAAGAAATTATAGATTATAATAGATACGAGAAAAATACTTACATGTACCCATCAGATAAAGATAAAAATTTTGACTACACAAAAATAATTAAAGATGTAAGGTGAAATAAAATTCTGTGAAATAACATTATCAAAGTTCGATACACAAAGATAACCTATTAATAAAAACATCAACGAATGAAAAAGCAACAGATGTTACGAATCAAATTATGAATTAGCAAATAAAATAAAAATTTGATGAATAGCGAAAAGTGAGAGTATGAGAAAGTAATATCTATATAACGTACCGCAACCTCGAAGCAAAAGTGTATCAAATTACAATAGTGTCAGTTCTGACTACTGGTATATTTAGTTCCAGCAATTTTTAATAATCCACATTTCATACTAAGAAAATGACACGTTCAAAAAACTTATTCATTGCTGTTTTATAATGCTTCTTGTAGTCGATATTAATGTTAAGATGAAGATGAATATTACAAAATCTTTATTAACAATGTTTTAAACCTTTATTACCATTATAAGGAATTCAAATATCTCAATTGACTTTTCAGTCTTTCCGTTACTTTTACACCGGAGAGTAGAGGGAGAACTAGTATTTGTAAAAAGTAGGGTTAGTTTCAAAACATTACACAAATTCTTTCACAGACACCTAGATAAAAAAGTTTTTATTAGAACATGTTGGTTTTCAAATTGAAAAATACAAATTCTGCGCCAATGAAATCACGAGTCAAATGTACTACTAAATAAATACGAACTAGTGTGGCTTGCTGACAGCAAAGAGATTGTTTACAAAAGACAGTAGTAGGTATAACGAGTTCATCGCGTTTAATTAAAAGAAAACCGGGCAGCGCATTACGAAGAATTCGGACCCTTTTTTCTCATTAGGCAATAAAAATTGACAATTTGTAGCCACTACCAGCAACAATCGTCCGATTCTCCACACAATTGTGGGCTTACTGGAAAATTTATATGTCTGGCTTTTTCAGTCCAAATGGCCAGTTTCACACTTGCATAATTCGCCGCTAGTCACTAGTGTCTCAATTCCATATCAAAAATTATTGTATAATTTATAATTATTAAATAAAGTAATTTCTCTCGTTTTTTTATGTATTCATAATACATTGTATTATTAACCCATATGACTAGAAACAGTAAACACACAAAGTAGGTATTGTAAACGGTATTATTGATACACAACCACGACCCTTACTCCACAGCTGTAAAAGAAAAAGTCGATGTTTATATTCCTAAATATTTGGTAAACGGAAAAGTTACTTGACGATTTTTAAACATTATGTTATTTACACTTTTCCCTTGCAGCGTTTCAGTGCGTACGTGTCAAAACATTTCCGGCCTATGGCCCTGGCTTAATTCCGTCTGAGGGTACAGCATGCGGCAATTCCATTTGTCGCCTAATCCACGGCAATTTGCGACGAAAAGGGGTAAGATGACCCCTATATGATTTCCATGTTAAACATCACTCTTCAACATAACCAATTTTATCGCAACGTAGACGCTGGAAGATACTGTTTCTACTAAACTTCAAGACTGTTCTTAAAATAAAATACTGTTAATGTTTTATGTGATATTTGACTAATCGATTTATATAAGTATTTGAATCGAAATCATTGTGCATAAAAGTTTGCAAACATATTTAATTAACACTTTTTTCATAAAATTGTAATTATTGTGTTTTATTTTAGGACAGCTTAATATTTGTTGCTAAATAACTAAACTAACAAAGACAAATACTCTCATCGAATAACATAATCAAGTCAAACATTTTTGTTAATGTTATTTGTTTACAAAAACATTATTAAACCTGATGACAATATTAGTTTAGATTTGCATCAGATAATGAAGGCACTAACGTGTATTAAGGGGCTGATAACCTCTATCTTCAACATGTAATTATTGGAGATACCATTCGCCAAGACTAGCCAACTAATACAAACTATGCATTATACATTCATGCTAAACTCATCTTTATATCAATTGGGAAAGGGTTGTTTTTGAATGTAGTGCTTCACCGCAACTCGTCAACTCTGCTCGAAGACTTCGTCCGCTAAGAATTGGACTATAATTAAGAAATAAGTTAAGATACAGTTTTTAGCCAACTTTTTTACAATACATCGTGAGGCCTGGCGCAATTAACTCGGCTTGTAAATTGAATGTTTGCTTTATAGTGATTAGTAATTATGTTTCATGTTTTCGTCGTTTTTGCCCGAGCGTTCAAGCTCGGTGGATATTGTACTAAATGTTGATAAGGAACACTGGAAATTAAGTTGCTTTGTTAAATAATTCACTATTGGTTGCTTCATCGACGATGAAATGATGGACAGGCCTATAATTTACATTACGTTACAGATTTCATTAAAAGATTCGAAATTTATTGATTCATACAAAAAACTGCACATTTATGAGAGTTTTATAGCTGAACTACATAATTACTTTAACAAAGCTGTTTTTGTTTAGCTTCCTTGCTTGCTTGTTATTTTTTAAACTATCTACTTTTTTTTGTAATTACGTTCTTTAAACTGTATGGCAATTTTCTCCTTTGTTTGCTAGTGTTTTTCATAACTTATTTAATAATATTAATAAACAACACACCGTTTTCTTCATGTATGTATCGGTGTGCACAATCCTTCATCAATTCAATTAAACCATGGTCACATATTATGCAATGCTTAAAACCACAGTACCAAACAACTTGTATTTAATAAAAGCGAATACTAATAGCTTGACACTTTACACTGACTATTATTTCACAATATCTAAATATACTCCATCATTTAAAAAATTCAATAAAAATCAAATCCGGTAAATTATGGGTTTAATTATTTGAAGATGGATTTTAAAAAAATCGTACAACTGACTTTCATATAGACAACAAGAAAGAAAATCAAGTCAGAGGCAATCCAAAACCTTAGAATCATAAACTTGGTTAAATGTTATGTTTTATAGCAAGTCCGGTTAAAAAGCATATATGTATTTATATTATATGTTACACAAAATATGCTCTCAAACACTACTGTACTATAACCATACTATACAGCCCATGGTATAAAGGTAATCAGTGCTACAATTCCCAATGCCTGTCGAAACATAACTTGGAGGAATAATTGATCGGCCGGCGAAATCCTTTAGGATTTAGATCTAACTAATAAATCTATAGATCGCTAATAGCAAACCGGAACTAGAACGTTGAATGATAAACGAAGATATATTATTGCTGTGCTAATATTTAGTTACGGACATAGGGAATTTAATATTGATTTTTATGTCAAGGTTCTATGATATGGTTGCCATTCAAAATAGTTCTTAAATCGTATGCTTATTAAGTTTGATAGTTGCAATTATCAGTTTTTAATTAATTGGATTAAGATTTAAACAATATTTAGAAAAAATACAGTTTTTTAAATTTTATAACATTTCCGTTTACAAAATACTCGTAATTCAAAGAGAACATTTTCTCATAAATATATCAAACCAAATACAAAAATTTGTTATCTTAAAAACCGTAACCGTTTATACAAACAGCAGTATCCGTTTTACGTTTTCATTACACACACAAGTTCAATATACTTGATCGGGAAAAACAAATGTACCAAACAACTGTTTATATCCTGTACTATAAACTATAAAACGTCGATAAAGTCAGTAAGATATCTTCACTTCCTGCTACAGTATTTTCTAACGCACCACGTGATAGCCTCTTGCTGACGTATTCACGTTCCTCACTGGCTTTTTTCTTTGCCGTTGCTTTTTCCTTGTGAAAGCTAAGTCCTTTGCTGAATTCATTATTGTGTGATTGGTATTGGTTAAAATCAAAAATTAATAATAATAATGATTGGTATTAATTGAGGTTTGAAGTTTTTTCTTGCGAAAGCTACATGATTGGCTTCAATGTTTAACTTATATATTTCGACTTGAGTAAGTTTTTAATTAATCATATTAGGATAAAATAGATAAGGACAACTTACTACTCTAGGAACATTGTTTTAACACGGTGACGTCAGCTCGTGGCGTGTACCAGGAAAGAGATTCCTTTTTCCTGCCGATGGCTGTATTGGAACTAAGTTGCCACAACATAATATCGCCTCCCAGTGCGATGCCGCCGCGCCGCCCGCTACATTTATTTATTTATGGAGATTATTATCATGCGTAATAATTCACTAAGTTTCAATTGCATAATGATGGCCGACAAGCTACCAAGTGCCTTGGTCTGGGCGGACGTGTATACCTTTAGATAATCTTAGTTGAGAACTATTATTAAATGAAGCGTATTACCTCGAGGCCGATTCTTGACATTCTTGCCGATGCATCTGTCGTTAGAAGCTGTTTGTTTATTTTAAAGCGGTTTATTAAACTTTTAATACCTTTTACGTACTGTAATGGTATTATTTTGATAGTTACCTACTAATTAGTTTAAAAAACTTCATTTACCTACATGATAGGTCATAAATAAAACAATAAAAGCGTTAACCAAAACAATACTAATAAAAACTACACAATTTTACACTTTACTGTGAAAATGTTTATTGACTTTCTTAAATCTATGACAGTTAACAATAGATTTCGAATGAAGTAATTTAAAGTCACTCAAATACTTAATACAATTCAATAAACATTATTAAATGCAATTTCACGGTCCGCAATATTGTTCGGTATCGACTTTTATTTCAATATGAAAAGTAATGTTTTAAGAAATTTCTCGAAAGTAAGAGGCAACGGTGAACAAATTTGTTACGAACGTGACTTTATTAAAGTTATAAATATAACTGCTTTCCCGCGGAATCGCCCGAGGTATTTGTGTATCATCAAGTAATCTCTTTTGCGGCACAATTTTGGCACACGATCTCCATTTGAGGTTGTATTAACGCTATAATTTCCGAAATAATGGACAATTTTTTATCCCGGATAAAAAGTATTGTGTGTGGTGTGCATACCTATATTGTATAGTTTGTACACAAAAAAACACTGGTATATCCTAATGACGTTTAAAACAAACTTTTTACATTATTTATCTATCATTTGTTTTATTAATGAATATTAAAAATTACACTATCTAGAGGATTTTTAATAAAGCTTAGATAAGTAAAACAAACTATTGCAAATCACATAACCGATACCGAAACTGTGTATACTCATAAATAACAGTTCCAGGGCTGTAGTTATGTAAATTGTTGAGAAAGATTGCCGTCTATCGAAACTAAAGTAAATTGATCTTATCTATGAATGCGATTCAGATTGAGAGCAGTCGATTTAGAGGCAACAGATACACTTATCCGCTACCTAATGTTTAAACAAACAATTGATAATAGACATGAGAGCAATCTATGAATGCATAACTGGATGTAATAGCCTGTTATTTGTACCTGTACATTGTACAAGTATGGTAAAAGACATGTTTAAATGTTCTATAAGTAAAGCTTATGCCTGTGAATTGATTTGCGTTTTTTAAGGAAATGTAGCTTATGTTCACACTGAACGTCTTTTCTAAATGTAGGTGAAAGATTTTTTAACCAAATGATTCGTTTCGTAGAAAACTTTTTACATACAAACTTCTCCTATTTTACTTAAGACCTGTTTAGTTAAGACTTTGATGTTTATAAATGAAATCCAATCATGGCATTAAAATAGCATTCGTTAAAAATATATATTTTATTCATACATAACTCGTTTCTACAGTTAGACTATAATAATCAACTTTAACCATCAGTTTAGCAAGTCCAGTCTGGTAAACGTCTGCAAGTGCTTATAAATGTATTCAAAATGCGTCCCGTTCAAAGAATTCCGTCAAGAAGTCAGGATAATGTTTAATTCATGTTAATCGTTTACGATTAAAGCATCAATAATTAAAAGCTGAGCCTCGGAACAATGCAGATGCAGTTACAAGTGTCATTATGACTATGCAATAGTTCGTAGTTTTAAATATACTAAGTATAAAGTAGAGCTAGGTGATTTGAATCAATTTGCAGTGCTAAAGTTGTAGGTTATAATGTGTGGCGAAAAAATCAAACATTTCACTGTCGTCTTGGGTTTCATATATCAGTAGCTGTTTAGTCCCTCTAGAATTTTGATTCGTTGGATGGAATTACTTTGTTGACTATTCATAAGTACTTTTTTGAAGTTTGTTTGAATAAAGATATTTTTGATTGATTGATTGAATAACAATACGCTGAAGGGTTTTCGGCAGAGAAAATAAATACAATAGAAGTATGTAAAAATATCTACATATTTACGCAAAACATGGAAAAATGACCGATAAGACAGATAAAGATACGTTGTATTCATATTATCAGAGGAAGATTGCACAAAAACAAAGATGACGTGTACATCCGATATAGATCCGGAATGAATGGTCTTAACGTATTCAATGAACACAAATCTGACTGAATGTAGATAGACAATGAGCGTGCGATTTATTTCAATCGAGCGATTCCCATCAAGTCGCCCGAGGCTTCGGAACCGTTACCTAAACAGATATTAATCATAATTTTCACTGACTCGACGGTTATCGCCTTAAATCATCACCGTCCCTCACTAACACCACAACACGGACAAGGACAAAATGATACGAGAGAAAATTCGTGGTATTGTTTGGTTTAACCGTTTTAGATGATAGTTATTTAGCTTTCCGTATTGTAACGATGCGTGTGGCCGATAGCCAGCTACTGGAAAATTATCGTGTGACATCGGACCGTAATGGATTTAAAACTACTCCGGAGTTGTTGTGAAGACGCCTCTTGTACTGTAAAATAATCACTTCCTGCGCAATTACCCGAGGTTACACGGTTATGCCTAATTTCATTGGACGAGATCTTAGGAATAGAAACTCACAATTCGTTCGCAATTTAAGATGATTTAAAGGTTCTTAGAAAAAAATCCAGATGAAAAATGCACCACAGCATGAAGTGTTTGAGTTTATTTCCAATGGCAGAACTCTTTGAGATATTTCTACTGTTTTTACTTTGCAAGTACAGCACAAGTTGCTGTTAAGTATCTTCTTTAGGTAAATTACCTCTGCGCGGTCAGTAAGTAGGGATTAGAACCCAATCATTGCGTAAATTCAACTTTAACAGTTGCCTGCATTGTGGGTTAGGTAACCATAAGAAATCTGGTCGATTTTTAACTGTGGGAAACGTTGGAAATGTTCTATAATTTTTGACTAGTAGTCACCAATTAGAGGCCGCGAACTTTAGAAAGCTAATTTTATTTTACATTAATAATTGTACGCTTTTCAGTTTTATCTTCGCTGGCTTCATCTATCCATTTTAAAATTGCTGTTTCACTTGTTTGTATAAGAATATTTTAAAAGAAACAAACCACAGACTATAAAGTACACATTTTTATCCTCATCAACTGAAACTGCATGTGTTCCTACTATTTAGGTCAGTGAATTTTACCAAACAAAATTTAAATATTTTATATTTATAAGATTCGATTATCGTCGTAGATAGATCCGGCTGTAGACAACCTTCAATAAGCATTCCTTTTCACCTTGTGTACAAATACAGGACTAACTCACACACGCACACAGAGAATAAACAGTAATTATGATGTCACAAAGCTCTGAATTTTCAATACTATTCTTTAAGTGCAATGGTGATGTAACTATGGTAGTCTTCATTACCACATCCACATCACGTTTAACTATGCCAACTTTGTCATAATTAAAATTGATGTAGGAAATTGTTTAAAGTCGTTCCTAATGAAATGTGATTGTGTTTACAGGATGGCCCAGATGGTCGATCAGATTTATCGGGATCAATTAGATGAGGACCGAGGTTGTCATCCTCAACAGACAGACAGAAAGATCAGGTCGCTATATTAGATGAAGAGAGAGCTATAAAAAATCTGCGATTGTTAATATTATTATGGTAAGTTGCTGTTTTGTTGCATTTTCGATCGAATCAATCAAATTCCAATTTTATTAGGTACGGTATACTTTTTTTAACTTTTTCCGTCAGTTGAGGTAACTATTTTATGATCACGTCTTGCACTTTTAGTATTGTAGAGATTATACCTTTGTTACATATTTCATATATATTTTTAAAGAGTTAAACGTTGATAACTATTCTGATTTCTTAAATGAATATGTATAATAAATACCTGTTTATGTATGTACACTGACGCTTATATTAATATATTGGATCATATTCATGTAAGTACATAAAATGAAGAACCTTTTGAGTAAATACCGGTATCAAAGAAACTGTAGCTGCTTATATATTAGCTTGTTTAAAAGTCAAAGTGCGACCGTTTCCTAATAATATTTCGATCGTTCGTCGAGTAATGGTCGGAATCGTCCAATGCGACCACTTGATTTAATTGAGACAATCTATGATGGTTACAGACCGGCCATAGATTTCTCAGGCCAAATCTCATATTTTATGACTGGTGAATTTAATAAAAATAAACTGTATCACCAATTCATAAGAGCCAAAGTGGTGATCTCTCTGGGAAAACATGTTCGTTTCAAAAAGCATTATTACCCTTTGATAGATCTGGGTGTCCACTTGCTATAAAGTTTCGAGTTCGTAAATTAGTTTAGTTAA
Organism: Choreutis nemorana; assembly: GCA_949316135.1. Lineage (NCBI taxonomy): Eukaryota > Metazoa > Arthropoda > Insecta > Lepidoptera > Choreutidae > Choreutis > Choreutis nemorana. The sequence goes on from OX438609.1 coordinate 6,743,576, forward strand.
CAGTTAAAAGCATAAGTTACGCTGGAGGAAATCAAAAGCCATTAAAGAAAACATAAAAGCTTTTTTTGGAAAATGTTGAATAATTTATTTATTTTACGCTAATATCTTTGATTTTCGTTAATCTTAATGTTTCCTTGTTATTGTGATTTATCAATACTTTTTTTTTTGTAACTGGTACGAATCTTACCTCAAAAGTAGTATGTACTGTCCCATACAAATTTATATCACAATAAAAAATAAAAAAAGTTAAAAGTCGACGCAATATAAACGTTAAAATCAATGTCTAAATTGAAAGCGTAGACTTACTGAAGTATCTTTTTTTTGCGACGTCATACTATACAACACGTTGTCGGAGCAACATAATTCTGTATGAGTAAAGGTAGAGGTAGTATTTCGTTGTTTTAATTTCCCCCAGGCCATCCACAGTCTTCACGTCTAACGGAAAAAACGAGGCACCTACCTAAATTGACTCACAAACACCAACAAATGCAGCTGTTTGTAATTGCCGACGATTCAATCACTCGCGGAAAGCTCTGTAAAAACGTTATCGCCGAAAGCTTGTAAAACTCGATTAAATTAATAAAACTTATACACTTTTAACTGATCGCTGTTAAAACGTCGTTTTTAATGTTTATCGGTCTTATAAAACTGCAAAAATATAACGAGAATTAACATGTCAGCGCGAAATAACGAGATAAATAAAAGCTAGGACACATTAATCCTCACGCGAGTCCAGGGATGGTCGGGGTCTAAAGCCGGCGATAAAAACATTACTCGGTGCTCTCAATAAATACACATTAAAGTCGCAGGGCATTCTGGTTTACATTCCGTGCGGTTACAGGCGAGTTTTATAAAAGCCGTGTTGGGCCTCACAAGCAATTACAAGCGCCTTTTTGCTGCACAATCGATATTTATTTCCATGGACCGATACAAGACTACACATCGTCTCGGTGCTACCTTCCAACCGAACGACCGCACGCGTCATTCCAACGCATTCAACACGCATTGCCTACTAAATTCTCTTGCACAATGTAAATAAGGTCTTATAGGCGAGATCTTAGTACGAACTGCAATTGTTACAGAAAATAATATTGAAATATTATTATTATTACGCGGCAGTATAATTTTTCATCAGGTCGGCTTGTTTGCCCAAGAACTATAAAAACAAAATATTTAAATTCATGGAGATTCGCCTTAATTTTTTAATGCGTATTAATACTTATATACTTTTCAAATATCACTCGTATAAAAAAATATACCAGACACATACACGCCTACAAGAATGCGAATAAAAAAATAAACATCAATCGAAACGAATTCCCATACAATTTAAATATACATGTAGGTTTATAAGAATATTCAGAAGATTAATTGCGAAGACAACGGACGTGAAAACATAAAAGCAATCGGGGGATAAGTGGGCAAATTTTATGGCGCGGAAAACAATGCGTTCGATTCAAACAATCAGACGGCGCGGGCGCACCGCGAGGGGTCGGCCAGTGAAAGCGCATGAAACAAGAAAAAGGCTACATCACTCTTATTACCTACGTATCAAATAAACATCACTACACATACAAAAATATCCCACTATCTCAATCACATCACTTCAAAAAGGCATTGTCTCGAAAGGGATAGACGATAGCAACTGCCGAGGCAGCGTCAAAATGTCTTACGTACAGGCTCCGAGGCAACCAGTTATTACGCTAATCGCTGCGATATAATTTCCGAGTCAACTTAAACACAGGTTGCTTGTGGAAATGCAAACATGCGGCCCGCTTTGAGAAGATAGTGCCCGCGCGCCGATACAAATATTTGCATCCACTTTTGTGTTTGTGAAGGATTTCAAGATTTACCGATTTATTCCCTTCCTTGCCGGTCGCTTTCATGAAATAATGATTCAGCCGTTCGCTAATAGGGTGATGATTCCTAAACGATAGCCTCCGTAGTCGATGACCTACTTTCCTGACAAAATATTTGCAATAACTATGATTTTATAGCCATAATAAACAATCTGTCAATCAATTCAGAAAGAACGTGTAGATCTTTCCGTTTATATAAATAAGCATCTCTCAGCGCTGTATCAAAAACCAATAAAATTACCATAAAAGCCGAAATTTCAGTTTATTTTATGTTGTTAAAACAATAAAGCTTGATTGTTATGACACCGACCAGAAAAAACTGCCATTCCGATGGCCAGATTAATTGGCAATGAATTATATTTTGGACTTTATATGTAATCCGTTCGGAACGAAATAAAACTTCAATTTATGGTATTAGCGCTTCGCCGACGGTCATAATTTCGTTGAAAAATCATCGTCCGCCAAATCAGTTCGCAACTGAACTGGAATTTATTAATCCAAGCTCTTAAAGCATCGGTTTTGATTGATTCGAAACGAATTAAAAGAACCGTTTTAACCATTCCGTTGTTTAACAATCACAGCAAAGAGTTATAATCGCAAACAGAACATTTAAATAGGTTTTCTACTTATTTATTTTAACATGGAAAATGCAATTTTTGCATGCGTAAAGATACTCCATACCCCATAAAGAAACTCGAAACTTTTTTGATTTCAACTATGTAATATTTTAACTATCATACGGGAAAAACATCAAAAACTTAATTCTGTTGTAACGTTACTTGTGAAAAAGATTGTCGTAATTAAGATCCAAATACGCTTTCTGAACGTCCATAAAACAAGCTAGTAAAATTGACATTAATTGATATTAAGACGCACAAATATTTAATAACGATATAACAAATTAAAAATATAAATTTAAATATTAGGTAACTAAGAGAATATTACACGGACGGTTAACATCCAAATCTTGTTTAATATTACTATTTACCTATTACACGTAGTCACCTGGTGTGAATTTTAATGAAATTTGCCTTTAAATGTCAAATAATTTGTTTAAACTCTATTGAAAATAGCTTATGAGATGAGTTTTATTTTATAGTTTTCTGGTTTTATGATTATAATTTTATATGCGTTTAATTTTGTTCTTACAAAGTTGAAGGAACCATAAATTTGTTGATGTTTAATTTAATATGATGCGATTTTAAATTAACTAACGTTTTAATATTAATAATAATAATAATAATAAAGGACTGCTTGCCAAGTAAGTAAGTAAGATATTTTTAATAAAAATAACAAAGAATCTTACAGATAAGTAATATTAACAAAAAAACACCTCCGATGCATTCCGAAGAAGAAATAAAAAGTTATAAAGCCGAACAAATTGTTTTATTTACTCCGATAGTCTTGAATAAGACTTTCAATTTAACATATTACGTATGTAGACATCTCGTAAAGCCAACAAAAAAGCCAAATCCATTCAAAAATAAGTCCAAGACACTACAGTGTACTACGTTTTAAGTAATCCAATATTTGTACATTTAATAAGGCCCGGTAATACCTCTACTACAGATTCATTGCAGTTTCTTCCTGAAAAATTAAGCATTTAACTCGCTCGGCAAAGATATTATGGCGCACATTAATATTTGATAGCCCTACGAATATCACGAACCAGCCTAAGATGGCGATACCATTTACTAAGCATCTCCGTCTGGACCTCCTGGCGCTAAAATCCTTGGCATTACGTAATTAAAACTTCTTTTACGGATACCTATTAAAAGTCTAAATATAGTCGAGCTGTAACAATTCGCCGGAACCCCCATAAGTGTATATAATTTACTGCACCAACTTTAAATGTCATATCACATATAAATTAGTATCCGTAAGAAGTCTGATTGCCACGATCGGTTTAATCGGTGATTTTGTTCAGAGTTGATTATAAATTAATTTGCAATTACTGTCTTTTGGTCCGGGCCCGGTTTTGAATCGGCAACTAATTTCAGAATGTCGTGAATAATATCATAATAATAGCTCCGAGACGTATAATTAATTTGAGTTAAATAATGGCCAAGGGAAATTAGTAAGAATAATTATTTTCCAAGTTTTAAAAGGTCGTCGATCTGTAAATAGGCGAGCTTGCAACCGGGCTATAAATACAATGAACTGTCAATTAATTATTGCGAATAATTGTTTTGAAAACAATTTATACGATCAACTTTATATGAGTTTCAGAATTTATCTTTTCTCAAATGACAGTTTCACCAATAACAATGATAAATTGTACATATTTTCTTCGATCCAATGTTTCGACTTTGTAATCAACTTTGTCATCTTAATTTGAGACCTAGTATGCTTCTAATCACAAACTAGCGAAGAAACCAAAACATTTAATCTTTCAAATTAATTAAGATCGAATCTATTTAGGCGTGAAATCTGTAAATGCTCCGTCGATGCAAAAACAATTCGCTTTCGTCGCTGGGGCAATTTATCATCGCATTATGTTTGCTGTTCAATACTGGCCATCAATTGCTCGTTGCTCTCTACAGGTGGGTATTTGCTCGCACGGTATCGCATTTCTGTTCTGCATGACGATACCTTTCCGGTCGGAACTGTCAACCACGCCCAGCAAATATCCTCGGGACCAACATCAGAACCTCACCATAAGAAAGAGATAGGCACATAGGTTATCCATAAAAACGTCTCTATCGCACAAAGGTTCAAAGAATTTTTGAGGAACAGACGTTCCTATTAATTGGCCTTTACCGCAGACATTTAATATCTCATAATGCACTCTGCAAACTACCAAAACTTGAACTTCAACATCCGCGATTAACAAAAGACTATAGTTAGGAGTAACACGATATTTTTAAAGCGATTTGTTGGCAATCGCTGATGGGTGTGTCCGTCAAACAGGAAGCAACAACTTGTAGCATCTCATCTTTAGCTTTTTTTCACCTTTTGTAAAGAAACCACGCGCTTTACGAATGGTTCTTCAATTGAAATATGATGATTTTGTGTAGCTATTTATTATGTGCTCAGATGCAATTTGTATTGTATCAGGGTATTTGGTTTCGTAGTTTAAAAACAGCTGGATGTCTTCTTGTTCTCTCGTACGTGATGTGTACAAAATTTCTCGGGTTTTTTCAAATTTCTCCCTTTGGATAAACTTATTTTTAGACACTCGTATTTTAAGATTTATAAAAACAAATGGTGACGACATCATCATAAAGTAGCTGGCGTAAATCTCTGCATTTGTCAAACTCTTGTTTAAAACAAATATTGTTTTGTCTGGGACGTGAAATCCAGACGGGAAATAAATCGCGTGTCAACTTAAAAATCGATTTGTTCGCTGGCATCATCTCCTCTACATCCGTGTGTATTTGTCTAACGGAACAAATCCCTACTGTTTTTAGAAGCCAGGTAAAGAAAATATTTTTTCCCTACATTTCGTGCCGAAACTCTATACAGCCGGATTATTATTTCTGTAACATCTGTACGAATGTATCCAAACGAGATACTAATAGATAAACCGCGGATGTTTTTTATAACCCGCTTTTTTAATCTATTGTGCCGACTGTCGAGTGAACCAAATGTTCTTTTTATTTATTAGGGTCCCACACGATATTACTTTGGGGTACACAAACTTGTAATAATAACATATGAATGATAGAGGTCGCACTTGCGCTCGTGGCCACTTGTTATTAATTGAATATTTTTTTATTAACAGACAAGGCAACGCAAGTGCGTAAAAGTGCTTTGTTGATAACATGAAAAATTTGAGAAGGGCGGGTTATATTTTTTATTGCTAATTTGGGTATGAACTTAAAATTCATTGCCTTTGGCGTCAGGGTTTTTTGTCGTAAAGCGTCAGTAATAATTACCTGAACGAATACTTGCCAAAAGACGATAACAAATACTGTTTAAACACTGTCTCGCAAACTATGAAGACAAAATAAACATTGACCGTGCTACATTTTATTATTGTATTTACGAAAATCTACAACCCACACTTACCAATAACGCTTTCAAATCGAATATATGTAAAGTAGACATTTGTTAGTCTTGAATATTCCTTTCACGCTGTGAAGATGTGAAAGCAGAACATACTCGTAGTCTAACTTTCAGTAGTCGATTGTATACTTTACTGCTGATTATGAGAATATAGGGAAACAATGAACCTGCTTATAGAATTTTATACATTTTAAGCCAAAAGAACTTGTTAGCTCATTTTGTTACGTTCCTTGGTTAACCGATGGTCGATGGTTCGAGTCTTTGATTGCCTTACATTGTGGCTGCCATGTTTCTCATTGTGCCATGATAGTGGCGACAGATTCGAAACCTGTCACACTGGGACTCAACATGAACGCAAAATGCGGTGTTTAACACCTCTGCCTACCCCTAAGGGATTCTCCAGGGATTAATTACGAAGTGAGTTTAAGTTTATGTTGTATAAGCTGAAAGTAGTGAAACAAATCTAGAATAAAATCTAGATAGGCGAAATAACGAACAATAACCAGTAAGCGATAACTATAGACTACACACCAACAAATATCATAACTTAAATTACTAATGTACGTACAATACAAAATAGAAACACTAAATGTTCATAGTAACCCAATTCTGATGGGTCATAGAAACCCAATGTTCCTACTCCGGGATCTTTTTAAAATAATAGATGAGTGATAATTGAGTAGACAGTAGGAAAGCCCGAAAAGCTCAAATAAGCTACCGCTAATTACGCGATTCAGAGTCCGTGACCGAAATAAAGAGGAAAGCAGAATGGCGGCGAACGTAAAGGGAAGACTCCAAGATCCTGTACGGGATACATCGGAACAGCGAGTGAGTGGAGTGGTGTGCGAATCACACAATTTCCAAAATATTTGCCAGATTTATATTTTTTTCTTTAAATGAGGCTTCTACTGATAAAACGCGTTTTTTTTAAGTATTGTATTACAGTTGATTTTTACTTTACTGTTTTATCGCCTCGCCCCAGTTTGTTTTCGGCCGAAAGGCCCACGATCTGTTATTGGGAACTGATTTTTACACAATTTGTAGCAATAGTTAAAAAACTATATTGACTTAAAAACAGCATTCAATGCAGTAAAATATTTTAACAAAAATAATCAAATCATTAAAACCATTTCTTAAAAGTAAAAAATGAAGCATTCATACGATTCCACTTCACTTTTGTCCCAGAGAATCTCCTTTGGGGTCGATTTTAACGAACTATTGTAGTTCGGCGCAGCGGGCAAACCCGCGTGCACTAATCAGCATATGCAATTTCACCCGCTCATTATTATTTTACAACAAGTGTAACCTCCCCTTAAGTACACATGCCACATTTTTGGCATGATTGGAAATTAAAAATTCAAATATTCTAAACCTGTTTAATACTCGTATCATACAATAAACTTATATTTACTTGATATGATGACTGGGACTTTGTCGTATTGGGCTTATGTAGATCCATGGTTAAAGATAAAAAGCAGACTTGAATGAGTTTTTTTTTTATAAAGTCAATACCCAAATAAAGTAAAATTTTTGACTTAATCTATATTATGTAAAAACTAAAAAATAAATACTTTAAAAATACTTTTACCTATATCGAAAGTACTTAACTAACTTATCCCCTATCTAAAACTTTATTCCTCACTATTTTGTATTTACACCTACTTAGTACATACCACTTAACTTTATCAATTGAATTACAGCTCACCAGCGACCTCTATTCACCTTTGAAACGATACTTATTAAAGTCCACACTAAATAAGTTAAGGGCATCTATTTAAAGTAGAGATTTCAGAGGCATTTTTAAGATGTGTTTATTTACTTGCTTCCTTTAATTTTATGTTGGCTTAAGTTTTATAGTTTAATCAAGATTCTTCAAAATAAATGATCTTATATCTCATGTATCTTTTACTTTATAAAGCTTACTTCAAGTTTCGGAGGTGAGCATTCACTCCTTTTTTAATAGTTCTAAAATGTTTGGACGATTAAGATTAAAACATTTTTATTTATAACAAAAAGGTATGTTTTGTTAATTAAATGTAGATACCTAGTTTAGCTATACTTTCAGAAACTTACATTTCGCTTCTGCTAACTACTGTCATTTGTTTGCAAAAGTTAATTTTTCCATCAGTTATTGGCAGTACAATTGCAATAAGTCAGTACAATTGCATTAACCATTAAGTACTCTATACTAGATCGATAATACTGTATCTACTAAATGATGCCACCAAGTAAAAGGATTAATGTAGCACACGATTTTATTAAACGCACCTGCAAGCGTTTTACATTGACGCGTTTGATCGTTTCTGTCGATACAATTACTTTGGCAGTGCGCAATAGGAAATGTATTTGAATATATTCTAGAACGCGAGTATCGAGTGTTACTTGAGATACAGATGTCATTTCCCACAGTTCACCTTTTAATACAAGAACACTTTTACTTTTAAACTGCCTAGTTTTCTCCGTAATTAACTCCGTTCGTGTATAGCACTGGTTCCCTAGAACCTATAAATACTCTGCCTTCCATAATAATGGTAATTTGTTTCATAAATTTATATATTGACACAATTCCAGTACATTATTTATGCAATCACCCCTTGATACTATGGAGTTAAATTTGGAATAGAATTTTAAAATTTTAGAATTTTATATGAGTATATAAAGCGTGTTTGTAAGAGTCGATTTAAATAAAACTGATATTGATACTTAAAACTAAAAAGTATCAATTTAAAACTACTATCTGGAGTATGGATTATGGATACCCGCAAATTTATTTAGTTGTTCGTTTGACGAAACAAAAAATTATTAAATTTAATGTTTCACATAACTCAGTTTTTCCTGTTGGTTCGTTTAACTAACACATTAAACAAACAGTCATACTTAGCTACATTACTAGATAAATAAAAATTAAACATAACAAATCCATTAGTGAATACGTAATTATTTAAGTTGGCATGTTGCTAACATTGCTTAGGTATGTATATAGTACTAGAAAAGTTAGAAGTATATAAATTTATACAAATAACACAAAAGACCTTGAGACAAAATGAATTAATGTTATCAAAAAATGATTATTTAGGTAATACTATTTAATAAATTAAATATAATATAATAAAATTTACTAGTTTTTAATTTAATACAAGGGATAACTATAGGACGCTAAATTTAAACTAAAGTAGAATTTCTTTCAGGTAAAGTCAGGTAGTAGAGGGTAATGACTCATCCGTGAGAAATTTCACAAACCCCTAAATAAACAATGACGCTGATCATCTTCCAAAAATGTTATCAATCTTGCGTAACTCTCTTAAGGTATTTAAAAGGTACTAAAATTGTAGATAACGATAAGTCTAAGAAGCAAGGAAGCTTTGCTGAAATCTTGTAGCAGGAACATAATAAATTTGCGTCTAATAAATGATTAGATCTCACTAAAGGAACAAAATATTTGAATTTAGTTATCCTTCACATACGATGATAAAAAATAAAAAATATACTGTTGATTTCTTCCAGGTAGGTAATGTTTGTGTCACTTAGCTAAATACTATTATATTTTAACTAAAAATATGTTTACACAAGTAATATAATTTTTGTTACTGTAATTTAAAAAGCATTCCCATTTTAATATTTAAAATCCGCTTTAAAAATGTCTTGCTTACTATGACTAATAGCATACAGATGTTTCGCTTGAGAAATACACGCAAACGTTTATCAAAAATAGAAATTAGGGGTTTGAAGCTTACCTTTGAGGAAGGATCATAATTAAAAATGTTCGTTATCAGATCGATCCGAGGATAGGAAGCCACCCAAGCGGTGTTGTCCTAATAGAAAATATTTTGATTGCCATAAAATTGTAATAATACAATCAAAAGAAAATTACGTAAGACCAGTAAAACGTACTTTTTTTAGTTCGGGATTTTGGTGTTGCAATGGTGATGCATTTTTTGTAAAACCATTATTCCTGGAAAAACATATCTGTTTGAGGTTTTTCAAGGATCTCTGACTACACAAGTCTTCCGTAACCAACTAAGAATAGCTTCTCAACAACAGTTGATATTTTCCTTAAAGTAATAGCTCCGAGGCGGTTTCCTGTTACTTTTGAAACAAAAACCGTAGACGCAACCTAACGACCTCATTATCCTGGGAACACATGTGAAATTGTGAATGTGCGATACATTCCGAAACGTCAACACACCACTTCGACGGCGAATTTAAATTTGTAATGCCTTTGCAGCCAATAACGATGAAACTTAAAAAAAACAACTGCCTATAAACCCCGCCCACCGTCGGAAGCAGCTGCAAAACCAATAATTATAAAAACATGGGGGTCTCGAGCCTTTGAGATATTTTATAAACAAGTAGTTTGTTGTCAGTGAGGTTAGAAAACTGTTATTTGGTAAGCACCGGTCGATCTTAATGTAGGTTAATCGTTAGACTCGTAATTAGATGTTATAATCCGGCTGTGATCATGTCCCTGTGATTTACCGATACGAACCTGTAATTATTAAAGCATAGCATTTGTTTTGTGTATTTGTATATCGTGACGATAGTGAATTTCCGAAGGTCGTTATGTCTGTACCTAGTAATCAATAGAATTCGAAACAAGACCATGAATTTTCCTTCTAAATGTTATAATATACCAACAAAAATTACAACAGTAAATAACAACACATATTACAATAACACCTGAAAAGTACGATTCAGAGTTCTACCAAAATCTTCTAACAAGTCGGGAAAAAATCAACGTCAAAACTTTTATATTTTATTCATTGGTACTCTACACTTCCTATCGCCAAAGCATTAAGGCAGAGATAAGAAGCGGACCCCATAAATCATATTAAAACAATAAAATATAATATCAAAATAACGCCAAAGCAGTAAATGCGATGCTAATGAATGTTAATAAAGCTTTTACAATAAAGTTATGGTTGATATTTAAACATCCTACGCTAACTCACGTTTCCACTCCGCACCGGTGGGAAAATATTTTTGTATTTACCTACTTACTACCTACTGTTATATAGCCAAGGGTCATAATAACGCTGTAATTATCATTACTCTCTTAGCATCGGGTCATAAAACGAAAGCTTTCAAAATTTTAGGCCAATTTATACAGTCCAACTTAAATTAGGTATGAGATAAAAAAAAATGTATATTTGATACCTGGACACTATTTGATTATAGAATATATAAAAATAGTTATTCACACGGAAATTACTTGAAACCTTAAATAAATAAAAAATATCTAGGCAAACTAAACTGTTTAAATAAAAGCTTGATGTATTTGCACAACACCTAAATAAAGTTTATTTTATGACACCATTTTCATAAGAGCTGCCATCAACACTTTCGTAATAAACCTGTCTAGAGACCGATAACATCACAATCTCGACTTTACCAAAAAGCTAAAAGGCCGTTTATAGGGACATAAACGTTTATAGAATCATAAAGTCGGACCGATCTATTGTTTCCATTCTTCCTACGCATTCGAGAGACATAACTAATCGCGCGATTTGCCTTTCCGTCTTCTTTAAAGTTATAATCAATTGTCACCACGGGCTCGAACATATCCCGCCTCAGACTGGAATCGATTTAGAACGCGTTTGGATAGCTCTTTGACTATAAACGACCGAGTATCAGGTTACATGGATACGAAAAAAGGTGATGAGTGGAATCTTTGAGCAGTGTTGGCGCAAACTGATGACACTGGTCCCAGCGACACCAACACCTATCACACTAAGTCACTACCATCAATATTTAAATTCCTCAACGTATAGAGTTACATCGACAAATTAAGATATATTTCACTGATGAACTAATGGCTGACGATTAGATGACATTGTTTGGACAAATCGTAGCTGATCAATGATTTACGAAGGGTAATCGGTCGACCTTTAGGCCATCCAATAGAATTATTTACTAATACATGTCTAGACAGCAAATTATTCCAGTTTAAAACTTGAATACAGTAATTTCTCTATTAGAATCAACTATTGAAATAAATTGTCAGGACTAAGATAGGCATGATTCATTGTGAAATGTGTTTGTAAAGGTGTAATCGATTGCTCTACTTGCTTACAAGACTACTTACCAATGAAGAGACATCGGCTTGCAGTCGAAAGTCAATTAAAATGCTGTTTATTCATCCGTCGGGCGAGCGATGATGATTTATAGTTTCGCAGCAGGCAACCTGCGCTCGGGCACTGTCGCGGCCGCTTTTTAAATTAAAATCGTACCGGCCCGGGCGTGATCTTATCCAACTCGATCAATTTAGATAAAATAAATATTTATACATTCGCCAGTGGATGGACGAACAAAGCATTTCGGTAAATTGATTATGTCAATGAAAAATATTTGACGCCTGCTTCTATTCAGTCACCTGTCATCCCAGATACGCCTCTAAATAAGTTTATTGGCGATGTGTAACGAATTGAATGTCTGCTAACATCTTTGTCTTTGTCCAATGTGCTGCAACATCATTTAAGTATGATTTATTACAGGATACAAGGGTTTATAATAAAAATCTGTCATATAGTAGACAAAATATTAATTTATTCATACTCTGCATTTAAAAGCGTAATAAATACGATCCTTTTATCGTTCTAGCTAAAAATAACATCACAAATCATGTGCTTACATATCTAACTTCAACTATTTACAAATTGACTAGGGTATATTTCAGTTCTTTAACAAATCATCTCAATTTTTATATTTACAATCTTAGCATTTGATATAGTTTTATATACATACATTAGAAACATGCAGCAAGTCTTCTTTCGTAAGTACCTAATTATATCACAAAATTATATTAATCAGGAACCTTATAAGTCATGTTATTACAAAGTAAGGAATGCATATTTTAATTGGCATCAGGCTATGAAAGTCTTACAAGTAATTGTTCTCTAAAATGCATGGGAAAGCATATTCTTCGTTTATGAGTTTTTACATTTTATAGACAGGTACATCTTTTACTGGCAAACCAAACTATGACGGCTTAACAAAAACATTAAACTGATCGTCTGCACGTAAATTACCTTTCAAAGGTTATAATACCTGTAATTTTAAACTTATGCAGTTTCATTGCATTCGCAACAACTATATTACATTACATTTGCATTCAAGCACCGATATTTCGATTTTTTTCACATAGAAAATGACCATTACATTGACACTAATTAAATTAACATACATTTTATACACATACTTAATTACAAAATAACAGTGGATATGGATAGATCACGCATTTTATACAAAATAAGTCTTTCTCATATTATTGGGCCTAGTGTTACACATCGGGATCTGTTGGGCAGGCCTCAGGGGCCTTTCTTCGCATTGGTGGTTATCGATGGAGACGTAGCTATGATGGTGAGGCAGGCGGTCATCAGCTCGGCCCTCGCTGCTGGCCACCGAACATGTCTCATCCTCAGTACTCCGCGCCGACACCTCAGCACTCGCGCTAGTAGAGTGCATCGGACTCGACATCATGAGCACGGGAGGAGCCATTCCATACTTGTACCAAGGGTCGTGAGATGTAGGAGGGGCGGTGTACCTCAAGTTCCCGTGCCTCCCAAACCCTTCCCGGTTACTAGTCTTTATGTTATTTGCACTATGAAGCGTCCGGTTTGGCAAAGTCACGTCCACATCCGGTAACCGAAAATTTAGCTTTTCCCAACAGTTTCTTTCTCCCCACACTATCACTGTACACGTTTTTAGTAACACTTTCAGGTCTGGGTCAATATTTATGGCACTTAAGTCTGTTGTCACAAGGAAAATGATTTTTTGTCGTCTGTGCCTAACGTTAACAGAGTTAATAGCACTTTGTACCGCCGCGCGAGACTCGGGCGCGTACCATTCTTGTTGTAAAAAGTTTATAGATAACACAATCACTAGTCTTTTCGAACTTTCAGCGGCACTAACCAAATTGTCCCCGGTCCGTCGTTCGATCAACTGCAAGTCCCTGTGTTGTAAACACAAGGAGTGGCCCGAGTTCTCGAGCTCAGAACTAACCGCTCGAGTCACGAAGTCCTCGTCCCGCGGATTGTACACGAAGAAAGCGTCAAAATGCTTGTTTTTGTTGTCGTTCATGTCTCTCGGCGTAGAACTAAATATCCGTATACCATATCTCGAATGCATCCAAAGCTTAAAATTTTCTCTGAACATGAACAAAAGAGCGCACAGAAGTAATAATGTAATTGCTATTATCAGAACCACGGCGATGTAAGGAATATAATTTTCGACGCCATCATTAGATTCAATGAATAATCGCTTGAGTGTTTCAGTCTCGGTTTCTTCGGTAGTGACCTCTGTTTTACATTCCTTTGCAACTGCTGCGATGGTCTTGTTCATCGGCTGGCCATGAGCAAAGTAGCACATCATCGTCTCGGTATCTTTTGATTTTTTTATTAACCATTGATTCAACTGAGCCACATCTTTACAATCACATATCCAGTTGTTGCCGTCTACAGAGACACGTGTACGAGGATTGTTGTCCGTAATGACTCTCCATGGCATGTAATCAACGTAGCCGTTATTATCTAAGTCTAAGAACTCGAGTGAGGGCAAGTAATTAAATGTATCGTTTTCTATTACTTTAATTTTGTTCTGTTGCAAGTACAGTTCATTGAGATTTTGTAATCTCGTGAACTGAGTATTTCTAAGAACTTCCAAGTTATTGTTTTCTAAATGAAGTATCCTCAAAGATTCGATACCGTTGAATGTTCTATTTTGTATTGTGTTAATATTACTGTTATTGAGATATAAAACTTGAAGTCGTTTTTTGCCAATGAAAACGTGATTTCCCAATTCTTTGAGATCGTTCCCATCTAAATAAATTTCGGTCGCATCCATTGGAATTCTTTCGGGTACGTGATCATAACCGGCACTCGAACAATCGACAACATTGGACTCCCAAGTAAGATCATGATAACATGAACATCTATCTGGACACGTCATCTTACAATCACAAGCGTCAAAGTCACAACAGTGGCATAAGGTGAAGCAGTGCGATTCGTATTCGCATAAGAATTCTGATGATTTAACTTCTAGTAGTATCACGTCAGATTTTGATCGTGAATGAGTTAATGAGCACCTTACGCTTTCTAAATCCATTACTCTAGGGCGTTGTCGAAGATCACTTAATTGATTAATTCTTTGTAGCCACTCCATTGTGCAGTCACAAATAAATGGATTCTCACTTATGTAGAATTCAGGTAGATCTTTCTCTTCGGGGACAGAGGATATCGCAAAAGCACCAACTTCTAAGGTTTTTATCTTATTAGAATACAAGATAACCTTGTTTAAGTTGTATTTTTGTAAAAATGTTCCTGGATTTATTTTATCGATGTGGTTATGATTCAAAACAATTGTTTCTATGCTGCTGGGAAATGAAAATTCATCAATACTTCTTATTTTGTTATAACTGACATCAAGCATTTTTAAATTACACGATTCTTTGATTCCCTTTGTGTCTTCCAGTTTTTCTATTTTATTTTCGTGCATATCGAGCCACTCAACATTAAATGGAATGTGACTGTAATCAAACCAAAGCAGCTCGTTGTTTGAAACGTTAAGCCATATGAGCGGTTGATTGTTTGTAAAAATCCCTTTTAAGTCAACTAACTTATTCCCATCTAATCCTATTGCTTTTAACTGCATGTTTGAAGCAAAAGCTCCGTCATCTATCTGATCAATGTTGTTAGATGCTAAATTTAGTATTTGCAAAGACGGTAATGCCACAAAGGTGTCTTTGGATATTTTCTCGATTTTATTCCCAACAAGGCGCAAACCATACAAGTCATCTAACCCTTCAAACTGTGCAGTAGTAACTTTAGTTATTCTGTTCATGCCCAAGTCCAGCGACGTCAGGAATCTAAGAGTCTTTATAGCTTCCGGTACCTCCGATAACTGGTTCCCACTCAGTCCTAAATCGTGCAGCTTTGTTATATTTTCAAAAGAACGTACATCTATCTTTGTAATTCTGTTTCCATCCAAAAATAATTGATTTAAAACGTAGAGATTCGAAAAATGGCTGCTGTCAACTTCTAATATATGATTATGGGCTAATGAGAGCGAATGAAGATTTTTCAAATTAGAAAAGGCGCCATCAGCTATTCGAGCAATGTTATTATACTCTAAGCTTAAAAACTGTAAGTTGTTTAGATCTTGAAAAAGAAGAGCATCTATTTTTGTAATCCTGTTGTGGGATAGATTCAAAACTATGAGTCTTACTAAGCCTGAGAATGTATCTCTATTAACCCATTCGCTTGTTAATTCATTCACAGATAAGTCTAATATTTGCAGTTGATCAAGTCCCTCTAAAAGCCCAGGAGCGAGAACGCTTAAGGAATTATTGTTGAGATAAATTTGTTTGATATCTCTAGACGATTGGAACATCTCTGGTGGTAAAGCAGTTAATGCGTTTGTTGATAAGTTTAGTAGCTGTAAGTCACTCAAACCGACGAAAGCTCGATCTGCGACAGTTGAAATTCTGTTGTTTTGTAAAAATAATTTCTGCAAGGCTCTGAGACTTGACAATCCATTATCTGGTAAGTTGCTTATCTCATTATGCGACATATCTAAAGTCTCCAAAACTGTGTTGCAAGATTTGCCAGGAGCAGTCGGTCCATTGCCCCAGTCTGAGAATCCCAAATTGGAAATATCTTGCAGTCTATTTTGTGTTGCATTTAGTTCCTTGAGATTATAGAGTGGACAGAAGATTTCTGAAGGTAGAATCCAAATATTATTGTCTCCTAAATCCAACGTCCTCAAATCGGTAAGTCCGCGAAATGTGTCACGATGAAATTCCATAGACATAGCAGACCAGTCCGTATTATGAGTTCGGATGATCAAATTTCGTAGGCCACTAAGAGGTGACAGTACCGCTGACGGTACGTAACGTATTTTGCAGGATTCGATGCTGAGCTCCTTTAAATTGTGGAATCTTGACAATAGCTCGATACCCTCTTCTTTCCGTCTGCCAAGATCAAGCGAGCTCTCAAAGAAAAGGACATCAGTGCAATGAAGATCAAGCGCAGTGATGCGCTGAGCCTGCGAGGCTGACAGCGAGGCGAGCAAGTCAGGCGCAGCAGCGGCAGTGCGCAGTGAGCAGGCCAGCTGGACCCGCGTGGGTTCGCCGCTACCACCCGACACGCGCTGCCACTCGCACTCCTGCGGGGCCTCCGCCACGCGACTTGTCAACGATGCAGCGCCACACATCCCCATCATCCATGCACCGAACCACACACCTAATAATCCCATCGATAACATTTTGATAGCTCACTTTAAAACTGTCACTTAATTTAAATCGTCACTGTTTGATTCGCTTTTATCGCGCACATCGCTACACCCGGTCGACACACTCGGAAAACTTCACGAATTTCCCGTCAAACTTGTTTCGAAGTACGACACATAACGGCTAGAGTGCGGCTATAAATTGTGTGACAGTACCACTCTCTGCGAGGTGCACAACGCGACTGGCAGCGTGAGCAAGTTGAGCGACCGGCCGGCGCGCTCCCCGCGCATGCTCGCTCCTCCCTACTTTGAGAGATCCGATACTTCCCTCTCTGTTGTTACAAAAGTTCACAACGGCAACAAGTTGTTTGCCGCAAGATTGGCATGAACAGGAGCGCGCTTTGCGAGCTTTTATAAACATGGCGGTGCTTACTTTGTTTGTTTTCCTATAATTGTTTCATTACAAAACAGCAAAATATGCTTCCCATTATTTAGCTTTTCTTTTCTTCTTCACATGTCACATAATTTATAACCACGTACAATCTTTCAGTAAAGTTAATCTTGGTTTTTAAACAGTTTTTGTTTCCGCTAAAATATTGTTTTAACTTTCTGTTTGGAAATAATTTATAATTCAATTAAAGGAGTCATTATGATTAAAGAAAAAAATCATTGTTTATAACTTTCCGAGGATTGTAACGAGAATATTAGTAACGGTTTAAGTAGCATTATACCTGTCCTGAATTTGTGACGCATTCTGATTGATAAGTAATATCTTATCATGAGCCTAGAGGACTTGTCAAATTGCTCACTTAGTGAAGTCATACATTACTAATCCAGCCTTTGTCCTTTGAATTTAGATATAACAGTCTTCCTATTAAAAATTAATAGTATTCCATTTTATATTAATTATTTGGATAAAATAATTACTTATGTGCGTTTAAAAATAGAAACGTCTCTTCTTTAAAGAACGAAAGTCACTCATAAAAATGAGAATTTTTCTACAAATAAAGAAACCTTTTAAGCACTCATTTTTCTTAAGAGATTTAAAAAAAATGTATTGTAGGCAGAATGAAGAATATTATCCTCATAGTTATAATGTAAATCATTATTATAAAATATTTCACACACTTATCAAGCATTTACATACTTATCTACAAATTAAATCAATTTTCAGACGTTTACATAAGTTTATCATGTCAGATCATTTTATATGAGTGCTCTTTTGAACTGAATAAAGCTTTCGGTGACATAAAAAGGCGTTTATTGGCGTACTTTAATAACAATTGGCTGGCAATTTAATCGAAAATGAGTCTTATAACTTTATACTTATAGTCTGTATTAAATTATTTTGTTTCTGTAGGTATTTGAAAGAGCGGCAATATGACACACAAATCGGTTTGCAAAGGGATAACATTTAAATAAGAAAAAAGTGCCGCTTGATTCATTCATGAGCAAGTTAGGACAGTATGTTATGGATAAATAAAATATAATCGTCCATAATAATACTGAATAACCTAAATATAAAATGAATAATAATTTGATAAGTAGCTTTATAGGCAGAATATGATCATTGTCTGGGAATTCTGGGATATTCGCTTCGGTATTAATTACCCTAATTAAAAAAAGCACAACTCAGCAAAACAAATATTGTTGAATTAAAACAAACCAAATAGTAAACAAATTTGTACAACACTCAAATATTTACCATTTGCTAATTAACATTAATGAAGTTGGTAAATACATATTCCTAATTTACTAATGTATCTAATTATAATTTTAAAACAATATGCCTGTTAACGGTCAGCAACTATAAAAGATTTACACCAATGGACATTTAAAATGAGTAATAGACTAAAGGTAAACCCCTTTCAAAGAGGATTTGTTAAAAAAAACTCGAACCTGCTTTTGTTCCGGTGGTGAATCACGTAGATTGCAGTCATGTTACAGATTAGATTATCCTAATAGGTTGTGAAAAAATCATTACAAAGGCGTTATCATGATAAGATATTGCACGAGTCATGACGTGAGGACATTTATTTTAAAAATTATCACCTTCTTATTAAAAAAATGTAACATTGAAAGAACATAGTGTTATTAACAGATTAAAAAAGAATATGCAAAATTGAATTTCTTACATTAGTTAGGAACGTGAGTGCTGTAGAAAAAACAAATCTGTGTGGATAGGTACTGAAATTTATTTATTTATTCCATTTAATGCAATGTAAAATAAGCACAACATCTTCCCACTTTTGTTAGTCATCATTATTTCAAAAAACTAGAGCAAGGTAAGAGTCGTAATTCATTTTATGTTTTCCCTTTACATCACTGAATCGTCGTAAAACATTCTCCATTGAAACCATAAAAATATGAAATATTTAATTTAATAACAATCCTTATAATACTACGTAAGAGAGTCAAGTGCGAGCCGGCGCAAGCGCAGGAAGTTGTAAATCACAACACATCTCCCGACTTGTGAGACGATTCTCTTTGAATCACCAGTTTAACTAGATCCTTTTCTTTCCTTTAGTAAGATTTCTGTAGTTACGCAAATAAGGGAAATTTGAATGCTCAATTATTGTTCCAAGTCGAGATCTAAAAATAAATAATGAACCTCTTTCGAATTAAATGGTAAAAATAACTTGTTTTTGTGTTTTGCTGACTCCTTTAATTGAATTAAAGATTTTGTTCTCTACAGACTCTGAACCATAAAATGTATTATTTTCAATTACAACATAAAACAGGCTTACGGAACAAAGTAGTACACTTTTTCATGTGGGTACATAAATAAAACGATTCAGAAACATACAATAAAATTTGAGAGATCATCATAAACCGGTAGCTTCTCCACGAATCGCTGAAAATATTAAATCTACTTTTTACTGCCGACGTATCCTGCTATCTCAAGATATTTGATGTGAGAAAATAACATTTTTCTTTACTTATTGCTGAGCTTACAACTGTTCACACTTAAGTTTAATTTAATTTTTCGATTACTGTCTAAGTAACCTTCAAATAAATTCAGATTCTGCGGTAGGTATTAACTGAAAAATAATGTTATTTTAATTCAGTTATAGTTCAGTATAAAGATTTTATTAATGTAAAATGTAGATTTATTATAAGTTTAATTAACGTTTGGTATTATTATAGAAAATATGATGTATGTTTCATCACTTATTTATTTATTTATTTTTCAATAGAATATTCTATACGGATGGTTTAATTAATAATACAATGGTGCTTCATGGACACATACGATAATGTCATGGACAAATGTCACCGGCGCAAACCAAATTATAAATCAAGTGCAAACAACTGATTAGCTTAATGACATTAAACGACGATCGAACATGTGATTTTGATCACCATAACCGACCGCATTACAAGTTGAATCGATCCCTACCAACTGTCCCTTAATCTATTGTCCAACAATAAATACACACCATTGTGTCCCCGCAAAAAAACTCCGCAAAACCCCATAAATCGAATCGATCTTCCAAGCTGTCTGCCATTTGCTTTGTCATAGTGTTTCAATGGAACTTAATGGACGAACTCCCTAAAGATCCATACATATTTAGCAGCGGTAAACGTCAAAATATTTTGTATCAGCCGCAGTTATCCTATCCCATAAAGTGAACATTAATTTCTATTATGCAGGATATTTCAAACCAAATGTTACTCGTTGCGGTAGGTAGCATTCTTCCAAGTGTAAAAACTTTATTGACACATTAAATGAATCCATTCAATTGATAAATGATCGGCGTCAGAAGAAGTCGTCAGATTCATTATAGTGAATTAAGAAATTGCATTTTTAATTCGCCGTCTCACAAAGATTGCGCTGATTGAATTAGTGCCCTGTAAGAGAATGCTCGTAGACCTTGCAGCATTGGTCCCGAGCAAAAAATTAAGGGAATTCCGAGACGATCCCGAGATACTTGATGAAACACGAATGAATGTAATGCCATTATGATTAGCATTATTCGAGGGGCCGCGGATTCCGGTTTAGGAAAATAAAGAGAATTCTGCCAGCACAAAGACTACTTTTTTCTCTTTATCAGGCTTTTTAATTCCCCTAAACATCTGTGCTTATAGAACTCTAATCGTATTTGCCACGCCATGCATTAGTTGTACTTGGATGATTTGTTTATATACTTTGGTGGTTTTAAAGTTTTTTTTTTCTTTTGACGGCAAAGCTGGAATGAATGTTCGGATTTTAATATTTAATTTGGATCGTGATGTGTAAACATTAACGGGAGTCTAAAATTTTTATTTATTGCCGTATATTTTGAAATCCTGTTAATCCTTGAAGCAGTCACGGACTTAACCGAATGGTACGGAACTACCAACCGAACGATCTAAATATGAAACTTTACATTTAAAAACGACATTAATGACAAAAGACGTTGTGATTTATTTAACTACGTTAGATGTAGGGTTTCAGTTTTCTTTAAGCTTATTTTATGTTTAAACTTTAACATGAGCTTCTTTATTTGAGCATAAACAAGACCCTGTTATTTATTCCTCTAAAGCACGTGCGTTTTGTTTTATCGTAAATGTATGTAGCTTGTAATTTACAATAAATTACGTTTAGTAGTATGTTAATACTTGTCATTATAAATAACACATAATATAGGTACCTACAGATTTAAATCACATACCTACATAATTTTAGTCTAAGTAGTTTATATAATTTCTTCCTTTTTCCCGCGTATTTGTCGATTCGAACCATTTACCATTCTTAACATGTACGTTAATTTTCTTTAACATTACGTTGTTATTTAACAAACAATTTCAATCTGGCTGAATCAAAATTCAAAATTCTTTGTCGGCTCATACATACCTACTACTCTCAAAAATCACATATAATTAAAAATCAAATGGAAATCGAAGTCAATGACCGGTTTTAAAACGATTTTTTTCTTCCTCTATCTGTGCGTTCTGGCTTTGTGATATAAAATTAATGATTCCTGGCCAGAGGTATCGAGAGGCAACAATGGTGCAGTGACAATGGTGTCCTGCTGTCGAGAATATTGACGGAAGGCTGAGGGTCGAAGCCAGAGTCCTGGCTACCTACGCTCCCGTTCCCCACAACCTTTTGTCCGAAGGAATTCATAAGTCATGTCTCAAAACTATTTTCTCCAAACAAATTTCAACCGTAATGTTTTAAAAATAAGAGCTTAGGGGTAAAAAGAAGAATTTTTAAATTAAAGCTCATGATGATTTTAAAAAAGACCAACTAATTATTATAAACGGAATGCAAGGGTTGGAAACGCCCAATACCCGGTTTAATTATCATTTATTGATACCATTTTACTCGACCATCTCAAAATGTTGACTTTGACTTTATTTTGTGTACCCTTAGGCTCGCATTCATTTTGTGGAACACAATTTAGATAAAACTTGTTGAAATAAACTAAAAATTAAAATGTATTAGTTATGCCCACGCAATTGTAGGGCTTGACTTCAAGATCACAAAATAAATACTTGGGCCTATTTATATTAATGACATATCTGATGAGCATCACAACTAAGTATCTAAAAAATCAATAACTTTCATAAAGTTTTCTCATCTACCAATCCATGTTACGATAGCAAAATTTAAAGTTTTAATACTCGAATTTATTTAACTAATGACATATATTCTTAACTCATGAATGTGTCTGATAGTATCGAATTGGCAAGTTAGTGGCTCACTTGAGTGTACCTACCAGGGTTAAAGAAACACGGGGTTAATCAGTACTTCAACTTGAGGTCCGCAAAGTAACCTTAATTACTTGTTTATTCTGTGTTAGTTTAACTATGGATGTAGGTAGACCTCAATTGTTCAGGACCCTTTATAGTATAAAGCTACTAGAAAAATTTAAAGAAGGTATAAAATTTATATCTTGTAAAGATTCTAACCTTCAGTTTGTTGAGCTGATTGTATTCAAAATTCAGTAAGTTTTAATGATAATTGACTGAGGTCAAGGATCTGATAATAATCAGTCAAATAATTATAATATGTAGATAAAATAAAATAAAATAGAGGACAGATCGCGTTAAGTTAGTTAAAAAGTAAGAAAACTATAAACATGTGTACCTGCGAGACTGGCTTTGCCTAATGCAGGACTCATAGCAACTCAGCAAGTAGTCATTGCAACAATATTGTTTTTCTAAGTTATGTGTAACCTCCTTAATAGTTGTAAATTTATATAGTTGTCTAGTATTTTTATATCAAAGATGTACTTTCATAATTAAGATAATTTTTTTTAATTCATAATTTCTAAAATATTAAACATAACTTACTCGAGTTCTGTTTAAACTACTAAGACACTATAAAAAGAATCATAGGTACTATTATTTAGCAGTAAACTTTTATTTTAAATTTGAACAAGCAGGTGCAATGGAATTTTGAATCGGTAGGTTTCAATATTTGTCTTTTATTAAAAAGTTTCATATGTGTGAGGTCCTAACTACTGTTTATACAGGATAACATTGCAAAGGTTTCATTGGCACCAATAAATTACGTCACTTTGTGGCCAAACATCTTGCCATTACAATTGCAGACCACCAGGCACCTTAATATCGGGGATATTTAGGGTGGTCTGTTGTTACCACTATTTAACCCGCAATTCATAGCAAAAACCCATTCGAACATTCGAAATAAACCCAACTTGGTCCATCATTGTGGGCAACCCCAAACCTGACCATTGTGTCTAAATTTATAGCAATTCAATATAATTTCATTAGAGCAATGTTTATAAATCCGAATACGGCTATGCCGAAAGCGCTGTTGTTATGGCCAATAAATTTAAGGATTATCTTGTCCAATAGCCGTGATTTGGTCCATCAGTGTTTGAGGGAAAGTCGAAAATTAAATCGTATAAGCCGGGATAATAGAGAAACTTACAATGGTATCACCAGCTAATGAATTCCATGATTTATAGAGGGGGCAAATTAAATTTGTGTCATTAGCCGTCGTAAACATAGGATTAAAATACAAATAAAACCAGTTTCATCATTAATTTAGATTTTATTTATTTATTTTACTCACTAGTAATCTATAAGATATAAGTATTTAACATTCTTGAATAATTTTAAGAGTCGACATTTTTAACAGCATAAATGCTGAAGAAATCGACGGATGACATTTTATTAAGTATAAAAACCAACATAAATGCCTAAAGATATATTAATTCCATTGCTTTATCGAAAATGCCGCCAAAATATACGTAGGAATGGAATCTGATCGAAACAATTCCCGTGTTTCGGATTTCGGATTCGGAATTCGAACGGGCGCCTAACTCGGATATAGTGAAATGACCAATCGCGGACGTGCGCTGACTTTGAAATTACGATATTTACTTCGAACGACTTCTATGTGAGATGGTCGTTCTTTTATCAGTAACTTTTACACCGTTAATGTATTACCAGATACACTTGATTCAATTTAATAAACGTAGAATTAGTCATATAATTAAATGAAACGGATATTTCAGGAATCTAACATTTAAGTTTTAAATTTAATAGAAAACATAGTTTATAGTCTGAAATTCTTTTTTGTTTATTGAATCATAAAGTACATAGGATTTGGTTATTTATAAGTCTTAGCTGGAATATACGCACAGTTTAGTTGAACTTCCCATATGTTTTACAAATCTGGTTAAATTTCGTTCATACAGTGAGTAATTTTGTCCTGAAATGCACAAGTGGTTGTGATCTTGTCAAAATAGACCTTCTAGAAAAATCGAACTTTGTTAAATTACACTATCTAGGAGGTCAAATCCAATCCAAATTTAGCGTTTATTGGACACCATATACGTAACAAAATCAATTACTGTTCAGGGGATGAATATAGTAAAACCATTTTAATGTCACGTTAATATATTTTAAACTTTTTGTGTTCCGAGATAATATTGTGAATAGTATTAAATAATGATAAAACCAGTTTTATAAAAGATCTGTCGTGATGTAACATTTAAAAATGCAACGACACATCTTAATTTTATATTTTAAAATACTTCGGTGTAAAAGTAGTACCCCAAAAACTTTCGATTCCATTTCGGTAGAGTTACCTACATTTACCCGCAAAATCGTCTATTTCTTTGCCATTAGTATAATGTGATTGGCCTAAGTGTTAGTGAGAAAACTAAGCAGCCTCTTACATACCTAGCTAGTTCCTTCGTTACCTACATAGTGTTTTTTCAATTTTCTTAATAAATAACGTTAGTTTAAATGTAATAAAAACTCTATAAATGCCAATCCTAAAACTAAAGCTTTTTACCATCTTATAAAGTTGCCTTTTCAAGTAGGTCTTAAAATTTTAAAGGTCATGTTAATAATGTGAATAGGAATTCATTTGCCAACTTATTCTAAAATAGCGTTTGCCTGTGACTTTATCTTCTGCCTTTTTGTGTTAAAACTGAAATGTTATGAATCCAGGGCTCGTTGTATGATTAGTTTCATCCAAATCCGTCATATAAAACCATTGGTACAAACATTTTGTTACATAAGTAAGATTATTTCGATACACTATTTCTTAAAACTTTTCTCGTAAATATGGATCGAATAAAACAACTAATCTAAAATAGAGGTAATAAGTCAATAAGGTAACGGCGATTCGGGTCGTTACATTTTACTTTATTATCCATTAAATTTAACAATAATCGCCTTTTAGTGACATGAGTTCGGACATGTTTATGTTTATTATTAGATAAAAAATACTATGGTCTCGAATAGTCTCGATTAGTCGGTTATATCCCCTGGAGCAGGGTAAGTGAACCTTTGGCTGTCACTTTGAATATAATATAAATACTTGAAGCAAAATCCTTTGTAGGTACCTACCTCTTTTTACGAAAATTACGCGGACAGAGGAAAGGAGGAGTGAAGAAACACTTATTTATAGTATGCATGAGAAATGCACTAAATACACAAAAAACGTGATACACGCCACCGTGCGTTGACATACACACTTAATACACATGGAATGTGTTACATTTGACATGAAAAGACTTTGTTTATGGTGAAGAAGAGGTTCATATACTCTTTTTTTTAATTTCAACTACTCAGCGACGTCTAACTATATTTAAATTTAGAATTCACAAATAATTTTGTTGAAATCATTAAATACATTGTAAGTTTTTGTTTGGTTCGTGTTTCGCGACAAAGCATCATGCAAAAACTTGATGAGTGATTTGAAGATTTCAACACTATTTAATATTTAGTTATTCGTAGGGTTAGGGAAAGTTCGTGCTTAGGCTTCTATTAAAGACCTTTTTGACACTGAAGTTATCAAACGTCTGTCTGTTTTTCTGGAACAACTGGAACTCTTCCTTAGAAATTCAAATACAAACGCCATGTTATTTACCTGATGTAATATATTAATCTATAATGGTATATTCATTAATGGTGAAATTTAGTCAAATATCCATAACACTAATATAAAATATGTTCAATTCAATGTAAAAGTTCACCACACCTGCTATGGATCCCAAAGGTGACTTCAGGACACATTATCGTAACTCTTGAGTTTCTCTTCAATGATTCAATACTTATCTAAGCTAAGTACTTAGTTCTTAAACTTGTCGATACCTTGGTAATGGTGTCATGAGCTTTACTTTGAAACGTTTCGAATTTACAATGTACAGGAGCTGTAATGTTTTTCTAATGCCTAAATCCACTGATAATGCCCATAGTTGTTTCAACAAGGAAGTTACGGTAATACTCGTAGAAGAGTTCCAGGTGAGTATTTAATAGATAAATAGGTAGGTAAACTAAACACTTAAAGACTACAAAAGGCATTAAATTCTTTCAAAGTTTTTCATAACATATACAGCTTAAATTTTTCATTTAGTTTCACCCTACGGTGACATAGTGAAATGTTACTTTACTAGTGATACTGAAACCACTGAAACAAAACAGGTACCTGCTACCTAATCAACAATACGTATACACTTAAGAAGGTTTCCTTTTTTGGCAGACACGATCCAAAGGTGTAGGATTCAGTACCTACCTACAACTCGTCGTTTCGTAGAAGTTTCTAGATTAATATTCTGATACAATGAAACTTGGTGTTTGGTGCTAACATCAATGTACTTAACAAATGTTCTAAACAATGAATTCAAATAAGTACCTATGTATGGACATAAGAACGTAGTTGTATTAGAATGTTGATGAGTAAGTTATAAGTATGAGTATTTTTTTCTGCAATGGTGAAATAACTGTAATAATCATAATTGTAATAGATATTGCGATTTATCTCTTACATTGTGACTTATAGTTTTTTGCAGCCAGGTGTGTTAGTATAAACACAATTTTGACTTTATATCAACAAAGAGAGTAGACCACACAAAAGCATGTTTTACCGCCCAAGAATACCGCACTATTGTTAGTGTCAAAACAAGATCAGTTACAATAAATCTTATTAAAACTTGGGCCATTCATGACTCTTTGATGACAGTAAACCTTAAGCTCTAAGCTCTGGACTAAAAGTAAAGTTTGCAATCTAAAATCAACTTAAACCTTCTCGTTTTAAGAGTGTTTATTTAAAGCGTAAGATGGATGCATTGTAGTTTTGCATCTGCTGGTTCGACGTTGATTCAACTGACTACCTGGACCATATTGTTTAATTCGAAAGTTCTAAAACCTTCATAAAAGTTTACATTTTGGGGAGAAATATAAATTTTCTTAAATGTTACTTAATATGTACGAGGTAACTAGGTAGGTACTGGTCAATCTCAATTCAATTTTTCTTTTATGGCAACAATCATATTAGACTACTACTAAGTACATTGTAGTAATCTATTTAACCTGGCGAGTAGAAAAACTATACGAACTCATGGTAGACACACTGAAGTGATACCTGATGATGAACTGATACCTACTAAACGTTAAATCAACTTTCAAATATATGTATTTAAATCTGGAATGTTACTTCAAATGAATATAGTCCAAAGCCCAAAAAATCCAGAGAAGCCCAAAGAAGTCCCCATATTCGTATAAAAACTCTCATTAAAGGACTTTGCAACTCGCAGCTCCTACACTCAAACTTGTACAATACGAGCAAAATGTTTTAATAGTATATTTATAAATAACATTTTTACAGGCGCTTTTAAAATCACCAATATGAATTAAAACTATTCAGAATCTAATACGGAAAATATTTTTTCTACATTTAACTACTATTCTGATTTTAATACAAATAATTCCGTCAAAAATGAAGTCGTTTCTCATGATCATTAAATCGATGTAAAATTAAAAATATGCAATATTCAGAAAATGTTAATTATTAATCTTATCTCTTATCTTTTGTTCAGAACATCCTTTAGAATATTCGGCAATATTAAAGTTTTTTTTTTATTATTTTATTGGACCCTAACTGCGGCCCTATTGGCCTTCGCAGCGTAACCGGACTAACCGCGCGGCTAGTGATTCCCCGCAACGAAGCGAGGCGCAGAGTAGCTGCGCTTCTCTTCCTTGCGTTGATGCCCTCAAAACCGGGCATTACGTTGGGTCTACAAGCCTAAAGGCCAGGAGGCCTCAAAACTTGTAGCCAACGGGGTTATTTTAATTTTGGATGTAGCACAAAAGGTGCTACAGCGCTGTTTTGTACGAGTGAATCTATACTGACTACTGAGAGAGACGCTTGGTGTTTATGGGCCGGCCCTTCGACGCCCAGTCGTCATTATCGACTAGTCACACCGGCTAGTCTCATCGGATGTGACAACAGCCTGTAGGGTTGTCCGCTGAGAGAGGCTCAGACGTTCCAACCGGACTGGGAACTGATTTTAGTTGAGGCTTCGAACTTAGTGTTCTCTGCCTATACACTTGGTGTAGAGACGGGGACCGCAGCAACTCTAAGGGGTGTCTCGGAAGGAGACCGAACCTCGGCCTAGGTTGCCGCAGCCGATGCCCGAATTGGACTGAAGCGACCCGTCGCGTTCGTGTATTGTCTGTAGGCTGAAGGCCCTAAAAGCCTAGGCGGACGTCCTCTTCTCCTCCGACGTCGAGGACGGTGTACGCAATGTGTAGTCGTCTGTGGGTTGGCAATAGTTATAGAATCGTCCGCGTCGTCTAATACGTTACGTGGGCGTCTATACTTCGGATCCGGATCCGGGATGTTGTTCGCGGCTTCGACCACGAAGCTTCGAGCCGGTTTGGGTGTTCACGGAATATTATAGGGGACTTTTGCATGATTTTCCGCATTTTCACTTGATAACATTACAGTACTACCGGTCCAAAACTAACGTTAAACATTTACAAAATGAAATGAAAATCGTTTCGTTGGTATCAGAAATTAATATTTATAAAAATTAATGTGTATACTTTCTCAATATAGGTTTTATGCATTCCTACGATTTCAAAAATCGGTAATTTCCGGTATTATTACGTATGTCAAAAAGCTACATCTATCCATCTCTACTGAGTAGATTAGTTTTCGTTGACGTTCCGAGTAAATGGAGTATCCAATAACAATGCTCCGTCAGGGGACTATCAGCCAATAAAATTACAGCATTGATTGTAACTTCGTGGGAAAAATTAACGAAAACAGACAATGTTGCACTTTGTTTAATGCACGAGTGAGTGGTGAATGCACCTTGTTTGTTTGTATTGTATTGTTTTTTAAAACTTCGGCTTTCTAGTGAAAATTTATTTTAAATCAAATAAGATATCGAAACTGTAATGGAAAATGGCTGAAATCATTATTTTATCGTTGTGGTAAGTGTCATATTTTTTATCAAAAACTTAAAAGTGAATCGGTTATTTTACACTTGCTCTTTGTATTAGTTTTGTTATCAATTACTTTTATTGAAATCCATAAAAATCAAAGCTTTCAAGCACAGTAAAACAATGCTGTGATTATTTTACTTCGATTAAGATCAATGTTTTTAGTTTCATTCAAGACGAAAAGGCTTTGTGAGTCTACATAATAAACTTGTACACAAACCGTAACATCGATGTACTAAACTATCAAATCATATTTTCCTGTTCGTAATACCTTTTCTCTATTATATAAATCAGTGTCTGATTAAGGTAAAATATAGAATATATTTAAATGTAAACATTCTATTTTGTAAGATCATAAATGGTATTTTTTTCATTAAATTAATTTATCTTTAACTGAAAACTTAGTTACATAAAGACTGATTGTTATATCAAATCAAAGTTGTTAACCTATGAATCATTGCATAAGGTCAATGACCATAAAAAGTTATGATCTAGCACCTCTCTTGACGAACACTCATATCAATTAGGTAAAGCTAAGACTAAGTCAGTTTAATTTTCAGATAGATAATAAAAGTAAATAAAATATTTTGAACAATAAAACAAAATTTAAAACATAGCACACACATATGAGTTCAATTTACAATGTGAAGTTGCTTGCATTTTTATAAAAACATTTTTGATCATTAAATAGCAATGATACAGCATGGCACTTCTATTACTTCAGATATCTTTACAATAATTACAATTGATAAAACAGACTGAAGCTTGATGTGCAATATCAAGAAATTATTGATAATAATAATAATAATAACCACATCACGACACACACATTGACTCAGCCCTGTAGTAAGTATCGTAAGAACTTGTGTCACAGGCACTAAGCAACGCTATGGTATATACTAAATAGATAAGAATACAACATCCAAGACCGGTAAGCAAAACAATGCGTCTTGCAAATAACACAAAGTCCCGCGCCCGCCGGGATTCGAACCCGGAACCTCTAGCGTAGCAGTCGGCTGTTTACACCACTGCGCCACCGAGGTCGTCAAATGTGATGTTACATAGTAATATTTATAAACAATTAAAACTATGAACAACACAATGCTCAATCATATATTTAACTTAAAATGTATATCTGTTTATAACATAGTAAATAATTTAATAGATTTGCATAAAAATTAGAGATTATTTTAATATAGTGCAAACTAAGAAAAGTTTGAATATGATCCTATGAACCAAAACCAATAAATAACACCTTTTTATTCCTTACGATGTCTTACTAGATCTTTTGATCATTTACTTTTCACATGACATTGCTTTGCCTTAGCCACTTCTAGCTGTCCAAAGCATTTTCTTTTTTTTATTTTATGTATGTTTTATTTTATTAGAATTTAGGAGAAAATGTCCAACTCTATTCTTAACTTCACATCCATAACCTCCTTTGGGATATTCTTAGTACAAGTTAAATCCATACCAATACAATAAATTAGAAAGTAACTGTCTGCATGGTTATCTACTGCCTCCTTATGTTTTAATAGCCAGAATTTGGCAAAGTGATACTGATAGATTACATTAAAAAAAAAATTGAGGCATGATTTTGTCTTAAAATAATACTGAAATTCTGTTTTTACTTAAACATGGGCAATTGGACATCATTGTTGACAAAGACTAGTGATAAAATAAAAATGCTGTGTAGTCTTTTAGAATGAAAATGAATGTCTAAACAATTTTGCTATTTGTTTCTTATCAGTTCAAGTGCAACTTCCTGCCCATTAACACCAATAATCATTGTTCTAAATGTAGAAATAGATAAGTTTACAAACCTTGGCATAGAATTCATGTGCGTACCTACCCTACTTAATTTGTTTATTTACAAGAAACTGTCTTGGTGAGGATGATGCATTGCAGTTATTATGATTTTTCTCTGACTTATATTTATTTATATGTAACTGAAATTTGTCTATGTGGTCATTTCTCTCATATTTCTGCCTTTAGCAAATTTTAGTTGATAAAATACTCTGTAATGATGGCAATTATTAAATTTTAATTAGAATATTGGTATTTTTGTTTTATTGGGATTTTCATAAAAGAAGATAGAAAAACTAAAATCAGACATGTTACAAGTATTAATAAAGATTTTTAATAGTAAATTTTCACAAGTTTACAAATTGAGTTGACTACTTCTTAAATCAAACTGAATTCATATGTTAATTTTGATGTTTTGTATGTAATTCTTCTCATACAACTTTTCACCTTGAAAGTATACAATTGGAAACCATACTACTTAGACCAAGTATGATAAATCTTTGGTAGTACATTGATTAACTATATAGAAAAACTGTTGTCAGGTGGGCCTGGCATCAACCCACACTCGATACAGTATAAAATATGTTACTTGAGTTATTTTTAGGGTTCCATACCTCAAAAAAGAAGAAAAAGGACTAAGGTCCACTCTGTTGTTTATTTTTTTGCCAAGGCAGAGGTAATCAAAACATATAGAAAACTCAATGTTGACCTACAATTGTGAATCTTGGCAAGAAAAATGCTAAGCACAAGTAATGGGAAAAATCTAAAAACCATAGATTTATAGTTTCATCACAAAAACAAAAAAAATGTAAAGTATGTTGCTTCCATAGTTAATGAACTTCAGTTACCTTACCTAAATATTATATTTCGCAATATTTAGGTAGGACGAAATTGTCTGGAACTCTCGGAGTTCGAGTCTGACTCGCACTTGGCCAGTTTTTCGCTTAGTTATTTCTAGACGTATTTAAACTGCTTAAAAATACAAAAGTTTATTTAAACAATGGTATATATTTCGGTAATGATGTAAAATTAGTATAAAAGCTTATTTATTCTAATTATATTATATAATGTTATACATAGTATTGCAGCATGATAACAATTTTATTGTTTAGTATCAGTATTAAATAACCACTTCTCTATGAATAAAATTATTTCAAAAAAAATCTTAACTCTTCTTAAATGACATAAATCAGTAATTAACTATGTTCCATGTCAGTAACCAGCATAAATTTGCAAAAACAAGCCAGCTACGTAACTGATAGCTAGGTGTTACTGAACCCATAGTTACTTTATGTAACGCCAAAGGCATCACGCAGGCGTTACATAGAGTAGCTATTCCACGACAATTTTATAAACAATATGATGTTAGCGTATTTGAGGTAATGTTTGACGACCTTGACAATCGTACTTCGGTCATTGGCTTCATTTGTCTCGTATTTTTGACATGTTTGCGTTTATCTTTTACATATACGTAGGTGCCGCAAGGTTGGATGCGGTCAGTCAAATTATAGTGTGAAAATTAAATTTGTGGAGATCGGACGCGTTTTGTGGACCTCAAGTCTTAAAAATAAGCGCATATAGTTAGCGTATAGTATGTTAGTGTTAGGCTGGTGTTGCAAAAACTGCAAGTGCTTTGAAAAAGTGTAAATACCTAACGTCTTGTCATTTCTTTGGTTCTGGGAAAACCCGTGTGCAAAGTTTTGTGCATCCAGTTGTTTAATTCACTTTTTAATGAACTCACTATGAAATCTTATGGCTTTAAGATTTCCAAGAAAAAGTAAGATTATATGGGATTTAAATGATTTATCATACTTGTTATAAATAATAGGGCTTAGGTTTTAAACATTTGGAGCCTTACGTCTAAGAATTACTTGTGGCTTGTGTGTG
Source organism: Choreutis nemorana (assembly GCA_949316135.1). Taxonomy (NCBI): domain Eukaryota; kingdom Metazoa; phylum Arthropoda; class Insecta; order Lepidoptera; family Choreutidae; genus Choreutis; species Choreutis nemorana. The sequence goes on from OX438609.1 coordinate 6,777,058, forward strand.
TAAAATTTGTCAATAAATCACACTATCTTAAAGAGATTGCAGTCTCATTATTCTTTCTTACCAGGTTCCTACCGTTCATTCAGTTCACAGGTTCGATTTCCATCCCATTCTTTTAATTATTTCTGCCGCAGATCATTTGTTTACCTATCGACCTAGCTAAGGTCAGATTAATGAACCATAACATAATTCTCCTGGACAATAACAAGGCGGAAATGGGTTTATTAAGTTTCTGAGCTTTTTGAGGTTTGAAGACTTCTTTCGCACAGTGACCTACCGTTACATACGAGGTACCAAGTTCGAATCCCGGCTCGGAAAGGTATTTTTCTTGTGAGCACGGGTATTTGTCGAGGTCTAGGATTTACTATAGGATTCATATTTTATTATTTTATTTGTCTATAAATCTTTGTTCCATTGTTGCTTTTAACACAGAATTAGACCATTTAAAAAAAAAAAAAAAAATTGTGTTAATCATCAGCCTCTTATCAAAAAAAACCTTGCAAATTAAAGTGCAAGAAGATAGCTGTCTCTCTCTTCGCGATTTGTAAATTAAATCTATTCATATGGAGTCCTGGATAGTAATGTTGATTAATGTTGACTACTTTATTACTCGATTGTCACGCTGGTTACTGAGGTCAAAATGCAATTGCTATGTTTCCGCATTCAAATTTGCGTTAATACTGACCACAAATAATTTTTTTGGTTTAATTTTACCAAACCAATAATTTAAATCTATAAGCCTAAATAAGTCTAAAATCATTTTGATATATAACCTATTTTATTATTCCTTCACAGATGTTCAGAACAAAGGCACGATGGACTTCAAAAGCAAGTCGCTCCTGCAGCAACATTCGCAGGCGATACTCAAAGACCTAGACGTCCAGTACATCCTCGATGAGCTCTTCTCCAAGAACGCCATAACACCAGAAGACTTCGACCATATTTATAATCTGGTTAGAATGAACGAAACAAATCAAATCTTATTTGGGTTGCAGTTGCAATAAGATAAAAATACAGAATATAAATTTGACGACCTCGGTGGTGCAGTGTAAACAGCCGACTGCTACGCTTGAGGTTCCGGGTGCGAATCCCGGCGGGGGCTGGACTTTGTGTTATTTGCAAGACGCATTGTTTCGCTTACCGGTCTTGGATATTGAATTCTTATCTATGTAGTTAATACCATATCGTTGCTTAGTTCCTGTGCGCAAGTTCTGACGATATTTACTGCAGGGCTGAGTCAATGTGTGTGTCGTGATGTGGTTATTACTATTATTATTAACAAGGTTAACCATAACAAGGTAACAAGTTTTTCTTCACAATTAACTTATAGTTTACTAAACTATACCTGAGACATATAAACAAGTTGTCTCGACCCTCAAAAGGGATTTCTTCCAACCAAATCAACATATGTACTTACCTAACCTAACCAGATTTTTTTTCTTTTTTTTCATAGAAAAGTAGATCAGATCGTGTCAGGTACCTAATAGACGCGCTACTACAGAATGGGAACAACGCATCTTACGAAGCTTTCGTCGATAGCCTTTCAAAAGACTACCACTGGCTGTGGGAGATGCTGGTGTTAAAGAACGACAACATGCCTGAAGACCACGACTTCGAAGACAGCCTGAGCATAGGGAATGTTCCGAGACTACCTGATAACTTCGTCAGGAGAATATCTGTGGTGTGTGTTATTTTTCTATGGTAAATTCTCAGTCCATTCCATGAAACGAAAGAAAATAGTCCGTATACGACTAGTGGATAATGCGCGACCTTCTTTAAGTAAGGCTAATAAAAATATTTTCTTTAAACTGACTGACTTCGCTTACAGTTTCGCTCATCTATCCACGTGTATTGACTATGTGTGACCTATAAGCTGCAAATATTTTGGTTGGTAATAGGAATTTGATGGCTCGTTCGATGGAGTATTGTATGAGACAAATTCCCTTCGGAATCGACTTTCATAAACGGCCAATGGGAAAACACCAATTTAACCAAATAAGTTTCGGACTATTATCTAGTTAAAATATGCTGTAACTCTTTTTCGTAGGCCTAAACTGTGGTAGATAGGGCCTTAAAAAATCGTCAGAGAATCGTTGACCTTGACGCAACAATTGATAACTGTTCTGTAGTGACCAATTGTCTCACCGGTATTCCTTTTAATGTAGGTATGTTCGGTTTTCATGGCTTATACGTATGTCTAGTGATGTCTAGATCAAATAATGATATAAAATAGCATATTATATTATTCTTTCTTTCTTAAAAAACTTTTTCATTATTTTTCAAACTTAGTGTTTAGTATTCGGGAACAGGATGTCAATTTCGATATTATGAAATATATTCATAAGTTTTTTTTTAAGAATTGTTACTACTTATCTTGCTGTTTTCTAAAAAGAGAGTATATTTGCGATCTGAAAAAAGTTCCTTAATTTTTTTCCTCTTACCACCTAGGAGCAAGAGGTAGCATCTCGTCTGAAGGAACTAACCCGCCATAAGATCCTGGTGCTCCACGGCATGTCTGGGTCCGGTAAGACGACTGTTGCCATCAGCGTGTTACGGGCAAACCCTGAACTGGTTACCACGAGCTTTAATGGCGTAGTGCTATGGCTGAACTTCGGAAGCTGCAACACTGATGATGATATCGTTGCGCTGCAGAACAAGTAAGCGATATCATGTTTTTATAATCAGGCGATACAGGGTTCGATCCAGTAACACAAAAACATTGATGGTATTGACGGATTCGCGATATTATTTTAAAATCACAATACGGTATTGACTGAAGCTGCCCGAGTTCTTCGGACTTACCCAAACCCAAAGTAAGCTAAGTAAAACCCCCCCAAGCGTTTCTAAAAAAAGGTTGTCAGTTTTGTAAGTGGGTGTACCTTCTCTAATCCGACACTGACGCAAGACACAAGAATATATAATTAATAAAATATATTATATATATACGCAAAATTAAATATATCTGCTGCCTTTTTTACTTTATAGTCAAGTATTGATATAGTAAGAATTTCCGACAGTAAAATATAAATACTTACTGTACTATGAAACTTAAGTCTGGTCAGTGGTAGTAAAATGAGTTTTAATTGATACCTTAAAATAAATAAATAAATATTTTATTACTAGACTAGCTTTTGCATAAAACCTAGATATTTTTTATTATACAAATATCCAGATTAGTAACTTTAGCTGTGAAGAACATTATGTTGAAAAATTGTTTTATTTCAGATTATACCGCAAAGCTTCAACTTTCTACACACACAATTCTTACATGAATTCTTCAATTTCAATGTCGAGTATTGGTTCTAATGCCGACAGCCAATCACTTTCCAGGTATTTCTATTACTTATACAATTCTTTCTAGATTAATATGGATTCCATAATATTTACAATATTTTAAATAATAAAACTACAAACATGTCAATAATATAGAACAAATATTTGATTTTATTGTAAATTTGTCTAAAACAAGGACGTAACTTGACTAATCAAGTAAAAAAACTTGATGATTATTTGACAATTTTTTGTAAAAAATGATGTAATTCATTCTATATCTAAACCATTTTTTCACTTCAGTTGTGATTGGACATGGGAGGAGTTGAGGGATAGATTGAAATCTCAATTCTCAGATAAGAATCTAAAAGATTCTTTGTTAGTACTAGATGAAGTGAACAAGAAGAAATGCGTCGAAGCATTCGACATCGGATGTAAAATATTAATAACCACCAGGGATACAGACGTCGTGGCAAATTTCCATCCCCTGATTATCAAAGTAAGTTTCTTTTACTATACATAACTAGCACTTGACTTAAAGATATCAGATTATAATGGTTAAGTCTAAGAAATGGCTCGGATCTTTTATAATAAGATTAGAACTAAATTCTGTTTTAGATTTTTAATCTAACAATTTTCAAGGATAGAGTCCTTTATAGCTGGGCTTACTGTGTTAACATTATTTAAGATGTCAACATTCAATCTAAGTTCTAGCTGATTGAGCGGATAAGTAGATAGTGCATTAAAAAAAATTACCTGAATTCATACAACTTCATTTTCGAATTCCATATTTTGAAAAAACTGGCACCAAATTCCGGATATCAGACTTGTTCGTTTTTTACCAGGTCGAGAACAATTTCATAGAGAAGGAATCATTAGAGTTGTTCGCGAAGTGTCTTGAAGTGAATGTAAGTGAACTACCAAGGCAGGCTAGAAAATTACACGAAGCTTGTAAAGGCAGTCCGTTCAATATAGCACTGATTGGAGCACAGTTAGCCGAGAATAAAGAAAGACTGATACACGATCCTAGAAGATGGAATCATTACTTAAATAAACTAGAGAAGAAGGAGTTCTTTTTGTAAGTTTCTTGACTTTACATTTATTTATTTTTTATTCAACTTCATGGGCAAACAAGCAGACGATTGACACGACGATGCCCTTGATGTCTTAGAACCCCAAGAGCACCGTCAGTGCTTTGCCCATGTAGAAGTAAAAAATGCTATACCTCTCGTGCCTGTAATTACACTGGCTCTACAATCCTTCGAACAGAAACATAGCGAACTGCTTCACGGCAGAAATAGAAAAATAATGAATAAATTAATGAATTTATTAATTTTAATTGATAATAGTGAATGATTGAAGCTTTTCATCTGTCTGCTATATCTGTATATCTTATCAACTACAGTTTCCTGTGGTGGTTTGCTTTTTTTTGTTTGTCGGCAACTCGGCAACAAAAAGTAACTGGTGTCTGACAGAGGACACACATTTGCGCACCGCATAACTGAAATCTAAATAGCACCTATGACACTACACCACCTTTAAACTTATAATTGTTTCATAGTGTAAATACTATATATAAGCAATGTATGTATAAAATATGACAAGTGTCTTCTTTCTGTCTAATCCTGTTTAAAAATCTTACAGTTCATCCCGACACAACGACAACCCAATGAAAACAATCGAAGTATGCATCAAATCTCTACAGGATAACATCCTATCCTTATTCAAAATGCTCGCCATCTTACCAGACAATGCTAAAGTGACTTCCAAGGTCCTTAGTAAACTGTGGAATAAAGATGTTACCGATGTTGAAAGTATCATGAAACAACTAAGAAGCAAATCCCTTATAATTGAATATTATGACCACGAGCAAAGAAACTACATATACGAGATACACGATTTGATTATGAATTACTTGAAAACATGCGTAAGTGCAGACGAAATGAGGAAATTGCACGAGTTCTTTTTAAAAAGCTACAGCTATGAAAATGTTGATAATATAAAAGTTGATATTGTAGACGATGGTTATATAGCCTTTTATATAGGCTACCATATACTACAGACGAAGAATTTAAATAATAAATATGCGTTGTTCGGTAGACTGTTTTTGGATTTAAAGTTCTTGGGTAATAAAGTGAGGTTGACCGGTCCAGAAGATGTTATTGGTGATCTTCAGAAGTATGAACATCTCATTGCACCGGACGTAAGTTTTTTGTTTACTAAAACCTTTTGCTTCATGATACTTGGTCCTTAACTTTTGTTTTCTTTCAACCGAAAGACAAAAAGCAATAAAGAACTACTTAATTTTTTCTCAAGCACTAATCAAGTCTTCCAAAATTAACAACAACTTTAGAGCAACAATTTCTATTTATCTTTACATTAGAATTCTAATTTTATACTCATTTTATTTCGCCTTTTCCATTTAGGATTTCGACAAGAAGCTGCTATACAATATAAAGGCATATCTTAGTACCCACGGTACAGATCTCTACAGGTATCCTTGTACGGATATAGTCCAAAGTATACTACAGCATGAAACAGAAGGAGTTTTATACAGTCGAGCGATAGAACTAGCTCAGAGAAGCTGCGAAAAAGACGAACTTTACTTTGAGTTTCTGTAAGTATATTTTAATAGCCATGATACATTGCACATATTGACAGCCCTGCACAAATATAAAAAACAAATTTAGTCTTACATCCCTTAAAACGTAGAGTCAATTTGCTTTACAGACACGAACAAAACGTTGAAGAGATCAAACATTCAACTATAGATGTCAAAGAAAACATCACAGCTGTGTGTTTCCTTGGAGACTTCATTGTGATTGGTACAATCAATGGTGCTATTAAGGTAAGGTTTCTAACGTACACTGGTAAATACAGGATGTTAATAATTATAAGCTCGAATGTTAATAAGTATTTTACCTAACTAGCTTATTTAATTAGTTAAAACGTGTTATAGGAAATCAAAGATTAAAATAGAACGTTTTAGTTCCTGACAACTTAAATGTAATAATATATACGTGACATATCTATGAATTGGCCTTGGTTCAATAAAAAATTGGAAAATTTTACTGTATTTTTTTCTCCAGGTATTCCACATATCGACGAATAAACTTAAGAAGGAATTATCGGGCACGTCCGGTATAAAATGGCTGGGCACATGCCCTGTTAATCCACCTATTATCGCTTCGTTAACATATGACGGAGTTGTCACTATATGGTATATAGATGACGCGGAACAGTATGAAAGTGATGACGTTATAGAGGAAGGTAGGTACAATTATAAAAAACTATATTATTCATGCGAATTTGTCCACGGAATACTCGTGTATTAATATTTTAACACGAATGTTTGATGTAAACCACTTTTTTACTTAAATAGCAGACATCATTAAAGTATAAAGGATTTTTTTTTCCCTAGATAGTGACATTTTTTTTTAATCGACTGTTACAGAACCAGAAGAATCATACAATAACAACTACGCGAGCAGCATACCGATCAACCCGAGAATCGGTCCATACATTAACTGCAGATGGTCCAATAACGATGAAACTCTCATAGCGCACACATCGAAAATGATAGTCTTTTACAACGCCAACGGCAAAGAACAGAAACTAATAGATAACTTCGAAAGAGATCAAGAGATTATAAACTGTATTCCGTCGAACGATGATAGGTATTTAATCGTAGCCATGAGCAATGGGAGTGTGGAAGTTATAAATGTATTGACTAAAGAAAAAGTCATGGCTATCGACGATAATGAAATTGCATTGAATATTTTAACAGTACCTGGTAAGTTGTTCTTAAAAGCATTCTAATTAAATGCTTATAAATGTCCGGAAAGATCAGTGCACTTGTAATGCGACAGGTGATCAAGCAAAAAAGTCAATCTAAGAGGAAACATTTTTATCGTATTTTTTAGATATGCTTTTTATACAAGTTTTTCTTCAAAAAACACATCTTAGTAGCTGTATAAATAAATCAATTATTTTACAGGATCAAACAAAATAATAATTCTTAAAGACAAAGAAGTGATAGAGCACGAATTATTCCTGAATTCTGGATCACGTCACACAAACTGCAATAACTGTCGTAAGAAGACTGTCATTGCAAGTGCCAACGTCAGAGATGACTTAAGCTTCATGTCAATAGCTGTCAATAAATCTGGCACCCTACTGTTCGTTTCTACTGATGACAGTAGAGTCATATGTGTAGATTTGAAAAGCTATTCCCACGTTTTCGACCTCGATAATCGTAGAGGGTGAGTTTATTTAATTTTCACTAGTCTTTCCTTACCTAAATTTATTAAAATCAAGACGAGAAAAGGTAACAGTACTTTCGCATTTAGATTTTTGACAAATTATAATTAGAATATATTTTGAAAATTTCAAAACCGAGCCTTAATTTATATCTTTTTATGTATATAAAGCCAGATTACACCATGTTACAAATCCTATTTCTGCTAGAACTTAGCTAGTATTATATTTATTTTAGCAATGTAATATCAATGGCTGTGAGTGAGGTGTGGTACGACTTTGTACCAGGTTCAGACGTACTCCTAACTGGTACCGGTACAACCGAAAGCACAGCTAAAGTATGGTATTTGGACGCCTCGTATGTATCGCAAAGTACACATAAGAATGGGTAAGTCAATAATCTTGTCTCTTTTTATTTGGGTTCAGTTTGTTTTGCTAACAGATAGTTTCACATGATTTAGAAATCAATTTCACTTCTGACACTGACATCGCACTTTTAAATTACATTTTAACATGAAATAATATAGTTGTGACAGACTCACAAGTCCTCTAGGAGTTCCGTTTTTGCAGAGATAGGAAACTTTAAGACTTGTTATTGAAGATATGTACACCAGAAATTCAACCAAACTTGAAAACCAAATCATAAATATCTCAGAAATTTATTAAATATACACGATGTAATCCGATCATATTTGTATTAATTGTTCTAATTTGCAAAGTCGTTGACATACCATTTCACTTTAACCAGCAAAGTCCGTTTAACAACGAAATTCGACGTAAGCTTCGTGAATACACTAACTCCACAAACACCAGGCAACTTAACACCTAGCAGCGGACCACAAAGCACTTCAAGCACTCCAAAGCGGGTTCGATCATTTGTTAACCAAAAGGATGTACAAAAAAAACCAGCGGCAAAAACTATGAGCCTGGATAGACAGGCGCTTAAGCCGCTGAATTTGAAAGGGATTTGTAATGGGAATATAGATGCAGCAGTACAACCATTGTTAGCGGTTATCGATGACAAAAATAATATACAGGTTTGGATTTGTTTTTTTTTTTGTGGGATAATAGCTTCTGTCTGTATCTGGTTGCTAAGAGGTTCCAGGTTCGACTCCCAGCGTAGGGGTAACTTTGCGCTATATATCATAACGTTTCTTGCAAATGTTTACAATATTTTATCTTAGCACTTGTCTCGAGTTCACATGTATGTTTCACTGTGTATATATTATATAAAATGCATGTAAATAAAAAAGAGACCCCGATAATTTAGCTATTCGCTTATACTACCTACTAATCATAACCAAATTCAAATAAATATTTCCAATTTCAGATAATACGTGGCCGCAAGATTTTAACGGAAATCCTGTCAAAACCTAATGAACAAATAACCAATGTGAAGATTTCGCCTTGTAACCTTTACGTTATCTATGGTCTCAAGTGTGGCAACATTAAAAAATATACCCTACGTTCTAAAGAATCTAGAACTATTATGGATGTTCATAGCTCAGTTCAATATATGAATTTTGTTAATCCGTACTTGTTGATAGTTGCTGGAAGGAATAAAAGATTAATGGCCTATAGGTTGACGAGTGAAGGTGATTGGAAAGCCGAAATGTTGCTTAAAGGAAATATGCATCTCGGATCGCAAGAGATCCTGAACGACATACAAGGTACTATATTGTTATTGACTGTTGGGAGATTTATACAAAAAAGAGAAAAGTATGATCTCTCGGGTGTTTTCTAACGCTTGCTTTCGATTCGCAAATCTGTTTTTTAATAAGGTACTAAAGCCAAGCAAATATCTTATATTTTTAAGATTAACTTTTTTACATTTTATTACCTTTAAACCCCTAAAGATTATACCAATCTATCTATAGGTTAGCCACTATCCATTCTTAATCAGTCACAGCATTCAAAAGTTCCCATAATAATCTTAACTGTACCTACTTCTTGCAGGCATAAAGAAAAAGAATGGTACATCAGATCAATTATCAAGTTCAGGCAGTGAAACCAGCTTAAGTCAAAAGGATAGGGCATTCCCTACCACAGAATCAAAGGGCAGACTATGCAAAGGGAGTGGTCTAGTAGATTGTTTCTGGCTACCTAATACTGGCCTAGTGACAGTAGAATATAACGCCACTGTCAAACTATGGGATCAAGATCTAAGGCAAATAGTGAATGTACTGTATGGAAGGCAAACGGATTTAAATATAAGCTGTGCGGCTTTGAAGAAAAATGTACTAGTTATATGTGATGACTATAGTAGGAAATTTTTGGTGAGTTATCTGTAATTTATTAACATAACATGCAAGTTGCGATTTAGATTTGTTGACAATCACTTTCACATATTTACGAAATTATAAATGTCACAGTCACTGATTTCGATACAATATCGCTAATTATATAATTGCATCCTGTTTAGTAGTGGCTATATTGTTTTTCAAATAAAAACTATTGTTCTACCCCAACGCAGTCGCGGACAAAAGCTAGCAAGCAGATAAAGCATTGAGGATTTAAAATGAATCATGATTTTGTTTACAGACATTTGAATTAAAGATAGGCGAGACAACTGGTTTAAGACTGATCCAAGAGTTCAAACTGAACAATCGTATTGTATCCTGTGATCTCACTTCCGATGGCAACATTCTCGCTATGGGACTCGATTCCGGGGATGTTATTGTAAGTAAAACATTTTAGTGTTATTATTAAGGAAAACATGCTTAGTTTAGGTTCAACACTTCCATATCCAATCACTAGTAATTTTCTGTATACAATAATTATGAACTTAGGTTTGTTTAATGGTTTAATTCAGCTTAGTACAATTTTAGTCCTTGTCTTATACTGTTTTTAACAGATACTGTTTTTGAGTATCAACTAAAATTTTCACTTTTTAAAAACGTTTTTGATTTACAACCTATGAGACACAGTAGTGTAACAGCTGGTTGCTGCATGCATTAGATTTCTTCTTCGAATCACGACAAAGCTATGTGTTAGGCTCACCAGAAGTAATCCTTAGCAATGCAAATAAAGAAACATTTCACAAGACTCTTAGTGCGGATCGGTGATATGTTAACCACTAGGTGATCATTCTGCTATTTTTGATGTGGATATTTGTATTATTGTTTTTACTCTGTTGGTTTGTGACTTCAATCTGTACATTAACAATAAGTATACAACAGGCCTAGCACATTCAAACACACATCCCTCGAGAAATTATACTTTCTTTTACCCTGTCTTAACAAGGAAAAATACCATTATGACTGTTGTGCGTTTCACTCTCTTATATTAGGCTGGATGTAATAAAATAAAATGTAATCAATTCCAATTTTCAGCTATGGAACGTTCTAGGCAAGAGACAACTCCGTCTCCTTAAACACCACAAGTCTAAAGTCCAGCACGTCTCATTCTCCCCGCTTCCCCCTAGACTTGATCGTTCCAACCACTCCAACCCTCCCACGTCACCCTTAGCTGGGGGTGAGGGCGAAAAAGGGGATGATCTACCCCTAGTACTGGTAACAATGGCAGCGGAGATCGTATGGTGGAACGTTACTTACGTGATGAAGATGAGAGTCAATAAAAACATGTTGAGGTTAGTTTTTATACATAGATAGTGACCCGCCCCGGCTTCGCACGTATTAAATACATATAAACCTCCCTTTTGAATCACTCTATACTAAAAAACCTAATCAAAATCTGTTGCGTAGTTTTAAAGATCTAAGCATACATAGCGTCTTTGTTTTATACTATGTAGTGATGAAGTATGTTAAGGAAACATATATAATTTTACTAACCGCAATTTATTGATTGTTACAACTTTATACTTAGTTTATTTTTATTTTCAAATGTATATATTTTCTAGTATATAATTATTCCAGGATCGGTTGGAACGTTATAACTCCTCTCGCGAGCCCTATTGAGGTCAGATCAGATCTTACTGCAAATATGGAGAGTTTATCCTTGAACTCTTCAAGTAATTTCTTCTTCGGAGATGGTGGTTTCGATGAACAAGGATGCTGGAAGACCATATGGAAAGGAAAGACGTAAGTATATAAAGAAACAAGAACACTTGGAAAAAACCTATCAAAGAATTAACTTGAATTCTACTTGTACATGCAGTCTAGACAGTTTTAAGGAATCTTTTTCATTGAAATTGAGTATATAACACAACATAACAAATAGTATGGTGCATACGGACGGTTCTCTTTGTAAGTTTGTTTCGTGGCATGCTTTTACAATAAGTACTTAAAGATTTAATATTAATAATAAAAAAGAAATAACCTTTACTTACAAAGGTAACTTTATTCTTTATCAAGTGCTGTTGTTAGCAGTCTTCCGAAATATAAACTTTAATAATAAATATAAATATAATTGTTATTTTCAGATTCAAGGAAGGTTCTAAACACAAGGAAATATTAGCTTGCATCAAATTATCAGGTATGACAGCTAAGACTTTGTGTCACGACGGAAAATTCTCATGTTTCGTAACGGTTGACAACCCTGGGCATATCCATATAATGAACGTAATGAAAAATTCCATACAATAAACCTATCTAATAACTTTAAATATAATACGAAGCGTTACAAATGTTTGTGAAAATTCTTCAGAACAAACATTTACAAACAACAATAATTTACACATACATTTGAAACATTTTGATTAAAGTATAAGCAATCTTGAATGTGATAAACTTCGTCGCAAATTATATTATTTAAGTCAATCATTTAATATTAAATTATATTCATTATTGGCTCGTAATTCTAATAAAATAGAGAAATCAATAAGTTACAAATATGATTTTGTAACAGGTTCTATAGTTTTTATTAGTATCAAATTTACTGGCGATCAAACATTTTTTTGTAGTCTTATTTTAATTTCAACATCGTTATGTCATTGTCTTTATACATCCACATCAATTTGTTCATCAATGTTTTGTAACTAAGTTGTATCCGTTTAGTACTTACCTCTAAATAAATATTTAAGGCTATGAGATTACCATCAGTGCAATCCGTGTTCATAAAAAATAGGTTAAACGCAATAGAATTAAAAAGCCGAACACTGCCATGACTTATCTCTATTACGAATAAAGACAATTTTCTTTTATTTTTACAATAGTATGACAAATTCAAGGTTGTTCAGTTTTAGTTTGTGATAAGTTTTATTTAGTCATATAAACAACGAAGTGCTGTAGTTTAAAAGATGTCAGAAAATGTTTTAAGTCCATAACAAAAGATATGAAATAATAAAATAGATAGAAGAAACAGCAATAGTCGTGAAGGTTGCCTTGTTATAAATTAATTGTGTTGTAATTCTATAAAAATGGTGTATTTCTAAATGCGCACAATTTTTAAATGAATTAGTAAGACTTGATGTTGAATTTTAATTTTAAAAAATATCTTTTGTAAGACTTTTGTACTCTACTTTCTGTATTCCTACTTAGACTCAGTCCTTTTACTATTACAGTGGGAGTATAGAAAAAAAAGCCTTATATTTGTAATAATATATTTGTTAAATACGTAACATTTAGAAATAATAATAATAATTTTGTCTTCCCACCACACTGCTTTTATACATTTATTATTATTTTAATTTATAATTAAGTTCAATTAAGTACATAACTACTATTAGAAATTAATTTATTGGATAAAATTTTTCTAGCAAAATATTTAACGTTCGATTTTCTGTTGTAAGCAATGAAAAGTGATAAAATTCGTAAGTAATTAATTTGATTTAAAATTATTAGGAAATTCTGCGATCTCTTTATTTTGTTTGCATAACATTTTTTATGCACCAAACAATGTAGTTGATAAAATATTTGTTTATCTTACTGTTTGTGCCATTTATAATTAAGCATGTATGTACAGTTGACACAAACTCTTGAATGGTTTAATATGGGATATTACATACACATAATTCGAAATTAATGAAAATAATCTAACCTGTGCACCAACTACTCGCCATTCGTTATAAGATAGGTAGATGAAATGACATGTTACTGCAAAGTGCTCATGGATCAATACAGTCTAAAAAAATAATATATGTAACTTGTAAGTCAGTGAAAAATTTAAATAATTAACAACAAAATATGTTTCCTGTTTCCACGTCAAACTAAAGTGAAAGTTTTTTGGTCCTTACATTATGTGTTATTCAACATGTCCAAGTATGTTTCATATAAAATCTTATCTATTACTGGTGCTAAACGATGTAATTGTTAAGAAATAGTTTTTAAGGGGAAAAGTTAAAATTAACAATTAAACAAATGGAAATGTTATTCTTTATAATAATATTAAATGCTCAAATTACGCATTTTTATACCCTCTGTTCTTATTTTTCTATTAAAAACTATGTGAATTGAAAATGAACAAAATGACATTTTATAGATTTTACAAATAATAAGGTGTTATGTTAATTTAAGTCATGTTTAGATAATCATTTTACTTTTTAAATTTTAATTTTATGATTTATTTGTACTCTCTTTGAGGAACTTTTATGTATGTAATTAAAATATTTTTCAATAAAATGAAATGGCTGTTTTTATTCCTATTCACAAGATAGCTGAGATTTTACCATCCGTCAGGCGGTAGATCCTAAGAATATCATATAAACTAGCTAAGGGAAGGGAATTGTTTTTCGATCTGTGTATTCCTTCATTTCGAAACAACAACGCCTCAATGGAAAAGTGTAATATTTAAGTTAGATATCATCATAATTTGGTTAATAATATGGTTCAAAATAACTATAAATTCCTGTCCTAGTGCTTTCATTTACTTGTAATTCCTCAAACATAATAAAAGGCTTGTTGAATCAAATTGGACTGTTACAGTTATGAGCACGAATAATATATCAGTTATATACTACTCAAAACAAAATAAGGGCCACGAGGTATTTTTTCATTTTGGTGTAAATTATTAAACATTTACATATTGAAAGTAGTAAAATATTGAGTATACAAACTCTTTGATACTTAAACTTTTTAATATTGTAGTATTCATCTAATGCGGGCAACCATTTTAAATAAAATTTGATTTAAAATTATTTTTGATCGTTATGATTTCCTTAGCTTCTTGGTTTATTAGAACTTATCAGAGTTCATTGATATCTCGAGTCAGAAACATCTTTTGCAATATGCCACAAGCACGCAGGCGTCATATGGACTCGCTGACAGCAACCAGAGCCGTAACAATGATTGAAGAAGGTCATTCGCAGCGATCTGTGGGTTTGCAATTGGGATTTTCTCGAAGAGCTATTCAAAATTATGGAATCGTTTCCAAGAGACCGGCAGTGTTAGAAGAAGACCTGGTTCGGGCAGAGTTCGCATTACAACAACTCAAGAGGATCGTTACATTCGATTAAGTGCGCGCCGAGATCGCACAACGACGGACCACAAGCTGCAAAATCGTTTACGGCTCACAACGGGTACTTGTGTCAGTGACCAAACTATTCGTAATCGATTGCATGAAGACCAGCAGGCATCAAGAAGGCGAGTTGTCCGTGTTCCATTAACCAGAAATCATCCTGCAAATCGTTTAAGATTTACCCGTCAACATTTGGACTGGGACATAAACCAATGGGGCATGGTGCTCTTTACAGACGAATGCAAAGTTAAATTTTTTAACGACGATCGGCGTATTAGAGTATGGAGAAGACTCGGCGAGAGATTTTCAGAAGCCTGCATCCATGAAGTCGATCGTTTTGGTGGTCCAAATGTAATGATTTGGGGCGGGATAAGCTTACACGGCAAAACTGAGCTCGCTATTTCAAATGAGGGTACTGTTACTGCTCAGCGGTATATTGAGGAAGTTGTCAGACCACATGTGATCCTATTTGCCCAGCGAGCGGGTCCTGGATTCATCTTGATGCAAGACAATGCTCGTACACACACGGCTCAAGCGACTCGGTTTGTACTGGAAGCGTCTCAAATTCAAGTCTTGCCGTGGCCGGCAAACAGTCCGGACTTAAATCCAATAGAGCACATGTGGGATCAGTTGAAACTAAGAGTTAAAGACGGTGATCAGGAAATCCACAACCAACAGCAACTTATCAACGCTGTTAAAAGGGCCTGGGAAGAGATTCCAATGGAAAATGTCAGGCATTTGATTGAGAGCATGCACTCCAGGCTTCAGGAGTGCGTAGCGAAACGAGGAGGGCATACTCGTTACTAAAAGATGAGCATGGAGTATTTTCTTTTGTTTTCAGTAACTTTACATTGTTTTTATTTTTAACCTTCAATGTGATTTTTTCTTTCAAAAGCAAATAAACTTTTTAATCATTATTATTGGAATAAGTTTATTGGTCTACACGGTAAAAACAACATTAGTTTTCGTTATGGAGACAAAAAAATATATATTGGTTTTATTATTTTCATGGTACAGACAAAATACCTCGTGGCCCTTATTTTGTTTTGAGTAGTATATAAGTAAATAATACCAAAAGTTCATTGTTAAGGGTGTCCTAAAATTAAGGCAAGATTTGAATTAGATAGAAACATTGTTTTAGAGTATTTATGTGATTTTTATTGAATCATAAAAAAAAACAAAATAGGATTACTAAAACAACACAAATCGGACAAACGACCTTTAAAGCTATGGATGATTTTGTTGTGCCTTCAATGACACGAAGCCCATTTGCTATGCGATGAGAAACCATATTCTATGTAATTTATGATTCAATAAAAATACAATTTATAGTCTATAAACTGTGTTTTCTATCCAAATCAAATCTGTGTGTCTACCATGAGTTTTGAGTTTAAGTAATTTAACGCCACGGAAGTAACGTAGATTACTAGTGATTTTGTATAAGCAATAATTCCCCATAAATCCTTTAGAGGCGCTATTCAAAGATTCATACAAAGTGGCAATCTAATGTTCAAAGTCAAAATCAAAATGTTTTTTATTCGAATAGACTTAAAATGAGCACTTTCAAATCGTCATTTTTTTTACTACCACCGGTTCGGAATGCTATTTCTACGGGGAAGAATCCGGTAAGAAACCTCCGTAGTTGCTTTTTTAATATTCAAATACAATATTTTCTACTACAAATTACAATTTTGCAACAAAATAATTCTAGCAACACTCCAACTGTCAATAAGATAAACCTGTGCAGCTAATTAAATTACTTCCATTTCATTTATAAAAAGCTTAAAAATTGATCATATTAATTGTCTTGTGAGAGTTAAAATGTAGATCCAGACATTTGGAACTCCTGGTAATTTCTCAAAAAAATCATCTTTGAGCTTAGTTCTTCAATGAGGTACACATGTCCCTAATATCAGTTATATAGAGAAAAATATATTTTATAAATGGATTAAAACTTTTAAAGTACTGAATTAATTCTACCATAATATTTACTCCAAGCAAGACAAAAGGACCATAAACCCCAAGTATCCATGGTTATAAAATAATAAGGTTCGTGATACTCTTCATCACATCTCCCCTCTATTGCTATATTATGTCCCCTTTTAATCTAAAATATAATTAATTGCTTAAAATAAACTAATTGTTAAACCTTCAGTTACCCAACTTTCGAATGGTTTAAAAGCATACCAAAAGCTTCTAAAACACGAATGACTATGAATAGAAGAGTGAGACAAAGCTTTACAAAAAACGTTGACCGCGAGCCTAGGTAATAAACATCATAGTACGAAAAGTTCATGCTCTTAAATTTTTGCTAGGCTTTAAGAGATTATAGTAAGCATCCGTATCCTGTGTTGACACGTTAACAAATTTATGTTCTTTAGCACACATTTTACCTTGATCCAGTAGAGATTTTACTAAAAGGAACTCCTAACTGGCTAAGAAAGGAAAGGTAAATAAACTTTAAGACTTATACTAAAAGTAATATGAAAGTCCGAGCTCACCTACCCACTTTTTGTTAGATTTAACTGCTGAGTGTATCACGGGGTATATTGTCTACGGGTTCCATAGACTATACAAATGATGGACACTTGACAGGTACTTGATTTTTGAACAACCAACGGTTTTCCATTGTCAGTCGATTCAAATGGTTTGAGTGAGTGTGTATGAATTCATTTTCATAAAAATATATATATAAAACACTTATTTGTTTTAAGTACTAATGAGGAAGCGGCCCAATATTTATTAAACCAAGTAGCTGATTTTAATACCTTTAGGAGAAAGATTTTAAGGCAATATTTAACGGAATGGCTCAGTTTAACTACTTGAACGAGTTAAATAGCTTAGCAACGATAGACGGGCCTTTAACAAGAGGGCCTCTCCAGAGATGGGCAAAGAAAACCAACAATGAGAATGTTAATCCATCTCTGAGCGCATCTTTCAAGAACATGTCTAATGTGAATATAAGTGCTTGCAATCAATCAATGCAGAAACTTTCTGTTTCATCGAACCACAGCTATAACAATAGTATCTTGTCCAGTAATAAAACTCCTACAAGAAACGAAAATAAGAAAGGAAAAAAGACTCCCTCTAAAAACAAATCACCAGGTATATTTTATTTTAACTTGTTTATCTTACTTTATTTATGTGTTTTTAATAATCATTATTATGTTTGAAGGACGATCTACGACTCCTACTCCAAACAAAGCAGCAAAAACTCCTAACAAAGCAGATAGATTCATACCTTCAAGAAGCAACTCAAATTATGACCTGTGCCATTACATGGTGAGTAGATGATTTTAATGTTTGAAAAAACTATAACTCATAAAACAGATTTGACCATATTTGTTTTAAATTTTTACTTTTTCCTTTTGTAAGATCATAAACATCTTAATATTCACTACTGAAAGACTGTATTTAAGAAACTGTATTTTTCTGTAAAGTATTACTTATCTTATACGAGTGATGATTGTGATTTTGTTGTGTGAATTTTTTCATATTTTAAAAACAGAAGTTAAAATCTTAGTGCAATAAGATTTTACTCTTACTTTCATAACAAATATGATAAAATTATACCATATTTTCTTTGAAGCTATCATTTGTAGCAGGATATGTATTGGGGTTCAATGGCTTATCACAGGATCATTTAACAAAAATAATCAAGACCACAAGAATATAGTAATTGCTGTTCTTGAACAGAATACAAATATACTTGAGATTACGACTTACTAGTAACAAATACCTGTATATCACTACTTAATTTGTTAATTTAAGTACTTTGTTTAAAATGATATTCCTTTAAAATTGTTCATAACTTCCTAGGGGTTTGCGGACACGAAGGTTAAGAAATGCTGATTAATAGCATAATAAATCAATTTTCAGATAACACGTGATGAATGTGAGAAAGGTGAAGAAAACTTGGCTCAGACGGCTGCTGGGGAGGCCATGAGTAGAGCCCTGACTGACACAGAGCCAGGAAGACTGTTGCAGTACACCTGCAAAGCACCTGCCGCACCTGAAGGGTACCAGAACAGACTCCGAGTGGTATATTCTCAGGTATACTTTCTTTAAAAAAAGGACTCGAAATTCTATCAATTGTAAGATACTTATTGACAATATTAGAACTATAGTGATCCAAATTAACTGCCAAAAATTTACAGTTTTTTCATTCTGAAATGGGTGGGATTTTTATGGTCATAGTGGTCAATGTTTTTAGCATCACTGTGATTCAAACATGTAAGTGTGTACTCATGTTTTTTCTTTCAATCACATTTAAACTATTCAGATAATACAAATAATGAGGAATGGATTCTTTTATCCCAAAAATTACCCATATAATTCATGTATAGTACAAAAATAGTGAAACCAAAAAACAAACAATTTAGTATTTAACATGGTTTATTTGTTTCAGGCCAAGGTTCCATCAACAGTAAAGAATACAACTAGATACATACCGCAGGCCCCTGATAGAATACTTGATGCACCTGACATACTTGATGACTACTGTTAGTACACTCTTTGTTTATAACTTTAATATATACATAATTTGCTTATTTATAGATAAACTTTCAACCTTAAAACATACTTTACTTAGTTTTTTGATCCTTGATATTAGTTTAATTGCATTTTCTAGGCAAGTATTTGCTACCTTTGTCACTTACAAAAAAATATATTATGGTTCTATAATACTTAAACTTCAGACCTCAACCTTGTGGACTGGAGTTCATCAAATATTCTAGCAGTGGCACTCGGTAGCACAGTGTACTTATGGAACGCTGGGACAGGGCAGATTGAACAGCTCTTGACCTTAGAAGGATCCGAGACTGTATGCTCAGTGAACTGGATCCAAGGAGGTGGATCCCACCTCGCTGTTGGAACATCTTCAGCTACTGTTGAACTATGGGACTGTGAAAAGATTAAGAGATTAAGGGTATGTCAAAATTTATTGTTTAAACATGATTTGTGGCGTATTAGGCTGAATATAGGTTCCATGAGGTTCTAGTTCCCAATCCTGGCAGGGGTGAACTACACAAATACTACTCACAAACTATACTACTATACTAGAGTTCTTACTATTAAAACTATGAGTACTACCTTTATGTATTTTATTTATTTATTTACAAGCCTTTATTGCTTGACAAGTTTAGTCGGCGTGTCTTTGCGACAAGAAGGCCTCCTCCAGCTTCTCCATTTCATTTAAATTTTAGTTTTTCTGTGCCATAGTGGACCGGCAATCTTTTTGATGTTGTCTGACTAATGCGTTCTTTAGGGATCCACTGTGTTTACAGAGTGTTTTCAGTGTGGACTTTATTTTCACCAGGTATAAATAGATTTTATATTCACCAGGTAATGGATGGTCACACTGGGCGCGTTGGTTCGTTGGCATGGAACATGTACATAGTGTCGAGTGGAGCGAGGGATGGCAACATCGTACATCACGACGTCAGGCAGAGAGATCATGCTGTAGCCACTATCAATGCGCACACGCAAGAGGTATTGTACTTAATGGAACTAAAAAAATACAAAATTTAACCGTTGTTGTAACTTCATTTAAAATATTTGGTACTTATCATTTGACAAAAAAAAACACAATCTTTGTAAAGAGAGAGGGAAAGTGCTTCTAGATGAACTAGAAATTTATTGTCTGTCTAATTTTAACTTATAATGCACACACTTTCAGATTTTTGCAAACGGCTGCTTATTGAATCGACTAATACAATTATCTTGTTTAACACCAATATTTTCTATTGTTTTAAACAGATCTGTGGTTTGAAATGGTCTCCCGATGGGCGCTACCTAGCATCGGGCGGAAACGACAACTTACTCAACATCTGGCCCGTTGCCCAGGGACAGCATTACTCACAGACTCAACACATATACTCATTCAAGTAACTACTGTTTAAGTAATATGTCCGGAAATAATGATAATATGTAGTTGAATCTCTGGTGTCACAGCCATCAGATAAAACCACTATGTCATGGAGACTGTCGAAAAGAGCTGTTGAATTTGTTTGAAATATTTATGCAAACCTAAAAAACATAATTATTAAAATTGTTTTGAATTAAAAAATACAAACAAAAATAATTTCTTTACTACTGTCTGCTATACTATCATGACAACCTGAGTATTTTTATGTTGACAGTCAACATCTCGCAGCAGTCAAAGGGCTCGCCTGGTGTCCCTGGAGTGCTGGTATCTTGGCTTCAGGAGGTGGTACAGCTGATAGAACTATTAGGATATGGAACGTCAATAACGGAGCTAACCTTAACACCGTGGATACCAAGTCACAAGTGAGCAGTTACTTATTTTTTCTGTCTATGAAAAATGCGTTCTACTATGTTCAATTTAAACATATACATTTTTCTGATTTTATATGGATTGGAATCCTATCATTTTATTTAACCAACTTTGTCTGTGTAAAGATTGTATGATGGGAGATAAAATCCATTCTGAATAGAATAATTATTAGCGGTTTGAACTGGTAACTCGCGACCCCACCCATATCTCGGAAATCTTTGACCGATTTTATGTTATTCTAGTGGGAGGCGCAATAATAGCGAATTAGTCTAAAAACGAAACAGACAGTTCTAGTATTTGTAATTAAAGTGTATACCACTAATATTGTAAATTTTCCAAGGTGTGTTCGATCGTTTGGAGCACTCACTACAAAGAGTTGATTTCTGGTCATGGTTACGCTCAGAACCAGTTAGTCATATGGAAATACCCGCTGATGTCGAGAGTGGCTGAACTAACTGGACATATGGCGAGAGTGTTACACCTCGCTTTATCACCGGATGGCACCTCTGTACTTTCTGCTGGGGCAGATGAAACACTGAGGTAGGTTTTATGTTTAATTGGAAGATTTGAAGAGAATCAGCTTGTCTTAGCAATCTTCGTACGAATTTAATCTCTTAAAGGTTGAATTTCCAACAATTCTGAGTATTATAAAAAATAAATCTATATTCAAAATTTTAGTTTTCTTTACCTAGTAAACTTTTCTATATGTTGATGAATTAAAATAAACTATTTAATATAAAGCATTTTGGTATCAACAAAGGAACAAAAACAATATTTATAATAATAATAATAAACCACATCACGACACACACATTGACTCAGCTCTGCAGTAAGTTTCGTAAGAACTTGTATTGCAGGTGCTAAGCAACGATATGGTATACACTAAATAAATAAGAATACAACATCCAAGACCGGTAAGCGAAACAATGCGTCTTGCAAATAACACAAAGTCCCGCCCCCGCCGGGAATCGAACCCGGAACCTCTAGCGTAGCAGTTGGCTGTTTACACCACTGCGCCACCGAGGTCGCCATTTGTGGCAATTTTGTAGCGCCTCTGGTGTTGCAAATGTCCATGGGCGGCAGTATGATTTTCCATCACGTGATCTGTCAGCTCGTTTGCCCCTTACTTATAAAAAAACTTGATTCAGCGTAAATTTTTGGCTACATTATATTTTGTATCTTTCAGGCTTTGGAAATGCTTCATGCTGGATCCGTCGAAGAAAAAGGAACCTACAGATTCCAAGTCAGCTAAATCACTTCTTAATATGAATTCATTAATACGTTAATCAAGAATAGCTTAATCACTTCGACTTAGACTGAATATTGTGATCAATTACAATTAGCCATATTTAGAATAGGATGACCATTGACCATGTTTGTTGGTGTATAGTAACTAGCATGATAGATACTATTTTTATCTACTATGAACTTGTGAAGTATAGTTCTAAATATTTTCCGCATTGTCTTGTTCTTTTTTGTGTTTTTGCTTAACGCATGACAATTTTATACTTTTACCAACTTTATCTGTACTTTGACATTATTAACAGTGTACTACAAATTTTGATAGTTTTGGCTGTTTTTGACAAATTAAGTGAAGTTGAGGTCATTAAATGTGGAAGCACGCGTATCTCATAAATTTCTGAACTTATCTCTTTCTTTCTTACTTTCCGTTTCCTTTATTCTCTCTTACTCCATTTCATAACCTCGGCTTCCTTGTTTTATTGCTTTTTAACACTATTCGCCCATCTATTGTATTATCTATAAGAATGAATTGATAATCATCATTTTGATTTAATTATGTTGGTTTATTTAATAAATAATGACAATTACATCCTCTAGTATTCATTTGTATTCATAGTATCTAAGAAAATAAATAAGATTTTTATTAATGGACTCGAAGACACGACGTATAAAAATAATTTAAATATAAAACTCCCCTACCCACACATCCCCTTCAGATACTTGCTGACCTATGAGTCAAGATGTCCCTCTCTACGACTTATGTATGCTAAGCTGAACAAAGTTTACAATAGGAGATACGTTATACACACTATACGTAACTAGGGGATGGCATGGCGGCGAATTACCACAGGCCCCGAGCCTAAAGGGCCCCCGACGCGATTGGTATATGGGCCTTCAAAGAGCGACTTTACAAAACCAATTTAAATTAGAACGAACCTTTTCGATAAATTTGCCACCGGCCTTGGCCTCCTACGGTGAGATGGCGTTAAAATAGTAACTGAAAACTAGGAAACTGAAATAGGTCACCAGTTTTTAACGAGCGGTCCCATCAACATAAACCCATCCTATTTACATTAAAGTTAAAAAAAGTTCAGAGTCCTTGCTGCACATGGCTATATCCTGTGGCCCTTTCTATGTTTTAGTGTATATAAATGACCTACCTTTTTTTGTACAGAACCTATGTGACATTGTACCTAATGTTTGCTGACATAAATAGGAAACTTAGTAACTTGTGAGTAGTTTACTTGTGTAAACACTACAATGTCAAAGGTTCTTAACTGGTTTACATCTAATAACTGCTGCTCAAATCTTAATGTATCGAATTTTATATGCCGAAAGAAAATCCACTATCATGAGTTTTTACTTCGATAGACGCTTGCGACTGCAATTACAAATTTGTATGAATTTTTGTAAAGCGCCTCCAGCTGATTGATGAGGAACTTAGATTGCTCATACAAAATCACAGTAGTAATGTATGTTACCTGACGCGTAGGAAAACTATACGAACTCATGGTAGACACACAGATGAGGGTAGTTCTGTGTATGAACGTAGGTATGGCGTATTATTAGTTATTGGTCGACAAGCGACAACAAACGTCAATAGAATAAAAGGCTCTCGTCACGTTAAGGTATACATTTATAAATAATGTTCGGGGGTTAGCATATTGAAAACATATAAAATATAAACATAAACTCACCCCGCAATCCCGCGAGAGATGTCGGCAGAGGTGTTACACACCGCATATTGCATGTTTATGTAGAGTCCCAGTGTGACAAGTTGCGAAACTGTCCCCACTATCGGGTACAATGAGGAATATGGCAGCTACAATGTACCAACCGCAACGTAGCAACCCGTGACTTTATCCCTCGACCTGTCTGGTCGGATCGGTCGGTTAATCAAGGCACTTAACAAACTGAACTACCACGTCTTCCACGTCTGATAACGAATTATTTATATTGATGTCATTTATAGGGATAGGATAGGAAAGCCTTCTACCCGTAAACCTAAAATGTCACTATGACTAGGTCAGGCTCGATGGGGAAGCGGACAGATGCGGTCGTATCTATGCTTTCGGTCTAGGTGTGTGACACGGTTGTTGCAACGTGTCATCGTATCACTTCATGTCCCAACATCTACTCTTTTAACACAATACAATGCTCACATTTTAATACCATACCCAGTAGATGGAGTGGAGTCGGTGTGATGTGTGAAGGCTTTCCAAGTGCGAAGAAAATGCGAGTTAATATAAATCTTAATGGATTTATGTTTTAATCATTGAAACTGGAACATAAAACTATGTAAAGGAAATAAAAAAAAATATTGTGTAAAATGATTTATTATAATAGTTCTAAATATTGCAACAAACTGGAATGTAAAAAAAAAAATGTAAAAAAAGAGAAAAGAAAACTTGAAGCAGTGCAATAAAAGGTAAAGTATAAGTAAACAAATCTGAAAGTAGCATTTATTTTGTGATGTTTTGAAAAAAACTTGTGGAAGCAATGTGACTAGAAATAAAAGAAAGTAGATCTTTTGAAAGAGATAAATGCGTTTAACTTAATAACTAAGGCCGCAAATGGAATAACTAAAATAATTGTACTTTAATAAAAATATTCAGCTGCTACTGCTAAAAAAAACATTGAAAAATATATATAAAACTTAAACACAAAAATGTATATTTGAGTGACATTAACCAGTTAAATGATTTAATTTTCACAACTAAGTCAATTGTATTCAATTGTAAACAACTCATCCTCACATAATTCTTGTAAATAGAACACATTTTTTCGTAATACTATTTTCTTTATTTACAGTGATCTTATCAGTAAACTGAAGATTTTAAATTGAGAAAGAAATTAATTTAAAAATCATTCATCGCCAAAATTTACTTAAGTAAATAATTGTTTAGTTAAACAGATACGTGGTATCGCGATTCAGTATCACGTAAATATAGATAGTACCGTCATATACTACTTGAAGGTAGATAAATACCACGATATAGTTTTTCCTATCACGAAGAACGTTCGACTGAGGTTGTATGAGTTTTGTCAAGCGTCTACATGCATAATGTCTCAATGTACGTAACCAGAGTTTGCTCGGTGATGAGGTTACGTATACTAGAACAATGTGCATAATCAAATCCATTCACAGCCAAGCGTTCTTCATGAGATGGAATATTTTTACTAGCATCACGATACGGTATTGATAGTGTGACACCTCCCATTCATATTTTACTGTCAAACTCCGATTGAAGTTGATTCTGTTATATACCTATCTAAAATATTTTTATCATGCAAGATAATGCAAATAAATATATTGAGTACAAATTTACTGCATCTTATTTGTCTACCAGAGAATTACAAGTATAACAGGGTATATATTAAGTTTGTGAATAAAAAAGCCATTGCCCATTTGCATTACATTGCATCATATAGTTACACAAGTAGTTAGACTAAACAAAAATGCTTTAAATTTAAGCTCAACTCTTTAAATGTGCGTGTTCATATATAAACCTCCCGTACAAAATAGTTAAAAAGCGACAAATGATATACAGTCTAATCCACTTTCCTTGGTATTTCATTATTTATTGATTACATCAGTTCATAAATAAGATCACTGTTCTAATAGTTAATACAAGTTACATTTATACTAAGCTCATCAAATTATTATCATTGTATTTAAGTACCTTATTTTTAAATAAAATTTAAAACTTATTACATAAATGGCTCACAAATACCAAAAGGTGATTTTATTTTTGTGCTTACATCAATAAAATGAGGCAATTCAAAATAACTACTAAAAAAACAGTGATGTTTCAATTCTAACTTAAAAACTAAAATAAAAACAAAAATTACAACCCTATTGTCAGATGGTAGATTTAATTATTCTGGTTAGCTACCAAAAGATATTTTATGTTAAATGTTTTTACGATTTTGTTAATTTTATTTATACCTGATTTTAGTATATTTTATTTATACCTGATTTTAGTACTTGGTCTTGGAAAAATTAAGAGAAGGTGATGTGTAACAGTTGTTTGAAGTTCGAGATCTGAATATAAATAAACCTTAAAGTATCCAACAACAATAAGCACACATCACTTTTTACTAATTTTTCTATCGTGTTCACTATACAAATTGATTAATATTTAGTTAAAACTTTTACAGATAAAAGGCGAAATGTACTTATATCACAGACCCCAAACTTCTTGTGTGTGGGGATCCTTCGGAATCCAACATGGCTGACATGGCAACGGTATTAGAAATGGGTTCCGCATCTCTAACTAAATGTTCGTGGCTCGTTGTCAAAGCACCTCCGTACTTGAAACTCCTTCGCAAACTCGACCTTATACTTTTAGCCGAATCGCTTTTCACAAACGACCTCCTTAGAAAGTCTCTGGTTAACGTCAAGGAGTTTCTTGAAGTATTGGATCTTGGTCTATTGACTCTATGGTCAGTTTCATCTGTTACAGACAACGTGGGAGTAGTGAAAACTCCACTGTATTCTGGTGGTTGAGATTCTAACGAGATGAGTTCTCTTTCAACTGTTTCGCTTACAGTCGGTGGTTGTTGAGTCTCTTCTTGCGCGAGTGACGTCAGAGGATCAGTGCGAGATGATGTTATGCTGGAATTATCAAATTTATTTTATGTTATTAATTTAATCAGAGATAGTATTTTTACAGATTTTTAACAAGTAATAAAATTATTACATCCGGTCGTACTTTTAACGGTATTTAATTTTTTGTTAATAAAAACAAAATTTATATAAAATTTGTTAAATTTATTTTATTTCATAAGCCTCAATTAACTTAATAATCCCAAATTCGCTTTATATTTTTCCGTTTTAATATTTATATCAAGGTAAATAAATTGTCTGTGAGCTGAAATTCATTAAGACCCTTCAACCCTTTTTGCGTGATTGTGTAACAAACATTCAAACTTAAAATATTATGAAGATCAAAACAGAACTTACCGCCGTAGCGTTCTGAAGCTCCTTCTTATAGTGTTCAGCAGTCTTGCACCAGTGGCAGTAGAGTAGGACGGTGGTGGGGTGTATTTCGGTGGTGGGTCGGGGGGTGGGGCAGCTTGCGGGGCGGGGGGGCTCGGCTGGTTGTCCGCGGAGTACAGACGAGGGCGATACAGGTTTTGTACCCGCTGGAGACAAGGAGATACTATGGTTAGTAATTAAGAAGAGATTATAGAAGGTGGGTGCAACGAGCAAAATGAAACACTGACGAGAATTACATAAAAAAAAGTAAAATTCCATTTAAAAAATGATTTGAATTTGACTTATGCTAATAGTTTTCATGTAAAATAAAATAGGGCCTTCGGTAAAGGATTGCAGGTCACTTATGTAACAGATAATGGTTTTGTGTTTCCTGTTTTTATAAAATACGTATTATTATCATAGTATCATTGTATAAACGAAAATATGTTGATACGTCAAATATTATTCATTAGGGATTTCTTACCAATTCATCAGTACAGTCACTTATTCCCAAATCCTTGCGGCAGAAATGAAAAATTAGATGAGAAATTCTTGTTAGTCAAATATTATCTTTGCATTATAATAATATTTTTCCTTTATAACACATTAGCTAGTTACAACCGGAGTCAATAAATTACAAAAATAACAGGAGCAGATGGTAAAACAATACATACGTCCAGAATATCAGGTGGTCCTTTGCTCATGTATATCCAAGTTTGTATGAAAGCAGTTGCCGGTACCAATAGTAATACTCCTTGCTGCATAAACACTGCCAACTGACGAGCCCACACTGGCCAATAACTAGAATTATAAATATCTACATTACTATCAATATAACTTCAAAATATGCACAATCTCACACACACACATTTCTAGAAACTAATCACCAAATTATAACAGAAACACCTAACTATCGGAAACTTCTTGTATTAGTCCATCGTAAACTTTGGATCTTTACAGACAATAGTCGTTCACTTAAAGTGAGTTTAAAAAAAAAAAGTTAAAAAAAATCTTTAAAATATCTAGTAAATATATGTATAAACTAAACAAAAGTATTACCCAATAGGTTTCTTCCAAGAATACAGTTGTTTTTGCTGACCGATTCGAAAATCCATAACACATATTGTCTGTAAGTGAAATTTATTAAATAAGAATGATACTTGAGAAAATTAAACACAGTCAGTTACGGAAAAAAAATATGAAAGGATTAACTTTATAAAATTCAGAAACTCTTTTTAAACTAATAAGAAAACAACATAGCTCTCTTTCTTTTAAACTTTTTATTACTTACACATAGCAAAACCGGTAGTATAAGAGTCCACGTGAAGCTAAGTAAAGCTGCCAACGTAGCTGACAGTTTAGTGCTACCATCAAACAATGCTTGTACTACGATATCCCCAGAATACGGTCTACCTCGTACTACAAATACTCCGACTATTAGAGTAACTTGCACTGCACATTGCCACCACGAACCTATCCATACATAGTCCAAAAAATGGACTATACTGATGCCCGCCTGAAATTTAAAATATAAATACAACATACACAACAAAAAAAATTGAATCTCTCCTGCAAGATTTCGTTGCTTATGTTCTTAGCATATATACCTTCTTTATAGATAAGAATATTACATCCAGAAATCCAATGCTTAAGGTCTTATTTATAAAATGTTAACCTTTTTAAGTAATCTAATTTTTTTATCTTTTCTATTAATATAGTTAACAAAAAGAGAGACAACAACATATTCTAAATTAATTCATTATTTATTAATTGTTTCATGAATAAGGCAGAAAATCAATAAAAAACTGAAGTTTAAACTTACATCAGTACTCAAAAACAGTCCCATAGCTAATCCAAAAACGCAGCTAAGGAATGTTATGGATGTTTCCCAGACTTTCAGTGCTTTGGGGTTGATGGCCATAATGCCTGTTATTACGCAGTGCCACATCGCAAGCTGCTGGGCGATCCCAAACATAATAAGGATGAAGTAGAATATCACGGCCCAGACTGGAGATAGCTAGAAAAAAACATCAATTATAAATGTTTTATCCTAACACAACTATAACTGTTTTAGGATAACTGATTCCAGAAATCAAAGTATTTTTTAGCAATAGGTATTGGGATCGCAGAATGGTAATTGCTGTCTAAAATAAAAACAATTGGAGCCAAATTTTCCGACGTCAAAATCCGGCTAGGGGTAATATTTATCCCTTTTTTATGTAAATAGATAAGCATTAATTTGGTCACAATTTCATTCTATAGCAAAGGGTAGTTTGAAAGACAATATTATTGATTTATCTTAATTAGTTTATATTTTTCCAAATTCCATATTTTAGCTAAACTTTATGTAAAACTATCATAAGAAATATAACTGTATTATTTTAAATAGCAAAGAATGTCACTTACAAGGTCAGCTCTCAGTGTTGCCAACACTGCAGGCACGAGTTCTGTAGCAAGTTGTAAAGGCTGCCAACCTGACAGACCACGGGCAGAAGTACCCCTCATAACCCTGACTCCAACCAGACCAGAATACACATTCATGTACCGAATGGGCGTAGAAGTCTTCCCAGGCATAGGTTCGTTCATTGGCCAAAGGAATTGTGATGCTTTTACTGTTTCTGTGTATAAAAATAAAAACAATATTTTCATATTACAACACACAAATACGGCCTCAATCCAATAAGGATATTTGTATCACAAGTACCGGGCAATGGTATGGTATATACTAAATAGATAATTTTTGTGTTATTGAAGATAATGTTACAATAAAATGATCTTAAATAACACAAAGTTCCCGGTCAGATCTGAGCCCTGAACCTCACTTAGCACAGCCAGCGGTTAAGGTTTTCTTAAATAATAAGTCTTAAGTATTAAATCCATATTTATCCTTATAAAAATTTACATAAAATATTAATTTATACATCATTGGGAATCATACCAAAACTTCCAGGTAGGTAAACATATCCGTTGTTCCTTAGTATCTGAACGCAAGTGTTAGCTAAAAATGCTCCAAGCAGTAACATAGCGAATGTGAACGCCACAATGCTCGCACTTTCTCGTTGAAGCATCACATTGGTCTTGTTTTTGGCGGTCTTATGTGATGTAAGTTGCATAATACAAGCACCAAGAAGACCCCATGTTAGAAATGTCTCCTGTGACGCCGCTGCCCAACTCTGTAAGATAAACATTTCGACTTCAAATTAATAAATCCACATTACCACAGAAAGACTCAGCACAACATTAAGATAGAATTGCACCCACTTAGCAAGCAACAATATGGCATGGTATAAGCAAAGTTTAATACAATTAAGTCTTAAGTTATGTTTGTATTAAACCCTCTTGATAAATCTGTTTTTATTGTGTTTATGGGTAACCAAATAAATAAATGAATACTTCAAAGATTAATGAGCTACGCAAACAGTACAAAGTTCTGCCCCTGCCGGTATTCGAAACCGGAGCCACTCGCATAGTAAATACGGTCGCCCCAAAAAGGCGGATAAAAAGCTGGTTATTATAACATATGTTCAGGTAATAATAAAAATTAAATAGGATTTATCAAATAACGTTACATTAATGCTCTGTTTCCCGATAATAGTTTTAATTTAAAACTTACTTTTAAGACTTCTCAAGTGATCAAAAACTTACATTACTATTGATGAAAAATTCACTCCAGTTTGTTTCAGAGAATATATTCGTAACACTGTCGTAAGGTATAAGGGTTAATAATTTTATGCATAAAATTAGCGTCCCAAAAATTGGTAGAAATATCAGCATGTATACAGCCTGAAAAAAACATTTATAAACATCCTTTGTAGAGAAAAAAAAAGATTTAAACAAATTTGAAAAAAATCTATCACATAAATAAACATTTATTGCCACATCACAGTAACACTTGAGAATGGGTAATAAGATTTGATTGATTTTGTTTTGTACTTAATTGTTAGAACAAAGTTTGTATGAAACATTTTTTGCATCCACCCTGAAAATTGATGTTAGATTATTCTGCTTATATAAATAAGAATAAAGGACAAAACTAACAAAAGCATTTACCTTAGTTACAAAATAAAAAGAAGAAAAAAATACCTTTCCATATGATCTGAGCCCCTTGCTGAGTGCAACAAACACGATCATCCATATTACAGCTAAATTGAAGGCAACTTGGAACTTTATTGTACCGAAATAAGAACTATTGGACCCTGGATTTATTTGGAGGACCTCCTCGTGGAAATACTGAGGTATCGTCTCTTGAATTTTGTATGTGCTGTTTCTAAAATCAACTGAAATATCAAAATGAACATGAATTAAAGAGATTTTGTATGTCGTGGCCGTATCTTAAAATTGATCATTGATGTGATTGATCATTTAATGAAATTGTCCTGTTTCATGAAACAGCCTTCTAAAACTGAAATGAAAAAAAAAGAAAATCGTTCAATCGTCAATGTATGATGATATTTCAAACAAAGTTTGGCCACATCATAAATGTAGAGTGTCGATGATGTCAAAGATTCAACACAAATTTGGTCAATTGTCTGGGGCTTTTTCTACAATTAATATGTTTTTACGAAAAAGTGAAATAAACAAATCATTTTCTCTGGAATTGACCTCGATCCTGGCAAAAACTTTCATCAAATCAAGTCTTACTCTATACTCTTAGACCATTGATTTTCATAGCATGGTTTCCTACTTTCTTATTTTATTTTAATTATTACAAAATGTTAATAAAAATGGAAGAAAGGCCACTCGGCACGAAAACTACTTTACTTCTTAAACTTATTAAGCCAAAAATATTGCATGCAAATAGTTTATAAAAAGTTTAAAGTTTATTTACTTAAGTCTGGCTAAAATGGGTAAGCTAATTAATTATATTAAAATGAATGAATAAAAAACTAGTCTAGGACACAACAGTGAACATACATAAAGCTAATACATCTGTACTGAAAAACACAAACATATCATAAATGTAGGTAATTAGTTTGCATCAAGGCTAGTGCTTGATGTAAACCAATTACATATTATCTCTATATTTATTTGTAGAGGTACTAAAGATATACTAAGCAAATAAAGGACTGTTCGCTTCCTGGTTTAGTTTCACTGCAAGTGAAAAACCCATTTCATTACTTTTTAACTAATAGTCTGCTTGTTTGACGATTATAAAAAAATTAACTACCGCGACTGTGACCTTCATTATCTTGTTTCCTCTAATTTGCCGATAATAATCGATACACGTTGTTTTACACTGTCATCATTGTATAAGGAAATAATAGACTTAATAACTCATTAGAAGGCAAACTTTATTGAAAAATAGTCATTCTGAAATACATTTTTTTCAAAAAAATTATCAATCAATCATTCCCCAAAAAATGTGTAACATATTTTTTACTGTCACAAACGTGAAATGGTCTTTTTCCGGTTTTAGATTATTAAAATTGTTTAGTGATGTAGATTGTCTTAATTTCCGAAATCATT
Source organism: Choreutis nemorana (assembly GCA_949316135.1). NCBI lineage: Eukaryota > Metazoa > Arthropoda > Insecta > Lepidoptera > Choreutidae > Choreutis > Choreutis nemorana. The sequence continues at coordinate 6,809,919 of OX438609.1, forward strand.
TTACTGTATGTAAAAAGATTTGGGACATTTATTTTAAGACCTTATTAATAGTTTTAGAACCTTTTTAACCAAAACTTTTTTTGCAGTTTTAATCAAATCGACATTAATCAAAACAGGCAAAAATCTAAACTTCATAATAATATTGGGAAATAGTAAACTATATTTCATAACATACCTTCTGAATTAAATTCATGGGGCAGCATCCATTTGTACTTGTCAGCTGTCGTAATAAAGGAATCCCTGAAGTAAACAAATATCCACGACAGTCCCATAATGCTATAGATTCCTAGAACTGCTTGTGTGACCAGCAATGATATACCAACGCCTTGGAATATTGGCGATATCTTCCACATGTCCACTGGCCCAGCTTCCAAAACTTGGCCCAAGCACAGGTGTAGAGTAAACAGAGGTATACCAATCAATAATGATAGTATAAAAAACTGTACTATGAAGCTTGCTGTGAAGAGAAATTTAAGGTTAGAGTAAGGAAAATATTTTTAAAAATCTGTTTTATTTTCGCATACAGAAATGAGAGTCTAAAGCATCTTATAAGAGATGTTCTTTATGGAGTATGCTGCCATAGACACAGACATAAACTTTACAGTGGAATTTTGTTTCAAGGTATTTTTTGTAACACTAAAATTGGTACAAGTTGAAAGAATAGAATTAACTCTTTAATTGCAGTGTCGCATCTTACGAAATAGCAAGTAAACATTATCTTCAAATATTTTGTATTGTAAATAACTTAATTGTCTATTTGACTTGAAGACAATTCAATGATATAGTATTTAAATCCATATAAGCACTAGCATTGTTCTGTAATTAAGCATACTTTAGTGTCTATTCACTTATCTTGCAACTTAAAATAAACAAATTGCCACTATTTACTGGTTGGTAAACTTGTAAATAAGTACATAACACCATTTTGCCAGGCATTTTCATGCAGTGTACAGACCATAAAGTTCATTAGAACATAGTGTCAAGTGTGGTGTTAATTATCCGGTCCACAAAATGTTGACAAGTTATAGTGGCTCAATGTTTTCAATTCATCTTAACAAGTTGAGAATCAGACATAATACAAAATAATACTCTTACCACCATAATGAACACTAAATATGGCAAATCTGGATATGTTAAATATCCCGATGGTACAACTAAGGCATGCCAGCATTGAGCTCATCCGGTGTGGCCATACCCCAAAAGGAGGGTCTTCAGTCTCTTCATTTCTAAAACAAAATATTTCCATTGGTTAAACCATGAAAATTGTTGCCACATCTGCACACACATATTAAGGTCAAAGTCAAAATTACAACATGGATAATTTTCTACCGCATGTTCTACTTTCGGCAACATCGTCTGCTGAAATTACAGCTAAATGCTGGCCTATTCTTAGAAAATTTGTGTTTAAATAGTTACCTCTCTTCCGTGGCACTAGGAGTGATTTGATTGACAGCCATAATGGGCGCTAAGGATTCACTGGACGAGGTCGATACGCTGGTCGAACTTCTTGCTGTATTCCTTCTAGTCCATTCTCCTGTGACGTCACTCTCCCCAGGTGAAGGCAACGATAATGCCCTATTCATTAACAAAGTCCGTCTACCAACTATCAACGGCCCAGACGACCCATCGCTAGCTAGGTTAGCAGCCGTAACTTGCAACTGCAAAGGAGCGCTGGTAGGCCGCATATTCACGTGATGCTCCAAAAATAATATCACTGGCAACGTTAAAGGCTCCGTAGGTTCCTGCAGAGTTATAGCCGGCAAAACTATAGGGTCCAACCGCCTCATCGAATTGCGCAAATTATCTGCCGTTGTATTTGCCCGTTCCAAATTTGAACACACAATTTGTCTCTGGCTTCCTCTATTGGATAGGTCTGAAAAACTTTTTGATCGCCCAAGGCTTGTGAGATTCTGTCTGGGACTGCTTTGTGATGCTTCATTTTCCTGGGTTAAAGGTGGGGCTGATGGCTGGGTACTGGCACAAACAACTTGATTATCATCTAATGAACTGTAAGCCTCTGAATGCTCATTGAGATCTTCAGGTTTTGTAATGCATTCTTTTAATTTACATATGAGATCCTCCTCATCACTATCAAAACTTTTAGTGCTCTCATCTAAACAGGCCAATAGAGATTTGTCCAGAACTTCATCTAGATCATTCAAAATATCCATAAATTGGCAAAGAGCTGTTGCTTGGAACTCTTCATCGTTTGTGATGCTTGAAGCTTGTAATGCTTGAGATTCTGCCTTGTAACATTCTGGAATTGTTTTTTGTAAGTCTTCTTTAAGATCGTTTTCCTCATCTGATGGACCCTCAATCTCATCACTATCCGAGATTGTGGTTGATGAATCACTTTCTACACTATTCCCAGGTATATGGTTGTCTGTTTGTTCATACCTTCCTTCATTTATGTTTACCACTTCCATTTTTATGGCATAACCCAACTCATATTCTGCCCTTTTTGATCTTAGCCCTGTAAACAAAAAAAACACAGTTTAATGTGTTGGGAAATAATAACAAAAAAAAAAAACCATTTTAGTGATACAGACAATATTTCGAAGTGATAATTTTCCACAGTTTATACATGGCGGCGGATAACTGAAGAATACTCATCTGACTTATAAATTAAGTTACTAATTATTCTAACAAGCAACTTCTTAATGTTAGCATAATAATGCCAAGTGTGGACCAATAACAACATAGTGATTCACATGCCATAGCCTGGTGTATTAACAATTTGGTAAAATACAAGCATTAAATACTTGTTTAACTTTTCAATTAAGTCCATAATTTTAATGATAAAGAAAATTGAAAATAATTAAGTAGGTTATTTTCAGAATAACAGTTAACAAGCACAAATTATCTTGATATGTTAAATTTATCTCACAGAAGTCTAAACACATTTATGAACTACATGTATTTTATTTAAATGATAAAAATGTCATAACAAATCAGTAGTTTGTATGTCTAATCAATTAATATTACAAAACACATCAACTATCTGTTTCAGTGTTGATAAGGAATATGAATGAAAGATAAGATCTTTTTTAAGGGGGAAAATTATAGTATAAAGAAAAATAATATTTTTTAGTAAGTACATAACTTTTGATTAGAAAGTAAGAATACCAAAGGTTGCTAAAGAGGATAGTACTGTTATGTGATTCATAGAAATTTATATTAACCTTGTTTTGAACTGTGCAAATTTAAATTTAGGGCAAACCGTTTAAATATTACTTTAGACCTTATTATGTGTGTAAAATAAGAATACAAATATAATACTTACTGTTTTCATCTGATCATTGTTCCCTATGACCATGGGAACCTCAGAAACTGTAACATTATGTGAAAAGTGAATAAACATTTACTATCTTACACATTTACTAACTTCATTGATTCATTCACAAAATGTATAGTCTTTTGTTCAAAGTGGTATTGTGAAAGACATCACCATGAGATTCTTCGGTATTTGTATGTGTTGTGCAAAATTGTATTCAATGAAGTAAGTAGGCAACACTACACTACATAGACAGATTGTAAATACAATGGATATGTAGAAGAAGTTAGTAGGTAGGTAGAGAAAGAGTGGGGTAAAACAAAATTGGTCCAAAGATAACCAATAATTGTAAATTATATATTTTTATCTTTCTCTTTCTTGTAGTAAATAGAGATGGAAAATATAAAATGTTATACTGAAATAGCATTCGGTACTACAGCAAACATAAAATCTTATCTTGTAAAAGTACACAAAGTAAATTAGCTCTTATTTCCTATGGCAGAGTGCTGAAAGTAAAATATAAAATAGAATTTCCATTTGGGTACTTTATTGCATGATTGATTTACACGCCATAAAGATTTTTATGAGGTTTTGCTTATCAATATATTAAACAGTAAAGCATTTTAAAATAACAGTATAAAAAATCTCTTTCTTTAAACAAAGCTCAACCAGGTAAGTTTAATAGATGTTTTCAGTTTTTTTCCCTATGTTTATTTGTGGATGTAATAAAAACATAGATATATATAATCAATTTGCTATTCATATTTTAGTATTAGATAACTACATTTTTTTTTTTAATTTCATTAACCTTTACAAAAGCTATAACGACAACTAATTCCACTGATTAACAGTTAAGATAATGCTTTTGTGTCCCTTAAAAAACCTTTTTCTCTGGGGTCAAAGTATCTGCTTTGAAACCAGATTTTACATCGATTAATGTACAAATATCAACCTTATTTCGTGAACATTTGAATCATGAATTAAATAAAATGTATTCCGTTATCTATAGGCTGATAAATTTATGTAAATATTTTTTAGTATTCCTGCGATAAGTCAAAATTTTGTTCATTTTACTTAGTGCTTCATTGAAGTTTCTGTTGCGAGTATTGTTTGCATAGAATAAATCATGATTTTTTTGAAAGGCAGTCAAATAATTAGCATAAAAATGGGTGCTACGAGCAAGGTTCGTGTTTTGCTTAAACTTAAAATTCCTATGGATAAATTTCTCTGTCAGTCTTGCATGAGCACCCTAGTTGATAGGTGCATGTTAAGTTAGAGTGGAGTAGACAACTATTTACGGTATATCTAAGTTTTAACTTTAATTTGATTTTTAAGAATGGGACTGATTTTGAAAATCGTGTTTCTTTTTTTGTATTTAGGCTTTAAGAGCTATGGCGGCGTATTCTTCAAAGGTCTCGCTAAATGATGTGGTGATAGCTTCAGCTGTAAGGACGCCTATCGGCTCCTTCAGGGGCAGTCTAGCGAGTCTATCAGCCAGCGAAATTGGATCAGTTGCTGTCAAAGCAGCTATCGAAAGAGCCGGGATTCCACAGGAGGAAGTTAAAGAGGTTAGTTACTTTCACAGATACGTTACTCGAGTATGTGATAGCGATTTACAGTTACCCAGCCAGTTTTTTAACCGTTAGGTTTTTGGTTGGAATTTCCGATAAAGTCTTACCTACGAATACACGTAACGAAATATTTATACACTATTGCTAAATTCTAAGCCTTGTTATCTGAATAAAAATAAATTCCTACCTAGTAACTGATAAGAATAAACTGTTAAATATCAACATGCCTAATTAGTCACGTTAATTACAGGTGTACATTGGAAATGTTTGTTCTGCCAATCTCGGTCAGGCACCGGCTAGGCAAGCTGTTATTTTCGCCGGTATGCCGAAAAGTACAATATGCACCACTGTAAACAAAGTATGTTCATCTGGAATGAAATCTATAATGCTGGCTGCACAAGGGCTTCAAACCGGCGCCCAGGAAGTTATGTTAGCCGGAGGAATGGAATCTATGTCTAATGTACCTTACTACCTCAAAAGGGGTGAAACTGCATACGGCGGTATGCAACTAGTCGACGGTATTGTTTTTGATGGACTAACTGACGTATACAACAAGTTCCACATGGGTAATTGCGCAGAAAATACCGCAAAGAAATTAGGAATCTCAAGACAACAGCAGGACGACTATGCTATTCAAAGCTACAAAAGGAGTGCTGCAGCTTATGAAGGTAAAGCTTTTGCTGATGAATTGGTACCAGTTCCAGTGCCACAAAAGAGAGGAGCTGCCCCAGTCATGTTCTCAGAGGATGAGGAATATAAGCGTGTAAACTTTGAAAAATTCAACAAGCTGGCTACTGTTTTCCAAAAGGAGAATGGCACTGTTACTGCTGGCAATGCTTCAACTTTAAATGATGGAGCAGCAGCACTTGTAATGATGACAGCTGATGCCGCAAAAAGATTGAATGTCACACCTATTGCCCGAGTTGTTGGATTTGCAGATGGTGAATGTGATCCCATTGACTTCCCTATTGCCCCAGCAGTTGCTATCCCTAAGCTTTTGGAAAGAACTGGTGTAAAAAAGGATGAGGTAGCCCTCTGGGAGATTAATGAAGCTTTCAGTGTAGTTGCTGTAGCCAACCAAAAAATTCTAGAAATTGACCCCACTAAGATTAATGTTCATGGTGGTGCAGTAAGTCTTGGCCACCCGATAGGAATGTCGGGAGCTAGAATTGTAGTTCACTTATGTCATGCATTAAAGAAAGGGGAAAAGGGTGTTGCTTCCATTTGCAATGGTGGTGGTGGTGCGTCATCTATCATGATTGAAAAATTGTAAGTTTAAACTGAAATCTCACCTTGCTTTACTTATTTTTTGTTGAACAGTGCCTTATAAAATGATTTGCAGTTTACTAAAGCAAATCAATGTTGTCTAGATTATTTTAGGGTTAAGGATTATAAGAATTTATATAATTGTTAAAATTTTTAAAAAGTTATTGAAATAAATATTCTAATGTAAATATAAAATATATGTCAACAACTGATTAATAATGATTGTATTTATTCATTTATGTTGAAATTTTCTTTTAAATGACCTACTACAATTAAATATATTAGTGCTAATTCAAAGGGCAATTGTTAGCATGATATTCCCTTTTTTCAGTGCTCAAGCTACTGAAGAGAAGCCGGTGTTAACATTTTACACAAAAGATCCTTGTCAATTGTGTGACATAGTAATGGAGGAGTTAGAACAGTATCAAAATAGACTAGTTATTAAAAAGGTTTTTATCACTGAGAAGGAAAATGTCAGGTGGTTAAGGTTATATAGACATGACATTCCAGTATTATTCCTAAATGGGCAATATCTGTGTAAGCATAGGTTAAATAAAGATCTACTGGAAATGAGACTCCAAAAAATAGAAGCAGAAAGTAGGTTATAGGTAGAGTTTGTATTTTATCAAATCATACTTAGTTTTGAATTGTATTGAGGTTTTAATGTTTAGACAGTATTGTCAAATTATTTTTATTCATAGCTTTTGTCTGCAACTTTGTTCACATAGAGTTCAGAATTCAATGTCCTGGCAAAATTTTATTGAAATTTCTGAAAATCTTAACATACAAAAGACAATTACTTTGCCTTTAATGTTAGGTTAGTTTTTTGTCTTTCTGAGGTCTTTTATCACAAATTTTTTGAAATTTGAAAACAAGAAATAATTTCAATTTTCTATGCATATCATATAATAAAGTCCCTCCAACTCATATTTCTGTATGTATAATCTGGATGAATGATGTTTCATGCAGTTTTCATCTATCCATAGAGTAATTTTTGAAGAAGTTATAGGTGTAAAATTTGTTTAAGTTTTAGTTAACTTTACTGAAATAACGATGATGGTTAAAGAAGTTGGAAACATCAAGCCGTTTGGGAGCTTTAATAAAAAACACTGCCAATGCATCTGACATATTACAAAATATATGGGTAATTGTTTCTCTTTTATAGGTCTACAAAAAAGACAGCAATACCTATTAAGATGGCTAACTAAACCCATTATAACTTCAAAAAATTATAACATGCAATATGGTACATATTTGCAAAAGAAATTTGGACATGCAGTATTAATTATTATCAAATTACATACAGTAGATAACTTAAAACATTTTATGTACTATATAGTAGTCCGTTACACCATACAATTTAAAAGATATCTTATTATCATTAATTAACCCTATGAGTGACAAATAAATTCAAGTGGTCTTGTACCAACAAAGCAGCTTGATGACTCCATGGGACTCAGGCTTGAAAATGAGGGGAAGTTAATAAACTATAAACTTGGAAACTGGGGGGCTAGTAGGTAGATATATATTTACAGGGATTTATTTTTGTAGGGAGGAGGAGGAGGTAGGTATATTTTTGCTATTTTTTTTTATATTAGCAAACTTAACTTTAGTGCATGTTTTTCTAATAAAGTTTTCTACTGGCTGCTACAACTTAACATGTTTATTGTTATTAAAATAAAGATGGTTCCATATTTTAAAACTTTGTTGCCAGAAAACCTTATAATAATGATGTAAAGTACCCACTTACAAATTAAGATTTCTAGTTTCTATAGCTTGACTTGCTATAATTAGATTATTAGTAATCTATCTAATAATATAATGGTATAAAAGAGAGAGTAACAATCACACTAAAATAAAGGAAATCACTTTAGAAATTAACTTTATGATTTTGTTTACCTTTTTATATTGAATAGGATATTGGATAGGAGTCTTTAGGTTTTTTAGCACATTATCTTTCTTATTCTTACAACTGAATTTTTTGTCCCTGCAGTAGGTAAATAAGGTCACTTCTAACAATGTATTTTAAGAGGTAGGACGTAAGTTATCAAAATTGTATAGTTTAGAGTTAGTGCAATTGTAAAAAGAAAGAATTTACCTACCTTAGTTAATTCCAAAAGGCCAAAGCTGTCTTCTTTTTCATAAACAATTTAAAAACTTCCTTTTTGCACTTTTCAGTAAGTAGTTTTGTTATTTGAAAGTAGAAAACACCGCGAACCGAACGAAGCGATGTTTTTTTTATCGACGCGTTCAAAATAACTAAAAATCTTTATATCAAATGTTACTTTCATAAGTAAAAACACATATTTTAAAAAGAAAAAAATGACTTTGGGGTTGAAAAGTTGTCTCTTTTTAGCATTTAATTTGTGAATCGTACGTCCAATGGTGAACATCAATAAAAAGAGGAAAAGAAAAAAAAACAGCAGATTAAAAAAAAAAAAGTCATTATTTCGCGATGGTCGGTTGTCTTGTTGTGGAAAATCTTAGAGAATTTTAATTTTACATGAGATAATGATCAATATGCATCTTAAAAATAAATGAAAAATTTGATATGATACCTTAGACTTGTGGTAGTTAATTCCATTTTATACATTAACTTTGCAAAATTCCATTTTAAAATAATAAAACACCATGGGAGACAATACAGATAGTGCTATACAAACACTGGAGGCTGCAGCCCAAATACTTATGGTATGTATGAGAAAAATATAAGTGATACCATTAAAAAATCTAAGAATCTAAAAGATGAATGTATTTTCAGGCTCCGCCAACCTTGGTGTCCTCAGAACAACGCCATCAAGCCGAAAGCGTATTTCTAGAGTTTAGAACAACTAAAAATCCTTATCAACTTTGTCGTGATATTCTTGAAAACTCTTCTTCTGATTACGTTTTGTTTGAAGCTGCAGGGTTGTTGAAGACTGCTTTAATTAGAGAGTGGAATCTGTTATCTGAAAGTGATATTTCTTCTTTAAGAGAATATTTACTGAATTATTTGTTAAGGAAAGCTGCTCCTCCATTCCTGAGAGAAAAATTGTTGCAGGTTTGTATTTTTATTTCAAAAACTAAAAATAAATTAAAAGTTTTATAATATAGCATTTCCTTGTTCAAATATTGGATTGAGCATATTTTGTGTAATCTGTATAATTATTTGTTCTATTTGTCAAAAATATTAAGTAAACAATGTATTTTTCAGACCATTGCAATAATCATCAAAAGAGGAAGCATAGATGATGGAGGGAGAGAAAGGAAAGCATTATTAGGAGAACTAGAAAAGATTATTCTGAGCTCATCCATTGGTCAACAAAAATTAGCTTGTTCCCTAATTTTGGCAATAATGCAAGAGTATGCTATAACAGTTAAATCTGCTGATGTAGGCTTAGTTTGGGAGATTCATTTCAGGTTGAAAAAATCCTTTGAAGCATTAGAACTCAAAAGGATATTTAGATTCACAGTTAGTATTTTGGAACAAATAGTTCGATCAGGCCATAGACCGGAAGGTGAACAGGCATTACTGACTAAACAATTGCTGACTATCGTAGAAACAATCCTCTGTTGGGGTCAAGTCTCACCACTCCTGCCAAAAAGGTTAATCGGAGCATTTGAAGCTATATACGAAAGTGACACCGCCCCCACTCTTAGATTAAGCCTGAACTGGAGAGATACAATATTACAGCCAGAGCTTATTGCATTATTTTTTGAAATCCACTTATATGTAAGAAGCAACCCAGAGTTAGCTAGTCCCTCTTTGACTTGCTTAGTGCAACTGGCGAGTTTGAGTGGTGTTTTGTTTTCTTCAAGCAACAGTGATGTTAAGCAGCAGTATTTGCAGAACTATGTGAACAATTTACTTAAGATGATGGCAAACATACAGCCCTTTGAGAAGGAAATGCTTGGTATATCAGACATTTACCGTAGATTAACCATGTATTTTTCACCAGCTAGAGTCTTGGCAACAACGCCTGCCCTGTTTCAGAATTTAACAGCACTTACTTGTCACTGTATTAGAGGTTCTGTGATTGAGGAAGGTGTAAGTATCCCATTTTCATCATCATTAAACATTGATTTCAATATCTATTTTTAAATTATTTCTTTGGTTGAATTTTATACCCAATTAGACATCTTAACCTTGAGAAAAATATTGAGTTGTTTGCTAAATATTTCTACATATGCAAATCTCGATTACCTTACTTATTAGAAATATGTTGCTAAATTTGAAGTTGGTAATGTCAAACATATCTTGGTTTTTTTTTGTCACAACTAAACATAGCTAACAACATTGAAGTGTTACCAAACATTAGTAATAAATATTAAAATTTATGTACATTATAACAAAAGACTAAAAAAAACATATTTTGTCCAGTTAAATGAAGATACTGTATGGAGAGAGTCATTAAACAAATTCCTTCATACTTGGAGTGCCTTAGTCCATGATACAGAGTATTCCAATGATCTACTGATGAACCCCTGTATAGAAGTTTTCAATACCTATCTACAGGCCAGATTGGCACCACCAGATGGCACAAGGTAAGGTTTATATGTCTTTTAATTCAAATTCAAATGTCTATTTCGTGAGCATGTAATTACATAATGCAGTTACGACAATGGTTCTACCATACTGGCATATGAAATTACAAATGTCTTTTCTAATAGCTAAAATTTAAGTCACATATATTAATTTAGAATTGTTTGAATTATTATTCATCATATACACAAAATTGATACAATATACATAGGATAGGGATTTGGGGTTAATGTATTTAACATCTCACTCTAAATGTGTAAAATAGATTCTGACTACATATAAATAACACAATAACAGGGTTAGTTCACAATAGGTCTCCTGCTTATCTAATAGGAATCTAAACTTCATTGATTTGAAATGGGTACAAGAATGTAACAATCATAGTTTAAATCATTTAAAAATAAATAAAACAAATGATTCAAAATCAAATATTTTTTATTCAAATGGACTTAAAATAAGTACTTTTAAATCGTCAAAATTCTTTTAAACTACCACCGGTTCGGAATGCCTCTCTACGGGGAAGAATCCGGCAAGAAACCTCCATAGTTGCTCTTTTCAATATCATAATACAATCTTTCATTACAATCCTAGTTATAGTATAAAATGTTACAAAAAAAAATGTATATAATATCTACAGATGTCAATAAAACATTTTATGCAGACGAAATATAACAATAAACAAGTACCTACTTAAGTAGTCCTATTTAATTAAAATATAGTAAAGTTACTACATGAACTACTGGTTACAACAAAGACCCAACTGATAAAAGCTAGCAGAAAAATAGTTTATGTTCTGAATCTACATTTCATGGACTATGATTGCAACTCTTGCTTTTCAACGGTCAATATAGGTGCCTGCGAGGGTATGATAGATAAGCCTACTTCCAAATGTCTTTGTCATCAATATATTTATTAATTTTATAGTAAGCTTTTTTTATTAGAATATCTTTAACATGTATCTTAAATTTTGTGTCTGACATATGTGTAATATACCGTGGTATTTTATTATAAAACCTAATACAATTTCCGATAAATGATTTACTTGTCTTTGCTAGTCTTAGTTTTGGTATGAGTAATTTATCCTTGTTTCTTGTATTTAAACCGTGGCCAAGCCTTTCAAACTCGTTAATGTGTTTCCTAACATACGTTATATTATCAAATATATATTGGGATGACAATGTTAAAATATTTATTTTCATAAATTAGACAGGAATATTATTGTGCAATCTAAGCATTGTTTTAAATTTTCCATTTAATAAAATTGTATGAAGAAATTTATATTTTACATTTATTTTTACACAAAACACTTCTACCCACACAACACTCTTACACTCACCTACACACACACACACACACAACACACACTTCGACCTAGCTACACATGTACCACACACTCACAATATGCACACTTACATACTTTTAAAACCTGCTCTGTTTTTATTGAATGGATAGTTATATATATAATGTATGTTTTAGTTTTGGAAGGAGGGGGTCTCCTGGCACTCATTATATTTATACACCTAAAAGGAGGCTTCAACCTCATGCTTTAAATGTATAAATGTTTTACCCAATAAAGAATTATTATTATTTTTAAACACATTTATTTTTTCAATTTATTTGTACAGAGGTCTAGAAAGTAAGGATGGCTGCAATGACGATATAAAGGAAGATTTAGAAGAAGATGAACGCAAACAGCACAGCAATGTGCTTTTAACTATTGGAGCTATGGCTAGAAAGGCGCCAGCGCATTGCTGTCATATACTATTCACTTTGCTACACGATCGAAGCAAAAGGTTTGCTATACTTTCTTCTACTTCGAAATTTTGTGCATTTTATTATCAAAAGTTACTTTATCTCATGTAAAAGGTTTTAATCTCATGTGCTGCTTTTCGAATGTTTTGATTAAAGCTTGTTATTGTGAAATAATTACATGAATTATTCCATGCTGCTTAATAATGGGACGAATAAGATTAATTTACCACTGTTTTTGTTGTTTTTTTTAATTTAAATAGTACTTTTGATATGTAAAAATTGATAAAATAATAAAAAATGAATTTTATCTTTGTTAATCCTTAGGTTAGAAAGTCAATTGCAACTCATGCACATGGGCAAGTTGCCAGTAAGTGGCGGAGAACAACTGATAAGCCTGTTTGAAGATTTGCATTGGATCCTCATGATTACAGGTAGACATTTTTTTTGCTTTTTTTATTTTTATTTATTTTAAATTTGAATTATTTAATACGCGTTTGTTTTCAAGTACGTAACAAACAGTCAAAGTTTAAATTGAATATCTAAACTCATGACGAAAAAGAAGGCCACCTTCCTCAATTTCGCTAGACCTTGTAATGTTTTTGCTAGGCTTCCGGCAAAACTTTCATCTAATGGACTTCCTTAGCGTTTGTGTAACGCAAGTGTCCCTCAAGGTTTCATGCTGTCCCCGACGCTGTTTCAACTATTAATGACATGTTGTCATTTGGTGATATTCATTGTTATGCGGATATCAGTACCGGGAACGCGTTTTACATGGGCCGAGCAAACATCCCTCGTTCCGAGGTAGAGGAAAGCCGCGAACAACTTGTCGCTAGGATAGAGTACTCTTACTCCGATCCGATTCTTATCTTTGATTGGAATTGATACAGTTCAGATCTACCGCTTATATCACAGGTATTGTAATATACTATAACATTATTAATATTTTTCAGGTCATTTCCTAGCAGTGGACTGTATAGAAGGTGAAACAGTACTAATACCGCCTGAGATCGTTCGGCACAGTATTACAGAAAACGCCAACGTTGAAGCTTCCCTTAGATATTTAGTTGGAGAAAGTACAAGCACTGATAATGTCGATCCTATAGTTAAGTGAGTAGCTTTGGAATTTACTGATATTTTTTACGGTTCTGAGATGTCTCTAAAATAAGTTATCCATATGTTGTTGATGTCACTTGCATCAAGCGGATCCAAAGGGGGCTAGGGGGCTCAAGCCCCTCCAAACCCATTTGAGCTTAAACTTCGTTTATGATATCAAACCTCACCCAAAAGCGTTTCTTACACAAAGGTGGTCAGTTTTGAGGGTATTGAGCCACCCCCCAATGTCGATCTAGCCTTTACCCAAATACGACAAAGCCAAACCGAAGTTATACGATTTTAACTTATGTGGTTGTGTCCTGTAAGTATGTGAGTTTGTCTGAAGCATCTTAGCTGCTAAACGGATAATCCGATTTTATGTATTTTTTTGTTTTAAGGTTGTTAGCTGAGATTCTTCGTGTGAGTGCGTATGAATGTGCGGCGTTAGAAGCTGGACTCGGTTCAGTATTTAGTCCGGAACTCTCAGCTACTATATCATGGCTACTCAAAATATGGGCTAACTCATACTTAGATGTATATTCTAGTAATTATACAGAGGTAAGTCTAATTCTCTATTTTAAATAAAGACTACAACATAATAAAAACAAATTACTGTTTGAAAAAAAACTCAAGCAAATTGCCAATAAGTAATGTTAAATTCTTAATGTAATTACTATACTAAACAGTAAGTTATGTGGATGTTAAAGTGGTCTTATGGGTGTAGAGAATTTTCTTTTCAACAAGCTTAGAGGAAATATTGGTATTACAAATATGTAGTCACAAAATTAAATTATAAATATAGTAGACATATTTTAAATTTTAGCTTTAAGATAAATTGCCATTTAGGTATCTGGTAGGTGAGACTTTAGTATGAGGTTATTTTTTATACAATCATTTTACAAATGTGAAAAACAATCTGAATAATTCATAAGAATCAATTTTTATAAGAAAAAGAAAGATGCTATGCTAAATGTCATTTCTATTGTTGTCAAGATAAGACTTTAAGGTCATAGGTTAAGCCTTGTGTGATGTTAATACATACATATTTGCATGATATAAATAACTTTTGCACACGGATTCATCTTTGTAGACAAAAATTACTGTAAAAAATACATGCGTTTTCTATATTTATTTTATCAACACAAAATATTGGTATTGCCATTTCTTTGTTAAAATTTTGCAATTGTTTTCCAGATGTCAACAATGCTCGAATGCTTATTCGGTCGCGGCTCCGGTTGGATAGTATCTAGGTTGGTTTCCCGGGCGGGGTCATGTCTAAGACATTTGTCTTCACAACCAACAGCGGCTAAACACGCCGCGGAATTACTTAACACCACTATTGTAAGGCATTTCAAGTAAGTTTCTTTGATTATAATCTCACCTTAAATAGGATATTGTAATATAGATGTATTTAATATAAAAGCTAACAAAATTTAATTTCTAATTAAAACAATTTAGATGACAACTTTACAAACCCTTGAATTAATTTTGTGCTCATGGCATAGCAACCTATTTTGGCTTGGATAAAATTTCATTCTGTAGGTTATTTCAAAAATTTATTTACTGTCAACATAAATAAAAATTAAATATAATTGTATATGAAATATTTATTTAAAGGTCGAATCCCGACAGTGTATGTGAAGAATTCCTTGCGATAGTCGCATGGGAAGCTGCCGGTAGTAATCTTCCAGGGGATATAAGAAAAGAGCTGCATAAAACATTTGCTACTGCCGCATTTTACAGTACAGGTTTGTGTTCAGCTTACTATATAATTATAAACTATTTTTACCATCATTAAATATCTTATGTAAGTCAATGATCAGTTATTGATGCACGCCAAGCCTAAAATACTGGGTCAAGTACTATGAAACTTACTACAAAAGTTCCATTGAAGAGGTCACTCAGAAAGGATTGATGAAAAATATTATCTAAAACTTTTCAATTGTTCTGAATTATGGTCTCAAACAGATTAGAACAGTTTTGATTAGTACTATGGGTTAAATTCCAGACATCCTTCCCCACATATCCCAAGACTACACCATAATGATCTTAACCAATTTTTTGTATATTCAGGTGACGTAAGAAACAGTTTCTTGGCAAGTACAGCGGCGTTGCAGGAGAAACTAATGAACATAATCAATTCAGAATCTGATACCGAACCCGTCAGGAATATGCTAGCCGACACGCTCGACTGTTACACAGGAATTGTAGATGCTAGAGGGGTAAGATATCCATACAAATTTGATTTATAACTAGCTTTTGCCAGCAAGTAAGTCCACTTAAGGCTTCACCAAACAGACCTTGTACTTAGAGCCGCGTTATAGCGTCGCGTTTTAACGCATTAGTATGTATAACGTACATACGACGTCGTTGCGTTGCACTTTGTTTGTCAGTATGAACCGTCATAGAACAATACAGTCTGGCGCTACAGTGCGGCGTCACGCTAGCGTCCTCACGCGGTAAGAACGCGTTCTGTTTGAAGCCTTGCTTGTTTGTTTATTTTGTTTGAGATCAAAATGTAAGGATGCGATTAATCTCCTTGCTTGATTTCATCGAATTCAGTTTATGGGAGAAATTTATTTTCGCAATTTAGCGGTTTAGACGTGAAAAGGAAGGAGACGGAGAATTTGTTTCGCATTTATAGTATGGTTTTATGGACTTTATACTATAATATAATCCATGCTATAATAAGACTTAAACCGGATTTAAACCATGCTCTGAATAAATACTATTACAAGACGCAGTTTATCGCTAAAAAGTACGCATTTTGTTATGGTATTAAGTTTAAAACCGAAAAAATCCGGGTCTTATAAGTTGTCTTATAATAAGAAGCACTTATTTTAAATCTGTTTTTCAATAAAAAACATTTTGAATTTGAATTTAAGACGGAAATAGTTTTCCTAAATTCCTTCGTAAACTGAGTATCTAATTGGTAACATTTAGCTAAATTACATCCTTAGAAGTCCCTCCATATTTCTTTTAGTTATTTGTTTTATCAAAATTAATTTCTTTACAGCCGGAAGTGGATGAACAATCGAATATGTTGATTTGTGCCTTAGAAAAGATACCGGGCATTTTGTTCAGGTATCACAACTACCCTGGGGTAGTATTGCCAGCGATCAATTTACTTGCCGAAAGCACTAGAAGGATGGTATTCTCGTCAGCTGAAAATTGTGCAAAGTATGTTAATATAAACATATTTATACAACAACTTGGTAGCAGGAACTTTGTATGCATCGAATGAGAAATAAATGGGTCCCCACAGAAACTTTTATAATCAATTTCAACCCTTTTCAAGGGTTTGTTTCGCGATAAAAAAAATAGAGTATGCTGGTATGGTACTGGGGCGTTATGGTGGATGAATTTATAGTCTATCTCTATACTAAAATTCCTTAAAATTGATTGAGCACTTCCACAATTAAAACGTAAAAGACAGTCTTTCGAATGTATAATATTAGTATCTTTTTGTACATCATTCGTACAAGTCGGTTAACGAAAGCTGGCATGTTAAACACATTTATACGTTGCGCTTGCGTAGTCACGTTGTACTGCATCTGAATCATGAAATGTCTGTCCGTCTCTCTCGCACGCGTTCTCACTTATGAGTACGAAGGAGACAGTTATTGTTTTTTTTTAACTACTGTTTGTAAAAACAGAGTGGTATTTTTTGCATTGTTCCATTAGCATCTATGACGTGTCATTTGTCGCGCGTTATTGTGTATGATCGTTTTGTTATAAATAGATGGCGCTGAATACTGCATCGCACATTTTTTAAACATATTTTTTAGAACAATCACGAAGCTATTTCAAAGTTGTCGGTGGACTGCTAGATAATCATAATCAAATATTTTTAAACATGCTGTATAGTGAAATTTCATTAGTGTGAGTACTGTGAACGTGTTAGCTTTCGTTAATCGACCAGTAACTGAATTAACCTTTTTTCATTTGTTATTTTTTACATTACGCATCAAGTTAAGTGTGTGCATGATCCTTGATTAAAATGCTTTCTGGCGTGAGTGTATTTCAGTATTGCTTCCTATTGCATCACTAGCATAAATGCTAATTTATATGAAAAAACACTTTAAAATTTGGCATTTTGCACCTTTGCAGTATCTTTACGTTCCTCTAATTTGAGCTTTGAGTATTGTCTCCTATAATTGCACAATAAAAAAACGACCAGAGACTAAATATTTGAATATGTTATAGGTTTCTAGAAATCTGCAACACATCATTAGAAGTTTATCACAGATGGAACTCTGGGAAAATATCGAGTATCCCACAAGATGCTGAGGAAGAAGCTTATGATGTAAATATTTTCACCACTGAATCACACCTCTGGCTTTACGTTCTTGAATCTTCACCAACGATTTTTTTACTCTTAAAATGTTTAAACTAGCATAGTCTAAAGTTTTTCTAATTCCTTCCTAGACTTTTTTTGTTAACAACGCTACCATTTACTTGATGTTTAATTTGATACTTTTAGGATATCTGCGCTCTAATGGAATTATCAAGTAGAATAGCTCGTTGTGGAGAGATGACAGTGAAATCTACTTGTGCAAGAGGCTTGAAATTGCTAATGCCGTTAATCACTCCATCCCTGTTATCGATGCCGACTTTAGCTCACCAAGCATATAAAATGTTGAGAGACTACGAACAGAACGATCAGGTATATTATATAATACTAGATTATGCCCGCTAGTTCATCCACGTTGATTTATGATATAGCATCTAGCGGGTTTTCCATGCCACTTCTTCTGCTTAGGACTCTTCAGTTTTGACTTTTGTTGTATGGAAAGAGCGATCTTCCGGTAACAGGACGACTAATTTAGGCTTCGGCACTGCAGACGGCACACAACAAACGTCTAAGCTATGCTTTCGTTTTAAACAAGATTTAGCTTGTTCTTTTTCAAAATACTATTGATCTGCTTGCCAATTTTTAAGTCTCCTTAAAATTCTTAATATTTATAATAAATATGTACTTTTTATTTTCCAGTTACTGCAACTTCCAATAGAAGACTTCAACATGGTTGTAAGTGCGCTTCGAGTCGGTTTGACAGCTATATCGTGTGACGTCACAACACTATGCTGCGACACCATAGTCGGTCTCGCTAACAGGATTCGGACTTTAGGGGACGACAACCCATATTCTATGTCGTTAATCGTACTTGCAGAAGTATTACTGATGCTAACGATAAAAATGGAAATACCTCCAGATTCAATACCGGCAGCTGGTTCGGCGATATATGCGTTAACTTGTATTAAACCCGCTTTGCTAGAAAGATTAGCCACACAGTTTATACAAGCGTATGCCGCTACCGATCCCGCGAACACACCGAGATTAGAGGAAGCGTTCAGGAATTTAACCAACGAAATCCTGTTCAATGGTCTCAGAGTACACAAGCTAAGGTTTCAAGACAATTTTGACAAATTCCTCACCAACGTACATGGGTTCCTCATCGTTAAATAATGATTAGTTAAACTTGTAAAATGGATTTAAAAGAATTGTAGGATCTCAATGTGTCTGAATGTCGACGGTGTGCTCGAATATTTAAGAAAGAATCAAGTCCCTCCTAGGGCTGTGCATAATAAAAGATCGAAAACTTTTTGCGTCTTAACTTAGTAGTAAGTTTTGCTATATCGATACTTTTTGTCGATAGACAAGGTGCCATTTGTCGAGTTTATCTACACGAGGCGCTTCCGTAGTGTTTACCTTATCTCTTCTTATTCCTGATAGAGTTTTAATCATTGTTTTTTCAAAATCTCGTCACTTGACTCTTTTGCTAGCATTTAGTAGATTTAAACTGAAAATATTCTGGATCCCTGTCTTTAATGGCCTAATGACGGTAAAATTGTATTTTTTTTAAGTCCTCAAACGGTTAATCGCAAACATCTTATGTTAACAACAAATTTTTTTTTCGTGAAACTGTAAAAGCGGTTGTGAATGTGAATGTAAAAAATTGTGAGGATTTATCCTGTATTTATTAATACTTCGATTTTGAATTTATCGAGTATCTTTTTGGTACTTATCATAGAGGTGAGTGATTTTTGAAACGAGCACTGATATGAATTTTAGTTCACGTAAGTTAAGAAAAAAATAAGGCTGATGGCAGTGTGGCGCGGATTTAGACGAAGGAAAAAATATCACAGCTATTTTACGCATGTTACTTGTTCTTTAAATAGCCACCTCTTAACAAGTCTCCCGATTCCGCGTCGCAATGCTCCTAGCCTGAGCACTTTGCTTATTGCATTTTTTACGTATTAGGAAATAATTATAAAACTTTATCCTTGACTTACCTATTCTTAAAAATAGGTTTTCCAATCTATATCATGATTAATCTTCGTACTTTAAGTTTTATTTTATATGCGCAATGCATTTTAGGAATAACGAAGTTTGTTATTTATTTTGTGCTATCCTCCTATAATTAAACAAATCAGCCTGTTAAAGAGTATTTTTGTTTCCTATGATTTTATTTGTAATTGTTAGTTAATTGACTATAAATTTAAGATTGTTTATTATGTTCTCAAATATTTAAATGCTCCTGGTGATTTCACATTAATATGTTTTTAAACCTTAAAAGATAATTCAATACAGAACAAATAAGTTGGAATTTATGAACACCATAGCTAGGAGAAATTTTGTAAATACTCAAAATGTATTTTTACCTTAATGGTATGCTATTCCTTTAAAATAAAAACTTAAATAAATTGTACAGATTTTTGAAACTATCTTATGTGTTTTACTATTTTTATTAAACTAATAGTACATTGATATAAAAATAAACAAATTTTATATTTAAGTTTAGAGATCTATGCATGTACTATAGTACTAATATTTATGATTTTAATTTTGGAACAGTGAGAGAATGCTAATTAAAATTCTTCGTTGAATGGTTTGGAGCAGACCAACCATTTTGTCCCACCATTGCAACTCCTGTTCACCAGGACCAACAGTGGTGTCTTTGATTGAATAATGCAGCTTTGAAATGACACACAGGCTGTGCCCGGATATTAAGGTACCTGCTATCTTGGGACCCGCAAAAAACTTAATAAAAAATAAGAGGTAGTGAGAAACCGCTTTCGAACTTCCCTCCCATTAAAGCGAAGACGGCAATTGAAACAGCTCACAGACCAAAAACTAAAATAGACTCAGTCAGGAGATGCCTCAATATCAAAAATACCAAGGAAGATATATCACAACTAATAGGGGGCAATCTAAATACTAACCTACCTCTTATACAAGTATCGTACCTGTCGCTGAACTAAAGTCATCATAAGTGTCTGACTGCGAGCCCGGCTAATAAAGGCTCATAGTGCGAAAAGTTCATGCAATTCAATTTTTGTTCGGCTATTATGGCTATAAGATGTTATAGTAAGCATCCAGCCAGCTGGAAATCGTCTGACTCGCCACAACTCATCCTTCAATTTACTCCCTTAACACCATGCACTTATCTTAATAAATAAAGCAAACAAAAAAGAAGACAGTTTTAAACGTTTCTAACTGAATCACATTTTGGCCTCCTTGCTGCGGAGCCTGAGTGAAGGTTACGTTGTTAACTCTTAATCTTTTGACCCTCGGATTTAGATTCGACGTGAGTGTAAACGAGGCCTTTATGCGATTATGTGCATTTTAACCTGTGAATCTCTGTAGTGCTGAACAAGTGTGGCGTTAGTGAAATACGACGATTTGGCTGCTCTTTTGGTCATCTCCCAAGTAACACAATAAAACCTACAGCAACATTCATCATTTTTATCCTTTCATAATTCATCTCATCTCATAATTTATTTAATTCCTCATTAAAACTTGGTATCTAATAAATATTTCTTTACACTAGCAAAATACTCGAAAGTTATTGCCATCAAAATAAAAAAGTTCATTTGTGAGGAATTTCTGAAACATCGAAATCAGTCAACGTCAATCGAAGTATTTTCATCAATCAATCATTGATTGATCATCTAATCAACGAAATATTTACATTAACTTTGTAATACAATACAGGATTTTGCAAAAATTTGTCGTGAATAGATATCAAAATGGATATTAGAGAATATAATTCTTCCCATAATTCATCCTCCTCCTCACAGCGGCTCTTACAATCCAGTCCAGACAGCATAGAAGTGACCAAAGCCAAGAACTACGTGAAAGACCTATTGAAATCGAGGATATTCTTAGGAAGATATTTGGAGCGACAACTTATCGATGAGCGAATCGGCTACCGTGACATTGTCTGTGTGAGTCCCGCTGAAGTCGATCTGAAAAGAGATTTGTTAGAAGCTCAGCATAATCTTCGACACTTATACCCAAAACACTGGATCGGCATATCAGAAAATGAAAGTCTTGGATATAGCACACCTGGTCTTGCATTATGGACAGAAATCGACAATCAACCGTTTGGACCTTTCTGGTTTCAGGTAAGGAGTGTCAAGTTTAGAGATGAGGAAATAATGTTGACTGTCAAATGCTTGAGACACATAACTGATTCATATTTAGAATTGGAACCTATTCTAACTGGTGCTGAAAAGAAAACCAAAGATGTAAAGGCTGTAAGGCCTGTAAGTAATACAGAAACACTTAAAGAAACATACACTGAAATAGCATCAAATCTCAGAGATGCATTATCTATAAGCAATGTGAAAGATTTTGTAACATTTCTGGTAGCTCTAATTATTGCAGTGTTTACAGGTAGTACTGCTTTTATTAACTTTTTAGGAAATTTTGTTTTAGCTTTAGTGAGAGAAATTTCTTTGTTAGTGAAAAATTCTACACCAATGTTTCTTGGATTTCTTGACTTTTTAAGTAAAATTGTTGGTGGATTTTATATACTAGTTGCTATGATATTTAGGACAAGTAGTCCACCACCTATTAATAAAAGAACTGTTGCACATTATGAAACTCATAGGCCAAGCAGTCAATATTACAATGAAGCAAGGCAAAGCAATCAATATTACAATGAAAGAGATTTTGATTAGTTATTAAAATGAATTATTTATGATAATGTGAGATGCATAAAATTTTACAATATTACCTAGATTATACCAAAGCATTTAATCCTTAAATATGCATGTAGTAAACAAGGTTTAGGGGGTTAATCATTCCTTTTGAAGTAATTCAGCATTTATCAATAAACCACTATAAACAACATATAAAATTACACTTATAGGTTGACTTTATACAAATTTTTATACATTTGGATTACATTTTTATGAGGTATACAAATATGTATCTGCCTTTTATTACATAACCTTTTTAATTTTAATTTTTAGTGAAGATGTAACTTTATGATTAATTACATAAATGTTTAATTTACAAAATAAATATGTATGTACTCAATGTAATTAACTTGTTAGGTAATATTCTAAGTTATTGTGACTCATACATCGAAATTAAAGTATATGAAAAGAACTTTATTTATAGAGCCTGGTATAGGTCATGTTTTTTTATTTATTCTGCACAATACTTAAAATTTTACTAATTCACTTTATATATAAGCATTTACAAATTGTAACAAAAATAAAATAATTATATGTAAACATGTGAATCTCTATTCAAAAATATTTTTTATTATCTTGTTTTATAAAAAAGGGTACTTTATGTAAATTGTAAATATGTGTTTTTTATTTACAAAGTATTGTTGTGGGGTTGTGATTATATGTATAATATGATGTAGAAATTGGTTTCAGTTTTATAAAATAATAAAAGTGAAAAAATGGGTTTAAAAAGTTTTAATTTATTCCAACCAAACCAAACAGCCATGCACAGAACTTAAAATAAATATTAGTCAGTTATCAACATCTTTTTAAACCAAAGATTTGACTCAGATTTTGTTGGATAATATTATCACACTACAGCACAAAAATGGAATCGGCCCTACTTAGTCATCTTTTGTCGCAAGTATTGAACAGTGATATAGAACATAAAAACGAATACTACATCTAAGACCACAAAGCGAAATAATGCGTCTTACAAATAACACAGTTCCGTTCCCGCTGGAATCTGCTGCTGGGCCATAGAGGTCATTAAAAATATTTGTATCTGGCTCTGAAAACTTTGACTGTAGTCGATCACAGACATATTTTGCTAAAATGAGTTTTGATATAATGGAAAACTATTTTTTTATCTATAATCTGCTGAAACAAACTTATCAATTGATGCGATCATTCCATTTTCACAGTCTATTGCCTTGCCTCCGTTTCCAATCCAAAAGAGAAGAATTTAAAAAAGACAAACATTTCGTTAAAAAATTGATGAAGAAGGACGTTAATTGTCAACGTAGTGTTATTTGCTATAGGACTGTTTCTGAACTACACCATAAATGTTCATTTGTTTACATGTTTATTTTTAATAACTCCTAAATAGTATCTTTAATAATTTAATATGAATAATTATAAGTCAAAATTGAATTATGATAGTCCTTGTGATTCGGATAATGACTGGACTAGTTCATCAGAAGGTTATTCGGATTCTGAGAGGTAATTAAAGTTTTAAAACGTTAAATTTTCTTATAAAGTTCCACAAATGTTTTATGAAATCATTTATTTACTAGTTCAGTCCCCGAGTGGGATTCTGATGTTGAAGAAGATGGGGAATTGGTTTATATTAAACTCAAAACCACATACAACTCCAAGGCATCTTCAGTGCCATTGCTTGAAAATTGTGAGGCATTTAAACTAAGGAACAATTTCAAAAGATCTTCCACGAGACGTTCAACTAAAGGTATGCTATATTTTTTCTTAATTATAAATATATTTCATACTTACTCACTAAACCAAAATATTTTTCAGGTAAAATTTTTAGAGTTCTTAAATCTAGAAAAAGCAAACCAGTTGACACCTTGCAAAATGAAAATTCAAAATTAAAACCATCTACTTCAAATAATTTAGCAATTGAATATAATAGATTTATAAATGTAGTGGTAAGTTTTTATTAAAACCAAGTTATTTTTATACCCTTTTTGTTTACATGATTTACTGAAAAAAAAACATTTTATACATGACAGGTGAGCAGACACATGATATTTAACAGTGAAAATAACTGTGAAATTGAAAAGTTATTTGGGATAAGCCTGGAAAAGTGTTCAGATGGTCAAACACTAATGGTATCAGATTTCTTAGTTGAAGCCAAAGCCATATACAGTACGAAGGTTCAAATAGGATATTATTTGGTCAAAATTAATGGCACTCCAGTAAACACATACAACATTAACAATTTAATTCAGAAGATTAAAGAAAACCATGATAACTCTACACTTACATTCCAAGTGTCAAACAAAACAGTTGATTTTGAAATTGACAGACTATTAACACTGAAAAGTGCACCAAGTAATTCTCTAGTGAAGTTACTAAAAGACAAAATGTGTTCCGTGTTATATATCTGCTGCAATGATGATGAATATCAAGGCAATGATGACAAAGGTGTCTTATATTGTTATCCGAGACCTTTTAATAAGAACTTCTTATATAACACTAGAGGAGCTTACATAACTCTTAACCATTTAGCACCAAAATCTCTTGGGACCAGTGAACCAACAACCACATCTGTATGGTGTAACAATACGCTTATAAATATTGCTTATAAATCACACTACAGTGATCTTTTCCTAATAGCATTACCAAACAAAAATGTTGATTTATTCTGTATTAAAAGAATAGTATCCGATACAGTACGAATGCTAGAGCTTTTATATGGTTCATTGAAATCTTGTTTCACTAAACCAAATAATGTTGATAAGTTGGATAGACTGTTTACTAGAGTTTTTATTTCTTCACTGTTTTCTGAGTTTAGTACAAAAAGTAGTGAGTCAGAAAGTGGGAAGCAATTTGTTGCATTTGAAGAGTTATTGGCTGCCCCAGCTGTTGCTTTACCTATGGAAGTGAATATTCAAATAGATGATGCCATAACAGAGTTGGAAGCTGCAGATTATAGAGAATGGGTATAAAGTTTTTATTGTTATGATAAACTATGTTTAAATTTACAGATGTGATTTATTCAAAATACAGGCTTATTCATCATATAAATTTATAGGTAGCACAGGCACTGTAGTATTTGTATTTCATGATTTCAATAAAATTTCATTGTAAATACTATATAAGAGTATTTTTAAAGTGTAAAAGTTGCCTATTCTAGTCAAGTGATATTATTTCTATTAAGTTTAAAGATAAGAAATAACTAGGAAGAGATACAAACTTCTTGGACTACTGGTAATGTTAGTTTTCTAAAACAAAAAGGTCAAAGTTTACCACATGAAGGTCAAATCATTGATCATTTGACTGTACAATTGTAACAAAAATACAAAGCTTTGTTTGTTAAAATTTTAACTTTGTTATTTTCAGACTGATGATGTTGAGAACTTTCAGCGGTTATACACTGTAATAGGATCTAGTTTGTATTACTCAGGACATCTACTGAGTTCCCATTTACAGGATGAAGATTTAAAAGAAATAAATGCATATCTCAGATTAAATAGCATTTTAAAACTGAGCGCCGAAAAGGAATTAGAAAAACTAATAATATGGCAGGAAGTTTATATTAATGAACATAGAAAACGGAAAAAAGATCAGGTTGAATTCAGGTTAATAAACAATTAAAATTGAATTAAAATATTAAAATATAATTAACAAGCTGACCTACCCTAACTTCACATAACTTAAATTCTTCTATTTGGGAGAAAAATAGTAAAAATTTACCTGTGTCCTCTTTCAAAATCCTAATCGTTTCGCAAATTATTTTAAGGTAAGAGAAATCAAGCCTTCATTTCAGACCAAACAGATGTCCCTTCATGCAAACACAACAATTAAAAATAGGAAATATTGGTTTTACATTATTACTTGGTTATATTAATGGTTTTATAAATTTATACTTTATTTTCTTTCAGGTTACCAGATGGACGTTGGTTTCTCCTTATTGTTGGTAAAGGACATTTTATTTTATCTACTCTCATGGAAGCAGGAGGCTGCACTGAGGATGTAAGAATCAATATAATAATAGCCTTTATTCAGATCTATTCAAGTTACATTATTCTAAAATAACATAAATCAACATAAAATGTATTCTAATATTTTCTATCTTTTTTATTCTATGTAGAACTGTTTGGCAGCCGCCTGCGCCAACCTTTTCCATTCTGGTCTTTCTTGAGCCGCTCTGTTCCACATCACTCTTGCCCCTTCTTTGAAACCATCGTCCCATGTTTTCTGTGTCCGTCTCTTTTTCTTTTACCTTCCCTAGGATACCATCTTGTCACTTTCTTACTCAATTTGTCATGACCTGTCATCATATGCCCAATGAATAAATATAATAACATTACACATAAAACTATACAATATGTAAAATAATCTGTTAAACTCCCCAACACACCACCCTAAATATAGAAAAGTTTTATAATAAAATCCGAAAATTTAATAAAAGTCTTAAATTTCTAATTAATAATTTTAAAAAATAATTTAAATTTCCAGGCTGTAGGGGTCACTCCACCATCTCCATTTTACGTAGAAGAGTGCGAAAGCTGCTTGGAGTTATTATTTGAAGTTGGCTTAGACAAGTATTTAGCTTCATGGTTCTCGTCCAATACCTTCCCTCAAGTGGAGACATCACCAGAAAGACTCACAAAGCAAGGGAAAAAAGTCAAAGATAGTATAAGTATGTACTCAATAAAATAAGTATTGCTGTATTTTAAGTAATGCTTTTTGCTAGTTCTAAATTTGAAGACTTAAATAAACAAAAAAATAGGCAATCTCCTTTTCATGATACCAAATTTTTCTACTAAATTCACTCAAGATAGGTTCAGCGGTTTAGGACAGAAATTTTGAAACAAAATGAAGATTAATTGCAACAGAATTTCTTTCAGTGGTTTAGGCGTCAAAAGGCAACATTACTTTCATTAAAAATGTGTATAAATTTCAGATACAAAACCTGATGGGACACTTAAATCAACAGTTAAAATGACCAAATCGCAATCAGATTTCAAGAAAAGGCATAGCTCATCAGATCAAATAAATGTAGGGACAAGTTCAAATGACAACTACATCAACAGCTATGGAAGCCACCACAGCTTGTACAACAACCAAAAAACATTCAGACATTCTAGTCATTTAGACGTCAGTTATTCAGAAGATTCGAACAGTTTGAAAAGTAACAGGTATAGTTTCTTTACATATAAACTTGCAGTAATGTTATGATGAAAAAGTTTAATAGTTACCTGAGATAAATAGTTTGTATTTACATGCCGAATTTATGGCGTTTCTAAAGCGAGAAAGAGATTGAAGAGAAATTAAGATTTTCAGATGTCAATATTGTATAAAAATTGCCAATGATGTATAAATTATCAATGAAAAGATTTAAATTATTTATGAAATGCTACAATAGCAATAATTAAACAATTTTATGATAAAACAACTACGACTCCAATGTCACTTCATATATGTACTGTTTTGTTATTTATTTAGTGAAATAAGCGAAGATCGCGTCCAAGGGAGGAGAGCAGATAGGGAACTGAGAAATAGACGAGATTCCTCTGGATCTGATTCTGACTGGGAAAATCAGGTAAATGTTCTTTATATTTTACGGGTGAGTTTTTCATCTGTCTTTCTTCCGTGCTTAGTTGCCGAGATGAACTTGTTTGTAATATGTTTGGTATTTGAAGATTTTTTAACTTAACATTTAAATTTTAAAATTAATTTTAAACAAAATAGTTTTTTCTTATTGCAGGACAGTAGTAGAACAAGTAGCAGAATTGATATGACAGATATACGGAAATCTTTATTAAATGAAATCAATCAAGTTTCAGCTCACAGGTTCATTTTATTTTTTATTTTGTTTATTTATTAAAAACAATTATAACTCAATGACATAAAATTACGATAAACTTTTCGAAATCACCCAGCCATAGAATAAGTAAACATATTTGATAGCTCAACCACATTTAAAATCAATAAGGCTTCAATGATAGTCTTTTGTCATAAGATCAGCCTTACTAAGTGGTACCGCAAGAAACCGATCACAATTTAAAGATTATTTTGTACCATATTTTGTAATATACCATATAAAGATAGTTTGTTCTAGTCAAGTGTAATAAACTTATAAATATAGATAAATAGAAGGTACTAAGGATACTCATTTCATATTTTTTTCAGGATAACAGTTGGAGATGAGAATGTGTTGTTTCATTTCGTACATTTAGAAACAGATAAGGGAATGCTTATAGCTCCTGTAAAAAACATAGAAATGCAAGCAAATAATCCATTATACTCATACATATTGAAAACCTTCAGGGTTGCCAGTAAGAAGATACATGAAATATTACTACATAGTATAAGGTTTGTTATATTTACGGGCAAAATTATTAAAAAAATGGTAGATTTAAATTTTATTTCCTAAAAATCTGTTCTTCAGGCTTGCAAATATTGTTAGTGTCTACGAGTGGTTTAAATTATTAATATTATTCCAAGAAGATTTTTTATAATTTTTGGATCTGTCAAAATAGGAAATGAATTCTGAGGTCAAGAATTCATTTATTTTATCAATCAGCAGAGACCATATTATTGTTTTTTTAATGGACTTTTTTTTAAGGTTTAAACGGAATCAAGCCCCAGTAAATCCTTTAAATAAAATACTTGTAGCCGTAAAGGAACATGCTATGTTATTTCAAGTACCACAAGAGATATTAAACAAATGTGGTATAATTAAAAAGAGTACTGAGCTTTTTAAATTTTGGGTTGTGGGGTAAGTTTTATATTAATCTTTCCTTTCCTTTAATCTTTTAGATATTAAAATTACACTTCAGTTGTGGTTAAGTCAAGATAATAAGTTTTGATTTTTCACTTAATTCAAAAATTCATTTTAATTATGAATTCTTCTTAGTGATTTGTATTTCAATAAATTACGTTGAAATTCATATGTATTTTCATATATGTTACGAAAAACTTCAAAGCAACATTATATCATTAATTATATTATAAATTACTGGAAATTTTCAGGCGAGTTTTCAGCGAACCAACTCCAAGAGAATTATATTTATGCTACCACGAATCTATACCTCAAGATCTAACAGAAGTTGCGTATTTACTCTCTCATTTAGAATAATTATACTTATATAAAAAATTAAGAAATGCATTTATACATAGCTTTAAACAAATCCGTCCATTTGATATACTTGATGTTTTACTATTTTCATAGTTTTAATACATATACAAATGATTATAAAATAGCTTGTTTGATTTATTCAAAAATACCTCTCACCTATCCTACCTACCTAACTATAGCGTAACTGTTTGAATACCTTCTCCTACTTGTAAACTACCTGCAACCTGTCAAACAGCCTTTTAAACTCGGTTGTTTTAGCTGTAGTCAGTGGTGCCGGGCAAACAAAGTTAGGACTTCGAGTGATGATCAAATGCTAGTCTCCTATCATCCGAACAATTATGAATTGCCTATCTCATAATGCATCATAATAAAGAATCAATTCAGATGAATTAAAATTTTCGCGGGAACGTGAAAAAAAGGTGTAATGTGTTTGTGACTTCCGGTATTAAAGTATGAGATAACTAACAGTAATTTAATTTCGTATAATTATATAGATTGTAAATAAAATTACCGATAACATTATCCTTTTGACAGTTTAAGACCAAATAATTTTAAATATTAAAATTAGACTAATTTGATTAAGTGACATTGATGTATGATTGATCAAATTAGACTTTTAGGTATCCGGTCTTGACCATAGACACCCAACACAAGCAATTTTTACATGATGGCAGAGCATTCATTGCAGATGGCTGGTGTTATTTTGGCAAAGTTACAGTGAATGAACTGAAGTGAGAACTAAAAAGTGTAGTCTTAGTTATAAAAAGACTGAATTTATAGTGTATTGCTACTAAAAAGTGATTTGTATTCTAATAAATGCGGATGAATTGAATTATGATACCTAAAATGCAACCTCAAACAAATGTTGCAGTACCTCAATCTGTCACGACACAGCCCCAACAAATCGTCGGAGTTCCTGCAAATGCTGTGATATTGAAAATGTCTGATATTCAGCAAATATCTACAGTCGGTGAGTTTAAAGAACTGAAGCTTATAATTTTTAGTAACTGTTATTTTCTTCCGGTTGTTTTCCGCACTACAGTCGAAGGCTATGGGAATTTTCCAAGCGATCGTTACGGAAAATCTACCATGCGGATAAGATGCAGTGAATTGTAGCGTTAAAATGCATGCATAATATTTATGTTTATAGATTTTTAACGATTATTTTTTCTGTCTAGGTTTACTAGAACTTGCTCACAGGGAGTATCAAAATGGAGATTACGAAAGTGCGGAACTACACTGCATGCAGTTGTGGAGACAAGACAGCACTAATACCGGCGTTCTTCTGCTCCTGTCCTCCATTCACTTCCAATGCAGGAGGCTTGACAAATCAGCTCATTTCTCCACTCTGGCTATCAAACAGAATCCATTGTTAGCTGAAGCATATAGGTAACTTATTTTAATGCTACAGCATTATAAATAGACTGTGCAACAGATAATAGATCTTGAAATAAAATAAAAAATATGGGAAATGATTAGTGCAATGAAGTTTTGTGTTTGCTTTAGGGGAATACAGCATAAAAGTTTTAGAGCTCTATTGAAAAATAAGTCTTATTTTAGTTAATTTCTTGTTATTTAAGTTATATTTTAGAAGGTATCAACACTTATTATATAAATTATACATACATTTAAAACGATACTTCCTGAATGGGTCCCAAAACTATAGTCAAGGCATGGGCTACATGTGATGGCCTTAGTTGCCTAAGTTGTCAGTTATTGTTTGATTACTACCTACCTACTGTCCTACTATCAAAAATATGATTAAAAGTAACACACCTTAGAACAATACTTATGGTTTTAATATTTTTATGATTTTAATTTTCAATTGAATCTAGAGTTTGTCTAGTTTTAAAATATACAGCCCTCCACTAGTAGCATATTAAAAGGTTTGGCGCCCTGCTTCATTTAACTTTACTGCCCCATTTATTAATATATAAATACACATAAAGTATTTAATTTAAGAAAAACCTGCAAAATGCCACCCCTCAGACTGCCACCCTGGGCCCTAAGGAAAAACACCCCTGCCCTCCTCTTTGTTTACTCTCACATCCATTAAATGTGTATAAGCATCATACACACCAATCGGTAATTGTGATTAGTAATTTAGTCATTTGGAAAACATGAAAATGATAGCATGCATCCCAGTTCAAAAGTACAGACAGCAGGTCAATGATAAAACATCTTGATGATGGTAGATAGGATTTTAAAAAAGTTACAGATTTTATTACATTTTGTGATAAAGCATTTTCCACAAAATATGGTGGTAAATAGGAAACAAATCCAATTTTAAATCAATATTACAGCATTAAATTCTTTTTTCTAATTAAATCAATCTATTAAAGTATGGTTATTTTGTAAAACCAGTTTTATCAGGTTTTTAATATATTTCTTTATAGTTTAATCTCATTGTATATTATTTTAGCATTAATTTTATGCAAATAGTATTAACTACACACACTCAGTACACAACACAAAAGTGCTTATTTGCTCAACTAGTCAGAATTGTGGTCCAACTTGTACATAAAAGACAAGATGTGTGACAGGACTGACATGTTTCATAGAAAGTACTCCTCCTCATACAATGTTGGTGTCCGAATTTATCACACAATTAGTCAATCAATCTATTTATTTAGTCCAAGTCACACAATAGAAGGTGCAACCAACTTTGAAGATTGTAGGTGTTTCAACAAACATTTTCACTTACATGTGACTTACACTTACAACTTATAAAAAATATTTTAATATTTTATTAACACTCTTTATTAAACACTAATTTTGTATTGGTTTAGAAAATACTTACTTCTACAATATTTATTGCATCATAATGCCATTGAATGTACATAAAAGAAGTAATTTGAATTGGTTTAGTTAGCCACCCATAATAAAATGTTGGTGATAGTGCCATTCTGTATAAATAAAAGTGGATCTAGTGGATAGCAGACTGCAGAATTACAATCATAATTCGATTGTTGTTACTCCAATCATTGACATTAATATTGCATTTATTAATTTTTTCATTTTGTATAATTGGAATATATCAATATGAAATGTATAACTAGTAAAGTATTAATTTATATTTTTTTGTTATCTAGTAATCTAGGCAATGTCTACAAGGAGAGGGGCCAGCTTCAAGAGGCGTTGGAGAACTATCGTCATGCTGTCCGTCTAAAGCCTGACTTCATAGATGGGTACATCAACCTTGCGGCTGCCTTGGTGGCTGCAGGTGATATGGAACAAGCCGTCCAAGCTTATGTTACAGCTTTACAGTATAACCCTGTGAGTATTGTTACTTTATAATATTATTGGGTTTCAGTTTCTTGCCCGTATCTTACTTTGATTTTGATTTATTTTACTTATAATCAGTGTTAGTTTATTTTCAAGTTACATTGCATTTATCAAAGACTTGTAAATGTGACGACAATGGTCAACAGTCTTATAAATTTTACATACTTAAAAAGACAAAAATGCAGAAATTTTTAATCCAACTCAAAAATGTTACCAAAAATAAAGTACTATATATTTTTTATCTTTGGTTTTTAAATAATAAACTCAGTGATGAACAATATTTAAAAAAACGAACATGGCTCCAAAATGCTGTTTTTCAGATGCAAAAAATGGAATTCAGTGCCATCTTGCTAAATTTGCTAAATGACTTGTTCAAAATCATGAATTGACTAATTTTAGAATGAAAATTTAAGTTTTTATTTCATGTTTACTGTTATCTTTAAAAAAGTCGTACCTAATTTGTCAAAACATCTCTAATACTTATATTTTTTGTTGTATGATGTGGAAGCAACAGTTAACAGGAAAATAAATGATAAGGTCTTAATAAAAACATTGTTTACCTTAAATCTAAAGGATGTAATGAATTTTCGACCTTGTTTACAATTCGTTGGTGATATGATGTTTGTTGACATAATTTACTATTAATAACCTTGGAATTAACATTCTGCTTGGTTATTTCCTGAATGAATCCACGCGTAATTATTAAGTCTTACAAGTGGAAAATTGCTTGAACTATTAAATCTCAAAACATTTATTTTAGAAGATCTGCGACCTGCTCCAGCTTCTTTCGCCAAAAAAACTAACGTATTCGGTGGATTTAAAAAAATAGGATCTTATATTATCCTCGTAAACAAAACACTATGTTGAGGTAAATCTGCCGGGACAAATGTTGAGATTTCATTGATTTAAGCATTTTCTTTTAGTAAAAAATAAAAAATAATATGACGTATATCTAATCAAAAATAATATTTCGAATAGGAGACCATATTAGACGTGGAACGTTTGTTTCAGGATTTGTACTGTGTCAGAAGCGACTTAGGAAACTTGCTGAAGGCTCTAGGACGTCTCGACGAAGCTAAGGTAAAGCTAATTTCGCTATATTTTCTGGTTTGCTCTGAAGTAAACAGGATTCTCCGCCAGTTTCCTTTGTGCTTTATTAAATTAGAATACCCTTTGTTGCCACAGCGTACGTCCGCGATTGCGTAAATATCAAAAGCGAAGCGTCTGTTCTGTAATGGTTTCAACATTGTCTCAATTCAACAAATTGTTTGCTTAACTTTTTAGACGTTTGTTCAAACCATTATTTGCTTTCATAAATACAATGTGAAGTTGAAAAACACGTTTTTGTCTGTTTTTAACTTTACACACAATAGTTTTGTCACAAAATATCAAATCCGTTTTCCGTCTGGACTTTATTTAATATTTTGTGACGGCGTTACTGCGTACACATATGTTTTTCTCTGCATATTTTTCTGTTGTTATCTAATATCATACAAGTAATGGTTTGCTGGTCTTAAATGGTCTAATCTTAACTGGTCAGAAGAATATGCGGGGAGTTTACTAATAACTGAGAGTATTCTAATGTTTCTTTGTTGTAAGATAATTATATCTTCATCAAAACTTTATCCTGTTTACTTCAATTAATTAGCTTATTCTGAAATATTGTGCTTGTAGTGACTTCTTTTTCTCGAATTACGATAGCAGAGGAGGATCAAAGGATGCAGTAGTGTATTTCATTAGTGGTATGACGTAGTGAGTTATGTTTATTTGTACAATATAATTTGGTCATCCACATTATACTCAGCTAGACGACAGCGTGAGACAATGATCCTCAGTCATTAACATTTAATTTGCAATGTAATAGAAGAGACAGGTGAAAAAGTTTGACTGTTGACAACTAATCCTATTGTTATATTTTCACAAGGTGTTGTCTGGTATGACAGTAGGTGTGATCTGCAGTACGGTTGGTACGTCCGCTTGCCCGGAGGGATGGCACCGGCTTAGCTCCTGCAGGTAAAGTGGACAAGGTTTGGTACACCTTAAGGAACGGTTATCTCCTCCCATACCATGTCGATATCATCCCATCATCCGATAGGAAGTGGAAGCGACTCCACGACATAGGCCTATCGGTTGCTAAATTATCAATCTTTGTTTAGACTCTCAATCGGCTGTTGCAGTTTGTTATGAAAGATCGTTTGCATTTCCTATTGATGTGTGCTTCCGGCGTAGTCTTTCGGTAGGGTGCATTTGGCGTAAACGATTTCTGCTTTATATTGGTGCTCGGTTTCTAAATATTTTCTTTTCGAACCCAGCATCAATGCTCTGGATACCTAGCATTGGCGTCAGACATTTCGGTGTACAATTGTAAGAGATTAATCCTAGGCATATGTTAACATGATACTGTTTGTGTGTGTAGGCTTGTTACTTGAAGGCCATCGAAACGAGGCCTGACTTTGCAGTGGCATGGAGTAACTTAGGCTGCGTGTTTAACGCACAAAGTGAAATCTGGTTAGCAATCCACCACTTTGAGAAGGCCGTTGCCTTAGACCCAAACTTTTTGGATGCCTACATCAATCTTGGGAATGTTCTCAAAGAAGCAAGGATCTTTGACCGGTAAGAATACTTCCTACTTTACTTCTAGCTTAATTATAAAAAATATATTTGTCTTAATATGTAAATTGTTGTTTATTAGTGCTGTGGCGGCGTATCTTCGTGCTCTTAATTTATCTCCCAACAATGCAGTGGTCCACGGTAACTTGGCGTGCGTGTATTATGAACAAGGTCTCATCGACTTGGCTATTGATACTTACCGGCGAGCAATCGAATTGCAACCAAACTTTCCTGACGCGTACTGTAATCTTGCAAATGCCCTCAAAGAAAAGGGCCAAGTCACTGATGCCGAAGAATGTTACAATACCGCCCTTAGGCTATGCCCTTCGCATGCGGATTCTTTAAACAATCTCGCGAATATCAAACGCGAGCAAGGATACATAGAAGAAGCGACGCGTCTGTATTTGAAAGCGTTGGAAGTGTTCCCGGAGTTCGCGGCTGCTCATAGCAACTTGGCTTCTGTTTTACAGCAACAAGGAAAACTGAATGAAGCTCTGATGCATTACAAAGAGGCTATTCGCATCCAGCCAACATTCGCTGATGCTTACAGCAATATGGGCAACACTCTGAAAGAAATGCAAGACGTAGCAGGTGCATTGCAATGCTATACCAGAGCTATTCAAATAAATCCAGCATTCGCTGACGCTCACAGCAACCTTGCCAGTATTCACAAAGACTCGGGTAATATTCCCGAAGCGATACAATCATATAGAACTGCTTTGAAACTGAAGCCTGATTTCCCTGACGCGTATTGCAACCTGGCTCACTGCTTACAGATAGTTTGCGACTGGACAGATTACGAGGCTCGGATGAAAAAGCTAGTCAGTATTGTTGCTGAACAGTTAGATAAGAACAGGCTTCCCTCTGTCCATCCTCACCACTCAATGTTATATCCACTAACTCATGACTTTAGGAAGGCTATTGCCGCTCGTCATGCTAATCTATGCCTTGAAAAAGTTCAGGTACTTCACAAACCTGCATACAAGTTCCCACGAGATTTGCAGGGTCGCTTACGTATAGGTTACGTGAGTAGCGATTTTGGAAACCATCCTACATCGCATCTAATGCAGTCCGTTCCTGGTCTCCATGATCGAGTGAAGGTGGAAATATTTTGCTACGCTCTCAGCCCTGATGATGGCACAACTTTCCGTTCTAAAATAGCTCGAGAAGCCGAGCATTTCATTGACTTGTCACAGATGCCTTGTAATGGGAAAGCAGCTGATAAGATATACAGCGACGGTATTCATATTTTGGTGAACATGAATGGGTACACCAAAGGTGCGAGGAACGAGATATTTGCACTTCGTCCCGCTCCAGTTCAAGTCATGTGGCTCGGATACCCAGGCACGAGTGGTGCTAGTTACATGGACTATTTGGTTACGGACGCTGTTACATCTCCTTTGGAATTAGCCAGCCAGTATAGCGAGAAACTGGCGTATATGCCTCAAACTTACTTTGTGGGTGACCACAAGCAAATGTTCCCACATTTGCAAGAACGACTTATTCTCAGTGATAAGATTAAATCTCACAATAACTTGGGGGGCTTGGCTGACAACGTAGCCGTCATAAATGCTACAGACCTGTCACCGCTCGTTGAAAACACGGATATTAAGGAGATTAAAGAAGTAGTGAGAGCAGCTAGACCAGTGGAAATATCATTGAAAGTTGCAGAGTTACCTACAACCACACCTATTGAAACTATGATCGCTTCAGGGCAAATTCAGGTAACATTAATACCATTTTATTTAAGAAAGTAACACAAATTTATTTAAAATAACACAAAAGTATAAACATTAAAAAAATATCAAATATTTCATGTGATATTCATATAATTGTAAATGTACTAACCTTTACAATTTATACAGACCTCAGTGAACGGCGTGATCCTACAGAATGGTTTGGCTACGACACAGACTAATAACAAGGCAGCCACTGGTGAAGAGGTGCCACAGTCTATAGTGATTACTACTCGCCAACAATACGGCTTACCAGACGAAGCAGTAGTGTACTGTAACTTCAACCAGCTGTACAAGATTGATCCTTTAACACTGCATATGTGGGTGTACATATTGAAACACGTACCTAACAGTGTACTGTGGTTATTGAGATTCCCGGCAGTCGGCGAACCGAATCTGCAATCTACTGCGCAACAGTTAGGTGAGTAACAAATCAATAACATTTTTATCACAACATATTGACTCAGAAATTGAACTAAGAAAGTATCATAACAACTTTTTGAATTGAGATAGTCAAAATGCTGGGGGGAATTTGTCATGAGAGACTTGCATATCCTTAGTAATGGGACTTGAAAGATCAGCATTGGTCTTGTTGGAGATGACACAGTTTTGACTTATAATATCCTTTCATAGCTTCAACACAGCATCTCATTATGTAGTAACGTAGGTTAGTCAAAAGATTGATGGATACTTACTTATTGGTATTTTTTCAGGTCTTCCTCCAGGCCGTATAATATTCTCAAACGTGGCCGCCAAAGAAGAGCATGTACGACGTGGGCAGCTAGCTGATGTTTGTCTTGACACGCCATTATGTAATGGTCACACAACTAGTATGGACATATTATGGACTGGCACACCTGTGGTTACTTTGCCAGGAGAGACACTAGCATCAAGGTATTTGTTTTATTCTATTTAAGGTATTTGATTTATTCTATTTACATGATTGGAAACTAAACAATTCTTATTAACAACTATGAATGACAATGATATAATGGAATAAATAAATACTAATAAAATTTAAATTAAACTATTGCACTATTGTCTTATGTATTATGAAAAATATTATTACAGAGTGGCTGCTTCTCAACTTAACACTCTTGGATGTCCGGAACTGATAGCAAGGACGAGGCAGGAGTATCAAGATATAGCTGTAAGATTAGGAACAGATAGAGAATAGTAAGTACAATAATAAATTAACAATATAACATTTACCTAAACAACATTTTAATTCCTTATTTTGAGTGATCTAATATTTCCAGTGTAGGTTTTTGTATAAAGTGAAGTGACTTGGACGCCGTAGTATTTTACGTATATATTTGTTTTTACTTTTACCATGCGCAACTTAATTTAGATGTGTGGTTTAAATCTATCAAATATTATAATTTTACCGTTAACAATTTTATGTTACTTTCACGTATACGTTTATTTTCAGCCTTAAAGCCATCCGTGCGAAAGTATGGACGGCAAGGACGGACAGTCCTTTGTTCGATTGTAAAGCTTATGCCACCGGCTTAGAGATGCTTTACAAGAAAATGTGGGAGAAACACTCGAGAGGAGACCGACCCGATCACTTGGCGGCCATCGACAAGTAGACCAGTATTATAGGCAAGCGTGTATACTTGTAGTTTAAAAAAAAAACTATACAGAAGATTTAAATATTAGTCTTTGAAAGTGTAGTGTTTAGCCGATGGTTGCTAAATGTAGTGTTTTGAGATATGTTGGGGTCTCTGAGGATTGTAATGTATTAAAAGAAGAAGTATAGACATGCCTTTCAATATTCTAATAAATTACAACATAAATGTTTGAAACTTACGAAAGAGTGATAAATAAGTTAATTATTACCATTCAAATGGAGAATAAGTTATACTTACACAAAGCTTGATTCAAATTCGTTTGCAATTTGTCTATAGTAAATGTACGAGAAATAACGTAGTTTAATATCAGTAATTTACGATCCTATTTGCCCAAAAGTTCCAAATATGAAGATAACGAATGGGAGGCCTAGCAGTGTTGACATGCATTGTCGCTTGCGTTGCGTTTTAATTCAAAGCGAACGAGGAGTGCGAAGTGTTTACGAATAGTAGAATAAGGAATTGTGATTAATACACGCTTGTCTATAAATAAATAATTGGACAATAAGGTGCTAGTGACTAGTATTGTGGAAACATCCTTACTATAAGTTTTATTTATAAATAAGCTCTTTTACTTTAATTGAAATATTGTTTTGACAGATTCTGTTTGGACTGTATTGGACAGATTTAATATTTGGAAAGTAAAGTGTATTTTTAGTTTTTTTTAAATTAAATTTAAGATTATATTTTGCAAACGAATTCGAGATATAAGCCAAAATAATAAATAAATAATGTTTAAACAAATGTCAACAAATAATCCTGAAAGCAAAAGATTCACCTTTTTCATATTGATTCGAGTAAAAATGTATAGCAATAGTATAGCAAGCTTTACAAAAACATGTTTTAAGTTAAAACAGGCTGTGAAATCTTAAAAAGTAAAAAGTGATAATTAAATATACCTTTTCAGATATTTCTCGCTTTTAACAAAAATGCTGGTTTCATAGTTGCCATTAAAAAATACTTCATTTTTGATAGTCTATATTTTTTCTATCAGATAAATGTATTAATTATTCAAGGGTATTTTAATGTAATGTGAATTAAAAACTTACTAAAATATTGCACATTTTCTTCTCAAATTGTAGTCTCTTACATTTTCAAGTAAAGCTCTGATAGCATAAACTTCTCTTTCTAGTCAAAGTAATTTTGGAAATAACAAATAATCAAAAGATGTCTCTGTAATACATAATAGATAGAGCATATAAATTTGTGGCCTTACGCATTTTAATTGGGTCAATTGTTTTTTAAAATTTAATTAATGAGTTTAGAAATAAGTTCCAATTACCTATTGGTTCCATCAGAATTTTTCTTATGTATGTTTTTACTCATTTCACAAAATAAAAATCTAATTGTGTTTTCTGTGAAATTTGAAATTGATTAATTTAAAGTATGCATACTATCAGTTTATTTATTTATAGGCCATAATAAGGCTTATTATCATGTACATTGTAAGAAAGCATGTAACAAAGACTCGTCTTAAAAAACCATTGGGAAATGTTAGAACAACTGTTTTTACCAATGCTGCTCATTAAATCAGAAATGTTTCAAAAGGAAAAGTGTTTTACATAACAAAGCATTGTCCGATAATCTGGACGAAAAATCAACAGTTAAAATGTTATTGAAATGGTATCTCCAAGATCTGTTTGTAATGTTTGGTATTATAGCCGTGTGAATGCATTACTTACGATCGCGATTTTATAAATATTTTCCGGAATAATCTAGGCCGTACAAAAGTAAAACAAGAACATTCTATTGACTTGGTTCATCAACTAAGCCAACTGTTACACTTTTTATTTTATTAATTTTGTCTGAAAAAGACACTCATGTTTCAGTTTACGAGAATTTAACAGAGAATAGAAAGGTTACTTTAAATAATTATAATGAAAAACGCACAGCTCAATCCCTTGAAATGTAAAATAGGTTTTGCAAAATTTTTACCATATTCAACAGATGATTTTTGTTAGATGATTTGTCAATGATGTAAAAAAAATATTGTAATGTTGATATACAGCACCCTTAGAATTTGCTCAAACTTCGCAAATTGCGAAGTTCGCAATATTTATATAGAAAGTCTTTTTGCCGATTTAGTGTTAGCGTTTTGAGTACCGATTGTTGGCACTGAACTAATCGCGAATTTAGAGCAAACGCTAAGTACGTTGTATAAATTTTACCTAAGCCTAGCCACGAATAAAACAATAACTGCTTGTGTTCCGCTTTGAATAAATGTTATATTTAATATACTCGTACGAGTTAAGTATACGTTTTGGGTAAGTAATTGTAAATAAATAACTACATACTTTTGATCTTAAGTAATTATTTTTATAGATTTTGTTGTTGTCTTTATATTGGCACTTATGTCAAGGTAGTTAATTGAACGGAGTCGTATGTTAGCTAAATACAATAATATTTTAACTTAACTGCGCAAACATGTAATGTACATTTTAGGGCGCCAATAAACTGGTACAATAATATAAAAGTGTAGTTTAAGATAACGAACGAAAATCCCTAAACCAGTTTATTTTGACCCCTAGAATAAGTAATTTTCTGAAACTGAACTAGAGTTTGTTTTTAATTTGTAAATAATTCGACTTATTTAAGCTTTTGTCTTTATCGAAAATATTACAAAACGAAATTGTGGTTTTATTTATACATTCCTTCTGATTGTCTTCTGTATTAAAATGTTTACATTTCGCAGTCGACTTCGGACTACTTACATACCCTGCCCGTACCTCTGGTGGTGTTACTTTTAAAGTTAAGCGATATCACCAGCTAAGTTTAATACAACTAGGTTCTTGTTATTCTTAATAACAATACATGGTCATACTTAAATGGTTCTACATAGTGCTTATCGAGTGTGCTATCCAAAAAATAAGGATCCTAGCTAAACTATCTGCGAACCAGATTTCAATCAAACTTGTTCAGCAGTTTTTAATGTTCATGTTTGTTTAAAAATCCACTAGATGGTGTATATATTTTGCTTCTTTTTGGACTAAATAATAAACTTATCGCGAACGAAGTCGCAGGCAGAAATTAGTAATATGTAGAATAAAATTTATTCTATACTTCATCGGTACATCGCAATCTGCCTGGTTGGCTAGGAAAATCTTTTAAACAGATTTGCAAGTTCAGTACAAGTATTAAACACCTACTAGCTTCGAAGTCACGTTATTGTTGAAACTAGAAACGAGTTTGTAGAGCAGGTAGATCTCGTGGACAACACTGCTTAAGGATTGTCATAGATATTTTTAATGTATTTCTTTAACGGCATTGGTTTAGTACCATACTGCCAAATCATCAGTAATTATAATTTCTTCATTCTTAAAGATGATAAAATGATAAATGAGGTAAGGATGAAAAGATGAACAATGAAAATGATGAATCTGCCTACAGTAACATGCTAGTACTACGGTACTGTAGGCTCTTTAGAGCCTACAGTAACCGTAGTTTGTAGAGTTACTTGGGAGATGACGAAAAGCGCAGCCAAATCTTCGTATTTCACTTTCTCCACACTTGTATAGCACTACAGATATTTACTGGTTAAAACACTAGCATTTTACACATTATATTCGGCTGATATATAAGAAAAGACGATAAAATAAGAAAGTTTTAACTGACACTTCCCGTTCCCGAAAAGTAACTCAATACTAATATTTTAGTTGTGAAAGTTGGAATGTCACGTTGAAATGTTTGAACGGATTTGTATGAAATTAAGTAAAAAAATAGTTTATTTCTTCGATTAACACAGGACATCTTTTATCTGAAAGAAAAGCTCCTGAGGAATTACGTATCAAAAACCGAACATCGTTTTATAAATGTACTAGATGGCGCTTTGTCATATTTAATTTCTCTCTAGACTTAACAAAGACGAAGTCGCGAGCTAACGCTAGTCAGAGAAGACGTAACGAAAACATGTGTTCGTTAAATTACGTATCCTGTAAGTAAGTACCTAAGCTGTAGCTAAGTATATACCTGACGGTAGAAAACGGAAGATAATGTTTGTAACAGCCTGGTACCTACCTAAATAGTAGATCTGTAAAAGCGGGCCGGATAGGTATAATGTCTATTAGTTAAAGATATCAACTATTACAAGGCCTAGGTTTCATTTCCTGTTTGGGTGGACTATCAATAAAAAAACCGGCCAAGTGTGAGTCGGACTCAGACAATAGGTAGGTACTTTTTAGATAAAGAAACAAGCGAACAAAAAAGTCAAAAAAGCATGTTTCTTATATTGGAGTACCTTTAATTTTTAGTATTGTTATGGTGGCAACGAAGTACGCTTTCTTTTCTATTTTGGTTTATGAGATAAAGCCGCTGTCCGACGGACGTTCTTAGTAATAGAATCCCGTTGGTACCTTTTGGGTACAGAACACCAAAAAGGAACATTGCTGTTAAAGACTTCAGAGTATTTATGCAAAGGTTTGTAGGTAGGTTAACTACCTATCCTAAATCTAAGTATTTGCTTAAAATATCACACATGATAGAAATAAAAAACTCTGACCTCCGGAGTTATGG
This sequence comes from Choreutis nemorana, assembly GCA_949316135.1. NCBI lineage: Eukaryota > Metazoa > Arthropoda > Insecta > Lepidoptera > Choreutidae > Choreutis > Choreutis nemorana. Next base: position 6,853,239 of record OX438609.1, read on the forward strand.
AATCCTTACAATATTTATTTTACATGGTGTTTTCATACAATACTTCCCCCAAGAATTCATATAAAAGATCTTTTTGTTCGCCTTCACGACACTTGATTGACATGCGTTCATTCATGTGCATGGAAATGTGTGGTTTTGTTGTAATCGTTGATTCCAGGTTTATTAAAACTGTGTCTTGTTACCTAAGAATTAAAGAGTAATTTTGAATAAAATTGAAGTTGTTTGATATATTATGCTAGCTTCTGTCTTTTCTTGAGATTCTCATGATGTGTCTTTAATCGATGTAAAGAAATAGCAATTCGGTTTTAACTTACCTATTTTTCTGGAATGTACGTTCTATATCTACTAAGTATAGCAGGAAAGCTTTAGCTGTTGCGTATAGCAAATGCGGTATAGCTGGGTAGTAAGGTAGGATATAGTTTTTTTTAATTAAAAAAAAGCCTTTGACTTAGGAACATCATTGACGTTTTTGAATGAATCAGAAATGAATAAGTACTGACTTATACCGCCAAAATTAAATACCTACAGAAAAGCAATTGGTTAGGTATTCAAATTGTTTTGTCTTATTCCTTCCGTCCGCTCTATCTTCATTCATTCCTTATAAGTAATTCATAAGTATTTACTCTACTTGTCGATATCCCGGAATCGCTTAATATTATTAATGGAAGCAAAGTCACGTAACGGTTTCCTTTTAATACAAAAGTCGAAAACTACTGGGGTTAGATACTTAGTATGCGGACATAGAATGTAGGTACGGGGCTTCTGCGTTCGCTGATGTCGCGCTTAACGAGCGGAGCGTACAGAGGGTCGACTCCACCAAGTTGCTTGCTTGATTCAAGCGAGAGTACGACTACGAGTGCGGCAGTCGCGGGCGCGCCACCGCGGGGAACTCGCGCCTCGTTGCCATGGTTACGCACGCGCTACGTTCTCCCATCGAACACAACAAATTATTTCCGTACAGTACGCGCGTTGCGATCAGCTGAACATGACCGGCCACCGATCGCCGACGCCGATCCATTCAATAACTCGATATTTTGGTGAAAAGTGCCGAAAATGACATGGACACAGTGCCGTTTAAAATGATAATTAACGCTGTATTGTTTTGTTTGGTGATGGGCGCGGTGCAAACAGAAGCGCCTGACGATGCGGACGCGTGCTACAGAGTGTCCGGCGCGAGTGGTGCAGTGGAGTGCAACGTTCGCTCGGTGTCGGCGGAGCGCGATGTCGTCGGTTCGATGCACTCGGAGGGCACGCGGCGGCTGGCGCTGCGCTGCGGCCCGCGGCTGCTCGAGAGTACCTTGCGGGACCACCACTTCAACAAGATGCAAGACCTGGCCGAGATTTCCATAAATAACTGCAAGTTACTGCGCCTCCCCGGCAACGCGTTCGAAGGATTACGAGGCCTCAAGACGTTGACGATACGCTCCATGAATAACGAATGGGCTAGTAATAAAGAGCTCGAGCTGTCCTTGGGTGCGTTCAACGGATTGAGAGAATTACATTCGCTCGATTTGGCGTATAACAACATCAGGAAGATACCGTCGGATTTGTTCTGCGCTCTCGAAAATATAATTTCACTAAATTTGACCCACAACAAAATCAAGTTTGTCGACGAGCTCGGTTTCGGCCACAAATGCGGTTCTACACTGCAGACTATAGATCTCAGTTACAATGATATTATGTCGCTCCCAGCTGATTCAGAAATACTGCATTTGCGACGTCTTACTCAGTTGTTTCTACAGAACAATATGATTACCGAGTTGGCGGCGGATATTTTCAGCGATTTGCTTTCATTGAAGGTAGTGAACCTTTCGGATAACGCTATCAAATATTTACCGGAGGGCCTGTTTTCTAATACCAAGGAAATCCGAGAGATTTATATGCAGAATAATGAGCTGGAAATTTTACCTAAGAGAATATTTAATCGGTTGGAACAATTGCTCGTTTTAGATCTTTCGGTGAATAAATTGAGGAGCGACCACATAGAAGATGAAACGTTTGGTGGTCTAATCAGATTAATCGTGCTCGACCTGTCGCATAATGCGGTCTCACGAATCAATCGCAACCTCTTTAAAGACCTGTTCTTTTTACAAATACTTAATTTAAGCAATAACTCTATAGGGTTCATAGAAGACAATGCATTTTCTCCGTTGTTTAATTTACATACGCTTAACTTAGCCCAAAATCAATTGCGAACAATCGAAGATCACTCTTTCAATGGTTTATTTATACTAAACAAACTAAGTTTAAATAACAATATTTTGTCTTACGTCGGAGAAAATGCATTTAAAAACTGCTCTGATCTTAAAGAATTAGATTTAAGTTCTAATAAGTTAACCAAAGTCCCTGAAGCAATTTTGCAGTTACCATTTTTAAAATCATTGGACCTGGGTGAAAATTTATTAACAGAAATCACAAACAAAACGTTTCAGAATTTATCACAGTTGACCGGTTTGCGCTTAATTGACAATCAGATCGGAAACCTTACAGCTGGCATGTTTCGGGGCTTGCCTAGTTTACAAGTTCTCAATATAGCGAAAAATAAAATACAATCAATTGCGACGGAAACCTTTCAAAAGAACACGCAATTAGAAGCCGTGCGGTTGGACGGAAACTTCATTTCTGATATAAACGGTGTGTTCGTTTCTTTGACAAAACTATTATGGCTCAATTTATCTGAAAACCATTTGGTTTGGTTCGACTACGCCTTTATACCCGGAAGCCTGAAATGGTTAGACATTCATGCCAACTTCATTGAAATCCTCGGGAATTACTACAAAATTCAGAAAGAGCTTAACGTTAAAACTTTAGACGCCAGCTACAATCGTCTAGTATCTCTATCATCGTTGTCTATTCCGAATAGCGTGGAGCTTTTGTTTATAAACAACAATTTAATCTCTACTGTTGAAACAGACACATTCTCGGATAAGAGAAATTTAACGCGTGTTGATATGTATGCAAATGAAATTGAAAGTTTGGACATGAATAGTTTGCGCGTTTCGACGGTATCCGATGAGAGACCGTTGCCAGAGTTCTACATAAGCGGCAATCCCTTCCGCTGCGATTGCACAATGAAATGGCTTTTGCTGATTAATTCCATCACCTCTGGGCATTACCCTCGAGTGATGGATTTAGAAAACGTTATTTGTAAAGAGTCGTACGTTCGTGGCGTGAAATATCTTCCTGTTAGCTCGCTCCGTGTGAAAGATTTCTTATGTAAATACGAAAGCTACTGCCCCGAAGGTTGCCATTGTTGCGATTTCCATAACTGTAACTGCAAAGTTGTTTGCCCTAGAAACTGTTCATGTTATTATGATTCGACTAAAAGCACTAATGTTGTAGACTGTTCTGTAAAGCAATTAAGTGTAATACCTGAGGATATCCCCGTAGGCGCCACTCATGTTTATTTAGATGGAAATACGTATAATGATCTGGAAGAACCTGCTTTCGATTTAATGAGTAAGACCATGGTTTTATACCTGAACTCCAGTAACATTATTCATGTCCATAATAATACGTTTAGTAAACTCATCGATCTTAGAATACTTCATTTAGATAGTAACAAATTAAAGAGATTGCGCGGCCCGGAATTTTCCAAATTAAGTAATTTAAAAGAACTGTATCTTCAGAGTAATGAAATTGAGTATGTTTTGAACGAAACTTTTTCGTTTTTGGGAGCGCTGGAAGTTTTACGGTTGGATGGGAACAGGCTCGTGGATTACGGTCTGTGGCATTTAGACAATAACAAAAAGTTACAAACTTTGTACATCAGTTTTAACCGCTGGTCTTGCGATTGTAAATATTTACAAGGTTTCCTAACTTACGTATCGCAAAATGTCGACAAGGTAATCGATGTTAACAATTTATGGTGTCTCAATGACAACACGGACTTATCGGCAAAGAAACCATTGAATTTAAATGTGACGGTTTGCAGTGAAATAAGTGACAGTTCGATGATAAGCGCTCTCTTCGTCTCTAACAATTTGCCATTATTGGCCTCCGCTCTCACTGGATTCATGCTTATTTTATTAATATTAGCTTTAATATTCACATTTAGATACGCTTGTAGAATGTGGTTGTATTCGAATTGCGGCATTAAGCTCTCCCCTTTAGCGGAAACATTCGAGGAGTCAGATAAGCTTTACGACGCTTATATTTGTTATAGCCCCAAAGACGAAGAGTTTGTTGTAGAATCTTTGGCGCGCGAACTAGAAAACGGATATCCGTCGTACCATCTCTGCCTGCACTATAGAGACGTGCCTCAGTTTGAAGCCACATACGCACAGTTCCCAGATCTGGTGGTAGAAGCCACGGAGGCTTCGAGACGTATCATAATAGTTTTAACAAAGAATTTTATTTCGTCCGAATGGTCTCAGATAGAGTTTCGACAGGCTTTACAAAGAGCGCTCCAAAAGAATCCACATAAATTAATAGTAGTCGCCGTAGGGCTTATCCCACGAGATCCGGAATTGAAGTCATATTTCAAAACGGGTTTAGAAATTACTTGGAAAGAGAAACGGTTTTGGGAGAGATTACGCTACGCGATGCCGTCATCAAAGCGGCGCGGGCAAAAGTTAAAGAGGCTCAATTACGGGAGGAATTCTAATACGTATACTATGGACGCGTCCGTATTGAATGGCACCTGCCAGACACTATGCGGCAAGTCAGCAAATTCCGCTGAGCGCTCGCCCGCAGACCGCCCGCTCTCTGAACATATATATTCTACAATAGACTCGGATTACTCGTCTAATGACTACCACGGCCGTCTCAATCAGCCGCAGCCTGTGGTTTTGCAGCACACAGTCCAAACTTACCTGGTCTGAACCAGGTTTAAAGGACTCGCTATCCATTCTCAGGAATGCTAACGATCTCTTAATTGACCTGTAAGCCTTAGTCGTAGCCTTAGCCGACCGCCGCTGTATAGTTTTATTTATTTAAGACGAATGTTGCGTTGTGTTATATTGTAAATATGTACTAATGTAATCTATTCCTACTTAGTAACTTTTGTACATTATTGATACCAAATCTCTGCATTTCTGATGCTTCTTCGATATTTATTACTTTTCTATATAAAATGTGTTAAGTATTAATTGGAAAGACTGTAAAATTTATGTGTAGTTGTAATGAACGCCTGCCGTTATAGGTTCGATATTAAAGGTTATGAATGACATGTATCGTTTTAATATATTCCATCGATCCCGAGGTTATGTTAATGAAGTTGTAAAAATGAAATGTTATGAGTGTAAGCATTGGAATGCATGTTTTATGCTGTTTTTGGTTCTGTTTTTACGAGTTCGGGAGATGTAGCAGCTGCTCTATGTAAACAGAATAAAAATGAGAACAACCGACTTTTTGTGCTCTTACATCTATATACCTACATCCGTATCAAGAATTCAGAGACATTCTATTCATTTCGGATGTTAGTACATTGCAATATTTTAATTACTAAAATTAGTATAAAGTTCCTTTTGTTTGGATGAAATAATGTTTACTTAAAATTTGATAGAGATGTGTTGCTTTTTATCTTTCCAATCATAACACAAACACCTGGATAGTAATAAATAAATTGATATAAAATCTAGAAGCTTAATAAGTCTTTAAATCGATCGTGTAATCACATTAGTAGGTGTATTACCGTAAACAAGTATGTTTGGAAATCATCCTAATTCCTATTCAATAATCTAACTTGGTAGCTGAAACAAAGTGTAGTCCTTTCCTTGACAAAAAATTGCATCTGGTTAGATACCTAATTGCTTTAACGTCAATTGTTATTATATTATACTTTAATGTGTTGGTATAAATAAGGTCTGTAAAAGGTTAAATTGACCTACGGTTTGTATTGTAAATGATTAACACCGATCAGGAATAGAATCCATTACCTCTACTTATTTATTAACACTAAAAGCCTACTTATTGGTTATTTAAGCAGTTTGAATACCAACATACCTAAAAGGTGAGTAACTCTATCTTACTCTTACTTTATGCAGTGTTTGTTCGGTTTGAATGTAATGAAAATAGATATATGGTAGTATGAACATAACACATACATAAACTCAAATCGTAATCCCTCGAGAGGTATGTTACAGAGGTAGGTCGGGTCGGTCGGTTAACCAAGGCGCGTAACAAACTGAGCTACCACGTTCTAGTAGAAGAGTCATTAGGATGAAGATCTGAGGTAAGTTTCTTGTACTTACCTAGAACGTGGGGTTATGTGTTAAATTATGTGAAAAATTAATATTAAAGGCTCCGGTCATGACGTATTATGGCCATAGAATATTGCTTTTAGACATATTTTGTAAGTAATGTGGCCAGATTTATTTGAAGCATTAAGCAGTCACGATGATGTCACATCCGCCATCCAAGACTCTAACCTAGGAACAAAGGACTCGCAGAGATGAGCAACAAAATTAAGCGAAGACAATCAGTGTTTTTAGGATGGTGTCCATTGGCAGCCTGCGGACGTCATGGCATTTACCAATGGGCGATTATCTTTTGTAGCTCGTTTCATGAAATAGACTACTTACAAAGAGTTTCGTTACAGGTCAGCAGTACGTTGTGAACAAAACCATAACATTTCCAGACAGAGCAAACAAAATCCAAAATTTATCTACCATTAAAATTAAAGGGTCATACATCAAATTTTTCGAGCAAGCGCTTTCCATCATTGTAAATTGATGTATTCATTGCTATGACCCCTATGTTTGTTCCGCGTTCCATCCCTAAGCTAATATAGGCAAAAATTGATTACCTAACATGATTTTTGATAGTCTCCCCAACTGTGTTGTTAAATTTTATATTGTTTCTCTTGGCGTGGCACTCTGGAGCCACGGGGCTACGTCATCTGGGAGTAAAATGGTTTTCCTTATGAATAAAACCAATATCATGTTTTAAAATGCTACCACTCGCTTAAGAGGCCTATTACATATTTTTGGATTTTCAAATTTATTGATACGCTAATTACATATTAAAATTGTTTGGAAAAAAATGCGAGTTATAAATGTAAAAGTTTCTGCTGATGACGTTCGAATATTTACAGCTTAATGAGGCGTAAACCTTTGAACAAAGATGTCACAATCCATAATTCTTATGTTCCTCGTCAAAGAAGGAACAGGATTCACTGTTCTTTCATATTATGTGGTAATGTTACTGTCTCAAATATATTTATTGTCTGCTACGCAAGTCACTAGCCTGATTGGACAATAGTGACGTCACAGCGTGGCACCATTTTTAAGAGAGCTGTAGTAAATTTAGGCCATGATCTCCCCATGGGGCCCGACCAAATTGTCGTCGTGTTAAAATTTTAAGCGTGACTAGCGACCCCTTATGGAGCCTATTAAATTTATTGCCAGTAAAATGAGAAGCTAATTTAGAGTACATTTTATTGTGTTAGCTTAACTACTTTGCCCTAAGTGGCACCATGCGAAGAAGTTGCAAATTGTTTTTAAATGTAATAAAGGACTCTATCGTCTCTGGAATAAGGTGTAGGTTTTCGAAAAATGTTCTCAGTTTTGTAGTATTGTGGAGTTTTTATTAGTCACACTGCAAAGAACAAAATAGGGCGTGTTATGTACTGTTTTTATTTTTACGAGCAAATTCTACTTCCATGTTTGTAGACGCTGTCGCTTTTTCAGAATCTTTAACTCTTTTTATCAATTTTACACTTTACAGCTTTGTGCTTAGAGCTTTTGAACAAACACCCAAGTAAATGAACAATGTAAGAAATAAGATTCGAAGGTTATTTCTAATGACTATTTTTTTGATCTTGACTTGACTTAAATTATAAAAAATATTATAATATAGAGCTGGCTGTGTCAGGTACCTATGGTTATTGATAATGCAGAATATTCATTAATTCAAGTGTAAGAAAATAAGATCTAAAGAGTAGGTTGAATCAGAAAAATAAAGCGATAAAAATAATAGAAAAATGTATTCTAAAAGTTAGCAAATTTTTTTTCTGTTATTTCTGAAATCAAAATTTAACATTTTTGTTTATCCATTTATTTTTATCAGTTGGTATAGAACACAAAAAAAATAAAGTAAGTAGACATGAAGGAAACCAAGAAAAGTGTGTAAATAATAAATAAGTTATCAAGTATTAGTCAAACTGAGGCAAAATAAAAGGTGAAACGTCAAATTGAATCGGAAATTATATTTGAAGATGGAAGAAATTAGAGGTTCAACCCATAATTTGGTTTTTAAAGTTCAATCATTAATATTTTATGTGTAGACCAAATATAGATTTCATTTTATTGACCTTATGGTTGTTGGTTTAACAGTTTACTACCCTCCATAAGTTTACTGATCACTAACTTTTCTGTCATTGATTTTATTTCCTACTATCCTCTTCTATTTTTGTATTTAATTTGTCCATAACCCTTTATAAAGCTTTGCTTGGAATACCGAAGTGTTTTATTTATATTTTCTGGAAGGACCTTCTTTGTATCGCATTATATGTAAGTAGGTACCTAAACATTTAGCTTTTATACGATCTTGTTTTTGAAATTTGGAAAACTTGATTTTATCTTGGATGTAGGTTAAATTTGTAAAAAAATAGGTTGTCGGTAAATACCTCAGTCAAATATTCTTTTTTCTTGAGATTTTGCCTTAGTAGTTACATGTTTCTTTAAAAGTTATTCGTTTTTCTGCGGTATAAAATCCGAGATGTTATTCTTACATTTTTCATGGAGGTATTCTATATTTATTAATATAATAAAAATACAGCAAAACAGCACACATTTAAGTTTTGTTTAGTTATCTGAGTATGTCACACTGGGTTTACATTGTGTTGTGTCCCACAAATGAACATGACACAATGCATGACAAAAGAGGGTCCGTGGACCGTGGCGTAGGCAAAACTAGGCCTACTGCTCATATGTGGAACTTTATTAAAATAAACTCGTGCCTCATATACTTACCATGAGTTAAGTATTATTTAGTTGTTTGTTGATTTGTTTAAGCGTCACGCAAACACCATTAAATCGTGTTAATGGGACTTTAGTAGTTTAGTTAAAGTTAACTTTACCATTGTTAGAAGTTGTAAAAAGAAGACGAGTATATTGTCTATAGGTTGCTGTTGCCCCGCGGCTTGGTTTGTGGTTATTTTTCGTGTGCTTCTCCGATGTTTTTACAGTTATTCTGCTATTCGGGTCGAAGACAAATCCAACAAATAAAAGGCACCATACTAATCGGTGAAGTTGTTCTCGAGTTATAAAGGGTATAACTAGCCCGACTGTGTTTTATTTAACAAGATATACCCAAATATGTGGATATCGGCAAATGACATCAAATATGAAGCAATTATTTTCGGTGTATCAAGATATAATTCGGTTAGTATAAATCCTTCCGACATTCCACACAACTGCTTTCAATACGCCAACAAATGGGTTTATTTAACCGTGTCAGATAAATATCTCGATAACTCTATATCGGGGCCAACTTTAACGCAAGTTCCCATAGAGTTTGACAACCAATTTTCTCTCTGATAAATTCACGGAGTTATCGACTAAGTTTGAGAGATAAATCCGAAACAAATGTCGGCCATTACTTTAAATCTGTGTGTGCCATGAAGCAGTCGGCACAATGGGGCCCTAAATCTTTTAGGTCACAAGTAACGGATCCATAGATTACGCTTAGTGAGTGGACCTAATTACCTGCACTTTTCGTTCGTAAACAAAAGATTTATTTCATCAGTAAATCTGCCATAGGAAGTTAATCTTACAAAACTGCCAACAGATCGTGGTATCTTCTTAACATTTTTGTTATTTTTATGTTATATTATGTCAATATTTTGGCCGTTCTTTCACCTTTGTACATGATCATGTCATAAAGAAACAAAATAATACTAATAACATCTGCCAACTTTGTACAGTAGATATATTTAAACCATCAGTTTTCCATGTATTCCTGTATGCTTTTAATTTGTAGGTATGTTTAATTTTAATATACATATTGGTGGGTCGATAAGGTACGCATTTCAGTCTGTTCTTCTTAATTATACCTTTCAGATATTGGAACGATAGTGGTTCCAGCATTATTCTTCATTTAGCTGCCTAGTTGGTCTCCAATTTAACTTGGCAAAGCGTATCTACACGGATTCTTTCTGTGAATTTGCCTTAAAAAATATCTTACGACAATTCTTCGCATAAACAAGTCTAAAACAAAGTAGAAACTTCTCTAGTTAGCAAACGGAAAAACCGCGTAACAACGAAACTAACTGGAGTGAGATAGGAAAACACAACTTCCCGTTCTGTATTCCGGAGCGTAATGTAAGTAGACGGGGCATTATGTTGTTCAATTTAATAACATTGTCCTGGTCTTAGGCAATTTGGCGCGGGCTGCGAGCTTCAGTCGAGAGCCATCGTTCCTCTGAAGCACTGCAATTTGCCTGCAACCGTCCCTTCAACACTCCAAATCGAACCGTTCCAAACTCAACCCTGACCACTTTGGATAAAGATCACCGGATTTGAACCTACTAAAACTAACCAAGCCTTCAACAGCACCCCAATTAGAAGAGACAACTCGAATTTGTTATTCAGTGTGAATGAAGTTCGATTGGTTAGATTGCTGCTTAAAAATTTGCTTAAGGGGTTTAATCCACATGTTGTCTAAAGCTTTTAATTTTTATAAGAATGCTTTTCAGAAAGATGAACGAGTTGTTTTACTTAAATCAGAAGTTCCTGACCTAAAGATCACTAGCATATAAGATTGAGCTACATTGCTCCTAGGGGGTGGACTTTTTATTTATTTGACAAAAACGCCACCGGAGTGGTCATTTGCATTTTTGCCACCATTGGTTTATTGAATTTTATTTCGATTTTAAATATACTTATTTATTCAATGCTTCATAGTTTAATGCTATAACTATAAAGGTTTTTTCCATAACCTGTCTAGTAAGGGGTGCAGGTGACAAAACAATCTACATATTTCTTAGAAACGTTACCCTAACAAAATCTTAGCACAATGTATGCATATAGTTAGTCGCTTGGGAAAATATTGGAGAAGGGCAGTCGACAATAGCAAAGCGAATAAAGTTAATGTAATTTAGAACACGTATTGTATTTCAATTTGAAATAGTTTCTAGCAGTTGAATTACTCGATATCGGAAATACTGAAGTTGTTTCTCAATCAAAATGTGTTTAGTTCTGAATTTGAACGTTCGCCTGATAAACATAGATTTTAATGCATGTATTTTATGCAAGTAATTTCTATTCCAACTTTACTATTGCCACTTGGGTTTACATATAGAGACTGGCCGGGGTGGAATCTCCCACCCCACAGTGGCAATCAAGTGGTTAATCAACTGTGCTAATTGTGCTATCATTGGTTTCATAGTATGATTCCGTTATAAAAATAATAATTCCGTACTAAAATTATCAGGATATTAGGCCAACTTATTGAACACACTTCCAAATCTATATGCTTCAAGGGTAATCGAACACAAATTATTTACTGTAATATAAGGATCTTTCTCGTTGTAGAAAGTATGTTCGAAAAGAGATGATATTAATAATAACAAAACTACAACCAGATAATGGCCGGACATCATACAAAGAAATATATGTAACATCACAGAGAGCTTGTAGTTTATTAGCAATTTCCAAGTTATAGACATAGGTTATTTGCAAGGGTCGTAAAAGAAAAATACCGTTAAAGTGTAGGGTGGAAGGGAATCTTTTATACAAATCATCATAACGTAAATTGTATAAGATTCGTTCGCAAAGGTATCGAGAAACCTTCATAAATAACGGGCTACACCTGTCCCAGAAAAACTTGAATCTCTCAAGATATCGAACTCACAAGAGATAGCGAGTTACTTCATAAAATACATCCTAAATACGGTATCGCGATTCTATAGATAGCAAAAAACTTGGAAATCAATAAGATTCGGTATTTTTATGTAAAACGTATTATAGTGTTATAAACAACAAAGAAAGGGAAGGCATCTTAGTAAATGAGATTTACAGTCTTAAAAGCTAAAATAAGTGGTCCGCAACAATCGATTGCTTTGATGTAAATTGCCGGTAAAAACTGTCATTTGATCGGAATTGTTAAAAAAAGGTGTAAGAAAAAGTTGACAAAAACGTCGAACTGTATCTTCTTTGTCGTAAAAAAGTGTCCCAAAAGAGTGCAAATGAAGCATTTTTTATATCATCAAGTAAGCAAAAGTCCGGCTCTTAGTAGGTAGTTATAAATTAGTAGCTTATGAATGCTTGAAACAGCTAAAACATCACGCGCTATTTGCTGACTACGCAAAGATATTTTAAAAGAACTTTGGGAAAATCAATCCTATTGTATTTTAACTGAAATGGAAACTTAACCTTCAACACCAATTATTTTCAAAAGGTATAGTTTTCGTGCTCGCATTACACCGTTTATAAGTCTAAACCTCTGGCTGCTAACAAGCCCAAAGCGATCGTAGATAACATCCAGCCCCGCGATTTGCCTCCATACGTAACCGCAGGTTTACGGCGGCGATCAAAATAACCTCCTATTTGTTTACTAGACCTTACTGGATGTGTGTTTAGATGGAAAACAAAAGATTGCAGGCAATATACCGATATTGGACTATGTTATTTGAAGACAGGAACACATTTTGCGTAAATTTTGGTAAAGAAAGTAGCTTATAAGAACACTGGAGGTCTACATTTTTCCCTTTTTTATGTAGAATTGGTATAATGCGGAACTGAAGGAAACAAAATCATTGCTTCACGCAAATTTATAATATGCCTCAGATATTTCTGTTTCCGTTTCTGAGGTTTCAATATTCTTTCTCTCTTTATGTTTTTCAGCGTGGAAAAAGCTTTTGAAGTAAATTATTATTTGTTTGGATATTGTACATACATTTTGAAATAATGTTGCCGTTTCTTAATTAACAGAAATGTCAATACGAAATGTGGGAGGATTAAAGATTCGCAAGTAGAATAAAATGTGTTTATTTTTTAACTTAAATGATCCACCTTCGTTTGAATTGATAATATCGTCTTAGTACCAAAATTACAGTATTAAGTATAGACAATAAAAAAATTATATTCAATAAATAAATATCTGCCTAAGCTAGGATTCGAACCAGGAACGCGTGCCTTGTAAGTAGCAATTATGTTATCACGTCGAGACAGTATTATTAGTAGTCTTGAAGCCCATTCAAACTTAGCAGACCACGTATTGTGAAGTTTACGTATGTACCTACCTAGTTGCGATGTTTGAAACAAATCCACATGGTTCCTTGTTGCAGGCTGGAAAGCAATACTTCTCGTCCAGTCGCGCCAAAACTGGATTGCCGAAACTAACATTTTCTGTTTTTCATGATCCTTTTGTGAAATCCTAAATCTTCAGGAACTATCTTATAAGTTTGATTCCTATGGTCTTGACAACTGTCAATCTGTCTATCTGTACAGACGGATAACGAAATGATCCTGTAAGGTTCCTTTTTTCTTTTGAGTTACGGAAACCTAAAATAAATAGGCATTAAAATCTCTACTCAAATAAATACTTTGAAAAGTACCAGATTTAAAGTAATTAAAGTTCCTTAATGTTTGTACTTTGTAACAGTTTGTAAGGAAACAGACCGAGCATTAAGATAAATGGCTGCAACTTAAGTGAGAAAAATTAATCCCTCCAGAATAAATAAACGAGATGATCTTTCGCTTCTTTTGGAATCGACACTGGGATGCCGTTGACCTTAGTTCCTGACTTAGGAACTGGATCGATAGCACCCTGCGTCCTTAAATCGTGCTCTTACTGCCCAAAATAGCTTCATCCACCAAAATTGTGACGTCGGACAGTATCACTTTGGATTACCCTACGTTTAAGTGAGCGTAGGAAACAAAGCATATCTCGTCTGAGCTTATGAAAGGGTGGACGTTAGAATTAAGGTGTAGGTCTCAGCCCTATATAGTCAATAGTTTGTAGAAAATATAATCACACAAGCCTGTGCTGTCGGGTCCTGGGGCACTACTCTGCAATGCCGCCACCGGAACTTCTAGCCGAGTGACGGAACATAAAATCAACGATAAAACTGGTTTTGAAATCAATGTGTCAGTGTATTCGGAGTAAGGTTTTTATGCGATGTATTTCAAACAAAGTTCAATCGGAATGAATATGTCTGCGAGCCAGACTGACCCGACCGAAAGACTTTCGCAGTAGGTAGTTTTTCGAACGGGTCGGTCGGGTTCCATTACGATGCAATCGATATCAAACTTGTCAAGTTTTTCTAAACATTGTTCAGAGTAAGGTCACTTCCGAAATTTCTGACGTTTGATTCATCAGCCCGAAGTTTCGGTTGCGTACTTTCGGAGTAGGGCTCTGGTTCGATCACTTTTCAACATATTGGTTGAAAGTCATACGAAACTCTTAGAAAATACTTAAATAATTGTGTTATTTATAATTCACTACAATTGCTTGTAAATGTAATTTCAAAAGAGCTATTAATTGGTCTAATCAAATAAATAACTTTTGATTTTGACTTTCACTTTGATGCCCACCTTAGTAATCGGTCGGGTAATTTTTAATATCGATATCAATGCCAACTACCTTCTTCAAAACTTTCTTATATTTCATGCTGGAGCTAACTATTACACATCACAAAATATCCTTTTAATTGCATGGTAAATTTCGGAGATTGGTGGGCAAGAGCTCAGTGACACCTGGTTTCTGTATATTAATGAGATTAAAAGCGGCCCAGGATCTGGGAATATATGGAGAAAGCCTTTGTCCAAAAATTGACGTCTTCCAACTGATGATGATAATAAGGCATAATCTTAAAAACTATAGTTTGTAAGTTACAAGACAGGTGTATTGGACCAATAAAAAATCACTTGCATTTTTTAAATTAATTCTTTTTTCTTATTTACTGTGTTACGTAGTACACTGAAGAGGCATAAAAATGACCTCTAAACAAACAAGGTTTTAGGGTTCCGTACCCAAAGGGTGCCAACGAGACCTATTACCAAGCCTCTGCTGTCTGTTGTCTTTGTCAGCAGCCTGTATTTCATAACCCATAATACCTAGCACTTGAAATGTTTATGGAGAGTTTATTTAATTTTGTTGCTTTATCAACAAATACTTAAAACAGTAACAAAATTAAAATTAAAAAATACATTTACAATTTTGCTTATTTACTACGAAAATGACAAAAAAGTTGTAGGAAAAAAAAGTTAAAAATACTGCTTTAGTAGTATTACAGAGGAATTTGTATTTCTACTTGCTACTACAAACATTTTCTTATTGAAGATTGAGCAGCTATTTGGTAGGTCAACCACCGAAGATACGAGGTGGCCAATTAGAAGTTTAAAATACCACATCCAAATCTGTGATATCACGAGACATCCGGAAAAGTTTTAAAACTACCAAATGAATATTTAAAAAAAATCCCTTACTTCTGTAGTTACAGCTGGTAGATGGTGCGAAACTCTTTACGTGCGAGTCGGACTCACACTTGGACGATTTTTTAAAATTTAGTAAAGCCCGAACAGGAAAACACTGTATCATACAGGATAGAGTAGTCTAAAGGATACCCTGTAAAAACTAAAGTCACCAAAAGCTGTGGGAGTTTATATAGTTATATTCATTAGTTAATTAATTGGTAAATGTATTGATTTTCTATTATCCATTGTAAAGCAGTTTTGCTCCCAGATATACGTGTTAGTCAATGACCGTTTATCATAGCTTGTTAGTGTATTTATTTCGACAAGGGCCTCGCATTTTTTGTCCTATCCCATTACTTTTACTGCAACCAATTACTTATCTTATATTAGATCAAATTAATGCTTTCATCGGTAGCCCTACGTTGCATTAACAACTGAATACTAATGGTGGTATACTGTCTCATTCAATCACCATTTGAGTGGCACTTGTAAAAGAGAGAGGTAGTAACATTGTGGCCCTCTTAGACAGTAATAATAATATTTGTAATAGTGTTCGTTGTAACAAAACGAAAAAGGTTTAACTTACTGTATAAATGTTGCAAGTCATGAAAAAAAAACTCAAAATGTAATAAACAATTTTTTTAAATCACATACTCGCCTTCATCACTTTTCTACTATCTTTAGTATGCAAAATCAAATTAAAAATGTCGAACCATTGTATTTCATACTTGAATTATTTTTGAATTAGTCATTTCATAGTAGTTAATTCGGTCATTTGGTTAGCAACACGTAAGTGATATTTGTGTTACGAGCTTTCATATTCTACTTATAGTTAGTAAATTCAAATTGTATTTCTCCTCAGTTGTACAAAAAGATAATTAGCAAATAAGTTTTCCTTATGCCCTTGTTTCTACTAAATAAGACCTTAGTCCCAGCTCATTTTATATCCAAGTTTATTTGTCCTTTGTGGAAACTGTACACCTATACTCGAAATTTATACCTCACTTACTTAACTAATTCCATCTCGCTTCCACATATAGGTCGTTTCGATGGTATGAGAGGGAGGTGGTAGCATTTTTAGCATCGTTTTCCACTCCCTTATGGTGGTAAGGTAATGACAATTTATAATTCCACCCGCTCCCTGTTCCGAGACTTAGGTTTTGTGTTTCAGGGCAAAGGTGTTTCGCCTAATTTCATTAAGGTTATGTAGTTCACAGAAATGTTTTACTCTTAATTATTTAATTAATTAAGTAAAAACCGTTTTCATCTGTAGATAGGCCCTTCGATTCGCCGAATAGAAAGAACTACTTAGACTAATTTATTCGTAGACTCATTACGAAATGTTTTTGGGATATTTTCAGATACGACTTGGTTTTTTGAATATTTTCAGGAGATGTTATCTCATTTGATGAAGTAAAGGAATTTAACCCATTTAGATGTGAAAACTTTCATTAATCTCACATTTTTGGAGAGAGTGAGTACTTTAAATTAATTAATGTCATTGAACCCGCATACCTATTGCCGAAAAGGGCTTCAGAAAAGGCATTTCATAAGGTCATCGCCCCAGGAACGTTATGGCCTATAAAAAGGAAATTCCTATTTGGGAATTAAGTAAATTAACACTGGAATCGATAAGGGAGCAATTAAGATTTTCTGGCAATTACCGTCTAATTGGAAGGTGGATTGCTTAAGCTTAGTTATTTGGCCATTTGAACACTTACTTCCTCTTTTTGCTGATAAAGAGATAAATAAATAAATTAACCGTAAGTAGGGAGCCTAGTCCCAATCCTTCTTAACGTTGGTTTTTTCATGATAGTGTATTTATTAGTTCATTGTTTTGTACGGTCCATTCTATATCTGCCATGAAGTAGTTTGCTGTGTTTTGGTACGATGGATTGGAGAGCCAGTGTATTTACCGAGAGATTTTACATTTTTATCCCTACGTGAGCAACGGATTGGCGGTGCTCTTGGAATTAAAGACATCAGCTGAGCCGTCTGCTTGTGTACCCGTGATGTATAAATATAGGTAATATAGAAATCAAGAGGTTTCCTTTTTGTCATTGACTATTTTAATACAATTTATTATTTATTTATAGTACAAATATTTACATACAAGGCTATGTAAGATAGGAACAGAGACTAGGCGGAAAAGTTGCTGGTCAAGCTATACCTCGAACGGTCCTCGCAACCTCAGTTATAAGATCGGCCCCTTTAGACAAATGCTTTGAAATGATATTTCCTCGCGCTAGAGTTACGTCATTGTTGTGTCATTTCCATACATTTTTATTTTCTGTTGGCTATACGCTAGGGGAATAATGGCATTTGTCTAAGGCGCCAGGAGTGGTCAAGGTCACCATCTATGTTCTCTTAGCGGCCTACTTCAAATTTTTAGCCTTCTATCCAACAAGATTTAAAGCATAGCATAAGAGCCAACAAAGGAACTTTTATTATTTATCGAAATCTAAAAATGCCTCCGTCCAGCAATTAGAGATAAAAGTATATACAAATCCCTAAAAACGTTTTGATTACGTATAATTATCCTTTCAACCGCTCCTGTCCTTACAATCACATAACTCTGCCTAACCTAATTTTAATGGTCCCATACAAATTATACCTTTGAAAATATTTTTAAAGACATAAATTTCGAGGAAATTAAACGTTGTCATAAAGGACGCCGAGAAGGGTGTTTGGTTTATATTTAATTTAGGTGTTTTGGGACCGGAGGTGGTATTTCTAAAAGGTATTCAATAGTCCCTTAAATTTGGTGCTATACCTATCTTCTTCGTATCAACTCTTAGAGGAACAGAGTGAGCGAGATAACTCTAGTATATACTGAACGTTACGGTCACGTTTATCTGGTAACACAATAGGGGTTTCTGTAGGGTACTTTATTTAGGGTAAGCTCGGTGACTAAATGGCTTTTGGAGGTCAGGAATTTTAGCCACAAACTTAGTTTTGGGACTTGAATGCTTTATAATAAGTGTTTCATTCCTGTTTCGTTAACAAAATAAATAATTTACATTCCGCTTGTTTTATTTTCATTTTTATTAAATGCTTTAAAGTGAATAGAAACGATTGCTTTCTTAATATAGGATTAAGGTTAATATGGTACATTGTGAAACCCATTGTTGTTCGGTAATATGTAAATGTTGACAACATTGTTTGTCAACTGGCTGTTAAAGGGAATTATCATATCTTACAAACCAACAGGCTAATTTACACAAATATTCCGAATTAGAAACAGTCTTTATAAACATGTTTTGTAACTAGTGACTCTAGAAAAGGCTTCTCAATCTAATGGAATGACTTACAAAACAGCAAAGCAACCTGCATTACACATACAATATCTACAAACTACTACTACTACAAGTGTTTTTGATTTATTCGCTTAATGAGGCTACCAGCATTACGTAAACAATAGACAACGCAATCTTTGAAAACTGTGACCTCGAGTCCAAATTAAGACACAGTAGACGTCATGGTATAAGGCCTTCACTAACCTATTTTCTTGGCAGACAAGTAGCTGATAGAGTCTTCATATTTTAATTCTTTGAATCATTCAAAATTCCGAGACAGAAATCGACCTCACGGCCTCCACTGTCAAATCTAATAGACGCTATTATGCTACCGTGGCAGTTTAAAATGACGTACAATGTATATTTTATTGCTAAAACGGTATAATTACACTTTCAAATCGATACTTCAACATAAATAATCGAGCTAATTGCCAGCAAATGCTGGGTCTAAGTACATAATCCTCAGTAACACGGCGCGGCAACACTGCGGCCGCATAATAAGCTTATACTGACCTTACAACGCCTCTTAGTAATATGATATATCACAGATAATCCTCCTTCGTATTGTCCTCCATAGACAAACGCTCGCGACACATTTTGACAGTCGTAAGGCTGTGTATTGAAACTTAATTACAAGCATTAAGCATACCTTTGTCGACGACTGTTCTGTTTGGTAAAATTGATCATTACAAGGACAAACATCAATACTACTTGAATTCATTATTTACTTGATTCCAAATTGTTTTGTTTTGTTACAATAGAAGGGTTAAGGGAGTATCGTTACGTACGACTGACTAACCTCGAAGACAAACATATATTTTTAAATCAATGAAGTTTTCATTGACACAATCTTTAATTAAATTAAGTAATCTCAACTAGTTATAAATGAACAGTTGAGATGACGTTACTTTTTAAGCTAATATGCCTTTTAAAATCTGTATCATTTAAAATTGTTTTAATAATTACTTTTTGAGTTTGCAAAAGATGCTTAGTAAGTAAAATTTCTAAATGAATTATCTCTTTCTCGGCTCATTTTTACAAACAAAAAGTACAAAGTTGCAAAATAGATCTTGCTTTCCCTCGGTTAAAAGTGTAAAGCGAATCGTGGGATAGAACTACAAATAATTAAATGTCGTGTGAGCTTGTAAGGATTGATCTTTATTCGCGTTATAAAAGCTACTTTTTAAATGAAATAAATGTTCTCACAGAGCAAATTGAATCATCTTGCTAAAGTGCAAGTGCGGACACTTGTAAAAGTGTGATTATAGGAAAAATTAAATCAATTAACAGCAACACTTAATACTAATTCGTATCACTTGAAAGTACACTGACTCGCTTTAACGACAATTAAATATGTATGACTTGTTATATCCGACGGATTTACTTGACTTGAATAATTAGTTATTTTTGTTGTGTACTTTGATACCTTTCAACTGTTATCTATCATGTTTTTGAATGTTGATTTCGTAATTTCATTGCCCAAATAACTTTCTATGGAAAATAATACTTTTCGGTTAAAATATTTTGTATCTTTGTATAATAAGTTTTTTATAAAATGCTTTGACTTCAATTTATTTAATTTAAAACGCAAATTGATTTGATTGAGATTTGGTAGACAGAGCAACTTCTTATTTATCTCTGTTTCCATTAGCAAAGGGGTAGTCAAGTCAAGTGGTACAAGTGGCTATATGCTGTGGTTACTGCTTACGAACAATCGTCTTGTCCGATTGCTTGCTTTTTGTGAAAGAAAACTATCTAATTACATTTTTTTACGTAAGAAAAACAAGGAATTGGCCACAATGTTACCTGATGGTACCCGCAATGGGGCCGAAAGTGGAGGATTTTTGGATAGAAAACGCCTACTCTCGACTTAAAGAGGTCCAAGTTGTAGTGTTATATAAATACAAACAATCGGTTTATTTAAATCCACACTAAGATGATGCATCCTGCTTTGTTGCGAGATGAAGAAGTGTTAATTGCCTTTGTTTAGTTTGACTCATGAGCCTAAAAGTCGTGAATGTTTTGTCTTGTATTTGAGCAAGTTCTTAGAATTATTAGCTTATCTTAGTGTGTATTGACTGTGCAAATTTATTTAACCTTCTATCCTCATTGTGTGTAGGCAAAGTGAAATTTCGGACATGTTTATCATTAACCTTCGACCTTCTAAAGAAAAATGCAACGCTGAAATATAGGGTGGGTGGCACAACAGCTTTTTTCTATACTAATATTTACTGCCGAAGTAAAAAATCTTGAATTAAGATCTATTTATTATATTGTTAAGCAGTAGCTACAAATTATTTTTAAAATAAGTTAGATTCTAGCAAAGCTAATTTAATAATTTTAACAAAGATACTCATAAAAGTAACAATAATTAAAATGTAAACAATATGCATAATTTTAGTTTTATAGTGGCACTAGAAATTCCAAGTGCAGAAAATCTTATTAGCATCTTGTTTACTTTGGAGTTACGTTCTGAAGTGAGCGTGCACTCGCAGTTCCAAACAAAGAGTACGTTATTATAATTGTTTCAACTGTCTTTAATTTTTATTACTGATCCACATCTAAAGCTTGCCTTTAAATTGCTTTAAATTAATGTCATTCGAACACACTCATAAAAAGCAGCCGGACTAGTCTTTATCAGTGTGTTACCTAATTAAAGTGCCGCTAAGTTTTGTTTTTGTAAATCGACGCCTGCAGTGAGCAAGGCAACTATGTCGACCACCTACGTGGTTAACGCCATAGACCAATGAACGAATGTTAAAGAATGGCATCTTATTGTTCTTCAGGTTTAGTTACATACGAGAAACAAGTCGGTAATATGTCCAGGCACGTAGTCTTCGATGTCGTACCACTGCATATTTCGTTTTTGATAACGCCGCTCCCGGAGTTGCAGTTGTGGGACAGATTGGCGGAAAAGCCCTTTAGGGTGTAGTAGAAAAAGATCAAACGTTATGTAAAGATTATGAATTAACCTTAATAGAAGCTAAATAAGCTAAGATGAAAGCTTGTACTAAACCTCCCTAACCTTTTTGAAGCAGCCAACATTGGATCTACACTTTATTTCTAGGATTTTTTTCTTAATCGAAGTCGGACTTAAGATTTAGATACCTCAAGCTTTTTGAAAAAGTATTATTGGGTCGTGCTCCTGCATTTGAGTGAAAGTTCATTGAGGGGTTTCACTCAAATGGGATTTTCAACACAAAAGATACATTTGGCGTTGCAAGCGTTACGCTTTGATCATTCTTGTATCTTATTTTGTAAAATTAACTTTTTTGAAGAAAATATTATAAAGTTTATCGGGTTAAAAGAAGATGGAACGTTACATAAGTCTATGTTCGAAACCATAAACAATAAATACGCTTGTAGTATGTGTTGTGAAAACTATTTCTTATGGAACCTCTATATGGGCGTCGTCGGCATGTGTATTGTTACGCCATCACTCTATGAATATAAACTTAGTTTTTAGCACGTGCTTCTACACTTAAATTGTTTTAACTATGTATTTTAGCCTGTTTATGGGCGTTTAGAATCTTTTTCTGTGATCACAGTAGTTTCTGTTAGTCATTCAGCTTTAAGTTATTCGTGAGTTTTATGACTGGTTATTGAAGTGAATGACTATACATGGAGTGAATGAATGGATTTGTAAATTGTTTCAGGCTTGTGCGGCAGATTTAATAGCGAGTATATTATCGGGGTCATACAAAAAGTAATAGCAATAATGATTTCGGGTGTTGTTTAGTCGTTGTCGACTTGGTTCGCTGCCAACCGGCCATTTATCTTGGTAATGGCGTGGAACACTGTTAAATTATTACACTTCATTCGCCGCTATAACTTCTGTTTACATCCGTATACTGTGCAAAATTACAAACCTTTTGGATATGGATATGACAGATGTTTGTGCTGATTTTGCTTTCGTATATTTCAGGTCACGCCCACCGCACTGCTTCTTTTCTATCGCTCCAACTCTTGTTAATCAGATCAATTAACCAGGTCTGTTGAAACGAATAAAGCAGTAGGACACTATGGGCTGTCGTGGGGTCTGCAACAAATTTATATCAGAAGAAAGACCAGTTTTTGCTGGGCACACCCAACGCTCTGCGCTACAACGGCAACTCTTGTTAAACAGGTTCAACAATGGTGTCCTTTAAACCGAATAATGTAATTGTTCAATGAAGTACAGGGTACGTTCCCGGACCTAGTACCAGATGTCCAGGCCAGCAGCGACTATAATCCGAGGAAATAGGAGGAAGCAAGAATCAGATCCTGGACTTTAGACTGAGGTATCAATCATCTACGACACGGTTACCGTAGCATAGCTTTTGAGTCTTTTAACCAAAAAGTGACTTATTCAGTTTTATCTTTGGTCGGCTTCCGTGGCGCAGCGGCTTAAACCGTTGCTTGTGTTGCTGTGACTCGTAAGGCCGGGTTCGATATGTGTGATAAACACGAATGTTTGTTTTGAGGTCATGGTTGTTTCTAGCTATTTTTAGTATGTATATATCTACATATCGTTAGTACGTACTCACCTGCGGCTTAGTTTGTGACTGGTGTGAAATCTCCAGGATATTCTTGTTATTATTTTATATAGTCATAACCTGATCTATCGGATACAACGATATGTTGGTAAGTATGACTCAATGACGAGGTCCCGGCCGGCCGAATCTCAAATAAGCAACTCAGATAAACCTATCAGATAAAGCGATCAACATGAACGCGGACACTTCAATGTCGCTATATCCGATGTCAACAAGGCATTTCTTTTTTAATTGTTACTAAAACACTATTGTCTTATATTCGTGACACGTATTCAGTACAAATATGAAATAAATGGGTAAACACGAACAGTTACACTAAATCTTATTTAACAAGGTATCAGTAAACAGCTCCCCGTAACAACTTTACTTCTTGTGTTTGTTTTCCTATCCCTTTCTATTGATAGAGCCAGTATCAGACATTATTTGCTATAGAAGAAAGCAAATATATCATCTATTGACGGAAGAAATAGTTTTGTACTGATAGGTTCTTATGTTAGTTATTTTATGTTATTATGGACTAATCTTACCACGGTTTCGCTTTCGGGGAAAATATTATCGAAAATAAAATTAGAAAATATTAGAAAACACGTAAATTTTTTGTTAAGTAATTTCTCAGGGAAGTATGAAAAGGCAATTTGTAGTCATTAATTTATTAAATGAAACCTAAATACCTAAGAGGGAAACTTTAAGTATTTAAAATATATTTCCTGAAAGCGTCTACATCACAAGTCGGTGTCATGTATAAAAACATAACATTTACAAATCTCATTAAAATATTCTTCCTATTACGGAAGGTACATTTATTTTCCAGGATAAAGTGCTCAAGGAAAGGAATTCGTTACAAAAATAAAGAAAAACTCATCCCTATTAAATTCCTGAACGAGAAAGGAACAAATATAAATTATACATCGATTTAAAGGACCAATAATTAAACGTAAACGTCAGCACTTAAATTAATTGGCAATTAATTATAAGAATTAATCTACGATTTGGGTTCCGTGAACACTTCTTGTATTGTTTGAAATATAATATCTGTTTTATTAGATGCTAATAAAACCCTGGCCAAATATCTATAAAATTAAACCGTTATTGGCCAATTATTATGTTACCTATTTGATGACTAGTTTTATAGTGCTTTTACGTAAATAAAGATAATTTTATTTTTCTTGCTAACGACTTGGCAGACAAGCTGGAATAGGTATAAACAATTACTATTTGTAAGTCATAGAAATCCATAGAAACATTTATAATGAGTTCTTAATTTGTTTCATTTAATATACAAACAATAACACTAATAACTTTGTTGATTTATTTAAACAAAACTAAAGTCATTTCGTTGCTTTTATTTCATCACTGTTAATTTTTTTTTTTGGCAGAAAACAAATGTTTTAAGGACGATAAAATATACATCATGCTCACTTATACCAACCCACAATAACTATAGAAAATAAACTGTTGTTACAAGACCCAGTTTTACATATACGGAACTCGACTACATACATTCATGGTGTATTGTTGCCTGTTAAGTTTTTATGGGTGTAACGTAAACCCTTTGTTTAAATTAATGGGCTTACCGTATCGTAGGGCATATCGGAATCAATAAACCAGTTACTAGCAACGACCTATCTCTTTTTACTCTACGTATTAAATAGAGACAGGATTATCGTACTGGGAATTCATTTGTTTGTCATTAGGACCAAATAGTGAATAGGTTTAGCCATGGCGCCGCAGATCGCGTGACGCCCAAAGGGAACAACTTCCCTTAAATCCAGGTTTTATTAATAAAACTTACCATGCGACATCCGACTGTAAAATCAAGGGGATAAGAGCCATAGTTTTATCCCCTAAATTCCGCAACCGCAGTGAAACTGTTAT
Source organism: Choreutis nemorana (assembly GCA_949316135.1). NCBI lineage: Eukaryota > Metazoa > Arthropoda > Insecta > Lepidoptera > Choreutidae > Choreutis > Choreutis nemorana. The sequence goes on from OX438609.1 coordinate 6,878,307, forward strand.
CAAGGTAATGAGTCATTTTTTAAATGGGCTGATTAAATGACTCACGAAATTCTCTATTTTGTGGTTAAAGCTTGTTTACAGAGTATATTTGCATAAAACATTATGGAGTCTTTCACTTTTACGATCCATGTATTAATTTATAGCGAAAGATTATAGATGTGTAGGTGTTTATAAAACACAGTTTCTTAACTATACTTATTGCGTATATAAGTAAGTATTTTAGCTGTATTGCTTTAATTTAGCTTGCTTACATCAGAACCAGAACCAAAGAGTTCTTGTTTACTTGCAAACTTAAATACTTAAGAAACCGATTCTAAATTTACGAATTGACTTTAATGACGCGATTTTAAAGGTTTAAGGTACAAAGGGAGAACAACCAAAATAATGTCTGTTTAAATACCGGATCGGAACTGTTATTGTAACACATAACTTGGCTGCATATTGACTAAGGGCTCCATTTGTGATGACTGTGGGCGTCAATGACTAGATCTCATGATGCCAGTGACCCCGGAAAGGTATATTGTAGACAAACGTAACTTTGTATTGGGGAACTAAGTCATTGCCATAGATACTGAGCGTGGAGGAAGCTATGATTGTGTGTGTTTTAAAGGCCCATGGACTTGCGTTGAGGACCAGAGATTTATATTCAAAAGCAAATCTAGTCATATAGTCAAAGATCGAGTAACAGGTAAAAATCAAATGATAAAATGTTTCTTAATGATACTATGTGTGGAAGATTTGAACTTTTATTTTCAAATTAATTAATAGTCTTAGGAAATTTAAACTCGTATCAAAAGGAAAAAAATATCTGGATATTGCATAAATAAATAGAACACGCTATTTCTATTTTTACACATTAAGTAAAATCTACCCCAGTAATGGGCAAAATTTTTAAGACTCTCTTTGAAATTTTCTCAGGCACCGCTATTCATAAATATGTGATTACTATGTGTATAATTAGCTATTACATTTTATACAAATTATCCCACATCTTAACACGGTTTTTCATTTAATACAATAACTTTCTCAGCTGTAAGGAAACAAGTTTCAATTAACGGTGAATTTTAGATGAAAACAATTTCACGGTCACTTTATTAAACCCGATGAAAATGATTTTCCTTCTTTTTAATTTTCAGCATGATTTTAAAGCCATTATTACCGCATTGAATTGGCACTTCCTTAAAATGTGACATTCACTTTTGTAAAATTATAATAAATTGTAAATTTGTGATACATTAATTAACTTCGAATAACGAGCTGTAGTAGAAATTTGTTCTCATGGCTTCGTACGTGTTGGGTGCCAACGGGACCCTACCTGTCCATCCTTCCGTCGGTATACGTTAAGGAGGGCGCCACACTATCAATACCGGATTGTCATTTCATAATACGTTCAAATATTATGACAATAACGTCAATTTAATCAATTACGTGATACTGGATCGCGTGATATTGACAGTGTAGGACTTCCCGTAGATATCTCTACAATGAAGACAAATAAATAAGAAACAGACATTTCGGGTAATAATTGTAAGTCTATTTTCTAGAAAGTACCTAATACTTATATCGAAAACAGAATACGCCTTCGTATGTTTAACCGGGCTTATCCAATGTACCGCAAGTTATTCCTCTTCTCTTAGATGATTATTTATGTGCTCCTAGTGGTGGGTGTAATGTTTTGCTAAACTATAATGAGTTGTCTTTATGTTTCAGTAAGGCCTAGTCGATATTTTACCCGTTATTAGTAAGTACTATTACAATAATTTCTTGCAAACGATCCTTGCTGATAGCCGTAATGGTTTAGGTCAGAGCTACTCAAACTTTTTATTTGGACCCCAAGTGAAAATAAACTGGTCGAAGTATGCTGGTACTTTTATTTTTTGATACCAGATTTTTTTTAAACTATAGGCGATTTCAAAAAAATAACGTAAGATTAAATAGAAGCTTAGTTTAATTACTTATATTTTATGAGTTAAGAACCGTCAAATCCTTTTTACGGAAGTGAGTTGATGGTGGGAGGGAAACATGACCAAGGTTTTAAATTTCAAATTTAAATAAGATTTTAAATTGCTAACATTACCTGCCAGTGCCCCCAAGTACTGCAGCGAGGGTTTAATCCGGTAAAATAAAATTACACTTTGGAACAACAATATACAAAGTAATTATAAATTAATATAAAATGTTTCTGGTTAGGTAAAGGATGGCTTAGCCTTGAGCTAATGGTCTCAAAATTCTAACCTTGGTTATATGGATCTTGTCATATACTTAAGCATGTTACGAGTATATGCTGGGTCATGTAAATTATTTCAATAAATTCTTCTAATACTGTAGGCCTTTTATCTCTTATGTGTTACTTTAGTGACTGTTACTGTTACTGTTACTGTCGCGACATTGAGTTCTTCATTAACAAGCAAAAAATATATTTTCATAATTCCCAAATTTAATGATATGTTCTGGATGCGAGTTTTAATTGTTTTCTGATAAAGAAGGACTTATTACAGTTACAGTTTAAAGCAGGTGCTCTTTTATAACGTGGATTAGAGACATTATGTTTCACTTTAATTTTATACCTAAGGAACAGAATTAGGTCTGGATTATATGCATTTTGTCGATCTACTCGTGACCCTTGTTAAAGCGCTTTCTATTACCTACAGTCTAATTTAGTTACCTGGTACTATCTAGTTGGGACCTGAATAATATTAACAATAACAAACCACTCAAAAAAGGTTTAGAACCATTGACTATCCAGCATTACTAATAATAACACTGAAATTAAATATCACAGGCATTGTGACCTGATCAGTGACTGAAACAGACTTGAATACCAGTAGCAAAATTAAATACGGAACATGAATACCGCTAAAAATAATTATAGCTACAACTAAGGTAATTCAGAAGGCTTGGTAAATGTAGGTCTGTTGCCTGCCATTCAAATACGAATAAAACACCTAAAAATAAGAGCATGCTAAATATACAACTCTTATTTCAACGTTGGAAAGAAATGCTCTACTTAACCTTTTAGCAAATTGCAGGCAAGCTTTTTTGATAGGATTCTTTTATCTTAATAAAAGGATAATGAATTTAAAAACTTGTATAATTAAAAAATATACGAAACATTTCTGTTACGACACAAAATATTACGTTTCAATTTTCACGATGTCATATTAGTTTAAAAATTCATGTTTTAATTTTTTTACAGTGACTTCATACATTTTAATAGACACATTTCGCCTACGAACCATAAGTACCATGAACTGGTGAAATTGTAGAGAGAAGTATATAGGATATATAGGAGTAATAAAGTTTGAAGTAACGCTATGTTTGCTCAACAAGCCTTTAAGTCTATTCGACTTGCGTCATGCTAACTCAAACACAATGAACCTACATTATTATGTACCTATCCGCTCCCTAGACTTGACGATGCTTAGTAAAGTCTGGAACTCTAGAATATGACGCGTGTTCCTCAACATAACCAAACTTGAACACCTGAAGGCAGCCGGATTACATTCAGATTTAAGATAAGCGCAGTTGCAACTAGCTAGAAGCATCCAATTATTAGGATATACCTACTCCTATGTTAGTGCAAGCCTTCATTTTGTTAATCATTTAAAAAGCAAGTTTTATTTATAAGTCACTTCAGCGCGGAGTAATTAATTAACGTTTAAAATATACGAATTTCCGTGTTATCCTTCACATCGAGTTTTACTTTATTTCAGCAGATACGAAAGTAATTAATTAAGATTATCATTAAGGCGCGTTCACACTGTAATTTTAAGATAAAACCTCGCACGTTGTGACGTGTAGCATCCCCTTAATCATCGTCTTTAATTTTAAGCCTTCCCGCGAACACTCGACCCACTTTTTAAGGTTATGTCTCTAGGAGGGAGAGATACGATCTTTGCAAATGACATTTCCCCACAGCCGAGGGTGATTTTGAAAGGTTAAAAATGTATAGAATAAGTTCAATTTTACCATCTCTTTTGGTTTATTTAAACTTTATTCTGTAAGGAATCACAAGTCCCTAGTTATTCATGCTGAAGTTCGACGCTTCAGATAGTTTTTATTCATTGAAACTCATTTAATAGCGAAAAAATACGGTCGCCAAACTTGAAAAATTCAAAACGCCACGAATATTTTTCTCATAACCTAAAAGCAAAACGTCCATTCACTTGCGACAAAAAACGCGAAACAAACTTTTCGATAACTCCAAACGGTCGCCTACTCCAATATTGAATTTTCGCTTGGAAAACGGAAAAGTATCGTTTGTGCTAAAAGTCTATTCGAAAGTGGTCTTTATTCAAAGTGGAATAAGAATAAAGCGTTTTGATTTGTGTGATGGTTCGTTCGGGCACAAATGAGTCAGTGCTGTAAAATTTAACGTCGCGCCCAGAGCGGTAGATAGTGGCGTTTGTCGAAAGAAAGTGCCTATAAAGTGAATTGATGACGCCACAACAGCATCTCGTAATGTAGTCGATTTGTGTTGGTTTTTTATAATGGCCCGAACGTTTTTAACAGAGAGCTTTTCATTGTTTCATTCAAATAATTTCTTTACGTGCCGAGTGAACCTGAATTTATCTGACTGTTGGTAAAATCCTTGGAAATAAAATGTTTTCTTTACTGTAAATTAGGTTGGTAGTTGTAACACGAAATCTAAATGAACTAAGCCGCAGGCTTGTTTGGCACAAAATAAATTGAATGTTGCCCATATTCTTTATTACATTATTTGTGACACGATTGATACCTTATGAAATACATTGAAGTCTTCTAATCTTATTTATTTATAAGCTCTCTTTTTTAAATAAAATTCTCCTACGAAGGATCACAATCGCAGAAAAAAAGCTGCCATTTAAACCTTAAAATATTTAGAATAAACAAACAAAAAGTCGTCATTAATATTTCGTTACTACTTCAAAACGAAGAATGAAAAAAGTAGTCACATACTCATGAGTATTTAAGAATGGTTTCGAGAAAAGTAGGTGAAGTGAATTGCCGTTTACAAACAATTCAATATGCAAATTGACTCGTCTGTGTGCATTGTTTAGGTTTTCTTTCTTTGGACATCGTGAGTAAGTATGTACTTATACTTATTAATACTTGACCCTTACCTGGGTTACTTAGCTTGAAAACTGTACAAACCCTGTATGCCCTTCCTTGAGATATCAGCTAAATTCGTTTACAAACACATGCGACATGCATGGAGCCTGTACGCATTGTCGACTGCGTAGGTACCGACTTTGGTCATGGTAATAAGGTAATATGACCGAATTTTATGATAGCCGGATTCCGATGACAAAGTATACCTGGTAAGAAATTGACTTAAGTAACTAGTTTCACTTTCCTCTTACAAATAAATATAACAAGAAATAACAAACATTTGCTCAAAGTTCTTTTTGGTACATGGGTGATTTGGTACATTTAATATGTTGAGCCGTAACAGTCAGACAAACAGAATCAAAGGTAAAGGTATTACAAGTCTAGATTTTTGCACATGACATTTTCCTCGCTGGGGTGATATCGTTAGCTAGATTTCACCGAGTCAACCTTGTCATTTTTTGACGTCTCGCGATGAACAGAAATGATAAATTGTATGAAGGATTTACCAACTACCGATGAAAACGTTTTACGAAAAAGCTTTTTCTTTTTTTATTCATTAATTCTTGTATTAAAAATATACCAACCTTTCTCTTGAATAACTCTATCAATAAAAATTCGAATCAAAATCCGTTGCGTAGTTTTAAAGATCTAAGTATACATAGACAGCGGAAAGCAACTTTGTTTTATACTATGTAGTGATTTATACATAAACTTTTTAACCATGTGTCAACCACACTCACTCACCATTTTTGAATCACCGCGGACCGTTCGCTTGCTAAGACACTTCCTTCCAAGAAAGCTCTTATCTTAGTGGTATTAAAAAAAGTTCTTTAACGGATTGACAGCTACATTCTTAATAATAAACTTTATCAATCATAACCACAACGTTAAGATATTTCTAAGAATATTATGTTAACTTACTTAATCCTAGCCCTTAAGTTAAGCCATCTCCCGTCTTGTGGACAAACTTTAGCTATACCTACTTCTTAGTAATAATTAAAAGGAAACTTTTGGATAGCGTTGGTCAGTGAAGCCAAACTATGCTCTCCGATACATCGATTAATCTATCAACATAGTTTGAAGATGGCTAACTTTAAATGTGCTGTTCTAGTGTTGTCTGATCAAATAAATAATTAACATGCAGGCTTTCGTTTTGTATTTTAGTAAAGTTCAATGATATTTTTGTTTTAAGCTAAAGGAGATCGCTGACCAAAGCTATTGATAAATTTTAAAACGATTTTTCCTTAAAGATGCAGCAGCAAACGATAGACTTTCGTGAAAAACTGATAATATTTTTAAACTGTCGAAAGTTGTGACGTGAATAAAATAAATGGTCGTCTCGACACTTCTTTGACTTTCAACAAGTTTTTCGAAAACTTCAACTAACTTGTTATACCTAGTCGATGTATATACATATATACTAGTAGGTACTTTGTAAAATATCGACACTAACTTATTGAAGAGTCTCCAAGTTCTCATACGGGGCGCACTTTATCGTACTTTGTTTGAGCAAAACGCTCTGAAGACAAACAGTTGTGTGTAACTTAAAGTTGAAATTAAATATAAATTGTGGTGACATTAATCAAAGAACTATTTTGCACTTCTTAATTAGTGAATTTTACTTTTAAAAATACTTATTAATTCTGTACTAATGAGTTATTAGTTTTTTTTTGTTTGGGTATTTGGTTTTTTGATAATTTTTGTCTTTCAACAGCAGAAATGCTAGTTATGATGAATGTTTAGTCTCACCCTATTGCACCCATTGCCCGATGTGACGTCATCAAAAATACATTACGACCGACGTATAGTGCAATAATACTAAAAGCAAACTTTTTTTGTTACATTACACACTAGGGGATCGGACTATTTTTCAATATTACGATTAAAATAAAATATACGTTTTTACGAATCGATCTGCGAAAGTAAAATTGAAAACGTTGTTTGCCAAACATACAGTGATTTGAAATTGTGTCTTAGACAGAGAGGCTAATAACGCTGCAACGGCATAGACTTTGCATAGAGAAACCCGTATAAGAAAAAGATATATAAAATAATTTCTTAGCCGATTTTAATTTATCGTTTATAGATCGATTTGTAAAAACTTGTTTTAATTGATATAAGTATTATCGTAATATCGTATAGTACTCCGATCCCCTGCTATGGTATAAAAGTGGGTTCAATTTTTGAGGAAGGAAGGAAGGCGATACAATGAACTACTATTATGTTATAGATTAAATTTATATCTTATAAGTAACAACGAAAGTTTAAAAAATAAATTTCAACATCAAAGTTATATGATTCCTTAATTTGCGAGTGTATTTGAAGGTATGTTATAGATTACTATTGGTTTTATTAGGTCTCTTCAAAGCATGAATTCCATTCAAATACTACACAAGGTAAGTTAACGTAAAGGAAACTAAAGGAAAGTATAATTTACTTACAAAAATATATTGACCCTCATACACTATGAATTACCAAACCCAGATGTTGATTTTTAGTGAAAGTGCTATAACTTAAGAAAAAAAAGTATATTTGACAACAGTTGGTTGTCCATCTGTCTGCCTGTTTATTCTGTACCTACCCCAACGTAAAACAGCATTGAATTTAGCATATTTGGTCGTTAAATTTATTTATTTGGTCGTTAAATAAATTAGAAAAAAACGTCCAAACAGCTACCTGCAAACGCGATATTTAAAAAAAGAGTTTTGTTAACATTTACATCGTTTTGTGCAGCAGAACTGACTATACGACTAACGATGCATCGAGTAATAAGGTAATTGCACCAGTCCAGACGCTTGCAACACAATAAGCATAACTACATGGTTGTAAACGCAACCCTAGAGCTCCCTTGACTTTGCTCACTGCATTATCTATGGTCCTTTGTATGAGAGGTTCATGTCAATTGTCACAAACAAGCTATGAAAGCCTTAGTAAACATTATGAAAGTGACAAATCACAATGTTCTCGCTCACTTTACGAAGGCAGTACATAAATTGAAACGTGTGAAGTCTATTTTATTGAAGTTTTCCAAGCACACACTTTGGAGCGGTAAAAGATTTCCATTTGGCGAGGTTGTCTACCCCTGAACACTTATGTTATAAAAAGGTAAAGTTCAAAGCTTCGGAGTTGAAAAGAGAAATAGCTACGGAAACCTACCTTTTCAGCACTTCTAGAAACTACGCTGTGAAATTCTGAAGCCATTGTTAAAGCAAAAAACGATCTGAGATGAAGCATTTTTACCGTTTATGAAGTAGAATTATGCTTTAGAAACGGATATTGGATTGAATTTTGAAAGTGGAATGTTCATTTAAAAATGAAGCCGTATTGGTTTTGCATATTTCTCTATGACTAATGCATCACCTATTCCAGCATGCCGTTGGCGACCATTTTGGGAAGATCCCCGCTATCTATGCAAGAGTACTGGGCACAGGAGAGTGTACCTTTTAGTTGAACCAACTGCTTTCTAATCGACGCCCAAATCTGGACAAACCGCGAACTTACCGGCACACACCCACCGTACCCCGCGGCAGTAACGAAATAGACAAATCACAGCGGGCAACACAGATGGTTTCTTACTTAATATTTTTTCAGATTTTAAAACGTGTATAAAGTGTTATTTAAATTGTTCTTCATTGATTTTTTAAATCTAGGATATCCCAACTAAGATAAACATGGATAATTATGTTTGCGGCATTGTTTGTGTATTACATTATACACAGGGACAACAAAACACAAGGACTGGATTAATACAATAGGTTTTTTTCAAAAAAGTTCAAACCGTTTGCACTCAATTAATTTTTCAGTATCCCAGTGGCGAGTGAGCAATATACCCAAATTGCCTGCCAGTAAGTGATGCTTCTGCAGTGGTGTTAATCTGTGGTTGTGTTGCCATCCTAAGCATTTGCATAGAAATGGACCGGGCGGCCAGCTAACCGACATTTCACACTGTATAAACCCAGGGTTGCCAGGTCATGTTGGACCCCTACAACATCACCATATCTAGTTTACTTTTAGCGCAGCAGTTTGAAAATAGGAAGCGATGACCTGATTGCGTCGATAATACTTATTTTGCGTTTACTGAACACAGTTTCCTATTACGTGCTGTTTGTTACGTGTTAATTAAACTCCTGACTATTATTTGGCAAGCAGGGAAAAAGTATTGCGTATTGTTTCGTTCGTTTGCGGTTTTAAAAGTAGTCTCTACAAGTCATTAATTAACTCATGATGACTCAGACATTAATGTCGTTGACCAAACATATCTCCGTTTCTAAGAAAATTGATTAATAAGCTAGATTTTTCAAATAGCTATTGAGGATACGATTAGAGTTATGACGTTCGGAAACCAATAATTGTTGTAATAAGTACCTATACATTGAAAATTGATTAAATATTTTCTAGAAATTTTGTTGAATAATGCGCATTTAGTTTAAGAAATTTTTATAACGTAATAAACTTTACTATCATATTTTTATCAACTTACAAAATGAGTGTCCAACTGTTAATGTTTTTATCAAATAGGTCATCGGTGATGTGGGAATTATGCATTTAAATTGACACAGAAGAATGACATCAGCGGTTTGTCAGCTGTAATGTACTCGGAATATAATAAAGTTATCATAAAACTATCAGATTATGGCCATCAATAGACAAAGAAAAAAGCAAAACTAACAATTTCTTTCGCTCCGACATTTCCCTGAGAATTTCCAAGTGCGTTTCCTGCGACATTATGATGCCACTTTTTATTCTTCTTACAAGTATGCGGCCTCTTTACTGGTTTCCGTAAAATAAAATGTTTACTACTCCAAAAGTATTTGTCTTATGCATAGTTCGATGATTAGTCTCTGCTGTGCTCCGACTAGATGCCGCCCTTCGTACTACCAATAGCTCAATCAATGCGGCAACTTTTTTTTTGACAATATATTTAAGTATGTGTTGACTGTTAGTAACAATGCTTGTGTGAGTTAAGGATAATGCTTTCAACTTTGACAGTTTTACCTGATTTATGGAACATTTTATTTGAGCTTACATTTGAATGACCTCGGTAGCGCAGTGGTGTAAACAGCCGACAGAGGTACGCTAGAGGTTCTGGGTTTGAATCCCAGCGGGGGCGGATCTTTGCATTATTTGCAAGACTTTGTATTCTTATTTATGTAGTTTATACCATATCGTTGCTTGGTGCCTGCGATATAAGTTTATCTTAGTGTAGTGCTGAGTCAATGTGTGTGTCGTGGTGGTTATTATTATATTAGTTCATTTAATTTTAAAAATTCCTAGACGTATACGTTTAAAAAGGTAGATCAAGGAATTATTAACACAAAAATTGTTGAATATTTGTGTTTCTGATAATAGTTTGAATTTAATTAAATCTATTTTGAAGTGAAAAGTCGCTATCGGTACTCTATTTAATCAAAAAATAATGTATAGTTCTTAATAATTATATTAATTTCATATTATGATTCAAATTCTATAAGATTGCAGTCCATTTAGAAGACGCGAAACGTCACCGTCACTCATCCGTTGCTAGTTGATGAAATCAACTACGCCAGATTGGCGTACTTGGAGTTGTCGCATTTGTTTATACGCATGCTCCATCTTGTAATAGAACCGCGACTACCAATCTTAATCTATGGTCTGATGTATAAATGGCATTTTCAACGGAAACAATGCAGCCAAAGATGTATATTGCCTAGAAAATACCTATTTGCTCTTATTTCATGAGGTTCAAGTTGTTAAGCTCGTAGAACAGATTTGCAGGGAGACAGTGCAAATCATTAGTTATAACAATAATAAAATTTATAGCTAAGCGCTATGTGCGAGTTGTTAGCACAGGAGGTACTGGAATAACTCCTCAGGAATCAAAAATAATTAGCCATTCTCTTCACCAGATGATCTACACTCTCGAAGTTGATTTCTGTATCCGATCATGTATTGATGTGATCAGTGTGTGAAGTTTTATTCTGAACAAAGTAATCATAAATTATATGCCTACAACTACATTCTGCCTATAAATGAGATCTATGTGTCTATCAAAATCATTGTTCACTTTTGACCTTGTCTCGAGCCAATACAAAAGCTTTGATGATACAGATATGGTATAATAAACCCATATGATTGCAAATAATATGAATTTTCATTGTATTTACAGCCTTATACCGATTATGATAAGGGTTTTTGTCCTCGACAACCTTGTGATCTAATTGTATTGTTGATTTGTGTATATTGTACTCCATTTTCGGAATAAATGTATGGAATTGATATCGCCAAATACTGGAATGCTGAGTAGGCAACATCACAGAGTAATAAAAAACAAGTATGTCCAAAATTTGGATTTTTCCTGGATTTCTTGAAGCAGTCACTGGTAAAAGCTTCAAGCGATCGCCACATGCCGACTACATTTTTCGTAGGGACTGCAAATGTGTTGCTTGAGCGGTCCGTGTGTTGGGTATGTCTATATAGTTAAAAAGCTTAAAGCTGTCGCACTTGGACGGTACTGAATGCTTTAAGCAGTCCGCTATACTTCCCGGCTCGTCTTGAATCAGTAGAAACTTTTGCTGACACATAATTTAATGCATAAGTTTATATTCGAGACTGACCTTAGGATATTAATCTTTAGAGTTCGTAAGTGAAAGAAGAATCTTTGTTTTTTATTGGTAACGTTAGGAACATACTCGTAGATTTTTAAAGAGGTAGGGTCAGAAATATCACATCCTACAAATAGAATCAATTGAAGACCATTTGTAACGGGATTACGATGGAGATATAATTTATGCATGTATTTTAACAGTTTCAAACTGCTTGAGAAATATCACTTAATCACGCGACTTAGTACCGCGCTCAGCTCTGAACGATACATTGTTGTCATAAATCAGGAATTGTATCAATATCGACAATCTTTTGATTGACCATTTTCTGATTATGGCAACGTATAAATAATCCATTTGTTTTGCATACAAGAAGATTGGAACACGTATTGGGGCTGAGCCTTCGCGTTGACTTACAGACATCAGTACCTCAAACAAAACTGACAACCACAGTCTAAAAGACCGTTAAACAAAGACCTTTTGTTCTACCCAGTCCAAAAAATTTAAATATTTGTATTGTAGTATGCTGTGGTGGTTGTAGTACACGGAATAGCGAGTAGTGTACGTGCATTAATAGCCTTTGCATTGAAGCCATTCAGTTGGTATTGATTTATGTGCCATCTTTGAGTGGGCGGTGATGTGTGCGTGCCCTGCTATTTCCCTCTTGTAATAACGAAGAGCCCTAGAACACATTTATTAAGTACTAGCTTATGTAAACCACCCAGGTTCTTATATAGGCATTTAGAAACGCGTATTCCTTAACGATGTTTCGCCTTTGGTAAAGGCTAGCTTTAACTTCCTGTTTATTTTGAAACTTTCTGATGACTAGAGGAACAATCTTTGGTATTCATTGATGATGCATGAAAAAGAGGAACAATATCAAAGAAGTATGTTTAGATTGGCTACTTCTTTTGGTTTTATTTCGACATATTTTCTCTTTCCACCCCCCATCACGTGGAAAACAAAAAAGTTAAGTGCGTTTAATGACTGCAATCAGTGTAATTATGCCTTTAGGACAGGTGACGAATGCAAACAATGGTTTATTGTTTTAATTCTATATGAATGGGGAGACGTATAGGTATACAGTACTAGTAGACTACTTCGGATTTGCTCGAGTTAGCAAAGTATTAAACCGCTTTGCTTGCATGGCCATAATAAAGGACTTTACAATTAACTAAATATTGGGTGTGATGTGATTCAGCGGCGAAGCTACCTGGCAAATATAACTTAGGAACAGATAGAAGACGATCACAAAATAATATGTATGAATTCCATTATCGAATAAAACAAGAATTAAATGTGTCTTTTCTATAAGTAATAATTAAAACTACTCTTGTGACGTACAAGCTACATATGTAGTTACGATTGCACACTATTCATTAACAAAAGTCACACATTTTTAAACTTAATAACGATGTTCTAAATACTCGTAGTATAGTGATAAAAACAGTTAAAAATTATTAAAAAGTACTATGTCGTTATGTAAAGTTATAAAAAACAGACCAACATACATATTATTCTTTGTTTGTTTATCTCTAGAATTAAATGACTATCATTCTTATTTTCGCTTCCTGTCAATGTGAGATAGTTTAGCGTCCGAAATGATGCGGTCGCGATAAAAACCGGTCAATGCACCATGCCATGATATATTTAAATCGGTGCAGGCGCAATTAACGTCCGACTGGGCTCATTACGAGTTCGATTCCCGGACGGTATGCCGGGGTGCAGTAATGACAAGAACTTTTTTACTGCCCATGAGTAAGAGATCATGTTGAACCTTTATAAAAAATAAATTTTATTTTGATTATTTATTCAGTGAGTTTAAAAACTCACAGTTCATAAAATTAACAAAAAAGTGATATTAATAAATTGGGCATTTTCGGGTTTTTTAATTTTTATTAAAAATTTTGTTGACCCGCTTCAGATTCGTTTAACCAATATGCTCATGCTTACCTTAATTTTTTACCTCTTACGGGTTGAATATCCAAAAACTCTTTGTCTCTTACCTATAAATTTACGTACCTTTCAGATTTAACTTTCAAAGCTTTTCTCATTTACCCAATTGTTTAACAAATTCCACGATCAGTCAGTGTCTTTCGCTTTTTACCGATAAATAAGAAAACAATATTATATTTTCTTAAATTAACAACAGTCAGTACCGTACCTCGTTATGCATTAGGTACCGGTCTAATTATACTTCTATTGCAATGTTAAACCACTTATGGTATAGTTACCTATTACAGTTCGCAGTTAATCCTTTCTTTCTGGAATCTTCTTCATTACGGCTAGTTCAGTCTGAGGTTATGTAATGACATGGTAAAGTGTAGAAATGAGACAATTAGTCCCAGTCTTGTGAGAAAAGATCTGGACAATAAGAAAGAAAATATATCTCTCAACTATACGAGTATATCAGAGAAGAAAATTTGACTTAATTAAAAATGTATAGTGGCAAACACTACTATAAGAAAAGAAGGTAAGTAATTACAGCTTTGTTGTCAATTTCTCGATTCGCAGGAAGAAATTTTAATACAAAAGTTTTCCTCATGCATACGATTTCATTCTGCCCTTGACTCAGAAGCAGAGTGCCTCGAGGAAGACAACAATAAATATCATTCTACGAACGTAAATCGGAACTTTCGCGTAAAACAAAAGCTTTGGCATTAAAGTGACTTTAGGACCGAATGGCACATTAAAATGTCAAAACATGGTCGTCACGATGCTCGTCACGCTACGGAAATAAACATTTTCATAAAGATACGTGTCACATAAAATATCGCGCTATCTGCTTATAAATATTACCCGAATGTAATAAAAATGTTATTGCGAATGTCTGTAAGAATATATTTCTGGAAATCCTATTTGCTTTTGGTGCTTTTTTTTCGGTTCTATTTAGGACATAATAAATAACAACCTCTGACTGACAATCAGGTTTGAATTCAGTACCTACCCTTATATTTATAACCTCACTGAATCATAGAAATTATATTTATTATTTTGGTGTAGCTTATAAGTTAAACAGGACAATAAAAATTATGAAAAATACAATAAAGTTTAAGAATTTCTTAAAATAATGGTCTAAGTCGTTTTGAGTCGTTATAATTTGAGAAATAACAATAAGTAGGAACTTATGGGTCTAATTATTGGGATAAGGTAAATGTCATGGCTTACAAATAAGGCGTCGAAGCTGAGAGGAAGTTTCTGGTATAGAAAAAATACATTAAGTAGACAGCTTTTTTATCTACTAAAAATACGATTCGAAGGAGACCTTAAAATCAAATAATTAATTATTTTGTGACTAACTTTCCATCAATTTGCAAGAAGCGTTTAGCACGAGTTTCATTTATTAGCACTGCTAAGAATGGAACTTTTGCCCTGCGGATGTGTTCCCCGAACACTTCAACTTAGACCTTTTCATGTTGAGAGGGGCACTTTCTATGCTCCACCTCCAGCCACTTTACCCGTTATCATCAGGTGAGATTTTGGCCAGATGCTTAGGTGTCTTTCAATTAAAAACCATACAGTAAATAAAAAATCGATTCGAAAATCCAAAGAAGAAACAATTTGCAACAACACTTACATTGTAACTTTAGCTTATCGTAACTTTATTCAAGCTCTTTATAGATATCTTGTAGATCTAAGCATCCTTGGCAACGCCAAGTTTTAAATCGACGAAGACATTAGAGTTAACGGGCCAAGTGAAAAACTTGGCATCTGCCAAACTGCCATGATCGGCGACGATTACATGATAACAAAAGAAATAGAACTTTCGAGTTTCGGGAAAAACTTTTAAAATCAATTTAAACCAAATTAAACTTTGTTGCACACCTTTAATTTGACCTCATTCAATGTCAAAAATAATCAAGTACAATTTCAAAAATATTAAATTCTTAATTCTTCATGATTCCTTATGTGATATTGTTTAATTTAAACAGAGTTACTTTTGTAACTTTAGTACCTTCATTTTATGACGTATATTTTCTTAAGTTGATAACTACAAAGGCCATAAAGATGCAATACCTTGTGAACGTTTAAGTAGAACTTTTCCGCTCACACGCTCTAGTTGGCTTGCTCATACACTATTAATTTAATCTTATAAAGTAGACAATAACGCCAGCGCCTAAACATTTCCTTTTAAGCTTATTTCCAATGTAATATCATCAATGAACCTTGACTAAACAAGGTATTAAATTAAGTAACGATAAAAATAAGTCTGTGGAGCCTTAGCTATTGTGACCAATGTCTATAAAAACAAAGTAATTTTCTAGCCGAAAAACTTTCCATCCCAAAACGAAAAACTATTAAATAAAACCTTTGTTGGCAAAGAACGATTACGTTACAGTAATAACATCTGTGACGTGTCCGACTTTCAAAGAAAACTGATCAAAGAAACCGGCTTAAAGATCGAAAACGAAGTTAATGGCTTTCCCCAAATCTTAATTTACGTGCGTCCGCCATTTCGGGATTTTTCGATATTTCTTTTGTACTTTTCGGCGACGTATGAAAAAAATCGGTCAAACGTAAACAAGGCAATAAAATATATGCTTCCGTTATTGGATTTATATTCGCCCTAACCACGTGGTTTTAATTTTTTTTCCAAAATAAGTACTGACAAAATATGTTTTAATGTAAAGTAAAAAATATTGTCTCTCACTAAATGAAAATAACTTACATTATTTGACCTTTTAAATTTTTTCTTACGTCAGCATATATGAAAATCTTTACACACACGCCTTTTTGCTGTAGGAGTAGGCAGAGCTTACATTTTTCCATTTCCCACGATAACAAAGCCCAAAAGTTCTCACTTAAATTTTTTGCCATACTAAAAAAACATTTTTATGGTTTATATAATATCTAAGAGTCTATTCCATTTTAAAACTTGAATAGTAGTATGTGTAAATACAATGGAAAATATTGGTATAAAATTTGTAGTTGGTAAGAGTCGAGATAATTGTGTTAATAAACCGTGAAACCTATAAATTATGACGTTTGCCCTTATCTTTATTAAAAATCGAACCCTTGTACAGATTCGGAGATAAACTTTTCGCGAAACAATTAAATTAGGGATTGGGGCGTGCAGTTGAAGAATTATTCATTTTTGCTTTTGTATTGTGTACAAGACATTTTAGATTATTTCTATCTTTTGTTTTTCCTTTATCAGTATAATGAACGGTTTATTTATGGCATATTTTTATACGCAAATGTTTGCGTTAATGTAGGTATTCTTAAAGCTTCGAGGAAAATGAATGTCATTTGGAAACAAAGTCCGGAAACACTGCTTAGGCGGCCAGCCAAAATTACTTAGTAATGCGATCGATCAAATAGAAATAATAGTACTCGTAGAGATTTTCCTTAAAATAGGTTTTCTGAAGATATAAGCTAACTTTTGTTTGTGTGTGTGAGTGTTATGATAGTGAGAGTTAAGCCACGAGTTAGAAATAATACAAAATTTTGCAATACAAATATTATATTATTTTAAGCGCTTCTGTTAACGATCTGGAATTAAGAATCTATTTTGTTACAATATATCATCAAATCACCGGGTCACACACGCATCAAGCTAAAGCAAAGTTTATGTGAAAATATTTCAATGCCATGAGAGTGTCAGCGTCAAATAGCGCAGGTAGCACCGACACTTGTGGCTGCCAGTTAATAGCAATGCTCCGGTCACAATCACAACGATCTCTGTAATTACACAGAGCAAACAAAAGATTTCCACTGATACATGGTTTTGCATAATGCGTGGGTAGGAATGATATATGTATCCTTCGACCAGCGCCGGACATAAGCAATAGTAATACGCCTAGCAGGTCGCGTATAAATTATACGGGCATAATGTTAACATGTTTGGATTATTAAGCTTACTTCTCGGCTAATCTAATTAAAAAGTATTCAATAACAAAGCGAAATTATTACAAAATGTGTTCTAACTTTTAATTGAGATATTTAACTGAAAAACTAATTTGGAGTAAAGGTAGACTGAATCTATCTTAGATCACTTCAGTCTATCTTTTTGTTTTTATTCAAAAGTTCAAAAAGAAAAACTATTTACGGAATTTAAGCTAAAGGTTATTTTAATATTTTATTTCTACTCATGCGATAAGTACGCGAAACCCTTTTACTTCGTAAATAAAATACCTTCCAGAGTTTAAAGACCTACATTTTTAATTCCCCTGACTGTCTCGGTGTTTTTTTGCTCAGAAAAAATCTCAGTAAATGTTGAAGAGCACCCTAGCTTGTAGCGTCGACTGGAGATATATTAATTAATTACTTTGTTTCCTCGAACATCTTTTCAGTTTTATGAAAAGAAAAACTTGTATATACCACTTATATGTACTTGTAAATATTTAAAGTGTCTCCATAAAATTATAATTCGGCATAGATTTTTTTTTTTGTATATTTGTACGCAGCAACTACTTGTATTGTCTCGGTTTATTTGGAATTCAAGCAATTTGTTTACAACAATTTTTTTCTAAAATTGCATTAAAAATCTCAGGAGTATAATTTTTTTATTTATTTAAAAAGTTTTGTAAAATTCCTAAACGTCATTAATTTTCAAAACAAGATAAAATGAGGCGGCATACTACTCCAACACAAAATTACTTTAATCCGACCATAATCCGACTAATTGTTAGAAGTGATTAGTAGGTAAGGTGTGTATGGTGATTAATGAGTCGCATGGCTTCCTTTATGTTCGCAGCACAACTTGCGTGGATGTTGTACTTCGCCTGCTGTACGCTGTCACCAAATGATTGATAGTTTCCGACTGCAAATTGGGCTGATGTTAGTTAGGAGTTCGAGGGAACCTCCCATCGATCTCTGTTCGAACTATTGACACTCACACATGAAAGGTTTAGTTAATAAAGTCTTCTTCTTTACGAAATTATTCCAAGTTCAGTAGGCAATATTGTCAAGCGATCATTGGTTGATTTCCTTTGGAATTCTTTCGGATTTTACATACGATTTTATAACACTAGTTTTAATTCTTATTAAATAATAGCAACGAATACAGAAACACA
Organism: Choreutis nemorana; assembly: GCA_949316135.1. Classification (NCBI taxonomy): domain Eukaryota; kingdom Metazoa; phylum Arthropoda; class Insecta; order Lepidoptera; family Choreutidae; genus Choreutis; species Choreutis nemorana. The sequence continues at coordinate 6,896,995 of OX438609.1, forward strand.
CACAGAATACAGATTATGTAATTTCGTACACAATACTGTATTTCAATAGTACTACCATTTACGTATGTGTGAGTATGTATGAGTAAATTACACATTTGATATTGGGTGGTGCTAGGAGTACATTTTAGGTTCCAATCTGGGTCACACTAGGTCACTAGGTGTCAGAAGTTGTTTTGATTCACGGAGGAAGAGTTTGATTTGATTATTTTTGATTTATCGGTCCAGATCAAAGGAGTGGGCTTCTTTTATGAAGGATTTCCGTCTCAAGATGATTAGGCTATTAAATAAAATACTTTAAAATTGCACTTATAGTTATGTACTCGTGGTATAAATAAAAACTATAACTCATAGAACAAAAGAAATTTTTGCGTTCCTGAAAAAATATAGACATTGTTTTGGTCGTCGTTGGTGTGTTGGGTGACAGTTTGTTTTTGTGACATTTTAAACAAGACTTTAGTTTCCCTTTCCTATAGTAAGCTCACTGTATACATCATGTTGCTACTCGTATTTATATGAATGACTACTTCTTCTTGGTTGGAAGTAAAAACTGTTTCTAATTTAATCCTTATTATTCTGATTATTTAATTGGAGGTCCCGAAATATGCCTGGGTTACCCAGTGCTTTATCCTATAGCTGTATCGATCCAAGGGTCACCCGATAATTCTGGTTAACAGGACTTTAGTGTTAGGACTGCAGATGTGATTTGTTTTTTTAATGTTTTAAACGACAGTAAGCGGTTTGATATTGTTTTTTTTCTTGGCATTCGCCTAGGCTGAACAAACAAATTAGCTCACAAAGTGATGTAGACCACAGTTACTCCAATATTTATATTATTGAGATAAAGTAAAATTTTAATAAACGGTAAGCTTGCTAAATGCCTCTCAGTGACTTTGTTAATGTATTAAAGTAAAAAATGCGAAGAATTTTCTCAAGTTATTCGTTGTTGTACCTACATCAAAATACTTAATGGCCGAGTGTGAAGTAAAAATTAAACCTAAATACAACATCTACATTATGATTTGAATGTTTATTTCAATGATCATATTTAGATAGTAAGTCAGAAGTAGTTAGTCAGTCTAACCTTTGTGTATGTGATAAAAATGGTAAGAAATTATTTCAATTGACCTCTTTACCTCTATTTTAAAGTAGTATTTGACGACCTCGGTATCGCAGTGGTGTAAACCGCCAACTGCTACTCTAGAGGTTCCGGGTTCGATTCCCGGCGGCGGCGGGACTTTGTGTTATTAGCAAGACGCATTGTTTCGCTGACTGGTCTTGGATGTTGTATTCTTTTCTATGTAGTGCATACCATATCGTTGCTTAGTGCCTGCGATACAAGATTATATCTTAGTGCAGGGCTGAATCAATGTGTGTGTCTTGATGTGGTTATTATTATTATTGATAAGTATCAATAATAAGGTCATGGTATCAAATCGATTTAAACCGCGTAGAAAATTTATGAATACTCAAAGAAAAAAACATATTTTATTGAAGGTTTATGCAGTTTTTATAGTATTTGATATAAAGTTAGAGCTTAATGCTTGCAGTATAGTATCCTTAGTTAATATGCATTAAATACCTTAAAGAGTTCATGTTATATGTGTATGATCGTCTAATTTATTAATTATTGACAACTACGTTTGCACATTTTACATAGAATTGTTCGATTTTAGAAACATAACCAATCATATTTAAACATGTTTAGACTTCAGAAGCATGTTCTGTATGAGGCGGCTTGTGATGAGTCTTAAAATACAAAGTTGTATTCACTAATGTCAACGATGTATGTAATATTAGGTCTTAAATAAATCAAATAGCACTACAAACTACATTCGAGTTTATATCCAGACAAATGGGCCTGATATTTTACTTTTTGTTAAAGCTAAATATGAATAATTGCGTTTTATGAGACATGCGAATGTTTTACATGAATTATGAGTTTTCAGCGTTTGTTTATGGTAGCAATGAACTGGACTGAACTTGGCTAAGTTTCAGGGAGGCCGATTTCAAAAGTCTTTCCATCTCACCAAGTCCGTTTTCCAGGGTTGTTGTTAGTATTGTCAGGCCTGTCCGTGCACGTAGATCCAGTGTGTGTAACCTCGTTTTCTCAGTAAGGAGGTAACGCACACAAGAACGTTAAACATGTACACGTTATAACACAACCGTAATGGAACGGACTTCATGAGGTGGTTTGATTGTAACGCCTTTTCATTCCTATTTAACACTTCTGTGCTCATTTATAATTAAAACAGTAAGTGGACTTTACTTCAGTGCGATGTAGGTCTATATTCGTTATTTTATAATGAACCAATTAAATTGGTAGTTTATGTTTTTTTCTGGATCATACGTTACTTGTTACATGTCTGTGGTGTTTTATCACTATAATGGTGCTCAGCAAAATTTTTGGCTACTTAATTGCAAATGTCAATTTTACTTCGTTCACCATAAGTTCACTATTTTTTCTAAACTAACATTTTATTTTTCTATCATCTCTATAACCGATGTGTTAATCAACATTATTGATTCCGATAAATAAATCCAAAAATAAGCTGATAGATTTTGTTGAAACTAGTTCAACTGAAATTCGATAGATGTCGCTACCAGTGACAAAAATTTAATATATTATTTTGATGACTGAATTAGTGCACATAATTTAAAAACCTCAGGTAATATGAGAGTTACTTAACTTATGAGGTAGGATTTTTCGCTTTAACCAGAGCGATCTTATTTTGGAATTCAACACCATTATGGACAACGATAAACAAACAACATTGTCATTTTTATCTGTGTAATGTCCTACTTACTCGAGAATTTACAACACTAGTGTTACTTCTCTGGTGTTGCAAGCTTCTATAAGCTACAGTTTCATTACAAATATCGGAAAAAGCGATTTACCTGTCGTCATATTACGTAGAGTTGATTAAAAATTTCCCACAATAAAGAATTATGTTAGTTATATACAACAGTTTATTCATTAAATTAATTGATCTTTCGCAGGTTTTTAATACACTGATACATTATTCTACTGTTATACGAACCCTTATTTCCAAGTAATTAGTGCTTCTATCTTCATAAAGTCTTTCTCCTACATTTACTAACCGTCTAGACTAGATTAAGTATATAGTGTCGTAGTACAAAATAAATCAATATCAATAAATACTCCTAATCCTTTCTAACTTGTAAACGGCTATAAGAAATAAATTAACGGCCAGCAATAACAATTAATTAAGGCATTTATTGCCGTACTGTTACAAAGCAAATAAATTGCTCCTGCACACTGTATTGGAAAAAGATAGATATATACACGTATAAATCTTTGTTCTTCTCTTATGATAAGATATTTTCTTGGAATACTATTTTGCTCTATATCAAAACTTTTTATCAGCCATTGCTTTCATTGACTTATATTTTTACGTTTGCTCCAGTCGATGCAGACATAAACAAATTATACTTTCCTACGAAGTTTAAAAATGGAATTGTTTCTTATTCCATTCTTATTATTTGCCCCGAAGTGTCTTTACTTATTTTTGGTTGAATTGTCTATACCAGTTATTTTGGTTTTTGCTCAAACCTCACCCTAAAAAGAATCATTTGATCGTTCATCCTTCATGTGACTTGTGATAGACGGACAGACAAACGCTGAGGTGAGCCCATTAATGCTCGAGTATGGAACACTAAATGGACCACCCTAATGCTGAACCATTTCAATTCGAAGAGGAATACCTAATTGGGCGAATAAATCAAAAATTAAATTTATTTTAAGATTGATTTTACTTTGATTAATATCAAATTAATTTATTACTAAACATAGATTTTCAAACGGACTACTTTGAATATTATCTTTAGAAATCATAATTCACTTTTCATTTATATATCTTTTTAAAATTTGCGTAAGACATCGAATGATTTAAATATATCTAGTATATTTATGAACTAAAGACTAAGGCTTGGTAATTCTTGCGATCCTTAAAAAACAACGACGGAACATTTAGTTGCAAAACCCTAAAAATAAACCTCAAGATAATCACTGATGAGATCCGAGCCGAGATGATTGCATTGTTTGTAAATGAGCTGAGTTGAGCAAAAAAAGGAGAATTACACATTCAAACGCAGTCTCAAACTTTGTTGCATGCCTACAGGTTAAACTTTACTGGTTGCAATTAAAATGCTTTTGTCTGTTGCCTAAACCTCCTAGTATTATAAATGTGTCAGTGTATGTTTGTTACTCAATGACGCAAAAACGGCTGGAAGGTTTTGGATGAATTTGGTGCACAAATAACTTTTGCCTTAGATCAAAAAAATAGAATTGAAAATGTTCCTGAGGTATAAAAACTAAATTGTTTTGTTGGCTAAATATATGTTGAAGGAGTCGCGGGAATAAGGTTTATACTAGAACAAAGGATTCACAATAGAACTGTTCACTCATAACTTGGAATTTTTATTGTGTTTATAAAGCAAGTTTTCTAAATAACCCAAAAAATAGCTACTGATTCTCTCAAGATCGAAGCAATCATCATCAAACGAAAGACTGGACATAGCTGGACTCCTACAAATATTTCCAACCTAAGCCTGCTTGTATCCAAATCAATCCAGCCCTTACAATTCGTCCGTCGACCTCGTGGGGTTCTACGCATTCCGGCCTGAGGTTGCCGATCTAGAACCTTCCTTCTCCAACGTTATCGATTCTTCAACTATTTGAATGGAGTTAAAAATGTGAACCATCTTAAACTTTTCTTCCTTACAGCTTACATAGGTATAAAATTTATCTCTAAAATCTACAAAACTGACAGGCGAAGTGAGTCGATTGTACTGAAGGCTTTAGTCACGCTTGTATTCCTCGAAAGTCATCACAATGTTAGCAAGCTAAACGACAGTAACATCGAATGTCGCTGACGCGTTTGCCGCATTGTCAATTTTCGTATCTAAAATCATGTTTTCAAATCATTTCAGGTTCAAATTCCGGCTGAGACAGATGTTAGTGTGATGAACATGAGTAGATATTTGCTTTGAGGTTATTGATATTTCTATTTACACGTATGTGAAACCATCAAGTTAACTATGAGTAAGCCGCAGGTTTGTAGTGTGGTAATGGATAATGTTGATTAGGAGTAAGGACACATAATAAAGCTCTTGCGGTAAGGAATTTTAGCAATTTATATTCTCGACTTAAGGTTAAAGAATTTTGTTGCCTGCATTTTGGTCGCTGTGCAATATAATTTCCGCTGTATTTTTCAATTATGTATCACCGCAACAACAAAAGGGTAATTCACTTTGTTTGATCGGTGACTCCCGAATGGCTCCGAGTTTTGTCGATGGCTCGATCAGCCGTGTAACGCTCACTCATTGGAACATTACACTAACATTACTCACGCACCAGGATTCACCTTACAAAATTAATTTTAAAGTAAATTGTATATATTTTTAGTTTCTTATATACTACAAGTTAAATCCACACACAAATAGAAAGACCAATAAAACCCTAAAGAAAAAATTGGTCAGTTAGTGTTCCTTCATTACAAAAATATCGACCACATCCCTCCGTAAAACACCTTAACCGTATGACAAATACTTTTTATTTGATTAAAATATAGGCAAACAAACTGACTTCCTTCGATATGAGTATCCATGGTACCTCTGTGGTTATCCTTTATTCAATTACACCGTTGTTGATAAAATCGCCATGGTTTGAACAAAGGTTTTGTGATGAAACCGTTACATAACTCGATTTTGTGTAGTAAAATATTGGTATACTACACTTATTAACGCATAGTTGCGTAGTAGAGCGTGTAGTCTAGGTATGATGAATTATATAGTAAGCTTTTGCCTTTCCTGGGAAATTTAGTTTGTCATTTGTATTTAATTAACTTAATTGCTGTGATCTATAATTTGTATAGTTTACTTTTAATTATTAACATACTTTGTAATAAAATTATTCGTTTAATGTTTTTTTTAAACAAGTAATAACCTATCACTTCAACCAGTATGTGCCTTTTTATATTCAGCATTTCCTTTTTTAAAATGTACAAAGTCTAGGTTTTGAATGATTATGTCCAACACAAAAACTGGAAATATTTGTATTGTTTTACTTTTTTAATAATTCGTATTTAAAAATTTGGCTGAAGTCTCTTCCGATGATAAACGAGAATGGTGCATGCTTTCCTGCAAAATTCCTTAAAAATTAAAGCTCGGGAAACATTCGATGAAATTGATGAAACTTAACTTGACATTTATCGCTTCCAGCTTTACGTTTCCATTGAAACACTTTCATATTTACAAAACAATAACTCATGGATATTAATAGGAGAGTTTTAAATGGGAGTTTATTGATAACGTCGTGTCGGGTCATTGGCGGGATAAAACGCAGTGGGGCGACGTGTCGCAGTCCGCTGCATCCAGTCATTCAGGTAATGGATTACATTCATCAACTAATATCGTGTTTATTGTGTTCTACTTACTAGAATTAATCATGTGAGAATAAGCGATGTGAGTGACGTCGTGTTTATGCCGCTTGATTTGCGGGACATGAACCGAGTTTATGCTTAGGTGACTCCTCACTAGGGATGTATTACTTTAATATAATTGCTACTGATACATGTCAAGTACATATCTAAGAGTTAATGTACTGCTTTTGTAGTAAGTAAAATTATTGTACCCAATAAATAGTAAAAGATTTTTCTCTTTCCCGAAATCTCTGTTGATTGAATGAAATTTATCAGGGAAATAATGGTTTGGAAATGGCTCTTTTAAAAATGCACGCGTCAGTTACGAGGGATGTTAATAGCATCCTGCGAGAAAAATAAATTATTCTAGTGAAAATTTAACAAAATAAAGGTTCGTAAGTAATTGAAGCCACAATAATTACATCCCAATCCAATGTTGGATATTTATTGGATAAAATAGCAGTTATTGAAACAGAAAGGGCGCTAGAGCGGATTTCACTCCTGTTTTAATTACAATAATTAAATATTTGTCACATATCAACCCGAATTTCAGTTGTTCCAGTTAAATATCCGGCGATTTATTTATTAACAAAGCTTCTGGATTTCCGATGCCACTGAATTATTGAAAAATATTAATGATTAAGTTTCAATTATGTTGAATTCATTAGTAGCCTCAATAACATGAATTTATAAGAATCTATTGTTGTTTTCGTCGGAAATACAGAACAATAGGTGGGTTGTTGTTACTATGTTGTTGTGTTTATCTTGAATTGTTCAGAAGACAAAATAAACTGTTTAATATTTACAGGGAAATGTAATATTTTTCGTGTGCTTTATCAATGCTAGTTGTTTTTGGATTGGTCAAATTTTTCACCGAAAATAACCTCTTACATTAAATATTAAAAATATATTTCCACCTAGAGACTGAGTCATGGAATGAACTAGTCAGGGCTTATCTGTGTCATTCTTAATTAAGATTGAAATTAAACACGTCAACAAAATCTACAGCGTCCGGGTACTTTGTCCATTCCAGTCGGCCGGTAACATCTTTACAGGTCACCGAATCCGGATATTATTAATACCTGCGAGACAATCCGAGCTTTCAATTGATATTTCCGATTGATTTTCTGTTTTTGATGCCCACGTTTGGTGTTTCAATTTCCTTGTTCTTCGTCCCTTTTCTTTATTAAGAAAGCATTTTAGGTTTTATAGATTCCTTTTTTATGATGAACCAAATTAAATATCAATGAAAAAAAAATGGAGAATGCGTTTGACTTTTTTAAAGAAAATTGTAGATAAAGATTGTTATTAACTTAAACAATTAACTTAAATAGCTAGGCATATAAGGAATGTTCCGCATATTTTTGCGTGAGTTCTCATAAAGTTTACATAGTATGTGAACAGTAGAAACAAGCAGAAGACCGCAGCGAATGCGTTACAGGCGGTGTAATTAAACCGGGCGATCAGCCCGACGGACTACCAACATAAATATTCATCCTCAGACTTACCCAAAGTACAGGCAACGTAGATGAGAATCGCTAAGAAAGCTCACAAGTACTCACAGCTTATAAAGTGATGCCTGTTGATTGAGTAGTCAAGTCTAGAACCTGTAGGACTTTAAAACTTAAATTTACATTTCATAATTTTTTTTGTTAAATTTGTTGTAGATAATTGCTTATCATTCGAAAGTCAAAGCGGTCTTCGTTTGTTAAAGGTTCTATTTCCTTTTTTAATGCTAAAAAAATCCCTACTTAGGTAACTAAGAATGGTGCCGGTTTTATCAATCAATATAAACTTTTCTACTGTTACAAGTAGAGATGTGGTATATATGCCCATGGATCATCCTAACCTACTTGGATTTTGTACCGTTCATAAGTTGTATAGCATAAGGATTATTATTGCACTTGTTATGTGAAGCTTTATGTGTGGGCGTCTGTACAAATTTAAAATCAATACAAATAAATATAAGGTACTCAGATCATATTTATATATTTTTTCTCAAATTGTGAATTTAATTCTAACAAAGTTGATTGATCTGGAAATGTCTTATCTAGTTAATCATGTTAAGACTGAACTGAGTCGGAATGGAGGCATTCCTAGCGAGCCTCGCCAGATGTATTGTGGCTGAGGGATTATTTTGCTCCAAATTCTATACGAATCATTTATTTTTTAATCCCCATACATACTTACTGCAGACTTTTACATGTAATGCTAAGGCGTGTTTCATTTTTTAATGAGTTGTTTGAATGTTTGATTTTAGAAGTTTAGGGTTCAGTGTGAAATAAGGTAACAAAACAATAGGCTGTTTAAACATGCAACAGATAAACGATCAAGTTTCTATCCATGCTTCAATGTCGTAGTGTAGCGCAATAGCACTTATTTTTAATTTTTATCTTCTTTTTACCCAAACATACTTATTTCGCGTGAAAAATCGCCACAATCTATGAATAAGCATTAGCAATCAGGGTGCAGAGTTTGTAGTTGTCAAAATAATGTTCGAAATAAAAAAGAATTTTCAATAAATTAGTTTATTAAAATTACATCCTTTCAGGTCTGTTTAAACGTAGTAAATGTTTAAAGTTCAATTCTTACAAGAAATATATAGCGGTAAAAAACCTAATGATTATATCGTTAAAGAACGGAACCCTAAAGTTGTTATTTCTATAAGCTTTTCCGGTAAAAAAACACGTGATTGATTCCAATCAATTGTTACAATTTCTATAGAAAAAAAAATAAACAAGTTCAACAATTTCCATTTGATGAAGAAATGAGATTCTTTTTGATATCGGGATTACAATTGGAGGTGACGAAAATAGATACTTAGTTATATGGATTGTGCGCTCGACAGACCCTTGGTAAATTAATCTCATGGGAAGGGGAAGATTTGGCTACAGATTTTTGATATCCATCTATTTTTGTTGCAAGTAATTCACTTCGATCTTATCTGATGTACCAAATTTCAGCTTCAATGTCCTAAAAGATAAATAAAAAGACTGAGTCATAAGCATCGATGGACAGTGAACTATAGAAAATGTAGGTAGATAATTTCTGTCTCAATTAAACTTGGTAACAAACAATAGATTTCTTGTACAGTATGCTTGGAAACCAATGTGTGATTTTGAAACACGCGTGTCTGTCTTAAGCCCTTACGCTTCGTCCACACCAGATTAACAAGCGAATCCGATGGTCCGCCAAAGGCTCCTAACCTTAACCAAGTGCAGATAGACCTAGTCGTAAACAATGCTGAAGTATCCATTTTCGGCAAACGATGCGCAGGCTGTCCGGTGTAAACCAGGATTTAGTTCCTAGTGTACACCAGGCCTTAGCTACCCAATGTAAACTCGGCTTGACTTAGGCTGTGCTAGTGACGTTCCTCCGAGGAAAAAGCATCGAGTATCGATTTATCGGGATTCGTTCCCAAGATACGCGTTTAGAGCCCTTATCTCGAACTCATTCGGGTAAGTATGATCCAGAATCTTGATGAGACACAAGTGTACTAATCTCACCAAGGTTGAACATTTCAGTTGGAATTCTTAAATGTCTATCTTCTTTATGCGTCTAGTCAGTCTAAGATTTAATGGGGTACATGGGCTGGATTTATAAACCAATTTGAATTCTGAACTTGGTGAAACGACGCGTTCTGAAAATTGCAATATGAGATTTAATTTCTAATTGAAACGAAAATTGAGCAGTCCCGAGCAATTTTGACCTCACGACACTCATGGCAACATCTAGTAATTTACGACAAAATTTCAAAAATATAGCAACTGGTGCTAGTTGAATTTTTCTAGATTAATCCACTACAGTTGACGGGCAATGATTGCTTAAAAATTGCCCTTTTAAACGCACAAGAGCACTAAGATACTTTTTTCATGCTATTAGGAGCAAACTTGACTGGGGAATATACACCATGTCGCACAGAAAACTGCTGTCAAAAAAAATAACTTTAAACTCTAGCAAGTTAGTGCTACCAATCCATCTCGTCGTATAAACAAAATCATATTAATAAACAATCATAATAATTCAACCAATACTAGCTTAGTTCGTACACGCTATTGATCTATGAAGCCACCTATTTATTTTCTAAAAACTGTGGTGAATATGTGGTTCGTTTAATATGACTTGTGTTCCTAATAAGTTGATAATAATTTAGGTATAACTTGACTCGATTTAGCATCCATAAGAACTTTCATTTCCTTTTTCCCGCTAGTTGAAGTTGAATATCTAAAAATTATTTCACAGAGAACAAATATACATACATGCATTATAAATCTAAAATGGAACTTTAGCTTTCTAGATTTAGTCGTTTTTGCTGTGCAGCCAGTAAGGACAGACGATTTAATATAGATAATATGAAACATACAAATAACGTAGCCCTGGTAACGGATGCCTGAGGCCTTGACAGTTGAGGACTCGAAGCACTTAGGGGAAGTACCCCCTTTATAAATTGCCCCGCTATCTGAATCTCTAAGATAAGTGCAACTTTCCAATTTCGTAACACATCAATAACACTGACATGAGGGTTACAAATCAAAAGTTATGTTGGGGAAAAACAAAAATACTACTTTTTTGTGCCGCGTGTGTTTGGAAAAAAGTTAATAATAACCATATCACGACACAAACATTGACTTAGTCCTGCACTAAGATATAATCTTATATCGCAAGCACTAAGCAACGATATGGTATATACTACATAGATATGAATACTACATCCTAGACCGGTAAGCTAAACAAAGCGTCTTGCAAATGACACAAAGTTCCGCCCCCGCCGGGATTCGAACTCAGAACCTCTAGCGTAGCAGTCGGTGTTTACACCACTGTGCCACCGAGGTCGTCAATACAGTTAAAGTTATATAATTTACATTTAAGGTAATAAGTTGAATGAAATTGTTTTTTTAGGAGATTTAGTTGTTGCTTGCTTGAGTGATTATAGCGCCCCTTAAATTTACCAAAAATTTGAAAATCAATTATTGCTAATTTAATCCTAGCTCTATCTGCATAGTTACGAATGTAACATTTGAGCCTCGTTTGGATGTTACTACTATAATCATACCCAAAAATAATGTCATTGTCCAAAATTAAGTCACGCAAAGATAGTTATAATAAAATGACATTAAACTTAATTGAGGAACTCCATAAGGTCGAGTTAATTTGAAAAAAAAAAGTAGTTGGACGGTATATCTATTCTTCTATTTTATTTTTTCTACTGTGTCCTTTCGGTGATATCATATTGAATTGCTTGATAGTAAATTAATGTAGAAGACGGCTACATTGTTGGCTATGAACAACACAAGTAAATTTTCATATCACAACCTTGATGTTGACTCAAATACAAAAAATCTTGGCGTAGTTACTAAAAAACTAACATTGTTTTAAGTAAAATTAATTATAATAAGCGATCTCAAAAACAAATAAACGAAGAATAATTAAACCTTACTTAGATTGGGGTTTTTGTTAGAAACAAAATGCATGGACCGTGAATGACTTTGAATTTTTAAATTAATCACGAAAATAATGAAGCGGACATTGTTTAATAACAGTACGAAAGTCAGTAAGCATGACAATCATGAGTGATTAAGTGATTACAATAATAACGTAGTGGGTAATATGATCAGTAGCATTAAGCACATTTGTAACTTCAGTAAGTGGTTCATAATGATCGTGAAACCATAGATTACGGGAACTTACTTATAAGGTTATGGTGCGAACGACAGCGGATATAAATATTATAACAATATTAACATAATATCAATAAATAAAATTGTTAGGCACATTGCAATAAATAATCCTACATTGAGAATAGAAAGCGAGATTTTTATTCAATAATTCCAAAAACTGTATCCTTATTTTTATAAAAATATAAAAAGAAACTAGTAGAAAAGTAGAAGTAGCAGAAATTTTAAAATATGGCATCCTTTCTTTATTACAAGTACATACGAACAAATAAATCTTCACATAACAAGTGCAATATCAATTCTTATGCTGTACGACTTAAGAACGGTGCAAAGTCCAAACAGGTTAGTTTGATCATGGCTGTGTTTACCTACATATATTATTAACAAAGTTCTGAAAAAATAAAACATGTAAATAACTGCAGAACGCTGTGAAACGAGCCAAGTCTCAAGGAATACCAAGTCCTTAGTTGGGGTGCAATCGATGGCAAGACAGTTTCTTGGCCGTGTAGAGGGCGCCACATGCATATTTTATGTATGTAAGTTAAGTACTAAGTAGCCTATGCCATGTGTGTGTGCTACTTAAAATAAACCTACCCAACCAAGTTCTAGGGTAAATTATAGCATATGAAACTTTCTTGGCTTTCTTTTAGTTCATTAATGAGATTGTTAACTGATTTATTTTGGTCGTATAGCGGTTGTTTGATTTTGTTTTGTTTTTTTCTAAAAGCTTTTAAATATTTCGTTTTTGTAATGTATTTATTTTGATTATCTATCAAACATCCAGACAGCTGATGTTGCAATATGACAGCGATTAATCGTTGTCTGTGTCTTTAGTATGGAAAAAACGACTACTACAAGTATTTTATAATTTCGCAGTATTAAAAGAGAAAAATATATTAAAAAATTTTACTCTCTGACTTGACGTTATAAAAGTCTCCGTATTTCACTTAATAATCTCTTACAAACTAAACTTAAGTTAAGATCCTTAAGAAATTGAATAACAAGCAAAAAAAATTGAAGAGTTAGCTGGAGTGGCAAGTAAGAGATCTTTTATCTTTAAAGTTAGGTCTGCTACGTTAAGCGCTAAGGTTCGGAAACTGGTCCGGATTTGGACCATTTATTTAAGAAAATTGATCCGAACATAAAAATTACCAAACATGGTAACTAACACCATACATACGTGAGCAACGCATTTGCGGTGCTCTTGGTGCTCGAAGACATCAACCCTCGTTTCCATAAGCTTATCAATTACCATCAGGTATTTGCTGGTTTGCTCATGGCGTTGTAAAATCATTATTGTGTTCTAAAAAGTTATTATTATTGCTGTAATGTGAACAAAGTATAGTCTACATAAGAGTCAAATAGCAAATAAAATTATATTTAATATAAGCGAGGATTTGTCAAACAGACTAATAAATAATTCAAATGAAAAATATCATAAGGTCAAACCCACGCTTAAGCCTAAACTATCAGATCTTTCTTTTCTTTAGACAAAAAAATCTGTGATTCGACAATTAGTGCAAAAAATCTAATACTGGATTAAATCCGATAGTGGGAGTCCAGCTTAACTGAAACGTAGCTCAAACTGTCAAACTTTTCACTTAAAACTGTAGCTGGTTTGTAACAGCTTTATGGCTTAACTTGGTGTTGTTTTGCTATTGAAATATTCAAAACGTTGAAATAGAAGCTGCAATAGAAGTTTAAATTTTACGCTTCAAATCTAAAAAACTTGCCTGTATCTTGCATAGGAAGATTTTCCAGAAGATTATATTCAAATGGAAATTTATTTATCCGTCAATTTTTTGATATTCAATAGCAGCATATTTTATGCATCATATTTTGGAAGAATCCTTCGACAAAGTTAAAACTGTAACTGATTCCTGTAAAGTTTACCACAATATAATTTATTACATACAGGAGACCGAAGAGCTCGCAGCTTCCTCGGACAAAGAATTAGTCTAGCTAGTCAAAGGGGGAACGCTGCCAGTATCTTCGAAACCTTGCCTCCTTTTAATTATATATTTTAGTTATTATATTATATTTTTAAGGTTTCAGTTTTAGGTTCATTGTTCTAGTATATTTTTTTATTCCTAAATTTAATTATATTTAATTTATTACATTAACTTTACAAATAGTATTTAAAAACAATGTTTCGGTGGGGTTGGAGAAAATTTGTGAAATAATTAAAACAACAATTACCGAACAGCTAAGCTTGTTTTTTCACATTTTTTTAGAAAGTGTCAGTGAGTCAACATAATGGTTAAAGTTTTAAGTAAACAGTTGATATGAAAGATATCTGCTTTTAAACAGCTGTACCTGTTTCCATCATCACGGGTAGAGCCTCTCGTAAACATCCACAGGCTAAAAATAATATCCTGTGTATTGAATCATTAAAATGTAAATGGTAATGCCAGCAGGGTAGTTAAAAACTTGGGTAACCGCAACCTTCTCCGCGTAGCCATTTCTTTTCCTTTACAACTCTACGTTTACGACTTAATTTAAAACTTTACTCGGGAATGAATTAAGACCTTTTTTTAACCGCCATGTTTTATAGACCTTGTGTTTATAATATTCCGCTCGGAGCGTCTGTTGAGATTTATTTAAGTTAGACGTTTTTAGGTTGTTACAGTAGGTTATACTTTTTTTTTCGCTTGTTCAGTGCTTAACTTTGTTGGATTGTGTAACGTGTGTGTAATATACGATTTAAAGATGTAATACGACGAAAAACTATTGTAGGACCTATTTTCCTACTTACAGAGGATAGGTTGCATTATGATTAATTATATGATACTATCGCACCCGCCCCTGCTTTGCGTGAGTAATTTAGCAAATAAGATGAAGTACCCAAAATCGTGAAGGAGAAAACTTTTTGGTACTCAAAATAAGCTAATAGACATAAAGCATGACATAAAAATGGTGCCTTAACGTTTCAAATGTTACTTTCCACGTAACTATTAATTCTAACTAAATTTCCTGTAAGCCTGTAGGCCTAAATCTGGACAGTTTATAAGCAGAGTTATGTCTTTTATATCCTTCTATATAAAAGGGGTTATCGGCTGAGAAAACGACGTCCAGATATATATCATTTCTTCAATTACCAATTAGTCCTGTAGTTACAGAAGTGGGAGCGTGTAGTCGACAGTAATTACCTACTACGCATCATTATTCAACATCATTTGTCTAACTCAACATGTCCCCTTTATTGGCAATGCTCATAGACCTAGAAATGCATAGGAAATTTTGAAAGTATCAAACAGTGTCTTTATTGTAGTGTTTTAGCATAATATATAGGCATATCCTATAGGCGACTGATTTTGATCGTCTGCATATGCAGTAACTTAATAATCTTTAAAATCATAAATGTCGAACTTTGTGTCGAAATGTTTTTATTTTGGAAGTTTTCCGTGCCATTTCTATAATCAATCCTCTAATATATCTACTAAAATGACTTATTTAGGATAAAATAAGTTCATTTAATTCCAGAAATTTTCAATTTTAAGGTTAAGAATAAGAAGTAGGAGGTCAAACTATCAAACAAAATCGGTTATCCTTATGCTACTTCTACAACCATGCTACATCTCTGGAAGTTCCATTCTAATTAGACCACTCCGCTGACATTCTGCAATAGCTCGTCGAGAATATTCCCGTCTCTATCATATCCCATATTTGTAAGTGAGATGAAGACAACCTGAAATGTGCGTGATTCTGAGCGAAGTGTTAACGTACTTAGTACGCACTGGTGTTTAATAAACGCGAATTTAAGATTGAGTCAGTTCTATAATTAGTAGGGAGTAAGTAGCTTAAACTGAGGTGGCTACTTTTATCCCTGCTAAATCAATTGAATGGTTTTTGGGTTTCTTACTGAAATGTCTGGAATTAGGACTAGTGACAGAAAGTTGCCTGGCTTTTATTTTTTAATTTAGTCAAAACTAAAGAACGAGAACATAATTATTTTAGGTTCGTTTTTTTAAATTTGTTACATAACAATTACACATCAACGTTCTTTCATTTTGTTAGTAGCTATATTTTACCTCGCAAAACTAAAATGTATAAATAAGCCTGAACAATAAATCGCATCGTTTTTCTAGCTTGTTCCGACTTCTTGATAGATTCAATGCTACAACGGAAAATTGACATTACTCGGTCGGTGGTGACATGGACTAACCGCTATCCTAAAATAGCATGCAATTTTCTACTGTCATTTGCTGTTCCATATATATGATCAAACTAAATCATGCCTGAAGTTCTTTGAACATCGCTGACAAACAACGACTTAAAATTTGTATTGAAGAGATACTAGAAAAACACATTAGTGGTGATCTTGGTGCTCTATGGCATGAAGGGCATTGTGTTGTCAATAGGTGGTGGTATCATTTTCCATCAGGTAACCAACCGCCTTTCTTGTTTGCTTATGAAGTATTTTTTTTGTCTAAACTGCAATAACAAGTTACTCTTGTTTGTCGTTGTAGGCTTACTTTGTTTTTTTATTACTTCACATCTATAAAGATACATTGAAATAGATATTCAGGGATTTTTGGTTGTTTGGTCATAATTTTTCTTTCTCTATTGCAGTTTTAAACGATCTAACTGAAAAGTTCTTTTCTTTTCATATCGCCATTTAAAGTTCCAGTTTTAAACATTACAGCATAAATTAAATATGGAAAATCAGAAATGTTTTATTACTTTCGCTTAGAATCTCTCCTCTCAATGTGGAAGGCGTTTTTTAATGAAATACCAGATGCCTTCTAAATGATTTGTGTTTAATGGTGGCGCGTAATAAAACCTTTACTTATCATAATTTTACGTTAAGGTAGGTGGCGTAGTCCATAAATTCTGTATTAATTTTGGCTTTCGACCATTACACCGATGTTTAAATTTATCTTAATTGACCAATTAATTTTATGTGCGTAATTTTTAAAGGTAGTTCGTAAAAATTCGATGGAATTACTCATTAGATTAGTGTAACGTTTACATATGAAAATTTGTTGAATTTTGCTACAAAAGTTTCATCCAATTTAAAAAAACGTGTAAAATTTTGGACAGAGAAAATTCAAATTGTTTTAGTACTTCCGTTTATTTAATAACTAAACTAAGCGATTTCTAGTTCGTTAATGGGTATGCCAGCGTAAAGCTTGTTCACTCCATCTACGCATCTCTTGATGATCTCATTTACTATGGGTTTCCCGATCTCTGTGAAGATTTCCCTCCAGCTGTGGTTGAGGATGTCCAGAACAGGTTTTGCTTTAACAGAACAACACATTAAAATGACCTGTGAAGAAGGGTTTTGCAATAAAAACTAATTTAAATTGAAATTATAATTTGTACAATGCGCTATGAATAATTCAATTAAACAATAAATAAATAAAATGGAATAGTCGTTACACTAAATGGTTTGTAGTGAAGAAAATTCTAATTAATATTTTATAGCAAATTTTAATGCCGCAAGTATATATCGTACAGTAAATGATTTCAATCAGGTAAGCCGTTTGCTTGTTAACAGTGATCTACTTATATCACTCGTATGTGGGTGCAACTAATAAAAACCATCCAACACTGTTTCATCAGAATTATAAAACGTATTTATCTACTCACATTTGGTCTCGTCTCCTCCGAATAGATTATCCAGTTTGAACTCCACTTGCTCCAAGGGTTCGAAGATCTGTTCGTGGCTCTTGATATGCCAGTGACCGTCCTGGATTTCCATCTGCATTTTCACGGTGAATTTAACTTTGTCTGGAATGAAAAGCAAGTTTAATACATCGATAATTACTGGGCGCAAAAGAATTGGGGCTAACAACTTAAACCTGAGTATCCTTCGAGCTTGTTAGTGGCTACCACATTTGATACTTTGTCTCATCAATAAGTAAAGTTAGCATTTGTCGAAAGTCTTCTCCTTTAAATGTAAAAAAAGAAGTTGTAAAACTGGGGACAAGTTGAGTATCCAGATATACCTGTTACCATCTTCTTGAGAAGCAATTTTAATCAGATGAAGGTTGAGTTTCTTGCTTGTGTTAAGTCCAAGTTTTGAAGTAATACTAACCACATTTAATGCTTGCCGGACCGTCGCCCTGAGCCGAGATGAAGAGAAGTTTTCCTCCCAGGGTATAGTGACCGCTGGCATGGATAGGGGCTTCTACGACCAAAGTCATGGTGTTGTCAACGATGTTACGCCTGTTTGCATAAAAAATACACTTATATGAAATTTCGAGTTGATTTTGTTAAGAAATGCCGTGCGGGATATTCATCTTCCATTTCATATGTAGTTTTTTAGCATAAAACATTTTACTCTCTATTCTCTGCAATGCAAATAAAAAAAAGTTTTATAAAAGTTGATTGTATAAGTAAGTATCGTAAGAAATTGTGTCACATGACCAAAGCAACGATATGGTATAAACTTCATAAATAAGAATACTACATTCAAGACCGGTAAGCGAAATAATGCGTCTTGGAAATAAGGTTTTCAAACTATGTCTGAAGTGTCTGCTTATTCAAAAGTTCCACTACTCACTCTAGTTTAACGATTTGAGACTTGGACTGGTCCTGAATTTTGAGGTTTTGGAAGCTGAGTTTCAGTTCATCCTGGTCCGCTTTGATTTCTTCCAGAACCATAGGATCGAGGACTGGCACGTTCAAGGAAGGTATTCCAGCAGCTACTACAGGAACTGCCGCTTGAGCTGATGATATTAGACAGGCGCTGTCGTCCCATTTGCAAGGCGTGATAAAGGGAACTGTTAGAGAAAAAGGACTTAATTAGTATAATGTAATATATCGTTAATAGTAAGTGTTAATACATACAAGTAGTGTATCAAGGTGTAATATTAGATAAACACTGTGTGGTGTGTAACATCACTAGCGAGAGGTTTTCACGACTGTTTAACTACATCCAGGCATTGTATTCATTATCCACCATCTTCGACTTACTACCGAAAGAAAAATTAGAAAACTCTAGATTACCTTAGAAAATTGTTTGATTGAAACTAATTTTATGGCGTTAATATTTCATTTTTAAAATTAAAATAATAAATTCTTACCAGCTCTGCTTCCGGCTACCATGCATCCGACCATAAACAAAACTCTAATAACACCCATCGTGACCTTAATCTTCTGGAGTTTAGTTAATACTGAGCATCTTCCTATTTTCGAGTTTATTTATATGAGCATTTAGATGGTCATAGCGTTTGTTTTTTACCCTAAGCTGCTAAGTGTTCCGTAAAAAAAAGAAAAACGTTAGCGCCGTGTGTCTGTTTGGGCGTGTTTACACAGGCGAATAATATAAAAATAAAGCTGATTATGTACTCTAGATGAGATCAATTTAATTTTACTTTCTTACAAAATACTGTATAAAAGTCCAGTATTTATAGTAGTATATTTTATACACTGCCACCATACATTGATTAAGAAATATAATAAAATTGTAAGAACAACAAAACCAATTCATTATGATGTTGACAATGATTTATTTTACTAGCGACCTCAAATTTTTTTTAGAATTCCCGAAGACTTCAAAAAAATCTTTTGAAAATACACAAAAAAGTAATAAAATCAGCTGAATCTGTTGAGCCATTCTTCAAAGAGAATGTATTTTTCAAATATTTGTATGTATAATTTTTTGAAATGTTCACCTGAACCCACCTTAAATTCTAGAATTAGCCATTACTCTTTTTTGTTGCATTTGTTATAATATTATTATATTAGGGCTTTGCAAACACGTTGGCATTAACATTCAAGTTAATAATATAATCTTTTTTAGTCAAAAAGTGACTCATAGTTGTCAGTCATACCCAAACTTCTAGTAGTTACATCTTTTGCTAAAGTTTTTTTTTCTTTTTGCTCTAGTATATAAAAGATAAATCTTAAAATAGTTTATTTTTTAATATGCCGTTTAAATAGGAATCCAATCTTTCTTAATTTCTTTACAAACAAGTTGAGTTGATTAAGAAATATTTTCATTAGAGTGTTTCAGATGAAAATGAAGATGACAGGATTATTTTCATTATATAGATAAAAGTTGTTTTAAGATGGAAATTCGGTTAGGTTTTTTATTTGTATTGTGTTTGTAAGTATAAAACATATTTAAAAATTATTGTTTCCGTAAAGAAAGGGGAAATATTAGTACATGATAAAAGGAAAATACGAAGTTGTATGCAAGATTTATTTAAATATTTATACATTATGTAAACATAAATAAGCGATAAGGTACCGTTTTAAATAGTAAGTCATATTATATTGTTATGACTCATTGAAAAAAACACATTTTATGATATGAATATGAGGTATAACGTCTTAAATATGTATATATATATATAGTAGGTAACAAACAAACACTATAGAACGAATATACTATCTTATTTATAAGAGTACAAATTAAGTAAACAACTTTTTATTTAACCACTCTCAATCGTTCGTAGATTTCTAAAAGTTTGGTTTTAGCTAAATAGTATTAAAATTCTTTGTAAGGCGCGTTGAACTTATCACAAAAATAATAAAAGTTTTATTTAAAAATATATTCAAAGGTCACCTTTATTTTTTGTGTTTTGCCTTCTTAACGTCGGATTAATAAAACGATAGATACGGGTTGTACGGGTAATATATTTAATTTTTAGGGTTCCGTACCCAAAGGGTAAAAAGGGAACCTATTGCTAAGACTTCGCTGTCCGTCCATCCGTCTGTCAGCGGGCTGTATCTTAAGAACCACTGTAGATATATGAAACTTTAAGATTATGTCCATTTCTGTTGCCGCTACAACGACAAATACTAAACAGATAAAGAAAGCAAAAATTAAAGATGGCTCACACACAAGAAACGTCATTTTTTCGAAATTCTTGATTTGCTTTTGTTTCTTTTATGAAATTATCTTTAAAGTATATAATGTTTAATCTTACAAGGTGTTATTGAACCCACCATTTGTGAGTCTAGCTTACACTTGAGCGATTTTGTTTTGAAATCTAATCTACTTATATGCCTATTATATATTATGGACCAGCAAATTTAATTCTAGTTTTAAATAACAGATTTAAGAAACCTTCGATTTATCAGCTTTCAAGTCTTTCCCTTAACAACTGAGCATATGGCTTTGGGGTTTTTGAGTTATGTAGCCAAAAGAGAGACTCAAGCCTGAAATATACGAGTATCTAGTAAACTAGAACCAACAGTAAAACTGTACAGTTTAAGCAAACATTGATTTACTTACTATTCTTCTTCTTCTAGATAAAAAGACGATTTGAAAACACTTCTTTTAAGTCTATCTAAATAAAAATATTTTGAATTTGAATTTGATATACTCATATAAAATATATACTTAGGTATATAAATTAACACTAAGTCAATTAGGCACTTATCAAAGTTCCCTACTTTAGCATTACAAAGGTTTTTAATTAAATTAATGATAAAAACTAGAATATAAATGAAAATCTTGTAATATATTCTGTTTTTAAGTAAAGCTTTTTGAAGTGAATGCTTATATTTTATTTAAAGAGTATTTCTTTAATTTTTTCATCACGATGGACAGGCATAAATATTTAACAAATTTTAAGTAACGCTACATTTTACGGTGGTTTTTAGATAGTTTTTGCTCCAATTGAAAACCAAGTCACTTGAAAAATAACATCCTCATTACGAAAGCCATGTAAAATATTGTTGAGTTCCTCCCATTGAACATTTTTCAATTTAATATTACTGCTATCAAAAGAATGTCGTATTAAGTGGTTCATGTTTTTTTAATAAAATAAAACCGACTCCAAAAACGTGCACTAAAAAGTATTAAATAACTTTTGCAATTGATAGGCTGGTTACAATGGAATTAGCAAAAAGGTAAGAGACTGGGTAAATATTTATGTTGTATTTTTATTGGTACAAAGAATATGTGCATGTGTTTTAATGTCAACTAGCTATATCTATTACAATTTAATAGAAAAGTTGTTAAATTATACCTAGGTGCGTTTGCATAAAACCTGTTTTTTTTTTTTCCCAAATCAGTTCAACACACAGCAAACAATAGAGAGACATTTAAAAATACAGACTACCTCCTCCTTTTTTTAATTCGGTTAAAAACAAAATATAAACTCATTTTGAGATACAGAACAGTTAGGTAAAAAGGTCGTTTAAAGCATTCTTAGAAGATTTCATTTTTAATTTAAAGTAAAGCAATTCGCCTTGTATGATAAGTGTAAAATAAGCGAATTGCAAATGTTGACATTTGAATGTGTTGACATAAGCAGAAAAAAATCAAATTCGGCACAAAGCGGTCTATTTTTACCATACAGAGCTATTTAAAAACTTGAAAACTCATCAGAATCGAACTTGGGACCTCCCATCTTGAATTTATATTAGGAGCACTGCATCAATTTAATCAGTGATCATCAATAAATCATGGCCAATTAATACACTTAGGACGTTTTCGTTCGGGTCTGCATATTTAAAGCTGTGGCAGTCTCTCAGAGAAGTCTATTGTTCTAAATAAAGCTGGTAAATATTTACTGCAAGGCTTAGAGCCAGGGTGACCTGCCAGGTCGAATTTTATAATGGTTACTGACCCTCATTAGAGTCTTGGACTGAAGTAGGTGTGCCTTGACAAGGTCACCTCGACCTAACTTCAACCATCTAAACTGTAAAGCTTTGGGTTTTAAAATATTTGTTTTATGTTTTAAACTTGTACTTTTCGAGTTTGATTTGTGTTTTGTTTGTTTTTCACGTTTTTTTTATTTGTCTTTTTGTAACAAAACTAAAAGAGCAACCTCATAAGAAACTTTTGCAGGAAATAAATTATATAATATATATCTATATAAAAGCTAAGAACCTAACTCGCTATAAGAAGTAAATGTAAAAATTGTCAGATACATAGGTCGTGAATTCAGACATCCTAGTAAACAGACTTACAACTGGACTAGTGAAGCTAGACCTGCTTTATCCCTACACTGATATAACCTTCCTACAATGTTACATGGAGACCAGGTAGTGAGGGTTCAAGATAAAATTGTCAGGCACAATTTCATTGTGGGTCGGTAGCACGTTCCGCACACAAGATCCGACGTTTCGATGAGCTAAGGCAATGGTGCTCAAACCTTTGTAGCGACCTTGTTTGTTATATCCTAGCTTATATTTACAGTTGAAGTTCCGTACTAAAGTTTTTGTAGATAATTTGTCATGTGCAATTGTCCATTCGAGGAACGAGAGTGACTTAGGGGGCAACTCTGGCAAAAAAAACTGATTAAAACAAGAATCAGAATCTACTACACAGAATTTTAAAAGAAGGAAGTCGAGCAATGAAACATAAAATCATAATATAACAACCAATAATAATCACCACATCACGACACACACATTGACTCTGACCCTGCAGTAAGAACTTGTCTCGTAGGCACTAAGCAACGATATGTTATATACTACATAGTTTTTAATATTACATCCAAGACCGGTAAGCGAAACAATGCGTCTTGCAAATAACACAAAGTCTCGCCCCCGCCGGGATTCGAACCCGGAACCTTTAGAGTAGCAGTCGGCTGTTTACACTACTGCGTCACCTAGGTCGTCAAAATGTTCTCGAGAAGCCTACATCTAGATTTATTACCGGTAATCCCGGCCACGGATCAGTTTCTTTGTGCCCGATATACCCCCAAAGCCGGACAGTAGTACATTTAAATGCTAGTAATTTTTAAGAATTTTACTTAGGTAAGAATTACGTTCTACCGTTTGAGGCTATGCAATAATTAAAATACAACAAAGTCTAAATTTGCTTGATAAACCCTACAATTTTACTTTGACGCAGTGACAGGTGACCAGCAAATATATTATACATTTAAAGGTCTGTTAATAGATCGAAGGTACTCTACTGTATTATACTTCCAAAGCGTGGTTGCATAGTTTGATTACCATTGGCTTCTAAATCCAGTTATTCAATCAAATCAGCTCGGCTGTTGATGAAATTTTTCGGAATTTGTCATGTCAATCCGTTCAACTGAGATTGGTTGATGCAAATGGAATTTAGAACGCTTCGCACTGCAGTATTGATTTCAACTTTGCTCATATCTAGTCTATGATTTTGCTCATCATACTTCTTTTTTGCTTAGTTTTACGATTCGCACTGCTAAGAATTTGAACTTACACGCGGATGTATCCCGTAAGCTTTGCAATTAGGACCTCTTCAAGTCGTTTGTAAAAGGCATTTTCTTGTTCATGTAAGCATGCCATACCGTCACTTACCAGGCGAGATTAAGCTTTATGTAATGCTTAACTAGTAAAAATAAGGATAAAAACACATTGGCAAATGAAATCATGTTTTATTTGCGAACTCTTTGATATATTTATATTAATTCAAATATGGGAAATACCAAACTTTCGACTTAACGTTTAAATATATATGGTATAATATATATTCATCAAAATTTCTCGGATGCAATTATTTAAAATTTCTCGAAAGCTATTAATCAAAACAACATTCTTCATAATTCAGTATTCTATTCTTCATAAGAAGGAACTTTACATGTCTTTTGGCACAGTGCGGTGAGACTGTTCGAAATAACACTTTAATATTTAACACGAAATACACTTATATTTGCACTGGGTGAAGTTAGTTCGAAGGTAACATCATCCATCTTGTGCAGGAAGGGAGCAGGGATGCAATCAGGAAGTTTATTTTTAGAGCAAAAATTGTTATTCTTTACAATATATTCATATAGGGGGAAGGTACTGCGGAAACTTCCTTATTTGAAAAAATCAAAACTAAAGAAGATGTCATTAAAAATTTTATAACATGTAGTGGTTCATTTTGGTATTTTTTTCAAAGCTTTTTGTAAATGATATCTCGAAGTTGGTTTCAGCTCTGGCCAATACATTGCGAGAGTCGAAATTTGATGTTTTGCTCCAATTTCTTCACCATTTCTTGTCGATAGGAGCAAAAAATTTTTTCTTCAGCTGATTTTTGGATGACTGGTATACTATAAATCAAGAATTTAAGATATTCCCATAAGAAATATAACAGGGTACTTATCTTGGCGAGCGCGCTGACGACTCCGAAACAGTTCTTAAAGAGATATGTATACACTATATGTATACTATTTATGTCTTTGTACGAAATTATAGCTTTAATAGTTTTATTTATGATTTTTTCAAAGAAGAAAGATTCCGCGCGACTCCCTTAACAAACGCATAGATATTAAAGCAAAAAGACTATGTCACCTATTTAAAGCGCTAGTCATGTTGCCCTGGATTCACTAGGGTCATAGGGTAGATTTAATTATAACATGTTTTCTTCTTTTCTTTATTCATTTCAGTACTGTCGATTCAGCGACATAGCTGTGAAATAGGGTTTTGCAGCGTTAATATTATATAGGAATTTAATTGCAGCCTTTAGTTAAAAGCAGCCGTGTCAACCTTTTTGGTTGCGGGCCGCAAGCAAAGCATATAATTTATTATGAAAACGACTGAATTTAAAGCATTTCTTGATGACGTAACTTGTACTGAACAATATTTTATTTCAAAATTTTCTCTTCCCGCAAATGTTAAAAAGGTTGATAGTAAATATATAACTCCAGATGGGCCAATCTCAAAGGTCCCGCGGGCCGCATGAGGATCTTAGGCCGCAGGTTGTGGATCGCTAGTTTAAAGTTAAAAAAATAAGCATGACAAATTAAATTTATACTCTATCAATAAGTTTTTGTCCCATGTGCTGCTACTCTATCCTAAAATCATTAAATATTTGTAGGTAAGAGACTGTGTTCTTATTTTTCATAAAAGAAGCGACAGTCCGGACCTGTAATGCATCTATTTCATACAAAATTCATAGCCATGCTCAAAGCATCTTCTAGGAAGTTAGTTTCGATACTTAATGGTGTCCTTTGAATTAAGATCTCGTGCCACTGCAGGCTAAGAAGGTATACTTAATTAATATTATATGTATATTTATAAATGAAAATGATCGTAAAGATGACTTTTCATATGCTTGTGTTTACGAACTTATAATAAATCCATAATAAATCCCTCGAGAGGGGTAGGCAGAGGTGTTACACACCGCATTTCGCATGTTTATGTTGAGTCCCAGTGTGACTGGTTGCGAATCTATCGCCACTACCCGGGTACGATGCGGAACATAGAAACTACAACCAATGGTAACCCCTCGACCTGTCGGGTCCGGTCCGGTCGGTCGGCTGACTAAGGCACGTAACAAACTGAGTTACCACTTCCTCTATACTTGAAATATACTATCCAATAAATGTTTGTAAATAGCAAAAAAAAAATATCAATCTTAATATTACCGATTCATTCCAATCTTTGTATGTTTCCAAAAAATATTGTATGTACATACTCATATAAAAAAGTATCTAAGTATATCGATTTGTCTGTTCCGTTTTCGCGCCTAGACCGTTGATCAGATTTCCATAAAATTTGGCAAGGACATAAATTGTGTCCTAGGGAAGTATATAGAAGGAATAAAGAAAATGTACATTTCGAGTCAGTAACAATAATAATCAAATTTTTAGGAGGACGAAGTAGAAGGCCGTTTGGTTTTGCCTTAATCTTGCAAAGAAACCAGGTCAAAATGTCAATATGACAGAGGGCTTAAGGTGCCTTCAAGCTCTCAACAACTACAAAAGTTTGTTGCCAACTGGATTCGAACTTTCTACCCCAGGTCCCAGCTTAGCAATCTAGTTATTTCCAACAGCGTTGTCAGGATTTCTAAGTATCCAGGTATTACCGGTCTACTGTCAAAACCCGTGGAGCCAGTTCTCATTATTTATTATTAAAAGTATTCTTATAATTCGTTAAACATTTAAATGATATGCTGTACTTTCTGTCAGATCATCACCTAACGTCAGGTGGTATCTCAAATGCTTGCCGATCAAAGAGAAAAAAGTATGTTGTAGGAATTTCGAAACTCTTTTTTAATTCTATGAAAAAGCAAAGCCCAATGGAAATGTACAGTTCACATTCATTATTTAAAACAGAGCACGGGGTCGTTTGTTCTAAACCTACTATTGTTACTGGATCCTACAGCAAAAATCAGTGTAGATATATTGCTTGCGATACTGCAACGTGATGCATCGGCGTTTTCCGTCCACCGTGATTAACCAGAAAGGTTATTTAGAAAAAACTTCATTCTTCTTTCAGTTTGGATAATTGCTATGAAAACTGGTCCATACAAATTGTCAATCTACTTTTAAATTTAGAGAAACTGGGGTCTTTCGAAAAGTAACTAAGCATTTTCGAGATATTTCTATGCCCTATCTTCGATCACATTGCTGCTTAAAATAAGGTAATATTATGGACAAATGCTTGCATATCTTATATGAAAAAAACTAAAGAGAATCACATACATAATCAATCTATCGAATTCAATAGAGTTTCTTTAATATAAATTCTATTTCAATAGCTATCACCAGTATCAAACAAAGAAAGAACACTTCATAAGTTCTGTAGTAAACCTTTGTGTCTATTATACGAAATGGTTGTAGTGGGCAGGTTGGTTAAATGACAAATGAAGATCGGCAACACAAATTGGGATAGGTAACCCGCAATATAGCATTTGATGAGCTTTCAATTGATGAGAGAAGGTTCGAATAGATAGTTTTAAGGGTCCTACTTTTCTGGAACCCTGGACCTGGAATGAACATCTATTGTCTAGTACTCATGATTAAGTTAAAAAAAATGCAATTTGTGTGAATTGCTGCAGTAATTTAATTTTTTTTACCTGAGTGATTTTCACCAAAGAGACTTGAAAAGCATTTATCGACATTTCGCTGTATTCCTGTGAGTAAGGTGGTGTTTTTAGGGTTTGTCAGTAGTGAGGTCAGTAAAATCCTACAGCATTGGAAGCGCTTAAAGGCAAAGCTGTCGCTTACTACCGGACGGACCATTTGTTTTTTGCCACATTAGTTGTTTACTTGTAAATATAATAGGCTGCACGCACGTCTGAGTTATTTCATAGTCTATGTCGTTGCAAATGTATGCAAATGTGCCGGACGTAAGTCGATAATCGCTACTGACCTGCCCTGCATAATGCGGGCTTTAAATAATTAAAACACTCAAATTACTGAACGCTCCAGTAGGGTCTAGGTACAAAATGTTGCCCAACAATTAAAATCATAAATTTTTATGCGAAAATGAATCACTTCGGTTCAACGCGTTAAGTGATTGCGTACGCCATTGTAAACATGTATTTCATGTTGATGATTATTTCATTAACTTCATACTCGTAAATAATGTGTGATGTAGATTTATATTTTTGCAAGTTAAAGTAAAAAAGCTTTTACTTATGCAGTTATTGTTTGATAGTGTTTACGAATAATTAACTCGTTTGGTTAGTATTCAAACTAGGATTAAACTTTTTTTGCTCAAGCTCCCTCAGGAGAAAACCTAAGAGGTAAAGACAGATTCCAATGGAAATTCATCCGAGACTGTTTGAGTGTGGGAACATAATAATTTAGCGGAGCGTAGCCAACTTCGCAACTACGGTATCAGCTAAAAGCTACGGTTACAATAGTGCAAGTAATATGAATGCAAGTCACGTGCCACTATTGAATATCCGTCACTGCATCTGTGCCACGCTTCAGCGACTTTTGTGCTACGTCAACAATGTCGTAATATTGTAGTCGACTCGTAGTCGAGTCGCCCGTTGTAGCCGAGTCTTGAGAATCTATTAAGGGAGAGGTAGTATTAAACTTAATTTGCATTACACTGATTTGTGTATTTTAAGACTAGCTTACGTTGACTTTGGCTTAGCCAATCTAAATTTATTTATCTTATTTATTATGGTTATATCTCTGCTAGACAATATAAATATAGTTAATTTGATAGTGCGTCTGACAGTTCGTGCTATTTTTTATAACATTTAAAAAAACAAATAATTTAGAGGACCAACTTTGATGTTAGTAGGTATTGAGGCAAAATCTCTAATTTCGTTTTAAAAATAAAATTAGATAGGTCACTTTAATTAACAAAGTAGAACACGTTTGCTATCAAAAAGGCATTATATTGGATTTGTGATAATAGACAGGTATAGAAGCTAGTTTGGACTGGGAGCCAATCCTATAAAAACATATGAAAGCACGCTCTTCTGTTGGTACAGATTTTGCAAATAAATGAAAGCGTATATTCGAAATATTTTCCTATGAATATTCCACTGTTTTCAAATAAACACGAGTTAACTACACAACACACGCATAAATTAGTAATGTATTTTAGTTTAGATTATTGTTCGTACCAGCATTTTTTGTTTTCCATTGGTATTTTTAATAAATGAAATAATAGTTGATTGCTGTTTGTTGTATATTCCTGGCGGATGTTATACAAAAATATTTCTATGTTTGAGAATCTGTCTTACTTAAAGTTGAATATCATTTTGTAATTGCGATATTTAACGATTTTAATGTTAGTAAAAGATTACCTTCCTTTTTTAACCGTGGTCGGGTAAAAATGGTTAAGGAGTTATAAAAATGTAGTTGAAGTCACGTACAACCGCTACCGAGAATGAAACAGTCTTAGAAAAAAATGGTAATCGCTTTTATTACCTTTATTACTATGTTCCAACTTTGTAATAGGATTTCACGTCTAGGTTAGTTTGAAAGGAATGTTGCTGTAAAAGAAAATGCTAACTGCATGTTTGAAGTACTTATAACGAGTTCAAGAAATAGGCCTATCTAAAGAAGAAATTATTACGGTATTCTGATGCAACTCTTTTAAACATGTCTATTTCTATTTCCATGAGGACCTGGTAACTTAGTTTGTTACGTGGTTTGGTATCCGACCGACCGACCGACCCGACCCGACAGATCGAGGGTTCAAGTCTCAGGTTAAAGCTGCCATGTTCCTCACTGTGCCCGGATAGTGGCGACAGAAGCTTTCATACTTCTACTCAACATAAACATGCGAAATGTGGAGTGTGCCAACTCCTCTCGAGGTTATCGTCGAGCGAGCGTAAGTTTATGATATGTTATATTTCTATTATAATCCTATATCGAAGTTGAAATCAAAAGCTCTTACGCAAACATTTTTATGCAACGTGTAAATTTTTTTTTAATAATGTGATCCATTTTTCTAAGATCGTAGACTTTGGACCAGGTTGTGGTTTGCAACGATGTAGCTGATGTTGGAGCATTCTTCCCTGTAAAAGCTTTTTAACTCAGACATTAATACTTGATCGTGCCGTTACCGGACGCATGTGAAAAGTCTTAGTCCTTAGCAGTGAGAATATCAAAACCTGACACAAAGTCGTTACCATATTTTTCAGGCCGTCAAAAGAAAAAATATATAATGGTAAAACCTTTCGCTTATAAATGACATCAAATATTGATTTATTTTCAGCGTTGTGAATGAACGAATTTCCCTTTTTGTTGTAAAAAGAAATCAAACCGTGTATAGGGACAAAGGCTCATGTACTGAATTTTACTGCGTGACATAAGGCGGTTTGCTAGACAACGTAACGTGGTAACTTGTAATTGTATCGTCAGTTAACATTTTCAAGCTTTGTGAATCGAATGATGACGATCTATCCTATGGTGTTGTAATTGTTGTTTGCCATTTCATAAATACGACAACTACATTATGTTACTCCTGGCACCCATAAATAAATACTTTTCTACAAGAAACATTAGGAAATTTTAAATAACTTGCCTGCATTGATGATGGATATTGTCTGGCACATGTCTTTATCTGCCATTTGGTAATAATCACTTGAACTAAAATTATTCAATCAAATATTTAGTTTTACTTTAACGTATAAACCCACAAAAACAAAAGCAAAGTTCTCATTCAAAAGTAATTAGGTACTCTTTTCCTACTTTAATTAATGAGGTAAAGAAAATGTTGGTCATTTGCCACGTTATTTCCTTTGTTTGTGTCTGTTCGGGTCATAAATATCCCTTTGATTCTGATGGGATCGAATGTGTCCCAATCTCTTTTAGGGATCCAAATTTATAAAATGTCTTCTCACAATTTGATGAAATTATTATGGGTACCTGTTTTCTAGTGTTTTATTAAAATTAAAATTAAAATTTAATTTAAAAAGTATATGTTACTGACATGCACAGAGAAATTTTATCAACTATGTAATTTTGAAAAGTACAAGGTATATTAGATTTTTTTGTTCAGAATGTAATTTGTTATCCTTTTTTTCAATTCGATTCTCAAATGTTTGCACTTGATTGGATTCTCTTCTTGATTAGGAAATCTAGCTTTAAATCAAAATTTTCATCAATCTTTCTAAACGCAATTCATTCTTTAACTGAATATGAGTCATATAAAGACACTTATCCTGATTGGTTATACATTATGACGATTCAAATTTATAAAGTAAATACAAGCTAAAGGGTGTATATTGATCTCTTGAAAGCATAACCCGTGGCTTATAAACACTGCGTCTGTTTTTCTACCCTCCAGCTAATATAATGCCTCTATTTATGTACAGTACAGTATTAACAGAGTGCACGCTCGTAACTTAGCAATTTATCAAAACTAAACTAGAACTCACTTAGGTACATTACCTAATTAATTCTTGGTCGAATTACCATTTCAATTGTTTCTCTAAATATAAATAAGTATAGGAATATGTTATGGGAATTGCCACGGAAGGACTAGAATTGAGACAAACACAGTTTTCTTTTGATTTACGTATAGTGGTGTTTTCAAATATTTTATCTAATACTTAACTATGTGTGTGTGTGTAGTGTATCTCGGCTTGACTGTACGTCATTATATAGAAGTGCACTCATATCTAGTCTTGCAGTACGCATTATAATTATTCGGTGCTTTTCACTTTCCTGTGTTTAACTTGCAGAGGGGTTTATGTTAAAATATTCTTTTGAATGCGTTCGAGGACTTTTTTCGTAGCTAAAGGTAGGGGTAGGGGTGGTATTTTGTAGGTATGAATTATTCTTTGGCGTAGTTTTTACAATTTATTTTCTGTGGTACAGTCGAGACCATCAAGCTGATTGCTTAGTTAGACTTGTATTAAAAAAAAATCTTATTTGAATAACGTGCGATTGAATATCAAAATGGTTTCTAGTATTCACATTTTACAGTTCAGTTAATTCAATTTAAATCAGTACAATACCAATTTATTGCATAGTAGTATATAAAAATCAAAACATAACTAAAACGTTATTAAACATCCCAATAAAATTATAATGTAAATCCTTTCTTTTACTGCGTCGTTAAAATTCTATGTGTTCAAGATGTTCAGAACAGAATAAGTTTCCAGTCGTAGGATAATTCGATGCCTTCTTAGAGTAAGTTGGGACTTGATGGATAGAATATTCATGGTACAGTTCGAACAAGTTGGTACATCGTTTAATTACGGCCCCACTACCAGCTACGGAACTTTCACTCTGATCACCTTTACCTCTTTATATCAGAGAGATACACCAAAACAATTGTAAGGCCACACTTTAAAAGCTCATTTTCCAGTGACACAGGTACCAAGGAAAGCTGTGTGGCAATCCCACTGTGAAACTTTAATTCGCACCGTCGTGTACAAATGTAAATTAAATTGTATTGTGATGTAGGTACATAGTACTTAATGAATAGTTTGCAGTGTTTTGCGGAAAATATTGCGTGAAAACAAAGTGATTTCAGTATTTTAGGCGTCGAGCTCTTTGGGGACCTTCGTAACTGATGCATAAATACTTTTTAATTATTTATTCTATTTTTAATTAACCTCATGTTTGGTTAAACGTAATTTACTTGGCTTCTATACGTTTATAATTAAGTGTATTATATTTTTGTTGTTTATCATTTTTCTACCATTAAACTGCATCATCGATTATTATAATTAAATATAACAGTTGTAGTTTTCATAGACTTATCTTTTGAGTATGCAATCAAATTAAAACAATTCAACTTTTTAAAAGAGAAATATATGATATTTATATTCAGAACATTTTTTCATAAATCTGACAGCTGTTCGCCACGAAAATTTATGGAATAAAATATAACATTTTAAGATAGAAACCACCTTTATGTAATAGACGTTTCAGTATTTTACCACAAGACGTTACTCAAGCGAAATAAAGGCTACCGCAAACAATGTACAAATATCACTAGTACTTGTCTAAAGGTCCAGGAATGTTTTCCACGTGAATAGGTTTCCTTGTAAATCCTGCGTTTGAGAATTTGATGTTTCTTCTTTTATGAGGCTTGCATTTAAAGCCGTTGCTGTTCATTTCCACTATTTTCTCACGGGAGTATAGAAGAGGTTAGAATAAGCAATACTTGCGAAGACGGTAGGGGACAATTATTTATTTAAACAACAACATTATTATGTATTTAGTGATGTAAACAGGCGATTGCTACGCTAGGTTCCCGGTACGAATCCCGGCGGAGTCGGAACTTTTTGTCATTTGCAAGATGCATTGTTTTGCATACCAGTCTTGGATTGTATTCTTATCTATGTAGCTTATACAATGTATTTGCTCAGTGCCTGCGTTACAAGTCTATATATCAGTGCAGGGCTGAGTTAATTTACATATGTGTAGTGATGTGATTTTTATTATAATTTATTGAATTTAATAAAAACGGCAACAAACTAAATCAATTTAGACTGACATGAGTTAAGTTTAGTTAGAAATTAATTAATTTAATTATGAAAATCCAAATCTACAGCTCCTTAAGCTGATATACATGTTGCGGTATACCTATAATAATAAACAAAATAAACATTCTTGGCAATAATGGAATTATTTTATATTTATTCATTGAAATTAAATTAAATTTAAAGCCTTTCAAAAACAAATAAATAAGTGGTTACGTTCTGCTACACAAAATTTTATTTTGATGTCTGTAAATTGCTTTAGATTAAAACGTTATCTATTAATAAATAAATAAGTTAACCAATAGCATTCCAGTATTGTGGTTACTACTGTTTGGTATTGTAACGTGGCAAGAAGCATCTAGAATGCGCATTGTGAAGTTGCGGACCTAATTGTGTGAACTACAGGTCATTTCATGTAATAGTACATGAAATACTCCGGTTGCAGTACGGCTCTTTACTAAATAACCTTGACAAATCGGTACCTACAAGATACCAGTTTAATCTTTAAGGAATGAGCTAAACATTCACTTTTAATGAAAAATCACTTGATTAAAGCTGGCTGAGAGAATTTTTATAATTTCTTCGTAATTAAGTGGGAAAATATGTGGGCTCCTATAATTGCAAGTTGAACTGGCGGTTTACGTAGATAAAACACACATATATTGCAGGACCCTTGCAAATACCACGCATACTCGAATATACCAGTATAAAATCCGACAAAACCACGTCTCTACAGTTCTGGCGCTAGTGGTTTCAGAACATGGGGAAATTATATAGTCGAAGAGTAATTCTTGGATGAACCACCAGGAGATATGTCCAAGTGGTAGATTTACCGGGACGACTTTTAATTACGGACGTAATTGCACTGGCGAAAATTACGCCATCTAGCGCAATTGTACGAAATGACATAAAATGTTATTAAATACTTATTATTTCGCTATTTCCTGTCCGTGCTTCACGTGAGAGCTTTGGAATTTCGTCAGTGTGGGATACAAGCTAATTACCAAGTATAATGTTGTTTTTATTTCCTTCTTTACCAATAACACGAAGTTATAAAAGAAATATGAAAGGATCATTATTGTTAGGTATTAGAAACTATTGAATTAGAAACTGTTGAAGTAATTAATTGCCGCAAAGGAAAATGTTTAGTAATGCATCCTAAGTTTTTAATAATTATTTTTATAGTATTTAAGTGAGATTTTCTACTTAATTCTACCAAAATTATTCTTGACTTGTAGCTAAAGATATGTTTCAATTAAATTTCTGTATTAAATTTAATGACTTTGGAGATACATTGAATGTTTTCGCTTATTTTTGCTTTAACGGTTTATGATATCATTAATTACAGTAGCGAATGTCTGAAAGTACTGAGAGTTAAATAATTAAATAAACATTTTAACAAATGTGATGCCCTTCAACATTTGTGGCTACAAACGTAATGGATGACCGCCTATATTCATTAATCAGGCTACGTTCAAATACATTTGTGTTACAAATATCTTTTAGAGCAAACTTATATTTGAGTATTCCTTAATTTATTGTCAATTACAATTTTTTGCGTCTTTGTTAGATTTATACAATTGATTTTTACGGTTTACTAACACTTACTCGTATCAGTGATGCCGGCGGCATGGCACAGTTCCGGCACAGTGCCGAACGTAGAGATATGATTATTCTTTCATACATTCTCTATGAACGCATTCAGACATGTCAGTGTCAGTGACGACGCAGTGATTTATGAGTATTTATGAAAAAAAATTGGTACTGTGCCGTCACTGTGACTTCACAAATTTGTGTGAATGACATATAATGAAAGATTAAATGTCATATTTTACACGAGTAATTAACATACTTCATTATTTTTATTATTAAGACCTCATAGTTATTTAGTCTGCATACCAAAAAAAGGGCATCAAGAAGATAAAAGTAATCACATGAAATAAAACAAGAAAATGCGTTAATTTATTGTTTACACATTGAAGAACATAATTTACCAATCATATAAAAAATAACGAAAATATTCATCAAACAGTTTTGAAAAATACAAAGAAAAAAACCATATCAAAAATCAATCAGTGTTACAACATCGTTGTTAATGCAGTTTAGCCACTGAAAATAAGCTATAAAAGTTTTTAATAACAAGGCAGAAGTCGTTTTACGGAGTCTATTGTATTGATTGATCGTGGGCGGGCAGAACATAGAGTATAATCAAACAGAAAGTACGTGAATGTGTATGTTTGAAAATAATGATGGTGTTGAGCGGATTTGTGCCATCTTTATATTTGTTGTATTATGTGCAGTGTTAAAAGAAATATAAAGAATTGTTATGGAAAAGACACTGACAATAATATGAAAAGTTTCGAGTATTAATAAAATTAAATTGGTTTAATGATATGAAACAAAGTCCGCCTTTTTATATTTTCTAGCTCGTTTTTACTTTCAAAAAATTGATCTTGTTTCAAGCTATGTTAAAAATTTAATTTTGTACATGAACTAGTCTAGTTATTCTTTGGCGAGTCTAAATTGAAGTGATGTTATCTTCAGTACGGCATGTAATGACTGGTTTTGAAGAACCATTTTTATCTAAAAGTACTTTCGATGAAGCCGTAAACGCTCGTGCCGTGGCAAAATGTTAAATGGATTTCGGTTTAATGAAAAAGAACTCATCGATTTGTTTACCTACTTCTAGTTGACTGTTGACTAGATTGCTTTGTACGAGTAAGTGTTATGTTATCATTTTTCGATTACTTTAAATAATATTAAAATGGTTGATCTCGTCTAAATTTCAATGTTATTAAACTTATTGTCGTCTTTATAAAACTTTTCGATATTATCTAAATTCTTTGATTATGTTTGACTAAATTGAATCTTAAAATAGTTGCGGTTTGTGTAGTTCTACATACTAGCTCGGTTAACTCCCTCGAGAGAGGTTGGTAGAGGTGCTTGCTACACATCGATTTTCACATGTTTATGTTGAGTCCCAGTGTGACAGGTTGTGAATCTGTCGCCATTATCCGGACACATTGAGAAACATGGCAACTACAATTTATGGCAACTCGAGACTCGAACCCTCGATCTGTCGGGTCGGGTCGGTCGGTTATCTAAGGCACGTAACAAACTGAGCTACCACGTCCTTATATCTAAAAATATGATTTTGTTACATTTATTTAGCTTGAGAATCTCTTTGTTCGACTACCGGTAAAGGTATTATTTCGTTATACAGCATTTAATTCTTGCAAATTGTACAATATGATTGAAATGCAAATGCGCAAAGAAAAGTTTATTTCGCTGGATCTGAGACGTAACGAGCCAACAAAGCTGTTGCGGAACCAAGCTATTCGAAGCGATGCAAGCTATAAGCACCATTATTTAATATCACATGATAATATCTGTATAGTAAAAGCAGCAGTATTAGTACGTTATGAATATCGAAGTATCAAGCTACTTATTTACAAATAAAAGCATTATTTATTTGCAAGAAGTGTGTTGCGTTATAGGTGTGTTTTAATTTTTAAGTTGTTAATATATAAGTACGACAACCTATACATTTCAAAAATCAGAGTAATTTATAACCTTGTTTTACATATTTATTAAGGAAAATGAACGGTATATAAAAAAGTTGCGTCGGTATATGCAGTGGCTTGAATAGAAATGATTTGCTTTTGCGTCTATTCTGATTACATTGCAATTTTTTGGATCCTGTCTTATTGAGTCCAGCCCTTTTAAACAAATTTTTTTTCCGCAAGCGATAACGGCAATATAAAATAAATTGTATTGAAATAACATTGCAATGACTTAACTCGAGCGCGAGGAAATGCAATTTCAATATCTATAAATTTTCTGGTGGCGTTAACGCTTGCAGGACATTGAATTTGTCAATGGGGGGCAGGACTACTTCGGTTTTAAAGTGAGTACTAGAACAAAAATGCATAGGTACTTTTTAGCGATAAACTGCGTCTTGTAATGACATTTGACATTTTAGCATGGTATAAATGTGGTTTAATACTAGTAATTTTTAGTCCATGTTATATAATATGATTACAGTTCTGATTCGTTTTCTACACGTCAGATGCATTAGATTAATATGGCGACTTATAGTAGCGATTTTAATTCCTCATCTATGGCGAAAAGAGGCACTTAAGATTAAAATAAATTCGTCAGCGGCGAAAGAAGATGACGAACCCATAGAACTGCCAATTCTGATGACTGTAGCAAACATAGTACGCCTACTGAATGGCTAGTTCTTCTAAATTGTACTGCACAAAATACTTATAATATTAAACTATTCTATGTATTAAGTTCCTCCGTAACATTAACTAACCTTATAGGATTTTGACGGCTTTTGGGTTGATCTTCCGTCTGTGCAAGCGTTTATTCGTTACGATAACTGTTTACCATCTCTACATTAAGTTAGTATAGTGGTCTTACAAAAGCGCTTCACGCTTAAAGTTAGCCGTTTGAACCGCACGTAAAAGGCTGAGTGATCCCGCAAACTGAAGGCAGGCTTCAGGCACACCGTTGCTTGCTACCGACTAAGCGCTTTATCGCTAACTCTCAGCGAACGCTTGCGATTCTGCTACATTCGTATAATCTAACTCAGGTAGATTCATTTCTGTACGTTTTGCTTTTAAAATAAACAAAATATTGTAATACTTATTCATGAGTATTAGGATTTTATACATTTTGAACTGAAAAAAACATAATTATGTCTGTGTTTCTACCGTTTACATAAACGGTACCAGTACTGTTTGCTCATGAAACATATGACGATGAAATTCGTAATACATAAAGGCTGCACATCCGCAAAGTTGTCGAAATATTTGGATTCCATTTCGTGTTGCGGTCAGAACAGTTTGTGCTTTCAAAACGAATCACACTGGAAATAGCATAAAAGGATTAACATCATAATAAAACATTTCCCGTACACATTACGCCGCGAATAAAGCTCACCGCACTCTGTAATAATGACGTCGACATCAAAATATCCCGGACTTTTCCTATTATACCCAGTTTCGCGGTTGCACTGCAACACTCGTCCAGATTTACGATAGCTGTCATAGTAAAATTAAGTTATTAATTTAAAAAAAGGACTTTTAATTCAATCTCGTTTGTATACGATGTCACTGAAATATCCGATCATTGAATAAAGAAATAATTATAATAAAATATATTTATTTCGATTTTTTGCCTTAGTTGATAATAAAAATCTTAAATCTAAGTAAGTAGATATTAAACATGTTTAAAAGAGATGTAGATTTCAAGAACTAGAAATGAATTGTTCAGTAGCGTTTCTCTTCCAGAAAGTTTTCTAAGAAATAATGATTATTTGTGATTGGCAAAAATTATTCAAAATTACAAATGGTTTTAATTCCAAACAAAAAAATTATAAACCTCTCTTTTCCCTCCTCCTCTCCCCTCCTCTTTCCTTTCCTATAGATAAACATACATGAATATATAAAGAACATCCTCGATCCCCGCCAAAATACTCAAAACCGTGTGTCAGTTTGAGACCCGATTCCCGAACCCGGAACCTCGTGTATTACAGCCAGCGGATAAGATCTTTGCTCTACGGGGACTATAAACTGTAGGAAGGATTTGACTGTTTAAAAATATTAGAACATTTTACTGGAATAGTCTAAATTAGTAGAATAAATAAGATCTACGAGCGAGATTTTTGGCTACCTAATGAGGAGAGATCATCTTGAGGTCGGTTGGTACGACCCTCCTTTTTATTTCTGCTGCTGTGTTTCGGTTCGAAGAATTGGAGATCCACTGTAATTACCGGCACGAGAGGTATAACATCTTTACCTTACATAGCTAACGCATAGAGGGTACTCTTGGCGTTCCACACATCTCTTAAGGGAGTCCCCTTTAATTTTATTTTATTATGTTTTAGAAATTGTTATAATGGCAACAGAAATAGAAACCCATTCTCTGAAAATTTCATGACTCTAGCTAAATATTATGGTTCATTAGATACAGCCTGTTGATAGACAGACGGAAAGACGGACGGACGGACTGAGGCTTGGTAATTGATCCCGTTTATTACCCTTTGGATACCCTAAAAATGGTACGAGTTGAATGCCGAATACACGTAGCAGCAGCAGACGACGCGGCGTGTCGCAGGCGGTACGACGGGTTATTCTTAAAGCTGTACACGTTAGTTTGTTGTTGTAAAGAATTAGGTAATATATATATTTATTTGATTATATATGTTTGTTGTAGCAGTTATTAAGCCTAGGTCCAAGCCTTCTGGTATATTCCATTTGAGACAATAACTATGGATCAATTCTAACCCAGTTAACAGGTCAGCTGTTTACGATGCATAGAACTAGCTTCATAATGTACGTCACTGTAGTCACGATTCGGATTGGGGTGAAGCATTTTGGACGAGAAGATGTCGCCTGCTTTTCCAAAATTTGACGGTTTTTTCAAAATAGTGGACTTGCATTAGATTGATTCTTTATTTCAAAACCAGTCCTGAGTCAGTTTCAATTATTTCTGAAAGCGAAAGAACAAGCATTCATTTACCCTCATAGTAATGCATTCAATACCTTAAAAAATATCACTCGAGGTGCTATTTTGGTCTTAGCCTGTCTTCAGAATACAGAGCAAATCTGTTTCACTGCGGCAGTATATATTATTTCATCGGTCTCCATTCAATATTGCACTATCAAATCTACAATCAAATTCACAAGTCAAATTATGATTCCAAGTGTGATCTCTAGCAAATCAATCTGCCATTTGCTGGGCATGACGTCGAATAAGTGTTCGATCATTAACATGTTAATTAATAGTATTATCTAATGAAACAGCTAACGCTGTTTGCAAATCTAAATCGATCGTAAAGTGTTACCTAAAGATTGAAACATTTAGTAAAGTTATCAAGTAGGAAGGCTTTGAGGCTTGTGTTGTGTTTTGTGTCTGACCGTTGTAGGAAACCGTTGTCTATATGAAATTATAATATTCACTGGTGGTTTGTTACCGACACAACACACACTTTTGCGCCGCTTCTTTTGAAAAATCATGGTAAATCCAAAAGGCCACATGGTTGAATAGGTAGCTGACTCCGCAAGTAACCTTTGGAAGCTCTAAATAACTGTGACGAACCTAGTTAGTCGTAGAAACAGGATCTCAATGTTTAGAAATTAATACTTCAGCTTCATTAATAAGAATAATTATGCCTCTTTAGTTACGTAGGTTGGTCACGAATGGCCTTTCGTAGTGAAAAAAGACATAAGTAATTTTTTTGGTTATAATTGAAAAAAATAGCTCAAGAAACTACGACAAAAAACTAGGAATTCTCCTAATTAACAGCTTAACATATAAGCTGGAATCTATTTTCGTTTGTACAGTAATCCGAAGAATTATCTCAACAAAAATAAACAAATATTTGTTAAACAAACAGCAAAAGCGTAGTTCCCGGACACTTGTCACGGCACCCGTACGTTTGTTACGGAGGATTAAAACGGGAAAAAACTGTTGATCACAGGTACTGAAAGCTTATCCTTTATTTATTGATTATTTCCATTGTTTGTTGTCCTCCATAAAATATAATATCGAGAGCTTTTTATTTTATTTTTATCTCCCTTTTATATGATTCAGGTATTTTATGGATACTTGCCTAAGTATTTATATTGGGTGATTTTTTGAGGTGGTAGCTCAGTTTGTTACGTGCCTTAGTTAACCGACCCGACAGGTCGAGGGTACTCGAACCCTCGACCTGTCGGTTCGGTTGCCATAAGTTGTAGCTACCATGTTCCTCATAAAGCCCGGATAGAGGCGACAGATTCGCAACCTGTCACACTGAGTTTCAACATAAATAGAAGGAAGGGATTAATTACGTCGTGAGTTTATGTGTATTTATATTGGATGATCTAATTCTGTATGTTTCATCTTATTTTGTTTTGATAAGAATGAAAGGGAAAAGATAAATTTCCTTTTAGCAGTCTGACTTTCATTACTTTCAACTTGACCGAGTGAACCACAAAGAAAATGAGTTTTAGGGTTCCGCAGTCAAATAAATATTCCTTTTTTAATAAAGGAGATGATATGAAGAAAGGTTAAGCATGTTTACGAAGTAAATAAGTGGAAGGAAGTGAATATTGTCCTCATATTTTTCCCGACCAACCTGAAAGATAATATTTTCACGAGTCAAATACAAAACAAAAACCTGTCACTTAAACATTCATTTTTAAACAGATTTTATTAGTATTTTGAGTTCAAATAAAAATTGAAACATTTTGAATTTATTTATGCAAGTAGTAACCTTTCTAAAATTTATTATCAGTCAGTATATATTTTTAATTTTTTAAATTCTAATACCAATAGAACCCTTAACGCTTAGTCTGACGTATTCCTGGTTGTTTTTTTTTTCTTTTGTTAGAGCATTTATTGCGGTCAGCTGAAAGGTTTAAAGATCAAAAGGAAACGGATCAAAACACCGACAAGGGCTTTTTTGTTTTATTGATTTGTGGTTTTGGGAAGCCTGTGGTTAAAAACGTTTTAAAAATACTGTATTTCATTTACATGTTACAATTTCTTTAAGTTTTACAAAAACTTGCAACTTATTTTTCTTTTTCATTCGTGCGTTTCGTTTTTCGTTTGTGTAAGCTTTTTTTTCTATCATGACAGAAATGTGAAAATGGAGTTTTCTCCTTTATGAAAAAGTTATTTCAATTGTTTGCTGTAAATTGTAGTTGCCGTTACTTGTAAATAGTGCAGATCTAAGACCCAGATTCGAAACATAATTATGTTTTATTACAATAAAATTATGTGTTTTTATTATCTCATAGCAAATTACGTTTTAACTATACCCCTCGCAATGTACCGTTCATGTAACGAACGCACGAAAAATATAGCATACGATTTTAACAAGTGTACTAATGCCAAATCTTTTTTTAATGTACGATTTGTTCCGTAATGACTTTTTGTTACCGGTTTTGTGTTTCGTAGAAGCTAAATTACCGAGTTACTCTGCTTCATTGTTGATTGAAAAGTGGAAGTAGGTAATTATTTATGTTTTTGATATGTGATTTCCGCAGTAGATCCAGATCGATGGATATAAAAAGTAGTAACATCATTTTATAAATAGCCAATAGCATAATTACATGTATTAAAACTTGCATGTAAGTATTTTTTATTAGGTATTAATAATTAAGGTATTAATTCAGTATTAGTTCTTAGTATAGAAGAAAAAAACTCGGGAATCAATACTTGAGCTTTAATGTGGTTATACTTTAATTATCACAGGGATTTTGCCAATATAACCGAGCATAAACGGATATAATATAATAACATAATAAGGACTTTGGTGTCTTATCTTTGAACTTAGATTATCCTTTAAATTTTCCTATAAGAGTATGTTTAAAGCTGTACGTACAGTTTTCTAGAGTCATAAGTTGTAAAACGAAATGCATGAAAAGTCTTCGATCGCAACAGTAACTTTGATTTGTTTTTTATTGATTCCTCGTATAATAACGCCTCAAGCAGACTGCAGCGGTTATCAAACTGTCAGTCATGTCTATGTTTCCATTTGTCATGGTCCCTTCAGATAAAACTCGGGATTATCAACCCCTTATAACCAGTGACAGATTTCGAACAAAAGAAATTGCTATTCGAGGATTAGTAGAATTTTGAGGTGCATTAGTTTAAATTGAATAAAAGGGTATTTCTAGTTTTGGACATTGTTTTTCGGGTCGAGTCTGATGTTGAGATATTTTTAGGTCACGGGATAGTTAATGAAATGTTTTTTTAATTATGTAAACTTTCAGAGGTTCGACTGCACATGTGTAATGTGTACGTTTCAGATGATTTTTATGTGATATATCTCTTTTATAGTCCTTAAATAACCGTGTAAATACCAGAATCTCTAAATGAAAATACAATTTAATGCAGTGGCATTGAAAAAAAAGTAATTCTCCTCGACTTAAAGGGTAATTTGTCCATGGTCAATTTTTCGCCCTATTCTTTAATCCTATCAAGACAACCACTTAAACTGTCATTAAATTACTGAAAAGTTCTGGACCTTGTCCGATTTGGGATAAAGTTCATTGTCCATTAGCAAGAAGTTTAAAGACACAGATGCGCTTCGAAGTGTCTGTCTTGATTACAAGAACAGAATACGAATTTAATTTGTGTGCAAAAGGGATGTACAATGCTCCAATAAGTTTTACAGATGCTATAATCCTGGCTTATGGAATTTCTGCCTTATGTCCTAGTGTTCAAGGTTTACCACTTTAAGTATGATCGAAATGGGTAATTTTATAAAGGATACTTTTATATCGGATCAGATGCCTTGCTTGTCACTGATAATGGATTTAAGGACGTCACTGGAATATTGAGCGTAAATTCTGTTTGGTTTTGGCAAAATTTCAAAGGAACATTTCTCTAATTTGATTTGATAATGACGTTTCGGTAAGATATAACGTGTTCGTATTATTTTATTAAAACGAGATTAACTAAGATATCGATAAGTGGCTTTAATAATTTACAAAGAGAGGTTGCTGAAGTCAAATTTGAGTATCCCTAATCCAATTAAGACGAACTTGAAGTTTTGAAATCTACTTCGAAATAATTTACAGCAATTTCTGTAAAGTGTCTCATCTCATTTTAAAACTTAACAAAATGTCTCCTCAATATTCTTAATTAGGCAGTTCAAGTTATTTCCAATGAGATGTCTTTTGAAGTTTGTGTCTGATTAATAGCTATGTATTATTGTCATTACATTTTAAACCAAAAAGGTTGCATTTTTACACAACATCACTGGCAAACAAGCAGATGGTTTATCTGACGAAAAGTGGTACCGCGGCTTACACACACACAACACACAAGGCATCATGCATATGCTTTTATGCCTTAAAGCTTGCTTGATGGCGCCCTCCCATGAGTTCGAAAGTTGCATAGTTCGGTGAATAAAAC
The DNA here is from genome assembly GCA_949316135.1 of Choreutis nemorana. Taxonomy (NCBI): domain Eukaryota; kingdom Metazoa; phylum Arthropoda; class Insecta; order Lepidoptera; family Choreutidae; genus Choreutis; species Choreutis nemorana. The sequence continues at coordinate 6,941,547 of OX438609.1, forward strand.
ACTTGGTATTTACCTCTTATTCATGTGACATTATGTGACTCCACCCAGTTGTCATTGTTTAATTGCGACGAACAATTAAACTCGTTACATATTTTTGCTCATGAATACTTATGATATGAATAAATGAGTCTTATGATTATTCATGAGCATTCGATTTTTTTCGTTTTAAATTGACTTAGTATCAAAATGACATGTTCTTTAAATAATATGGGGCAGGGCTTAATATGCATCGGATGTAAAATGACATTTTGAATTGAACAATGCTATAATCAATAATTAAAATATTTCCAACTATTAAGTAATGTTATTATATAAATAATTCAGACGAATTTAGTGCATATTTAGTGTTTTTTCGAGTGCTAAAATTTAGACTATTCTATGGGAAGCTGTTGAATCAGGGATTCCTAGACAAGTAAAATATAACAACTTTTAGTCTCTATTTCACAATAATACACTTAACTAACATGTTTATATAAGGAAGTTATATATGGTGGAGCAACAAAATACTAAAAAACATATTCACCAGGAGAAAGCTAAGCCAAAAGCGATCTGACTCAATCCCTTTAAACCACTAAACAAATGGAAAAACTTCACAAGTACTGGATCGGTAATAGATTTGGAGTGTTGCTGCGATGCCGGGTGAGTATCCCACTAGTAAGTTGGTTCGATCCCTTAGGCCAGTTATACACGAGGTGACATTTTGAAGCCTCCTTTTTAATAAAAGTAACATTGATTTATTCTGATAAAATACCAACAACTTTTACCACTATGTTTTTACATAAACATAGCTCAAAGAACCCAGTTAGCATTGGTGAAGAAAGTTTCTAGAGTGGCGATCACGAGCTGGACCATCAATCTTAGTTTTCGAAGAGGTGGCTGGACGATCTTATAAGGTCTGTAGGGAATCAGGTCGTTCGGGTTGGATATATTTTGGTGAGGGCTTTTATAAAAAGCAAAGAGCTTGACCAGTTAAAGTACAATACAAATCGTTAGGTTCAGACCAATAACAGTGTTCCTTCAGTGGCGTGCGTTTTAGAATAGGGCAAGCCGAGAGATAGAACCATGCTATGCAAAGTATATTGTTATTTGATTTGAAAAGTAATAAATGAACGAGAGCACGAACTTACCTTGGTTCGATAGGGCAAGCCGGGCTTTTGGGCTTGTATGACAGTACCACCGCTGTGTTCCTTACATCTTGGTTTATGAACTTGAATAGATTTAAGATTTTTAAAACACTTTTTTGTCTATGTTTTTTTGTAAAAGGAAACTAAATTGTATTTCATGAGAAGCCAGCCTAAGGGAGATCGAAAACCGTCCAGCAATAGCTTTATATAAATGTTCGAGGATAGAAAGAAGGCATAAATATCTTTAGTAAGGTGTCTTTCTGTGATCTTCTGAGCTTTCGCCACTTTTTAAAAATAGTACAGAAAAAGTTAAAAAAATGTACTTAGTTGTTCTAAATGTAGTATACATTCAAAAATATCTTATTCGGATGATTTCGATTTTCTTTCAAATGAAAAAAAATTGGGTGTTTCTCATTGGTCCGATCGGCCCATCGATTTGTTAGAATTGGATAATAAATATATTTGATATGGATTGAATTATTAAAAAACCAATGAAAACACGAGTATGTACCATTATAATTATTTATGAACTGGGTACGGAAAAAATATGTATAGTTTTGTCTTTCCTCAATCGGAATATAGTTCTATGGAAAAGGGTCAACCTTTTCCCTGATCTATCCGTTTTTATGTTTATCGAAAAAGATAAACTGACTGTCAATGTCCTATGGGCTGATTGATATGTAAAAGTTTTTTTTTGTTTTATCCGTTTGAAAAAGTAAGGTTATGTTTTCCATTTCATTCAGTTTCGTTAGTAATCGTATATAACTTATAAGTCTGAAGGTCAACAATGATTGTTCGTAATAAAGTATCATTTCTAGAAAGCCAAATTACAAAATTGATACGAAATTACCGTTATTGTACGGAATTACGTGTAAATTTCTCCATTTATAAACAATAGTAATGACATTAAATTATGAAAACCAATTTTCCTTCGCCTTTCTTTGTTCTATTAGTTGCTTACTTAAATGGAGTTACTTAAATAGTCTGTCTTTTAAAGAAAATAAAACTTGCATTGACGTCTAAACGTTTAGTCACTTTAAAATTTTAATTATAACTTTATTTTGAATGACAGGACTTGATAGAATAGTATTTAAAACACTATCAGAACTACCTTCAAAAAGGACAGACCCTTTTAGTTTGTAAATGTATCGCCCAACATTTATGAAGCTTAAGGGAGAAAATTGCCTCTTCATAAATTGCGGTTTCGACTCTAACGAAGACATTCATTCAAGGGACATTGTCGGAGCTGCAGAACTGGATCAACGGGATTCATAAGATAAAAATGTATGAGCGCTAATGAATTATTATTAAAAATAACGCGAGATCGTGTTATCTTTATAACTGCAAGCCTTCAATTAAACAACGCCGACGAACGATTTAACAATTTTAATATATTGAGACTCAAGTCGTCTTCAAGGTACAGTAGTGCGTACTGTAAAATTTTATCCCATTTTTTTTGAAAATACTCTTTGTGAATGATTTTCATAATAAGCTATCGTTAAATTATGGACAGTGACATTTATTTATAGGTTTGGGTCACTAATGTTATGTGTCAGAATTTAAATAGATTGATTATTTTTTGGTATATAAATACCTATTTACATATTAGAGATTCTTTTGTTTTACAATTACTTAAAGAAACTTCGGATATTTAACAAAACTTTTGTCAGAATGAAATTAAAAAATCACAAAAAGACAAATAGTTTTATAAAAGTGTATTTTCACTGTCAACAGCCAGAACGTAGATTTTTTTGAAATAACACATCAGACATTAAGTGAAGTGTAAATCTATTCAAATTAAAACATAGGATCAATGATATTAAAGTCTGGTTTAACTACTGTGCCCTTAAACTTGTGTAATATGAGGGATCGCCTCGGGACACGTGAGGGCGACGCAGCCGGTTGTTTATAACTGCCAAATGCAGAGGCAGCGGCGACGTCGTACATACGGCCGTTTAGTTGCAAGACATACGGAATTATGTACATATAAGTTACTCATACATACGGTATAGCCATGAGTTTAGTTACAAGACTTACGGAATTACGGATATATATAAGTTAAATCATATCATGTACCTTACAGGTATTGATAAGATATTGATGAGATACTTCTACAATCTATTCTAGTGGCTATTGTCAATATCATAAATACACATATATAGAGCCCGCGTTTAAATTTGGTTTGAATATATAGAAAAAGTTGAGATAAAGGAGCGCTGCCATCCTTTCTTACCCTCAGTGTTGATCTCTGGGTGATATCAAAATAAACGCATGTATTTATTATACCTTTCTAAGGACGAAAGCTCTCAAGTATTGGGTACGGAAACTGGAATTTCAATACGCAAGTTTAAGATCATTATTATTTATACAAAAAGATTGTACAAGCATTTAAGGCTATTGTCAAAGCTTTCTTGATCAGTGCAAAAGTAAATGTAATTAAGAATATTTCAGAGCATGTCTGGCTAACGACCCTCTTCCACTTTGCATTTAAATGTTCTTGAATTGTGAATTAAATTTGTGCATAGCATGCTTCCCGAATCGCTAAACGACCGGGAAAATGTTTACTGTAGTAAGACGTTCCCTTGTGGAAATATTGTTATTAATTTCATAACTTGCTCTACTGAATAAAAACTATTTCTTTTTTTTTTTTTTTTGTTTTCATGCTACTTTAAAAAAATGTTAATCTGTTAAAAAATCCAAAGTGTTCACGTTACATTAGTGTAGGCTGTAATAAAAATGTATTATGAAATTGAATTATTTATGTAACGTAGACTGCATTCATATAATTGCTTTACATAATAATTATTTGAGGTCCAATTTCAAACGTACTGTAAAAATTTGGGTTGGACATAGTATTAAAAATATAAAACCTTTTTGATATTACCATCGACACACCCCTAGCAGGTAACCAACCTTCATCAATCCTAGAGGTCAAAACCGAGCAATACTTAAAGGAATACCTTCAAAGGAAATGAAGCTTACTACTTTGATACCGGTCCGATGTACTGTACCGAAAGTCGCAAAGGTTACAACATTTTGCACAAATAGGGTAAACAAGATGTGGCGAGAAGGGATGATCGGATCAACTTAGATTTGATAGTACCTTCGGCGTTTGTTGACGTTCAATGCCTTTGTATTGTGTTTTGGTGTATGTTATGTTAGCAATAGTGCTTTGTGTTATAAATATTACGTTCTACATCCACTTATAAAGAATTTTAAGTATATTTTAATGTAATCGATTGTAGGTATACTATATGATATGATAAGTTAATAATTTTTCATTCTTTACATGTTTATTGGTAGGAAATTTTCTCGATTACTTAATAGCTAGTTGTCCTCCAATCCCCTTTGACATTTACAAACTCTGTCAAATTTTAAAATTCCCAACATAAAAATTAATTGAGATTAACTTTTCCGTTTATGCATGAGAAAGTAAGATAGTTCGAAAGATTGATAGAGTTTAAAACGGTTAGTCACATTTTGATTAATAGATATCAATAGTAATTCCTGTGATTTACGAGTACATGTATGGAAAATTACATATCGAATTACTATTGTTTCTTCTGAAATTTTATATGGTTCATTAACTCTATAGTAATGTAAATTAATCAATAGATACTCGTGTAGATCGATCGATACAATTCCCTTACCGTTTCAAAGTACAGATGTTACAAAAATCGACAGCTTATGTGGACGCAGTGAATATTCCATTCTATATAAAACTTCCACAGAACTCTTGTAAAACTTGCCTTATTGAAAACTTTTTGTACCTACTTATATCCAATTTACTTTTATACTCCAGCTGTTTCTGATTGGAAATTCTAACTGAATACTTTCTTTCCATCCCTTTATCTACAAAACTTAGGTATTGGGAAAAGGAATTCCTGACAGTTTGCTTTCAGATCTGTGTAGTTTTGTTAAACTTTGATGGTGTTTGCTTTGTGTTTTTACAACTGAAGTTGCAAATAATGTGAACCTGCTCAATGCTAACTAACTATGTCAGTGATGGTTTCCACAACCTACCTATTCCTAGACGATATTTAAATGAATTCAAAAACACCTGCAGAACACATTTAATCGCGCTTACAAATGTTTACAATTAATGTTGTTATTGCATTATTCTGTATAGATGAATTACTTTCCCAGTCTAAATTTCTGAATTCCTCAGCTTCAATTAAAAATTGTATTTGAATGAAATTCTCTATCAAGATTAAAAATCACTGATAATATTCCTGTAGGTTTTAAGTGTCTTAATATAAGCCTTATTTTATTCAGTGTTAGTATACGCCTGAACCAAACTTGAAAACAAAACGTGTTTACCTCTCTGCCTATTAGCTTATTCATAGAAACTGAGTCTGAATTTAAGATCAGCTCGTGCATACACGGGCAGGAATATAAATCCAACTTCTACACTCGGGACACTGGGAATCAGTGATTCAGATAACAATTTACGTTTTCAAAACATGGAGCGCACAGATTTCCAAGTTTTATTCCCAAAGTCTCCGAAGTGTTTTGCCGGAGCTTTCGCGCTGTCATGTCAGTTCCCCTACTCGCCGAGAGATGTCGCTACTTGTTACAATTCACCTTCCTGTTTGGTTTCTGTCAGTAGATCAAATATTCAGGTATAATTTTACTTTTATTTCATATAATCAATAAGAAATCTGAACTTGAGTGAATTTATAGTCATGAACCATTGCCTATAAGAAATTTAATTATGTTGTGTCCTAACATTCGTATGTAATGTATATAACATTATTATATTTCGTTTAGACATTTGCTTTGTTATTTAAATGATACCTATCACTCTAAGCAGAAGTAATCTCTGAAAATAATGCTACCCAAGCCTCTTTGAGGTTAAAGAGAGTAAGGTTTTCTTTGACAGGCGTATTTCATATGTAATGTAGATTCAATTTCTAGACGTTTAATTAAGATCTTTCGTGAGTAATTTTATTCCAATATTTTAAAACAATCAAAATCATAACCCTCCTTTTTCCTTCGCCGTAGTCGGGTAATAAGTAAACCAATTTCAAAATTTTGTTGTTCAAAACTTGTTTTTAAAATATCATGGCTAAAGTTTGAATGTGGATCTTCTAAGGACCTATCGGCTTAGGCTGTCAGTATTTAAGTTTAATTTATCTATCGATTAATTTAAGTTTAAATAGAAGGAAAATCTATCGAGGACCAATGCTAGCTTTCGTTAATACTAGTAAGAAATAAAATAATGAGATAGATACCAAAATACACATTTCCAATACTAACAGATCACTGACATCACAGAACAAAGTATCGAATTTCTCACCTGAGACCGCTCTTGTCGCGTCGAATTATGAAATTAAATTTTATCACGGGTCTGGCGCGGTTTAGTTTTTTACCCGTTCATATTTTATTACTTCATCGCTACCTGCGTGCAAGCTTGGTCAGCAATTCAAATAGATCGGTATACGATTACTAAAACAGTCATGGTTTAGATAAAAAACGCCGACAAAGCGGCGACAAGAGGGCGACAGGGACTTCGGAAGCCCGCGACCAATACTGTTTTTTATTCACCTGACATACGGGACTAGCGTGTGTAAAGCTAAGGTGTTGCAGGAAAAATTAAATGGTTGCACAAAATGTGTGACAGAAATTTTATTCGTTGAAAGATTGTACTGGTTAATGATTTTTATTAATTTTATTCAATGCCTTTATTGCTCAAAAACCACACCATCTCGTAAAGTTTTCCACGAAATAACCAGAAAATTAATTAATTTGTGCTTATTTTAAAATTTTGTCTGCATGATTTGTCGCCAGTGTGAGGATTTTATATTTCAGTAGTTTCTTCTAAACAAAATCTGAAATGCAAACGTATAATGCAAAGGTAACATATCGCATATAAATACTCTAGCTGTCAAAACAAAAACGTCACCTCTACCGAACATGTAAATAGGGCTTAGGTACTTGATGTCTACTTTATAAAAAAGATCACTTGCATAAAATGATAACTTTTTCATAAAGGAGGTGTTAGTAAGAGAGTTCTGACTTCTACTATTGTGATTGTAAATTTGGCTGAAGAAATTAATGTTTTTCATTCCCGGAATCGAAGTATTTCTCATACAACTACAACGCTATACGGCATCATTTTTATTTTACAAACTAAATTTATTGGTTTGAGGTTGTTTATGTCAATGTGTCACGCTAGAGTTTTGTTTTTTAAAACACCTGCCTTAAGCTCTCAGGTGGATTCCTTAGCTGTAATACGTAAGAGTTGGCAGAAACGATAACTTTTTACTAAGAAATCTGAATGCCTGAAATCAACATTAGCTTAGCAGAGGATCGTTAGCCTAATTTTATTGAAAGTTATTTTCTAACTCGGTATCGGCATCTTGGGAACTCGTGTCGTTGAATTTAATCAAATTGCTTTGTGTCAATTGTTTTTACAAGGATATTGTACAGATACATTTGTGAAATCGAGACGGATTGTTGATTCTGAATGTTGTTTGGTGGAAACAGCATTGACAACGGATCACACACGATAACGTATTTTTGTGATTTTACTTTATTTTGACTGTTTAAGGATATTTGTTTCATTAACAATAATTGACATACAAAAATAAAATAAAACGTTAGAACAAAACACAATTTTTTTGCGAAGAAATGTGGACTTTGAGTTCTTAAAAGGGTTTTTTTTAATTCAAATAATGCAGTTTTAAGTTTATTTTGTTGATTCACTAAATTATTCAAATTAAATATCCTTATTAAGTATTTTCTATATGCACCTGCTAAAGGATTAAAAGCCTTCACGGTTTGAGTCTTAAAGAAATGGGATCAGGATTGATTGAAAGTGGATATCGAAGCAAGGTGTGAGCCCATCTCAATGTGAAGCGAAACAAAAGTGATAATGGAGATAAAGTGATCACGAAATTTATGTTCGACGACACGAATACGACACGGTTACTTTACGACACGATTTTAATTACCAGATAAGCTACCAAATCTCTGCCCACTAGTATACTCAAATCTAGCATGTAGTAAGTATCATGGATTAGTTCAATCAAAATAAAATTTCTACTTATGGAAAAATTAAGTAAAAACATGTTGAAAGCAAAATGTTCTATCAATTTTAATGGATGTCAGTAATACATTAGATATTTTTTTAAACTCGAAAATTATAAAAAAAGCATATTTTATTTTTATTTACATTAGTTTTATATATTTCTTTTTATAAATTTATCATACGAAATTGACAAACCAAAATAGTTTCCACGACTTGATAATTCAATATACAGACAAACTAATGAAGGTAATAAACAAGAATACAATGACACAAATATGGCAACGTTAAACATTTCTAACAAAGGAATAAATTTTTAATACAACGCAATATAAAATATATACATATAAAATAACATACACCTGCCATTCTCATAAAGCTAATCATGAATGTTCTATTTCACTGTCTCACAAAATCATGAATCATGAAAATATGGTCATATACATCTCGTTTCCATTATAAGATTTTAGGTGATACTAAATTCTGTTCACAGTAAATGTTGCGATCGGATCGGATCATGTAAAAGGGGCATTAAATTGAATTAATGGCGGGTGAAGACAGGTGGCGCCATATAGCTTATTTAATAAACGCCGCTTGATATTTTATTCTCATTTTTATTTATTCTATTGCCATTCTTTTATCCATGTGGAGCTGCTCATATTACTAAAAAAAATTATCTTAAATTCTTTTACCTATCCAATGTAATTTTTACTCCAATTTTATTTCATTGGATAGAGAATGATTGTATGAAATGGAGAAAAAATCTTTTTTTCTTCTTTTAATGAGTACCTACACAATAATGTGACATTTCCAAGTGATACATAAACAAGATACTTTTCAAAAGAAAAACGGAACGAAATATTTAGTAGAAACTTAATGTAAATAAAAGAGTTTATTTACATATTACCATTCAAAGTCAAAGTCAAAATGTTTTTTATTCGATTAGACTTTCTTTACCTACATTAGGTAGGAACATGGTAAAGAAAATCATTTACAATTTTTCCTATCACCCTTATGTATAACCAAATGAGATAAATTTCTTCTATAAGCGCACTCTGACTCTTGTATTTTTGTATCAATTTAAGTATTTTTATTTTATGTAATAATAATAATCAATAATAAATAAATAACCACATCACGACACACACATTGACTCAGCCCTGCACTAAGTATCATAAGAACTTGTATCGCAGGTGCTAAGCAACGATATGGTATATACTAAATAAATAAGAATACAACATCTAAGACCGGTAAGCGAGACAATGCGTCTTGCAAATAACATAAAGTCCCGCCCACGCCGGGATTCGAACCAGGAACCTCTAGCGTTGCAGTCGGCTGTTTACACCACTGCGCCACCGAGGTCTTCGTCGGAGGTATATGTATGTTGTTTAGCATCCATAGTACAAGCATATGGGCTTAGTTATTTGCTAAAGGCAATGTGGGTGAATAGTAGTGAATATAACCTATTTATATATTTTATAACTGACTTCAAAATCTTATATTCAACTTTTACTTCTGCCACAGTTCGCTGTGATTCGGTTCGAAGGATTGGAAAACCAGTGTTATTACCGGCACTAAAGGTATAGCATCTTTACTTGTACATAGGCAATGTTTTGGGAGTGCTCTTGGTGTTTCATGACATCAGGGGCATCGTCGTTGTAATAGGCGGCGGTATCACTTTCCATTAGGTGAACCGTTTGCTTGTTTGCCCATGATGTAAAAAAAGAAGGCACCGAAACCGAAAATTACAATATTTATATACCTAGTGTCTCATCTTTTACCTAATTTCCTTGCAAGCAACCTATAATTCCAAAAGATAATTTATTTAATACTTCTTAGTGAACTTTTTGGAGTCGATAATTTTTATTAATGAATGTTGGTTATTATTAAACCAAGGAATATTTGTTTTTGTAAGTAAACATTGATTGTGGACATGTTTTTGTAAACACCTGTTTCACGGCAAGGTGACGAAACGAAACCGACCTTTTTGTCACGCCTTTTAAAAAGGTTTTATTGCGTTCCTATCTTAAAGCGAAACAAACCTTATCTGTTAATTAGATACAAAGGATATTTCCCCTTTTTCGCTGTTAATTGCTCCCTAATATCGGGGTATTTTGGGATAGAGTAAAAAACTGATAAAATTTTGTTTTACATCTTATTACTGGTCGAATACATTCAAGATATATGTGTAGTGCTAGTCCCGCTTTAACACAATAATAGATATGGTTTAGGTACAAGGCATCTATATGTGGATAGATCCAATTTTTAAACGTAAAGAATATATCCAAGACATCAGAGCAAATTCTCGTGTTCGTTACACAAATACCTGTCTGAGCTTAAAAACCTATTTAATATCTTTCTTTTATGTCTGCTGTATTTTATAATTGTCAGTCTTAAACTAAGCCACAGGCTACTAAACTATGGGTACTATGGGTACTGAACAACAATATCCGTAAATATATAGCGTATACATACTAAAACGATGGAAAGCTACCATGATTTTTTTTACGTGGAGAAATCCTCATGGAACTCCTCCAGCCCGGGGGGACTGAAGGAGTATGTTGGACTCACGTAGAACCCGTACCTACCGACTAAAACCCCACGTTCTATCAACACCGTTAGCTGTCAGAGCATAACGGGATAGAGGGAAGCCAAAGGAACCCTCAGGACTGCACTTTGCAACCATGACCTGATTTAAGGTCATTATTGTTTATTTTCATGTTCAACACACAAATATCTGCCCGAGTCGGGTGCCGAACCCGAGACCTCACGTGACACAGCCAACGGTTTAAGACGCTGCGCCAGAGGCCGCCCAATATGTTAGTTTTCAACCAAATTCTTTAATTTATTGCTAGCTATTCTAACTATTATTATAACACAAAACTTAAGTAATATTCACGTCTTAGGTAAGAAACTAAAAGTTTAAGTAAGAATAATTAGAGAAGGCGTCTCGTCCAAGCACAACTTAAGTTTATCTTATTCCTTCGCTAATGGATCTCGTAATTATATATTAAAATCTCGGTTTAATTTATTAATGGAATATATAGCGACCCTCATAAAGACGTTAATCTTAAAACTTTAATATTCAGTAGCTAAATACAGAACCATTTCCAGAAATGCTGTGAATAAGTTTTTCTATCTCTATATACACTTAATATAAATATAACTGAAAAAAAATCTTATTTAAAAGTGAAACACCCTAACGTATAATAGCCAACAAGCTTACGGTACGCCTGATGGTTGCAATATCAGAGGCACCACGCACGCATTACTGACCTTGTAAACGTTTTCACATATTTTGAAACCACATTAAGAAAAAAATACTGAGGAAATCATGCCAGAACTGAAGCCTAAAGAAGAATATTCATTTTCCTAATGTTTTATATAAAACAGTGTAAAAATAGAGTGTTTAATACAAAAAAAAAAAGAATCCGCAACCACTAAGCCCAAAGAAAGGTCGTACATTACATTTAATACCCAGAAAATTTCACTCTTAAAATTACATTATTCCAGATAGTCCATAAATTTCCCTACAGTGGTCTTAACTCAATGATGAATAGCTCTGGATCTTTTTCACAGCGAAGCTGATAGCTTTATACGTGTTGAACTGATCATTCGTTAATGACAGGATAAGTTTGTTTAACAAAAGTAAGACTTGAATTAACAACGGGTAACAAATCGTGTGTTAGTAGGTATGGGTTTGTGACGATAATGCTTTAAGCTGAAGCTGTACCATGATTCAGGAAAAACTATGTAAAAAAATCTTACTTATTCACACTACAGAACAAAACTTACTATTTATTTTGTTAAACACCGTAAGCGCTTAGTAGTAAAGTAATTAAAACGTCACTTAATAAGTACATTAACTCTGTACTACACATAAGACATAAATTTGCATTTTATTTGAATTAAAAATTGTTGTCGACTTATTTAAGTTCCGCGGTTGCTCTGAACCTCCCCTTATGCCGTTTTAGCTATTTTATGATTAACCCCATAATTTGATTAAACATTTTTAAAGTCTCCTTATATTTATAGGAGGCATTAAAAAGTCGTAAAACCAAAAAAAAAAAAAATGTAGAGCGGTAATGAGAAATAAAGTAAAGCATGTTTTGAATTGTAATCAAAAACTTTTATTACGATCTCGAGTGTTTTATAGGTGAAATTTATAGGGTTATAATTTGATTTAAATTCAACTTGTGGTTTACTCAATTAAATTTTCTTTTTTTCATATTTTTTGTTACTTTTTAAACGCAAAAAAAACGAAGATATAATTTATGATGTGAATTATTTGATAAAACTTTTGTTAGTAAAATTTTATGATATAATTATTTTAACGTAGCTATTAATGTTAAGCGAATTTAAATGTATAAAAAGCAAATAACTATACAATTTAATTCATTTTCTATCTCTTGCTGAAGCAAGTCCATATATTTTTACACAAATCTATTGGTTCTTTCTGTCAGAAAAAGTAAGAAAAAAGATTTTCCTAAAAACCCTTTCAGATAATGTAAACAAAAAATCACTATTCAATACCTTAATGATGACTCTCGTAATTTATTTAAAGGTTTAATAATATAACCAAAGTAATATAATATAATAATAGCTATATATCAGCCCTGTCAACCTTATTCACTCGCTTTAACAAAATACTTTGTTATTTTACTGCAAAAATAAAAAGGGAAATAAAATCCTAGTTCTAAATGAGTTTAAACCAATTTGCCATACTTCTACCTTGTCAGGTTGACAGTGCATCGCGTGAGACTGGAGCAATTATTTTGGACCTGCTTCTTCACTCAACAATTAGAGAAATTCCTAGTCACAGAACCAAATCCTTTAAACTCTAATGTGTAACCGAGACGTGATCACCCCCATATATAACTCTGTCCCATTCTTTCAGATGATGATATTGTCCTCTCAAGATGGCAAACAACTCAGATACATAACAGTTTTAAGTTACGCTTCTATGTGAATGTAGTTGAAATCTTACACTACGATATTTGTATGTTGATACACACACATATAAAATTAGAAGTGCAGTATATTTTTCACTGTGTGTGTGAGCGTTGCGTGTTTTCCCCAGCCTTTTCTTGTGTTTCCCTGTGAGAAATATTTAAGCTTAACTTACCTACATCACTTATGTAACATTAAGTTAAGCGCTCAAGTTTCCCGTGCAATGCAAGTTCTAGCTTGAGAAAAATGCCTCGTTATAATTGCTACATTTTAGGGATAGCTCAACCTTCCGTAGCTTTAATTAGAAATTTTTAATCATAGTTCTCAACTTATTATCGCATGAGTTCAGGTATTTTAATATGGATTTATGGTCATACGTCAGATTCTTTTATCTACTTGCCTTTGACGATTGGATTTGATTTGTGGATTATCGCTTACTTTTCATTCTGAGTTCGATTCTCTATTGGGGCTGACTTTGTGTATGGCATAACCCTAATTTGAATATTTACATAAACATTCTTGAATGAAGAATTTAATAGTGAATACCCCTGAAATAAATAATAATCAAAATTTGCGAGCAAGTTTAGAACAAAATTCTTCATACGTTTAGTATTTGAAGAATGTTTATGCCTAGGTTTTTTTTTAATTGATAGAATGAAGACTTTATGCAAGCCCTGCCTACGCCTCACGTCATTTGTTCACAGTAGAATTGCTTTATTTATTTATTTTTTGCAATACAAAAAAGGTTTCATATGTTTAAAAATGGCGGAAAGCTTTGCAACTCTCAAAGAAATAATTAGATTTATATTTTTAATTGTATAAAGTGTGATGTTTTCGCCCCGCACTGCTTGGGAGCATAAAACTTCATTTCCATAATGCGAGGGGCGGAAGTCATAAAGCGGGGTTGTTTCTGTTTTTCCAAACTTTACGTTTTATTTTTAAGTAAATTAAATTCCAATCTCAATTTTTTTCATGAGGAAGGCGTTGTTTTTGTTATGATGATAACGAACACGACTGTTGGATATCCACAATAATTGTGACATTTTGTATTATATTCTGTTTATTTAAAATAAAGTAAAGACTTGTATGCTTTCGAACTTACTGGTTAGTTAAAATTTACCTTTTAATCATATTCATCAATGTCTATCTGTATATATCTATACAAAATATAATACAAAATTTTATTAAAAAGTATAGTAATCTTGTAATTATACTAAACACTGGCAAACTTATCATCAAAGAATGCGCATCAAATGTACCGGAGTAACTAAACGCGCTCATTATTTCTGTGGCCCCTTAATTCTGAGCATTCAAGATGCACTTACCGTCTTCATTTTCATTATTTGGGCCCCTAGCTATAGTTATTTTATCTCACGAAGAACTTTTGACTAGGCATGTGTTGGTTTTGAGAGGGGTGTACATGCACATTTTATCAGTGTGCGTAATCTCGAGTTTGCTCGGTAATGACATTACCCACACTAGAACTATGCGCGTGTACACGTAATATCACAACCATAGCAAGACCGTCTTCGTTAAATAGAATAGTAGTACCTAACCCTAATACAGCCCTACGGAACCCTTAAGATCCGCACGGTGCGTCATTCCTTGATACTCGGTTATAAATGATGGGGGAAGATACCGCCTGAGGATTTTAAGGGTTTTGCTTACCATAGATCCGTGTCTGTAATTGCATCTCTCAAAGATATTACGTTAATATAGATAAGTTTTCGCCATAGAGAATCCAAGTCCTAGAAACCAACCTCAAAATTATACAATATGTGTAACAGCAATAATTTATATTGTATGAGCCTTGTCCACGATAGATTAATAGAGCTATGCAATTAGGAGAGGAGTCTAATCTATTCTCTAACTTCAGACAAACAGAGATATGACTACTTAGAATGACATGATGCCCTAGCTAGAGCAGTCTCGCTTATGTGTACACGACGTTGTTGCCCTGCGTGAGACGCTCTATGAAATTTCAGTCCTTAGTGGACGAGGTGCATGTTTTATGAGAATTCTCAATACGTCAATCAAATTTAGTGTCCCAGAAACGTTGTAATACTGATACGACGGCTCAAATACAAACATAATACTTAGTATCTTAATTTGGAATACCAATCTGACTTAAGAATAAAAATAAACTGGGTGAAATATACTCGTAGAAGCAAATTCCTTAGTCTTAAACCTTACAAAAATTGAATTATTGGTTTTGTTTATTAATACTATGACTATTCACACAAGATCGACTGCCAGCTGTTTTAACAAAAAAAAATCTCAGGTAAAGAATTATTTTAAAAAGCAATGCTTTTCCTATGGTTTGTTAGTTCCTCTTTACTTTTTTCACTACTCAGGTAAAATTCAGCTTCATATTTTCTAGGCAGTAAATAAAGACATATTAAAAAGTTTGGACGTTTTGAAAGTTGAAATATAACGAGCGGTGGACCTGAAGTGGATAAACTTTGTATTCTAAAGAATCCCAAACTATGTGAGCTTGGAAAGCAATTTCTACTTTAATAACATATTACGAAACGATAAATTCACAGATCATTTTTATAACTTGAGTTGATTAGGTTATACTTAAAAATTTGTCTCATTAAAAACTATTTTAAATAAGACGGTCAAATTAAAACGATTCTGAAAGCTTTCACTTTTTGAATTCGTTGTCATGTCATAGACAATTTCATCTTATTTTTGCAAGATGGCCACTCTTCCGTTTAGATCTGACACTTCAATTCACAATAAATAAGTGGCCATGAGACGATTGTCATGGATATCATATTCAGATTTAGACATAATATGGTATGACTTTTTTAACCCGTTGATGGTAGTTTGCATGATTGAATCATCATTGCATTGACGACCTCGGTGGCGCAGTGGTGTTAACAGCCGACTGCTACGTTAGAGGTTTCGGGTTCGAATCCCGGCGTTCTCGTTTTCGAATTGTTTCGCTTACCGGTCTTGGATGTAGTATTCTTATCTATGTAGTATATATAGTTCCTGTGACACAAGTTCTTACGATACTTACTGCAGGGATGAGTCAATGTGTGTGTCGTGATGTGGTTATTATTATTATTATTTGATTTGAATTAAGAAACTTTTCTGTTCCGAAACTTTGTTTGAGCAGATTTTTGTTTATTAAGTAAAAAAGTTTTGCGTTTTAGTATGTGCTTCATTAATTTAGAAACTAGGTCGCTACTGTGAAAGCTTAGCGTTAACTTAGTTTAACTAAGCAAAGATAACATGTCAGTGTTGTTGGTAGTTGTAATAATTCCATCACAATTTATTTGGTTTATTGTTCTAATAATTTAAAAAAGCAGCTTAAAAATAATCTGAATAGTTCTATTTCCTTGTTATGAGTAGAAACCTCTCTTGAAAGTGAGATTTACAATGATATTTACAAATTTTGAATAAGTTCTAAGCATTATAATTAAAAAGTATGAACCGTGCCTTTGAGTCTAAATTTAGAAATATCTTTCTAAAGAAATAACCTTGAAACGAATCTAAAACTAATGTAAAATACTAGCGCAAAATATTTTTAGCAAAGCGGTTTGAAAAATTCTTAATGGAGGCCAAAAATATCGTGTCGTGGCCTATAAACCGGTCGCAACATTTTTCTCAAAGGTCAGGGCACGGGGATGATTTACTCGTCCAATATTAAACCCGGAGTCAGGTGGGTAGGACGGACATCGGAATTAAACTCGACGAAATATTGCCCGGCCTTTGTCCTACCCGAAAAAAATGATCCCACTGTGTGATAATTTATGCATACGCTATTTGCGTTACTAGTGTAACCTAGTTAGGTTTGTATGGATTTTCTTTATGATCTGCTGGTGTTGCTTAGTTTGAATTGTGCCTATGTAACATATGTTTGTCTGTGTGTGTATTGTAAGAGTAAGAAGAGTTTTGTATGTAGAATACAACATTTCGAACCTGTTGGGTAATGTAGGAGCAGAAAAAAAGAAACACAAAATTACCTGTTGTCACAGGAAAACAGAAATCACTACACAAACTAGAATATTACTAGGCTAAGCAGAGTTTTTGCTACGACGCGACACTTAAATAGATATGCTAAGGCTCCCCGCGCAAGACCAATAGTCGGTGACAAATTTTTTGTACGGGAAATATGGAACGTACGGATTGTAATAGTGAAAAACCTACGAGGACTAACTTACAAAAAGTCACGGAATCAGTCAAAAAGACTTGGAGGAAAAATCGGCCCGATTATCGGCTGTAAAAAAGTCAGTCGTGGGCGGGGCGTGACTAAGGTGGCAAGTGTTTAACTTTCAATTGTACATTTATATTTAAGTACAAATATTTGAAAACATAAAGCAAGCACCAATTTAAACCTTGCAACAATTTATGAGCTAATATAATGAGGAGTCGAGAATTGCAATCGAATCTATTCTCGCTTCATTAGCTTACGTCCATTCCGAGAAATCATTCTGTCTCTGTCACACACACATCAAGTACTTATGAGTAATAAGTCAGTAAAATATTTTAATGCTTTTGCACCGAACTGATACATTATAAGCCTCGTTTATACCAAGGTCATTAATTAACAAAAACAATAGTTTTATACGGCTTAGGTACGTAGGTTAAGAGGATGTGGTGGCTCAGTTTGTTGCGTGCCTTGGTTAACCAATCGACCCGACCCGACCGGCCGAGGGTTTGAGTCTCAGGTTGCCATAAGTTGTAGCTTCCATGTTCCTTATTGTGCCCGGGTAGAGGCGACAGATTCGACAGTTGGTTTGGAACTTTTGTATCGTTCATTCTAAATCAAGAGTTGATTTTGTAGATCGAAAAAATAAATTAACAGCGAAATGTTTGAGTATGCCTATGCACCAGTCATAAAAGTAGATCCATTAGTGTAAACCGGCCTTATTTAACACAAAGAAAAAGAGCCTATAAGCCACCTTGGTGCATCGTAAATCATTAATAATATGCACTAAATAATGTAGGTATCTTGTTTGTGTCTGTTTTTGTTTTGTAATATTTACTTCTTAGTACGCATGCTTAATTATTCTTAAGCAATGTGCTCAAAATATATAGACGTAGTAAGCTGTGGTATGTGTATATAATATATAGTTAATACCATCAAAATCACAAACATTTTGCTCCATTTGAATTCCATTGCTAAGTCGTTAGTTAATAATGTATAATAAGAAATAAGTGCAATTTATTAGTTGCGTTCCTACGTGACTACTCGTGCACTTTGTTTAATAGATTCTTGTATTGAAATTTAGTTTCTATCAGAGTTCATATGCAATCAATTTCAGTTCCTGTCAGAGTTTATATCGTCTACTTAATACGTGTTTTTATCTTTTTCAACTTTTAAAGCTTTTGCTTCAGTTTAAATTACTATGAGATTAGAACTCTGCATTTATGTAACTTTGTTAAAATTATACACTTCCGACGAAAAAAAGTCATATTTCAAATCCAATTACCAAATCATCTAATTTAGATGTCAAATTGTCAACATACATCTGTAAATAATTTAGTAAAGTTTATTATTATTTAAGTTGGCGTTCCGGTTTTTTAAATTATAGGAAATGACCATTATTGCAAAACAAAGTTTTCTTTTAACTAATTGCTAGGTCAACGGCACAGCAAATAGAAAAATAATGAGAATTTACTTTTATTGTACGTTTACACTACCTGTGCTAACGAGCGTTTGTTGAGAAATAAATAAAATTCATACAATCAAATACAAATACAAATTTAGGGTCCGTATCCAAAGGATGAAAAGCCCCTAGCCCCTATTACTAAGCCACCGCTGTCCGTCCATCCGTCTGTTAGCGGGCCTCATCATGGGTGGATAACATACTCTTGAAATTATCAGAGAATGTTTATTACTGTTTTTGACGACCTCGGTGGCGCAGTGGTGTAAACAGCCGACTGCTACGCTAGAGGTTTCGGGTTCGAATCCTGGCGGGGGCGGGACTTTGTGTTATTTGCAAGACGCATTGTTTCGCTTACCGGTCTTGGATGTAGTATTCTTATCTATGTAGTATATACCATATCGTTGCTTAGTTCCTGTGACACAAGTTCTTACGATACTTACTGCAGGGCTGAGTCAATGTGTATGTCGTGATGTGGTTACTATTATTATTATTACTGTTGCCGCTTTTCCAACAAATACTAAAAACATAAATAAATTTAAATTAAGAGGAATTTTTTCCTATATGAAATTAAATTAAAAGTACAAATTGTTGAATCTTATACGATAGTACGAAATCCTTCATATCTGAGTCACGCATAACCGGTTCATTCTCTTTGTTTTAGGAAAGACTCACCAAGTAATAGGAACTAGGTAATACAGCAATATTCTCACGTCAGAGAGCTGCTTTAGCTTAAATTGTAATTGTTATAATATTTTTTCGTGTTTGATATTTCAAATATTTCCCTTTTTTCCTTATTCGATGTTTTTGTGAGTCGCTCGCGTTAGTGTCGAATGTAAACGCTGGTATAATGACGTGTCGTAGCGTGGCAGTTGCAAGTTGCGGGCAATCACTTATGTCGCCTTAACTGATTGCATGCACAGCGCCGGCCTCTAATGGCCAAGCGTTTGTTTGCTTTGTTTATTAATTTTCAACCTTTTTTAACAACATTTCTTCCATTTTATAGCACATATATAAAATATCAAATCCTAAAAAAGCATCTGCAGTATATGCCAATAAAGATGTGCACTCAGAACAATAGGCACAGACAGACTGTTGTAAAGTCAATAGAAAAATAGCAAACTTCGAAATTCAATATAGTAATTACAAAAAAAATACATAAGAAGGCAATAAAAAGTTATTTATATTTTAATCTCATGGTATAATTTTTTTAATTGATATAATATGTTAATTCATATAACAGAATAATGCACGGATTCGCTTTAAAGATAGAAGAAGATCGCAGCTCTTGCAATCTCGGTTGGAAGATACCTTTCCACATGAAACCTTCTTAGAAGTTAACAACAAGGGATGATCTAAAAAAAATATCTTAGTCGCTCAAATAGAAACTCTTCAGCCTTGACATTGACTTTATTGAATGTTGTTATTTTTTAAGAATAAAATGTGTGTCCTATTAGGTAAAATTTTATTAAAATTTGTTCAATTGTGTTAAAATGTTACACGATGTACATAGATCAGACAACAGAAAGAGTTAAGGTAGATAAGACATAAAAAACAGTAAACAAAATAATGCTTTGTCATTATTGGTGTCAAATGACGTACCTACTGGTAAGAGTTTAAAAGTGAGATCGTGTATTGGTTTCTTAGTGTTGCCAATGAATTAAACCTGTTAATACCTTTTGTAGCGTCACTGATTATTCATAGAATGTTTTTTGCTCTCTGTATTAAATTTTCGGCACAAATCAAATGAACATAGACGAACAATTGTTCAATTACGGTTACATTATATATACCTAATAATAGCTTAACTGAACAACTAATTATAGTTTATTAGTGACCCTATTAAACAATCGAATAGAGTATTATGTAGGTAAACAATCTTATCTATTTCCAAGCAACTTTTAAGGGATTTATGCAATTTATGGATATACACACGTATTTAAAAAAACGTTGATAGATTTTTTATTTGGTACGTATTTTAAACTTTATCAGATCTGTTTTTAAGTAGGTATATAGGTAATTGTAACAGCTACCTGATAATAAATATTACCCACAAGTATGAAAATATCTAGTTACAATGCCTTAGTATTGGATACTATTTGACCGTAAATTGACGATATGACCTTATTTAGTATCCTAGTACGGATTATGTCAGCTTAATGAAAACCAGTATTAGTAGAGTTTACCAAATAACCAGGCACACCCACCACTCTGCCCCACCACTGCAACTCCTGTTTATCAGGATCAACGGTGGCGTCCTTTTATCGAATAATCAACGAATAATGCAGCTGTGCAATGACGTACGGCTGTGCCCGGACACCCTACCGGCTGTCTTGGGACCCGCAACGAACTTAATTTGAAGAAACCAAATAATACGAATAAAACCAAATAATAGTTTACCAAATAGTCGAAAATCGGTACATGCTTGTGTTTAATGTTTTTAAATGATTTAATGCATTTTTAATGCTATCATATCATAAAAGTTTTCTGTACTCTTGTTCCATATAAACTGTGTCAAATCACAGGTACCTAGACCGTTTGCGTAATTTTCGTATCTATGAGGTGTAGAAAGATTTTGGTTCACGTATTATAGTGATACTACTTCATCGTGATGTGACAAAATACAAAATTGTAAATATAACGCTTTCGTCATCAATCTTGATGGAAGCAGAAAGTCAAATTCATTCCACGAAAACGAATAAGAAACCACTAAACGTCGTTTGTGTTATAAATGCCTTAGTGTCTCTTATTCGAACAACACATAAACATAAACCCACGCCGTAATCCCTCGAGAGGGGTTGGCAGAGGTTTTACACATCGCATTTCGCATGTTTATGTTGAGTCCCAGTGTGACAGGTTGTGAATCTGTCGCCACTATCCGGGCTTATAGAGGAACATGGTAGCTACAACTTACGGTAACCCGAGACACGAACCCTCAACCTGTCTGTTCGGTCGGTTATCCAAGGCACGTAACAAACTGAGCTACCACGTGCTCAAACAACAACAGCCTTATTCGAATAAGTTTTATTAATTAGTTGATTTGTTTTAGTCATGTTAAGTTTTATCACTTAAATTATATAAATACTTGTAAACATATCTGTTTTGTTTAAATTGTAAAAGAAGTACTTGTTTCATTTTTATAAAATAAATAAACAAACAAGCTCTTTTACACAGGTGATAAAGGTAAAGTCATATAAGTTGTCCGGAAGGCATAGTATAGGTCGTTCCCAATGCAGTGCTACTGGAAGCGAGCAGCCCAGAATCCCTCTGATTTGAACTATTTGGGGAAAACTTTTTTCAGTAGTTTTTCCATTTTGATAATGATGAAGGTAATTCCTTAAGTTCAGCAGCCTAGCGTGGATTGAGTAGGTACACTTGCACTCTCTGTACAAGCTAGTCTTTGTCTTTTAACTTCACAATCATTGGACAATTAATGTTGAATCAGATCCCGCTATGTGATCTTATCTGGCTGTAACTGTATGTATGGGAATCGCAACAATTACAATGCTACGGTTATTGATGTTTGAAAGTTAATCGGTAGTGAAGATGGTATCGATTTATCTATTTTAAACAATAATGGGTTAATTAACTCTTGTGTGGCCTCTCTGATTCCATCTTTGTTTTAGCTACGAATGAATTGTTCATTGATTCTTTCTTCGTCTCTGTTTGTGTGGGTTTTTATAAAACTACGTGGAAGCGTAGTTTTCGGAACGTAATTGTGATGCCGAAAGAATGGTTTTTTTATTTGGACTAAACTATAATATCTTTCAATTTTACAAAAAAAATCTATCGAATTAGACTTACCTTCAATTTGGGACATCCAATTATAAACTGGTTAGAATTTGAGGTATGATACCCACGAATCACTAGGGATCCTTAGTTATGTTAAAACCCAATCAATTTGCCGGTTCATCGAACCTTTACGAAAACTTGTTGCCACATTCGATATTCCATTTGAAGTTAGACATTTACCTACCATATGTCAAGTCAGACCGGCAATTTACAAGTTGTAATGAAATTCAATCCCAAGAAATGGATAATTGCTCCTCTTCAATCTATGTTCCTGTCTAGAACCTTCCTGCTGGGAGCACGGTGCTATTCTATAGAATATATCCTTAATTTTTCCCCTGTTTCACTCACTCCTATGATTAAAGACTATTGTTCGAAAGAGAAGGGTAGAGTCAGTTGTTTAATTCAGTAAAGAATACAGAATAGCCCTTCAGAAATGAAGCCCCAAGGGAATTTGCTACAAACTTGGCTACAAACATGATTTTATATAGGATATGTTGTTTTATATATGTTTAGAAAGTTATGCAGTCTGTATAAAATGAAAAGCAAGAAATTTACGCATCTCTCAATACTTAATTCAACGATTTTAATGATTATAATGTTAGATATTAATAAACATCATAACCTGAAGCCGTAATCCTCGAGAGGGGTTGGCAGAGTGTGACAGGTTGCGAATCTGTTGCCACTATCCGGGCACAATGAGGAACATGGCAGCAATCATTTACGGCAACGAACTCTCGAACTGTCGAGTTTGGTCGGTCAGTTAACTAAGGAATGCAACAAACTGAGCTACCACGTACTTCTTATATTAATTACTACAATTAGATAAGTCTTAAATTTTAAAATAAGATTTAATATTATATTTCAATCAGAATTAATCATCTTTTCTCGTTTGTTTTATCGCCCTAGGCCTGAACAAACTTCAGCCGTAAAAGTTGAGGCAAACAGCATCTGAAAGCATCTCCAAGTAATTAATGGCTTTTAATAAAGACTTATAGTTATTATAGAATAATTTGGTAAGAGATTAACAATACTTTACAATCAAGGGAGAAAGCTAGGACCAACAATAACGGGGTTTGTTCACCTCGACGCCATTATCAAAGTATTGGAGTATTTCGGTGATGTATGGATCAAAGGTGGACGTACTCAGAGAGGGACTTAGTTTTTTTAAAGGTGTTTTTTAAGTAACATCATGTGAAATGTTGTATCGATTTTTTTTTTAGTTTATTGAAATAAAATCTATTTTAAATTATTTTAAGATTTATTTGTTTTCGCCTGAAACAGTGTTTAGCTCAATGCTCTTTAGAGTTTTATTAAATTCATAATTAATCATTAACAACATCTTGACTTTAGGTTTCAAAGTCAAGGATTTCAAATTAAAGTATTACTGTCTGAAATATTTGATTAATCATTTTTGAGGCATTTAATTAGTAATTTCCAGGAAGACGTGAAAATATTTGATATTTTAAAGGAAAAGTGTCATCATCTATTTATTTGTATAGGTATTGAAATGTTTAGATATGAAATTAAAAGCTGAATTATTAATATACTTTTATTATTTATATTAATAACGTATCTATTAAAAAGGCTAATTGATATCATACATACATACATAAACTCAAGCCGTAGTCCCTGGGGGTTGGCAGAGTTGCTTGCTACACCCTACTTTTCGCGTGTTTATGTTGAGTCCCATCGTGACAGGTTGCGAATCTGTCGCCACTACCCGGGCACATTAATTAATATCAGATCCTATATTTATCAAAATTATCATAAAGACTTACTTTTTAATACAAATAACATGACAAACAAACATAAGAGTACACTTCATCTGTTGCTTATTGGTTGTAATTTGCAGATAGGCAGTGAAATCAAATGTATTTATAATATTTTCGTAATTGTCATGCCCCAGCCTAAATCCATACCTGGTACTTACCAACGGGGGCACCATGCGCGCACTTCGAGCTCAGGTCAAGTTCAACGCAGGTAAAGGCGTAGTCACAGTTTCTTATTAATACACATACATCAATTTTAAATGGTGTCTGTGCCTAATACCATTAGAGACTGCATCTACAAATTTGTATGAGAAACTAATAAGTTACTTCTTAGCACTATAGTAATTTGTTGTATCTGACCTGTACCTAAAGTCGTTTTAGCAGCACTGTAAATTTTTCTTGAATTTCGAGAAACGATAGTAAAGAGACGTAATACTGATAAACAAGGGGTATTTTCCAGTTCCCCCCCATTATGTCCTATCTCATGACTCAGCAACTGCACGCGACCACCGCCCGATTACATGCACTGATTTGCGATGCGCACGACAGTGAATTATTCAAAATGGCGGCCGTAAAGTTATGACGGTTTGCCGTGAAACGTCGTAAATAAAGTCTCGGCTTTCTTGTTGGTTGTTTGATAGGATTTAAAGAGACTATTTATGATGATAAATATGAGGAGGAAGACGTGTATTAGTGTTATGCTGTTTGTGCTGTCTGCGTGATTGTATTTAGTGCAGTTGACATCTAACGAATCCCATTAACGTTAGCAAATGAATTTTATTTATACAAAGGACTAACGAAAAAGTTTTGACACATTTCACTAACGAAGACTTTTTTTTTTCTAAACGTGCTCTGTCTTTGATTTATATAAAAAAACGTGCGATGTGCACTAGTATTATAAAAATTAATTTATACACTACCAGTTCATTTAGATATTATTTTTAATGAGAGTTTCAAGAAGACGATCAAGTCAATCATTTGTATTGGAGATTATCCTTAAAGATTCGATATACAATATCCTCAAGAGTGTAGAGTCGGCATCATGTAGTAAAATATAGACTATACAATTATTTTATGAGCTTTTTTATATAGTTTTGGTTTTGGGTCTCTATGAGCGAGCCCTTACTTCGTCGCGTTCAATCAATGCCAGCTGTTGTTAGTAGTGATGCATGCTTGATGACCTATGTCTTTCATTTGCTTCTACCTAATACATTTTGAAGGCCGTTCCTATGCAGCTCTTCAAACTGACGCACAAACACTGCACTGCAGGGAATTGAACTTAAAGACAACATAACAGTAGTAATGTCGTGGAAAACTCCGACGAATTCCCTTGTATTAGTAGAATTAGAAGTGGTAGAACTTTGTCAAAGATATCCTTGACCCTAAATCTCAGAACAAATACCTGTGTGTACCTCATCAAAATAAATCCTATGTCCACCTAAAGTCTAAGCAAAATTTATGAAAGATTTTTATGGACTTTTTTCCAGTTTGAATTTCCAAGGCAATAAATAATATTTTAATGATTTACGTCTTTCGGGTGACTTTTTTTCTAAATCTATTCAAGGTCTTTAAACCGCTAAATCAGAGAAATACATATAAAAAGATTAATTACCAAACTATAAAACGAAAATTATAACCCGCAGTTGCGATCTAAAAAATCGCAAACTCAATTTAACTTTATTCAAAATTAGCAGCAATAAATAACATATATTAAATGAACATTATTTATATCCAATGCTATAAAATAAATCTGTCTATACAAAAACATGTAACTATAATTATTGTTAACATAATCTTGTAAGAACATTTTCTTCGAGATGATTTAATTAGCAGTAGGCGTTTAAAAGATTCAGCAGGCAAAAAACATGAAAACGTCTTTCATTTTGAACCTTATTTAGGTAACAATAAGGGTTGTTTAAGTGCTGTGTTGTAATGAGTACCACTCGTAAAGCAAAACATCTAATTGTTCCCTTCCTTTCGCTTGTGAAACAATACCCTAAAAGCGGGCATGTTTTTCGCATTACATTCTTCTTTTACCTCTGTCCAAGTTGAAAATAAAGACCTTGATATTTTACATCATAACACTAAAATGAATATTTATGCATTTAAAGAAATGCTTAGTGAAAGGACCGCTAGCACTGCTCTAACTGTAAGTGACACAAAAATAAATTAAAAATACAGACATCATTAGTTAATAGACAACACGCCTCAGCTTCACTTCTGCAATTTTCATACAAACAAAATCTTTCCAAGGGTTTTAATTTGAAAATAACTTTTTAAACTAATCTTCATATTTCTACACGTATTTGTTCTCTGTGCATACCTTAATGTCAGTCGGAATAAACGATTATGTACTTCTAAAGTCCAAAAAAATTTGCAACACGAAATACGTCATTTCTCTATTATCGACCTTAAAACTTCAACATCTTGAGCAATAAAAAAAGAAAATATTTGTCTCATTAAATAATAATTATTTTTCAAAAAATATTGTTTTGTCCCATATAAAATTTGTTTAAAACCATATGTTTCTTTAATTCTTTCCATTTATTGTACCCCATAAAAAACTATGCTAGAAATCGTTAATCCTTTTTAACTAGCAACCTGTATGTACGAAGTAAGATTTATCTATTTAGTTCAAATAAGTTTCTGACTTGCACCATATTTTCTTACATTACCCCTTGTTATGTTGGCTGTTCGCGGAATTACTTTTTTCAATTTTCCGCCAACACATGGTAGGTGTTCTATTTTAATTAGGAACAAAACAGGTGATTGTTTTCTGCTTTTGAAAAATGTTTTTGCTTAAAACTATTAACTGCTGCAGCAAAAATTAAGGGATCCATACAAACCAAACGTTCTAGAATCGTTTTAGATCTAAATCACTGGTTGCAACACGAAGCGAGTAGAACTGAAAATTTTGGTAAAAATATGTACTTGAAATCTTTTCCTTTCTATTTCAACACATAAAGGTAAGTAGGTATCGTGGTTTTTATGGAAGCTTTTAACAGAAGAGGTATTTAGCATTGCTGGCGAAGCGATCCTCTACATTTAGAGTAGAAAGGCAATTTAGGTAGGGTCAATAAAGGAACAATGTGAGCTTTAAAGTTCTTCAGCATGTGCACGGACAGTTCGTTATACATTGATGCAAATACGTAGATTAAAATCGTTGACAATTTAAAATGCTTTGAAATAATAGCAATTGAAGTTCCGTGACGCTAAATGCAAGTCAAATGTACGTTGTTACTGACAACCGTGAATTAAAAGCTCATTAAGTGTACAATTGAAAATGAACCTTACTCGGTTCTGATAACACTTTAGCATTAGCAAGTTACATCAAATTTCTGTAACAGTTGCATGTCCGTTGATTAGTTGGTAATTTTCATAAGAAAATAGTTTGATGAGGAGGGTGTAGAACATCGACGGTGTGGAATTATAACAATGTGAATTTTAATCTATTTCATGTGTCTGTAAAAGGTAAGAATGTTAATGAATGGACCAATTTAGAATTTAATTATTATTTTTAGACAAATTTTCTATTATAATTGGATCTTCACCTGGAGACAATGAGTGGTTTGTTGGTTAAAATATCACAATTGATATTTAATTTTCGATTTTTTTATGTCATTCAAACATTTTCTTTTATTACTAATCCTTCTTTTTATTTTTGAAAACTTGGAGAATAGTAGTAGGTAAGTTTACCCCACGGAAGACCTGCTATAAATGTCAGAGGGTCTTTTGCACCCCATTAGTTTGTAGGTATGAATTTCTCACATAAATTAGAGGAAAGGAAAAATAAAATCCATATAGCAGCCACACCCACAAGTAAATTACTTTGAAAACGATATTATTGAAGCGTAACCAAATAACTACCAATCAATATCACTTTGATTTATCCCTGTAGGGAGTTTTGTATCATTGAAAAATCTGTTTCGAGGGTTGATACGGGAAATAGATGAAAGAATGCTCTTCGACGTAAAATGAACAAATATCTCTTTCGTACTCGTGTTCACCGAAATATCAGTGTATACAAAAATACAGATTACTGGATTGTAAATTACAATTCTTTAAACGTTTGTCATTAATTTCGTATATAGTCCGTCACTAATGTAAATTTGTTTTTCTGAATTTTTAGTTAAAATTAAGGAGAGTATTTAGGTAAATAATTTGATGATTTTAGTAAATTTTTAATGCACAAACCTTAAAGTAGTGGAATGATTTGAATGTTTAATCATTTCTACTGCCATCTATACAAGATTGGCATAGTTTTTATGTCATTTCCATTACCCAGGGATGTAAGATCGAATTTTACCGTACAGCTTTCTTTTGAGAACTTGTAGCGGGTAGTGAAGTAGTGAGTTTGCCATGCATTTCACGGGGTTTCTGTAAACAGGGCCGCAAACATTTGCCGCGTGGCGCCCTACCGCGGCACGTGCCTAGGTCGTTCATACTGACATATCGAAGGATTTTCTTTGTAAACGACCAACAAATGCGATAGTAGGGGACTCTGGGGGAGTTATCGGTTTTACATGTAAAATTTCCTACCGATACAACTGTTAAAAACGTATTATGTTTAGGGCTGTTGAACAAGAAACATAAAAGGGTAGTAGAAATGCTTGAAATTTTTAACCCTTTAATTGGATATGTACATAAATAGAGTATAAATTTCAATATAGGAGTCACATGAGTCATGTAGTCGTACACTAGAGTAGATTTTTATATCTTTATTTGTTTTTAGTGATCTGTTTTTGGGGGAGTAGTTATTTTAGTTAAATATTTTGGGAAGGAATCGCACGAACTAATTCAAATAGGATGCCATTATCAAAGATATCCAAATCATTCTCACTTAACGCTACGCTGCTCTTAAGTAATGTGATCAACTAAGATACGAAAATCTCTGTCATACGTATTGCCTGACCAGCCTTGACCTTTTTTAGATTAGTTATTTTCTTCCCTTGAGAAAACATTTACTTCACTACATATTATAAAACAAAGTCGCTTCGCGTTGTCTGTACCTATATATCCCTAAACCTTTAAAACTATGAAACGGATTTTGATGCGGTTTTTAATAATAGATAGAGTGATTCACGGAATGTTTATAGGTATTTAACACATGCATAATAACCGAGCCGAAGCCAAGGCGGGTCGCTTGTGAAAATTTACTATTATCTGTTAATATCCAGTGTGATCGTATATTTGCCAACCAATCACCTAATTTCTTTGAGATTGTGTTAAAAACAATTGAATTATCTCTTTCTCTCTAGAATCTTACTTTCCAACATAGAAAAAGAAAAAGTTCGTCCACATGTTTTAACATTTCACGAGTGTGTTGACGTTTTTATATGTTTTGGTTGCGTGTGAAGATGTTTTATATTTGTCCTTTATGGTTATAATTGTTCTTGCACAGTTTATTATGATACCAACGCTGCGTTTAGTTATCGCTGACAGTTTCATGGGGAGATAAAATGATTTATGTTGTCGGGACGTATCACGCATTGATATTTGTAATCTCATTGTTTGTTGTTGTTAGTATGTTGTGACTGTATTTTGAAATTAAAAAAGAATACGATTATAATATGTTCTATAGTCTCGCATATTGTTTTTGCAGTACTATTATGACCACTAGGTATAAACTATGAATGCTTAGTTCATTAGAAAACTCTTGTTACCTTCAATCCCTAAACACCCCCCTAAACGGAGTTCCGGTAATCTTTTAAAAACGCATGAACTAGCTAACAAAAGCTTCGTCTTTTAGTCCTACAGTTATGCTACGAATGCTCTAAGATATACCGTCTCTAACATTATCTATTTATTTATTAGTTGAAAGAAAAACAAAAAAAATCACCGGTTTTCAGTTTAATTGTTTAAAACTTGATAGGAACAGTTTAAAGGGCGAGGTCTTCAATTGGGACGGCGTGGAAGAAGTTGTTGATGTTCTGGATGATCTCCTTGACTAAGGCGGTGGTGACTGGAGGTCCGAGTTCGCTGATGATGTCGTTGCTGTTGGAGGAGATGAGCTCACGGGCGGCGCGACCTTTGGATGTAAGGATCAGTTATAATTCTTTAAAGCGTAGTAGCTGATAAGTCTATGAGACTAAGAGATCAAGTCTCTACTCAAGCTGATTGACTGCAATGACGAGTTTGTTGAAATAAATTTCTAGTTAACTGCCTGTAATGTGGTAAATCAAATTTTAAAGTTTTATTAAACTGTCAATAAACTGAAACCCATACAGATGACGTCCATCTCTCGATTGGCAAACTAGGAGAGTTCATTCGTAATCCTTGATTATTTTTTAAATTGGTAATTCTCAAACTAAGATATAATAGTAACTACATACCTAATACTTCGTTTCCATTGAACAGGTTCTCGAAGACGAGATCGGCTTTGTCTTTGAGTTCGCTCTTGTGTTTGAAGTCCTTGATGTCCCAGTGCTTCTTGCCGTTAATCTCGATTTCTCCCATGTCTACCTCGATATAGATTTGGGTCTTCCCTGCAAAAATTAAACATTACATTTTAGATCAATTCAAACAAACTGGCAGTCAGAAGCTGTAGACAATCATGAATACAAATGTATAGATCCTAGAACGACTATTTACAATCTTCACAATAAATATCGTTTATGACTAGATTCCAACTCCATTAATAAAGTAAAATAATAATAAAGTTAAATACTTGTTTAATTTGAAGTGACGATTTTCACACAAAACTTTAGATCAAAAATTTAATTTACTTCTTTTATGTTTTATAAATGTAGAAAGTGCCGCATTTTCTAATGAGTTGCTTCAGAAACGTGAATTTGAAATTAATTAAAGTTTTGTTTCCTTATGGTAAATCAAAGTCAAGGCCAGAACCTTGTTTATCAAGTCCTAAATACAGTTAAAATTTAAATTTAAAATTATTTAAGACCTTCCTTGGCAACAGAGGTCAAGTTTTACGCAGAGCTGTCAAAATCAGGGTTTTCTGGTGGTTATATCATTTTTATTTACCTGTAAAAATTATATCCTAGTTTAAAAATCAGACATTTCACTTTGATGGCGTGGTGATTAGTAAATAGATTCGCATTAGACGCCTCGTGTAATATGTGGCGATTAATTGAAATTATTTTGCAATCATAATTCCAAGACAATACCAATGACAAGTAATAAATTGCAAAACTTCTCATTTGTTGGAGGTCAATTAAAAATATCTTTACCGAAACAATTAATAGGAAAGAATATTTAACGATGACGTCACGAGATGATGTGATTATGTATAAATTTGAGAAAAACCGGTAAATTAAAAAAACAAACAATAACAAGATAATGTTAACGTGATGAGGACTTGACCTTTATTGTTTTTTTTTTCCTCTGAACTATGGACCCCTTAAATTATTCAGGTAATTTTTTGTAGTTCTACAGTCATGTCACATCATGATTTTTTTGCTACTGTCTTTATGATAAAATGCGAAATTATTTTATTTTGTGTTTTTTAATGTATAGAACGAATAAGTTTTCCACTTAAAACATCCTTTCTGTATGATTTATAAAAATAAGACCAAAGTTGTAACTATTTAGGAGACTAACCAACTTTTCAAGGTTTTATAGGTTTTGCGATTTGCGAATGAGCTAGAAATGTTCGGGTTCCGTTTGTTAGCAAGAAATTGGTTGACTTACTCTGTGTGACATGGATTTTGCCGCTGCCTTCGATGGGGAGGATGAGCAGGGTTCCACCCATCTCATAGTGCCCATCCATGTTGATGTTGTCGCAGAAGATTTTCAAGTTCAACTTGTTCTTCGGGATGTCACGTCTATAGAAAAAGAAAAAACATAAGCATGTTTAAGGTAACCTTTATGAATCATTTTTGATCCTTCGTACCCGTAAACCCCTTCGTATTAACTTGACTGATTTGATTTGACTTTGTTTTGTTCTTAATACGTAAAGCATAAGGATTAATTTTCTTTTGTAATGAATAGCTTAACGTATGGCCTTAAGTTAAATAGTAACTTCTTTTTCTGAGTTCTGGACCTCCATGTGTTATGTATTGTATTACTGTCGTGGACGTTAGTAAAATTAAACAACGAAAAAAAATTAGAATTCTATACACTTTTTAATTTTACTAAGAATTGTGTTTAAAAAGGTGAAGTCACGTGTAGACTACTTTATCTCGAAATTTTTATATCTTTAAGGTAATTATTTGGATCTGAAATATGATTTGTTATTTGTTAACGCGTTAATTATAACTGTGCACTTCAAGCATGAACGCTTTGATATTTTGAATAAAGATTTTAGATCGTTCATTAATAAAATTATTAGGTTGTGAACATTTACATTTCAATTGGTATTTCTCAAATGGTTAGTTACTTAAACGAATAAAAAGTCAATCCTTCGTTAGTTTCGTTAGAATCATGTTAGTGTTACATACATACAACTGAAGAAAGATACATTTCTAGGGAATTAATGTAAGTAAAGTAACCTTTATATGTACCTAATTCTTTAATCTGAGACCTATGCATTGACTTAATCCTACTTATCGAACCTGAGCCCTACCCTATAAAACCTATGCCGACCTAAGCTTCCGACACTATTTGAAAAAACTGCAAAAACTTCTAGATGATACGATGCTCATAGACTTACTGGACTTTCTTAGCGCGGCAGGACTTGAGACCGACGAGGACCAGGTCTTCCAGGATCAGCTTCAAGCTGGCTGTGGTGCAGTCTACTCTTTTGAGGGTCATGGGGTCCATCTTCTTCACGTTGTATTCAGGGAGTCCATCAGCAAACAGAGGAATGACCGCAGCAGTTGATTCCTTAGCGCATTTCGAGTCATCCAGCTTGCATTTCTTGATGAATGGAACTGAAAAAATTGATTTTGTACATTATAAAGTAATTAAAACACTAAGTTTTGTCTAAGTAACATTACTGAGAGGGGATAGGTAATGATAAATTGTCATGTATTTTGTTTGTTAATTCTTGTTGAACAAGTTATTTTTTTTTTATTCACGGTTTTTATTAATATTATTTCTATTTTTTAAGGAACCAGTTTTACAGAATATCGATTTTTTAGTAATAAACAAATATTACAGCAAAATAATATTTTTCTTAATTTTTTAGACTGGATTTTTTTTTTCTTTGAAGTACAAACAAAAATTTAAAAAATTGCACTCACCCTCAGCGTTTGCGACGTAAACGCACGCCAGACACGCCACTAGCATAAACTTATTGAACATTTTTGTAAAATTTAAATACTTAAAAATAAATTAAACTTGTGCACGAGCGATCGACTCGCGAATCCTACAAGGAATATTAAGTATCAACAAAAATTCCCATTTATAATATCAAGGCATCACATAATTACGTACGCACGCTCAAAACCAGTTGTCTTACCATTGTCACGGTCGGTTGGCTTTTTTTCATCAAAAAAGTACTGCGGCTTTGCATACTCGTGCCTATTTTTTGCTACGTGCCTTGTTTCTGTTTAAAAGATTTTTAATCCTTTGTAATAAATTGACAGTCTCATAGTTAGGCAGTCTGTTAAAATAAAATGATGTAGGAAAATTTAAAAAATATAAATTATTTCTCAAAATAGTCTTACAAGGGTCAAATGAACAGTCGAGGCACTTTTTTACCTGATGCCGAAGGATCTTTAGATTTTAATATAATATTAAAAGCTGATCTTTTCAATTATTTTTGAATCACCTGGAGCAGTACATGCAGTGGTTGTCAATGATGAAAATGGTTACAAAGTCAAGTTGAAGTCCAGAGGTTTCATTCCTTTGTTTGTCAAGGGGCAAACCGACATAAAGTATTCACCAGAACAAGGTAAGAGATTGGTCGAACTTCTACCAGCTTGTAACGACAACAATCGCTTGCCATACAGGGAACTTGAAATACCTAGCTTAGTGTTAGAGTTACATGTCAGCGTCGACAGCATGTGATGAAAATCGCTATTTGGTATGAAAATGCGCAAGCAATGGAAAGCTGAATGGATGGGTATGTAAATAAATAGCAATTTGACATACAAAAATATATGAGATGCATGGATAATCGGTATTTAGTATGAAGTTGCATATGCAGCGGAGAGCTGAATCGATGCATACACATCTTCATACTAAATAGCGGTTTTCCACACATAACATGCTGATCGATGCTGATAAGTATGATTCCACCCGTACTGTAATAAAAAATGTTTTTATAAATTATCTTATACTTAAAAAACCACGGATCCTTCATCTCCACCGATCTTTCATTAAATTCTGACACTGTTATTTAAACCACGGAAACAAGTTCTAGTTTCTAAATGGATAAAAACTAAGACGTAATTTTTCAACTGATTTATGATTCACTTTACAATTTTATGCTTTGTTCTTAATACCTGTAATTTTACTATAATAACTCTGAGTTCATGTCACGATGTTTTTATTAAGATTATGTTTATAATTAAATACCTATGTTTTTTTGGGTTTACTGTACACATGAAACATGTTCTGTTTACATACAAAAATGGTGTTTAATTATATTATATTTCGAAAGAAGATACTTTAAATAAAATACTTTAGATAAGAGCAAATTTTGATTTTCCACAGAAGCTATATGAAATATTTTTAATTTAAGTTGCTGTGTACTTGATGTTGTTTAATTAAGCCAGGTGTGTCTGTATATTGACACATGCACTTAAAGATTCATTAAAAGGATCTTTAATATCTTTAAACTAGTTCACCCAATTAGTATTCGAAGTTGAATGAAAACTCAATAAAACCTATTTCAAAACAACATAAACTCACGCCGTATAGACAGAGGTGTTTAACACCGTATTTCGCATGTTTATGTTGAGCCCCAGTGTGACAGGTTGCGAATCTGTCGCCACTATCCGGTCACAATGAGGAACATGGGAGCTACAACTTGCGGCAACACGAGACTCGAACCCTCGACCTCGGTCGGTTCGGTCGGTTAACCAAGTCATGTAACAAACTCAGCTATTTGGCGACCTCGGTGGCGCAGTGGTGTAAACAGCCGACTGCTACGCTAGAGGTTCCGGATTCGAATCCCGGTGGGGGCGGGACTTTGTGTTATTTGCAAGACGCATTGTTTCGCTTACCGGTCTTGGATGTTGTATTCTTATCTATTTAGTATATACCATATCGTTGCTTAGTTCCTGTGACACAAGTTGTCACGATACTTACTACAGGGCTGAGTCAATGTGTGTGTCGTGATATGGTTATTATTATTATTACCATGTTCTCAAACAAATTTTAAAACAAATTTGTTCATACTGCAGTTCAGAACTTATTATCCTAAACACTTCCTGAAAACGTATTTCAATAAGCAAAGCTTAACTAAATTTATCGGGAACTAGTCATCCACTGACAAACCTATAGTTGAAAAGACCATCTTTATTTGAAGTCAGATAAAATTAGTATTCCGACTCTGTCCTTTTCAAATGCTCAAGGTTAAGACAGTTCATTGCTATTCTTTTAGGGATTGAAGATAAAGGTTCAAGGACATTCTTCATTTATAAAATTTAATAATATTTCCATACCTTTTAATACGAATACAACTTTGATTGATAACATTAATCATATCTGTCATTTATTTTAGGGGTTTTGTAATTTTACTCATTTGAAATATATTGAAATATATATTTGTTTTTCAGTTTATGGTAAATCTTTATTGAGTCTGTTTTATGATCTTTTAGGAACTGGACAAACTAGGTATTAAGGTTCATGAGCCCCTCAACCTAGCACCGGCTTGGACCTTGGTTATACCCGGCATATAACTAGTTTGTGTTGATTATTGTGCCGACGGAGAGTTACCTACAGTCCTATAAGTAAGAACATCACTTAAGCACCTCTATTCGATTATCTTTGTAACTTTAGACCGCATGTGACACTTTATCGGGTACTGGTAAAAACGCGCTTATAAGCTGCCAAAGGAAAACAAACATTGACACGTGTTCTGTAACGTAGCTCAAGCATGAATCTAGATTTAAGTCAAGATTTGAGTAAGTTATACGTCTTGAGACTAGATTCGCCTCAATTTGATTAGCCCCAGGTATAATTCAGCTGATTTCTAACTCGCTAAATTATACTGTGTCTTGTCATTCTAGTGCTCATTTTATTCTTATCTTAAAACAAGAAGCTGTTCGTTAGTCTTGCAACAACTCAAAGATGGCTGGACCGATTTGAATTATTATTTTTTTAATTTATTCACTCTAGTACAGGGATGGTTTAAATGTTTAAAGAATTGTAAAAACCAAAGCAACCATCAAGTAATACGAAGTTCGGGGGGTCAAATACGAGTAGTCTAGTAATAAAATTATAGTCTGTATCCGTATAATATCTAATAACCTTTAGGTCAAGGTGACAATAGCACATTTTAATCATAATATATTTGTCATACAATTTAAACTCGGTTCCATAATAACCTTTAATCTTGATCTAACAACGTAGGTGTGTTAAGACGAGCATTAATTTACTAACCATCCAAGCAAAGTTTGTGTCACAAATAACATAATTCAAACTCGCAACCATATAGTTGGAAATCCAAGTGATTAACGCTATTCTAATCTCATTGTAATATTTGGGATTACTAAATCAAATCCAGCCTCAAATCATGCCCAAATGTAGAAACATTTGGGCATAATTATTGCTAAAATGGAAGCATTTTATATATTTAAAACCTAAATAGTCCTCGGACTAATAAGTTCTGGTTCAAATATAGTCCATGTTTTCTATTAAGTTTAGCTTCTACAGGGTTGTTCTTAATAACTAAAAAGTTTTTGTTCATTGTATCTTTTGTGAATCTTTTAGAGATTAAATTTAGTACGTATGTTTAATGAAATTCATATATTTATTAATTTAATTCGAGTACATGAATCCTTCCGTGCAGGAAGAACAACACATAATGAATTATAGTCGGAGATACTAGTGTGTGTTATGTATAAATAACATTTATGTACCTATATTGAAACGAGGAACTTACTACCAAAACGAAAGGTTTATTGCTGCTCTAAGTAATTTTTGAAAATGATTAAATTTTTAACTTCCCTACTATTGTGAAATGTATACCAGATTCTTAGATTCTTTTCAGAATGAATGGCACTTTAAAAAAAACCGAAAGGAACCGATATTCGGTAGCATTGGATATAACTGACAAATTAACAAATTTTTTGTCCTTACTTAGCTAAAACTATCTGTGTAAGTATTGCATATTAATTTTCACAAAAACTTGATTAAGTTTATTAGATATTTCTAGTACGTTCCATGAAGATGAAGTCGATCATATTTAGAAAAACGTCCATGACTTTTAGTATGCAAATAAGTTTTTTGTTTTGCCAATTTACCAATTTTCAAAAAAAATATTAAGGTAAAATATTTTGTTTTCGACTAACAACATGTTTATTCTCGTAACGTATTAATGTAATTGTTTACTCTTACAATGATTTATCTAACCTTCGCTGACCAGAATGTGGCAGGCTATTTTCTATCCCATAAATATTATTTTAGCTTATTTTCTGTATAATATTCAAGTGGATTAGAAGTTTCAGATTCAAGTCCAAATGATTTTATTATAGAAACAAAGCGTCCTCTGGCAAAGTCTTGAGGTATTTGTTGACGGATTTAACGACTTTCTTGTAACATGCGTAAATGCCTGGGCTACTGATCTCCTTCGCTACTTCATACCAGTTGTCGTTCGCGAACTTCAAAACGGAATCAGCTGAAACAAAGTTTAATGAGCATTATAAAGAATATAAAGTTAAAGCAATTAAGGTACAAACAAGAAATTTATCTACTTAAGATTTAGCTAATAGTAATGGTTTTCGACATCATCATCCCTTACCTCAATAGTCCTGGTGTCTTACGGTTAGGAACGTAATTTAAGATTTGAGTGTTCCAAAGGTGACATAAAAGAGTTATTGTTAGATAGTCCTAGATAGCCTATCTTGCCTCTATCTATATACGTTATAATGAGTGAGTGATGTAGGAACTTTAACTATTCTAAAAACTTTTGCGTAATTGTAAATTTAGAATCTGTGTACATGCTAATGGTATAAACTAATACTCGTAGATAATAAATTACCTAATTCTTTTTGTCCATTGAAGAGATTTTCGAGTTCAAATTTGGCATTCCCTTTGATATCGTGGTCTAGTTTGAAACTCTTAATGTGCAGATGTTTAGTTCCATTTGCGTCGGTTACCTCATTCAGTTCCATATCCGAAGCTATTTGCCAACCACCTAAAAAATAATGCAAGGATATAGGTACACGTTAACTACAACTCATTACAACACTTTGCTAGTCAGGAGGTCGTTGTTAGAAGTTTTCTGGAATACCTTCCTTTTTTGTTTAATATATCTATATTGTATATGTATCTACTAAGAAAAAAAACCATTGAAGCGTCAGGGACGATTCATTCAATTTTCATACAAATTTAATTGCGAAACAATTGAAAAAATCTGAAAAATGTATGCAAACGGCTCAAAACATTTACTTTGCAGATGCACCGCAGGCGTGAGGATGAGCTCCAAGTTAGATGGGTTACGACCATAATTCTAAGTGGTCTTGGAGCTCCCGCCACAAAGACTTACGGTTCCATCCGCGCCAGTAATCCGGGTTCGGGTAAAAAGCTTTCACTTACGCGTTTCAATTTTAAATCTTCCATTTCCTTCAATGGGTAGCACGAGGATTTGCCCTTTAATTTCATATTGGCCCACCAGGGTCAGAGTCTGGCAGAGGAAATCAACGTGTAGGTTAGACTTATCTAACTCTAAACTGAAAAAGATATCTTGATGAAGGATTTTGAAGTGGAAACAATAAACAACATCCAGTGAACTTCTTTAAATATCTTGAAGGTTAAAAACATTCGTAAGAAATATAAGAAACGCATTGAATCATGCTCAGCCTTAAACTTTGACATTGCAATAAAAATGACAAAGCCTTGTAGCCAAGAGAGTAAAGTAAAAATGTTATGTCTGGCTCGTCTTTGGCTGGTAACTATTTCCGCATTTATAAACTCATGTCATTATTCGAATTCAAATTGTTTATTGCTTATCTTATTGAATTAGGTACAAAAGATTTAAGGTATACACGTGACACCCTGTAAGGGCATGGCAAAAATATAATACATGTTACAATAAAACTATACTTACACGATTTTGTAGTGAGAGATTTATCGTGTTAATTAATGTTTAAAATATACACCCTAACACCTAAAAGTTACCTACTGTATGTTAGTTGAGCTGTTCTATTCTTGTAATTGAATAACACTTAAAGAAATGGGTACTTACGTCACGTTACCGATTGCGCAATCTTTCAGTCCTGTCAGAGTGCTATCAATGAAGGTGTACTTCAGGTTGGCAAGGTCAGCATTTACCAACGGCACCTTCAAGGGGTCTGAGGGTTCTATCCCCAGCTCGCTGCTTCCATCCAGGAGTAATGGCCATGCTGCTATGGCGGATTTATTCACGCAAACTTGGTCGTTCTTTTTACAAGGTTGTAGGATATCTGAAAATGTATTTTTTTCTCGTCACCTTAATATTTAAGTTTGACGAGAATCTGGCCTAATATTACTAGAACTGCCAAATCTTTACCGTTTCTACTCCTAGAGGATCTTAAGCAAACAATACACTTTATTTGGCAGTGGCTGGTTTTTGAGGGGAATTTCTTGGTAAATTGTATTGTCGTTAGATCCAATTAAATATATTGAAAAATACAGAAGTTTTTTTTTTTCATTTGACATGACAACAGTGACGAGATGAATTGATGAAATAAATCACACATTAATCAATAAGCAAACCATAAAAACATATATTTTATGAATTAATTATGATTTTTGTGACGTCCTTGCAGGGTCAATTTTTTTAAACTTTTTTTAATCATAATACATTTGAATTAACGTTTTATAACTATAACTTGTTTTATTTAACTGTTTCTTAGAATTGAAATCATGAGCAAATCTTTTGTTTGAAAATTGGTTAATATAATATAAAGAAATCTTAGACTTACTTTTGGCTGTACTGAGCGCGATTAAAACTAAACAAATTATAATTATTTGCTTCGGCATCGTTCTAGTGGTACAATAAGCAGTAGACTAAAGTATTATTCATGAGCTTTTAAACTTATATTATACTTTTTGTCCTAAGCTTCAAGATCGAACTATTTAATCAAGATTGGTTCTCTTTTGATTAAGTCTGCTGAGACGATAGAAATAAAAGATTTGTTTTTTTTTCCAGAGCTTTGGTGTGGTTTTAAATTTATTTTTTCTTTTTTTGATTGGAGGAATCCTTGCTGCTTTTTTTATTTTCTCTCCAATAAGATATTTTTACCATATATTTTATAAAACACTAGCTGACCCGGAAAACGTTGTTTGGCCATATAAATTACCCTTATCACTAAGGGGTATGAAAAATAGACGTTAGCCGATTCTCAGACCTTTTCAATATGCTCACAAAATTTCATGAGAATCGGTCAAGCCGTTTCGGAGGAGTACGGGAACGAACATTGTGACACGAGAATTTTATATATAAGATGATACTTATACGACTCACTTATGACACTTGTTAATTTAACAAGTATCAAGTAAGCAAAGTACGTAAGAAGTGTTTGTTTGTTTGTTAACAATTTGATTTTTAAGATATTATAGAAGAAAGTTAATCTTATTAGAAAAATTAGAAAATAATTCGACTATTTACTAACAAGTATCACATTGGAATATAAGATATATAGTTAAATTAATTTGACTAATAAATAACACCTTGTAGGAAACAGGACCGATTAAAAATATCCTGTTGTTTGTTTACGCGACTTTATCAATCAAAACAATGTTTAATTTGTTTACACTAAAATAATCTACGCCATAATGGCTAATTTACATATGTAATTTTAATATCACAAGCATGATGCATAACATATAAAACAACATATAAAATATAAAAACATTGATTTTAAATGGAACGTTCCTAAAGTTCCACGCGGGACCCTAAAAAAACAGAATTTAAAAATAAACATAATGATCTTATTTATAAGCAAGATTCAAGGATTTTCTCTAAGTCAGTTTTTTTGTAGACGAATTAAAACCTTTTAGATTTTTTATAGAGACTCACTGGATTCTAATTAAGCTTGTTTGTAACATTAACATTACGTTTGATTTTTGTTTCATACAAAAAATATATACAATGTCGATTAACAAACAAAATTTTAAACTATTAATTCGTATGCGAACAAATTACGTAGCTAAATAAAAGAAGTACAAACAATATTATGTTGAAATTTTTTAATTTGTAGTAGAAAATATTGTAATTGAATATTGAAAAAAGCAACTACGGAGGTTTCTTGCCGGATTCTTCCCCGTAGAAATATCATTCCGAACCGGTGGTTGCAAAAAAAAAGACGATTTGAAAATGCTTATTTTAAGTCTATTCGAATAAAAAACATTTTGATTTTGACTTTGAATTCTAATTTCACATAAAAATACCCTTAATTTATATTTATTAATTATTATGTTTTACATTCTTACCATGAATAATAAATAATTATATCAAATAAGTTGTTTTATTTCAAAAATCTTTCGATAGTATTGTAATTTTTTTTTGTCTATTTGGAATTTTGTGATGCTAATCACAAATGCTTTATCTTTGCTTGCTATTACCTACCTACAATTTCGTTATAATCATGGACATCGGGATCTAATGATTGATTTATTATAACCTGGTTCAACAAAATTGTTATTAACAAAATCCTCCATTCAAAGCGCTTATAGTACCCGTAAGGGAAGCTTATGTGATTATTAACTCATTTCTAAAATAGTTTAACTATCGAAAACATTCTGCTAATCACACAAGATAAAATTATGGAAGCAGTTTCTGATACTACAACATTTTAATTACAAAACAAATCTTCGTCTTTATTTTATTTATTTATAGGTCGAAAAACTTATAACAATCTTTACATTATAAAGAAAAACAACATAAAAAAATGCAGCTCGACTGTTTATCCTTATAGTTGGACACACCATTTACAAAAAGTACTAAATAACAACAAAGTAGGAAAACTTAAAAAGTTTTTTTAAAGAATATAAACATATAAATAATTATAATTAGGATAGTAGTTTTAAAACAATCTTCATTTCGAAATCTATAACATCATCGAAGACTTTTTAAAGATTTTGAACACATCAGTGTCTTTTCCACCTTTACAAATGATATCGTTGTTAGTGCGACACATTCGAAACAAAGGATTGTAATAGGAGGTGTTGCTTTTATGTACAT
This sequence comes from Choreutis nemorana, assembly GCA_949316135.1. Classification (NCBI taxonomy): domain Eukaryota; kingdom Metazoa; phylum Arthropoda; class Insecta; order Lepidoptera; family Choreutidae; genus Choreutis; species Choreutis nemorana. The sequence continues at coordinate 6,984,068 of OX438609.1, forward strand.
GTAATGTAAAAGAATGATTGTGGGTGAAACGGGGATTGTACTTCGTATTCAAACTGATAGAAGAAAGCAAAAGAAACTGGTGGATTCTAGAGTGGAATGTAGTATTTTGTGAAGGCATATGAGGTCATATCTTTTGCGACAAGATTCCAAAGATGTCACTCCAAACTCTATCGAGCGTTCGCTATAACTTTTAAGAGAGCGACCGTAACCATGTCTAAAGGAATGTATTTTAAGAAATTAGCTGTATAGATTCAATTTTGTAACGTGTACTGAGTAAAATGGTGACCAAATCGGACAACAGTATTCTAATGTTCTACGCACCAGACTATAAAAAGATTTAGAGATGAGGTTGGCTTTTTAAACCTCTTTGTAGACCGTAAAACAAATCCTAACACTAGATTGCTCTTGCTTATGATGCTGTCATAGTGTTCCCGGAATGTAAGCGATTCGTCTTAGATATAATAAAAACTATTTTAATACTGTGCTTTGTAATCACCGCCCCTAGCGGAATATAAATGAACTAAGTTTCGAAGAGTAACCTCATTCTAAAAAGGAAGCAGGCTTGATCGCATCTTATTTTTGAGACAACTAACGCCATCTGTGTAATGTTACAAAGACTAGGGCAAAAGCCTTAAGAAGAGTCAAAACGTTTAGCGCCCCAAACTTTTGGAATGGCAAGAAAAACTTTTCGATTTTTATGCATCAAAATACGTTTTATGTTTATTTTCTATCTTTTAGTATATTTTAAATTGTATAATAACAACGTAGGTAGTAAAATAATTAAAAATATTTTCATTGTTTTTTATGTAAATAAGAGATTGATGTTGATAGGTTTTGAATAGATAAAATTGTTTAAATGAATATATTTGGAACATTAAAATATAATTTAAAAAGTTTGTCTACTGTTTCAATAGAAAAAATATTTCATATGAAATTTCAAGCCTGAATTTAAATTTCAGTTTTAGTGTTATTTTTTAACTTTGTATAAGATATTTATAAATAAACGACATTCATCTGTAAAACATTGAAACAATAAATTGGACAAGCTACTCAACCTTAGAATTTCTATTTACATCAATGATTTTCAATATACTAGCTCGTAAACTGAACGAGTGTTTATTTATAAAAGCATTTTACAATAAATTGCAAAATCCCATTAAATGTGTCGGCAAAAACTCATTCCTGGTTGCGAGATGATGTGTGGCCTGCGCGGACGCACGTCATTGTTTGGTAATCCCTATTGGTTATGAACGTTGCGCAAAAAATGTGGGAAACAGTCATGCGTTGTAGTGATGTGAGGAACTGCACTAGCACTATCGATATTACGTTGTGTGTTTTATGTAAGGCTATCTACAATATCTATAACATCGAGGTGGTAGTATAAAAGATGACGATTTAAAAGTACAAGTATATTTGAATGAAAAATATTTTGACTTTGACTTTGAGGGAATCGATAGTGCGATATAGATCAATGGCATTGATTTAAAAAATGAATCGATTGTATTAGCATTAAAAAATATATATTTTATGATACTATTGATAGTTTAGTTGTAGTAAACTAAGTTTATCGATGAAAAAAAAAACTATTGCAAGTAGGTACTGAACAAATAAAGCGTCCGTTACTAAACCAATTTTGATACGTAATTTAAACATTGTCAATAGAATGAACATCGTCTGTAATAAAAAAATAAATTTTGTGTGATAAAAATCTAAAAACAATTGGTTTCTAATGTTAACATATATAAAATTTACGATTAATTTTAATTACGGTTATGAAGGAAAATTTTTGTTAGATGTAACCTTAAATATTGAACTTTGCACTTTTAAGCTTAAACTTTGATAAAAATAATTTTAGTTAACATCTAAATAACTAGATATAAAATTCTGCATCCAATTTTATACATTGTTATGCTTGCATTTTTAGATTTAAGTACAATTGCAATTTTGCTGGTTAATTAATTACTTACATAACGACAAGAATACAGTTATTACGATAGTCCTAACCTAAAAGTAAATTAAGAATATATGGTAACTTAAAAACACAACGTAATAACGTAAGTAACGTGTTGTACATTGTAATTATTATTGTTTTGTGTTTCTATGTAGATAAATTATACGAAGAAAACATCGACTGTTAGCTCATCACTATTCCCAGGCCACAAACACCGATCCTGACATATAAAGACGCGCCCACCTCAACTATTGAAAGCCCACATTGACAAAGGTATGGCAAATAGCTCTGTCCATTATAAACACGGGTCTACCAAGTCTATCAATGTGATAGAGTCTGGGACCAAGGAGGCGATTATTAATATAGTTTTTTTAGCAATGCAGTGGCAATACTGGCAAGCAAGCATAGTTGAGAGCAGTTAAATAGAAATCGGTTACCACAGTCTAAATATTCTCGGTGCATTTGTCACTGATGCTTTGCTTAAGATGCCAGTCTCAATTCTTCAATCTCTAGATTTTCTCACAGGAACACAACGTAAGTAATTGGGTTGTAAGGTGGGATGCTTCTAACTTAACTTGGTCTGATTTGAGATAGGAACTTCTTTTACAAAGCACTGTTCCAACGATTCTTGTTTTGATGCTTCAGCTTTTTAGTTCATAGTTTCTCTATCAATAAAATGATTCGCCTCGGCCCTTATAACGTCTAACGTGACGTTTTCAATGGTATCGTTTTAATACACTATCGTTGCAGCGCACCCCTCGTGGAGCAAATGTTTTTGTTACACATAAACGCCTATTATTCACCCTGTAGGAACAGAAGTACAATATATTTTTTATACGAGCATTATATTGTGTAACTACACAGCAAAACTCAAATAAATCAAAACACGCCTACTCTCTATCTTACATCACAGATGGGGCTAGGATTATTATTGCGATAAAATTTAAAGAAATACGAACTGAATTACAACATGCAATCTATTTCACTGTATTAATTTTCTCTCGGAAAGCTGAAAACAGTAAAATATTAAGTTTTAGGTAAATAGAAATAAGAGTACAGATATTATAAATAATTTTATTCTATGTAAACAAGATTCAACAAATTTTGCAAAGCCACTGATAGCCGAAAGACCTTGGATGAACAAATACACTAAGAAAGTTTGTTTAAGATAGAAAAAAAACTGCGGCTCGGGCCCAAAGCTTTCCTCGTGATTAATCCCCAAGATAAGTAACTCCACAAAGACTTACAAATGTGTGCAGAACAGATTCAAGATTGAAAGCCGATAAACTCGGCTTTAGGTGAAAAAAGGTTTCAGGGAATTTATCAAAAAACCTAGCCGTTTTGTTAAGAGCACGTGTTTTGACGGGCATTTAGTAAAAGCCAGCGAGTACGGCGTGACTGCAAAGGTATAGTGGTTTTGAAGATTTTATCAATAAAAGTGTTGATTGTCGGATAAGAAATGTGGTTGTATCTTTAGATCGAGGTTATGGATTGTGGATTTATATCAGCTGTCTTGCACCTTTTAATCAAAATATTTGGGACTTCTATAACATGCATCATATCAAAAGAATACTCATTTAACTTCAGAAATTAACCCTCAAATGTTTCTCAAGATTGTTAAAATCCAGTAAAACTTTTCATATTTTCATCTTTGCGTTATGTATGAAGTTTTAGTATCAACAACGGTGTTGTTAAACCGGAGTAATCCGAATGCAGTCGACGTGGTAGTATCTCCGCATAGCATAGCATAGAATAGAATAGAATATCTCAGTGGGATAGAACTAAGTACTTCTAATACAAGATAACACTAACGTTTTGTTAGCCAAGTCACGTCTGCTAACAAACTGGTGAAACTTCCAGCATAAAGTGTAACAATCCAGATATTATTTTAAACATGGCTCTGATAGAATGATTTGGTTTGCCAATTTTATATACTTTTATTGTAACTAGACTTTAGACGTTAGACGTACATAACAATTTACTTCGATAAGATAAAATAGAAAATGTATTTTTATTTATAACTTAATAGTTTAACTGATTCGAGGTTTTATTTACATACTAAATTCTTACAACAAATTTTAATTAAACCTTGCCTAAATTCCCTTTTTAAAAGTAATGAAGTCACTATTTTTGAGTTTTTAAATCTTTCAAACCAAGAGTTACCTTTTAGCGACGATTTGAACCGTCCGTATAAAATGTAAAAAAACCAACGAGATATTAATCCCATAATTCCTTTTAAACATTCAACGGGACATTAAAACCATGACTAAGCCCATCAAAGTCTGGCATGACATACATAAATCCATTTTCTCAGAAGTAAAATGAGCGTTAACATAATAAAAGTTGTCCTTACACCTATGCAGGAGATATTAAGATAGATTAATGATAGCAAGGACGCGGGCATCGTGTGCGGTGGTCGATGCATCACTGATCAAAAATACTGATAACCAACTAAGGGTAGGGGCACAGAACGTTTTGTCTGAAAGGGTTTTTTTCAAACAATTAGTTTAAATGACTTGCCGTTTTTAATATTAATAGAAACAATTTGTAACATGACAAAATATTTCTTGATAACCATAACGTTTTAGGATAAGCTAATGCTTATTCTAGCTTTTGACAAAAACAGCAAAAGTACAGTATTGACGATCTAATTATCTTTGGTGATTAATAAGACGCAAAACGGTGGGAAATCTTCCAAATCATAATTTTTCATAATAGAATATAAAACTATTAAATAAAAACTTCTTTGTTTATGGAAACAGAATTTGACATACGCCTACATCTGACTGTATTCTTACCTTAAAGTGAACCTTGAAAACTCAAAATTCCTCCACTCCCATGTCACGATGTCGTTACATTCCTCATCCAACGTCCAGTCCAGAGCTTGATTATCTTAAATACCGTTGATACAATGAAGGATTAGTTCAGTATGACCTTAATTGTTCTTTATACCCGACTTGATATTAAACAACAGTTTTATCTAGCGGCGCGGCAGAACTAGGAACTAAAACTTTTGTCATAGTTTTATCTCGAGACTTATAACTAGCGCTGTATAGAACCGTAAGGAGGTATGGTAGTTATAAACGCTGTAAGTGCTCCCATCCTATTACATTCTCAGTTTCCGTTAGTTTAAATGATGCTTTTTATTTTAAAGAGAAACTTATTTCTATGACAGTCGAAAATAATATTTGTCAGTCGTCCCGTGACGAAAATAGAGTGTAGACAAGCTAAATGTTGACACAGTAAATTTTAATTGAATATAGGTTTGTATTGATATAAAATGCATAATACAAGTATCTATTAATTATACGTAGTGTTATAACAATCAATCAATCAATAACAATCATGAGTACGTAGGAATAATACGTTACTTAGTAAAGTGCTCATTTGAGCACAAGCTTTGCAGTTTGACATTTATTTTTAGTTATTTATTTTTCATTAGATACATCAACATCTTCCAGGTACAATTATAGGTGATAAAATTATTTGTCTAGGTTTTTGATAGTCCTGTAAAGTAATTACAGAGATTAACAACATTTACGACGACAACATCAGGTAACCTACAATTAATACAATATTAAAATGAAAACACAAAAAAAAATAAAAAAATACTACAATGATAACATGAAAAATAATAGAAAATGAATGATATTGCACAAACACGACTTTACTCATAGCATTAATACAATTTAAGCACAGGTTAGCTTTTATACTAGTAGTTTTTAGTTTTCTTAAAAGATACAAATGAACGAATCCTTTTTAACTCCATTTCGCAGTTTTAAGAAGGAGAGGACGCAACGTCTCGACTAGATCTTTGTTCTTAGGATTTGGTACTTAAATGCTTTGTTAAAGATTGTTCATAATGTGAACAAATACAGATGGGTTTGTATGGCCACGTCACGTTTTGTGTTAGGATGTTCATTCTGTGTCATTGTGTTAACGCTTTATCAGAGTTCCGCTGACTGAACTAATATAAGGTATGCCTCGTTAATTAATGTTGCGATTTTTGCCAACTATTTTGTATGATATCTAATATTTTATCATATTGTTATGGAGCAAGTGAATAAAATATGTCGTGCTTGTGAGGTGATCTCTTGTTCTTTTAACGATCTTAGATGTTTAAAATTTGCTGTTATACAATATGTTTGGCTGAGTTAATTTGGTGATCTGCTGAACTAAGAAGGCTGCGTAAAGAAATTCTTCTGAAATCTTTATTTTCTTAATTTTGACTTTAATTTTCTTTAATCTTTGCGAGAGGGCCGCTTATTAGTCGGTAGTAGGTATGGATCGCTGACATTTCAATTCCCAAGTAAAAAAAGACTATTTATTATTTGTCATATGCATCATGTTTAGATTCATGTATCAATTATTTTAAATACGGAACTCTCTTGTATCAGTCGTTCTTTGCCACGCACAGTATCTCATTGTGCGAATATCGATGCGGTTGACAGAATATTTATATAAACAGACCCCGGCTTAACGTTCATTGTGGTAGTAGCGAGCTTGTCTAATCCATAGGAAACTATTTCGTTGGAATTGTTAAGAACTCATTGTATCTGAACTGTTTACTTTTACTCAATCTGCCCGGAGATTTGTCGTAGGATTTTTTGTAGAAATATTTTGCTTAGGTCTTAGTTCGATTATGCCAATTTTTGGAATGGGTTTTTTTGAGATTACAATTTTTATAGGAAGGTATGTTTGAATAAATTCTTGGCAAGACTTTTGGTTAAGGAAATTTGTCTCTTTTTTGTGTTTATGGATGTGTCTTCAAAAACAATGATCTGACTTTCTGAGCGGATATTTGATGTTTTGCTGAAAGAAAACTTTTACACGATAAATTTGAGATGCGGATAAACAAAATATAGCTAGAGAAATAATGTAAGTTTAATTTTACAGATGATACATATGTTATTTACACAAATAACAGTAGAAATACAAGCAGTAAATTGATAACTTGGTTTTCTTGGTTTTATTTGTGGTTTGATCCAGTTGTTTAAAGTAGAGCTACGTGACCTGACTTCACGTAGAATTTAGTTATTGAAGACCGCCAGGCGTCTATTTCTTAGGTATTCCAATAAATGCTACTGCGTTTTGAATATAAAATGACATTAAAAGCAGACCTTCATATTTTACCTTTTTGTTCTATAATATTTCTCATATTAAAGTTGCCTCTGATAAAAAAACGATGTTTAGAATGAAATTTCACCATGAAAATCTATATTGTTCAAAGCATATTATTTAAGACGGATTAGTTAATCCTCAAGCATATTTTACCTAAGGCTATGTCTCAACATTTAAAAATCCTTGATTTGTTTGGAAATTACTTGGAAGAAAAGCGAAATTGTTAAGGAGATATACCTTACCCTTAGAGAAAAATGAAATGATTATGGTAATAGCCATAAATCCAGTTCAATCTAAACTACTAACAGCTTCATTCCAAACAGCAGTTAAGTTGTAACTAAATACGAGTATTAATATTGGTTTACTGGTAGCATGTGCAATAAAGTTACTCGGTTCATTTTGTACTATCTCATAATTTGCATTAGTTTCATTATACAGTAATTACGATATAAACATTCCTGCCAGCTGTAAGCCATAACAGACCGGCCGGTTTTGTTGACTCTTACGATAGAGCTTTTAATAAAAGATTTTTAAATGTTTTAGTATATTTGAAAAAAAACACCAACAACGTATGAATGTACTACAATCTTTACAATACTATAAGGTTGACATAGTTTATATATACACATCAATTACAGATGATCACATGTAGCAATGTCATCTGGTAATATCATAGTAACAACAATTTAAGTTTTTAATAATTAAGCTGTATTATTTATTATGACATTAAAAAATTTTGGCGACAACAAAAATACAGTTACTTTCGGCAATACAGTGACAATAATTAGAATTTTTAAAATAATAATAACACTTTAATTATAGCTTAGTAGGAATAATAATAATAACCACATTACGACACACACATTGGTTCTGCTTTGCAGCAAGACCAAAAAATAAAATATTAAGGTTTGAGTACATGAAATCCGTCTGCGGTCCGGTTGCAGTGCGTGTGCAATGTGCATGCGTTTAGGAGTTGTAAAGTATGAAACTCCATGAAATTGTGTTTTGTGCGGAGTAGCGTTACGGTGTTGGTGTGACGTCTGTCATAGAGTTTACAGCTCCAAAGTGCACGCGAATTGGAACTGGACCGTACTAGATTTGGTGTGCTGCGCTCTTTATATGTAATAAAAAGTATGAAACTCTATTAAAGACTTCACTCCAAATGCGATCCGTGAATGGTGCGGTGCGGTGGCGAGCGTGCAGCGTTGGTATAACGTCTGTTATAAAGTTTTATACTTTGCCACTCCTAAACGCACGCACACGGACTGCAACCGGGCCGCAATCGAATTTGGTGTGCATCGGTCTTTATATGACCAGGGGTCAAGTTTTATTGGTGTTTTTGGTAAGCACGGCACGTTTGACAATTAATACGATGTCCGCGAGGTTCATTAGTGTGTGTGGTTATAATTTCATATTGTTTGGTATTGCCAATAGAGTAAGATAATTTAGATGTAGACCAATACGTGGGTTCGCAGGGGAATTGTGTCATTATGTTTTCTAAATACTCCAATATATTCTGCGAAATTAATATAAAATTTCGTTTTGGTTTCGATAACATGTTTGACTACTGTTTGTTTTAGTTTAATCAATATAGCATTTTTGTTTGAATAAAACTCTACCTACAACGTTTTAAATCACAGCATATTTGTATTGAAGCCGGTTTAGATCTTTTTTTTACCCAACACGTGGTCTTACCTACATCTTACCCTGACAGATCATAATGAAAATATAAAGTTGATAGTAATAAATCCTATTAAATTGTACCTGTACTTTCCCACCGCAAGATGATCCGTCTATGTTGAAGTTCATTGTGAGTTTGAAAGACTCGCCCGAATATTGTCACAATGGGCCCACGACAAAGAGAAGCGTATAATTAATGACTAGCCCACGAAATGTCGCCGTCTTGCGCTATACGAACTGATGGGGGAACAACGAAAGCAGTGGAGACTTGTCAAGACTAATTTTCGTAGGTGTAAGCAATTAGAAAACATTTTAAAAAGTAAAAAAAAATAGTCAAGTAAAGAAAAAGGACACTTAGTATGTAATCCAAGAACTAAAACGAGTAAAGTTGCTTGGACACCACAGCTTTTACATGGTATAAATAATAATAATAATAACCACATCACGACACACACATTGACTGAGCCCTGCACTAAGTATCGTAAGAACGTCTATCGCAGGTGCTAAGCAACGATATGGTATATACTAAATAAATAAGAATACAACATCCAAGACCGGTAAGCGAAACAATGCGTCTTGCAAATCACACAAAGTCCCGCCCCCGCCGGGATTCGAACCCGGAACCTCTAGCGTAGCAGTCGGTACCACCAATAGGTACTGGTGTAAGTCATTTAAAAAGTTATATACAGGTAAATCACGTATAAGTAAATTCTAATTCTTACATATAAATCCAATAAAGTCAAAAGAATTACTTTGAAATGCATACGTATTCGAGATAAACATTACGGCGCGTATATACTCCATTCTCCTACATTTTACAGTTTTGGTATTTATTATATCAAACTGTTATAGAAACATTTAAAATTCTGAATGATAAATAATGTTTTTAATTTACTTCGTATCAAAATTAATGGAGGCTCCATTGTTTTTATGTTCCTCATCGTTTAGTACACTTATATAATGTAGTTAGATTAAGATAAAACTAAAACAATAATCCTTTTCATTTTGACTTCAGCCCTTTATTTCAAGTCACAATGAATGAGATAGGCAATGTCTTAATATCTACGATGAAAAAATACGCGTGGGACGCTCTTTAGTGATGGCTATACGTCTATATAACTGAGATCTTGTGAGGCAGTGAGATGAAACTTGAACATTTGTTCTTATTAACTTTAGCCGATACGTGCAAAGTAATTGAAAGCCATTGATGGGTCTATCTCAGCGACTAAAGGGTCAGATTTCACTGAATTTCAGAGCAGCCAAAAACAATACGGCTGTCGTATTCGTCATGTTGCAATACCGAGATAAACAAAGGAATATTAACGACGATCTCGTAACGATTTAATGTCTCAGCTAGTGTTTATAGCCTGGGTTCTTCATCGGCGATTATGAAATAAAGCAAGTGATTACGAATGGATCGTAAAATCTTCGCAAACATCGTTACAAAGTTTTATTGACAGAGCTTCGGAATTGATGACTGAAGAATTTCTATGTCTCAATCCAGCACCGTCGTAACTTTTGCTGAAATGTTCACGAGAACACACTCACTAACTAATTTGTTAGACTTCAACGGCCTTTTCTTCTGGCTAATAAATATTTGAGCTGAACCTACAGGGTACTGCAGACGGATTGAAATATTGTCTTGAGTCAATTCCTTGTTGCAAACAACAACAGAAGACAAACATAAGTCAGAGCAATAAAAGCAAAGCAGAACTAGCATTTACATTCTGAAGTAACCATAACACTATTAGTGCGGTTCTCGTAAAATTTCCAAGCAGAAATTGTTCAGATTTGAAAACAAAAACTAATTAAAGTTGAAGCCAGCTCATCACTAGCAAAGAAAAGCAATTGCTTACGGCAACCCCCGCTGGTGGCAACCACAAGCGAATGTTGTATGAAGCTGTTCTTTCATGCATCGAGCGTTCGCGAAATTTATTTTAGAGCTGCTATAACTTTTCTGGTAGTTATTGTCGATGTATAATTTTTATGGAAAAAAGAACAAATCATTGAGAGTATTTAATTAATGAAGGTTTCCCATCAGTAAAAGAACAAAGCAAAAGTTAATAGCAAAAGTGTATCAATTTTGGAGATTAATTAAGGAAAATTCAATTTGTAAATAATAATTCAATAAGAAATATAAATCAAACGTTTTAACAGTCTCGAATTTAAGCCAGTAAAGCAGAAAATTGTCTCTTAATTAAACCTCAGCGTCGAAAAGCCCGAGACAATTAAATTTATCGATAAAACATCACCTTGTCTGATCAACAATCTATCGACACCTGCCCGTTCCTAGCTGCTAGATTGACGCGTTGTTTGAGCCTTTGCCAGCCGAGACGTAATTACTTTGCTAGCAGTTTGTCAGCCAATTAAACACCTTTGCTTTATTAAGAAGCCGCGGCGAGAGTACTCGTTAATAGAGAATCAGCGACGAGGCAATTTTGAATACTTAAAAGGAGAAACCACAATGTCGATAGTTTTTGCCGGTCGCTGCGAAAGGACATCTCTAATAGATCGATAAATTCCATCTGTCAATCCGATAGCCGTAATTAAAGATCTAATGATCGGGAAAGTTTCGATCGCTTTTTTTTCTCACTTTTATTTTTACTACGATTAAAACGTAAATACTTTAACTTTATTTAAAACTACAACCACGTAGTACTGTAAAATATATGAAAAGTACGAAATATTGCAGCAGAATTCTGCGCATACTACAATATTATGTTTAAAGCTGATTTTCAGAAACAAAGTTTTATTGGAGCTTTAAATTTTATCGTTCATATTTCGTATCGAGAGTGTGATAATAAAATTTGGCGAATCATGTAACAAGTAGGTGTCGGGTAAAGTGCTGTAATGTATAGGAATTTACGAGTTTGTTTGTTATTGAGGGTTAAAGTGGAATTTACAATTGCACCCAGCGGTTTCATTACTTCGGAGAGGATTTCGTAAAATGCATTCAGGATTTGTAATTAGAAATGTTACCAAATTTAAACCTCTATCAGCAAATAACACGCGTTTATTAGATCTATTTGCATTGGTTTTCTTCATTAATGTTTAGTTTAATAGAGAATTAGCAATGTTTAAGTAAAGTAGATTTGTCCCTTTCGAAGTGGACTTTTGATTTCAAAATGTTTTTTGACAAAAGTTCTTTTCGATTACTATTTGTTACGGTACGGTCAATTTGTATATTAAACATTGCAAAGGAAGTAAATATAAGTAGATATTATAATGTCTTTAATAGTCAACCGTATGCGTTCAGAAAAACCTATCTATTCAAATCTCTTCCATTCAAGTTGTATGAGACCGTTCATTTAAACGCGGACAAAAAAGATACTGAAAATAAAGCCACAAGCAAACACTCCACTGAAATCTGTTTGGTTTTGGTCTGTTTCGTACCCCAATTAATTTGTTACCTGGGTCCCGTGATAAAGGAAATATTAGGGTTCAACGTGGTTATCGCAGCAAAAGGGTTTAATTACATCAAAGGACACCTTCTATATCACCTCACGTTTAATAGTAATTTTAGGACACAAATTAATATTTTATTCGCTAGTTTCCTAAACAAACTTGTGTGCTGCTGTTTAAATTTATGTTATTTGGTCGTTTCGCAGGTAAATAAACGTAATATTAAACTGGAAAGTGTATGATAGAGTTTTAAACTCAGTTTTCCGTGCTTGCTTATGCATAAAAAGCCAAATTAAAAACTTGTAATTCTGAAAAATAACAGTAAATATTTTTTTGTGCCAAATGTTCATAAAATATATACACTATCAACACAAAACCTCTACAAAAGATTTATGTTTGGTTTATTACACTTAATAACTATTTATGTCAAATTTCGACAATTTATTATTAGTACAACAACAACAATTAGTGTTACAAGTCAAAATTTCTGAAGAAAACACCTCGTTTATACAGTCACATTTAAAATTTTATCGGTAACACTAAACAGAAATAATATAAATTACAGTTTAAATCACTTGGTATTTGTAAGGAGAGACATGATAAAGCAATGGCCGTCGGTATGTGGTGGTAACAAGCCAATACAGCCCGACTAGTGGGCAGCGCTCGTAAAGACGAGGGATGGTGTCTGAGCTATGATGCCACTGCACACACGACACTCCGTAGACTTTCTGCTACCTTAGTACTTTTTCGTAACTATTACTTAAATAAAATAGGTATCAATTTCTTTGTTTTTGTTATTTATTGAACGACAAAATCAAAGAGGGGTTGATACGGCAAAGGTTCTTGTCAGCTAGATTATTTTGTAAGTTAATTTCATGTTTAATATTCTTGGATCATGTAGGTACGTAGTTAGTATTAGTGTCAAAACTACTTTAAGCTTACGAGTAGGGTTGAATTACCAAATAATCATATATTGATTTTATAAATGGAGATAGTTGAAATTCTATAAAAACTAAAATTATTCACTCAAAAAGATAGGATGCCTACCTTTTGAAAATTTTCAGCTTGACTAATACGTACAAAAAAAGTATTGTAGAACTAGGCTAGAATCTACTGGTCCTTTATCATTTAATATCAAAGTGACGCCGTATATCATGAAAAGTGAATTACTGTTATGACCTACACCCCGTCAGTTTGCAATAAACGTATATATTGTTTCTAGCATCTTTGAGATTATTTTTCACAAAGCTGATAATCCTATGGTTTTATTAAACTTTAGCTAAGTATTCAAAGAAATATAACATTACAGAGATATTTATATATTAAATATTAAAGTACTTGGAAGATTAACAATATCGCCAACTAATTCAAGAACACGTATTTCACCATTATCACTAACTCGTACAAGTAGTTTTCGACAAATTGAAATTGGTGAAATACGGGGAGAGAAATGGTGAAATACTGGGGAAACAGTTTAAATATTTTTAGTGAAAAGTGCAAGGGCGCACGAACTGTCGCCTCGGTATCCAGAACATTGGATAGTCGAGAGCAGATGTCAACAAAGAAAGTCAACTTTACCAAAGAGTTAGAAAGTAATATTGTGCTCGTGGCAAAGAATAAAATGTCTCCCTTCCGTAGACCATTCGTGTACGCAACAAAGCTTTGTTTGTTGACTTTTATTTGCTGTTAAAATACATACTTCATGGGATGTTTCAGTATTTTAGTAAGAACGTATTTTAGGACGCAGATTCTATTTGGCACTTAAGTATACAAGGTTATTTTTAACGCTTCCAAAATAAACTCGGTTGATCTGAAGTTTCTAACTATACATGATTTTATTATTTTACTATTTAAAAATGTACTCATTTTAATGGGTATGAATTTATAAAGTTACTCTAAGAATCTTAGGTATCCCTAGAATTAAAAAAAACGTCCAGTCTGTATGTTCTTTTCCCCGTTTCCCTAGAGATCCGAGTCAATAATAAACAAAAGGGGCACGTTTATACACTTGTAAACTAATAATCCTACCCTCTCGGCGTTACATACACTTATATACCTACGTATATGCTGTATTTTAATAAACAATACTTGTGACAAATAAGCCACTGTCAGGATTTGTAAGAAATGATATTTGAGAAGCGAGCCAGGGGGACTTAATTGAAGTTTTGGACAGGGTAAGCCAAGCTTTTGACATTTCCATTGGAAAGATTTTGCTTGATGCGGATAATTGTATTGCTGAAAAATAAGAAAAAACGTCTACTTATATTACTTTGTTCCCAACTACCTAAGACGTATTTGATTTATCATTCTTACATAAGGTTTGTTTTGTTAATTTATAAAAACTATTTCTATTCGTGTCCTGCAAAAACTATTATGAATTAGGTGTTTTGCCTTCTTTCATGCTGTGACGCCATTTTAGACCTTAAATTTTTTTAAATAAAACTTTTTGCATAATTAACACTTTATAATAAAAATATCCTCCCTGTCTAGTGGTAAAATATATTTTCTCCGATCGATTGGTGCGTAACTAATTCTACAACTCCTAGATTCACAAAGAGTACTAATGGTTTTTACCACATTACCACAAATATAGGTAGTTCCAGTTTTAGTAAAGGGGTTTGAGTAGTTTAGACTATCTCGTATATACTTTGTATAGGACTAGTGGCGTTATTTTTTTCGAGAATAATTTTAAATGTAATTATTGAGTTGTGTTAAGTATACATACTCGTATACCTATATTCAATTATTTTAGGCATCGAAACTTTCGGTTCCGAGGACAGGAGAGCCAGTGTAATTGCCGGCACTAGAGGTTTGTTTGTTTGTTTTAGCGGGGCATTTTCCGCACTTAGCCTCTTAATTGGGCCATTGTACGTGTCATCTGTCTGTCTGTATTTCAGCCAACCAGCCACTCCCAGAAGTCCAGCAGTCTTTACAGATTGCCGAAAGCTTCCGAGAGTGTTGGTGGTCTTTTGAGGATATGAGCCCGTTCTGCGTCTACACTTGTGCAATCCATTATCACATGTGCTGGCGTTTCTTCTACCTGCGTAGTGGGCTGTCAGTTACACTTATAACGAAGAGCTGCTTGTTTAGTTGACAGTGGCCTGTTATCATACCTATAGCTATACGTAACCATAGGTATAACTTAAATACCTCTACATGGGCAAAGCATTGGCGGTGCTCTCGGCTTCCAGACACCAAGGGCATTGTTTGCTCGTAAGGTAATATAAAAAATATCTTTATTACAAAGTATGTATTTAACACAAGTAAGCCAGCTTTATGTATGATCGTGTACTTGAATACCTTTGTATGTGAGTCTAAACCTCAGTTTGAAATAATATCTACTCTAAAGTGACTTGAATATAATAATAATAGAAGTAAATAAATTAAAACAGCTAATTAGTCTGTACCTTTTATTTGTCTCTGTCACTTATTTCTTGTCAAACAAATTTACTTAATTACAAATTATTTGTATTTTAGTCATTTGAATTGTTACACAACTATCAAGTTGTTCGAGATCAATTTAATAAAGATTCATCAAGCTCTATATCGAAGTTAAGCCTGATATTAATCTAAATTGTAATAAGTTAATAATTTGTATTGAAACAAGATCTTGTCGATTAGTTCGATCGTCTTCATCCGGCACATATTGAGTTTGTAAACTAATAAAGGGGCATAGTTAGCGTGTCGCGATTAACAAGGGCCTTATTGAAATGAAAACTAGTTCATAATCTTTGATATGCTACCGTTTTTATTTATTTTTTAAAATTCCTCCAAAATTTTTGCACACAAAACCTCTTTGTTCTTTGTGGTTGATAGACGGTAGAGTGCGTAAAAGCAAAAATCATTTTAATAAAGTTATGTTAAAATAATGTAACGTAATGTGTAATGTATGTGTAATTGACAGTAACTTAAATTTGTCTTAAACATTATTTTAGTGAACATTAAATCTCAACAAACTAACTTCTGAAATCTGAATGTAGAGGAAAAGTTACTGTCAATTTATTGGAGTGTCAATTAAGGGGCACAAATTACACAAAACTTGTATCAAGAATATTCCAGAAGGTACTTGCGGCGAATCTCCAATTAATGACTTAGAAATTCTCAACTTTCAATGATCCGAATTGTTGGGAGTTTCTCACTAATCACAGATTAACTTTGATGTTGCTTTAATTAACCTTATTATTAATAAAATTGGAACAGTTGTTGTCATCTTGAAAGCTGTGTCGCCAGGCGTAAGTTTTCTTACTTAATGAGAAAACAGAGATTTAAGTAAATTATAGATAAGTTGAGATCTTTTGCTAACAACAATATTAGTTAAAAATTCTATATAATATCTAAATTAAAGCATAATGTAAGCTAAGGCATCTGTCAATCAATGTTCACCAAAACCTTATGTATTTGTACATGCCAGATCAAATTGTAGAAGAACCCTACGACATAGTAATAATTGCACAATTTTTGTTTCAGTAATTATCCTCCCAAAGAAAACTCGATAAAACTGTTTAAGAGAGATGTCATCAATTTTTTCACAGTTTTCTTGTGTCGGAACGAACAATGGCGACTTCGGTGTCCCGGGGGCTCGCCTGAATGAGCTAATTATTTACAATCCGTCACGCGACCAGCCTTTGGCCCCCAAAAAACTGTTACGTGAAATCTCGTTTCCTTAAGTTTGCTTTGTCCAAACAAAAAACAAATAGGAGGATCCCTGTGTGTGTTCTTCCGTAACCTGAGACTGGTCAATCGTGGCGATGTATACTTTGAGTTTTCACTCCTACTGGATACACGCTGTTTTCGTAAAGTCATAATAATGGGGTGACTAATGTTATTATTTTACGATATGATCAGCAATATTTGACTATATCGTGAAGTTGTCGTGAGTTTAGTTATTCATTGATCTAGTCAGACCATATCATGATAGTAGGTGGTAATGTTTTTATTGCGCAATTCTACTATTTTATAAAATGGATATACAGTGATCAATTAGAAGATCGGCAACGGCAAATTCGAAAATTCATGCCTTTATCGCTTTGTGTAAGACAATTTTTTTTACATATATATATCTACATTTGCAAACTACTTACTTTTTTCCTTCTTTAATACTTTTCTGGTATGAGTACTTAGCTTTGATTTGGTTGCTTCAGACCTATTAACCCCCTGACGCAAAAAGAGGGGTTTTATAAGTTTGACTTGTCTGACTGTGGCATCATATCTCTCCAACGAATGAAGCGATTTTGATATAGTTTTTTTTTTGTTTGAAAGGTGATTTAATCGTGCGTGTTCTAAGCTCGGTTCCTCCATTCAAAAGTTATTGAGACTGAACAATCGAATGTATGCAAATACGTACAATCGGTTTTTTAAATAGTAATTTTATTTAATTTTAAGGTTGTTCTACGAAGGCTATTCAGAAAACTTGTTCCATGGTATGCTATGGATATGCCAATTAAGCTTTAAACAGAAGGGTTTTCACGTATTAAAATCTGTTCTAACATCAATATTTAAACATAAATATCAAATGCTTAGCTTTAAGAGTACAAGGTCAGTAGGTAATGAATTCGCGACTATGACTTATTATAAACGTGGAATTCGAGTAGAAGCAATTTGAAGAATGAGATCTTTAGGAGCGGTGCAGGTCGGCGTCGGTCGCGTGACGCGCTCGCGTGTCTCGTGCCAGCCTCAAATTAAAACCGACCCGATAAGAGCCATGCACCTCACGACTGTCGCGGCTCGTCCCTTTTAATTACGCACCAAACACCTTGTCGCGTACGGAATTATCTACCCCTTTAAAATTTAAATTATTTAATAAGCTACGGACCGATAGGGACGTGGAAAATTTTAAATTTCGAGGTGGTAGTCGCTTCGACCCCGATTTTGTAGGGGGCTTTGTGAGCATGAAGTTTTGCTTGACTGCGTAAATTGTGTTGGTATTGTGTTGATCAATATGAAACAAAGTCTGTACCAAATTCACGAAATACCTACTTCTCTAAAACATAGTCGCTCTAGCCACAAATACGTGCAGGTATTGATTGTAAAATTATGAGAAGTTATCAAGTAAAGGAATCTACTAACACCTTGACAGATCACCGTATCAAGGAGCGATCGGATGTAGTCGGCGATTGGGGTTCATTAAAATGCTTGGAGATATTCGCAGGGACAGCATTGGGATGAATAAAATAAATTGTATCGATTAACAGGCGTCGAAGAGAGATTGCATGCGAGTGATGCGGACAGAGACACTTCTGGAAGTAGCCTGTGTCAGTTTTAATTGGGCCAGGCCTTTTGCTTGTGTTCCGATGCTGCCGAGTGATTGGCCAGCCTTGTTTATGGGGTCACGAACTTTATTATAAAATACCGCGTCGACTTCGCCCTTTATTCCGGTCTAAGGCTTTTTAAGAATTCAGTTTTTCACTTGGTCATGCAACTCAAACAATATCAAAGATTATTTTAAAAAGTTGGTTTTTATTTTGGAATTTTTAAGCCAATTTTCTTAATTGAACGTTAAAACAATAGTGCTATTCCTTCCTAATAATAAATAATACGTTACTGTTATTTCAGTATAGGTTAGTTTAAGGGATTGATCCAAGAAACAAATGGTTCAATTTTCTTTAATAGTAATCGAGCGTTAAATTGCTCGAGATCCGAGAAATGAGATCATAGAAAGATACATGAAACCCACATAAAATTTCGCCTTAATCTCTTGAGGATAGTTTAGACTTTATTCTGTGGTACATCACTAGTTTGAAAAGATACAAATTAGAATCCTTCAAAGTGAAAACATAGTCTATTTAAGATTGAGTCGGTTGAGAAAAATTAGAAATAGTAAAGAATCAAAGAAACCTTCCTTAATTTTCAATGTCAATAAGATTAGGATCGTTGATTTGAATGGGATTACATCACATTAGTACAACGGTATATCTTAGTCTGTCTAGAATGCCATACCTACTGAAATACATGTCATGAGACAATTCACAGAAATTGCCTTAGACCAAATTAAGCTGCTTATGCTTGTGTTTAGATACTAAACAATGATAAACATACTTAGATAAATCAATTTATAGGTATAGTAAATATCTAAGACCCCAAAGCTAATTCACCTCTTCATCAGACAAATATCAATATACCTAAGAAGACGGCTTAAAGCAATTTTTCTGAAAGCTTTGATTTTTTAATTCGTTGACAAATCGTATTTTCGTAAGATGGCCGCCATTAGCATAAATCAGTTACGTCAATTTCCAAGCAGTAAGTGGCCATTTTATTATTTGAGACATACATATTTAGATTCAAATACAATATTGCCGAAGCGGACTTTTTAGCTCCGCCTAGCTTGGAATCGAACATGTTACATTAAGTACAGTCATAACTTTGCTAAAACCTTTTTTACTCAATTAAGGCTCTAAAAGACGTACTACCAAATGAAGTTCAAGAAAGGTTCAGCTTCTTTTTCAACTTACTTTATTTGAGATGGATAAAGATCGGAAACTTATTGCCTAATTAAGTAAACAAGGCTTATATAGGTAAAAACTTAAATAAAACTTTAGCAACACTTTTTAAATTCTTGTACAATGGTTTGGTAACAATATTACTAATATGTATTTATTCTAAAGTAAATCTTGAATTAAGCTTTTAAAATCTTAGTTTTATATACCTTGCTGGTTTACCAGCTGGTACTTTATAAAATCCCTAAGAATTGTATTAATTACCTAGGGAATGGTTGTAATGGCCGTAATATTCATTTTATTTCATATAAAGCCTAGATACCCCATATATTTTATACGTTTCCTAGGTATTGTATAGGACATCCGAATTTTTCAGATTTCCGGTTACTCATATATTGATTTCATATCGAGGCTTATAAAAACGCAATATATTTATTGTAACTTTTTAAATTAATTATTTGGTATTCATGTATACAAATCGAATTGAGTCAGTTTAACCTATTATATGGAATAATAAAATCTACAATCTTTTCTAATAAAATTAAATACATCAGAATAAACCAATAAAATCCGTAAGCACAATAAACCTCAACGGCGCAGTAGTTTTGTTTCAATCAATATAATTAATTGTCTCCAAATATTTTCGTGTAAATTAACGTTGATATAAAATTTCGGATCGGCAGCTTTAATTTAAAAGAACTGTTAAGTAGAACTTAGTTACCGGTTAGCCATCAGTATTCAGTAAGCTTTAAACCCGTTTCCATTTCACTACATTTGATATTTTATTACGTACCTCTTTTGTATACGGTGTGTTTGAAAAAAAATCGACAAATTAAAAATATTGAATTAACTTGTATCTCAAAGATTCAGGTGGATTATAAAATTCATAGTTCGTGTAGGATAGTTACTATAGAAACCAACTATTGTAAAGTGTCAGTAAAAGGCGAAACTAAAAAATCCCTTAAATATTTTATGAGGATTTAATCATGGTCGTACTTAGAATTTAAAAGCGGTGGAAAATTCGTAACTAATATCTGCTTATTAAACTTAGCAAGAAATATTAAATTGGTGATATCGCTTCATAAAAATAAATAGAAAATATTCTAAATTCATAAATAAGATGTTTAAAATCCATTTGTTAGTTTTAGATTGTTTTACATTTTAGCAGACGTGAGCGAGCAGAAAAATGACTTTGTAATGATTTTATTCAAATAAAATACCTACAAAGACAGATGATTTAATTTTTCGGATATTATTTTATTTAATTCGTATATTCTCATGATAATGTAAGAGTTAATTATAGTACCAAGGCATTTTTTCTTAAATTAGTAGCTTATCCTAAAAAGCACCTTCAACTCTGTATCAGCCGGCGACTCAAGTATACGAAGAGTTGCCTGGACTACCGGCAATCAATTGCGTGTAGCTTCATCAAAACCTATAGAAACTGTAGAAAGTAATTGTTGCTGGGCAATTTGTCGACAGTGCGTAAAGGCTCTACGGCTGCAGCAAATAAACTTGAAATCAAAGTCCACCGCGATTCCTTTAAGAGGACTTAAGCGTATCAAAATTTGATAATTTTCGTTAAAGTAGTTTTAAATACTAATTTGTAATGTTTTGAATAGGTATTTTCAATTTATATTTTTCCGTCTAAATGAAAATGTTTAAAAAAGTGTGAGCAGTGTGTCATACATTCGTCTTCAAAAAAGTGTGAGCAACATGTGTGTCATACATCTGACTTTGGATTTGTTGAATAGGAGCTCTATTGAAAAAAACACCATGTATATCTTAAAGTATTAGATCAGAACAAAACCAATAAAATTCCTTGGTTGTAAACAAACTTGCGATATAAAATCTTTTATGGGAAGCAACCAAAAATGTCTTCATAATGACGGAATTTCCATTTAATTGCCGCCGAATACAAAATTAAGTTAATTAATAAATTGTAGAGCAACTGAAATGAAATTTATTCCTATTCAAATTGTTTTTAATGAACTGGTATGAATGAGGTTGAGGCCTAGTTATAAATAACAATTTTACGTTTCACAGACAAAGGGTAAATTAGCTACCAACTTCTTTTCAGCTAAAGGTTATTTATTGTGACGGTACGATGTAGTTCTTGTACTTACATAAGAATATCATATAAACACAGTGCGAAGGAAACTTCTCCAATACAATACCCACAAGTAATTAAACCGGGGTCCGGTTTATAGTACAAACATGAATATGCATAGTGGTAACCACTGCTAATATAGTGTGGTACCTGCGAGAACGTTTGGTTCCACTGTCTTTTCAAATTTTCTCTTGAAGCACTTCGCTGTGTTTCGGTTCAAAGAATTGAAGGGCCAGTGTAATTACCGTCACGAGAGATCTTTGCCTCTACATGGGCCACGTACTGTCGGTGCTCTTGGCGTTCCATAGGCGATAAGCGGCCATATCACTTTCTATCAGGTGACCCTTATAGTCCGGCCTTTGACCGGGTCTGTACTAGGTCAGGCTCGATGAGGAGGCAGACAGGTATGGCGATCGTACCTATGCTTTCCACCTTGTTGTGTTGTCTTTATAAAGACGATACAGCCTGATCGATTATATGGTGAACGATAGCCACGGTAAAGCTGTTAAAACCTCCGGGCCGCAGCACTCGTTTAGGAAAAAAAAAACAGGTCAACCGTCTGCTTACTTCTCCATGATGTTGAATAAGGTAGACATACTTATTAACATCATCCTTGTCTTTCATAATAGGAAAGTCTGCTGTGTGTATATCTATAGACAGTTAACACTATCTCAGTCGATCATAGTACGAAAATTCGGTCAAATATAAAAAAATACGTTATCGATGATTCCAGTGTTAATATTTAAAGAGTTCCGCTGAATTCTAAAAATGGTGCAAAATAATATCTGAGTATTGAATAAAGGGTAGTTCGTTTTTCTTTCATCTTTAATGATGCTTTGAGCTCGCTGGATCCAGCAGCTTAACTAAAAAGGTTTATTGTTTTATAGTGACCTTTCACGCTATGATACGAAGCTTATTCCTCTCTCTTATATTTATTTTAGTTTTTAAAGGTTTTGTTTGGATGTGCGTGTAATTAATGCACTGCCCTGCAGGCGTTGAGTTTTATATTCTCGTAGTCTGCAATTATATACTCTAAGATTTGGTTTCTTGTAGCGTCATGTTCATGTTTAAGGCAAAGTTTTTATTAATTTTAAAGAAACTTCTATTTTATCAAAAAAAAAACTGAAAATTATAATTTAAAGTTTCGGTTTTTTCTTCTCCAAAAGTGCAGATCGATTTTAAATATAGAAATAAAATGCTTCTTTAGATCAAAAATCTAAATTAGCTAATCAAAATAATAAAAAATAAATGATATCTTCCGGTTATTTATATTTAAAAAAATGAATTCATAACACTTTTGAAGTGTTATAAAGAACATCCGATCCGAT
Source organism: Choreutis nemorana (assembly GCA_949316135.1). Classification (NCBI taxonomy): domain Eukaryota; kingdom Metazoa; phylum Arthropoda; class Insecta; order Lepidoptera; family Choreutidae; genus Choreutis; species Choreutis nemorana. The sequence goes on from OX438609.1 coordinate 7,007,093, forward strand.
ATATTAATAGAGACTTTAACACGCATCGCTATCAAAACGTATTACACAGTCTAAAAGTATTCCTTGTTATTTCAAACCAACTCTTACCAGTTCAGAAAAAGTTTTATATGTCTTTATCTATACTACAGCGGAAGACATAAATCATGAAAAATATCAGGTGGTCATATCAAAGGAGTTTTGGAATTTGACCCCTCTGGCATTGGAATATCAATTACTTTAACGTTTCGTAACATATTGTTTCTTGCAACAAACACACTCGTAATTAATTTCATTTACAACGTCAAAGATCTATGTTGTGTCAAGGTTTTCATATTAAAATACAATCATTGATTCTACTCTAAGAAGAAATTGAAATAGTTTATAAATGTTTTACAAATTTATGAAAATAATTATGTGACCCGAACCTACCGACAAATGGCATTATTCGGCAAGCGTTAAAGCCAACAGAAAAATAAATTGTATGGAAATGACATTTACTCGAAGTTGAGTTACGTCATTATTTTTTTTTATTTTTTTATTCAAGACCAGGCAGGCATTTGACCCCAAACCCGCCTGATGTTAAGCGGCGATGAGGTCTAAGGTGGATCATGCCTGCCCAGGAGAAACCTATTCACTCTTGCCTTAAAGAGGCCCAAGTTATATTGGTCAGGGAACACATCGGCAGGCAAAGAATTCCACACCCTTGCAGTACGCATAATAAAGGAACTATCGAAGCGTTTAGTCCGGATAATGGCATTTGTGTAAAGGGCCTGTACTGTGTCATAATATTATGAAGAGGTAATGTGTATTAGTTTACATGCAGGAGTTAATACTCTTCCAAACAACTAATCCGAATGAAATTTTTTTTTTTTTTAATTTCCTAAATAATGCAAGGAATGTCATTAACCGCGCGTTAGAAACTCAGTACGCTGTCGTCTATGGAACACTGAATGACCGTTAGACCTTGGAATTAAAGTTCAATTTTGTTTAAATTATGTCGCAGTTATAAAACATAATCATTACCTACAGCGTCGTCTGTCAAATTTGTCTTTCAGCACCCTTTGGCTAAAGAGATAAAAATATACTTTCATTCATTAGTGAAAGGCCAAAAATAAAGAAAAATATAATAAAACTCGTTGTAATTAAAATTATGAACCAAAAGAAGTTTTAATTTTAATTTTTATAATGATTTGGGAAATCATTCAGAAAAAAAAAAAATATACAACTTCATGGGCAAACAAGCAAACGGTGAATCTGAAAAAAAGATACAAAATTTTGTATATTAAGCAATAAGCTTACAATTTCTGCCAAATCTAGTGCAGGTAGGTGTTTAATGAATCTCTTAAATTCGTTGGTAAAAAATAACAAACGATAAAAGTTCTTTCGGGAGAATGCTTTTAAAAATAATATAGTACACATAAATTTAATGTATCATTAAGAGTTTTCTATGTTCATAAGGAAGGTTTCATTAAAATCAGGAAACTTATCTAAGCTGATCTTTTCTTAAAAATAGAAATTCTTAGAAAAAAAAACAACGACCATAAAGTTTACAAACAAAGCTTTTTATCCGGAATTGTCCACAATTTTAAGCAATCATTATGTCAATGACCTTCCTACTGTACTTTGTAACAATGTCCACTTAAACATTTTCACTTGTTTCTATCCTTCTATCCCATTCTAACGTTGTTTTTTCTTGTTTGAGAGACAAGGACAGTTGCGTAAGCCTTTGATTTCCATTGTCGGAAGGCTTTTTAAATGTTAGTCGGTGGCAAATTGTGCCTTGCGTGACGGTAACCGTGATTACAACACGTGCCCAAGACGTGACGTGGATCTTTTGCCGTGACGTGACGGACGACCGCACCTTCTCCCTATCTGATAAAACTGGAAAAATTACAGCCAGGAATTTTTAAAGATCTAGTTATAAAGTTGGAGATTATGTATCGTGTAGGCAACTGAAAATTTAGTATGAAGACTGTACTGTAAAAATTACTCTACTAAGAAATAGGGTATTTGTACATTAATTTAAAACAACAATATTTTAGAAAAAAAAGTTATAATTTTCACATCTTTGAAAAATCGCTTCATGACAAAAGCTGTCTATTCTACTATTGCTTTTCTACGGTTTTTAAATACTTTTAAATAAATATATTTATTTAAACGTTCGAGGTTATTTCAAAAATTAAATTAAATATATCGTGCGGTGCATATAAATATACACATTGCATATGCATTTCATGAACAAAATGGAGAAGTCAATCAAATCGAAGGTGTATGTGATGCTATTTTCGTAATCCAGATCAAACCAATGAGAAGTTTTAATGTTATTTGACGTTAGTTCAGAGCTAAAGTTTGATTTAAAAAGGCTGCTCTTATTTTGTCAAAGCGTTCCTTTCAGTTTTTTTTTAATAACCTAAAAGCCGAAGCATTGAAATTAGGTATCAACCAAAGCGGTCCGTTTTCTTAAGAAATAAATGTTTAGGTGAATTCAAGTAGGCAGAAGACAAATGATAATCTTCTTCCATAAAATATGAGGCAATTACATTTGAAAGGGCATTACAGAAGTTGAGAGACCACGGCCAAGGTCGTAGGAAGGGTTGATTTATTTTAAGTTTTGGGCTTCTAATTTAACCTAACTTAAACAAGAAACTACAAACTAAGAAATTGTAATGGAATAACAAATGAAATAATTTAGAAGAAAAACAGCCTTTTCTGATTATTGTTTTATCATTGTTCACTTAGATTTGGCTCTGCTATCAGCTTTTGAATCTCCCCAGGAAGATTATCTATCATTTTTATCTCTAAAAAGAAGCTGAATAACCATCAAACCCTTCAAGGTAATCCTAGATCGATTCTTCACCAAGCGAGAGACACCTAACGACTGCAGCAATGATGCAAATTGACAAATACCCCCTTAAACTCCCTAAAGGGGAACCAAAAAATGATTCGATTAATCAAACAGCAGCGGCATGACTGGAAGGTTCTAGAATCGACGACATTATTAGTCTTGCAGTGTAACAAGTCATCTAAGGGCGTATTTCAATTCCGTCTAATGCAAATTTAATATGCTCCCTAAGGCCCTTCAAGGGTTCCAAATCGAGTTTCTTTGTTTTCCCTTTCGCGCTCCCTACGAAAGGGCAAGAAACATACCCTAGAAAGAATGTCTGGCTTAATTATTATTCCTTAGGGCCGCGAAAACTTTACACTATTAATCTTGATTAATTTAAATTTTTATTTAGGGGAAACATTTTAAATAAACATTTGCCGTGGATTGGTGTTAATTTAATAAAGCAAATGAGACTACAACGACCGTACAAAATGTACTTACAAACGAGACGTAATGTCTTTTGGGGTGAAACCGAGGGTCAAGCTTAGCGCAAAGTTAATTTGGATTTTTGGTGATAATGACATTCCTAGGTGTATTCGCCCCTTCGCAATTATCAGATATTTTTATTTTGGCATTTAAATTCTTTATCAAATTATGGGTTAAATATTTGTGTCTTTATTTTTCATTAGTGTTAAATACCAGTTAGTACAAAATCCTTTAATCCAAAAACACTTTAAATTTGTACAAAGCATAACAAAGTTACTTTTTATTACAGTACCATGGAAATGTGGCAAGAAATGCCAATTCAGACCGCCTTAGTCCACAAGGAGGTGTTAACAGTAAAATAACTACCGTATCTAAATTGCTAAGCATGTCACTACCCGTAATATATTTAAATAGTGGGTACCCACCTCAGGTGAGGGAGTTCACGCAAAGTGTTTTTCCAATAACAAAATTCCGATCGCTTTTTCCAAACGATTCGTACGTGTCTAAATTCCGGGCCACTGAAACCGACTTCTTCCTAAAACGTAACCGATGGACGCTTATCTATTTACTTCAGCTTTCGACTCTGTTTTCACTGCACGCGTGTGTACGTGGTGAATTAGACCCTTTCGTGTAAACAACACAGTGTAAAAGTTTAACGTTGAAACAAACGCGATTCGCGGAGCTTCGAAACATTTCATAACAAGTTCTTTTAATCTGTGGTTTCCTTTGTTTAAATATATAAATGTTTTTCACGAAGATTTCACTAAGTTACGCACGACTCAACACCGCAAAACATTTGAGTAATCGATTTTGTCACTACATTTTTAAAGCAAATGTTCTTTTTTCATTTATTTCAGATTTTAAAAACCTATTTCAAAGCGATTCTTTTCTAAAGTTTCATAATTTCAAACCGAAAGTTCTATCGCGTAGGAATCTTGTAAAGTAAATAAGCAACCTAAGCTATATTTAGCCATAATAATATTAAAGTACTGAGAGACCCTTAGTTCATGTTATGTATTGTAAGCTAGACCGGATACGGAAATGTTCTTGCCAAGCGGAGCGGGGGACGAAATAAGCATCCTTGGAAGAAATACAGGAGGAGGCTTCTTAATTTTTCTAATTTATATTTTAGTGCAAAGAATACCGAAAGCAAGTAGATCTACTGTTAATGACTCAAATCTTCATTTGAAGATAGTGTCCAGCACCGATATAGAAATAAAATCAAAGGTGCGATTAAGGTGTAGTTTTGTTTGTTACCCTATGTTTTTAAAATCAAATGGTGCCTACGAATATTTAGACTAACTTATTGTTTTTAGGATACTAGGAACTAGGACTTTTATAAGTTGCAATTAAAATTATACACAAAAACTTACAATAAATTTTTAAGCATCTTAAAATATGTACTATTTTACAAAAAAAAAATACAATTATGAGAATGTAATTTTACTAATTCTTAGAAACTCTCTCCATACTAAAAGGGCGTCTTGGATTCGACCCCCTGGTTATCAACATAAGGGTTTATGTGTACAGTAGGTAGGATCACGATGTCAACACACTATAGGCAATTCTTACAATCCACAACAATGCACTGGCTGACGTAGATTTGTGGTTATTTCCTTGAAATACTGTGAAGAACCTATGAACCCATTATAGCACTGCTGTTCTTTGTTTCCTTCCCCATAAATATACTCGAATAAGATTTTGTTTTGGCAATATCTCTTTCCATAAATGAAAGTTAATATAACAAGAACTGACTAGTGCTATAATAATAATATGTAGTATCTTTATTTTTCCATTATTACAGAAAGTTTCCAACTGCCGACTGCTACACTAGAGGTCCGAGTTCGACTCCCGGTGTTATTTGCAGGACTCATTGTTTCGCTTGCTGGCCTTGGATGTTGTATTCTTTTCTATATAGTATAATCCATATCGTTACTAAGCAAGTTCTTACGATACTGCAGGGATAAGTCAATGTGAGTGTCGTGATGTGGTTATTATTTTTGCTATTACAATTTAAGCTACTCAGTGAAAAGGCTCTACAGTGAGATTTTGCATCTGTTGCTGAGCTAGGCTTGAAGCCTGTTTTTACAGCAGTAAACATAAAATGTGAACACACCACATTGCAATTTCTTAAAAATTGGACTTGCACAATTTAATTCCACCGGCCCCCTTTTATAATCGGAATACAAGACGTAGGCTGAAGTTGCATCATTTTGTGGTAGATATTCCGACCATCCGGACTAAACGCTTCGATAGCTCCTTCATAACGCGTACTGCAAGGGTGTGGAATTATTTGCCTGCCGATGTGTTCCCTGACCAATATATCTTGGGCCTCTTTAAGGCAAGAGTGAATAGGTTTCTCCTAGGCAGGCATGATCCACCTGAGACCTCATCGCCGCTTAACATCAGGCGGGCTTGGGGTCAAAACCTGCCTGGTCATGAATTAAAAAAATATATATATATACCTTTTGAATACTAAGATAATGTATGCACGGTATGTATGTTAGAAAATAACATTTTGACTAAATTTGAGGGTAAAATAAAAATTTGGTTATCACGTACTGTATCTATAGTTCGACTACCAGTCGTCGGAGCTTTTTAATTTTACAAAGTTTTGACCAAATAATAATGATTATGTATTATATTTTGTTTGGAAAATTTATGTGCTATAATTATTATACTCAAATAAGAATTTCCCGCGCCAATTTTTATTTCCATAAAATTATGAAATATGATTATTTTTAAAAAAAATTACGTATTAAGGTTATCTAAACTACAGTAAATGTGAGAAAGTTTTACTGCTAGGTTTTACCTATAACCCTGTAATACTATAGGCGCCAAAAAGATAAGCTATCTCTAATTTTACAATACCTTGTACAATAATCCACAGCACCTGCGAAAAAGGGACTCTTTTGTTTCTAACTTTTATACCAAATACATCTTTCTGTCCTGTGTTTTCAGTACGAAAGCGACGGAGATAGACTGATTTCAAATGTGCAAGTCTTAATAAAAGAAGGTTTGAACAAAAAAATTGTACCTGGATTTTTTTTCCAGACTATTGTTAAATTTTGCGTGAGTCACTTTTTGTTTTAGAATAGTAAATATTTTGACTAACAAAATGGTTGCCTGAGAAAAAGTATGGGAGATAAGAAATTGGAATCCGACTTTGGGGTTGTGCAGGATATTATTAATGATAAGTTAAGGTAACTATTGTTTGATTTTCAAGACAATAGAAAAAAGTACTCAGCATTTTAGGATTATCTCACCTAATTGACGGTTAATCCTGATTTACCCAATACTCGTGTTGGATTTAGGTATGGTTAAGTTAGGTTCACACGCCATTTAATTTCTATACCAAAGATAAGGATCTCCTTTTTCATAACCAATTTATTTAAATTTTAACGTTAATTAAGAGATGCTAAATACTTTGTGGTTTTAAACAGCTATGTGTTTTTTGTAAAAAAGCCATGGTTTTTTTTTGTTTATAGAATTTTGAAATAAGTTTATGTACACGATAATAAAATAAACTTATTTTCCAAAATTCTCACTCAACCTAAGACAACTAATACCAGAATAATATTCGTGTGGTCTGTATGGTAAAGTATTAACTAGATTTACTATAGAATTTTACCCCGAATCCGTGACTTCAAAAAAGTACACTTAATTTTTAATTCCTTAATAGATCCAATAGGTTTCTGCAAGGATACGAATAATTATTTTTTTAACTATAGATTTTTTTTTAAATTATTGTTTGTCTCTATTAGTACTTGGTAATAAGAATGTTCATCTGAAATTTATCTACTCGTATAGATTGGTAGTAGATTTCTTAAAATCATTTCAATAGAGTGTATTAAGATACCATTACCATTTAATATTAGGTATATCGTAACATACATGTCATGTATCAGTGAAATATTAAATTATTAATGTAGAAATTTTAAAGTTTAAAAGTCAAAAACTCGACGTGATTGAGAAGCTGCAGCTTCACAGCGTTCCCTTCTAAAAATACAAGCTTTTCCCATTCTACCCGCTGAGCCTTGAGACAATTCCCAGCGATGAAAACAAGGAAACAAAAATGCAAACTTTATTTTAAATTTTCGCCCAAAGTGCTTTTGATGTTTGGCTCAAGAAATTTTCAAACGTAATTTTGTCACTGATGTTTTCAATCTAAGGGACGTATTTGCATAAAATGTAGATTATGGCTTTTTATATTGCCTTGTTGATTCATAATATTTAAAACTTATTATGACTGAAAATCAATGCATTCAACTTCTAGTTTATCAGTGCTAATATTTTATTCAATCAAACTTTTTAAGTAACAAGAATATTTTACTAGAAACATGAGCAAGCTTTTAACTACGCTACTCTCCAAAAGATGTCACTACGGGTCTAAACGAAACAAGTCGCAAGCTTAGGGCTGGGGAAGGGGAGCGGGGGGTTAAAGTTGCGCGCCCCACTGCCACCTCCACAAGTTAAGCTCTCAGCTTGACAGTCGCAACGCAAACGCGCCGCGGAGTGGTCGTGTCACATCTCACGTCGGCCGCTCATCACACGCTCTAAATATTCAATAACACAAACCTGTCGCCGAAGAAAAACACTTATTCATGAGTGAAAACAAGATCGAAATATATTATCAACGGACTAAAAATACTTTTCGTAAATCGGACTTTAGTGAAGTGAAATGCTAGCGAGTTTTTCTTCAGCTACACAGTGTACCGCGGACTTTGTTTCGGAAATGGTGATATCGACCCACGGGGAGTGTTTATGAGACGTACTGTAGTGAAATGAAAAATCTGTGATAAACTAGCGACATAATGTATGCTATTGCGGTAGTGTTTTGTGCGCTGCTACAGTTTGGGTGGTCTGTGTTACCTCACGGATCGGACAAGTGCGCACGGGACTCCGACGGCGGAGTCACATGCCGGACCCGCACTCTGGAAGCAGACGGCAGCAGCATATCATCAGTGGCATCAGACACCAGCCGCCTAGCTATCGACTGCAACCATCTCCTTCTCTTCGAAAGCTCTCTAAGGGCTCACTACTTCAGCCCATTGGAGAGCCTCAACGAGCTCTCTATTACTAACTGCAAACTATTACATGTGCCAGAGTACACATTTCAAGACTTGAGAAAATTAAAAAGGCTGAAAATCCGTTCTAAGAACTCCGAATGGAGCCCTACCAAAAGTTTAGAAATAACTTTGAATACATTCATTGGACTGTCGGAACTCCAGTCACTGGATCTCGCTCAAAATAACATCAAATTTGTTCCTTCCGGAGTGTTTTGTTCACTGGAAAATTTGAATACATTAAATTTGACGCACAATAGAATAAGAACAATCAGTCAACTTGGTTTTGGTCAAGGATGCGGTTCGAGCTTACAAAGTTTAGACTTAAGCTTTAATGAGATCAAAACGATGCCTGAAGAGTCAGAGTTATTGAAATTGAGAAGTCTGCAACACTTATATTTGCAACATAATAATATCACAGACATATCAAGCGAGGCTTTTAATGGTCTGGTTTCATTAAGAGTTCTGAACATATCACATAATCGACTTCATACGTTGCCAGAAGGAGTCTTCGCAAACGCCAGAGAGCTTAGAGAAATCTATTTAAATGATAATTCACTGTTCGAGTTAGCTCGGAGTATATTTCATAGATTGGAACAGCTGATTGTTTTGGACTTATCTAGTAATCAGTTAACAAGCAACCATATTGACGATGGTACATTCCTAGGATTAATTAGACTGATTGTTTTAAATTTATCGAACAACGCATTGACTCGAATCGATGGGAAGACATTTAAAGATCTCTTTTTTCTACAAATTTTGAACTTAAAGAACAATTCCATTGGTTACATCGAAGAGAACGCATTCCTGCCACTGTATAATCTACATACGCTGAATTTAGCAGAAAACAGACTTCACACAATAGATGAAAATTTATTCAACGGTTTATTTGTATTGAGCAAATTGACACTAAATAACAATTTGCTCGTGAACATTGATCGAAAAGCGTTCAAGAATTGCTCTGATTTAAAAGAATTGGATTTGAGTTCGAATCAGTTGTTAGACATTCCTGAAGCGTTGTGGGAGCTTTCCTTTCTCAAAACATTGGATTTAGGAGAAAACCAAATATCTGGTTTTAGAAATGGTTCCTTTAAAAATTTAAACCAATTAACTGGATTGAGATTGATTGACAACCAAATTGGAAATCTGAGCATAGGAATGTTTTGGGACCTACCAAGTTTACAAGTGCTGAATATAGCGAAGAATAAAATTCAATCAATTGAGCGAGGAACATTCAACCGTAATACTCAACTGGAAGCTATTCGCCTCGACGGGAACTTCTTGTCCGATATCAATGGTGTTTTCTCAACGCTTGCAAGTTTATTATGGCTCAATTTGTCAGAAAATCATCTTGTTTGGTTCGATTATGCATTTGTGCCTAGCAATCTGAAGTGGTTAGATATTCATGGAAACTTCATTGAACATTTGGGTAACTATTACAAGTTACAAAATGAAATCCGTATAAAAACTTTGGACGCTAGCCATAACAGAATAGTGGAAATATCGCCTATGTCGATTCCTAACAGTGTTGAACTTTTATTTATTAACAATAACTTTCTGAACAATATCCATGTGAATACGTTTTTCGACAAAAAGAATTTAACTCGTGTGGACATGTACGCTAACGAAATAGTGCATTTGGAACTCAATAGCTTACGTTTGTCGACAGTGCCGGTTAACAAAAGTTTCCCTGAGTTCTATATCGGTGGTAATCCCTTTCAATGTGACTGTACTATGGAGTGGTTACCTGTGATAAACAACATGACCGCGATGAGACAATACCCGCGAGTGATGGACCTTGAAAATGTTTTGTGTAAAATGACAAACACTCGTAGTGGAACTCACGTACCCTTAACTAACCTTAAGACATCGGACTTTCTATGTGAATACGAGACGCATTGTTTTGCAATTTGTCATTGCTGCGACTACGATGCGTGCGACTGTGAAATGACCTGCCCTCAAAACTGCACCTGTTATCACGATCCATTGTGGAAAACAAATGTCGTAGACTGCTCCGGACAATCTTCAATGGAAATTCCTCATAAAATACCTATGGACGCCACAGAGGTATTCCTAGACGGAAATAACATCAAAGAATTACAAAACCATGTATTTATTGGCAGACAGAAAATGAGGTCTCTTTATGTTAATAACAGCAACGTCGATAGTATTCAAAACAGAACTTTTGCTGGGCTTAATGCTTTACAAATACTTCATCTTGGAAATAATAAACTAAAGGAGTTGAAAGGTTATGAATTTCACCAGCTCAGTAATTTGAAAGAATTATTTTTGCAAAACAATCTAATTAGCAACATTGCAAACATATCTTTTTTGTCACTGAAATCATTGGAGATATTACGTCTAGATGGCAACCGATTGGTAGATTTTAGTGTGTGGACCTTCAATAACAATGCTAATTTAAAAGCTTTATCCCTCGGAAATAACTTGTGGTCGTGTAAATGTCGCTACCTGCAAGAACTGACTGCATATTTGGCTGAAAACGCACAAAAAATTATTGACATAACCGATGTATGGTGTTGGAACGGAGAAGCGAAACCGCCACAGAAAAAAGAACTTAATTTGAACGGCACCGCTTGCAGCGATTATTATGCAGATAATTCAGTAATTGGAAACATGTTGGTGTCGAACTATGTTCCCATGATGGTTTCTACTCTCACCGGCTTTATGTTAATTTTATTGGCTCTCGTCGTACTATTTCTTTTTAGAGACTCGCTCAGAGTATGGCTCTATACTAATTGCGGCATTAGAGTGTTTTCATTTGCCGGCACATTTGAAGAAAGCGAGAAATTGTATGACGCATACGTGTGCTACAGCCCAAAAGATGAAGAATTCGTTATACAGTCGTTAGCACCCGAATTAGAAAACCGGAATCCTTCATACCACCTCTGCCTTCATTATAGAGACATTCCACACCACGGCGCACAGTACATGCAGTGCGCGCCGCCGGTCGTCGAAGCCGCGGAAGCATCCAAACGAATAATAATCGTACTAACGAGAAATTTTATGCAGACGGAATGGTCCCGATATGAATTCCGACAAGGGTTGCACGAAGCGCTTAAAGGGTGCATTTATAAATTGGTCCTTATAGAAGAATGTTCTGTAGTATCGGACGCGATGTGCGACCCCGATCTGCGGCCGTATCTAAAGACGGGATCGCGGTTAAGGTGGGGACAGAAAAGATTCTGGGAGCGCCTCAGGTATATGATGCCGGAACCGTCGCACCCGAACCACAAGGCGCGGAGTCACAATAACTATAGAAAAAATATTAATACTTACACGTTAGACTCGTCCGTGCCCAATGGCGGAACGAGAACTTTGCCTTTTCCTGACAAGTCACCCGTGCTGAGTGGCGGCCAGGGCTGCAGTGCTCCACCGGAGTACAGCAGTGAGGTACGGCAGTCGCCTTCTGTGGTGAGGCAGACGCAGGGCGTTGGAGTGGTTTATGGGCCCGATGGAAGGCCGATCTCAGATCACATCTACTCGTCGATAGACTCAGACTACTCATCACTAGAGCAAGGCATGGCTCCGGGCAGGCGGCGGGAGATGCGCCAGTGGCCGCCGCCACCGCCTCTCGTCGACACCAGCAATGTCGGCCAAGCATACCTAGTCTAGATGGGCCCGAGCCCTACTTCCAGTCACAAGTAACTATGTTGTAAATAGGAATTAGATTTAGCGTGCTGTAAATATTGTAATTATTAGTTCTTAAGTTCTATACCAAAATTTATGTAAGTAAACTATTATTGCCTGTTCGTTATCCTGTGTATAGTTTCGTATTAAAATTTAAAGACTGCTGTAGTATATGAGTATTGTAAATAGCAAAAGCAAGTGATCACAACTATATTATTATCAGTAATATGGCGTTATTTATACAAAATAAAAACTAAATAAATAAAAATCTCTTTTTCATTTCTATTTTAGCTGAGCTCCTTAAATCATTTCAATAAAACTTTTCTTTATATGAAATAACAAATATTACATTAAAGTAAATGTTTAGTAGAGCAATAAATTTAAAATGATTGACAATTGAACGTACTGTTTAATGTTGATTTTAGTATGTTAAGTAATGGTTTTAGTATATCAATTATGATATAAATTAGAATATAAGTGATCTGAAGATAATGGTGTCGAAAAACGAGTAAGTGCATATTTTACAATATTTTTTCAAACTTTTTCCTGAAACAATAGGTAAATCTGTTTATTTAAATGAATTTAAGTTCTGTAATCTTTAATAAGTTGTCTGTTTAAATAGAAACAAAAGGTAAATACGATTAAAACTATTATTTTCAAATGCAGAAAGTATTTAAGTTCTATTTAATTCAGATTCATTTATTATTTTCATGGAGATATAGAACTCTATTTAGATAGTTGAATAAGTAGTGGTTGCATCCAATTTATATATATCTAGCTTCGAACTATTGTCAAGATTTTATACAATTCGCTAAAGTTCAATATAATAAGCGAGCTCTTCAAGTTAATAATATGAGTGAGATAAGACAGTACAATGTATATCTCATTTGAAGTTGTGATACAAATAGAACAATACTTGTTATTTACCATAATCGGAAGCTCTGGCTCCTGGCCAGGGTTGGATCCTGTTTTCTACTGAGATATTGTTTAATATTCCAACCGCTCAACTGCTGCTAAGCTACTGGCTGACTCAAAATTAACTGTATTCAGGAGACAGTTACCACGACTAGAAATATTTAATGAGAACTTTAGGAGAAATCGAGAAAACTTATATAGAATAGATATAGCTGCAACAAAAAATACCTTATAAAAAATATCTTGACTTCGATTCAAAAGCAATCTTTTGTAAAGTAACTTTGTTAGTACTAGTGATATTTTTAGAAATTATGTAATTTGGAAACTAACATATAGAGGCAGTAATAAAACTCAACTATTTTCTTATTATTTCTTAAATAAAATGTGAAGTTACGTATCTAATGAATATTACTGCAACGTATAAGGTACATTTTATGTTGTGTTCCGATCAGAGTATCTTTTTGTACACAACTCGGCTTTGATTGGTTCCAAACACCCACGCGACTATTAAACGAATATATTTTCATGTCAAAGAAATTGTGTGATGCTAAATTATGTAGTTTCTAAATAAAGATACACTATTAATTAAGTTGAGGAAGATTGCTCTTTTAATTTTAATAGACTTGTTTTGGATAAGATTATTTTCGGTGTTTTGGATCAATTAACTCGGGATATTTTAATTATATCAATAAATTTCTCTCTGCATGGCAAATGTATTAAATAATGCAGTTAAAAACTGTCAACGTGTTGAAATACGGTTGTAATATATAATCTCAAGACCTAGTACTCTAATTTTTAAATTTATTTATGTGGTTAACCTTCAAATGAAGTTATAAGTTACCTTTCCACCGGACGCAACATCCGCCGTGGCACGTGATTGTTGATCCTACGCCGCCAACCACTAATACTAATCTGTCATTTATTTGAAGAACAACACCTTTGGTTACATGCACGTCCACTGCTTATAAATTTGTGCCTGTGTGTGTTTCATACAATTAAACTTGAGCAGGTACAGTATAGAGCTTTTGAAGAAGAATGTTTTTTCGACTAAAATATTCTGATTGAAAAAAAATGTTAGAAAAGGTTATCTACGCCTCACTTGTTTAGGATAACAGTAGCCATACTTTATTGGTATGTGCTTTTGAATGAGTAAGATCGCCAGAAGTTGTAATACTTATTGGTATTAACTTATTACCTGTATAAAATAATATCCTGATATATTATAAAATATAATCCTATTAAAATAATGGCCTTTGAATTTACAACAATTCTAGAAATAAATAATAACGTTTGCTTTAGTCTGTAACTCTACCGGCAGCGGCTTAGTACTAACGTAACCAAGTGCTGAATACTTAATACTCTATTAACTCATAGAGACTGTGCTTTGAATTACAATGGATGTTATGATAACTTTGGATTTTGTATGAAGCTTTGGATAGGACGTACAATTTGACTTGTTTATCTATGTCTTCTTTTGTCAGACGTATTAATTAGAGACTTCAAAAAAGTTACATAGCTTCAAAGTACATACATACCAAACACAGATCATAGACTCAAAAGCTCGATACAAAAATCGTAATTTATTTATTTTAACATAAAAAGAGATGCTAAAGTAGTTAACGGTCAAATAGAGATAAAAATGAGATTATGAATTAACAAAATGTAGATAATATCCTTATCTCTCATGAAAACTAAATCTCAGAAATAAATAAAAACAATTCGGCATTTCTCAACCTACGTATCGACAGATTTAGCATATCGTTGCTTCTCTAAAATTTAATATCGTGTTTCAGGTTTTAGAACGTTTTATCGCTTACAGAATATTTCGACAAAATTCGCAGTACTTTGTACGTCCCAGTCTAATCCTGCCCGGGATTAATACAGAATCATTGGATCACAAATGGGTGTAACAATAAACATAGTTTGTTTATCCTATCATTAATATTCAGCGTGACAGAGCAATTCCGACTGTTTGATATAAATTACCAATGCTAATATTTGTCTGGGCAGAACAAATAAAACAGTAGCCATAGACCAGTGGTGGGGCTTACACAATCTCCATGTGATATTTCTGTACCAGACGATAGATTACCTAAAAGTAATGTAAAAATAACATAGTAACCATTAGGTTACATATACAAACTAAACTAATTATAGTTTAGTATCGTTATATTTGAAGCCTAGTTAGGGCATTCGAATTTTAATTATGTTTATGAGGTTTTTTAAAATAGTTCTGAACCTTTATATTTTGAATAAGGGCCTACGGAAAATATCTGTATGATTTTTCAAATTATATTTTTTTATTATTAATATTTTTCATGGAATGAACAAAGCATCAAGCATGAAGCCCAATTGATTGAAAATAAATAAAATAACGTTACTAAGAAAATTTAGTTAAATGTTAATTAACCTTGTTTTATATTTAGCTAGAAATTATCATATCAGGTGTCGAAGCGATTGATTACTATGTAATGAATTATTAACAACCGTGTTCATAATTCTTATTTAACTTTCATGAGAATCATGGGAAAGGAGTTTTGAGAGTAAATAATATACCTAATCCAAGAAGTACAAAGTTTTTTTTATCACTGAACTTATTATGGTGTTGGTTTAAACAATGGCATCAGTTTGGAATAGAAACAAAATTTTACAACATCTAATATAACAAATGGTATAAATCCTGGGTGTAGGTTTATAACAATAAAATACAATACAATTAAATATTTAAGGAAGTCGGTGAAAAAACAACTTTATAATCAGCTCCATCATCAAAATATGAAAACGTCTTTTTTGTCATTAAATTAACAACGTAAATGAGATTATATTTTGGATTTTTTTGTTACTTATGTTTAATAAATCAGAAAAATGTTTAAATAGAAATAAAACTTTAAGTAAAACATAACTCATTCACATTTATTTAATCTTGAAAAAATAATGAAAAGTTTGCATATCGTTGCACCGTTTTTCGTTGATGAATCAAACAGTTTGAATGAGGAATTGAAGATAGATTCGGAGCATACTTTCTCTTTGCGGTTAAGAAATTTAATGCTACACATTATAAAGACGTTAACTATAACAAGTCGATCAATTTTATATCTACAAGTAAAATGTTATCCTTAGTCTTACTTTCACATAGTAAAACTAAGGAACAAATATAATAATGTATAGGTTTCTCTTTATTATAGTTTGCGTCTCTTGGAAGTCAAGAAAAAGTATGGGTTTCACCGATTTGATGATTGATATCAAGTTTTGGCTTCGTTGTAGTAAACAAGAAATGACGATTAGATGTATGTAAAGCACTAACTTGGAAAGTTGTAGAAGATCAGAAAACCCTTTTATTGTCATCCAAATATAAATTAGTAGATAAAAGGGCTTCTTTATTGCTTAAAATCAGAAAGAGATGATTATGATCCTAAAGACGCAATAGCAAATAATATGAGACGTTAAGAAGTCCGCGTTAAATACTTGTACAGTAGCCTCCCTTTTTATCAGACTACGGCGAAGCTAAAAGGAGGGTTATGATTTGGACTAGTATTAATCGTTGGATGTGTTATGACAGTCCACTGGTTATAGGTTGTATGAAGTCACATTAAATTGAGTAAAGCGCCTTCTACAGAACACAAAGTCTTGAACAACTATTTTTTCGTATAATGTGGCCGTGTTTGATATCAAATGAAAGGGCTTAACAAACAAATTTCAAACCTACACATATTGCGGCTTTGCTTGCATTAGACTGATAATTGACAATAATTTTTATAATCACGCATTGCATTTTAAACAATGCAGACATAGCAAAGACAAAAATTCTAACACGTTATTCCTAGATCTTGTGTTAGTTCGAAAGTCTGGTTAATTGGATGCCGTCCCTTGAAAAATAGGGTAGAAACAAGAGGGATGATTATAATAAAGCTATATTTCTTACCCCTTCTTGTCATTGGGGTAGCATGTGCTATAAAGAGGAAAGCAAAGAGGATTGTAATGAAACATAATACTTAATACAACAAGGTTTTTAACAAAAAATTGCCATAAAACTTACCTTTAACATTTTTATAAAGGAAACATACCTATTTTTTCTTACTTTTTATACAACTTCATGGCTAAACACCTGATGGAAAGTCATACCGCAGCCTATTAACAACCTAAGCCTATTAAAACTATTCAAACTAACTGCCACGCTATGCCATGCTTCTCCAACTATAATGTTAACAACTTAGGTATTCTCTTACAAACAAATCTTTTATATATTAGGCTTTTTAGCTATCGAGTGACTAGGCATTACTAAATAAGTTCTGTCAAAAGCTGACCAAGTTTGATGCTGCAAATATTTTCAAGATTTTATACGAACCAGAAGTTTATTAAAATTATTATTTAGATTTATGTATATCAAATCAGAAATGTACAAAATATTAAATTTGTGTTATGATTAGATCCATAACAGTAACACGCGCTATAAATGTCTACATTAACTTAACTAGGTATATCCTTATAGCTATAATTCTTTTCGCCGTGTCAACAGCTAAGTAAAACAATTGACCATTAAATCCCTCGTACGTGTCCCCAACAAAAAGAGAAAGCCTTCGACCATTCTAATGTCCCGTTCCTTAGAACATTATGTCTTATTTAAGATACGACAAAAAATGGCCCGCGTCGTGAAAGAATAAGGCGAAATGGGCCATAAACGTTCGCTTGCTGATGGTAAAGACAAAAGTCACACAGCTACCGGCGTAGAAATATTTGGGTTGTAAAGTGCGTTTCTAACTTTATTGCGACATTGTTACACATCTGCGCATTTTTTCCTCATTCACTGAGTTTTGACAGCGGCACAATAGTAATTTTAGCTTCTGTTTTATAATGAGCACCGGAGATACAAAAGCGGGCGACATTCTGTTATGGCCCTTGTTTTTTTCTTGTTTCCGCGTACGAAGCCTGTTATTAATATCGCTGCAACGTGCATTTAATTTCTTTCAAAAAGAATTCGCAAACGTTGAATCTACTTATCCTGCTTATGAGTTTTAAAAACGATAAAAGCCGGAGGGTTTTGTTTTGTTTTTTAGTGTCGGCGTATTACAAATGCGGAACCACCAGACCAGAACCGATGCTCATACGACATACAGTAACACACACTAACACGAGTTTTATAGCTCCGTTTCGTGACGTCCTGTTTATGCCAAACATCCCCCTTACCATTCGGTAGCTGTCGGCGCGACATCAAATAAAGTTTGATTCGCCCATTGTCTTTTTTCCCTGTTCCATCTAAAACTTGGGGCCTCATTAAAGGAACATTTCTAAACAATATTCAGTTAAAGTCCTTTCCGAACACATGTTTTGTCTATTCATAGTTATTTTATTTGTAAAGTTCGAGGCAATTGTCGTTACTTTTATCGTAAATCATTGAAGCACTTCTGTAGCTACTGCCGAACCGTTTCGGCCAGCTCGTTTTATGATTCTTTTGTTTAAAACTTTTATTGGTTTGCTCGTTCTGTTCCGAAAACTAATTTATTCAGGAACGGGACGGCCCGACCTTGGAAGTTGCGCCTACTTCCATCCAACGGTACAGAATAGAACCATTTACTTTTCTCTTTTTACGATTGTTCGGACTTGTGAACTGTTGTCAAATAGGGTAACGATGTTCTGAGTGGATAAGTGTCTAATACTAAACAAACTCCTACAAAAAATAATCAAACAAGTCGTTTAAGCTATTTATTACGTGTATTTTCTTTACGATCAGCTATTTCAGTCAGTGATCATGTTAATTCAAGCACGAACCTCCTCTTCTCGATCAAAAAGGTACTGATTTAAGTCACATTGAGTTACAGATTACATATATCTGTGTAAATTGTGAAAGTATAGTACAAAAAGGATTTTTCTTGAAGTGAATTTCGTTTTCCAACAAAATATATTTCAAATGTTATGTATAGTTTATTTACAAGTAGGTGTACATTCTTAACGTTAAACTTTAATATTGGTTCTGAACCGTTTAGATTTAGTGTGTACTGTGTAATAAAAATAAATGTGTATTTTAAATAAATTGCAAGTTCAGAGTTACATAATATTTTGTATGAACTATTAATATTATAAATAACGTACTTTTCTAAGCTTAACATTCATAAATCCTTTAGGCTTAGTATGTATAATTTAAATATGAATCAAGATATCGTAAAGTATTGTATTGTAAGTGCGTTATACCTAATTGCTTTCAGCTTTAACTTATTTTATTGGAATGAATATTTCAAAAAACACTTAACTGACCTTAAATTCAATTCTAATCATTGATTCACGAGTCAACTAATAAAATTTTATAATGCCTACAAACCTAACCTTTCTACAATAACCGTAACGTATAGATAAACGATTTAAGAAAACAGCTCTGTACATCCACTTTCGGCTTTAATTCGACTTAGCCTTGAAGCAGAAACACAGATATCACTGTCTTTTCAATCTCACCATTGAACTCCAAAACAGGACAGAAAGAGAAGAGAGTAGATTCAAAAGCTATTAAAGCTTTCTTCGTAAATATTCTACATCACTGGCCGGCATGAAATTATTTTCAACGTAATGGAACCGAACTGAGTTTTTTAAACGAACATAATGAGTTTTAAAAGTTATTAAGGCAAATTACCTTGGAGAAGGTGGTGATCAATAAAATGTGTAATGTGTTTAGTGATGGGCCAGAAGGCGGATAGAGGTGGGCTTCTGTGCAACATATTAAGGCTACTGGAAATTGATTGGTAGAACAATTTATTAGCAAACCGTCGGCAAACCACTTTATAATCGCACACATTTCGGCTGAAGATTGATTATTTTATCAATTTAATAACTTTTAAGGCCGTTTTTCTTTGAAATTATAATTGTTTTCAGTATTGGCGCCATTTGATGAGGTTTTGTAAATTGACTAACAACACAGGTATTGCTTTCTGAAACGTAAATTCTCATATAGTTGCACGGTATAGAGTCTTACACATAAAATTACCAATAAAATTTGCTAATGGTCCTCGAAAGTTACGCTTCAACAATCCCGAAGAAGTAAAACCTATTATGACATATTAGAATGCACTTGCTAAGGCCACCATAACAAAAAATTTAGTTTCGATAGAGATTACATCCTTTCAAATTCGTAATCGATAAACAAACTCAGGCACCGTTACGATCGGGACCAAATATTTACAACAAAAACCTAAACCTCCGTGACGTTCGGAACAAAAGGCCGAGATACGATGGAACAAAAGTAAAAATATTTTTTATCGAACGATTAGACGAAGTCGACTCGAAATGGTTATTTAATGTGAAAAAATTACACGAGTCTTTTTATTTTGTTCTGGCTATGACTGACTTAATTACTGGTTTACTATGATTTATGGTATAACGCAGGAATAATTTCGAGTCAGGCCGATGACGTATGGCTTGATCTCTCAGACGAACAGGTTGGGTCGCCGCCGGCGTTACGTCCAGCTGCCAAAGATGAGCTCAGGATATACAGAAGAGATACAACTGCAATTTTAAATACCTACAGTTTAAATTCTCTGTAAGTATTGAAAGAAACGTCCTTGAAAGATTTAAGGGTGTCAAAGTTAACGCTACCAACACCGCTGGAATCAATGACGCAATGCAAGTACGGTACCTAATTCTTTATTGAAACATAAAACATGAATCAGCATGATACTTAATATTTTGCTAATCAAGTTATTTCATAGAGTAAAATCGACCTCAAACTACCGAACTTAGAAAGTTTTCTATGTATTTTCGTTTAAACTTTTGGTGTTTGTGTTGCTTGTTTTTCTGACAGTTCTGGACATCTTTAGTGTATGGTTCGTATTGCATCCAATGCTTCTTTCTCCCAGTTGCTGGTGCCCTGGTTATAAATAATGGCTGTAATGACAAGGAATTACCGTGTTCCTCTCGCAGCGTCCCGGTCTACCCACCTATTTCATTACCGTCACTACATCATTATGAATAATCTAGGTATTTTGTTAAGTATCGAGAAGTCAACGGTTTACATGGAGCTATTTAAACTACTCTACATAAAACATGCTTACGGTAACGTAGCTTTACGTAAAATAAATAAAAAATTCTAAACCATTACTAAACTCTTTGGCAATCAACTTATTTACAAGCATTATATATTACTTAGCATTCTTAGGTTTTACAGTTAAAGCAAATTTATTGACAAGACAAAAAAGTATATAATATGCCATTCTTTTTATCCTAATAAATAGTCAAGCTTCTTCCACTTCCCCGATAAATAACAGTAACATTAATTTACGTAAGTTCCAAGAAAACTGTAACATTGTTATCAAAGCAACTATTATGCTTAATAAAACCTGACGCAAACTAATTTCCAACTAACTATTGAAACAATCCACAATTGTTTATTCCTCATAATCCTGCCTCTGCAATGAAATGACGTGCCTGCCTACATACCTTCTTCAGGGATGGATTCATGGGGAAAAGAAAGTAGAATATATTACTGGGGAAATGTAAACATTGTTTAGCTACCTGTTACTTGGTGAAAATACATTATCATTATTATTTCATGAAACGTATTCAAGAAAACATGAAAAGCAGGTTAATTATGATCATTATCCTGATGTGGAGAATGATTTTAAGCGAGTGAAGGATGATTTGATAATTGTGAATTTGCTTCAACCAGAAATAAGACACTTATTTCAATGGGTATACAACAAAGTTGTCTACTTATCTACATAATAGTTCTGCTAATTTTTTTTTTCAATCTATGGAGTTAAAATATTAATGGTCGTTTACGATGTTCAGATAGCTACTATGGAATTTACCGTTTAATAAGACAATAAAGTTCAAGTAACTACTTTGTACCACCAACTGTATACTTCAACCAGTTGGTGCATTAAACGAAAACTGCGTTAATTGTATGTTACTAAAGGTCAAAAATAATTAACAATCAATGCACCCAAGCCCTTAAGTGAAAATTCCTGGATTCGCTCCGCTAAGATGAGTTTACTGAGGAACACAACAATAAGACAAACTTGCAAAGAAAACAAATAAAAATCCCGTTGCTTATGACTCTTAGTCTGTTGTACTTAGGAGTCATAATCGTAAAACACAGGGTACGTTGCTGAAATATTAAAACAATGTACTTGGAGAAGCACGCGTCGTTAATACCAAACAAACATGACGTAGTTAGTTAGTCGGGTATTAAAGACTAAGGTACTTATTGCAATTAAAATGTGTTGTTGTTTTTATAGGTATTGGTATAGGTAGGCAGTGTAGAGACAGTTTGTGAAAATGTTTTTAATCAAAAATTATAGATGAAAACGACACGTAGTTAGTTGAATAGTGCTTTGTGTTTTTCAAATCAATGGTGCAATTGAGTATATAGTAAGCGCTTTCTTTTATTATGATTGTACGTAACAAAACGGTTTTTCCTCAAGCTGTTTATATGAAAAAACCATACGTATTAGTTTGAAACGATCTTCTCATTATAAACCCAGGCATTACCGAAGCAAACTTTTCAATTAAAAGTACCGTTTCGAAAAAACACGCATGGCTTCAAAAGGATGATTGAATCAGTAAAAAAACTATGACTTTTGAGATAGATTCTCCATTATTCAAGTCGCTTAAAAGTGTTAATAAAGTTTTATTGCTAACTACCACTTCAGTTAGAGTCCATGGAGATACGAGAACTACTTGCTGTCTGTTATTTAAAGCTCATATAATAAAATCGAATTGCATTTCTTTCTATGGCCACTTGACCATCCCAGTGGTCAGAGCGTCATTATTCTCATCTTGTTATTTTCATGTTGACGTCATCTCTCTTGAAATAATCTTACATTTTTTTTCATATGAAAAAGTGAAGCTTTACTAGACAAGCAGTTCTAATGGAAGAGGTGATCCTTTAAGAAAGTTACCTAGTAATACGCATGAAAGCATTTTTTGGTACGCTGTTTATATCTTACGCTTTGTTTGTATTAGGATCGGAGAGCTAGTGTAATTACATACGTCTAGATGGGCAACGTGTTGGCGATGCTGTTGGCGTTCTAGACGACATCGAGCTTTACTTTAGTTTTAGGGTGTACTGTCTGTCTAAAAATCCTGGTACTAAATAAACAATTTATCTAAGACAATATCTAAGCCATTAATTTTTAAGCAAGGCTACTATTAATTTGGTACTGAGTTTCAATATCATTCTCTGAAAAATTTAAAAGGATTTTTTTAATTTTTACTCAAACGAAGCATAATTTACTTGGTGGTCCATATAATTGGTCAGTATATCGTTTAACCTACTTTGATCAGTTTTTTCGTACGACTACGCCGAGGGCGATCCATTCATGTTTTCGACACTTTTGTGCATGAAAACTTCGTGCGGCACGATGCCGTTTTATCGCCGCAAATGAAAGTCGAAACGTTAAAGAAATTTTATTGAAAAACCATTTTTAAAGTATAATAATGATGATTGTGATACAATAAATAATATTCAAGTAAATGGGTTGCATGTCATTGAATGTTCTCGTATTATAAAAGTCAAAATAAGCTAGACATTATTCAATGACGTCTTTTACTAAGAGATACCTAATAGTTTTTTTGTTAGTGGTTGAATCACCGAAGTTAATTATGAGATGGATCACATGCTTTTTGCTACCTTGTAATAAAAAGGACATACCGAACTCTCAAAACATAAATGAAAAACAGTGCTGTATTAACAAAACTTGTAAATCAATAAAATTATAGAAGTCTAAATGGAATAATGGTTCTATTATTATCAAGTGCGCCGTCAGACCAGCGACTATAAATTCCTCGGTAACTACTTCTAGTTACACTGAAGATTTAGTTAAACTAACAATAGAGTATCTTAAATCAGGGCGGTATGCGATAGTAAAGAGAAGGCCTCAAGTGTCGCTCGCCCATTGTGCATGTAATCCGTTATGAAGCTGAACTATGCAATTTGTGCAAACGCTTAGTTACATGCAAGATGTTGTAAACATAGAAGTAAAACCAATAGAAGGTTAACGTTTTAAATTGACATAGACTAAACTAAGTTAACAAAAACCATAGAGAAAGACTCTCAGATCCGAGGCCAGCCAGACTTGTGGTACTTTATTTACCTATTTAAATGGGAAGGACGTTTCAATAGGTAGAACGATATACCATTTAGAATATTGGCCTATGATTCCTAGAATAAAAAGTTCGAGAGATGCTAACATTTTTTACGTAAAGATATTTTTTTCCTTTAAATACCTTTGCGACAAAAATTGTCATTAACTAAAGTTAATTTAAATTCTGTAATCTAGGAATATTAAAAGTACTGTATTGCAGTTTTCTCATAATCTATGAAAGTTTAAGAAGCCTAGATAGTCTTTACATAGCGGCTAACGGTTCCATTATCCGTTCTAAGCGAAACAGTTTATAAGGGAAATGGAGTTATGTTTTATGAATATGCAGCCAGAATTCCCTCCACAGCATATTTGTGCTTGGACGAGCGGAAAAATTTACAATAAATTCTTCCAAACTACCGGCTTAGGCTTTAAATTAAGTTTTATGCTTGTTCAAGATATGAGAAATATATACAAAATAATTTTGATCAAGAAATTTCGCATCGTCAAAATTTTTATAACTTTATGCCATGCCATTATGTATTTTTCTTCAAGGTTCATCAGCTTATTGTTTGTTGTAAATAAAATTCTTGTGCGTGTTTTATGAAATATTTCCTTTTTCTCTTGGAATAATTTTTAAAACTGGATTGCTGCATTAAATTCTTGAATTTGTCAAATCCTGTCAAGTAGTTTTTATTTTAAGTCTAGAAATACGTGGACTTATTACATCGACTTAATAGTATCAACATACTGATTATAAATTACCTCTATCATCATGAAACTAGTAGATACGAGTGCAAGGTGTATTGTTACAAGGAAATATGATTGCCATATACATTTTTCGAGACGCGTTTACTCCTCTCTCTCTTAACTTCCTCATAAAATCATAGAGAAATCTTAAATAAATAAACAAACGGAAGAGATAAAGTAAAGAGCTTCTACAAACAATGATTCACGATAGCCAACCCTAGCGTATATATTATTAAATTCTCATTTCCTTATCACTGGAATGAATCGCGAACGAGGAACTATGGGTACTTATCAATATGGCTGAAGGGCATAAACTACTTTGGTTGATTTCTTGAAGCATACTGGTTAATCATAATAGGTAATTCAGCTTAATGCCTTCATCGGCCACCTGAGGCTTGATTATAACATGCTGAAACTACTATAATCTAGATCTATGACAGAGATAGAAGTATGAGCTGCTGTATTTCCTTCTCGCTTTATGGTGGTTTTCAAACAGAATTTTGGATTGGATGGTCGAAAATAGTCGCGATAGACTTTGTTCTTTGGTGGTCTGGACTAGAAGAGTGTGATACCTATCTTGAAGCTTATGGGCTTATACGTATTTCATGGTATGAAGGCAACTTGAGAAATGTCTTAGGTTTCCAACTCAGTTTAATGGTAGCATTAGTAGCAGGTATTTTTAATCATCACATTAACAACGCTTAGAATCAAATACCAACGAAGTCATTTGATCGAATTGCTATACAAAGCGAAACAATTGTTAATAGTTATGTTATTGGCTCATATGCTCGCACTTGGTAACACGACAAGACCTTCATGGATTGTATTTTCTTTCTATAAGGTACTATGAAGAATAGCCGGGTTATTTAAAGGGGGCGCTTATGCATATGACGTATCGTTAAACGACCGTTTACTGCATTGGAATTATACTGTCTATGATATGTTAATTAATTTAAAAACGGAAGCCTCTAGAAGAATTGCTTGAAGCTTCCTTTCCACAAACGTAAAAACTCGCTTTAATTATGGATCCATTTATTCCTCATTCGGATTCAGTGCGAGCTTGCTCATTGTAAATTTTATACTATTGAAGTCATGTAAGCACACATTGTAAACACCCTTTGTAACACTTTAATTAGAGTAACGGTAAGTCGGTAAAAACTGCGTCTAATCTCGTGCGTCGGTAGCTATCCAACGCTTGGGTGGCGCGAGCGGCACGCGAACCTGCGAGAGCTGATTCTCCTCAATCCAAGACTCAAATTACACAGATAAGGTAAAGGATCAAACATTAGATGCCTAATACAGATGTACATTAATTATCTAGTTGACAAATAATTAATAGTTCTGTAAAAATACAAAATCAAATAACAGAAAGTAAATTAATAAAATGTATTTTGTTGTTTAACATTCGATACTATTTATTTAAAAATTAATGTTTATATCTTTTACATTAAGTTAAATCATCTCAATCTTCACATTAAATAAACTTACAGAAAACTGAATCTTGGAAACCAATCTATATGAGCTTTATTCTTTGGCTCTTTCCAAGCCATCCCCACCAGTCTGCGCTGGCGCACCGAGCCCAAGCTTCATCTACATAATTACTCCAAGCTCATTGGTGACTATTAACCTCATGATAATTCATGAGACTGTCGGTGTCTTTAATTAATACCATATCATGTGGGCTGTCAGATAAGACATAATGAAACATAATGGTTTTTTTGGTTGTAAATTGTTTTCGGTTTACAAAGTCGCGATCTTAGGCCTGAGTATGCAAATTTTATCTTTTACTTCTTATTTTTTAACCTTTATATGCTAATATTGGGTTATTATTGATAATATTTGTTTCGTTGATACGTATTTGTAGACATATAGTTGATAATGGAGCTTTTATCTGACTGGAATGTATTTTCAAAACGGTCATCCACCTGTCTTACCTTAAAGTTTAAGTTTGTTTTTAATGCAAAAAAATAACTATAAACGATCAAATTAAAAATTATTTGTTTTTCTAATTAACTCATTTTATTATTGTGATCAATTATTTTTAAATGTTAATGTGTAATTAGCGTTTTTTTATAATAATAATCATCAGTTACAATTTAAGAACAAAAAGTTGACATGAAAGGCAAATTTGAGTTACCTAAACATACTTACACTTCAGAAATATTTAGAATCGAATAATTTCCACTCGCAAATGTCTGATTTTATGGCATTAAAAAATGAGATACCTACAGTACCAGTACACAAAATGAAAAGAAGTGTAATATCTCAGCAATTTATATCAATAGTTGATGCGGACAATAAAAATAAACATTTCCCTAGAATAGAAGTGGTAGGTAGAGACAATTTATCTGAGGATTAATTTGGTTCCCAGCGAATGCGTGTTTTCTGCATCAACATTCAGTATAAAGGCCAAAGATAAATAATTATCAGATAAACCAACCTGTCAGTTAATTTTTAACTCAGTAAAAATATCTTTTAAGTAGCCTTAATTGGTCGTTATGAAATTTACATAAAATCTGCAACCTGTATTGATAAAATGAATTAAGTTTTGAATTTAAGAATGAAACAAGTTTTGAAAGACGGCAAGTAATTTTGTTAAATGGATTATAATTTTATTTACATTGGAAATTACTTTGGTGGGTATTTCGTGAAGTAAGTTTGGATATTAAGGATACAGTTAAAAGTTTTTCTTTTACGTACATAAGTTTAATGACATAACTGTCCATATCAACTCACTTCTAGGTGATTCAATATGATCACTGGAGGAAAACACGATTTTTAAAGCGGCACCATACGATGGGCCGTCTGTTAGCCCACTAGGATGGCCCATCGTATATGAAGAAAGGATAGTGACTTCGGATGGCTAATTACGCCCTTATTTAACCATCTTCATGACCATCTTCGAATGGCGAGGTTTGGTCTCTGGTACAAAGAAGCAAAAGATCCCTTGCTGACTAACTCCAATAAAAAAATAATAAAAAAAACCACATCACGACACACACATTGACTCAGCCCTGCATTAAGTATCGTAAGAACTTGTATCACAGGTGCTAAGCAACGATATGGTATATACTAAATAAATACGAATAGAACATCCAAGACCGGTAAGCGAAACAATGCGTCTTGCAAATAAAACAAAGTCCCTCCCCCGCCGAGATTCGAACCCGGAACCTATAGCGTAGCAGTCGGCTGTTTACACCACTGCGCCACCGAGGTCGTCCAATCTTTTTATTTTTAAGCGTTTGGTAAAGTATATGGTAAACAAACAGCTTGTATGGCACTAGTGGTAAGCAGTAACTAAAGCCTTCTTTATTTGCTATGCAAGGGTTGAACTGTAAACAGGTGACTACGCTTAACGCCTTTACATTGAGTACATTGTTTGTATCTTTGCATGGTCCTATTGCGGATGCTTTATTCACATTTCTAATACAATTGAGGTAACAAGTAAACAGGTAGGGTTTGCTTAGCTTCAGTAAAAAAAAAACTTAACTGTTGCTATTTTTCTTGTATATTTAACTGTTAATCTGTGGCATAATGAAATGCATAATATGTGTTTTGTGCATTATCACATTTTGTTTCGGGATGTTTGACCGGCACACATCTGTTGAACCTATGTACACATTGATATTAGGGACACGCTACATTAAAGGTCTACGTCCAAACGAATTTCAGTCTTAATTATGCGAGGATAAGAACGTATTGATCAATGGCTTTTCGCCAAGTCAAAGAAACCTCTCGAAGGCGGTCCCGGTTTTAATAAGAAGTTTAAAGATGTTTTATAATCTTATAACAACCAAAATTGGGTGTGAACGTTTTTTTATTTGCCCATGCTTTCGGCGTTGTTTGCATTGAATTCTCGGGCTAAGTCTCGTGAAATTGCCTCTAATTGGCCCACCTCAACGGTTCAATTAAAAAAAAGTTCCGGAAACAACTAATTAAAAATACGACTGATATTTTGAAACGACGCGACGAAATTGCCATCGTTTCCAGTTTCACTAGAAAGTTAAAACAATTTAAGTGGCCTTAAAATTAAGTTGAATTTTTATATAAAAATATATTTATCCAGTACTTTAAAAACCATTCTGATTAATTGGAATAGGTTACTTATATAATTCTGTGAAGAAACTCAAAGTGTATTGAGCATTAAGTCACGTGTAAGCGATCCAAACCCTAGACATAGGGAACTATCGACTTGGGCCGCCTCAAATTATGCTGTGTCTCGAAAGGTGGGCTAAAGAATCGGTCCTTCTTTGTCGGCAAACCTCTCACACTTTAAACGGATACCGACAACAAGTCTTAACCTGATAGAAATAAGGTTTACTTAGAGGGATTCAAAGGGCAAGTTAGAAGGGATGGTTGTGTACAAAACGGCACAGGTTGTAATTTGATAAAGTCAGCCCGCCTACGACACGGACCTTTTCTTTGAGTTGAGGGTTAGGCCCACGCAGCCTTCAATCTAGCCCAGGATGTGGTTTTTGGCTCAGGATATGGCGTTTCAGAATTTAGCTAGCCGCACGCTAGCTGTCAATTGTTTAAGTTTATTTGTATTGATTTGATTGAAAATAGATATTTAAAGATTTATTTCGTTTTTAACGTAACATTTATTTATTTTTATTTTTAAAACGATTTAATTACAACCAACAGTTATACACATACTTGTTGCAAACGAATTACGTTAAACAAAATTGTTTGATTTATTGATAATGGATAATCCGACACAACATTTTTAAAAATAGTTTGAGCATAATTTAATTAATTTTTTGTCTTTTCAAACAGAATTCGAATCAAAATTTTTGAGAAAAATAAGATGGTTACATAGTGATTCAAAGTAAATTAGTTTCTAGTTTGTCACTCTTGTTTTATGTTGACATAAATATGACATATCCATTCTTTCGTGCATTCGACTTTTGAACCTCAATTTCTTAGTTTGTTCGGGTACAAAATTATACTAGTTTAATTAAATCGACATTAATCTAGTCGCCTGAGTTTAAGTCGCATAGCTGTCATTATGTCGTTATGAAATTTTGAACGACCCTTTTTTAGGCCTAGAGACTTTTTAAGGCATCCGAACACCTTTCTTTTAATTATTTTTTTTCGGGCCAGATCCTTAGGAAATTTAATTTTGAAATTTTTGTTTTAATAAAAATATATAATTTAATTTGAAAAGTAAACCATATGGCACTGTAATTATAATTTATGTAATAAATCTAATAAATAAAATTATTTATAAATTATTCTATATAAAATAAATTCATAATGTTTAAACTATAATTGTTTGCTTAAAATGAAATTTCTCATGAAATGTAATTTGGTTTGCAAAAAAGTCCATGAGAATTTATTTGGGCCGAGACGTCCCAGGCTTTGGTAATGTACTTTTTGCGGATTACCCTGGTAAATAATGTGTCTAAGAACCGAATTATAATTCTTTAAAAAGGGGTTATTAATCCTACATTTTGTCATCTAAAGCTCGCCTTTGTCAACCCATGGGCTTCCAACCCTTTAAATTGTAATTTTAATATAATTTGTAAGCGCAATAATTCACAGACTAATCTACGTTTTGACCGATTTCAACTGATTTTAATTGCTTTAACATTCTTATTAATCGTTTTTGAACCAATTGTTTCAGCTATTTTTCTTTAGATTGTGGTTGTAGTTTAGTTGTTTTAATTTTTTCTTTTATTAATAAATGTTCACACACACACACATTACATTGAAATATTCAATTTCCTGCCAGTTAAGTTTTAGTGGGAACCTTTAAAAAATTATAATCAATATTAAAAGCAGACCTAGCTGTAGAGTCAACTAACTCTACCACCATAATTGTAGAGCCATTAGCAAATCACGTCCAGGCAGGTAAAAGGGCGAATTTATTGGAATTGACCAAAATTAGGAGCAATTATGGTAATTATAGAGCAAACACACGCTTAACTTTTTACATGCTTAATTTTTTATTAAAACCGTCTACGTATTTCACTTTTACCTGCCATAAAGCATGGAACCCATGGGTTTAGTCTGGCTCATTCTTAGCCCGACAACAAAGAAGTAGAGATTAGCAAAAACAAACATGCTCCCTTTGAAATAAATATTACAGTATATATACATATATATTGTTCTTCAAAACTAGATATTGTATAACATCTGAAACATGGGGTAGGAAACTTGGAACGTACCTAACTACATTAGATCTTAATCGTATATAAAACAATTTTCCATGCTTAATCTCTCGCAGCTTTATTTTACTATCGTCAATAACCTGGAGATACCTCAATAATAAGACATTATTTTCAATTAATTTGTAATATAGACGGAAGAGCAACCGATTTGCCCAAATACCGTTGGCTCAATACGTAATCCTTTCAAGGCCTCCATTTACCTCCTATAGCGGAGTTTAGTATCAGTTTGGGCCACACATTTGATAGCAGAAGGGAGGGATTACCTTGGAAAAGTTTGATCGCCCCTGACAGACTTCAGTCAGGACCGGCATCAAATCGAGAATTAACATGTCATTGGGGAAGATTATGAGTAGAACCCCACCTGTGGCCACCTAGATCAGCATTGTCGACTTATAAACTCGGTATATCCAATAAGTTAAATTGGTTTCATGTTTGTACTTTACGGTGAACGTCAAACGGCCAAAACTTCTATCAAATTGCTTTTGCGTTTCATACAAGTAAGTAATTGAATTTCATTCTAAATTTATTTAGTTTTGTAATAGCCGTATTAAATAAAATGTGACAAACCATTATCCATATCCACATCTCCAGGAAACCATAATGTTCGCAGAAATCCTTGTTTTTGCAATTAAACTAAGATTCCTTTGTCCCGAGACTCGTTTTTAAGATCCTCAATGAAAATTTATTTCAATCCAGCTAGAAAATATGAGGTGCAAATATCAACGCCTTATTTAGCGATGTCGGAAACTAACCAGTTGCAGGTAGCCTGAGAAACTCATCCTAGTTACAAGCCCCAAGGGAACTAAATCATAAAGATTCATTCTGAACATTGCAGAGATCTGATGAACGGCCGCGGTTGCAACAAAATGAACAAGTCAACGGTTAACTAGTACCGCGCGCCGGGGCACTTGGAACTGCTACCTACCATCTAGCATCTCAATATCAGTGCAGCGTGTAAGGAAGATGGGTAGCAATGATGTTAGCTCGCAGATAAGTAATTGCCACGGGTTTCAAGCTCACCTCTTGTTTTTAATAAAAAGCTAACGTTGTCGACACTCACGCATTCAAAGCTATGATTACGCAACACGACACGCACTCACACACAC
The DNA here is from genome assembly GCA_949316135.1 of Choreutis nemorana. Classification (NCBI taxonomy): domain Eukaryota; kingdom Metazoa; phylum Arthropoda; class Insecta; order Lepidoptera; family Choreutidae; genus Choreutis; species Choreutis nemorana. The sequence goes on from OX438609.1 coordinate 7,039,103, forward strand.
GCCCGGCAGCTCACACACAAGCCCCTGTGGTGGGATTAACGTCAAGCAACCCGTTTCCTGTTACCTGCTCCGGAGCAAAAAGCAGACGCGTCTCAGTAATTTAGAATTAATTTTACATTCGAAACCAAAGCACTGCTTGGTAGGATAATTACGTTATAATATTAGAGAGTAACGTAAATTCAATACTCTTACAAGTACTTTAAAAGGGATTACGTTCGGAATTCTGAGTAGATGTACGAATCGCTAGAGCGTTTTAAGCCTGTATTTTCTAACACGAGAACGTCTGAAATAAAATCCGTACGTTGGCTTGGCGAACGCAATCTATGGGTCTTAAAACAAACAATTACTTTGGTTTATTCGAAAAAGGGAGCAAAAACTGGAGCAATCAAATCGGTACAGCTACCGTGCGGCAAAAAACTTGGAGTGAGGCTTGCGCGAGCATCGTAACGGCTCGACGAGTCGATGCCCAGCGTAATAAGGTAGCCAATGAGAGCCAGCTCGCTACCACTCAGCCTTTCACCAAACAATGTCTGTGTTTTACCAAAATTACTTAATTCACATGAAACTCCTCCAAATTTTGTTGCGGTTAAACTGCTCGCTGAAACGAATTTTTATCTGATATCAGATAACATACAAAACACCCAGTTAAATTATTTAGCGTGTTCCAAAACGACTGTTTTGTAGGATCGCCGACCTGATTACGATACCGTACAATTTAGTAAGTAATTTGGATGTAGACAGATGAAAATGCTGATCGAAGACCATGCATCATCTGGGAACGCGTTACTAATTCTAGGCAAGGTGACACACTTTCTATGAATCTCACTATATTCACCGTAGCAAAATTTAAAATGACTCCGGATTTTCATAAATAACGCATAAGATCTGTACAATAAATAAAATGATTCGCTCTGCTCCAACCAGCTGCGCTAAGGAGCGCACAGAATCGAGCGATTCGATACGCGTTTCCATCAACTGAGCCTTTATCAAAAGGTAATTCTAATAAACTCAGCAGATGTGATTCTCTAAACAAGACACTAACAAATGGAATCTGGAAGCTCGTGCGATAGCGTGAAGAAAATTAGCCTTGATCTAACTGAACAGTAATTTTCTCTTTATACTTATGATTAATGTTCGAAGCAAACATCTTTATCTCGGGAATAAATTTAATTTGAAACTGAACCTGGCATCGTAATTTGAGAAATCTACGTCATAAACATTTTTTAAATCTGATACAGCGATGCCTTTGTTAGAATACGAAAAATTTTGCTACAACAAACTCGCAAAAACAACCGAATCGATAATCTGCTATCGCCACACGATCGCTATCAATAAGATGTTTAAGTCTGAAGATCGCCCATTTAAACTCCATAGCTCGAATACCTCGTGCTACAACATTCTGACAAAGAAATGGACCCGCATCATTATGGCCTATTGTTACGAATTTAAAATTATTATTTTCGTACAGCGAATTCGTCAAACGTAAAACAATTCGATACGCGTTTGAATTTGTTGTTCGGGCTGACTTCAATTCAATTTCTTCGTCGTCCGAATCGTTCGCGTGAATTGGGTCGCGAAAACGGGTCCGCCCTTTTGGGACCAAAACGTTATTTTTTTCACACAGATTGCGCGTTCTTTGATCTCAGAATGTAAGCGTTAGCGTTTCCTTAGCTTTATGCCACCGGCCCTGTGTGTCTTGTACACTTCCACTTTTTTGGCAGCTCCCAGAGGAACGTAAAAATTAGACGGGAGAGCATTTTGTAAACAATTTTTATTCGATATTACTTTATCAACGATATAAAGACAACATCATAAGGGTTGTTTAATTTAGATACAATGTTAAACTACAATCGCGAAAACTAACAAGTAGAGGAGTTATTTCAGTCGCCACACATTGTCTCTAAACAAAAGCGCACTGCCAGTGCCAAATTTCAAATCGCCGGTATCTAATCTAGGAAGAGTGAACGTGTCAAAAGCCGTATAAGTCATTTATTATTAAATTGTTCATGTTATGAATGAAAGCGAATGGGAAAAAGGAACAAACATCCATTGCTTTGTCAGCTATGGTCTGTGCGTTTTAGTTCTCATTGTAGCAAGACATGGAACGGAAGTTGTACAAATTTTCTCTATTCCCAAAATCAGGTGTATGTTCCATGGTAGGAGATGGTTCTTGACACAGTTGAGCGTCATGAACTTACCTTCGGAGCCAAAAAGTAAGCACCTCGTAAACTCTTGGTTCCATTACGAGTTGGTACGGAAGATTACTCCAGAGCTAGCATATTGACAAAGTTTTGAATATTTTATGGAAACACCAGTTGATATTCAAAATTTTATGTCAAAATTTTAAATAGTAAAAAGTTTTTCATGAGTTGCTTTTTCAGAATTTTTGTTTAAAGGAACTAAACATAACTTCAGGCTTTTAAAATTCATAATTACTGAAGTTGGTCCAAAAATAACCAAGTTACTTACTTCTAAAATAATTACTCTGTTCAATTTAAAGCCTTAAAATCTTAGGTAAGGGTATATTTTTGCTTGGATTTGAAGGCATACGTGCTAAGTTCTCATTTAGAGTCTTCAACGCCGGACTCGGCATGTGGAAATGAAACACCTCATAAACTTCGCAGTACATTAGATCACACTTCTGTTTTACATGGTCTAGCGTGAAGTGAAATTAAAGAACCTCTTACTTTGTAAGGACTGTAATGAGAATACCTACAATCGTCAATCTCGTTCTGCGTTGCTGTGTTTCTATTTTCTTTGAGAATTATTTTCTTTATCTGTTATTCTTTACTTGGAAATGGAAGTAAAATTCTCTGAATGAAAACTCTTATGGGTAAATGTCTTTATTAATATCAAATCTTGATAGTTATAAATATTAAAAGATACGCAAAAGTTTAAGGTGTTATTTTTTAAGATCCCGAATGGAGTTAAACAATATTAGTGTTTCTAAGAGAAACCATACTAGAATTAAATCCCGTTCGAAAGCAATGAATGAAATTGATTTAAAAATAGTTAAGAAATTGAATGCTACGGACTCAAGAGCAATGCACAAACAAAAATTTATATATTTTTCTCCCAAATCACGTAAATATATTCAACATTACTATAAAAATGTCGATTCTGACAATTAACAAGGCATGCATTTTCATAAAAAGCATACCTCGGATGGGTCCCACACGTTTACGTCGGGTCCATAATATTTTATTATAACTCGTGAATGGTCGCTTTGATACCAAAATACGTATCTTTGTTCCCTGTGCGGTCTCTGCTTTCGGCTCAGGTGACATAACTGCGTTACTAATCGAAGCTTCGATCCGACAAAAAATGTATACAGAAAGGGAAACGGAGTTTAATGGGAAATCAGCGTAACATTCTTTACAAGTTACAATTTACCCGGCAACGGCCGTCGCACGCTGAGCGTTAATTTTTCGCCTCGACGGGGTTAAGACTGTTCTCTATGACACAAAAGATGGACCGTTACGTTTGTCAAAAGTGCAAGAAATTAATGTCGACGACCATTTGTTCGGAGCTTTTGTCTCGGCACAAAGTTTCTTTGTCTGTTCGCAAGCAATAATGGGAATGTTTAGCGTCAAATCTTTTGTAGCGTTCCGGAAAAAAGTATTCGTGTGATGAATAGGTCGCGTGGCGAGCACGACATGAGGCTTAAAGCATATTTTTCTCGCTTATTAGTAACATAAACGAACAAAAGGAATTCTAAATGAAAGGTCATTGAAACTAGTTTTAGATTGAAATTTTAAATAGATTTAAAGAATGCGACGTTCGAAACTAATATTCGAGTAACGAATTCTATGGCGGCTGTGGAATCTGTCGAGTTCTCAATATTTGCTCATTTTGGTGCTCAATCTTAAAATCCCATCTTTAGATGATAGGATCTTGTTGGTATGAGTTTATACCTAGAAATTTAGGATCCAGTTTCGAGATAAATCTAGGATAAAACCGGTATGAGGCGAGTACAGAGTTATATAAACATCAGATAAAGAAAGGATCTGACTGAAGTCAACCCACGCGGTCACAGCTGACGGACCACTACTTTATAATAATATGGCTTTTGTTTACTTTATCAGGAATCTAGTATCAAATAGTACAGTATTCGTTTTATCTTATCTGCGTACCTTGTACCTGTAAGGGCAATGTAATTGCAAAAAAATATCATTAAAGTATTTAAGTAACAGTTAATAATTACTCATTTCATTTATTTTGAGGAAGAGTTTGGAAAGCTTTTCCTAGCTACATTGACGGCCAAATTCTAGTTTGGTTTTGTAAACTCTGAGTTATCTTGACTGCATTGGAAAATGCAGTAATTTACTAAGGCATTCAAGTTTCAGTTTTATTTAGTACCAATCGGTAGAATATATTAGTATTTACTAAGTAGCAGTGTGAGTTGGCACTAAAACTGGCTTACTTGAAGGAAATGCGTGTAGAAAATGACAAAGATTTGCCACCTGACACGTTCTCTGCCCTGAAGTCTATTATGCTATGATGACTCTGGAAACATAAACCTTAACATCGAGCATAGAACTCTGGAGTTCGCAAACGGACTCGGTTCTCGACCACTAGAATATTTGGGTAAATATACTGACCTCGATAGAACGAAAGTATTTTATTTTTATTTACTGATGTATGAAACTTTTTACAAAAATATTTGAATGTTTTGCGGTTGAGATGGTTTACTTTTCAACGAACAGCCAAAATTACTTACTTAATTTATAGACTCAGTGGAACCAATGCGGTCTTAGCATTGAAGCCGGCGTAGATCAAATGTACCACATCAATTAATATTTAAATTAATTTCTAGTGAGTTAAGGTCAATCGGTTCCCTGATATTGGGATCTGAATCACTAATATCCTTAAATCATATCAAATCGCTCTTCTACTTGTACATTCTAAGAATACCTCGTATGCCGAAGCCGCTATAAATTTGATTCCAGTCAGTAGATTTAAATTATATTTTGACAGCAGAGCGAAAAATATTCCGAAATCCAATCACTGGGTAATAAATTTCACATGCAAATAAATTTATATTTTTTAACCTTTCCGAGAAATGTTTCTACAACGATGGAAACAATAGGGAGGTGACATATAAAGAATTTCGCTTACCTGGTCTCCGGATTGTAACAGGAAATCATAGAATTTACATAATGCATTCGGGTGCCACTGGAAAAATACGGGATACGCATTTTGAATATTTTATCACCGGAATCGATGCGGCGCCGATGTTTATGATAAAAACGTTTCGTCTCAAGTGCTTCAGACTAGTCTAAGAAACTTGCTAATGGAACGGACAAAAGGTCCGGATTCCTCACTAAATACTTACTTCCTGCAAGGACGATGCTAGCTACGAGATAGTAAAAAGGTCTTCCGGTACCGGGAATCGAACCCGAGCCTCCTGGGTGAGAGCCAGGTATCCTAGCCACTAGACCATACCGGATTTATTTCAGGCCACTGAAAATATCTTTCCGGATCTGAATTATTATCTACATTTTTTTTTATTTAACTTAATTTCATGAATTTGAAGTTCTCAGGATATGAAGTCTGTATTGTGTGCGGCCATTGTGCCGGGCGGGTAGAATCACGTGGCGTTCAACGTTTCTATCAAACACGTGCTAACGTATTAAAGGTGGCCTGAGTGCCGGCCAAGCGTTACGCTATAGATACTCAGTAAACGCTCTTCTGACCGCTCGCCTACTCCCCGCAAAAAGCTATGTAAGACCAGCACTCCGGCTGTACACAGTTGGGTCATCAAGCTTTTGCCATTAAAAAAATCAACATAACAATACGCCGACCACCCCGATGTAAAGTCCAGTATTATCGATTGCAAAGACAGTTAAATATTATAATGCAGAATTAGCACTGGTGCATTATAAGTCGAGGTTATCAGCGTATTACTGAGGGCGTTGTGCAAGGTGCAATCGGACCACCCACAGACTGTATCATGTACCCATCTATTGTATTACTCGTTGACTGTTTAACCGCCTTGCCATTCATCTTGCTTTGTAAATCAATCGATTTTAGTTCTTATTCTTGGCAACATAAAAGTTCGGGTTGCTTCTAAGGAAATCCTTGTAGGTCAATTTCACCAAATTATTATGGGAAGCTAGCAGAGGCGCCTCTGTCGGTACTAGGCGGAACTAAAGTCTAATTTTAGTAGCGTTTGATAGGTTGGAATTTGAGTGAATAGACATGAGCTTTATTTGCATGCCAGTAATAAACTAAAAAAATAAATATAGAAAAGAATGTCACTAGTGTTCATTCCAAAACATTCGAATTCCCTTACTTACTATTCTTATTTAATGTATCTTTTCACTTTTAATTAACATACCAATGAAATGGTATAATATTTTAATCAAAGTAAAAAAAAACACCTAACCTACAAAGAATTACTGACCAAGAAAACGAAAAAGAAAATGAAGACAGTCGCCTAAATCATTACATAACAAATTCCAGTAGGTCATAAGTTGAATCACATTACGATAATTAGCCATAAAGTAATACAATACCCCTATATTGTGTCAACTACTTAAAGCAAGAAGCCAGACGCAACGTCAATCATATTCAAGCGCAACATAAAACACATGGATCGGGCGTGAATAACATGAACACACTACTACGGAAACTCGATTGGAATTCACTTTGTCAAACATTTGGCGCGCGTTCTAGATCGTTTGTTTCTAAGTGAATAGACTAATTCAATAAACTGGTTGCGTTTTGTTCGACATATGTTTTTTTTTAAATTGATATCCTACCGTTCTTTTAGCATTAAAGTGTGCGAGGTTTATGAAAAAATTGATAACAATAAAATAATTTGTGCGACACAACTTAAAAACAATAAAATATATTGCGTATAAGCAACTTATTTCATACTTAAATTGAAGCTCGAGGCAAAGAAACAATGATATTTTTAAAATATCAGTCTCAAAACATGGATGTCGAATAATTTCGTTTCAATAAATTGACTTAAAGCCACAGAAACATAATACATTTTAATCTGAAACATTCAGTTGAAAATAAATTTGCTTGCTTTTATCGATGATATTTCGTATGAAATTATTTCCTTGATCAAATCAAACGTTTTACGTCTTCTTTTGAAAATAAACGAAGAGTTTTACTTTATGTCTAAGATACTATATCGTTAAAAAATATTCCTTACGTGTTAAGTAGTAGGTATGTTTTAATACTAATGATTATAAAAAGAATATCTTAAAATTTGTTCAATGTTTAAGGTAAATATCGACACCGTACTGTAAAATCTTGTTCAAGCGTAGAATATAATTTTGTAGAAGTAGCCAAAAACTGTCATATTTCTTTATTTAAGGCGACTAATTAAATACTGTCCATGGAGGTCAAAACTAAAATTTGTATTTGTACCAGTATATATATAATACATGAAATTTAATTAGTAATCGAGTCAGTACACAACGTATTCTTATCTAAGTATATTAATTATAAAAGAAGAAATAGTAGTGACCATGAAGAAGCAAGAAGGTATCTAATTCTTTAACCTATTTATCAAAGTCGAATTAGAGGACACAAGTAGTCAAACATATGGCTTATTACCGATATGGTTCGTGAAATCTACAGCCAAATGTATCATTATACAGTGCCGTATATTGTCAAATTATACGAATTAGTATATTCGGAGTGTCATTCTACTCACCTTTAAGGTTTTGGGTATAATTTATATTGAAACCGGAGTGACACATGTTACTATCAGTTATTATGTATTTGTACATGTGTAAATTAGCAGCAACGTAAATATTGAACATAGTCAACATTTTATAGGTGAACGAAAAACTTCTCTAAAAATACAAAAAAAGCATATAACTTTAATTTAAAGAACTTAATTTTAAAAACTTAATTCATCTGGGTGGTTGATAGTCGGTATGTCGGTTTTTAGTAAACGCTGAAAATGAATATATTTTTAAAAGTCTAATTTTCTTCAATAAAAATCCATCATAAATTATTTCGAAATTCATGGATTATCAAGTTTCATCCACATTATTGATATGCATCCATGTTTTGAAGCAAAATAACGACAGAGTCACTGTAATCTCTCAACCAAAATGGAAATGTTGAAAATTTTGTAAATTCACTCTTGATAAGAGTAAAGGGCAATGACAAAATTTACCAAAAAACGTAAACAAAACTCCGATTTATGTCTCTTATGGGAGTCTCCTACCCGGTGTCCATTACCCGATACCCACTTGATTTATTGCAGTGGATAACCCGACGCGAATAAGGTGTGTATACCCTGTTGTTTTAAGCAAGTTGAAATTTACATTGAGATTTGTACAGTCGCACCCCTCGCTCCAATCAATTTCTTAACTATAAGACAGAGATAGTTGCCAAACTTTACTAAAGTTGAGACCCTTTCGATTTGGTAAGGTCGTATAAAATAATACTTGGAGGCCCGTAATGAAAAGTGGGTGGTTTCTCTTTATGATGCCATGTCGCTGTAAATAATGCTGGATTATAATACGTCACTAGGTTTATACTTTTATTTTTAGGCTGATTAAGATTTGTGAGTACAGAACTGGACAATGTACATGGGCAAATTTTATGGTAGTGTCAAATGAAATGTGTGTACATGTAATTAACATTAACAATTATTTTTATATCTTTTACAGCAGGTGCGGGATATTTTTATCACTTTTGTCGCATTTTTTAAGCATTTATACTAGCTTAATTAAAAAGTTAAATAAATATATTATGAAATCTAACTTTTGTGAAGTTTTATTTTGATAGTAAGACAGGTTCCAAAGTGCTAAACTTAAAGTAAGATTAAGTAATTAAGTTGTTGTAATTATAATGACGTGATGTTATCAGATAATACATTAATATGATAAAATGTCTCCCAAAGCGGCTCAATCAACGCTATGAATTCAATTAAATTTCAAATTTCCTCACTATTCTCATAGAATTATATTACAAAGTGATAAAGTTAATTTCTTATCAATCCATCTTAAACTTAATATAATATCCGTGTCGTAGGAAATAAGGCATTAATATTAAACTTTTATCGTTATTTTATTTAATCGTCTGACAGAAACGCGCCTTATAAATGAATTGGAATTTATTAAAAGATATAAAGTGACTGAAGAAATTAATTAAGAGTTTAGATTGCGGTATGAAAATATCATTTTAGATCTTGACAATCAAATTTAATTTAATAAGTAGAGAAAAAATAGCGAGCCAAATATTTGGAAATGATTTAGGTTTTATTGAAACTTCGTTCTGCTATGGCTTTTATAACTATTATATGTTTGCAAGTAGGTTAGAAACACGAAGTATTGATTGAAAGGTTTATCATTTACAACGAAGTTTTAATAAGCTTTCGGAATCCAATCAAACGGGCTAACTAACGATTTGAACCCAAATGGAAAATAAATAAATAAGTGTTCCGTATTGACTAGCGCATACAAATATTACATAAACCTGCATATGAACAAACATATTTATATGGGCGTGCACACACACACACTCACTTTACAAATATAGACTTTACTTTATATAGATTTATTTCCGCCTTTCAATGGAAATATTCATATTTTCAATAGTATATTTTTTAACTTTATCAATTTAAGTCACTCCATTTTTTCATTACAGAATCCTAAAAACAAGTGTTCAAAGATGTGACCTTACCCGTGAACTTCATTTCCGAAACAAAAGCAGTTCATAGATGGCGCTGGCACAAGCATCATTCATCATTCACTTGCTCGAGACAGAGCCGAGTCATCTGCTGATACCTCTCAAGACAAGAGTCCATTGTTTGTGTTGGCACACTACGCTCTTAATGTATTGGATACCGCTTAAACTTCGGTAGGAGTTTAAAAAAGTCGAGTCTTTACTAAGAAATACTTGCCAGACTTTTTCACTGACATTGTGAAATAATAATTATTCTAGGATAAGCAAAGATGTCATTCATGTGTTTAAAATCGAATTAATGCACAAAATACTCATAATGTTGGTTTACATTCTTTTATGCCTACTAAGCTAATAATAATAATATGATTTACCGACGTATCACAATTTTAAAATAGAACAAACGTTAGTTTTAAAATAATTTACAAGTATTTTACTTAAACTACAAGAACATCTAAATTATTAGGGAAATTGAATAGTAACCGCGACTCGACAGCGATTCACTATTCACCCGAATAGATGCGATTTATCTAAGCATTCGCCCAATTACGATTCCCATCATCTCCATTTACTCCATCAAAACAGAAACTACGCAACAATAGATCAAGTTGTTGACAGGGCAGTAGAAGATACTAAGGCATGCCAATTACTGAGGCTAACGTGACTCGAACACGCGAACTTAAGTCGATTTTGATTCTGGCCAAAGTAAAAGTCAGGGTGAAGCTATTGTTTCTACTTTTTCTATTTCGATGTCTTTAATAAAATTGATCAATTACTTTGAGAATTTTGGATTTATTTTGTCGAATGTCAAATTTTAGACACGGGTTTATTTTATAGTAAAGATTTATTAAAAAAAACAACTAAGCTTCATGTTAGTACTTTGGCGAGAAGAGCACAAAGAAAAATTGTAGCAATAGTTGAAAAACGCTTGCAATTAACTCTTAACATGTCATACGCGTGTAGCTTTTCCTTCTATTTTGCAAGCCCTTTTTGCGAATAACTCACATACGCATCAGTTAAGTACTAAAAGTTCACAATGTTTTACAAAATGTTCTATACTGGAGTTAACCTCTTTAAAGTAATTTCACAAATAATTAATTAAATTTGTAATAATAATAGTAAATTTTTGTGTAGGTATCTTTTGTTAGTAGTTAAGTTGGAATGCACCCTTAAGCCCACGAGCTCCCAAAGTTTATGAACGCGAAGCCAACCGTTTATCTATGCAACGTACCACTTCCTCCGTTGCACGTTTTGTTTGATCATATTTATTACACCCCAGTACAGTTCCATTACTTAACGGAGCTTTATACTGCCTTGTATCGTCTCATTAGAGAGCACGTATCTTACCTATCCAGACCACTATTTTCACATTGTATCTAATCTCACTACCGTAACTCGCCGATAACAATTTCGAATGGTCACTGATACATTTAAACCGCTTTTCTCTATCTGCATATTAACTTAACTGATTCAATCAAAAGATTTAAAGGTTGGTAAAAAAGTTGTTCGGTAGTGCGACGGTCGGTTAACAAGCGGATTCTTAGATGTTGCTATTAAATTTGTTTTAGACTCGTTTTAGATTAGAAAGACGAAAAGTGTTAAAAAAATAACAATGGGCCACCGTAGATTGGAAACGCATTAGCTGGCAGCCCAGTTGAGGTATTTAATGTCTTTATAAGTGCTGTCAGACATAAAGTTAATGAAACGGCCACTTTTATTGATCTACCTGCGGTGACACGAATCCTGCTCGCTATAACCCTACATTATGTTTTTCTTCAAATTATTTTCTATCCTCCTCATTTCTATCAATTCCCGTAAAAGAACAAGGATAGAGATACAGTCAGAACAAGCACTGAGCCGCATTGAGCCGAGACATTTCATTTGTTGAATGCAACCTCATCATTAAATAAACCAATGAGGGATAATAGTATATTTGACATCACTTCAGTTGGAGTAGAATTCTTGATTTCTTTAAATTTGAATAGATTAAATAAAAATAAGAACATTCCAATAAACATATATATTTATGAGGACCATGTCCAATCCGCCCTTATGATAACTACTGTTATGATATTTTCATAATTTTATTACAATTTATAGCAAGATCAACAAGCTGTCGCCACCCGCATTCCAGACAATTGACGCAATCATCGACAATGAGATTTTGGGGTGTGTAAAACTGAATTGTAATTGCATTGGCCACAACCAAATTATTGTTATAGTCACTATTCAATGATAATTCCATTTGTGAGTCTGCGGGCAAAGGCCGTGGTAATTGTATCTCTGATGAGATAACTAGTGATTCAAATATTCTCTTCAATACATATTAAAATTTCATGCAAATAACCTATTAATAAATAGCATCATAATATTGTCAATCATTAGAAAGACCTGATAGAATGTTAGTAATTTACAAACGTTCTATGTGAATAATTACAACATTGGTTAGGAAGTTAATTAAAGTTTGGTATTGAAATTTTAGGCTTCAGCTGTTTCAGAATTTCAAATTTCAGGGCACGAATGCGTAAATAACGTCGGATTTCGAACCAGAAAGGATATTTTAGTACCAATTTTGGATATAGTTGTAGGTGCTGTAAATGAAGAGAAGGAACAAAACATTGCTTGTAGTCAATTTGGAATGAAACGTCAGTAAGGCACGTCTAACAAATGATTCAGTCTAAGACCAAGCCGCAATAACCATCAAGGTTTGCCAAATTCAGCCAAACACGATTAGGGGAGCTCCGAGCTCCCAACAACATTTATACTAAGCAACCGCGAAATGTCCTTAAGATTTATACTCGAGCATTTTGTAATCTTGTCCTGTATGGGCGTAAACGCATTTGTTGTTCGAAGAATGGAGTCCCCCTTGTTGTATATTTTGGAGAAACATCCTTGATAAGCTCGGGTCGGACCTCCACGGGCGGCGATAAGGGAAAATATGTTAATTTAGTCGGTCCAAGAGAACCGATATGACCTACTAAGTGATTGGGTTTCTGATGCTTTGCCGTGTTTGGAATTTGAACTCGCCCGCCAGATGTATATTGAACCAATGTTTACAAATTACACGATTTAAAACTTTATTTTAAACAAATTGCGAATGTTCCTTTTTATCTTACCTACTCCAGTTCAGAGGTTTTTTGGTAAAAATACGGTATTCAGGTCATATATTCAGAAAGTTAATCGGCTTAAAGATTGAAAAATATTACCGAGAGCCGCTTCACACAATATGGCGCCACTAGAATTTCAATCTTTCATGAAATATTACAGATTACGTAAGCGGGAGTTTCATAAAATCTAATTTTAATTAAAAAATAAGCAAAAATTAATTATTTTTGCCGGATTCTCTTTTCTTATACAATAGCAAATAAATTAAACATTTGGAACTGGAACGCTACAGGATAAACAATTACAGAGACTTTTCCTTTCTTCTATTACTTTTAATTGAAATCAAAACATGAAAAACAATTTTGAAAACGTTTTTCTTTTAGAATTATTTGATTTTAAACATTTTGATTATTTCGAAATGTTCGCTGTGTAAGTATAATAAAATATAATTATACCGAGACAAAGGTGTGTTCCGAGCGGTGAAAAAGGAATAACAAAATTTTCGATAAAACAAAAAGCGTTGTCGGATACATACAGCTAATTCGGATTTAAATTGGGCTACGACTTAATTTTCGGTCGCTCCGGGCGTCGTTATTTTATTTGTTGGCATATCGCTCCGAAATAATTAGAAATGGGATTTATAGATGTCGTCAGTGGGCCGGATTTAAGGCGTTCGGGTTATATGTTTTACATTGTTTCAATAAAATTTTGAACAGAAATAATTTTGGTTTTTAGCAACTTCAATAACGAATATAATATGTATGCATATTTTCAATAACTAACAACCAATATTAATATTTACTAGTACATTCACTTTTTTTTTTGTTTTCTCTAAGTATTACTTAAAGGACAAATAATCTATTGATTTATTCATTTCATATAAATTTGGTATACTCGTACAAATATTTTTCTTTGTTTAACTCAAAGCAAGTTACAAACAAGTAAACAAAATTACTTCAAGTTTACAAAGGCTACAAATAAATGTCAAAACAAAAGGGTCGAAATGACAAAACTAGGGCGATAAAGGCCATGAACTAATTACAGGGTGTCCATAATAGAACATTACAAAGGAAAAAACTAATGCATTTTTAATATTATCGAACTCCGTACACACACAACAAATAGGTGAAAATATCATAAATTTGGTAAACACGAGAAACATATTATACTTATTTAATTTGTACAAAAATTCTTTTAACAAGTATTTTGTACTCTTAGTTTTGATGAGCTATCGTTCCTTTGCCTTACGCTTTCTTAACCACTGCGTGAACCAATCATATAGTATTAAAACTATACTCCTATAAAAGCTTCTGGGCTATGGGTAACTGCTTACCATCAGGCTTGCAGTAAATATGGTTCTAAAAAATAAAATTGCTATTTCCGTTTGTTACCAGTCCAACACCAAACTGAGGAACTTTGAATGGATTGTTCTAAGTTTGAAACCTGGGAACATAATATTACGCATAGGTACGATACTCTGACAGTATGCGGAGCAAGTTGCAGACATCGACCGGTATTTTATGAATTCAAAAACGTCAATCCCTAACGGGGACAGACCTATAAATAAAGTTATTCCTCCTGATTTAACTAATACTATCGAGTCCGGAACTACTGAATCAGATCGTAATCTTTCAAAATGACAAACGTTTGCAGCAGTCCCTTATTTATCGTCTGCGTTCCAAGTAAAATTAACTCGATTGGAATAACGAAAGATACTATATTAATCAATGCCTTTTCCAACTAATTGTCCGCATTTTCGCTGACATTTTTGGTCAATGTCGAAGAGATAAGAACAACCGATAATAATATCTGTTGTTTTAAACCAATCACTTTGTGAATAGCTGCAAATTAATCAAGGACACAACAAGTTTTCGTAGTTCTAGAAAACTTTTTATAGGAGCGGGAAAAATCTTCGTACAATTGCATCATAAAAGGTATCACTTGTTCTTCGCTGATCCCAATAGAAAACCAATAATGAAAAAAAGACATCATCATTCCATTTCAGGCACAAAACATTTCCTGTCCGCGCCAATAAGGTCAAAAAGTATCGTGTGATTTTATTATTTTCCGTTTTGCGGATTTGCTATGGCCAGCCGGTGCGGGTTTGTTATAATAAATATAAGAGTTATAGCTTGTAGGAGCCCTAACCCTTTACTTAAGGCCCACCACAAGCGGATTACAATCATTACTCATTCCTACCGACAAGAGTGCTTGAGGCCGAATCTCAGGTCGTATTTCATATCTTTTTTCTTTTATCCATCTGATAGTGTATATCTCTGTCCTTATCCCAGCTAAAGTAACATCTGAGGCAACTTTTTCACTTTTAATTTCATTTTTTCTTAAGATATTTATGGAATACGACAGCTGAGTCCGAGTCGGTTAATGCACGGTTTTTTTAGATGATTCTTTTTATTGCAGTATTAATATGGTTTGACTTTGCATATGCTTTTTGGTATATTTTTAAGATACGTATTTATTTCAGTTTAAGCTTGGAATTTATAGCTGTTTTTCCTTGCTAAAGTTTGTTGCTCCTCATTTAATTTATAATTTAGTCCTTCAATTTATTTTGCAAAAAAATTATTTCATAATATTTTTGTATTCTTACATTACAGGTGAAAAAGTTGGTGCTTAGTGCATCGTCTAAAACTTTAGTCGTACATAAAAATATCTCCACACTCTGTGTGGCATCCTAGATGAAGTCTTGATGGACATAATTTACGATATTTATTTTGCACAAAGAAGACGAATAAAGCATGTCATTTACGGTCTCTTTATTCCAAAAGGATAAACAATTGACAACTTTGACAGGCGTCCGGAGTGTCAAAAAGGATTAAGTTACGGAAACCCATACAAATCTAAGCTACTTAAAATTAGACTCCGGTGGATGCAGATAGGGTCTTATTTTGTTTGTTGCTTTATAGAGTAAAGTTATGTTTTGCTAAAGCGAAGACAACTTGTTTTTTTAGCTGCTCAGTACCTCGCCACTTCTGAATAAACAGAACGTACTTTTGTGTATTTTACTTTCAAACTAAATTTAATCTTACGGGACACTTTACACATAGTTGACTTGTGTAAATATTTCTTACAAATTGCCCATTGTGCTAGTAAGTGAACGTCCGTTTTTATTAAAATCCCTTGCGAAAATATTGTCTCTTGATCCAGAACGTTTCAAACAACAATTTTTTATCCATGGATTACACATTTTATGTTCGTAAACTAATTTCAAGAACATTCTTGAGGAGTAAATTTACATGTTAACGGAGATGTTTTGGTTTTTAACTATCATCCTCTTCAAAAAACATATGACTGGTAAATAAGGCATAAGTTTTTTTTAATAGGATGAAATCATCGACAACTAAAATTGTTGTTGTTCTCAAGTTTGTCTCTGAAGGAGATTTCAAATAGACTTCACTGACACTCCATGGCGCACTTATAGCGACATAAGTCTGTTTGTCTTTAAAATAACGTAACTTTCTATGAGTGTGAGAGCTTGTCTTGAGCCCTACTTCTCCTGGAAATCCATTCTCAGATCCGTGTTTAGGAGAATCACGATTACTTTCATGCACGAATCTTATTATGAGCAAATATCTTCGAATGTACAAATGCATGTTTGCATTGAAATTAACTACCTGTATCCGACTTTGAATACGTTATTACTTTTACTAGAGGCAAAAAATATGATAAGTCATTAAACTTCAAATTGGTTATAAATTGCGGACGGCTCAATAGATTGTGAGTTAGAAATGTAGGATTTTGCATATTAATTCGCTGTGCAAGTGATCATATTCTCAAATAAATTTCAACAGTATCAACGCCCAAGGCTAAAAGATCGACCGTCTGTGATCCAGGGCCGGTTATTAAAACGGCTATACTGTGTCATTATTCTCGAGACAAAAAAGTTGAATCGTAACTGTCTCGCCACATATCATCGCAGAAACTGGCACTTATACGCGTAGTTTCTATCGTAAATCAAAGATATTAAACTGGATGGCGGAACCTCTTTGGAGTTCACAGCATAAATCATGGAGGCGCAAGGAGACCCTGCACCAATAGGGCCTGCAAATGCCGACGGAATAAATCATAGGGAAAAGAGTTGCCTCACTTTGCATGACCTTTGATATCTTTTTACCTACATGCCACATATGTTATTAGTAAATAAATGATATGGTCTAGTAATTTTAGCGTTTTTGATTGAAATTTTACATGGATGGAATTTGATCCTGATAAAAGCATTAACTTACAAACGTAAACTTTGATTTGATGTTCATCGTTAATGTTCATTTGCTGCTATATGTCTCTTCATAGACGAATATTGTCAATGGTTCCAAATAATGGAGCGCATGATTTTTTTTGTTTTACAAAACAAATCGTAGTTCGTGATGTAATGGTGTTAACCTGTATTATGGTTTCTATTCTAAAATAGTATATCATTGACTGCGCCTAACTTTTAATGACACCTTTGCCTTACTCTACAGCTATCACGTTATTTTGATAATCAAATATCGATTTGTGTTCAGATGAAACCGTTTATTGTTGTCACGCGCTAAAAGCGAAAAATCGCTAAAATGATAAACTTTCCCCGTGCGCACGCGCCGGTAAGACGTGACCATTACAACAATCCCAATCAGTATCACCGGACAAATAACAATTTCATTTATATTTACTTTCCTTTTCGTTTATCACAAGTTACGTTTTAGTCAAGGCATTCCTTTGTGCGAAACGAGATTTCTTATACAGATATTCCCCGATCTTTCAGTTGGCTCTTTATATAATTTGTATAAAAGATCTTCGGTCAGTTCCTTTGAATGAAAAGATTTCGAGATTCATATCGAAAAATAATGTATCTGAAAGTTCTCTCTGACACTAAGTAAAAGTAAGTTCAAAGAGACTTAAAAATGAAAAAGGAACATAATGTAAAGCCTTCCTAGAATATTTCATAAAATGATTAGTTCCTTAAATAAAATAGTAGAGAAAATAGAGATATTGGAGTTAGATACATCAATCCGTTTAATAAAACAATAATTCAAATAATGCGATGAATATGCCTCGGTTAAAGAACCGACGCATAACGGACGGTCAAAGGAACGGATTCCATCTAAATCCTAATACATAAGATATTTCCAGGACTTATGTGTTTTATAAAGCCGAGCAAATCTTTTGAACTTTATTTATAACAACTCCGTGGCGTCGGCGGTGACATTCAATCACGAAAGCAAATTGAATATCTGGCCAAGCACTAATCTTATTATTACGTGACGTGGTTCAGTATAATCCGGTTAGGTTATGTCTTTATGGTCAATTTTTTGAATGACTTGATATTACTTTATTTCAGTTGATTGCCTTATTATATTACGTAACGTTAATATGATTCTGTTTATTTTTGTTGGAAATCGTTGTTTTGAGATTTTTCTTTGTTTTTATACCAACTGTAAATCAAATAAATTGACGGAATAAGGTGTTAGATAGATTAGTCTATCAGAAGATGATTGCAAGATAGACATACATGTGCATTGCTTAACACATAAATTCAAAGCCCTCCTGGATCGTTATCAAACATAAAGACTCCAAAATATCATGATAATTATTTACTTTTATCTAAATTTTTCGTGCATTCATTTCGGTTTGAACTGTTGCTTCGTAAAATACGTAGGTATACGAAACCTGGGGTCTGGTGATCTTACAAAAGACCCCTAAAAGCATGTAAATGTTACTGATACAAATATGTGTCTCGCGAAAAAACATGAAGCTATCATTTTTAACGTTGTTCCCGATAGATGTCGCGCTAACTCAGATAAATCGCGTGGAAGCCTCAACGCTATAAGCACAAATTTAAGCAAACAGTCACAAATGGCGCCAGTAATCAACAAATACTGTCCAGTCTCTCGAAGGATTCTTAGATGTAACTTTTTATACTTGAATATCCATCTTGGTGTCACTGTACATTGGCTTCCTTAACGACCTTTGGTGCGGAATCAGTTTTAGGTTAAAGGTGATTTTGTTCGCTTTCATACGTGTTATATAACATTGGGGGAAGTTTGAAAGGGATGGCTTTGATTATGTTTGTGTTATGGGAAAGCGTAAAACGTAAATAAGTTACATCTCGGTTCGGTTTTGAGGGAACACAAATAATTTAGATAAATACACAAAGCTGAAGCGAAGCGATTGAACGAAAATGACTTCGAAGTAAACTCGATATTTTTCTTTTATGATAAAAAAATATAAGTAACAAGAGTTGCCAATGTAAAGTTAAAATTGTATTTAATTTTACGTACTATGATATAGTCGTATTGAATAAAGACATTCAATATAACAGTTACATAGATTAATGTTCGTCCCGCAACGAAAGTGAAGAAATATCTTTGTGGGAACAGCTTTTGGAAATAGAGTGAAGTTTGAAATATACGGTACAGGAAGATGGAAAACATTTGCAAATATTTGTAAGTATAAGCTTTTAGTTGTGATTCTAATACATCTGATTTTAATGCAAATAACAATACTATTTTCACCGGTTAGCAATTATTTGCCAGATTTGGTGCAAATTAATACTAAAACAAACAATTGAAAGGACACTAACAATTTTTAATTAATCTTTTATTTGAACTGATTTATTATAAGTATTTAAAATCATGTAATTGATTTTTTTATGTTCACGAAAATAACTTAAGAAAGTAAGGCGAAAATGTATAATTTCAATGTGTTGCAAATGGGCGGCAGTATTCACTTCACCATCAGGTGATCTGTCAGCTCGTTTGCCCCCTATCTTATAATTAAGAAAGGTAAACTTATTGAGAAATGTAAAAAATCCTCTATTTTTGCTCGTCGAATAAGCTTTCGGAACTTGAGGTCTGTGTGTATTCCCTCACGTGACGGTATCCTTTTGTCCATGACGTTCCCTTACTATTTGATTTATAGATTTGTTCGCTGACTGTATGTCTTTGCTTTGCTTTATTAATGAATTCATTTAAACGTTAATGAACAAGTAACGTTCGGGACAAGTGAAAATAATTAATCTACATCCAAATTGGAATGTTATTTTAGGGAAATAATTAGCTAACACCTACCGATTGGAAGCTTGTTCAATGTTTCTAACTGGATTCTAATTTTAGCGAACTGAAATTTATTACTGATATTTTAAAATTTGTGATAAATTGTTTTTGAGAGTATGTCTCGGTTATTAGATGTTTTGTAGCAGTAGGGTAGGGTTGGGAGTGGTTGTGCATATTTTGTTATATTTTACTCAAAATACATTTATGTACATCAGAATTGTTTGGTTAGGAGATTTTGAAACTTTTGAGGCGAATTTCCTATCCACAATTTAAATACAAGTTTAACAATATTATAATTTTTGAGTTTTAAATTTGGTAAATAACTACTGATATAAAATTTCAATGTTGTAAAGAACTGCTAACTAAATTATCTTATTAATTGTTATATCAATTGGTACCTAACTCTGTATGAATACTGCTTCACTTAGCTATAATTAAGCTAACACATGTAGATTTGTACATTTCAATAGAAAAGGAGCTAGTATTATTCTGATTGCACACGTGTATAAAGCCTAGTGTAATACAGTGCTTCATCAATTTTAAACATATGAAACTAGCTCTCTACGGACTCTGTATGAAGCATCCAATCCTATTCACGCATAACTAGTGACTGTTAAACATTCTTTATTTCATCTTTATTCATAATAAAACTCCAAGTGTAAAAGAGACAAACATCGGCGCTGCATACGTTTTCTGGTGTGTACGCTATTGAATAGGTTGGAAAGGCTTTTTACAGATGCTTTTACAGTCTTAATTAACATCCTACCCGGTGAATAGGCAAAGTACTTTGAGCTAGTCGCTAAATAGTTAGCCTGGGCATTTACACTCTGAAATACCGCTATGATAGTGAAGATGGGCTTTGTACTTGAGATTTTGCAAGAACAAACTAAGATTGCATTCAGTATAGTGCAAATGTACTATGGTGTTAAGTAACTTGTTTGTTGTAGTCTTTTGGATGTCTTAACAGATATGGTCAAGTTTTTTTAATATCTGTTTAAGTTTTAATAGCTAAAGTTATCTATTTTATTTAAATGACATACCATATTGAAACTTTTTGGAATGTCATTCAATAGAACTGAATTATCGCGTAGCATACCTATCCATCTCAAAGAATTTTCCATGAAACGTCACAGATTTTTCAATAATACATGAAATATTTTTCAAAACTACAATACCAGGCAAAATGGCATGTATGCAATATTTTAGATTCGACTGGTACCAGTGAAATCTTTTATATTCTAAGAGAATTTTACAAAACCGAATTGGAATACAGACAGGAGTCTGCATCGTATGAAAGAGCACGGCAAATCCAATTCCAAGTGTGAACTCATCCTTGTTCAAGATTTAGTTCGTATTATAGAGTGTATAACGAAGCTACGTATCAAGTTACATCAGACTTTTTTGTCTATACGAAATAAACTATGACAGAAACCACAATAATTTGTGCTTAAAATTATTTCCCAAAATAAACGTAAGTTTGTGGATTTTAGAAGAATATATTTTTACAACAGCGTTGCGTGTTAAAACAACATCAGCATTAAATTAGCCTAATAACATAAGTCCGTTGTTATAAAAGAGCTACATTTGTTCTTGAGCCTGCTTTGTAATGTAATTTATCTCTTTTGAAAGCACCATAATGAATATTTAAACAATGTCTCATTCAGAATGTTAGCTTAAAACTGTTACACAAACAATTATTAAATATTCAGTTTTGTATCTTCCTTTCATTATATGCAAAGTGCGTTCGGTAACGCGTTTATTATTTCAGTTTGTTGCTTTGACATTCTGCTCCTTTATTTACGTAACAAGCATTGCAAAGTCTCGGATTGTACATAAATTCCTATAAAATGAGACATAAATAGCCTGCGATTCGAGCAATAAAGGGAAACATCAAAGAGTTAGTTCAGGGAAACCTCTATTGAACATGGGAGTCGCCGCTTGTTTTTTTGCCTCGCTCAGTTGGTTTCCTTCCGCGCGTCGTGATTAATTAAAAATTGAATGGGAGCTCTAACAGTCACATTGTGATAAGTTGAATAGATCTTAATGAATTCCTGTTCGCGAAGTAGGTCGGGAGGAAGTTTGATAATTGCTGGAAGGCTAGAGCCGGGATCGGTGACCGCGGCCGCAACATGACACTGCACCAATTTTAGCTTTATTGTTTCAATAATTGCTCCAGGGACCCCACGATGAGTTACGCCAACTTCACTTAAAACTTTATCCGCCGACTCTGCAATATTGGCTTTTAACTTGCGCTGTTATCTTTAAATTTTCCCTAAATTGACCCAGTTTGTAGATGTTTATTTTCATAAAACTAATTAAAATTTCCTTTGTATTCAAATGTAATATTTCATTTTATGGACTCAAGTACAATGGCTTTAAATGCGTACGGAAACATATCGAGGGTAGTCGTTTTAATATTTCCCAGCACAGGGAGTAGTTAAACGTTGTAGATTTATTTGTACCGGTCCGCGCCATAAATAACAAGAGAACAAATCCTCATACCCAATAAAGCTTAGACATTTTTAAAATTGTCGTCTTCAGTGTTATTATTGTCTGTGACCTAAAGCCCAGTCAGAAGCCGGCTCCTTTCGTGTGCCAGTCACATTAAGGTGTGACAAACGGTACACTCGGCATTTACGAAAAATGGTCTCTACTTATGCGATGGAACAGTTATCATACTAGATTATTTATATCCGATGCCACAAGATTCATTATAAACTTTGACCTCTTAAATTACGAATGGGCTCAGAACTTCTACTGGGAACGTATAAACCGGTGTAGTTACATTGACAAATGCGTCCGTATGCTTTTCTTGCTTCTTAGATTACCTTTCCGCTGGACATGTGCTATCAAAAAATTCTACTTTAAGAGAAAACGATAAATCTTGTCCACTTAATATCTGTATGGAATCATTCATTACTGAGGCATTAGTTTAATATATTTGGTTGATTTGTTCGAGAGGCGAGATTAAGGACACCCACGTTTCTTATCAGTAAATCCATTATGCGCACCACAAACAATAAGGTGTGTTATCAGAGGCATGAATATCAACGAATGACATGATGAATGGTCGCTGGGGTACATTAGAAAACGTCAATAAATAAAATGTTGATATCTTAACCGTCATCTCCGTCGAGATGTAAGGAACTGGTGATGATAATGTACCGTTTTATTTACTTTTGTTCAAGATGATATCACATGTTGAAAAATATTTTATATACCTACCTACTACTAAATTAATATTTAACGCCAATGTTACTAAAACCGTTTCTTTGCAACAAATCCCTCAATGACTACTTTGTGTAATATAGAGAGAAACAATTTTGTTGGGTGTTATTTAACATGTTACAAAGTATTCATGTTTTTGTGAGCAGATTTATGTAATCGATCAGCAGAAATTGATGGATGGTAAACTACGCCCAGCGAACACTATTCAATTTGTCGCCAAGTTTTGTCATTCTGGACTAATGTTTTTAGTATAAATTATTATAAGCTGCAATTAGTAACATTTGTAAAATAAAATTTTGATGAGCGCTTAGGTAAGCAACTAATCTAAAAAAAAAAAATGTCTGTTTCGGCCCTGTTGTGGACACAATACCTATCCTAACTTAATCTATTTGTAATTGATAAACTGAAGACTTCTGCAATTTCTTATATTATCTCTGCTGACCAAAGATGAAATCTTCCAGTGGAAACAGTTATTTTGCTCGTTGACTATTTATTAAATTACTGAACATTATCAATTTATGTGCGAAACAAAGATTGCTGAATGTTTTATTGCAAGCAAGATATTTGTTCGCTACCCAAGTGACTTAAATGCAGCTTTTGTTGCTACCAAATTTTATTTCTGCTTACCATTTAATTGTTGCCCTTTTTTAACTTAAAAAAGAAGTAACTGCTTATGGGACTTGATTTTTTATTTATTTTTTTGATGAAGCGAACGACAAGCATTTAATTAATAATAGACGCCAAGACTAAGCTTTCTCTTAAGATATAGGCAGAAACTAAATCTATATTATTAATGAACTAGTTGACAGCTAATTTAATCTATGAAAGAAAACCATTTATAACTTAAAGTAATTTCCTTAAAATGGTGTTTAGTGAAATTATTTCAACGATCATCAACTAATTTGCCTTCATCGAGTCGGGAACAAGTTGTCTTATCACTTCATTCAAGAGAGTTGAGTTGAATTGTTTGATCTAAACGCATAATTTAGAGCTAACCATTATTCGGATGAATTAAATTCTGAGGTAGAACCGATTTCGGCGTTGGTTTCGTTAAGTGTTTGTCTAGTTCTGTTATTGTAATTTGATTTGGATAGTTCGGAGTCGGGTTTAAGATTCAAACTAATTCAAATCATGAACTTTGTATAAACGTGACCTTAAATTGCTTGAGGGATTTTTATTTTTTAGTGGATGCCATAGCAGAATAGTTTTTTTTTTTATTAGCGTTTTATGAACACAGTTTTATTGACCTAAAACACATATACGCGAGTAATTTTTTATTTCTGAATGTTTGTATTGATTAATGATAGTTAAGTTCTGTTCTCCAGCTTGCTTTCAATTCCACGAATAAATAGAGTATAAATCGATTTATATCACTATCACATAGTAAAACTTAATTTGATGACACTAAACAGGATACTTGAAAATAAATACGATGAAGGAACAATTGATCCCGCTGTAGTTTAAAAATAAAATCCCAGACGCTCTGGCACGTTTCGGCTCGAGTGGCCGTACACGAGTCGGCCGATTTTGTTGAAAAAAAAAAAGTGACAGATTTAGTAAAAAATCCAATATAATTACAAAAAAAAGTAAGTCGGAAGTAACGTCGCGGACGAACGGACCCGGGTGTTCAACATTGTTTAATTTTATTTTGATGGCTTAACTAATTAAGCGTAGCGTCTAAAACAAACATTAAGAAAACAAACGCACCATAAAACAAAATTTTATGGTGAATTAAGACATCCGTTAGACGAGATTTTCAAATACAGGATTTTTACCGGATTCAATGTTTCGTACTCTGTAGACTATTTTTCTTTTTGCACCGTTGTTTTTGTGAATGTGTTGAATTAATGGACTGCTTACCCTGACTGCTCTTAATTTGTTGTCTCTTGCTGGGTGACAGTAATAAAATTAGTCAGTTAAAGTTCTTACTTTGGACAGAAATTTTAATTTAACTAGTCCCTATAATATAGTTTCCTTTATACTCTAAGACATATCTAATTTGGATGTTTCTTTTTCATGTACTTAGACTTAAAATATGTTTTGGGTTATAAACGTCCAAGCATTTCGCGACCTAACTCTTCTTAACGTCGCCTCGACAAAAAATCTTTGTTATTTTCATTGTATTCCTAATATTTCCTCTTCTTACTAGATCTTCGGAGATAAACACCCTTAAGTACTCGGGACTGGTTAAGCTACTTTTATGGATGACTCCTATGTAGCGTTATCAATAAAAATCTCGATATGAAGAATGGTCCTACCTACCGTTGCTTGGTACATCGTTAAGATTTTATCCCATTTAACAGCAACTAATCTATAATCGGTGAGCTTCCAATACCACTTATGTGCGGGATGCGTGCAGCATCGTGCTGTTATGTTCTATTAGACCGAAAGCATGCGAACTGTTTTAACCATATGTATTCACGGATAAAGTAAAATAACTTCAAAAGTTACTTTAACTTACTTAAGCTTATTTGGATAAATAAGTTTTCACCAAACAATATTATCAACTTTGTTACATTCCTGATAAAAAGGCACAAGGTGAACAGTTGGGTAAAACTTGTATGTCGTAGTTTTAATTTACAAATTACTTAGGCGTTATATTGAATGAAATCATGTAGGTTTTATAGTAAATTATCAAAACCCATAAATCCTACAATCCTCCTGTCAATGATTGTTCATATTTCCTATAACACATTCGTCGTTTTGAACGCATCTTTTGCTAAGTACTCTTGTGACCAACCTTTGATACGGATACAATAGAAGGGTTGAATAATAGGACAATTTTTTACTATTTTTATTTGTATGAAACCTTAAGGGATAGGTGCTGTCTCCTATGACTGATTGGGGATGTCTAGCAAGAAAAAAGATAAGAAGTTATGAGAATATGTTTTGTACGTTTAGGTAATATTTGTTCATAATTTGAACATAATTCTGCTGTTGGAGAATTAGTTTGTGATATATTTATAGAATTAAAAACTGTGCTAAGGCACACGACCTTAGGTTTCGTGCGATCATATCAACGTTAGTACAAAATCTATATTTTTATTTAAAACAGATGACTCGACAAAACTGTGACCTCGTTTATGTATCAAGCAAATCATCGGGTCATCGTATGAAAGGATACTGCACTACATTGTTTACGGATAATAACCGTGACACGAAAAACTAACAATAGACAAGGAATCAAAACACGCTGGTTTGTGTAAGCATGCTTACCACACACGATAGATGCTAGAGCAGACTGATTGTACCATTACAACCTCATGATACGCCTCTAGCTAATTTAGGTAGCATTGTGATTCTCACAAGAGAGGCGGTTTTGAATAAGATTATCACCGCGACTAGAACCCGTTGGGAGTCATTGGTCATAAATCATAACCCATAAAACGAAACTGACAATAGCGCCTTTAATATTCGCTTCCTAGACGAAACTGTTAATGGACAGAATTAAACTCTCCGGCCTCAGGCGAAGACTCGAAATCGATTGATGTTTCGGAAAAAATATTTGATGAACCTAGTCGGTGTGTCGTTAAAATGACAGGCAAACTTAATACTCCGTTTGATCGGACCAATTGTTAGTATTGTATTTACAGACGATTTTGAGAAAGCGAAAAAAAGACAAGCTTTAATAAGCATAGATTATCAGGAATGCAGGGTTGGGGACATGCATCAATCATTTCTAACGTCACGTTGATTTATACTAATCTACCAACTTAAAGAGCGTAGATGATCAATCGA
Organism: Choreutis nemorana; assembly: GCA_949316135.1. NCBI lineage: Eukaryota > Metazoa > Arthropoda > Insecta > Lepidoptera > Choreutidae > Choreutis > Choreutis nemorana. The sequence goes on from OX438609.1 coordinate 7,065,880, forward strand.
ATTTCGCTTGTAAATTGGATTTACAATCAGAGTTCTGTTATTGCTTTTTTGCCGAATGATAGACAGGCTTTTTACTTACCAATTCAGCAGGTAGGTAAGTAACTGTTATTTAGTAAAGGTTAATTTGTTTGAACTTAACATAAATACATCCTATAGAAAAGTAAATTTTGTATGGTTTGAGACATACTGAAATTAAACGTATTCAAAGCTGACAAAAGTTTACAGTCATCTTAAAAAATCCGTGTCCATTTAAAGATTTAATAAGTATATTGGAAAAATAATAGGTAAAAACACGTAAGTATTTTCAATTTGTATATAAGCACTGCATTTTATGTTCGTGAATAAATTGGAAGCACGTTATTATGGCCGAGGGAATTAGATCTGGCGCATTCAAAACTCCGACTATCCTATTGAGACCTCTCGGAAGGGAACGGGATCTGATAAGGCAGATCGTCGATAGGGCCCTTTTTCTTTGCACGACACCTTTGTCATGACAAAGGGGCTGTTTGGCCTCAACTGTGGCATCTGAATGGGGCTTGCAATAACGCGTCCTGGCCTAAAGCTCGCATCTCGCGAGATCGCTCCTTGATATACTCCTCTTTCTAAAGATTTATTAATCTCTCTTACCACTGGAACAATAAGCGGTTTTGGTAGGCACCTGGTACTTTTTTCTCGTCTCAAGTATGCTCAAGCCTTGTATTCAGTTTTTGCTCGGCGGGAGCGGTAAGTGGAGCCGGAGAGTGTATTGTGGCTACTCACAGCGTTTGCGTTCAGTTTACTTTCATCATAGTTTCAAGTTTTTAATAATTCAACGCTTAAATAATTACCCCCGCTCGGCTTGGACGCCTAGCTCTTTAAATATTAATTCCTGTTCTAAGAAAGTTATCTATTGTGTCCTTCTTATAACTCTCAACGTCGGCTTATCAAGTTACGCGTCTAATTTGTCTAGATCGCGTGTTAAGGGACAGGTGTAATAAATAATGTTTTTTTATCTTGACATCTCACAGGTTCAAAGCAGAAATTCTTACACGTTCATTCGCTGAAGTTTAGCTTAGGGCTTTTTACTTTATCTTCGGTATTATTTATCTTCTTTATTTTATCTTAAATACGATAGTCTTGTTTGTTTTGTAATAACGCAGGATATAAATCACTGGTAGGTTTACTGATGTGGTCACAATAAAGCAATAATTTTAAAACGCCCCCGGTTATAAAAGTGATGAACTGCTTGCTATTGTTGTTATTTTTGTACAGTCAAAACTTTGGTATGAGTTTGTATTGAGCATACACAATGCATGTGCGTTTATAGACTTGTCTATGAAGTCAGCTGCATTGATAGTTGATGCAACATCTCGATAAGATACCCACATTTTGGCAAATGTGCCGCAGCGGGATGCCATCACAATATTTCCGTATCTACTGTCCTATCTTTTGGTGGTCGCGTATTCAAAATCTAACATACTAAGAAATTTAAACACATTAACATTATAAAACATATGGTGCCCACTCAAGATTCAAATGTTAAAATTGACCTTTATTACGGTTTGGGAAAATACCCTTTGAAACAAGTTTAAATAAATTTGAATTTGAATGTTTTGAATTTCATAAAACATTATATCCGACTTTCTCATCAAATATATATTTTTTTAATTTACGAGTATTTGGAATTATTAAAAAATCAAATAAATTTGCACTGTTATCTCAACAGAAGCTCTGAAGTAAAATTATACCACAGTATTTTAATCACTCCTCTTTTTCCCAGAAACCATACAAAAGGTGAGCGCAATCACTTGAATTTTAGAAGAAAAAATGTCGTAATCCCAAACCTTTGCGTATTGCATGTCTATTGTGGATGACTAAATCGTCCTTTTCCAAATTTATTGTCGTGGAATGATATGATGTCTTTATGTTTGTTCGCATTGTGTGGCACTTATCAGATCGACCGTTGTATTATATTTAATGGCTTTACCGGTAGAGCTACCATTTTTAGAAAACGCAAGTTTGTGTTTCAACCACGCCTACTTTCCTCAAGATGGATAATGGATACTAGTAAAAATAAATTTCATTTTTTTCCAAATATTATACAGCTAGATTTGCAAGCTCGTGAACTACTTACTTCATCTGAACTGTAAATATAGTAGTAAAGTAATTTCATGGAAGAAGACATTTTGAGCTCTTTTTCTGTGCACTCCTTCCGTTCCATTCGTTGTTGATATTCCAACCATCCGGACTAAACGCTTCGAAACTCTTTTACAATGCGTAGGTACTGCAAAGGAGTGAAATTCTTTGCCTGCTGAAGTATTCCCTGATCAATATAACCTGGGGTTCTTTAAGGCAATAGTGAATAGGCTTCTCCTGGGTAGGCATATTTCACCTTAGACTTCATCGCCGCTTAACATCAGGCGGTATTCGGGCTATGACAAATAGGAGTCGTGGGATTGCTTTGCTATAGAACATTCCACGAACAAAATCATAAATAGTAATAAATACTCTTACGGTATCAAGTTAAACAATAAAACAGTATATTACATTATAATTTGTACGACAAATTTACAGACTACTGTTTAAAATCTGACACCTATAGACGCAACTCAGTCTGACGACAAAGTTAGTACCTACATAGTAGTGAGTTCAGATAAGTCTATACTTTATCAAAGGCCTCGCAAACAAATCTAATGTAATAAAAGCATCCATAGGTCATAGAAATTTCACAGTCAGACGGACATTAAGATTGTTTGCTTAGTTTTATTAAAAATGATGAAAAACAAATAATTGTTTATAGTGTCCTTGAATTGCTAAAACCTAATAGTCCTTATAAGTCCAAGTTTAAATAAAAAATGTGAAAAGAACTTTTGAAAGTGAAATCAGTTTATAGGTTTAGGCCTATAGTTCAAACTGGACATTACCATAAGGGAAACATTGACTGTCTTGCTAATGTAACTACGTTGAAACATTGTCTCAGCTATGTTATGAATACCAGTCATGACTATGACCGTTACGATAAACCACGTTAAGACGTTCAGTTAAAATTAACGTGACAATCAATTTTGAACCTAATCTATCCTATCTATATGAGTTAAGATTAGTTTAGTTATTGTATCTGAAAGTGGTTTTAGAATGTGTGCATTTGAATAATGTGAGACTGCTTTGACGGAGGCTTCGGAGATGACTTGACATAATGCTGCACCAGGAATGGATCATATGAGCGCTTGTATTACTTGAATCGAAGCAAAGTAACAAAAAAGAATAGTGGGGATATGCCCCAAATTGAGTCATCAAATTGCCTTTGCCAAATCCATATGTTTTCTTTTAACAATGAATTGAGTATTCGTTATTTAAATTATTCATTACTTCAATTGTTTTAACCTGAAAAACACAGTCCTGGTGTTGACTTGTGTTTTTCTCACGTCATTATTTTTCATTATATATGATATCGACGTATATCGTTATTCTAGATACGTTTAACTGTACAAGAGCTTCACATGATCTCAGCAAAATTGATCCGGTTTAAAACAATCCCCGTCTGCCAAAAAATCTGTTCGTTATAAAGTTATCCAATCAAAAAGATTCAATAGTCGTATCCACGCTATTCTAGCAGGGTCTCCCGTAGCAGAAGCTTGAGGGATACAAATTATTCCTCCTACTCAGCCGTGTAGAGCACCTGAATCAATCAAAACAAATTTCCGACCCGCCTTTATACTTCTACGCATTATCTTTATTGATTCCACCTTGTATTTCTTGATAAAAATACAGACCACCGCATAGTTGTTCTATTTTACTCGACTACTGCGAAAGGTAAGGGTTTTTGGCAGTCTATGTATGTATATATGTATGTTTTATCGTAGCGCCTAAACTACTAGACCGATTTCATGAATGAGGTGTCAATAGATTTGTAATAAAGGCCCGGGTGGGGGTGGGGGCTATATAAAATTCTATATGATGGAAGTTAAACCTCAGATTCTAACCTCAAAAAAAAAAACTGTGATAATCATCACGTGTTTGGTATCAAAAGAAATGTCTTGGTTTGTGGATTAAACTTGAATGTGAAGGAATGCTACGCTCTTATTATCATTATTTGCTGAAAGCTGCTGCTTGTCATTATTTGCTATAAAAATCTGTTTAGCACATAAAGAATTAAATAACATACTCATACAAATTCACTTCTTTGAATTCAAGGTCTTTTTTTAAAAATTAAGTATCAAAATATTCTTGTACTAAAAGGTAACCTATTACATCATGACACAAAATGCTTTTGTCTCTATGATTATGCGCCTAGTGTGTACATTCCAATTACACAAATGGATTCAGCTTGTCAAACACATAGCCTATTTTCAATCATTAAAATTGATTAGTGATCGAAAATTACTCCCTTTTCTATTTATAGGCATACATTTATTTTACAACTATTTTTACCTAAAGTACTGGTATTAGTTTGGTTGAATTATACTGCTAAAAATATAAATATGCTTTTTGCGTTTTTTATCGTCAACATGAATAAAAATGTAACCAAATGACCGAAAACCAATCTGTTTTCGACAATTATGTAACAATTTTTTTTTATTTGTTCAGTAGGTACATCTTTCAACAAATCGTTCACATTTTTTCAACAAGGGGTGGACGAGCGAAGCTGCATAACACGGCTATATCGAGCGATTAACATAGTCGCGTCGTCGGGCCGTCGCATTGAAGAATAAAAAAACAAGCTGACTCGCGCTTTTTAACTATTTATTTTTTCGCGCGTAGTTTTTAAGATATCTATTAAAGATATATTCAGGCATATGCCTATGCCATCATGGAATTTTTGAAGACATTTAAAAAGAAACAAAAGTTAGTTTTATAACGGATAAGACAGCGTTTTCGATTAAAGCTTCCAGGCGGCTCTTATTTTTTCCGAAAACTTTAACAATCCTTGTCATAATTCAACCAATTTACACAAAACCTTCACGAATTAATAAAACCATCATCAGGAATCCTTGTAGTTTTGGAGATTATCGTTATTTACATCCCGACATATAAACCCTGCGTGGGACTTTGTTTTAAAATATAAGTAGATAAATATAGATAGTTGAACAACCGCTCTTTAAACAACTATTTAGTGTGTATTGTTTGTATATAATAATAATAAGAATGACCACCACATCAAGACACACATTGACTCAGTCCTGCACTAAGGTATAACCGTGTATCGCAGACACTAAGCAACGATATGGTCTAAACTACATAGATAAGAATACAAAATCCATGATCGCTAAGCAAATCAATGCGTCTTCCAAATAACACAAAGTTCCGCCTCCGCCGGGATTCGAACCTAGAACCTCTAGCGTTGCAGTCGGCTTTTTACACCACTGCGCCACCGAGGACATCAAGTATATGTACGAGTATGTACCTACTGTAAATGTAAAAGAGAAATATTCTTAGTCAACAGGAAAAGTACAATGGACGGACATACAAATATACAACACAACTTTTTAACCAAACCGTTAATTAATTTCCCATTCTCTCATAAAATAAACCATAAAATCAAGCGAAATTATTTATGTTCTAATTAAAAATCTGTCCACGCTATATAATTAATCAAACGAATGTTTTGATTCCCATGTGAAATATGATTTCTTGGTGCGTAAAAAAAGATCAAAGTCAGTAGCTAGTTGAAGGGTGACATGTCACGAGTGTCACGACTGACTTTGTCACAGACGTGATAGGGGTGTGACATCGCTATTCTTAAATACTTGTGATACGCCTGAACTAATAAATGGATATGGATTTCTGGAAATTTTAGAACTTAGGGTATTTTCGGGAATATATATTTTTTTGTTAATTATATAAAATGCCGTTTTGTTAATCCACCTACAATCTTTTTGGTACTTTTTAAGTTTTGGTCGGGAAGTTCAATTTGATTTATTCTTTACAATCTCACTTCTTGAATCGTTGTTATAATATAGGCACTATACCATGATTTAAAAAAAAATTGTATTTTGAAACCGACTCAATATTAAAATGTCTGTCAAACCGTAATGATTAATTAAAAGTAATTTAAATAGAAAATAGCTTTGCTGTTAAGTTTAATTTGTTGTTATAACTTGATAAAGACTTTACAGGAAATAGGTGTACGTATTGGTAGGTTGTTTATTATTAGCAAATTGCTCCTCCCTACAAATAACATTGATCTAAGGCTATTTTACATGACCGTAGAGTTATATCGTTCCTATTGCATACACGGCGTTATTGTTCTCACCGGATTGGATCGTATTGTCTCATCGATTGGACCTATTTATAGTTGGACAACGTCGTACCGAAGTAACTTCTTGTGGGCTAACATACAAGAGATCGTAGTGAAAACAAACCTAGCGTTTGCTCTTAATATTCTAAGCAAATTTTTAATTGAATACGTGCTTAAAGGGAGCACTTTCGCAGCAGTCGATGAATAAATAGGCGATTACGTAGACACTACCTTTGAAATTAATGAAAAGTTTTACAAAATAGGAGAAAACTCCGTATGTGCACATACTTTAATCATTTAATTTAATGCCTTTTATTAATGTTTATTGGGAATCACTAAGAAAATAAGACAATATGTTTTGTTTTTTTGTTATTCGTAAATGAACATATCGCTTTTCTCTTGTTACTTGAGTGAAGCAATAAGGGAGGTATATTATTGTATATGTGAGTGTAACATGTGGGTATTCGGCACCAGTAGACATGGGTGGGACCAGGAAGATTTGTAGTTGACAACTCGAATAAAGAACGTCACTTATTCCATCGATGGTCGGTGATTTAGGCGCACGCGCATTGTTTTGGCTGCGGTTCATTGAGAACGACTTGAATAACAAACATTTTTGCCAATGCAATTACTCGGTAACTCGTATTATTTGCTTCGTTATTCAAATTCTATAAATTGCCGCAAGATTGATTCAAGATATTTTCACCGCATTCGCTGTCTACCTTGAAATATCCTATTTCTAGTTAGGGCTAATATCTCAGAACAGTTGGTTAATTTTCTTGTTCTCTTGACTACATTACATGTACTACATTAGTAATATTGTTATTAAATTGTGTTCTATGATTTTATACTATTACAAATATTCAACAATTTATGAACGTGATATTTAGTTTTGGTTTTTCTTTATGGATTTAATAAGTAATTACAATAATAAATAATAATAAGTAATAACAGGTATCTACCTGCAAGAAATAAACATATTTTTTAAATTCATGAACACCTAAGCGAATAACACAAGCTAAATGTTTAAAACTTTCCATCAGTCCTTTGAATGCTTTCAAATAGTTCACAAAGCTTTATCTGTGTTTTTCTCTAACTATCCGGGCTCGAATATTCACGTTTTAATTCCGCCTCTGCGACCAGAAATTCAGTTGCAATCTTTCCTCCAGTTTGCACAGCACCTCTCCTAAAACCCTGAGCCTTCTGTTTGTTTTGCCCACGACCATCGCTTCGGTTTCATTGGATCTCAGTTCCTTTGCCGATTTCGGTCTGACTTTAATCTGATTTTCGTCGACGTGGGCGGAATTCCTGTTACCAATGCCGTTTATCTACTGTAGCCTGTACTGGTTTTATTCCTGGCCTTGTATGTGGTGGCCTGAAAAATTAATGCTGTGTTTACAATTCAAGGTCGCTGTTAACACGCCGTAGTTAGAAGGCATTAGATCTTCTGATAAGCTTTGATGCTTTTTACGTTTTCAGCCAGTTTAATATTTCTTTGAAAGTCTACTTTTTGCTATTAACTTAGGTTATAGATTTTTCTGTATCTTTATCTCTTTTTAAATACAAGCTCATCCAGGGCACTGCCATATGGGCTAAAAAAAAAAGTTCATCTGTCTTGTATATCGTTTATTAATCTCCCGTATGGTACACTATTTCTACCATCAGTTAAAGCTTTTATTTCTAGCAACGACTCCAGTAACGAATTTCTATGAATCGTTGCAAAGCGCCTCTAGCGGATAGATGAGGAATTAAAATCACTAGTACCAATCACTGCAGTAGAACGATTGAAAAAAGAATCCTATCTCATGGTAAAGATGTATCGTATGGAGGATTTTTACTAGAGTCGTCGGCAACTTTAAGCAAACACGAAATACTCTGAACAGTGTTAAAAAGGTTTACAGGGAAACCAAACAAGCTTCCGTGTTTTCCAGGTCCGCCCCAATATCTCCGTCACTTGGTACAAGTCCTTTGGCATAAAAGAAAACGGCTTACCTGACTTGAGGCAATTTCGCTGTCCACTGGCTTCACATAGGAAACTGTAACGCGAATCAGGGAACAGTAGAGCAAAACGAGAAATGTATCGCTGTATCTTTATGTCATGTTTTATTTGTTTACGTTGTGTTACTGTGAGTGAGCGAGCTTAACAGGAACTCAAAAATTACTGTAGATTCGGAGCATCCACTTATGTTTTAGGAAAGTATTTTAAAATTCAAAATTTTAAGTTGTCTGTTCTCCTAACATGCATATAAGTATAAAATTGATCCTCCTAAGATGTAATAAAATTGTTTAACGAAAGTATCGGATGAAATTCGTTTGATCAAAATGTTGAATAAATATTTCTTGAATGTAACACATGATACAACTTGTTCTGAGTATACGTTTGGCGGTTCATAATTGAACATTTCACGAAAACCATACTGTTCTTAACTTATACAATAATCAGTAAGTCTTTGTACGAACTCCAAAGCTTGTAATACTGTAGCCTGGAAGAGTCTAATACAAATGTGTCAGTGTTTTTATATTAGAATGGGAAATACTTTGCGCTTTGTATTTTACTTATAACGCTAAACGGAGCTGATCGTAAAAGCCGTCATTGCATCGGAGAGTGCTTCGTTTTTTTAGTGTTGACATAAAGGATATAACAGTTAATTCTGTCTTTTACTCTACACATCTTCATCAAAAAACTCTACAACTGCCGGCTATCAAATTTGAGAAGTGGGATATTAGGATAAAACAATAATTATGCTTTGATTGCTTGATTAACAAATACAATAATAATTGTTTAAAAAAAACTGTGATGTGATGAAGATAATAGAATAAATATTCTTTATTTTGTACTTACCATAATTAGCCTACGAATATAAATGAGTCAAACAAGTAAAATGTAAAGAATTATTAAAAAATTCTTCCATGAAAATCTGCCACTAAATCATAATAAGACTTTGATGATTTTGGTGGATCTTAGTGGCAGATTTAGTGGTAACCCAAATGTATTACCTACCTTTGCTGTTGCCAGCGTCAAAAATAACGGTATTGTTTTAAACCGTATGATTGTTTGCCATGTTGACTATAAAAATCAGAGCAACACAAAAAGTAAAAAAGTACCTTTAAATAACCCAAGTTTACTAGAGAGGAATCTATGAAAGTTTAATAGCAGTTAATAATGAATGAAGGGAAATCAGATCAGCGCCATGATTAAGGGCAGCGGCGTACAAAATGACACTTTCTGCTTCTAAGTATCGTTTAATTCGACAAATGACAGAGAAAGTAACCTCGTTTAAAATTAATGTCGAACAAACATGAACGATAACTTATTCAACTTACTAATTATATTTCTGACTTAAATTTTAGTTATTATATAAAACATGTGGCAAAACATGCCACACTAACCATTGCACATAATAATTAGATAATCTAATTTCATTTTCTCTAAATAAAGAAATTCGAATTTGAATTGAATTATTTAAATAATGTTTTATTTATAAGTGTTGAATACTTTGAAGTTTATACTAAAAACTAATAAAAAAATCACAAAACAGATTTTATTTAACAACAATGATTTATAACTTTCAAGGCTTCTAATTAAACATTTAACTTTAAGATAAGATCTATTTCAGAACCAGGTGTATTGGGATGATACGTTTCCATAGCAACAAAGAATAGTGACTTTCAGATTCTCCGGGTCTATTAAAACAATTTAAAGACCCCTTTGTTGGGGCCTAATAGACAAACCAGACCTGGCGCCCCGTTGAGATTCATAATGACTAAAATGAAATGGATATTTGGAATTAAGCTATCATGTTACTATGAACATATGGTCAGTTTTTGCTATGGTGCTTTCAAATGATTTTATTGTTAGGTGTTAATTTATTTTGCCAATAACAGTTAAGGGGAATAAAAAAGTTTAAAAACCAAAACCCGACTGCCAGACCGCTGAAATCACGCTCTAAAAATACGAAACAAAATAATATTCTCATCTGTTGTTATGTAAAATTTAATGGATTTATGAGAAAACAGGTTATCATTAATTCATACATACATAACGTTCAAAATCATAACCCAACATTTTGCTCCGCCGTATTTAGTTAAGAAGAAGGAATTCACTATTCCTCGTTTATTGTTTTAAATACTAACAGTAAAATACTGTTTTGCAGTTGTTAAAACAATTGAGTATGAAAATTAAAACTGTCCTAAAAAGCCTCGCCACAGCCTCAAATTGTGGGACGTTAAAAAATAACCACAACTTCATAGTGGATACTTCAAAATGTGATTGCTCACGGTGTGCGGTAGGCAATGTCAAAAGTATTTTTAAAATGGGCAGTTATTATACTTCAACTTGCCCACACGCGAGGGGTATGGAACGTGCCTTAGAAAAAAATAAAAGGAAAACAATTTATCGCCGGAAAAATGTCACGTAAGGATACCTTTGGAGAAAAAAATCCAATCGACCTTTCCTTATTTAACGGACCCCTCTGTAATATTGCTGAAACTAAAAAAAAAACTTAAGTATATGTTAAGGATTTTAGTGATTTAAAAAAGCCCTAGAGGTCGAAACTCCCCTATGAGAGGACGACGTTTCGAAAAAAGTAATCTATTCCGATAAGCCAACAAGGAGAATGCTCATTTTTATTTTGTCCATTCCCTGAGGCTTAGAGCATCTTAAGGATGCGGTTTGATTCTGAAGATTGTAGCGTTTATCTCAAGACTTTTTGCGTCTCAACTTGCCTTTTCTTTTAAGTTATTCTGTTTATGTCTGAACTGAAAGTTTTTGGACTTCGCTAGAGTCATAATGTGAATTTGATCTGAGATCTGATTTCGCTAGAGTCATAATGTCAATTTCTTCAAACTATTTAGTCGATTTTGGAGCTACTTCAAATCTGATTAGAGAAGAACTTGAGCACTTTGACTCGCCTACCTTCTATTCAATCGCATGTTTGGGATTGAACTACGTGTTTGATAATGCGTCTATTCTATTCTTCTAATATTTGCCAAACTTTAACGACCCATACACGAGTAAAACATTTGGCAGATGATAAATTTGTTCTGGCTTTAATTTCTATGTTGTAGATATATATTTATCATCATTATCTATGGCAAAGGTATGTTTGGAAATTTCGTTTTCCGTTTCTTGTAACTTGTATCACACGAACGGGGGCATGACGATGCATTCGCCTCCCGCCGCAGCCTTAATCTCCGTACGATGTGGCGGCGATAACATTCGTGGAGACTCTAGGCCATACTACGCCGAGACTAAGAACATGTAGATGGGTATATTCACCTTTATTATTAACGCTATATCGTTGCAATTAAAAAAATATATTTTTTGACAATTCCTATGCTTCGTTATGTTTGAAAGGTTCAAGGGAATCAAAAATGTTTTAATATGAGCTTAAATAAAATGTTACAGGAATAAAATGATTTCACTTGCTATAATAGAAAATCTGGAAAATTTTTAGTTTGACCCTCATTGCTTAGTATAAGGATACTATACTTCTACACAAAATTCAATATAATTTAAAGGTAAAGGAAGAAAAATTACTAATGATCTTTAAAGAGTCAGTAGTATGAGAGTTCTCAAAGGATAAAACATAATATAGGAAAAATCTGATTAATTATATAAAATCAATTAATAATGCCTCTATACAAGTTTTCTTTTTTTCCTCATCCGGTTGCCTATCTTATTAATCCCTTTTACTCACATGTCTGGTATGTTTAATACTAAAAATGTAGCCATCGATATCTACTTACTGTGGACTTTACAGAGACTTTTGTAAGCATATTATTAATATCTCGTATTAATATAAACCAGCCAGAGTTACTTTTGCTTATTTTATTTCTAATTCATCGTAGTGGATTTGCATTACCTTTTTAATATTCTTCAGAAGTCTTTTATGATACTTAATGTATTGTGCAGGTCAATGGTTTCATAAGAGATTTTATTTAAATCTTCAATGTAGACGTAAAGCGCATACTTGAATAAATCTGTCATTGTATTTGGGTAGAGAATTCTGAAAGCATGACTAAAAATAATCATTAGAATAGACCAAAGCAGAGCAAATCTGTGAAAGTAAAACTAAGAAACTTAGGTTAGGAGACATTACTTTTGTTTTATAATTTCTACTTGAAATGTAGCATTGTTATTCAGTTATTTCATTGTGATTGCTTTTATTTGTAATAATCACATTTATTTTATTATTACAAAAAAAAAAACATTAATTTGAAACTGAAAAAATACAGTATTTAGATAAAGACTGCCACGATGAAAGTTTTACAAAAAAAAAACGAAAAGTTGACTTTAGAAAAACGTTTGATATCACAGTTTTACGCAGATGAAATCACTGGAGACGATCTAGTTCAACATAAACGGAATCCATCTTGGAAATTATTACTTTCGCTGAGGCAATTCCTTACCCTTGGGTATCAAAGCGGCGGAAGCAAGCGACCCCTTTTTAAATATTTAACAACGATTCCTATGACAAAAGTTAAAATTCATTGAATACCAAAGGCCACCCCCCGTTGGAATCTAAATAAGGGAATAATGACCCATTTAATAACAAATTAGATCTCGCCGCATTAATCGGTATTACCAAAGCCTTAACCCTCGAAAAGGAGCCGCTTCTTTTAGAAATTCCTTTGTTCAGAATGGGACCGATATGTTCCTTTCATAATAGACTGGGCAATATTAATATACCCATACATTGTAGTGAAAACAATAGAATATTGTTTGACCCTTGGAAGGTATGATAGTGTAATAAGAGGATCCAATAAATTTTGTATCGGAGGTTATAACTTAGCGCGATAGCTTAGTAACATATTCATATGAAGAAATTACCATTTCAACAGTGTAATATAAAAATACACTAAGATTCAAACATTAAGTTAATAAATAATGACCAAACGTAATAAAACAATTGTTCTCAGCATTCAATAAGTTCCAATATTTCTGCTGCCTAATTATTTTTTGAACTTGTTTATTGATATGGAGAAAATAACTAATGATGCGTATATATTTCTCATGTGTCCGTATAACTAATTTCTAAAGTATTAAACAATATCCTTTTCATTCTACTAACGCCGGAGGGTCTAAGCTAGTATACTTATCGGTGATTACTATGAATGGTAAAAAAAATGGTTGAAGCCAAATGTCCTCGGGCGGGTCAGTTTTATGGTTCATTCGCTTCCATACTAGCTGTACAATATTAAATTCAAATTTAAATTCCAGTGTTTTTGTTATAAACTTTTAAACTATTCGACCGCAAACCACAATTTAGATCTTCAAATGGAACGTGGAGAATAACTCTTTCATTTGGATTTCGTTTTCGATCATTACTAATTCTGATGTTACTTCTGTGTTATTAGGAGCTGTTTTTGCTTGAGATTCGGTAGTTTAAAAATAGGGTTATTACGAAAAGTAGGTCTCGAGTCAGAGTCCACTGTTTTATTGCTCTGGCGGACCTTTTAATTATAAGTCTTGCATATCTGGAGATCTACACCTCTACAGGGCTACAATCTGACGCCCACTTCCTTCTGGCCAAGTTTCTGGAACTACGTATTTCAATAAGACAATGCCTTATGACCTCTTACTTGTACCATTTAAACTCTACACAAGTTATGTTGTTATTAGGACTAAAAGAAAAAGTTATTAGCTATGCTAATTCTTACGAAAGATTTTAATGTTTGTGAGCATAAATAAGCTAAGTTAAACCATTAAATTAACGGGTTTGTGACTGTAATGAAAAACGTTCCGGTGCTCTAAAAACAAATAATATTTTTTTTACTTTAAACAGTCTATAAACTTTGAAATTTTACGCTCTTGATTACATTTAAATTACCTGCTTTACATTTTTGCTCGCGCTGAAATTAAAGCACAAATCTTTTTTTTTCCTAAAGGAATTAAGTTTTTTCTCACGCCTCTGTTCTCTTGCAAGTTTAAATGTTCACACTAAGGCATTCTAAGAAGGGAGTCCACTAGCTTTAAAAACTATGTTATCTTTGCGTTTATCTTGGCACATTCGTTTTAAGCTTTACATCGTATGTTGTGTTCCCAAACGAATTTTAATACAGGAGATACCGCGAAATCATAAACAAATCTTACGATTTAAGATTCCCAGTTGTTATCGGGACATCTGGTGGAGAGAATCTCGTTTATGTTTGTTTGTTTTAAGAAAATTACTTTCAATGTTTTGTCGAGAGTCATAACGCATTCTATTCCTTTCGTGTCTGTAGATAGATATGATAAAGGTACATTTCAGGTAGCAGAATACTATCATGAAGGGTTTATAGGACAAGTTTCCTGAGATGAATATTAATTTTGGGACAATTCTACGTCTTAGGCTTCAAGATAACCAAGATTTAAGTGCGAAGGAGATTTCGTTATCACATCCAAAGGTTTTTTGTCTTAAATTATTACAACATTGGAATACCAAATCCGAATGAATAAATCAACTGAAGAAAGGCATAAATAATAAAGTTCGATAAAAAACATTCCAGATAAAACAACAAAAGTGCGCGATAAGGGCTTTCAATGAAAAAGATGGAGCGATATGAAGACCAGTACAAATACAGCGCCTCTGACTAAACAAGAGCTCTCGCACAAAATGTTGAAACTTCATATAAAATGTTTACCAAACACTCCAAATCATACGGTGAAAATTTGATCGAACGTATGATATCATAAAACACATTCAACAATCGTAGTCACTGACAGAATATTAATTTCAACTTGCGAACCCCCTACTGGTGAGGGCGTAAAACAAATTGATACTAAAACAATAAACTTTGCAATTTGGGTTATAAATATAGCAGCTCGCAGTCTTTATTAAGTGCATGTATTTGTCATGCTACATGCATACGTTTAGGGAATTGTGTCTTATTATTTATTACATTACGTGAAATATCTTAATCTTTGTCTTTGTTTCAATTATATTTTTGGATCATATCACAATTTTTTTTTTTTTTGTGGCTACATTGATAACTAACTTTTTAAATACTATTTAGTATTATGGTTTATTGAGTCTTTTCCTCGTAAAAATTAAATGTAATAGTTTCGTATAAGCCCACGTAATTGCCATCTCAGGTACGTAAAAATCCGGTAAGATCTTGACAGTTTCAGTATGACAAAACCCTAACTAGGTCAGCCGAGATGAAACAGAAGCTGTGGTCATTAGAGGAAACAAAGACAAAAGTGCTGGATTTGCTATTGTGACGAATGTCGACAAGATGACTTCTAAAGAAAAAGGGAAGTGGGATAAATTTAGACTTACTTTGCCCAACAAAACTTTCAGCATTTTTCATCAGCATTTTTTCCAGTTATAAAGCCCTCCGGTTCCTCTAAATGAGTATTTACTCTATTAACCAAACTCAAATGTTATTTACGTCCTATTCCAAATTTATATTCCACGTTTAATTTAAAATTGAATTTAAATAAATGAACAAAACTATTAAGTTAAATTTTGAGTATGAATAAGTTTGGAATATCTTTCTCGACATCGTGTTTAATATGTGAATCAGTTTATCAGATTGTGGTACCTATTCTTCATATTCTGTATAAAACAATGCCAGAGCTACTCTTACACTTAAAATCTTCAAAATAATAAGCTCTGCCAAACGCATCCCCAAGATCCAATTAACTCAAACAATTTTAAAGCAAAAATTAAGGGAATTGAATCCGGGAAAGGAGTTCAGACACTATTTCTTCTACATTACCCTGAAAAGGTTAATAACAATTGAGCCAATACTGAAAGCAGCGAGCCATCAACCGTGTACCACGATACTTCTAACAATACATTAGCTCAAAATAAGAACGAGACGAATGTTTTACTCTAGTAAGATTTTGTCGCTGTCCTTTTTGTTTGGAAGTTAGAGTTAAGATTGTTGGAGTTGGAGGTGAGGGGTTTGAACGACTGCAATTTAATTGATATTGCACATTTGGGCGCACGATTTGCCACCATGGGCTATTGGGTACAGTAGCCACCTACAGCGAGCGTGATGTACGACCGGATTTCTGCAGCCATTGTTCTGAGGATGTAAGCTTCAATGCCCTACATTTTCGCAGAATAAAGTTTTCCCCTTAAGATATTTTCCTTTTGTTATCTGTTGTTGTACTTGTTTTGTGAGATTGACTTTCATAATTGAAGATTTAAGAAATATTTCATTTAAAAGAAAATTCAGTAAATGTTATGAGTGATTCCAATTGCAAGGAGACTTAAAACTAAAGAGAATTCAGCAACGCGTGTTTAATATTTTGCCAGCTGCTTTAGGCTTATTCATTTGCAACATTAGAAATATTAAAATTAATGTATTTTATGTTCGCGATACACTCAGTAATAACTCATAACCCAGATTCATACGTCATTAGACGGAGCTGAGCAATACGATATCAACCTTCATTATTTTGCTGAAATAAAATGTTCCATACAAATTACCATTATTCTTGAATAAAATTTATCCAGTAACTTTTAATGCTATAAAAATCCTTTACGGTTTCCCTACTGCGGCGGTTTCTACTAAAATATTTGTAGTTAAAAAAAATAAAAACAAACATTCTTGCTTAACTTTCATAGATACAAATAAACAAAGGTAATATGTTTTTACGCTTCAAATCGATAACTAGACATGGTTGTTGAAGATATAGAGACCCATACATCGGGCGTTCTTGATAACACCGGCCTTTGAGACGCACGATTTACCCAGTTATATGGTCTATTTGCCACCCATCGGGAACCAGCTGATGAATGGCCGACTATATGTGACTTTACCCTTAGTTCTTCCATGATTCGTCATGGTTTAGGTTTATAAACGCTTCAAAATAAAATTAACAACAATTTTTAATTGTTTGTCTTTCTTTCTATGTTTGAAGAATCTTAAATTTTTATGACGATATAATCGTCCCAACACATATTAAAGCAAGAGATTGAAAAAAAATTGGTGTGCCTAGATTGACCATTGCAAGGCTGGTATATTATTTTTTATTCATAACAAACAGAGCTCAAATCTTTAAAAATTGTTTGGAAATAAAAACCAAAAGGCAAAGCTCACACAAGCTCATAAAACTGTCACTTACGTAGTGATGAGTTCCCTTACTTTGATTAAGTTCCTAGTCGATGCCGCAATAAATTCAATCAAGCTGAGTATATATCCGCAATATACGACTAGTTACCTACAAAGTAAACATTAGAGCGATTAAAGCGCACGCCGGCTCCCTTGAGCCAAATAACTTACAATTAGAGGTAAAAAACGTCAGCGCTGTAAGCACTTTTTGATGCGGATACCCGCGGACACGATTTAATTAGTGAGCTTTTCGGATGTAAGAAAGCTGCCGTTGAGTTAAAATATTGAGTACCTTCCTGTGGATACTCTAAGGCTTTTTTAGTATAAAGATTAAGACAAATAGTATTGGCCTATTTCACTACATACAGCTGAATTTAATTTGACGGCCTCTGTGGCGTAGCGGTGCAACAGCTGGCTGGTACGCAAGAGGTCCCAGGTTCGAATCTCGTCGGGGATGGTACTTTGTGTTTTTTGCCATACGTATATTTAGCTTACTAGTCTTGGGTGTAGTGCAGTATTATAATCTACGTAGTATTTACCATATTTACCGTTGCTTAGTGCCTGCGATAAAAAAAATATATCTTAGTGCAGGGCTGAGTCAATGTGTGTTGTAATGTGATTATTATTAGTAATATTTGACTTATAATGTATGTGACGACACAACAATTTTGTACAGGAAAAACGTCAATCTATTCTTGGTGGTCACTTTAAATAATAAATGAAGTTTATCAGTGGGCGGTAAAACAACCCCTTTCATTAATTAAACTTGATAGAAAAGCCTTTATACTAAAAACGAACTTCCTGTTCACATGAATAGCAAAATTATTCTATTAATGTAAATTGAGCTTTTTAAAGCAAAGTTTTTGTAAAACCCATGCAAAGCGCAATTCAGATGACGCAAATTGTAGACTATTAAATTACGGACAGTTTCTTGCAGTAATTACAAATGCCACATCCATTCACTGAGGCTCTTTTTCGCCGCATTCTGCCACTCGAGTGCCTAGGCCACGATACTGTTAAAGTGATATCTTGGTTGGGCTTTATTTTAACGGAGTAGGGTAGGATTTGAAGGATTAGGGTAGCTTAGTATAGTGAATGGGAGCAAAGTTTTTGTGCTAACCAACATCGGGATGTCCGAAGAGTTTTTACTCGATGCGACGACGTCGAAAGAATTTTTTGCGCAACACCAAACTCATCGTTGCTTGTCAAACGAAGTACCCATACATTTCGGTGTGCCCACTTCTGGTCAACGTAATTGATTGATATCGTTGTACATAAGCCTTATTTCTGTCCTTTCTCCGCTCCCCGGTGCTTTTAGTAAAAACCACCTCGGATTTCGTATGTCCATTTTTTGTCGGCAAGGGGATTTTACCGAAGGAAAGATTTCAATGACGGCTCAAGTTTTTTAACGATTTCCAGTTGGTATTCCGGCAGTTATATATTCACTTTTAAGCTTGAAGGAGTTGCTGTAATTGTAGCTGTCGTACTGAGTTTCCAATAAGAAAAGTTTTGCTTCTTTTGTACTTTGTAAAGACAGAATCAGCAAGATAACGGATCAATGTTCTGATAAGCAAACCCAATCTTTAAGCGTCCACCCTGGAAAAGTGATTCCGATTTCATCATTTCACTGAGTAGGATGGCCTGATAACTCGATATAGCACCATCTTCTTTTAGTCTTGACATAAAACTTGTTGTACTAAATATACAGCGAGTTGAAAAGGCGTTAACTGAACCACGTAAGTTATTACGTCAATAAATTGAACAAAGTCAACATATTAAATATTTTCGCATTGATTCCATTCGGTGGAATCATTCAATTAAAGTGCTTCAGTGAGGAACGAATGAAATGAACGGTGATTGAGATCAATATCGCAGTTTTAATAAAACAGATGGAAACGGCTACCATATCCGGCGGGCTTGCTCACTTTCAGAGATCCTTGTTGGTATTTAAACTAAAAACTTTCTGATACAAAATATTTAAATGTTGTTAGAAGCTCCTTTAAATTTTTAAACGTACGTTACCTACAAGGGATCAAAAATTAAGTTACATTACAAGGAAAGCGGTTTGCACATAAATGAGAAGATAAAATTTGGGATACAATGGGATAAAATAGAGTACACGTTTTAAAATGAATAGGAACAAAGTATATTTCCAAGAAGAATGGAAACAAGAAAAAATTCATGGTAGAACCCTTACAGTGATACGCTTCACTCGATTTGGAAAAAAAAACAGTGCCCCTCAAAAGCAAAACATTGATAATGGAAACAACGGCCCAAAAGGGTTGTCGAAGTTTTATTCGCGCGTAAAAAGTGTTTTTTTTTTCAAGTAACCGATTTCGAAATTTCCAGTGGGAACAAAAAAATACCTGTTGTCGTGTCACCGTATGTGTGTCTCGTATGGGCATCAGTTGGGTTTAAATATTTCATAGGAATATCGAATTGGAGCTCAGTTAAGTAAAACTTGATATCGGTCTAAAATACGATAACACAACTTGTTCTATGTTGGCACATACAACATAGACAAGTTGTTTGTTTTATTGAACATTAAAATTTCAATTACTATTAAAAAATAAATACCATTGTAAAATCCCGATCACATCAACTCATACGAGAAATTTCGATTGGTGGCATATTTATGGCCATTCATAAAAGCTTTTTAAAAATCTTTTGAATAAAACTTATAGACAAAATTAATTACTATTCTACATATTACGTTTGCTTCAAAGGTAGTTCAAGTAGGTATCAGAATAGACATGATTCCTATGGGACCTTAGAAAAACTAAATAAAACAAGTAACTTAGCTTGAGATACTACTTTGCCTATAAAGAAGCTTTCTGATTGGTGAGTGACAATCACGCAATGACGCGTGACTAGCCGTGGTGACAGTTAATTCAAAATTGACTGAAATATAGTCATTCGATACACCCTTGAGTTGTGAACGATTTTGGGTTGGTCGTTTATTCCTGAGGTAGAAATTCAGTTCTATCTTTGTTTATGTATGAAATAGAGTGCCATCTAGCTTGCCCGTTCATAACTTCCACATAGTCTTGTAAGAATTCTACAAGCATACGTTAAAAATAAATGTTGTGTTTTTTACAAGATGGATTTTAATGGTAAATTCTATATGTAGAAGGAAAATTTCTAAACTTCGGTTTAAGTATTCTATGTTTTTTATTTTAATTTATACGTATGTATGTGTTGTGTCGTGTCCGGCTGTAGGTAATGATGGAAAAATATTTTTAGGTGCATTTTTATAATTGATTCATATTTATGGCTTAGTAAATCAATTATTCTATTAAAATTACATGTAAACTTCAAAGGATTTTTTAGTACTTTAAAAAATATCGCGACATCCGCTGATACGACGGTGAGATGACGGGCACGGTTACTAGGTGAATTTGGAGCGGCTGCCATTGAAAAGTACGTAAAATCTGAATTCAAGTCAATAAATGAATGATTTAAACATGAATTTGTTATTTAGACTGGGCTTTCAAACTAGAAAAAATGTTCTGACCGTCAATCTGATTAGACATAAGAGCCTGGATTTCAGATAACCTTTGAAATAATGCCCGGCGGAACTTAAAAGGCAGAATTAACGTAATCCAAATAATTTTCTGTGTCTAAAATCGTTGTCAAAAAAATTGGACTTTTGATCAATTTACAAGTGGTAAGTTGCTATATTATGATTTGACAAAATGTAAAAAAAAACAGAATCAGATAAAATACTGTGAAATTGCCTTTTCTAACCCGCTGGGTAATCGAACTGGAATGGATGTAATTTGTTTTAAACATGGTAGCAAAAGGCCAGGAAAATTCATATCAGCAAACTAGTTTGAACAAATGCAACACTATACACCTCACGGAAGTAGGAGAAGACAGGTTAAAAGGAAGATTAAAGATATTTATTTATCGCTAAGTGATGATAATGGACTCGTAAAAACGGGTTAAAATACTTTTGTGATCTCCCATTTTGAATGTAATTTTTACACCCCTTTGTGTGGGAGCGAAACACATAAAAACAGGGTTCCTTTTCACGTTGACGGGTATGAGCTTTATTTTTATAGAGCATTTTGACGGATGATGCTTCAAATGTTTTTACATCAAAGAGTAATGGGACAGAACTGCTCCTAGAATGGAACGGAAAGAAGTTCTGACGTAACATGTAATTTTACATGCAAGTTTTAAGTAAAAAAGGCTGCTATTCAAGTGCGCAAATAAAAACAATTTACCAGTTATTATTTCAGGTCGAAGTGCATTTTTTCAGATTAACGTATGTACCTATGAACAACCGATTTAATATAAAACCTCAAAGAATTTCATACAAACATTGATTAATTTTATGGCAATGAAAACTGAGAACGATAAACATTTCGATTTATGTAAAAAATATTTTTGTATGAAAGTAAGATAAACAAACGGATTGATAAAATTATTTTGTTTATCGACAAAACTAATACAATAAAACCTTTTTTAATAGTGACGAGACTTTTCTCTGACATACTCTTTGCCTTTAAGGGCAGGGGTGCGGACGAACTCGCGTGACAAAGTTCTTCTACACGCACACTGTCAAATGATAACTCTATGTCTATCAATTTTCACAAGAATGGAACACTAACTTATACTACAACGACTCATGTAGCACCAAAAATCAAGCGATCTTCGCTCTTATTTCGAAATCATAAGAATCTGTTGAGAGACCAACAGGATTTGCGCGTTTTATGAACATAAAGTTCATGCGACCTTCGTAGATAAGCCGTCCCAATAGAATTAGTAGGCATAAAATAAATAACAGTGTTGGTTTTGTCCTTACAATAATTATTAGAAAACTGGGCCGTTAAATACAAGGGCGTCGAAGGCATTACACTCTATTTTCGATCCAATAATTATTACCTTCCGTAAACTATGCTATTAATTATTAAAGGCCATGGAAAAAATAACATTCATACCCTGAAACTCAGTAGAAAGGTCATATTTGTGTATAGGATACATACATACATAGTGGTAAACAACACGAACACAAGAATTATGATATCGGCAGTAAATAATAAGAATCAGACCAAGATATATATTGTTCTCAGACCAAGGTATATATATCTTGGTCCGATATAATTTAAAACTAAAACTCACAAAATACGTAGGTGTATTGAATGTGAAATTGAAAAAGCGGCATTTTCTATCTAATATATTGAGACTAAACCGGACTAAACGCTTCGATAGCTCCTTCATAATGCGTAATGCAAGGGTGTGGAATTCTTTGCCTGCCGATGTGTTCCCTGACCAATATAACTTAGGCCTCTTTAAGGCAAGAGTGAATAGGTTTCTCCTAGGCAGGCATGATCCACCTTAGACCTCATCACCGCTTAACATCAGGCGGGTTTGGGATCAAATGCCTGCCTAGCCACCACACCACATTCCACACCACATTCTTTAAAATCGGTCTAGTAGTTTAGGCGCTATGGTGGAACATACATGCATACATAGACTGCCAAAAACATTACCCTTCCTTTGGGCTTCGCCGTAGTTGGTTAAAAATGATATGAGCCTTTGATGAACAATATGATACGTTGATTTCATTAATGAATGTCTAAAACGATTCTTAACTTGTTACTTAGTTTTGTATAAAACCTCGATTAAATATTATATAAAAGGTTCGATACCTGATAACCCAATGAAACGTTATTACAGCAAAGTACGAGCAAACGATGCTAATACAAAAGTAAATGCTTAAATATTTTTGAGTTGATTAAATGAAACACATTCGCTGGTACATTTCAAGGAGTCATATTAAGCCGCTAACAAACTGTCCCCGATCCTCGTAATTAATGAGCACAAATTAAAGTTTGCTTAAGTCGGGACCATCCGATTTTTCTCTTTCACTCCGCAAATTAACTACAGCAAACGCCACTTAAGCCACGCAGGTAAAGGATTTCACATTTTTAATTAAAATTATATAAATGGTGCCATAAATTTCCAAGGGATAAACATAAACAAGCAATTAATATGAAGTAATAAATCTTATTAATTTTAAAGTCACTCGGACAAATTGAGTCGGGGAATTGAATCTGACTGATTAAGTTTCGAAAAGTTCGAAATTTAAATCGGATTCTACGACGACAATCGGAGGTTTTTTTTAAAAAAAGGGTACTTTTTGTTTCTTAATAACTTGGCTAGGGTGACGCAAGTGCAGCTGACAGCCAGCTCGTGCTATAATTGCAAGAGGTCAATTTTGTGAAAAGAAATTTTTCTTTTTATTTGGCACAGGGTGAGTTTTTTAAAATCTTTAATATGGGGCACATCCGCCACTCTGTCCAACAACTGCAAACAACAAAAAATCCTGTTTAAACCTTTAATTTAATTTACAGTCTATCCCTGACGTAGTTTGTTCCTATTCAGAAAAAGAAGAACGAATTTATTTGTTACACTTGTTGCTACGACATAATAATTGACAAACTTATAAAAATTACAGTTATATATAAAACACATTTTTAGACTGAGTAAAATAAAAGATATACTAAAAAAACAATACACTTGATAAGGGTCTTTTGACAATTTAAAAATTAACTAAAGTACTAACTTTGGTACTAAAATTACCAAAATCCACTGAACCTTCATTATCCTTTCATTAATTTAATTTTAGTCAAAATCTACAAAAGCAGTAACATCCAGCAACGTGATAACTTGATTTAATTTCTATTTTTGAAAAATTTCTGTCTTTTTTTTGGTCAAAGAGGTCTTACTACAAGCGTTTTTGTACATCACAAATAGGTATTCCGCTTTTGGGGTTTCTTTGCATGCAGGATATTAAAAATGAACATGCCTGTTCCACGCATCCATTTTTTGCATTCCCACGCTTTAAGGTAAACTTAAGGCGTTCAAGAACAACATGATGATGATAACTTAATTTACGCTTTTAAAATAATATTTCAACTAAAAACATTGTCTTATTACGTTTTTAACAAAACAATGTTGTTTTAAAGAACTTTCCGATTTCAGCAGTTTTGCTTTTAATATGAAAAAAAAATTGACAGTAGATATTTTTTGAGGTAAAATTGATATGAGAATGCAACCACTTTTATAGCAGTTAACTCTAGAAAAGCGATTAAAATGTTGCATTTTTTTCGATATTCCTGTGCAAATATATTTATAGACCACAACAAGTGTCAATTTCCGAGAAGAATTTTTTAATTGAGTTTGTTCTGGACACAATTCCATTTTTAAAAGGAAAATCTTTGATATGCAACCGCAGACTTATTTCAAACATCGAAAAAGTTTATCATGCAAGTGTTTTACTATACAAAATAATCAAAGAAAGAGTTTTAATGGAATATGCTAAAACGTTACCTCAGTACTACGCGTTGCACGAATTAAAGCAGATGGTGTGAGTGCGAGGTGCTTCACAGATTTATTTTGAATGAATGAACGCACCTTAAGTTACGCTGAAATCCGGTCAGATTTTTTATTTTTGGTTTCAATGAAACTGCTACTTTCAATAAACGTGATTTTAAAATATTAAAAAAATAATCCCGTGGATCGTTGTTTTAAACATATATTTTTTATATACTTATTATTTGTCATAACACTTCTCACGCAGTGTATCCAGTAATGAGGTTCAACTAATTACAAAAACCATTTATTTCATTTGAATGAATACTTTTGTTAAATCAAGTGAAATATTACTAGGGTTTGGTACTCGGTATGGTTTATGTTATACACTCATTGAATTCAGTTTGAACCATAAAAAAACTGTCAGCCATTTAATTCTTTTATGATGACAGCAATCATAAAATTAAGGCTTCTATGGAAACGAGCGAAATATTTCGCGGGATTACAATTTTCACCTGGCACTAAACATTTTATGAATTAATAAAAAAAAATTGTATTACCCCGAATCAGCGGATTCGTCACGTTCTTAATAAAAGTGCAAACATAAACGTTTATCGGTGTGTAAAAATCTATGCATACACAAACCCTTAAGATCTACGAATAGGTAGCTATAAAATATAAGGACAAAAAGCCAATAAAGAAATGGTATATTAGGTTCAGAAATGAGGGCTGTGGCACAAATGTAGTACATTTCAGCTGACTTTTATAGGTCATAAAATGGGATAATGTGTTGGAGTAAGCGTATTTCGGAATGAAACGAATTTAGACCTGAGGCGGTAACTGGCATCGGTTCCCAATATGAACCAATATGTACCCTTATTTGGAGAGGTTATACTTTATTTACACGGAAGAGGAGTACGGTGCGATCAATAAAATTAGAGCAATTAGGTAAGTGAAAACATTGCCAATGTCAAAAATTAACATTACAATATGAAAATTTTACTGATTATACCCATTTACATATTTATACTGTTTTAGTTGTACAATATATTAAAAATAAAAACCAATAACCACATCCAGACACATAAATTGACTCGGCCCTGCACTGAGATGTAATATAATATTGTATCGCAGGCAAAAAGCATTGATATGGTATATATAGGTACCATATAGATAAGAATACAATATCCAGGACCGGTAAGCGAAACATTGCGTCTTGCAATTAAAACAAAGTTCTACTACCTCAGGGATTCGAACCTGGAACCTTTAACGTAGCAATCGGCTGATTACTGCGCCATCGAGATAACCTGTTAATTTAGGTTTAAAAGACTTTGGGCTCATATAAAGAATGGACACTGGATGTTTTATATAACGTTAGGAAACATGATATATTTTCTTCTGCGCAACAATTATGCTGTCAAATGAAAGGTTGAATAGCATTTTACTTATATCTATACCGATATTATAAATAGGGAAGGTTTGATTTTTTGTTTCATTGTTTGAATTGAATAGGCTCCGAAACTACTGAACAGATTTGAATAATTCTTTCACTGTTGGAAAGCTACATTTTTCCTGAGTGACATAGGCTATATTTCATTTTAAAAAAAAATGGGGATCATATAAAAAATATCAAAAAACTTTCTTACATCGCGTACGCTGCGAAAGCTATTGATGATAGAACAAAATGATATATATTTTTTTTAACACACCATTATCTACAAAAAAATCAGCGGCAGCATGTCTCTAACTATTATAGTCCTGTCACAATAAGCGTTTTTTATAAAATAGAAATTAAAATACCACCGCTATAAAAAAGCTCTTTATTTGTACCTCATCAAAATAAATGATTTATTGTTTAAGACTGCTTCAATACCTTTATATTACTTGATTTGATTTTGATTATGAATTATTCGATTCTGACATTCCGTTCAAAAGATATCACTAAAAATCATAATTAAATAATATCAAAGAATTTAATTTTTCTTATTTTTTTTAATTTACTATTTTTAGGAGCTCGACGCAAAAAGGAGTGAATATGTCTGTTATATTATTATTATTATTATGAATGTGTTAAAATTAACAAATCTAAACGTACTGTTTAATGCCCGTGCGAAGCCGGGACGGGCCGCTAGTTACTTTATAAAAATATATCTTTTAAAATATGTTTAGGTTAGCTATTCCCGTTAATTAGAAACCCAATAAAAGAAGCAGGCAGAGCTACCATAAAAATCGGTGGCTCTTGACACAATAATAAATTAGTCGTTTTCTTTGAATTAGTATCACATGAGCCGTTTCACATATCAACACCTATTTATCGAGCTAGCAACTGAAGTGTGAAGTGTTGTGACAGTTTGTCTCCAATTTGTTGTTCCTTTTTTGCTGCTGCTATAAAATAACGGCCATTCTTCGTTAAACGTGTGGCTAAACTTGATTAAAAACGTTTTTAAGAGTTAGAAGAGCTTTTTGCCTACCTTAAGTATTTTCTGTGAATAGAAATAAACACCTTTAAATCGCTATTGTCCTGGATATTGTGGGATTGTTTATTTAAAGAAGAATAAGAGGTTATTTTTACAGAAATACTCGTGTGCTTCATATGTAGGTGTTTCTAACGAATACTATAAATAGGTTTTCAAGAATAAGTATCCCAATTTATTGCGTATATAATTTTTCACCTACGTAATTCTTCTTGGTTGAATTGATTAGTATATATTATATTGTCAGGCTGGTAAAAATCTCCATAGGTTACTGTGACTGCTTATCATCAGGCCTAAAAATCTCAGGGTATAAAATCCTCTTTTATGATATATATGTAGAGCAAAATATTTTAAATTTTTAAAATAAATTCACTAGTGAAAACGCAGTAGTTGTGTGTAATGGGTGTTAGTATATTTCCTCAATGCAAAGGAAGGACTTCTTGGAGTTAACTCCCAGGAACTTATGCTGAAGTAAATAATAAACTGGTTTGTTGGCTTCTAAATCCAATTTAACTTTATCCATTCACTATTTTATGCTTACCATGAGTTTAGTACGATATATCGACCACGTTAGCCTGAGTTTTATTGATTGATAAAAAATGCTTTACTTGACAAAGATGACTATGAATTTTTTAGTCTTTACAAGTTAAAATATGTCAGTCAATAATGTAAGTTCATATCGAAGAATCTTAGCCGCGTTTGCAAATCGCTATTTCAAGCGATATGCTACATTATGCTGATGATCAAAGAATGACATACAAAATTTTAGGCCAACAAACATAAACATTCGAATTGACCGAAGAAAGCTTTTTGCTTAGTTAAACATTTTATATTGCTATAATGAAAGCACATAAAACTATGGCATAGTAACGGCGCAATAAACTTTTTTGTTACTAAATTTCACCCACGAAAGGGTTTCATATTATTTGCTATAAAACTCTACGTACGAGTATTACTATACGAGACTATGAGACGTTTAATGACGTCATATTTTCCACTATGTTTACCCCTGACTTCCATAAAACGTATCGATCCGACTTGAAATGTCTTTGAAGCTTTATGTTTACGAAGGAATTTCTGTTTTATGTTTCCTTGATATGTTGGATTGGTTCAAAATACATAATATTTGTTTTATAATATACCAATTATGTTAAATAAACGGATAGATGCTTTATTAGCTGAAAATCATGGTATAAGTAAGATGACAAAAGTAAAATAAATTAAACTTATTTATCAGAAAAATGTGAGTCGCAAAAATTATTTTGTAATTAAATACAAATCGATAGTCAAACTAATTACATAATAAATTGAATAAGTCAAATTTTGTTATCTTTTCGTTTTGTCATCATTTTGTAAAATTAAAAAACTGCCATCATATTTGGTACCTATTAATTTATAGTTATAGTCAAATGAACAACATTTTTACGCTATAATGTAGCTATAATAAAACATCTCAACAATGTTATTAAAAAAATTAATATATTTTTAAATTTTTACTAAAATAAAACACGAACTAAAGTGACAAATGGAAAAAACATACCACAATTTCACTAAAAACTTGCGCAATTAAAAATGTTTCCACCCTCACCCTTAAAAGTCGTAAACGCTTGAACTAAACTAATGACTATCCGATCCGATACAAAATATCTGAGACAATGGATACTTGATTGGTTTAGTTATACGGAACCCGACTTCTGATCCGTTGCTGCTAACCGTACGTGACCTAACTGCACTACCAATTTGACACTTTTTTTGCGCCTCGTATACTTTTCAGATAGATTCTCTAGTATCGATGGGGAAGGAGAACTAAACCTTACAGTATGGATTTAGAGTAGATTTTTACATGACAACATTTCGAAATGCGAATTCGATAAAAGCTAAAGGATTTTTAGATGAGTGTGTAGAATTTTGAGGATTGCTTCCTTTGATATTTTTGGGTCCATGGCTTAGGTTTCAAATTTCCATGCACCATTTGTAATTGAACTATTCAAAATTACATTTCACCTTAATTTTTCCAACACTTTCGTTTGTAAAAACATGTAATTTTACTTGACTAATTGTTAAAGGTACCAAACTGAGAAACATTTTCATTAGCAGTATTAAGTTAAACAATCTAGACGAACAGTTACAATTAATCATACTTATGGTCTAAAAATCAAAATAATCCATACATTTCAATGTTATCAGTTGAAAATCTGAACATTAGGAAGAGCAATTATAAAACACATACAATAATTCTTTTCTATCGTAAAGATTTTATCATAACCGAGGCGTGAGAGTTAGGAGCATTATCTAGATGCTTATATATAAAATTTGTACATCTAATTTTACACTTTTCTATATAACTTATCGTCTCTTGGTTATTTATTTGATTAAAAAGCGAAAAACAAAAAAAAAACACATAATTTTTTATGTCAACAGTCTGCTCAATTCTAAGAACAACCATTCATTTCGGAAGTCTTTTGTTTTCTAAAAGGTAAAAATAAACTTATTAAGCTACAAAATGGATTAATTATAACGAATAAATAAAATGGACCATTACAACAATAAAGTTACAATTTCTTTACTTTTCTGTAATGAGATTAACACGAACCTTTTCGTCGTGAACGGAACCCGGACGAAACCGCGCGTAAAATTTATAGAGTATAAAATTTAATTGGTACACTCTTTTATAAAACACGTTACGACTTAATCGTCTCTGGATTGGCAGGTAATGAGCGGAAAGATTGTAAACGTATTAACAACGTGGGCAGTCTGAAAAGGGAACAGGACCAAGCATTTCACCTTGGCCCTATTTGGGTCAATTATAACAAAGCTCGAAGCTTTCGATCATTGTTAATTATTAAAAGTTGAATGCTTAATAAATTTTTGTTCCTTTTTTGATCCCCATCAAAACATAAACCCAACTTAATGTCATTCGAGTGAAATCAATTAGTTATAATATAAACTCACGCCGTAATACCTCGAGAGGTGTAGCAAGGTCGCATTTCGCATGTTTATGTCGGGTCCCAATGTGACGGATTGCGAATCTGTTGCCACTATCCGGGCACAATGAGGTGAAATAGTTAAACTAAGCCTTTTATAATTAAAATTTCAAATAATAGATGTAGTAGTCCTTTTAGTTCTTTTCATATTAAAGCAAGTGTCGATCAAATTCTTACAATTCATATTTATTTATTTGAATGGAAGGGGGCTTGTGCTCTGTATGGTTTAAATACTAAAATAATAAATCAAGGCCATGAAAGGTTACCTTCTAATTGTTAGAAGTTATATTTAATCTTTCTGTTCATATGAAACTCAAAATTTTATTTATCTTATAATCAGAAATTAAACGTTATCGTAGAAAACAACGGCGCTGCTTAGTATACTAATATAAACGATCAAACATTCTTTATAAATAAAAATTGATAACATATTTTCATAGACCATTAATACGGAGTTAAAAATCTTAATGATACAAATGGTAGGCAACATGACCAAATAATTTAATAACAAAGCGATCCGAATATAAATCTAGCGGCGACTGATAAATGACCGCGGCCATTCGATACGACCAAAATGCCGTCATTTATAAGAAACTTAATAGAATAATTGATTATAACAGCTAAACAATAAAGTGATTAGTTCAACAAAAAGTAAGACAATGAGATATTACGGCTTAGTTAGGACGCCATTGTCTGGCCGGGTCACTGACCGATCTCGACCACCATTTGTTTATGTATCAGCAGATACACATCTCGAAGATGACCACTTCGATCGACCAAATAACTCTAATTGGCTCTAAAATTATACATGCTACCATGGTGCTACCTCATCTTTTTATGATTTGAACGTGTGTAAATAAAATGTGTTTTGAAACGATTTCCAAAAAGTTTTAAAGTGCAGTGATATAATTAAGTAACTTAGAAGTAGTAACTACTATAATTGTATCTACTACCTGTAGATTTCGCATCCTAAAAGAAAAATCGTTTTTTTTAAGAAGTTCCATGCAAACTCATATGACATAGTGGATTCTTTCGGTGTCCGATCTTTAAACAAAGTACTAATTTAATCCTTAAATTAAGTTTAATTGAACAAAGTAAAGCTGCAACTAAGCACGTAGTCACTATAGGAAGGTTGTTAAATTTTAATTATCTACAGAGCAGAATCACTTGCAATGGATTGGCTATCAATAAATAAAGTGAGACTACTTTCAAAAGAGAATGTTATTTACTCTTTTGAAAGTATATTAATATGTTTTAACAACAAAACCAGTTTTTAAAATGTTTCTATTTTTCCTTTTACGAGAATTTACAAAAATATAACAAAATAAATAAATAAACAAACCTCAGTTTGCATTAAAACTCGTTCAAATAACAAAATTGTCTAAATTGGTGATTGTAAAAAATGTTTTAAAATTATGTCTAGGTAAACATGCAGATTTATTTTATTAAAGAACAATATCAACAAGATAATACAAAAGTTCTTATAAAAAATTAAAACTGATTAAATATCTTTTCTTCTAAGTAGTTTTAATATCAAATTATTAATTTTATTGATTATGAATAAAATATCGTCGTAAAAAATAAAATAGGTGTTACTTTGTTTTATCACCTTTTGTCACGAATAGTATGAATATTAAATCGCTAAGTTAATCCTGCATCAGCCTCGTCTCATACTCGACTAGAATAAAAAGGTGAAAACGGAAGAATATATCAGTATTAGCCGAACAGTTAATAAGTTGTGTGACGTTAATCGGATTAAAAAGGCAATGGACGGACGAGTCATAAATTTATGAATCTTTACATTTTTAGACGCCGATTGCTTATCGTCATAAATTGAAGGTGGTTAGTATGCGACTGGCCTGTAAGTCGGAGAGCTTAACGATTTTACAGCGACGCGTGTTGTAAGCGTCGTTTTTGAGCCGATCTTGAGTTTTGTGTTTTGTTTTTTACTTTTGCCTATATGATTTCTTAAACGAGTTAAAATGTTTTACTTTGCAATCTTAATAGTTTTTGAGGAAAGATCGTAATATTTTTCACCTGTTTATAACCTGTTCAATCATAATAAAAAGCTAAAATTCTATAAGACTAAGCTATACCAAACATTAGTAAGCGTTGTTCTAGAAAGGGCAATATTTTTAGAGATGTTTTATTAAACAAATGAAGTCGTTAAAGAGCTTTTACGTTACGTAAGCTTCATTAGCATGATGATTATACAATGATGAAATTTTAAAAATCTGCGTTGATGTTTTAGTAGAGCTATAAGAAAAACATTTATGTATTTAATTGTTTTCGTTTTTTACATCTGAAATTATGTTGCATTGTAAAAGGGTAAAAAGAATTATTAATTTATGCACTTTTTACACTTGTGTTTGTTCTTGTTCAAGAATAAAATTACCATGATTTATAACTGGAGTAACACGATTATCTTTTTTTCTTTCTTCTTAATAACTTGTGCGCTGTTTTATTAGCGCCCATGTTTTGTTGTTATTTTTGTTCGCGTGATGCGTTCCGCTTTGGACCGCGGTAATAAACCCACATGCTTCAACTAATAGTTGTAAAATGTGTAAAGTGAACCGTGATTGTTAGTGGCGGAGAAACCTGAAACTAATTTCTTCTTGTTGCTGCCTGAAACTTTATTGTGAACAACTAGCGCTGACAATAAAAGCTTTGGTAATTTAATGCTTGCGGGACTGTCCCGCCGCGCCGTGCTCAGCTTGGGACCCGATTGGTACCAACTTTATAACTTAATCTTTTACACGCCATATCAATAAATAAAACCCCTATTCCAATGTTTGGAACTTAAATAGATAAAACTCAAAAGGATCATACATTTCTTTCTTTTTGTGTTTTCGACATGTTTTGATTAGGGTTCTGATTTAGTTTCGAATATCGAATAACTTTGGAGATTCTCGGTGGAGAATTAAATTAAAAATGTTTAAAATTAAATTTTAAGAATAGGCAGCGGAATGATACATTCAAACACGTTTGGATTCGTATGAAAGCTAAAATTAATCCTCTATGATTCTGGAAACACATCAAATAGGAATGATGCTCCAAAAAGTCAAGACTGACGGGAGAGTCGACAACTTATGCTTACAAAGATATCTTTACGACCCAAACAATTTTGCACTAGAATTTGTGCTTTAATACTTGAGCATAGATTCGAAATCTGACTCAAATTCAGGACGCTGATGATAGAATAAGTTGGTACTTTTAAAGATGTCACTCATTCAAAGTTTAACGATCAACCTAATAGCGTTTTTAAAGCTGTTCCCGAAATCCTTGGGACGTGAGCCGAGCGTCAACAATTTGGATATGTATCCGACTGCTTCTTTCATTAATTCTCTGGATCCGTCCACTTTGAACTCGCCTCCTTTAAAAGATTCGCTCCCATTTTTATAGTTCTTAATATTAATTTAATATCCACTGTTTTAGAAAGTCGTAAAATTATGAATTTGTGATCTTTTCGCAGTTGAATAAATATAGATTTTAGTGTCGGCATTTGGGTTTTAAGCTTGATATAAAGGCCAAAGTATTATCAAAGGATGTTTTGCTAAGACATTTATAATTAAAAGTGTAATTTATTGCTTATTTGTATGATCATTTCAAGTATCCAAAGCAGCTAGTGGTGAAAGAAAACCAGCTTATTTGAGGTCTTTTAAAAGATCCTCATAACTCAGATGGATAAAGTAATCTATTAGGCCTTCAGCCCGCATAAGACTACCAAAAAGGACTTATCGCTTTTCCCCCCATTTTGATCCTTGGACTATTAGGCCTTACTCCTAACTTTGATAATTTAAGGCCTATTTCACTTGATACAGATCTTTAAATAATCTCATAATTTAGAAGTAATATTTCAATTAAATTTTATGGAACAGTAAATTCAAATTCAAAATGTTTTTATTTAAATAGACTTAAAATAAGTTCTTTCAAATCTTAATTTTTTTTATCTACCACCGGTTCGGAATGCCATCTACGGGGAAGAAGCCGGCAAGAAACTTCCGTAGTTGCTTTTTTCAAAAATTTACAATAGTTATTTATTACAATTTGAAACATTTAAGTATTCTATTTCATACAATTTAAAGCTAATATGAATACCTTTATATAAAGCAAATTACAATCTGTAATATTTTTAATAATTAATGATTTTAAGTCTACTTAGGCTATTATTTAAAAATACAAAATACAT
The DNA here is from genome assembly GCA_949316135.1 of Choreutis nemorana. NCBI lineage: Eukaryota > Metazoa > Arthropoda > Insecta > Lepidoptera > Choreutidae > Choreutis > Choreutis nemorana. Next base: position 7,100,116 of record OX438609.1, read on the forward strand.
TTTATTTAATTGCATGAAACATAGGGGATGCAACGAATTTAATCTACAGAAAATTATCGTAATAAAATATTGTGACCAAGTGAGCCAGTCCACACAAACAGAACCCGATCACGAGTATAACGTGGATTTCAGCCATTGCCCTCCTCAACCATATGAGAGGGAACGAACAACCCGGCACCCAACGCTACCGTAAGCATTTAAGCGAGCATGAATACTGGACACAACTCAAAGTTCCTTTAAAGAACGGATAAATCATTCATTGCAACCCCTACACTTCAACTGTTATAAGATAAACCTGTGCAGTTAAATTAAGCTACTTCGCTAGTTTTCTACCCTTTTAAGTCTTATAACTAGTATTTGTATGACATATTCTGTAAACTTAGTATAACAATTATATAATTGAAAATTAATTTATTGCTTAACAATGATGGTGATCTCAGCTTATGAGGAAATGAAAAAGAAGATAAATTAATACTTATAACTGAAAATTTAAATAAATGTATGATATGATATGATATACAAAGATTGCATTGATATTACAAAAGAAAAAATAAGGGCGATGAGAAATAATGCAAAATTAGAAATAGTATAACCAAGTGAGTCAGTCCACACAAACAGCACCCGATCACAAGTATAACGTGAATTTCAGCCATTGCTCTCCTCAACCATATTAGAGGGAAGTGAACGACCCGGCACCCAACGCTACCGTAAGCATTTAAGCGAGCATGAACACTTTAGCTACAACAAATGTCATAGAATTTACTTTTAAGCGTCAGTTAAGATTTATTTACATAGCTAATATTATACCTTTGTACGTACATATGTTTGTATTCATAAAAAAACACATTTCTGTAAGTAAATATTTTGATATCCTGACAAAAATCATGAAAAAAAAATGTAAAAATCAAAAATTATTTTTACATGACACCAATTGCTGTATAGGTAGTTATACAACTACGAATGAACCCGGTAGCAATGGCAAAAGTATCTAAAGTACACATAGAAACCGTAGAGAGACGGGAACTCCATTTTCTGTACGTAATCCTTTCAATTCAGACTTGATGTGAACTTTACTGGCGAGCAAATGAACTAAATTGAATTTGATTTCCGACTTCGATTCCCATTTTGTGATTTTCCAGTCACGAATCTTTATACGGTAGCTTTCCGTTACTTAATTATTAGTACGTTTCGCAATTGCATCGCGTTTATGTTTGCAAAGTTTAGTCTTAACTTTTTTGGGTGGGGATTGCGAGGTTTGTCTTTTCAGTTTGAAACAGGGGTGTTGGCAGGTGGAGCACAGAGGGCAGCTGCCTATAGATTAAAAATAGTACATTCAAGTGATTGTGAGGCTGTCTACCTTGGTCTTGGACGATAGATTGCCCAGAAATGGCCACCAGTCATACAAAAAAGACTTGAACTACAAATCATACTTTTATCATACTACACAATAATGTTTACTAGGCCATAAGCATGTTACCTGCCCCTACCTACTGCCTAGGTCAAAGGCTGACGAAGCCCATGGTGTGGAAGACGCGATTGATTGGCTAAGTTACGAGAAATAATCTTAAAGTCAAGATGACTTTTTGATGATTGTGCTATGTAAGGGATCAAATGTTTAATCTAAAGTTCAGCATTTGTTTTTTTACCAATTTTGATAAAAACTATCGTTCTATTTTATGAAGTCACATTTATTTGAAATTGTAACACTTTTTTATGTTTTGTTTTTCTGGTAGTTTCTTTTTGATTTTTTTTTTGTGATTGCTTTACTTTACGACACAACCGGAATCAAAGAAACATAACATTCCAAATCTTATTTAAAATATATCATCTTTAAAATTCAATTTAGAAAATTGAACGTACATTTAGATAGATATTCGAAAGATAGTATTGAAATCGACTGCACACATCCCTATTTATCAGAAAACCGTTTAATTTATTCAATGGATGCATTGAAAACGATAAATAAATCGTGAGTTTGAATCCCAACTTTCCATTCGATTCAGATCGAAATATCGTGTTCTGTACTGAGCACTAATTAAAACCGATTCCTATAATCGCATTCACAGTAATGCTGGATTAATTTAATGGTGATTAGTTTACGTTTACATTTCATGCCATTTCCTGCGTTATATTTCATCATCTTTCCTGCATCAGAGACCAAATAAGGGGGCAATGAATAACTAAATAAATTAAAAATAGGTTTTCACTAGATGGTGGGTTTCTTGTGTAATGTGAGAATCATCATTGGCAAGAAGACGTACTTTGGTTCGATTTACAAATCTTCAATTTTGTGTGCGATCCTAAAACGTAGAAATACAAAATTTAACAACTATCGTAGAGTTAACTTCTTAGAAAGTTCTTCCTTAACCATGCTGATTGAAGGAAGGAGGTAAACAAGAAAAAAGAGGATAGTTGGGTTGGATAGCTAATAATAAAATTTATTAGAATGTTCTAGAAGTCACCTACAGTAATGAATTTTATTTAATTATAGTTGCAATCACTACGCTTTCATTAGTCCAAGTTTTGCTTTAGAAGTCCCGTTTTCAAATACGAAGCGATATCATAAAGAAATCAGTCATGCAATAAGCTTTAATTAGAAACAAGAAAACTAAAAAGATATTTGATGAGACATTTTTTTCATTGGAGTCGTCAAGTTTGTCTTTACTAGGATTCTTTTAAACAAATAAAGCCATTTAATAACTGAAACTTTTACAAAATCTTATTAAAAATGTATCATTCTAGAGTATTGAATAAAAACTTTTACTTCAACAGCACTAAACTAAGAAAAAGTGTAATTTAAAAGTAGGTCCGTAAAGCCTTGGCAAATAATAAACAATTTTAAGGTACTTTTACAAGGGGCATCGGCGAGCAATTTAGTCGTTTCAAAGATTTTAATTTAGCTATTGCTTGCCCTTAACTAAAATATATGGCAGGTCATAGTAATTAAGGGATAGACTTCAGGGACGTTCTGCCAAGCGATACACACTGCTTGAAACAATGACAAACTGGAATTAGAAAATACTTTGCAAGATGAAGTAAGTTGGTATTCACTTGTTATGGTTGTTAAAAAGGACGATGTCATTCAATTTTAAAGTTACATAAAATGAGTATGTTTTTAATCCATTATGATAATTAACAGTGTGATCAAAAGGAAAACAATCATAATTTATTTATTAAGGTTTTCATCAAAACAAAAAAGAAACATCTATTTCTTGAACTGTGAACAGATCAGACGTATTTTCCTGTAAGTTTCCCGAGGGTAAAGGCTGTGTGTTCTACAATGCAAGCTTATTCTATGAGGGTGGATTCCTACAATAGGTTTCTGGACAACTGGGTAGCCAGCATTATATGCCTGTGAGAGAATTTAACATAGCTATTCGCATTGACTTACAAATGCCTGTTTTGTTAATGAATCTCGCGTTCCCCGAGCATTTTGAGATTAAAAGGGTTCTTACTACAGCAGGCATAGCTTATTAATTTATACAATATTTTAACTGTGCCAATGAACTAAGGGCTTTGATGATTTATTTTCAGTCTTTTGGTTTTTTTTTCAAAGGATGTGAAGAAAGACCATTTTATAAATAAAATTAACATTGCGAAACATTTGTCTATTATTATTTAGTTTATCTTAGTTTAATGAACTGTTATTCTGTTAATCACATTCTATTGACAAGTAGTTCAGTCGAGTCGGATTTAGTTTCTATGTATTTAGTTACTGAGAGTTATAAAAGGCGTTACAATGTCGGTTTGATGACATTCGAACGTCAACTTTGCGGTTAGGATCAGCCACATTAAAATTGATAGTTTGAATTTATATAACTTTGTATACAAACATAGAAAATAGAACGTACCTAAATCAATAAATATATAATCTTTACGTAATAAATAATTAAAATTCGAAAATTATTTGCCTTATGAGCCTGGAATTTTATTGGTACATAAATAAATAATAATCATAATCATATCACGACACACACATTGACTCGGCCCTGCACTAAGATATAAACTTGTATCGCAGGCACTATACAACGATTTGGTATATACTATCTCGATAAGAATACAACATCCAAGACCGGTAATGCGTCTTGCAAATAACACAAAGTCCCGCCCCCGCCGGGATTCGAACCCGAAACCACTAGCGTAGCAGTCGGCTTCTTACACCACTGCGCCACCGAAAAATACGAAGAAGACGTCATCTAAGAAAGGGTTTTTAAAATTACATTTTCGGTGTACATAGGGGATGTCAGTTCTTATGGAGGTAGTCTGAACAAAGCTGAAGTTGATAAAGTATTTTAACATACTCGTACCTAAGATAAATGAGAGATTAAGTTGTTCAAAATTGTATGCTAAATCTGATGAAATTTGAAAAAACTTGAAAACACAAGGTCGCAAAAAGATTCTATGTTTGAGAAACGTCACTTTTCGATCATTGTTTTCCAGCTGATGACATGGTAACAACAAAGAATTTTTGGTATTATATGCTTGTTGGTATTATGGTGTCATATTATTATGTTAAAGCTACTGCTAAGTAGAGAAAAAAGAGCGTCACGCAAGCGTTGCTGATAGCTTAAGCCCACAGACCTCAAATTAAAATAGACATTACTATGCTCACTTAAGAAGAAAAAATCGGCAAGAAACCTCCGTTGTTGCTTTAAAAGAGGCACGCCCGTATCTCTGTATATTCGCACACAGTCAAATACATACACAAACGTTTATGAGACGACTTGAAAAATATTTTTAATACATTTGGACTCGATGGAGTTTATATTTAGGTAGTCATTATTAATCATACACGAATAAACAGTAATTTCATTTTTTAATTCGAAAAAAAGAAACCCGATACTCTTTAGGTAGTGTGTTTAAATATCAATGTCAATGCATTCATCTCAATGTCATTCGGCAGCTTAAACTCCATTATTTATTCATGACCCTTATAAATTACACCGGAAAAGGGACAGGCTTACGCGAGGCTTCCGAAAATAGAAAGAGACGGAGGAGGAACACTCACGAAACGAGTTTGTAATTAAAACGATTTGACAAACCGTAAAGAGTGCGATTTCGAAAACGATTCACGCGGGATGAATCGAATTAAATGCAGATGAACTGATAACGTCACCTCGTGTACGTCGGGATCATGCGTCGGTCGCTCGATGCGATTGACAGTCGGATTTTTATCAATTATTTCAATGTTTAAAAATAATTACCATAATCAAAATATATTACCTAATCAAGGTTTCAGAAAGCTAAACAATGATTAGAGAAGTGTGTGCATTGTCGATTAAAATATCCATCTAAGAGCTGTGTTAGTAAATTATACTCAACTATAACTTTTATCTCTATCCGCCTTTTTGTACAACGTGGACTAAAAATAAAGTATGAAAACCATGCTAAATGCTAAAATGTATGCATTTTTGTATTGGAGCTTGGCTTGCTTGGCTTTAGTCCACGTCTTATGATAAGGCGGTTAGTCTTTATTTTTTTGATCAAAATGTTTGTTCATAGACAAATCAGCAACTCACTGGACCAAAGATACTGGACAAAGTAACGCCTTTGTTGTGTTACCTTAAATCAAAATCAGCCAGCGACGCGACAATATTGTGTTACTAAGTATTTATTAAGAATTCTATTAATGAACTTTCTAGAACTGGCACCACTGTGTCACTTGTGTACCGATAACTTGTTGTTTTGTTTGTAAAGAACACTATCCATTATGTGAGTGAAATAAATTAAACGTCTCTATTTTCACTTAAATTCAGGTGTGACTGAGATCAAAATACAGGCAAATCAATGTTAAAAATATTCAATGTTTCTTAAAACGAAAACGTTCAATACAAACGTAATTCAAATCAAATACCTTGTAACACATGTATTTATGATTATATAAAATATACAGTCAGCAAAAAACTTACAATTTCAGTTTAAAAAATGTTATCTAAAGAAAAAAACTTGGTATCTTTACATAACCCCCAGTATCACCGTGGTGTCGTTTCTGCCTCTCACTTGTTGCTATTATTTCCGAGATTACTACCAAGAGAGCGGTCTATAATTTGACAAATTGAGAATGAGATGCATTAGTGCGCATTCCCTTCGTAATTGGATACATTGGACTTTGCCGTATAATTTAACTTCGGGTCGCCAACGAATCTTAAGAATGGTAATGTTTTGTAACATTTTTTTCGATGCAACTTCTGAAATGTATTTTATAATTAAATTCTAATGATACTTGCATTTTACATACATATAAACATAATAAATAAATGGTCTATTCATGAATTCAGTGTTATTTTTAAATAAAGGGCTGTAATTCATACAAAATAATTCTGATTTACTGATTTGACTAGTTTTTGACTTATCCGTGATATTTTACTAATAAATTAAAGTTGTTGATTATTCTTACAAACCAAGCTATTAGCTCCCCTGTTTCGTATGTTGAAAAATGCATTAATGTCATTATAAAACACACTTTAGTTCATAATTTACCTCTCAAAATCTGTTTTCTGAAAGTTAAATGACTATTCATATAACCCTTGATTCTGAATCTCGTTTTGTGCCTATTTATCATACGAAATAAATATAGGGTTACTATTCATAATCATTGCTTAGTAATTAGCACATCAAACTATTACAACATTATTTGAAGCTAGAGACAAAAACATAGATAAATTTTTACCCTCTGAAAAAATTAATACCCCCAACACACGACTATTAATCCAGGGTACGGCCTCTATTTGACCTATTGTTGTTTAAGGTCAATGCAAATTATATGTCGTTCCACTAATATAATTTATTTTGTGTAAATAGACACGTATCGTCTCTAATATTACAGACATACAATAATGTTGCCATAAATAGCACATGACCCTATAAAATATATTGTTATGTGAAGTTCAGGTCTAGAGATGTAAGATTAAAGATTAAACTAAAAACAGATATGGTTTTCGCTTGAAGGCATCATACAAATATCTCTTTTTGCGAACGATACTTATTTAAAAATCTATACCTGAGTACTGGCTTAAATAGATCGACTATGTTGACAGTGATTTTTTTTCTGACGCAAAAGGGTTGTTTGACGTGCCTGTGTGTCTGTCTGTGGCATCATTCGGGGCACACCCGCCACTCTGTCCCACCACTGCAACTCCTGTTTATCAGGATCAACAGTGGCGTCCTTTGATCGAATAATCAACGAATAATGCAGCTGTGCAGTGATGCACAGGCTGTGCCCGGACACCCTACCGGCTGTCTTGGGACCCGCAACGAACTTAATCAGAAGAAATAGGAGGTAGTAAGAAAGCGGTTTCAGACTTCCCTCCCAGCAAAGCGGAGACAGCAATTGAAATGGCCCAGAGGCCCAAAAATCTAAAGGTTAGACAGTCAGGAGACGCCTGACCGTCTAAACACCACGGTATGCCACTAACTAACAGGGGATAAATTAGATACTAACCTAAATCTTACACCAATAATATTGGTGACAAAACTTTTTAAAGGCACGGAAGTTTCCCTTCGTTTTCACAAGATCTAGGTAATAAATAGGACTACACGCAGATACTTGAATCGAATTCAACATGATTAACCGTTCGTCATGCCAGAGACTACACTCCCACAAGATATGATGGGCAGTTTGCACAAATTCTTGATCCGACGTTGAACATTCGCAAAAAGGTGACGGCACCAAGTTAAATGAATAAAGTTTGCCCTTAAAGTTACCATGCCCGGTTAGAAATTGGGCTACGCAATGATCGATATCAAGCCACGTTTTATTTAACCGTTCGCGCACTATAGGGAAAAATTTAAATAAATGCCGCCCCTTAGTCGAAGTATCCCATCTAGTTTGCCATTCGTCGATTAGTTTTTTATGAACGTTGTCGTTGCTATCAAATAATCTACTGATTTTAGCCCTATCCTTCGGTTTTAGATGTCTGTGGCATCATAACTATCAAACGAATAAAGCCATTTTGATGTAGTTTTTTTTGTTCGAAAGGTGACTTAATCGAGTGTGTTCTTAGGTATGTTTAAACGATCCTCCATTCAAAAGTTATGGGGGTGAAAGTGGGGATGAACAATCGAATGTTCGCTAATATGTTCAATCAGTTTTTTTAATTGTTATTCAAATTCAATCATCCATTGAAAACTGGTTAATAAATTGAGAAATTATTGAGAAATATTTACAGAAAAATATAAGCTTTAATTTCCTGAATGATGTAATACCCATGTAAGAATTTTAATTTCGTCAAGTATTCTGTATTCCTTCAATATAAATACTTGATTGTAGTTTTATACATTCTTAAATTTAGTGCATAAAGTGATTTTGCTCTCTGTTCTTTGTGTTTACAACTACAATATTATTTTATATGACGCAGTAAACGTCACTTATTCGATATTTATGACGGACTTTGATGCGGTTTTATCTGTTTTATTATTGAGTTTAGAATTCACTTGAGTTACGATACTACAAACTTGCAGGATTTTAATACTTTGAAAGAAAGGATTTATATGACTATTGGATTAGGCTATGCTCACGAATAAAGCCAATAAATACTTCAAGTAAATTTTTAAATTACTTTTAGATTTTGAATAACACGGATTGCTGTCGTTTTCATTCAGTTTTGATGGAATTAAAAAAAGAAAAGAAAAAATAGAATTCCCGACTTAAATTTGTTATCTATTACAATAAAAATAAAATTTATTTGGTCTTGTAAAAAATAAAAATTAACTTATTTTATCATAAGACGAATTAATTTGGCTCAAATATAATTTGGCTTCAAAATGCAGATAATAAAATCTGGAATTGTATTTAATTTCTTTAAAAGAATTAGTCGTAATTATAACATTGATAACTGTCCTGTTATTTCTTCTAAATTTATAACTATAATATTGTAAAAAAGTTACACTTTGTCTCTAGAAAACTCTACTAAAGTCAAATATAAGTCATTCTACTGTCGAGAAGTGAAATTATTTGACAGGTTCAAACTTCAACGAAAGCTCTAAAATTTAGGTCATCAGAAAAGGTAGTGTTGCCGTCGCAAAATAAAAATTCTAGAAACATCTTGCTCGTAGTAAAAGATTTTTAATTCCTTAAAGTGTTTTTAAAACAAAATGCGCTAATTAAAAGTAACTTTTATCCGGAGCGGTCGGAACGAAGTAAAAGAAATTTAATCTAATTAGTAGCTTGAAAATATTAAAATAAATTAAATTTTCTACGTTAACTACATATATGTGATGAGAATAAAATTTAACTTCGACTACTACATAATAATTCAACGAAGGTTTTGTTATGTTATGTAATGACATTCGTTTTTTAACTTTTTTTTCTTGTAAAGCTATTAAAGTCTACATTGTATGGAGTTCTCTAACATTTTATACTAGGCATCGTTACCGTTATGCTTAAGAAGGGCGATCTGAATATCATAACTATAGTTTATTTGAGGTGACGGTCATGCCATTGGTTCCGGATGTGTGACACTCGGCAGGTGGTTTGGCCACAGATTATAACAAAACTTAGATGTGAGATTTCTCTATGGTTTTGAAGGGGTTCTGAATTTAAAATCTGTTAAGTGCATTTTGAAATAAATCCTGATTAAATACTCTTTGTAGCTTACAAAAAATCAGTATTAAAATAATGATAGGTTAAAATAATTATAGGGAAATAGGGTTACAAAAAATCAGTAATAAAATAATTACATTTTTTTGAGCATTTTATTTCAAGTCAGCTTCCTATTTAAAGTTATATAACACTGACTTGGTACTTTGGTCAATGTATTGTTTGTTTCTCAAAAATATTGTGTATTCAGTTATTATTATAAAGTTTGTCCATTCAAAACAAAATATTTCGTTATTTATACGGAATCCTAATCCAGTCTCTGGTGGTGTGACTGGGTTGTCATAAAGTCATCACTGCCACCTGCTGTGAGCGTTTGTTTTTGACATTTGTAACGATCAGAAAATAGAAACGCAAAAGAATTTTATGAATATACGAGTTTTTTTGATGAGCTTACTTCTAATATCAGAACCTTAATTAACTTTTGAAAGAACCTTAATTATTTGAACTTTGAAATGATTAAATACGATACGTTATTAGAAGAGTAATTAACACTTAAACATATAAAGGTTTTGATCATTAAAACAACAAATTGCAAAATAATTGGCACGAAACAGTTAAATAATGGGATTAAAATTTGAATAACCTATTCAAAATATTTACCTAATAAAGCCATTATTTTAAAGGAATCAAAAAGCAAAATCCTTTTACAATAATTAAAGAGATGTCGTTAAAAACGTGATAAAATTTAAGAGTCCCATAAAGCGGTCAACTCAGTTTATTTTTAATCATAACTTATTAATAATACAACACTATAAGTTTAATATTAAAAAATTCATAACAATTAATAAAGTTTTTGAAACGTTTTTCTGGTTTCTTTATACTTTGACGTTTGGTTAAGCCGATTAGGTATTTATTGATTTAATAAAAACAGCTTTTATTTAAATTTTAAATCAGCGTTTAGTCAAATTAAGATTGTTAATTGACTGTGATAAGTTGTTTGGTAGTGTAGTTGTTTCAAAGAAAACCGTAATCAAATTATATTACATATTGAGATCAAATATTTTTTCGAAATTAGACAGATGTATCGTATTACGAGTACCAATTGTATGTTTTTGCCATAATATTTTCATAGGTTCTCCTATCCAAATTATGTCATGACATTAACATTCTTCGGACCGTTTTTTGAGTGTTTAAGTAGCTTCCTCAATAGTTCGTACCTAATCATGCACTTGCATATGTGGATTACTGTCTATCAGAGACCGTAGACTTTATCATGGACAAATTTCTCCAGCTTTCAATAAGAATTCATTACTTTATACCATATATAACCTATAAGCTTATATGAAAATATACGAAAAGATAACAGGACTCTAGTGGACTAATAACGTACTAAAAAGTGTGATTCTCAAGGGACCCTAATAGGAGTCGTAAATCTAGAACAATGTGCCATCAAATTTTATGTCATTTGGGAGAATGTAGTAAAAGGACCAATCGGTTAAATTCACCCTACCAGTACCATCCCTTCATTTTTCCATTTCGTTTTCATAGTTATATTAGAGTAATCTGTGATTTTACTATCGAGTTATGGCAAAGGTTTAGATAGGTTTGTAAAAAAGGCATAGGACAAAGAAAAAAGTATTTGGCATATGAGAAGAAAGTCTTTGTGTTCTTATTTTGTTGAAACATTCGAGTATGCAGTGAAATTAATTGTCAGAGGTTTACCTACGAGTAAATAAAGTTCTCTTTTGCAAAGCAAATTTTTAATTTTGATCATTTAAATTGGTTAAAATGTCTATTGATTTTGTATTCGATAGTAAATAAAACGCTTACCTCTCTGCTTCCATAGTGTATCCCTACATCATAATATTAACCCCTAGGGTGTTTTATAAAACACTAACAAGCTATTTATATTTTTTTTGTTAACCCTTTGTATATTTTTATTTATATAAATTTTCAATGTCACTTGCAAAATATACATATTTACCTAATACTTTGCGTGCATATAAGCCCCGTCAAATGGTAATGCGCTGGGGCCTTGTCAAATTAACCTCAAAACGACGTCATCTGACAATAAAAAGTACAGACATTGTTTGGTAGTACGAGTTCAATGTGATGATATGGCGTCATTTTGGCGTCACCAAAATGGCCTCCAGGCGCATTATCATTTGACTTATAAAAACCTAAATCATGCTAAACTAAAGTAAACTTTGAATGAAATTTCGTCCATAAATTGAAGTTAAAGTGAAGATAATAATATTTTATTAAGATATAATTGTTCCCAAAAACATTAATACGATACCAAACTAACCTGCGCACTTAAGTTAATTATTCTGCAAAATATGATGTTATGTTCACAAGAAATGGCTGCCATTACATCCACATCCAGACATATTAATGGCACTTCGTTACTAAAATAAATTGAAGATAATAGATATTTTTGGCACCACCAAACCAAAAGTGACTTATTAACGAAATAAATCACTTTTCATGAGAGTGTTGGAGACTTATATTGGAGTATTAATAATTCGTTTGGGCATAATTGATTAATTATTTTGTGAAAAAGCGTATCTTACTTTTTAAGTCGTTTAGCTGCATTAATTACACAAATAATGTGACAAACAAGCTTACATGACGAAAAATATTATATGACGTAGTTATTTACTTATAGAGAAAGTTTTACCTTGATTTAATAATAACGCGTATATTCCTAATCCCCCTCCATCCCCTTTCAAAGCTTCCGATGGGATTTATGAAGTTACGTGAAACAAGACTTAAAAACTAGATTGCATTCGAAAACTAAAATTTTTCTCCTCTTATTTTCATATTTATTTGCAGTCGATACGTTGAGATTAGAATGAAATTTGAAAACTTTTATTTGTTCAGGCATATCGTTCAATCTATCGACCGTTTTATTTATTTAGGATTTTATAATGTACATCATACAACAATTTCCATTTGGATCTCTGTAAATATTTATTGCTTGGAATGGTTTGTTGTAAAACAAATTTAAAATTATAAATTAATATTTATGATTGCTTAGAGGAATAATTTGGCTAATGCAAAGTCATCAGAACTAAAGTAAATTCTTCACAAAATATCAGCAAGTAATATTTTTTAATAAGTTGGCATTATTAGTAGACATTTTGTTTTATAAAAATTAATGCCAGAACAATATAACCACATAGATTTCTCTGACGATAATAATACTCAGTTAAAACAAATAAAGCTCAATAATTAAATTTCAGTAACTTGATTGTAAAATTGAAGCTTACCAAAACATTATTATGCCAAAAAGAAAGAGCTTCTTATAAGAAAATCTTATTGATCAGGTATATTAGTAAAAATAATTATAACATAGTAGTAAAGTATACTAAGACCTAAAAATTCTCATCTCCCAATAGAAAATTATTATTTCAAAGTCATGATAAAAAGCCACCTTGGTGATCCCCAGAGGCATCGTCTGCCACCATTCTAAGATTAATCTCGAAAAGTGTGCGGCATTTGTTTCATTTCATTTCGCCATCTCACTTAGGCTGATAGAAATTTATCCTTACATCCTGCTCTATCACATTGATAAATAGTAGTGAAGATAATGTCTGGTAAACATATTTCCTCGTGTCCCCTCGCATGGAAGGTAGGACCCCAAAGTTCTAGGTTCCCCTAATAAGTCGTCACGTTTCACCTTTAAGTGACATCGCTATAGGTGCAAAGATAAGTGAAGGTAGATATGTCAATGTAAGTAATAGTTTGGAATGGAATGTTATTAGAAAACCACTTTCCTTGTCATGTACCAATTTACTACTTTGATTTAACTCAGGATAAATAACAGGGATCTTTGAAGAAACTTAAAGAACAATGTTTAATTTTTGTAGGAAAATACATTGTCATACTTGTATTTTAACACACTTGTACTTATTTTATATTCCAGATGTATGCATATTAAGAAAAACATGATACATAAAATATTGTAACCCCTTAATTAAGAAAAATATTATGTATATATTGTAACATCTTACCTTATATAATGTTTTATAGGTTTTAGTGTGAATAAAGACAAACCTTACAATCCAATGACAATATAAACTGTGGTACAGGATGCTAGATAAAATATTTACTGCCCAATCACAGCGCTGTGAATCATTCACCCATAACACCCGCTAGTATGACAAATTCCGTCCAATATGACCCCGTGAAATAATTCTTTTCTTCGCCTCCCCTACTCTTTGCTTCAGGGTCGAAGTCACGTGAAATATACTCTTAGGGGGGGCATTCTCCGCGATAAACGTGCCACCTCAGATCATCAACAAGTTGCAAATTAGTATGGCGAGGCACAGCGCTGTTTATATGACACCTTGGAAATTATGGAAGTTACAATTAAGTGTAATGGTTTGTCTCATGTTTACGTAATTTACCTAAGTTTGTGCGGCAATAAACTTTCTCCAACAAGAATGGGTAAAGTTTAGGTGTTGTTTTGTTATTATCGTAAGTACCTGCTGAGTTGACCCAGATTATGTTTTACATCGATATTATGACAAAGAACCTTGTTAAAATCGATATCTTGATTGAGTCGAAAGATTGCAAATAATGGGCTTTTTAAGAATAGTATCTCGTAAGGCTGATCTGAGAATGAGAGTGTGTATAGAAACGCTCTGTAAAATTTAAGCTCATCATCACCACTTAAATTACGATTCCATGTTCCTCTAAAACGAATACAATTGAGTAAATCGTTAAATAGGTATTGTAAGATATGACAACAACTTTTATACAAAAATCAAACAATGCCAAGAAAATAGCCAAATAAAGTTTGGTTCTGATCATGCAAGTTCCCTCGAGAGGGGTAGGCAGAGTTGTTAAACACCGCATTTCGCATGTTAATGTTGAGTACCAGTGTTATAGGTTGCGAATCTGTCGCCACTGTCCGGGCACAGTGAGGAACATGGCATCTACACTGTAAGGCAACCCGAGACTCGAACCCTCGACCTGTCGGGTCGTATCGGTCGGTTAAGCAAGGCACGAAACAAACTGAGCTGCCACTTCCTCGTAAAATTGAAATTTAATTACGTTATTGTAAAATCGATATTATGGCCGTTGAGTTTGAAAGTAAATGTTTTAATTAGTGAAATACCATTACAGACGAGTGCCGAAGATATTTCGATCATAATGTAGAATTACGGCTTTTAATCTGTAAATCTCTGTGAGTTTCGAGTCATAAAAACGCCTCTCGTGATAGCGTTTGTAAATAATGTCATTTATTTTCTCCATGTAAAATACAGTTCGAAAGGTAAACGCTATCGTGGCGTTTTTATTGTTGAAAATAGACACTCGACACTGTTCTTAGTGCCGGACATGTAGAAATAGTTGAGGTTAATCTCTTGATCGGCGGAAGGTGTCACGGTATTATTCTCGCGAACTCACAGCCCAGTTTAGACGTGTCGGAGATAAAATCGCGTTCGGCGTCGAACAGGCGTCCGTAGCGGAAACGCTTCGGTTTTGTTCTTCTATCCGTCATATTTTTAGACCAAGATATTTTTTTGATTCCACTCAGTTATATATTGAAGCTATGAGACTGTGAAAGTTTCTTTCTCAACCAATAGGTCTTCCAAAAGTATTTTTTTAACGTGATAACTAGAGTTACGTGTCTCGTATAGTAATTAAAACAGTATTCTTGTGGTAGACATTTAAATATTATGGTAAATCCCCTAAGGCCCCAGTCTAACCTAGTTCGAGTACTCAGCCAGCGTTGTGTGTCAAAACAGCGTAATATTTGCATTTCATTACCGCGCCTCCGCCGAGAACGTTGTTTATGGCATTATTAACGAACAAACAAACGTTTTAGCTTTTCACTATAGCTTTAATAATTATGAGTAACGATGTACATTATTTTGTTTCGTTTATGTTAGGTAAAGTAGCTTTTATTTCTTTATTTTTGGATAGATTTTTATTTTATACAAAACATGAGCAAACAAACAGACGGTTCAACTAATGGAAAGTGATTCCGCATACGACGGTGCCCTTGATGTCTAGCAAGAGCAACGTCAAGAGCACGGCTAATTCGTTGCCCATGTAGAGGTAAAGATATATGAGATATGTAAGTAAAGTATTTATATCATAGGATGTTTAGATAAAGCGTAAACGTTTAAACGATCTTCTTATCTTTCTAAAGATGAAGAAAGATAATGTTTTAATGAGGTTAAGTATTTTTGTAAATATTCTACTTCCAAAAATTTTACTAATTTTCCAATAAAACATAACTTTTCGTAATTTTGTAAAAAGAAATCCGGAGTTATCATTGTATTAAATCTTTGTATCAAAAATAAAACACCCAGGAAAATTATTTTACGACATTCAAAAGCGATATTGGATTTAGATTTGGATTTATCGAAAACGCTCCGTGCGATATCAAAAAATTATATCAGGACTTATCACCCTTAGATGCCTTTAGGATGTTGTCTGTTTCCATTTTCTGACTCTACCCTTCCTAATCCCCTCGAATACCCAAATACTTGTGACAGCATAGTATGTGATGCCATTAAATAGTGTATTTGTTGCATGGTTTTTTATTTGTTTTAAAGCAGTTTTTAATTCATCTTTACACAACAACGCTACAATTTATTCTAGGTCCAAAAATAAACATTATTTCCGAGGAACTTTTTAGAAGTGTTTCTATTTTTATATTTAATTATAATTTACAGTATAATCTACGAGGTAAGCAAAAGTTTATCGAGGTATAAATATAAAACAGTGCCGTGGCGTGACGTGTGTGACAATGGGAACACACGCCGATCATATCACGAGGGGTGAGCGTGGCTGCGAAATCCATAGCACTACCTAACCTAACGTTATTCCGTTGTATTGTGATGTGCATGCATATCCCCATTATCACGTGCATGCATATTACATTGTAGTCTGCTAGGATTTTGTCGTGGGAAATCAACTGTAAGCGTGAAATACGGAAATCTGAATTCATGACATGTAAATGTGGCTTTTTCATACAACAAGGCAGATGTAAGTACTTGGCCCTACTGATGAAATGCAGATGCCCATTGACATTTGCAATAGGTACCATTAGAACAACATGGAACCATGCGCTGAAAAACCCAATTTGACCTATCTTACTTGCTCTAAAAAAATTAGTACAAAGTAATATTTAGATTTTTACTAGAGTACTTAGTTTATTAAACCGATATTTCAAGAATAAACCAAATATACAAAAAGCATTTAGTTAGTTTACATCAACAAAATGAAATATATTGTGACTTAATATCACAAAAGGCATTATCTTTACTTGTTTTTCACTACTTTAAATTTAATTTATGCCTGTAATAACACAACAATGTTATTTGCAGTAACATGTAAGAGGTACTAACCGCACGCAGTTAGATAGACCGGACATTTTAATTTAAATTAGTACCCACATTTGCTATATTAAAAGTTATGTCGACGTTTGTGGACTACCACCGCATTTTCACTATTTAGGGAACAACTACGAAATATAAACTAGTTCTAGAACATAATCTGGCAACGCTTGTTTGTTTTACCCACAATTTGCCAACGTTTTCACAATCTGGCAATGGTCTTCACCATTGCCAGATTTTGGGAATAATTAAGGCTTGATAGGCATTTAGGTTGCCGAATGTTGGGCTCAAATCTTTAAACTGTATTGAGTTCATGTTGTGGTAGCGTCAGCCAAATTATTAGGTACCTACAAAATGTATTTCTTTAAGAAGATGTGCTAATAGCAGACGTTTGTTTTTTTTTTGGGTTATTGGATAGCACTCAAATTTTTATATGTCAAGTACCAAATTCATTACATTATTACTCTTGCGTCAAAAAGACAACGGGTCAACATAAAAAAATTATATATATGTGGACTGAATGTGAGTCATTTATATTGCAAATTAATTCACGATAGAAATGCAGAACAGGAAAGCAAAATTCTGATTCTATGTTTTCAAACAGAATCAGAGCAGCCGACTTGATTGCGTCTCGTTCCCAAATGTTTTGGACAGTTCGGTGTGAATGGGAGGGGTGTACGTCAGTGTCTGTCAACTGTTTTTAAATTGGGGGAGTAATAGGGGTGTGCCGAATAAATCGAATAAAGCAGCTGACGAATTCTCATAGGATTTATCCATTGGTTTGTTATTCTCGTTTGTAGTTTATTATGCACTTTGCTTATGCTTGTTTACGAAAAATTGGAAGCTTTGTTCGGGATTCGACGCAACGAGATGTACTCGTAATTAGTTTTTTTGTTCTTTTGTGTCGCATCGAGTGTTTTCATTCGAGCAGGTGTTTCATAGGTTGGTAATCTTTTTTTGACGATAAGATTTTTGTATCTGAAATAAATAATACTTTTCTAACTGTCCCAGGTTCGATGTTTTTATGAAATACAATGAGCCGTCTCTGATAGAAAATGTCTTGTAGTTTGAGAGATAGTCTAAGAAATATAAAAGTTGTTTTTTCACTAAAGTCTTTTTGTTAAATTTTACATTTAATGTCATAGATTATTTTGATACGATATCTATATGGCCATATTCTCAGTTCAGCCAACGTTCTGGTTTTACCCATTAAATATCAATCATTCACACAATATCACCCATTCACAAACAAAACGAAACTTTGACCCTAACCGCGAAATAAATATGTAGTTACATTGCTAAACGCAATGTTTTTTAACAGACTGTTAAATTATATGTTTATAGAACAAGTGATTTTCCAAATGAGCAAGTCCACCAGATATGAGCTATATTCGAGCAACATAAATGAACAATACCTTATAATTATGGTCACACTGTCATACAGTATGTTACCCCACTTTAAGGGGTAAAGCAACGACAATAGGCGGGGTAACACCAGATTTGATAATGTCCTGAATAATGTTTTAAATGAAAAGCTTAAGCGATGATGTAGAGTATTTTTATTTTTATACAATTTGAGAAAAAAAAATGGAGGACATTTAATTCTAACTAGTGGTTCGTTTCGAACTGTGAACTCGCGACCCTACATCAAGGAAACACCTTGACCGATTTAGCTCACACACAAACTTAAAAAAATACCCTCATTATTCAACACACTCAATTTCACGATGATCCGATCAACGATACTCAAGTTATCGTCGGACAAACATTTATACATACATACAAACGCCGAATTGCTCCAGCAGACTCAGAACATCGTTTGCTTCGCTCGCTCATTTAACTATATTCGTGCTGGTTGAGATAACAGCTTGTCACTTAAATCCTCGAGAAGTAAACGAATTAGTTGGTAGGTTTCGTAATTCGAGCCGTCGCTTCTACATATGGTCTTTATTTCACTCTACTCAGTCAACGAGAGACATTAAATTTATGTCATATTCCGCTCAAAAAGCTCCATACACGTTGACATTTGTTACATTTCTGTATCTATAGGGTGGCACTTAATTTGAAAGGATTTTTTTTTTTAATTTTTCTGTAGGTACATGTTATTAAGTGTTACTAATGTTATAAGCTACTCTTTTTATTACAACGAAGAAAGGTCGCATAGTTATACATTGGTATAATTTTGACGCCAGCGGTGTTTTAAAATTTCGATTCAAGGTTGTTTATAGATTATTTTGTAATTGTTTTAAAGGTAAGTATTTAGTAAAAAGGAAACAGTTAAAACTTTTCAGTCAAAATTCATATTGTGTGCTTCACTGAACATTGGACTAAAATATTTAAATTTAATAGAAAGTTTTTACTAACGAAGAATAATAATAATAGTAATAATGTACTTTAAAATTGCAATCACCTACGATTTAATAGAAAAATTGCTCCCTGTTAACATTACATCGGCATTTAAATTCCAGATAGACGACTATTAAATTTACTACGAGAATAAGTTTAACAGTTTTAATTGCTGCGTAACTAATGATTATGACACCAAGCGATAGAACAACAAAAGTAGTACAATAATTTTAATTTTCTGTATCAAAACCATCCTGTATACGACGTATCAAGTTCGGCTCAACGCTTTCAGGGCGAAGGTTAATCATTTTATTCAACAATGTACCGTTACCGAATTGTTATTGACGTTCAAATGTTGGGGGATGCCGGCGCATTGAATGTTTGATTGGTAAATCAATAGCAAGGACTATTATTAAGTCTGGCTCGGAAATTACGGGCTATGTGTTCTGTGAGTGCGAGCAAACGACAGCTCCTTCGATTTACTATTCAAAGGTTAATTGATGAATGAAACTGTTAAACTCTTTCTTAAATCGCAGCTAGTTTCAGTAAATTTTGTGACGATTTCAATATGAAGTTTATTCAAATTTTTAATGAATGTTGAAAAAGGGTCTTTATTTTATTTGCTAAACTTAATTGTAACTGGAATAGTAATAAGTATTAATAATGAAATTATAACATTTTGTTAACTTGTTTTCTTCTACTCGATTTAAATTTATAGCATGGAAATATTTCTTGTGAGAAGTGAAAGTAATCGTGAGCTTGGTATAAACCAATAAAAAATCATCTTTACATAAACTCCATAGCAGAAATGCAAAGATACGGTGTAATAATCAAAATAAGCATGGAAACCACAAAGCTTTAACCGAAGACACTTCCGCAAATCCCTATCGAGTTAATCGATCGTCTCGACACGATTTAAAATCAATTCCGAAGTTAGTTGATCGAGATTTCGATTCTCAAGCACCGTTCTTCATTAAGTTGATTTTATCTAAACCGATTTTAATAATAATTGGAACTCCCTCCCGATTTTTTGACGTCCCCGATAACGATTTAAAACTTTCGATGATAAATCTGCGTCCTTTTTATTCAGAATTCTTTGCGGAAAGTTTTTTTTCTTTAATGGATGTTTGGAAGAAACATCGTTGTATAGGATTTTAAGTTTGTTTTATGAGTAAGAATTCTAATTTAGTTCGAAACACAGTTGGGTTGTTTTTTAACTTTCAATCGATACATAACTTCAACATAATCTCATAATATTAAATAAAATCTTAATTAGTTTAAGATATTATAACAAATTTAGATAACTAATATGAATTTCAGCTCAGCTTTTTTTGAGCTATCTCTATAAGAATGCACAATTTTCCGGATTCTGTTCCGGAGATTCCGTTGCAAATATAAATAAGGGCTTCAAATATTATGGAGATCCTATTTTTCTAGACAAACTTCCCTTTTTACTAGGTTTATTGTAACGTCAAGTAAAAATTTTGGTAGAATTCCCTACATTTCTTATTGCACTGTCAAAAAAAGCCACGTTAAAGCTATAGGGAAAGATGTTATCTCATGTAAAATGTTCCATGGATAAAATTGGTCGCGCTCGTAAGAGTATCGATCGCGTCGATCGATAGATGGAATCGATATCAGTGGACCGATGTTGCGTAATTATAGTGCATCGAGTAACGGGCATTGCGTCCATTCGGCGAAAAACTCTGCATAATAATTTAAATATAAAAAAATTTGTTCTTAAAATTAGCAATTACAAAGAAACGTTGGTTATTATTGGTTTAATGCGGAGAAAACATTATTTTCATTCCTACTGCGTTTTTTGTTAAAGTTCAAAAATATGTTTTTGATTTGATTGTTGGTTGGCTTAAATGTTTAATTTTTTAATCTACATATTAGGGTCTCACAATACAGGCTTGTGCCTAGAGTGATAACCATTAGTTTAACACCAAAATGTAAAATGAAAATTATAAAATAAATAAAGAAAAACTGCACTATTGAAATATTGGGTTCCGGAATCGATAACGCTTGCATTGGTTTTATAGGAATTCAATCGAATTGAATACAAACAGCTTGGGTGTAAAATAGGTTTTTGGTTTCATAGAATTTTTATCCATTTCTCAAATGAATTTATTTGAATTTTTGAATGAAATGAATTCGAATTCATAGTTAAAAGGAAGTTGCTTGTTAATGCTACACATTCCTTATAATATAGTTTTGGTCAAATTAAGTCTAACACATGACCGATCCCACGAATATAAATATTACACAAAAACATAACCTAGAGCTTTGTGCTGAACTGTGCTTTTAATTTATGAAAATAATTTAGTAGTGACTAAAACCAATACAAATAATTTTAACATAAAATAATATTAAGTAATAGATATCAGTTCAAAACATAGGTTTCGTCAGCTATTGACCGGTGTTTGATCAATTTGAAAAACTATATTTTGACACACACACACTCATGCCTATTTCCCAAAGGGGTAGGAGAGACAATGGTTCGCCATACGCAACGATCCTTACATACATCTCTTGCTTCCTCCACATTCATGCACCTCCTCATACACACACGACGGTTACGGGTACTTCTGACCTGGCCTTTTCTCAGAACGTCACCAATCTGGTCAAGGTACGCCCGCCTAGGTTTACCCCTACCTGTCCTTCCATACACATTACCACAATACCCGGCTTTCAGACATCTCGACTCATCCATCGTCTCTCTACGTGCCCAAACCACCTCACCTTTATTCTGATAACAACGATAAAATAAAACATTGGTTTCTTAAGCTTTATCGTTTGAGTGAATGTGAATACTTTAAAAGGTTTTGTATCTTATAAAGAAATCGGAAAATTTTTATTCAGTCATAAATTAATAAAACGTCTTTTCGATTATGATAATTTGATTTTGATTGAATACCTAGATTCAGAAAAAAATAATGAATAACTTTTTACATGACTGAAAAACAGTAAAATAAATTCCAATTGGGTCACAGGCCAACAACATGAAAATCGTCAGTTCCTTTAATTACGATAGCGTGTGAAATACATTTTTAAAGAGGAAGTATTGGCGCAGCCTGTGTCGATTGATCGCTGAAGCCAGTAGTTACGTTTCATGGAGAGCCACACTTATTTGGTTTGTACCGCAGCCAGCTGAAGTGTCACAGCCCTGCAAGGGTTGTACCGAATGAGAAATGACGTGCTTGGCATTCTGAACCGTCCCCATTAACTCGCCTCGCTTTGAGATGCAAATCACATTTTTTTTCTTCATAAAATTTCCTCATTGAATATTTCGAGCCGCGCTTGCGGATGAATTTATTTCTTTCTACCCGGAACGTGAACGAATACAATAACGCTGAAAGAAAATCTTAATTTCTAAGTGTATTTTGAACGTTTCAGAGAACGTATAACTTCTTGTTTTTTCTTAATACCATCTGTTTTAATATTCCAACGTAATGTGATGAGTTTATTACTAGCGCTCATGTGAAAGCGTTCCAATTTTAGCGACACCGGTAGGGTAAAGGTACCAATAATGGGCTATTGTGTGAGCACGCCCTCGTCTACATGTTGTCACATAATGTCAGTATCGGAAGGGCTCAAAGTGTCACCCCAGTCAGACAAGTGCACTCGCTACACGTTATCCAGATATGTTGCGAATTTGCCGCAGCGTTTTGAATAAAGACTAATTCCATTGTTGTATCACTGACATATGGGTGAACAGAAGTGGTTTAGCATGGGTGGCCATATTGCTGTTGTGGATGCTTCAAACTTGGATAGCTTGTTCGCTGCTTTAAGCTGTTTGTGCATATGGATGTTTGTCTAACTTAATTTGATCTTCAACGGCAAACTTTGTTGGACACTTAAAATTTAATCAAATTCCTAAATGACATGTAACGGTAAGAAACAAAACAATGTTGTACATCCCTGTACTAAAAGCAAGTTTAATAACTTTAAAAGTACAATACGACCAACATACATAGAACAAAACTCATAGTATGTACGTAAACCTTTGACATTTACAGAGGCAATCGCAAAATAGAAACTGATTTCCCAGTTCGCCGGGCGCAAACTTTTCATCCGTATAGCAACATATCAAAGCGACGTCCTGCTATAAAGTAGCAAACAAAAACACAATTAGCACGGGCCAAGGGTGTGGGCACAATAGAGTCTAGGGCACGGTCGACATTTAGGGCAGTTACCTAATTATTACTGTCAAATGCTGAGTTGAGGTTATCTTATGATAATAAAGTTGGTTAGTTCAATGACCACATCATTAATGTATCGCCTGGCGAAAAAGAAACGGAATACGAAATAGATTTACCATAAGAAGGATACACAACTATTTTATAAAAACCAATATCGAATTCATTGAAAAAAATCAATGAAATATGTATTTCATCAATCAAAAACGATAAGAATTTTACTTAAAAGAGCAATATGATATTCACATCAGCAAGTCTTAGAATCATTTACAAACAAATCTCTCGACTCACTCAGACATCAAACGATCTGACATTAAAATAATAAAAGTGTATATACTTACACAAAAAATAAGAGTTTTGAACAAATATGTAATAACAGGCACGCGTTTTGATGTTGTCTTGATAGTGAAAGATAAATAATGTTTATAAAGTTAAAAAGGCTAACAAATCTTACCATTACATACTCAGTGCCATGATAAAACAGAATCAATAGCGTTCTCTACCGTGCCAAGATGTAATAAACGCATGAAAAGTGGTACCGTGAGGGACCATTTATTCTGCACTTTACCCTGTTATCATTTACTTTACCTACGACCTTGTTTTATAGGTTCTAGCGTTGAAAATCGTCAAGCATGTTATTTATAGCAAATTTGCTCCGTACTATGATGAAATTAATGATGCTGGTATTGAAAATCGTTTGTTTTACTTCAAAAACGTGTAGTCTCGCTGAAGATATCATTTTTCATAGTGTCCTTGACAGCGAAAATCGTTCGTAGATAGAATGACATCGCGCTCCTTATTAAATTTGCTCATAATGGATGTTCCTCGAGAAACACGCTGTAAGACACTTTCAGAATTTTTGTTGGAATTCGAAAACAAATAATAGTGATAAAACTATATCACTTTGAGTTAACCGAACTAAGACTTTTTGTTACGAGTAGAGGAAAAAATATAGTTATCTTTTTGAATTTTTAACTACTTTACTTACTATTTTATAAAGAAATTAGTGTGTTCGTGTTAAAGCAAGTTTATATATGTACTGCATGAACAATCGTACCCCTCAAAGCAAAATGGTTAGTTACCGAAAAAAACATGTGATGTTTTTGTACTGTGGTGAGATTTAGAACTTTCTCCCACCCAAAGTTTACAGACAAATTCCACTTGTACTATATTATAACACTACTAGGTATTGGTAAGGATATAAATAATTCAACAAATACAAATTGGTAATTTTAAAGCTTAGGTTAAATTTAAATGGGTAATATTCGGGTATTCACCTCATCAGATTAAGATAATCTCGCTACCAGCAAGGATGAGACGATCTATAAAACTGCCTGAACATCTAAACACACATTTTAAAACCTACGTAAATGTAGTTTTTGAGCTGTTACTGACACTCAAGCGGTCAAAAATGTTTGTAAATTGTTAAAGAATTCCAATGACATCCCACGCTTGGTTTTAAAAATTTTAACATGCCGTAAGACAGTTGTAAGATAGCCATAGTTTTACGACTCATCAGAGACGAACTGTTGCTGCCATTTAAAAGCAATAAAACGGCTTTTTTCCAAACACTCCAACACCAAATTAAAGGTGCGTGAAAATATGGTGTTTTAATAGTTGAATTTCTCTCACCGTTAAGAGTGCTACGTGGAATGACCCTTGGGCTATCAATTTGATTGTGGCCGTTGAATTTCCAAAATTACTTTCGTAAATATCTGGTCAAGCCGATAATTATTATGATATCAAATAAAATTGTCTGCTTTGTAGAGTAAAAAGTTTTAATTGGATAGTAACAGTATTTACATTTCATATTAATATCCTTATACTTTAACGAATCGCGATACTTTTCTGTTAAAGTATCTTTCTCAGAATTATTATTAAAGTTTTAATTTCTTCCTATATTTAATCAAATTTAAACGGCCATATTAAATAATAACATATTAAATGATGTCTGTATAACTGATACTAAACGAAATCTAATGTCATACGTGCACGTAATATCGCATACATTAACATTGATATACACCGTCCACGTAGATAAATTGAATTTCCAAGCTAGCCAAGTTTTTGTCAGGCCACTACGAGTATAAAGAAACAAAAGAATTCTTTAATCAAATCGAGGTCTGATGCAGTAGATAGAGAAATAGAAGAAACAGCAACGGCTATCAAACACGTATTGGCTTACAGTACAAATGCTAGTCATAGTGACTCTGCAGGAACGATGCGTTTAATTGTTGTATGAAAGCACACTAATGCACCTGTCAAGGAAACAAAGACTCGTATAGATAAGTCTGAAATTGAAGCACGATCCAAGGCGGCGGCACCGAGACCCTCAAATGTAAATGTTTATACTTTCCCGTTTGTACTTTACTGATCTTCATCTCGGTTGATTTGAGACGTGCCAGTCATTTGTCATGAGCTCAAAACCAGGCATCCCAAATATTTTGTATTAGATCACTGTTAGCGTTATCTGTGGTTTGATATTTGGATTAATGGTGTTACGAAATTCTGTAACAAGTTCTCGAGCTTGTTAGACGAAGATTTGTTTTATGGAAGCCAGGTAAATTACAGATAGGTAGTTTATAGTAAAGTTTTAAACGGGAACAATTGTTTCAGTTAACTTGGTACGTTATAAACTATTCGTTTTTTGCTTATCGGAATATTACAGAACATATTATTAATAGCTTCGCCTTAGATAGGGTTTTTGCTTAACGACCGCAGTGTATGCGTACATTTAACCGGGAGCCCGTAACGAAGTGGTTCTAGGTTCTTACAATGCTATCTCCCAAGGCTGAAAACCAGTTATGATCCATTATCAGATCCCATGCCCGGGGTGGCATTAAAATGTCGGCTCGGCCCTGCTTTGTTTATTAAATTATGTCCACCGTCGCTATAAATATCAGGCTTCGAGACGCTTCATTTAGTGAAATACCGATCCCAGTTACGATACTGCATGAATTATTTTGTGTCCTTAAGGATAACGCCTAAAGCCGCATAAACAAGGCTAAGAACACGAAAAATGGCCTTTTATCGAGATCTCTCGCAGAAAGGTTCACCACCTTAGTTCGGGAACTTAGATCTTCAGCGATCAGCATTTCGGCCGGATAATTTTCCAAGGTAGCGGTTTCGAGAGATATCATCGGCGAGTATTAAAAGTAATTGAATCAAAAACAAACGAAAGTGGAAGGCGAAAGAGAGAAATAAAGCTGGCAAAAAAGGGAAGAGAAAAGATGTAATGATGCAGATAAGTTGAACCAATTACCGAGGACGCGGCGAGCTGGCGGTGCAGAATAAAAATGGACTCAGTTCGCAAATATGCAACGGCGATGGTATTACGTAAAATACGCCGGCGACCTAATCTACAGGACGTGCTATTAATTCGAGAATTAGATTAATGGCGCCAATAATTCACCTTCCATTTTTAATGTTTAACGTTGCAACGCTTTTGGTTGGAACCGTTGGGACACATTTCCGTAATGACTTGATATCAATTGTCATATATGTACGAGTATATACACACCAGTATATACATTCGATCCATTTAATTTGGTTGTAAATTTTGATTTTGAAGCCTAACGAAAATGGATAAAAAATTTCAATCCCAATTACTTTTTTCAATATTTATTTTAAAACTTTTTAGCTGCCGGAATATAAACGAGATAAAAACTAAACACGCTTTATATAGAAAATTTAAGCTTACCACAGGACCGATGCGAGTAAGAAACGACACAAAGATCTTATCACAAAGAAACCGAACCATTATTCCATCTTCCACAGATCTCTGCAATTACTCTAAGGTCTTAAGTAGAATAAGCGAAAAATATTATAAAGACATGTGAAGTTTAAGGTAAAACTAGAAAACATATTTAAATACTAAATAACTAATTTCTTGGGGAACCGATACTGTTACAACGATTTTGCATGTTTTTTATTCTGTTCTTAGCTCAGTTGGAAGACGACTTGGTTTTGTTAAATTGGTAGTGGGTTTGAACAAGTATTTTTTTGACTCTAGTTATTACTTGGTTCAGTCGAGTATAGAGTATACATTTCAGGCAAGTGTGATCTTTCGTTCACATCGTCGCTTACTATCAGGTGCGATTTTGACCAAACGTTTACCTACAGATTTTTAAAAGAGGTAAAGATTTTACATTTATAAATTTGTATGTCTCAATGTATGTTGCCAATGATTTTAAAATTTCAATCCGATTAAAAAAAAAATCTTTTATGTTTAGATTGGATTTATAGGGTCGACATAACCTACATTTGGGTAAAGAAAACTAAGAATTCAATGCGATTAACGTCGCCGATATTAGGTTATTCAATCTAAAATTTGGCTCAGGTTGAGTTCGGTTTGACAGGCGTGTCCATGCGCAGTGTTTCAGTGTGCAAAACCTTGAGTTTCCTCAGTAAAGAGGTTTC
The DNA here is from genome assembly GCA_949316135.1 of Choreutis nemorana. Lineage (NCBI taxonomy): Eukaryota > Metazoa > Arthropoda > Insecta > Lepidoptera > Choreutidae > Choreutis > Choreutis nemorana. The sequence goes on from OX438609.1 coordinate 7,127,976, forward strand.
ACACTAGAACGATGTGCAGTTACATGTCAAGTCACAACCCTAACGAGATGGAAAAAAGTAATCAACCCTACATAAAATATAACCTAGCGTATCTATCATACATTCTATACCTATCATATTTTCTCATACATAAAAGGTATTATTTTCGCCAGTATTTGATTGTTAAGGACCAATGACAGTCACATTAGAATAATAACATTAGATTCTGCTACAATTATTTTATATTATTTAATTTAACACGAAGAATGTTATAATTAAATACATAACAGCTTTAATTTCAATTACGTCTTGCTTATAACAAAATATTTTGGTCTTATCATTTTATTTTAGTAGGTACCTAAACAAAAGTCTAGACGCGTTAATTAGTCCGGTCTTTACGGTCCAATGATATTGTAAGAAAATAACAAATTGATAGATACTCTTTGAAAAATTTACGCCTATCTAAGCATCGAAATGGTTAAGTAATTGGCTAAGTTAGTTTTTTAATTCGTTAAGACTAGATATTAGTAAGAATTATGAAGGACAGGAACAAAGCAATAAGAAGTTAGCAACGCGTTCATTTTGCTTTTTTTGTTGTTTTGGTAATTAATATTTTTGATAGACCACAATACATTTCTGCCTAAGAATAGTGCATATTCTAAGTCTGTACATTTTTATCACAACTTTGTAGTTCAAGTAAGATACTTGCAAATGAAATATAACATTTAGTAATAACTATTACTTTAATCCGATAATGTCTTGTTAGATTAACGATGTCGACCAATTTTTGGTTTAAAAACCGCAAGTCACGTTTTCCTAATTCTACGTCATACTTTAGTTTAAATCCTTGGGATTTGACATTTGAAATAAAGGTCACTGTCGAGTTTTAGTGCTGCCCTTTCCATAGTCATTAAAGGTGTGTACAGAATGACTGGATTGACATGAATCAGAACAATAAGCCTTGTCTTTTTGCTTATATTTGTCAAAAGGAAATGGTCTTGAGTTCGAAATTTATTTAAATTAAATATATTTTTAATCCACATCAAATATAAACTATTTATCCGTCTTATAATAAGCCATTTGATAATCTGGCTGGCTTTGGATTGACTGGGACTTACCCAGTCAATCCAAATTAAACTAGAAAACTCACATTACTCTTCTAACAGTGAAATGTGGTTTACATGTAAAATCTTTGAATTACAAGGAAGCATGACAATGACCAATCCATTCAGTGTGCGTACCATGAGTTTTATCTTCGATTGCCGCTTGCGACTGCAGTTACAAATTTGTATGAAACTTTGTAAAGTGCCTCTAACGGATTTGTGATGAATTAAGGATGCTTATAGAAAATCTCTGTAGTAAATTATGTTACTTGAAGTGATGAAAAGCTTTTCGATCTCATAGTAGACACACTTGTACCTTGTGTTGACACTACGTACTTGGAGTTATTATTAAGCGCGTAGATTTACCCTATCAAGTATTTTGAAATGATGTCTATCCTACCCACAATTTCCATATCAATTTATAGGTCTGAATTCAAACGATATGTCGTAATTAATTAATTAAAGTGCAACCCTAACAAAGGTTATCTTTCCCTGCATAACTCATGTACTTACCTCTACTAATCTAATTATGCTACAATCCACATTATTATTCTAGTTGAGTCAGATGTAGGTAACACGTTATGAAGTGTAGTTTTACATATTTTCAAAAGTAATCTGCAATTATAGAATGATGGCTTTAACTTTTTTAATTATTTGTTCGATTTAAAAGAAGTTATAAACGGTATGTCTTTTCAAAAAAAAAAAATCTTGAAATGTTAAATACATACTTATAGTCCGGTCAATCTAGACATTTGGTGATACATAAATTTACAACAAGCTGAAAATCAGAAAAATTGTTTGTAAATATAATAAAAAAGAAAATTTGAAAGTTCCCCACCAATCCGGTTTGTGGAAAAATTTTAACTCAAGGTCAAAGGTCAAAAAAATGAGTTTTTCGCGATTTTCAGCAAAACGGTAAGTTTTATCATAAAAATACTTCAGACAAAAATTGTAGATCATAAAATTATCTACAAAAAAGGTATCAATACTTTTTTTCCTACGAGCTACCGTTTCTGAGTTATTACGATCCAAAAAGTTGTAATGGTCATAATATGCACACGTTTCCACGCCACCTATGAGGTAGTGTACTTAGCGCGTTTTTTTTAACGTGGTTTCCCCAGTAGGCCTATTCCACGAGTCAATTATGATCCTGTTTAATTTGTAACTATTGCAAAATAACGGAAATTAGCAAAATAACGGAAATTAGCAAAGATTGTAATAGATAAAAGCGATGTCAATTAAAAAAAAGTAATGAAGCTTATCCGTCTGATTCAAATTCTTCTTCTTGTTCTTCTTGTGGTTCTTGTTCTTCTTCTTGTTCTTCTTCTTCTTCCTCCTCTTCTTCATCTTCATTTTGAGAACAAGTAAATTGCGTAAAGAGCGACGTATCGCATGTCATTTCGTTAGAATCAAACGAATCTTCCACTGTTGGTGATTCAACATTAGAACACGACCGGCCTTGACAATTTGTACATGCTAGAGAACAAAATAGTCCAACTTTTTTGCAACCACATCTAGCACTGCATCCTTTTTTGCAGTTGCAAAATATTGTGTTCAGCAGTTTCTCCGGCGCAGGTGGAAGTAAAGTTTGAACTGGTTCTAATGTATTGTTAACCAACTTCCAACCCCAGTTTGTAGGGTCTAGCTGATTACCCTGCCACACTTGAACTTGATAATATACCCGAAAAAGATGTTGATGAGCAGCATCTGAGGTTGGAGGAAGACAAGCTAATTGAACTTGTTTTTTATTTTTAGTATTTTTGACAAAACATGCATATCGATACTTATCTAAGCAGGTAGTTTTTTTAGGAGCTCCATACATAGAAAGAAGAAAGCGAATGCCGTTGGTGATGATTTCTTGCTGAGTTGAATTACTGTTCTTAAAAACTTGAGCACAGGGAGCTAAATCTTGTTTTTCAAACATTTTGAAAACTGTTGTTTTACCTCTCCTATAAAATGCAGATGTCGTATCACAACCAGTTATTGCGTGTAAAAATAGTACATGATTTTGACTTTTTCCAAAAGCAGATAAACTTTTTGAAGAATATATTTCCGATTGATTTTGAGCTTTTCCTGGTTTTAAGAAGAAAATAGTTTTTAGGGTTGGAGTTCGAGCAGTGAGTAATACGAGTAAGTCTACATCTTCACCAACAACAACAGTTATATTTGTCACATTGAATTGCTCTATTGCTGTTTCAATAATCAGCACATCAGCATCATTATTAGCTTGTTTTACCAATATGTTTTCAGCAGTAAACTTTTCTTTCAACATTGAAATGAACCGAGACTTGTTATGAGTATTTGTAAGAAATTTCTGTTGACTGGTTGGTACTATCATGAATTCATCAAATAAAATATCAGAAGATGTAGATGTTGCTAAAGTTCGACGACGTTGTTCTGCAGCTTTAATATTTTTAGTGTAATCATTGTAGCCATCAAATACGACAGTAACTCTGGAACCAAAATGTCGGCGTACATACTGAACGTATTTATCTAAAATTACGCTGAATGTTTCTTCGCTATCCCAGATAACGCGATGTAGTAAATATCCTCCGTCAATGATGTATGTCGCATTAGTGTTGTTAATATCTATATTTACCTTTTCAAAACAATCGTAAATGGCAGACTTCTGTGTTTTACGCATTCCGATTTCATCAAACAACGTTAAAGGGTAGGGAGCTAATTCATATTCAAAATATGTTTCTATTTCATCTTGAAATGCTGCAGTAATACTCATACGTTGGAAAAGTAATACAGGGTCAACAGTTATTTTCTCTTCGTGAACTTTTAAGGTACTTGTCATAGCTAAAAGAGGAACAACTTTGTCAGCGCGTTTTAATTTAATATTATTGAATGTCAGTCCTGTCATTTTTGCTATAGAAGCAAGTCCAACTTCACGAGCTCTGTAACAATTAATTTTATCATCACCGACAACACCGCTCGCAATAGAAATAATTTTGTTAACCTCCGGAAAAGGATCATGCGTTGAGAACCACTCTAAAAGTTTTCGTAAGTCTTTAGCATCTTTTTTTACTCGTGAATCACTTGCATCAACATGCTGCTCGGTTGTATCCATCCTAACATTAGCAAAATCTTCTAATTTTTCACAAACTGTATTCATAGCATGCATACTATAAACCCATTTACTTATGACGCTCTCTTTTGTACTTCTCCCTCGAGCAATACCTCCATCTGTCTTCATAGCTTTCATCATAGACTGCTCGATTACCATGTCCGTTGAAGTTCCACAACTTAATTTGTCTGAACGTCTGACTGTGAAAAATCCTTCTGAAAATCTTTCGTAAACTTCTGGATCCATTCTATTATGTAATTCTTGCATATCCTGCAAGTAAAGATGTGCAGACTTGGCATAAGGGAAATGTCCAGACGCGTGAAAATAAGGAATCATTTCTTTGATACAGTTTAATTGAGCTTTCCAATCTCCCATACGCTCAGCTCTTAGAAACTCTTTAGCAATAGAAACCATATGAAAATACTGAGCCCAAAGTTTTGCAGTTGGTCCTCGTTCCTCATATTCTTTCAGTTTTTCAATACATTTACTAAGTAAAGCTCCAGAGACTTCATTATCATTTTCAATGTCATTGTATGAAAGAGTGTTATCTAATATATGGTCGATATTTATGATAAGATCTGCATCCATGATGTCATTAATTTCAACTTCTTTTAATATTATAATTGCTAAAGCAAGCTGAAGTAGTGTGTGAGCTCGAACAGCTCGTGCGTAAGCATGACCATTGAGCATTTTTTCTAATGATTTTACCGCATAAATTTCTGCGAGTACTTCTTTTATGCCGCTTCCTTGCATAATATGACCTATTGCTCCTAGAAAGGACATTAATAGATGAAATCCTCCGAGTCTAATGATGATTTTAGATATTTCAGAGCCCTCAGGTGCGGCTGCTACAATTTCTCGAGCTTTAGCATACAGGGGTTGGTCGAACGTCACGATGCATACAGTGTGTCCATACCGTTTTGCATTCTCTAATGCACAAAGTAAAGTCGTATAAATAGTATTATAGTTACTGGCTGGTTGCTGAATAAACGGTAAGAATGAAATTTGAGATTTAGAATAATTCATGTGATTACTTGTTAAACGTTCAATAAAACCATTCCACCCAGGTAAAGACGTATTTTTCCATTTCCCATAAAACCATACAACATCAGATTTTTTGAGAAAAGATACCGTTTCAGTTCCATAAACAAAATCTTTAACATTAATTTTACTGTAACCTACTACACCATCATTATGATAGATCTGTATCGGTACATGAGCTTTTGCCTTGAAATCTTTTGCTGGAAGAGCTTCTTTTATTCGCAACATAGGTTCTTCTAGCAAAACAGAATGTTTTGGTGTAACAATTTGAATAATACCCATTATGTGGAGCGTGTTATTACCGTCTAGCGTATTTACATTGATATCAGCATTGTCTGCAACGTATTGAATAAGTGTGCCACTTTCTGGTGGTAAGACATGAGGAGGGCGATGAAAAACTGCTGCTGCCTCGTACATTAGTGTATCATTATAAGATGCACATAAACCAAAAGACGAAAAGATTTGTATAAGACGTTTAGACCCAAACCTACGATGAAAAAAAACTGCGAGGCCTAATTGTAATTTAGACTTAAAAGACCTTGGTCGAACAGCAGCCATGATACTATGGCAAATATTTGTGCATATTAATTTTAAATGATCTAAATTTGATCGTTTATTCTTTAAAATCACTCGGTCTACAAAATATGTCAACGATTCTGGGATTTCATTATTTAAATCTTCAAACATGCGACTTGGTGGCGGGTAGTAAGAGTTATCAAACACTGCGGTTTGAATATCTTCGCGAATGATAGCTGCAGCTGCGTCTAGGACTCTGAACCGTTCTTCTTTTTTATTCATTTTCTTTTTTTCGTACCAGGCTTGATTCAAAATATCATGATGATTATCTACTAAGCATATGAATGTTGATGCTCCCGATTTCTCAGTGACAATAAGTCTATCACCATACTTCAATTTTAGTCGTACCTTAATCGTTCTATAATCTAAAGTCGTAGTTTCGCAAACATTTCTTAATTCATTTAAAGTGAACTGACAATCATCGCTATTTTCAATATAAGTAAATATTTCCTCCATTGCCTGATTCGTAGCTTCTTCTTTAGGACGACCTATTTTAGCTCCAGTGGTAGGTTTCAAGAAAGAAAGATAGCAATCATGGTGATACTTAGCTTCAGCAGCAACTAAATCATATTCAAATTCGATTCTAGCAATAACGGCTTTTGCTGTAGCATCGTCACGAGTCCGAGCTGTTTTCAGAATTGAATCTTTAAATTGAAGTGTACTTACTTGGCTAATTCGACGGCGAGAATTTAAAGATCTTCTTCTCTCATACTCTTCATTCAATTCCTGGCCACAAAAGAAGCATAGTTTTTTAAAACAAAAAGCTGATTCACTATTACGTGATCTAGTACGAGGAGGACTTGATGTGGATGTACTGGCTTCTTGTTCTTCACGTTGTCTTTTATTAGCTGCAGCAATAGAAGACTTTCTAGTATAATTTTTACGACAATTCTCATGAATTGTCACAGATTTCTGATTTTTAAGATATTCCGAAAACTCATCTGCTCTTTCGATACTTGCATTAATTAATGTCTTCATACCACGTTCAACAGTAACAACCTCACTTTCAGTTAAAAGTTTAGCACAAATAAAACAATACTCTGACATTTTTGTTATTAAAACTCAAAACAGCACGATATAGGTTAGAATATAGGTTAGAATAAACACGTGTTTTTACTACAGAGTAGAGCTCAAGACTAACGGTATTTCATATAATATAGCAGGTATAAGACCCTAGCCACGCACACAATTGAAGAGGGGACAGATGTTGTCTCGAGGTTACACTGGTGTATGAATAAAGGGACTGGGTTTCATTTTACCTGATATTCTTATAGTTATAACTTATTTATATTTTATATTTTAAATTTAAGTTACAATGACCGATACATAAATAATATAACATATATTCAAACTCTAGAGATGTATGTACGTGGCGTACTCATGCATATTATGACCATTACAACTTTTTGGATCGTAATAACTCAGAAACGGTAGCTCGTAGGAAAAAAAGTATTGATACCTTTTTTGTAGATAATTTTATGATCTACAATTTTTGTCTGAAGTATTTTTATGATAAAACTTACCGTTTTGCTGAAAATCGCGAAAAACTCATTTTTTTGACCTTTGACCTTGAGTTAAAATTTTTCCACAAACCGGATTGGTGGGGAACTTTCAAATTTTCTTTTTTATTATATTTACAAACAATTTTTCTGATTTTCAGCTTGTTGTAAATTTATGTATCTTTACTCTTATTTTTTGGTCTAATTTGACCGGACTATTACGAGTAATATAAAAATGTAATCTAACAATGTGTGTTTGTTCATGTGAGTATTACTTTCACTAACGTATTTTTTAAATTTAATTTGAACTAACCCAGAATATCTTTGTTAATTTCATTGGTTACGGTACAAAATGGAAGTTAAAAACCCAAATGGAGGCATGTAAGCGAATAAGTGGCTTCTTAAATAGAATTCGATCTACATTAGTCGTCGTTCCACAAAGATCGAATTTGCATTTTAATTGTCTTTCGGGATATTGAAATCAATTCGTGATTAAATTTAAGCATTCCATTAAGCTTAAAGAACTTTGCTAATGTCTTCATTACGAAAACACGTTCAATTTTATACGGTTAAAGGTTTTTAAGGCTGATTTCTCATTTACCATTACTCTGAGCGTCAGTGAACAGAGTACGCTCGATTTAACGCTGATTCTAGCGCTGTCTGCTACAACTTTATAAAGTAGTAGTATTAGCCTCGACATGATTTACATGCTTCCCTTGCGTGACTGATTGGTTGCCGATGGATTTGAGTTGGAAGTTTTATTTTTCTAAAAAAATTATACATTGAAAGATGCATAGATATAGCGTCTACAATGAAATTTATAGATAGCAATTTTGAGCGATCGGGGTATTAGAACATAAAGCTACGTGGTGTTGGGATCTGCAGTTGGTGCTTACCATCAGCGTGACTGTAGAACCGATCTAATCCCAATCTTATTCAAAATTAGACCTTGGCTTCAAACTTAAGAATACTCTTGCCATGTATTTTCAATTTTAAATAAAGGTAGTTGTTTTTAAAAGGCTGATGTGTTTAAAAAAGTTGTTTAAAATAGTTAATTATTTTTCAAGATTTTAGTTTTTATTTTGGATTTCAAGCGTGAGATTTCGAAATTCCACCAAATTCGAAATTCGAAATGTCAAATCAAATTTGTGATATATTCCAGCATGACACTTAGTACAATATATATATACCGGGATTAAATTTTTTCGAATTTAAAATTAAGTGCCTACTATTGAGGAAAGTTGGGATTTTACATTTTGAAACGCATTCAGAATCACAAATTTTGAACAAAATAATTTTGTATTATAGCACGCGCCGGTACGATTTTGTATTCATGAAAACCGTTGACGCCACACTTGTCACCTTTAAAAGAATTATTTCCTTTAACACACCTTTTTGGGATACATATGAAACCTTATCTTAATGGTGTTAAGGTTGATAGTTTTTATCTTTATTAAATGACATCATCAAAGCGCCTCTTTGATTTGTACATAGAATAACTAATTTTAAGTTTCAAAGCTCAACACGTGCGCAAGGCATACTTGGAATTAATTTATTACTGTTTCCTTTGAAATTCTAAATACTTTCGATAAACACTAAAATAACTACAAAGTCAAGTTTTCAAAACGAAATTCTAAATTACTGTGTTTTCCACTTGAACTTTTCAGGTTAATTTAAATGAATCCATAATAGGGTATTGGGATCTTAAGATGCAATTATTAAATGAAAAACTCACAAAAGCTCAAATTTTACATTAAAAACTCACGCAAAGTTAAGTCCGTATCTCAATGCAATAACCAAAGGCGATGTTATTGCGAATAAAATTGGCTTATAATATTCTTGAATGAAAATCAATTGATATTTTTACAAGCGATAAGAAACAGTTAGACTCAAAAGAGTCTGCAATATTAAGTTGGATTTACTGGCGAGGCTTATATTTTGAAGGAGACACAAAACATTAAACAATACCTTATTTTCGGGGACACCTAATGATTTATGGCTCACTGATAGGCTGAATTATGCTGTGGCTTTCACCGATAACGTACGAACGAAAAAAAACTGGAAAATATACAATGGGCTTTTGTTCTTCAACGCCCTACTCATATGCAAATTCTTTGTCCCTAAAGGTAGTGATTTAGGTTCAAATGAAAATTTCAAGTTTGATTTGAACAGGAAATTTAGAAATTCAAAGGCATGCTGCTGCCGGGATTAAGTTTTAAGCAGTGTCAGAAATAAAGCTCCCTAAATTAATTTTAATATTGTAAAGTTTGTTTGAGTAAATTCGAAGAAAGAGTTTGTTCTATTTCACTTGATTTTTCTCACCCTTTCGGTCTGACATGAGACATATTTAGTTTAAAATATGCAGTAAAAGGTGGAAAATATTTAACATACACTTTTTGTTCGGTTGCTCGTGCTGATTTGGTTTTTGATTCTTTGTGTAAACTTTTTTGATTCACAATAACGTAAAAATAAAATGATATTCCTGGAAACAATGTGCAATAACTATTCACACTTATCAGAATAACGAATGCCTGACCAATATTCAGCGGGTCAGGATTTATGGTGTTGATATGGTTGGACAAATTGTCGGGTGCCCCGTGCCCACTTGTGTGCGACATTTGACATATCAAGGCCTGTCCGGGGCACTCGCATTGTTTACTACATAAGCTAGGCCTATGTATATGGCCTTGATATAAATATTGGGCTCAGTTACAAAATTTTATATGTGGAATCCTATAAATATTCAAATGTTTTATCTTCTCACTACAGGCTTGGTTGAACAAATTTTTCAAATAATCAAAAATATTTTAGGAAAGATTTTAAGCCGATAAGTCAATAGTTTTTTAAATTTACTATTCCAAATACTCAAGCGATGAATTCAGCTGAATAAACAACGAAAACGTTGATTAAACTTAACAAACAAAACCTAAATTCAAAACTACTAATATCAAACAGTATTGAACTCTCGCAAATAGTTGTTATTTATATTATTTTAACCCAGAACAAATATCGGGTATATTGGAAATGGTGTATCCGAAATTTAAAACATAACTAGAATATGTTCACGGCGAAACCGATTAAAACAGCAACTGAGAATCCCGTGTGGGCGGATAGAGCCACAATTGGCGCTGCGCGACGTAAATTGCTTCAGAGTCAGAGATTAGCGTTAATTTTTCTTTGTAAAGCGTATAGAACCGTCAGCACTGAGGCCCTGCCGATTCTTGCGGGCGTTTTACCGGTAGATTTGGAAATACAACGGCGTGCGGCAATGTATTACAACTCGCGGAATGGTATGAGTTCAGATTTTCTAAAACCGAAGGATAGGGCTAAAATCAGTAGATTATTTGATAGCAACGACAACGTTCATAAAAAACTAATCGACGAATGGCAAACTAGATGGGATACTTCGACTAAGGGGCGGCATTTATTTAAATTTTTCCCTATAGTGCGCGAACGGTTAAATAAAACGTGGCTTGATATCGATCATTGCGTAGCCCAATTTCTAACCGGGCATGGTAAATTTAAGGGCAAACTTTATTCATTTAACTTGGTGCCGTCACCTTTTTGCGAATGTTCAACGTCGGATCAAGAATTTGTGCAAACTGCCCATCATATCTTGTGGGAGTGTAGTCTCTGGCATGACGAACGGTTAATCATGTTGAATTCGATTGAAGTATCTGCGTGTAGTCCTATTTATTACCTAGATCTTGTGAAAACGAAGGGAAACTTCCGTGCCTTTAAAAAGTTTTGTCACCAATATTACTGGTGTAAGATTTAGGTTAGTATCTAATTTATCCCCTGTTAGTTAGTGGCATACCGTGGTGTTTAGACGGTCAGGCGTCTCCTGACTGTCTCCCCTTTAGATTTTTGGGCCTCTGGGCCATTTCAATTGCTGTCTCCGCTTTGCTGGGAGGGAAGTCTGAAACCGCTTTCTTACTACCTCCTATTTCTTCTGATTAAGTTCGTTGCGGGTCCCAAGACAGCCGGTAGGGTGTCCGGGCACAGCCTGTGCATCACTGCACAGCTGCATTATTCGTTGATTATTCGATCAAAGGACGCCACTGTTGATCCTGATAAACAGGAGTTGCAGTGGTGGGACAGAGTGGCGGGTGTGCCCCGAAAAATCAGTTATAAAATATATTTTTAATAATTTAGCCATTAATAATTTTTAAAAATTAACTAGTTTCACTCAAACCAGAGCAGTTCTTGTCACAAATGGCTTCCAGAAGCATTAAAATTTGAACGTTGAATTACTAAGTGAATGTTACTAGAATTAATACGAAAAATCTACAAAGCCCACATAAGTTGGTGAGACTTATTTCAATCGGTACTACAGTCAGCATCTTCCTTTGTGGACCATAAAGGTCGATCCAGAAGAGCTATAAATAAAGTATTTAACCCACTGTGTGTGGGCCAGGCCTTAAGTGGCTCAACGAACATGGGAATGCTCTAGGATATACTCGTAACAATAGTATGTTTTTGAAGTCCGTATTTGTGCTTAGGTAATACTTTATTTTTTTGGAGGAACTATTTTAACTATGCTAACTAGGGAAATATTTTTCTAATAATATAACCTCATTGAATAGAGTTCGGAGACTTAGTACTTGATCATAAGAACTAGTTCCTTTTGGTAGGCAACAGTTTATCTAGTTTAGAAAAAAAATAATGATGATGCCGAATTTTATTTAAAAATATCACAGTACTATTGAATAAACTTATAAAATTCACATATCCATATATATATATAAACAGTAGTAAATGTTCACTTTACCTTTATTTCATAGGAAACCATAAACAAACGAAAATATGAATCCAGATTATTTCTTAGCGCATTCATTTCTTATTCAGATCTCGCTTAGAGCATCTCAAAGAATAACTCGATAGCAAAAAACTATTTCTTTGTTATATAAAAAGTTACGTTAGCTCGTTTTGTGTGCAGTCTTTAATAGATTCATGAAGTAAGGAAAACTGTGCTTCAAAGAAAACAAATAAACACATATTTTAAATACAATACATACATAGACACTTACGTAATCTGAATATGAACTCACACATAAACACATACATTCTCATTTCAGAATAAAAAAATTAAAAAAATTGTTGTATATATTTTGTTCTATATTTGATTTGAACAATTTTTATTTCCTTGTTGCCTTTATTTATATAAGTGTATATCTTCTCTTGCAAAGTATGCCTAGTTTAGGAACTAGGACGATTATTCAATTGTAAAAGCTATTGACAAAAAAATATTAATATATGAAATACTGTAAACATCTGAGAAACCTGCTGACAGACGGAAGGACAACGAACGTTTAGTAATCCCACTTTCACCCACGGAACCCTAAAAACACCAAATATCTACTTCTGATTATCAAAGCACACTATTACCTTTACAGACCAACGCAAAGTAATAATAAAAAATAATTATATATAAAAGATAATGAACAATCTAATCAACTAGCTAATCTTTGGCTGCAAGAAGCGTGGGCTTACTAAAATGGTAGTAAAGCAACTCCGCAGTATATGAGACACTGTATCATTTGCAATTACATGTTATTGTGCCTTTGTACTATTAAATGTCCGGCTTACTCTCTTATGAGAATGTGGGCATTGTAAGCAAAGCAGTGCGCTGTATAATTCTGTCAATTTTTACAGCCAATATACGCTGCAACGAAGTAGGCTTAATGCTACTTTATGTCCGATCGCATTCGGATTTGCGTTTTGAATCTCGTATTTGCATTGCCAAATAAATTGTCTTAAGTACGTCCGTTTAGATTGCATAATGTTTATTGTTAATAATGTTATACAGATTTAAGTAGAAAATAGTAGGATTTTGTTTGTAACTCACAAATCCTAGGCACACCCACCTCTCACACTTTAACCACCACTACAACTCCTGTAAAAAGTTTTGTTTAAGAAAATGGTCGTCATAAAAGATCAAAAATCAACTTTCAAAACTTTTTTTTTTCAAATAAAATTACGATAAAAAGTTGACCATAAACAAAAACCTTTCAAAACTTTTTGCATCATCTACTGGGCAATTTCTCATATAAAAAATCCCCATACATCAAATGTTTATTGATTCAAAGGAATTTTATGAGCTAACCTTTGCTCGGTGCAAAAAGCCCGATTTAAATTTCAATCAAGTCGCGCTCAGCTAATATTCACTTCATTAATCATGTAAGCCATTAGGCCTGTAAAAACACTAGGAGATAAAACCTTGATGTGACGTAAGGAATAAAGCAAACATTGGCTTTCGTTAATCCTTAACATAGGCTTGGTAGGCATTAAGCTTATACTCACACGCGCAAAAATGGCAACCTAAACTTATTGGACGAATCCTTTTTAATCATTTTGTTTCACTGTATTTTTAAAAATCAATTTACGGATTCAGGAATTGGTTTAAAACATTTGAAAGTGTAACGTGTAATAGTAGATTCATGAGTTGTAGTCGAAGCACAGCGGAGACCAATAATTAGTCTATGCGAGTGCGAGTAGAATACATTTTTTAGTTGAATTCTCCAAAATTTGGGAGGAAGCTCTTTTGATATAATTTTCTTGGCCATGGTCAGCAAATATTTTGATAGGCATCTTGCAGCTTTTTCTTAGAGTTACTAAGATTACAGACACATAATCTAACCATCCTTTGTATTATTTCAAGTGAAAAGGGTCAGTTAATAACACCAAAATAGGTAAGCTGATTGCCATCCATGTGCATGATGTTTTTAATATTGTAGCTTAATGACTTCCATCAATTTATTAAAACTTTGATTTTGAAAAATATCGCAAATGAGCGATATGCTTTAAACGCATAATGTATGTACACGCGGCATTAAACAAATCCGTCGAATAATCCAGTGGGAAAGCTCCGAGTCTCAGTCAACACTCCGCGATGCGATTTCCTTGGTGAAGTTTTCAACGTAGATATTTACATTTTAACACATAAAGCGAATTCCTCGCATCCTAAAGTTGCGAGTGTTGGAAACGAAATAGCGATTCATCACAAGTTTTAATCTGTTCGTGAGTTTGGCCCACTTGCGGTTTGCGTGCGGCAGGCGGGCGTTTCACCGAGTTACAGCACAAATTGCTTAATATTTTAGTGAACCAGCCCTAGTTTTAGATTAATTCAATTTGTTTTCCGGTTTCTTTGTTTAGATTAATTAATTTAAAGTCTTATAAATTTAGGTTAAGACTCGTGTTATATATAACAAGTTGATAAACATTACAATATGCTCTAACTAAATTTAATATGGATGAAAAATATATACGTACACACGATCGGTTTACTTGTTGACAAAAAAAAAACCGTATTTCAAGAATAGCTACCAATCGAAAAAGACTGCTAAACGTAATCTCTCCAATGTCATTGATTACTAAAAATAGTAAGTACGGAACTTTCTCGCCATACTTCTCCATAGATCAGAAAAGTAAACCGAGAGTCAATTTAAAAATTCTATAGAGCGTCTAATGATGTATTATATGAATGAAACTTTGTCTTTGACATTGCCGACACGGCAGTTTAAAAACCGCTGGTGTGTTCAGTGTATTTAGCGTGCAATGTTTCGGTTGACGCGGTTACTGGCGTTTACCTCTGCACCTAAGTATTGCCACATATTTCTGGAAAATTCCTTAGCTTTTCTCTTACACCCTTACCTGGTTGATATGTCACTCGACTTTCAATTTTAAGCATAAAGTATTAGAGTCTAGTGGATGTGTCAAGTTTTTTAAAACCATTTTGTAAATAAAATATTTTTACTTTCATTGCGTGACGACATTGTGACACGCAATGTACGATTTTGATATATTTTTGGCGCATGACCCGGCTTATTGTTTTCTGAGAAACTCTGAGCCATGTTAATTAGTATCCTGATAACCTAAATCTTTTTGAGTTTATACACAATTGGTACAGTTATAAAACGTACTTTTCATATTACCTGATTGAGAATTCCTAGTATAACTTGGTATTTATAAAAACAATTTCAATGCAATGTTAAGCATTCATTAGGTATCAAAATATTTATTTTTGCGACTGTTAATGTTTTGAAATCAGCTCCCTTAGACTAATACCATTTTTCGTAAGCGTTTACGGTAACAGAAAATAAAAAATATTGAAATGACGTTTATTAGCGCTCGAGTTACATACGTAATTGTAATTTCATTTCCATACATGACGTAAACGCTTGTAGAAACATTATTTGTCTAAGAGGACTGGACACAAAACTTCATTCGATTGACAGTCAAAAAGTTATTAGAGTACACAATGGTTCTAAAATTTATAGCTTAACTTCCCTAACTAGGTTTAAATGATTTCCACTTATGCCAAACGTTTTTTCTCATTTCTAATTGGATTTCACTACAGTTGGCTGCGTAGTGTGTTCCAAGTATGTTCATATGCCTCGCACGGATATCTTTTTGATCGTAACAAAAAAGTGCTTTTTAAATATTGATAGCCCATTACTGGTAAGCTTCTAAAACTTTATCGCGTCCCTTTTGTAACAGAACACCGCCATGTCAACTTTTAATTGATCCTGTCAGTCAGTATAAAACGGGCCTTACAATTTTGTACAGTTAACTTCATCTTCGTACAGTACACGACGTTTTCACTCAATTTAAATACGACCCAGTTGCCTTAGTCTAATGTTACTTTTCAAATGAGATTTTTTGTTCAAGAAGTGACTTTAGTCGAGGGTTGTTCGTTTTCATGTATACGTTTAATTGTCCCCTGAGAACATCTCGATTTCTTCGAGTTTTTTTGTTACATTAAGCTCGTTTTGGGGTAAGTTAATGTATCTTAGCTTTCCATTATTAACAGAAATAATCCAAATACACTTAAATGGTGTATTTTTTTCAGTTTCTTTTAAACCCTCAAATTATCCAATGTATATGAAGAAATAAAAGTAACAAAATTTTTGTTTAACCTATTTTCTCTTCGAAATTTGCTCCATCAAAGGACACGCTTAACTACGTGTAAAATAAAAGTATTCAAACTATTCGCCGGCTCTGTAAACCTGGCAATATTGATTTTTACGTTAAAACTTGGAACTACCATATTTAGTAGATTTAATTAAAAAATGTCTACAACTAACGCCACATTGGCTAGAGTTCGTAACTTGGTAAATCTGTAACATCCCTTCTTCAAGTCCAGTATTCAATAGTTTTCTAACAGCTGCTCAGAGTTATTGGAATTTATCTTTGCTTTTATATAAATCTTAGAATGAAAGTTCGATTGCTGGTTTAATTAGAACATTGTCTGTTCTTAATTTCAATATTACAACTTTCTTGAAGTTTGATTAATTTGATTAATTTAAAAGTTTTGACTGTTTAAGTTGTATTTGTTTCTTTGTCCCGCTTTCGCTATACATTCACACTTCACGTATATTAACTTTATGGGAAAAGTTTATTCAGGGTTGAGATACTGTTATAGGTAAGTCTAATATATATGTGTTACTACTTTTCAAAAATTGCCAGTACATCTGGTAACACCGGTAACATTTTTTTTTTGTTTTCAATGATCTAGATGTCAATTGTATTTTAATGTATTTTTTACTTGAATTTAACATTAGCCAGAAAAAATCTTAAACGTTCTTTCACTTCACGTGAGATTAAAACATTTTTTTTTCCTCCAATCATCGGGGCAGATGGTATTAAATTTTATTTATATTCGCAATAAACGATTTAACCCCTGTTTACGGGTCTTGCAACCTGGCTAATAAGGACATTAAAATTATATGACTACGGCCGATGCTGGACGAAACACAATGGCCTAACGATCAATGTTTACAAATAAATTCGGTCATATAACTTTATGCCCAGTCTACATTAAAAGATACAAAAAACTCTTTTTAAAATGAACTCTATGGCCATACCCTTTGAGTTGAGATTTCCAGTTGAGCTTCCATTGAACTGCATGGCCGTTTTATTATTTTATTAAGATGCAAACAAAATACAGGCTTAAATCTAAACCGTCTTTTAAGCTGCGCCAGTTTGGCTTATCAAAACTTAATCCTAAAAGAGCCTTAACTAACCACGTAGGTTGTAAAAATGCAGCATAACCAAGACAACTCTTAAAGTTGGACGGGTAATAAAATTTACAATAAATTTCTTTATCGGCCCCGATAAAATCTCAGAAACGCTGAATGCGAGACATAATCTAAGAGTTGTCTAATATTAATAGGAGTTAAAGTTTTACCAATAGTAAAATACGTATTTTGAAACGATGTTTTATATACCATTTCAGGCATTTACTGTCATATTAATTTAGCATTCTCACTTCAAATCACTGTAAATTATTCTTCTCCTAATAAAAGCACACAATAGAATTATATTTTAATGCAAGAACCACGAAATTTATGAAAGTGTATTTTTGTATATTGATTTTAAGATAGTAGTCACCCAATAATGAAATCTATTGCCTTTACACGAATAAATTATGTGCATTATTTGAGATTAAGTTTTTGACACCAGTAACTTCAAAGACTGCAAAAAACAAAACTGCTTCCAAAAAAGCATTCAATTTATTTTGAATTTAAGAAACCGTCGACAATTAGCATTGAAAATCATACCTGATTCAGCTGAAAAATAAAATTTGGAATTTGGTTCATCAGTTAAAAATCTAAGACACGTTTCCACAAACAATCGGAGTCACGGACATAAGAAAAAAATATAACCTAAAAACTTTTTAAATAAATATTCCAATAAATCCTGTTAATATCAAAAGTTAGGTCAAACTAATTCCAATCCATATAAATATTTTGAAAATAATATTCATATAAAATAAACATGAATAACAAAATCAATTTGGTCACGAACATAATCTAATTTTATCATATAAAATACAATCAAATAAACAAAACGTTTTATGATTAGGATGTTTACACACTGACTGCGGAATCGCAGCGTGACGCCGCATAACGAATTCATAATCATCGCAAGAAACCTAACGCGCGTTTATACAGTAATTTATTTACGCTTCTAATATCCTTACAAGTTGAGGACTCAATTAGTTGAGGTCAATAAACTAACAACCGTAAAAGAAGGCGTTTAGACTTGTATAAAAGTTCTATCATTTTTATTTTTAAAAAGTCCCATAGACTTACTATGAGCTACATAGCGTTACTAAGTAGCAAAAAGCAAAAAGGAGACATTGTTTTTAACAAGTAAGCCACTTAAAGTCTTACCAATGAAATAAACAAATAGTAGATTTCAACATTTTATCAAAATAATTAAGCCATTTCCGATACCGAGAAAATATATTTAAAACACTCCGTTTTATTCCTTTATCAATAAAGAATTAAGTGAAATTTGGTCGGAATTTAATTACTAAGAAATAATATAATATGGTAAATAAAATAATGCATTTATTATTGGTTCTCAATTAAACTCAATAAATATTTAAATATGAATATGAAACGGTGATTTTCGCAAGATTAACGGACGGTTGGCATGCAATCACAGCATTATGTTAAGGCTCTTTACATTTAAGAAAAATCTGTTTAATAAAAACTATAAACTTAGATCGTAAAACATTTTAATTAGTTTAATTAAAGAAATATGTCTAACAATACAATTAACAAATATGCAAGCATGATGACTTACTATTTAAAAAGCACAATAAACTTAAAAACCTTGAGACACCATTATAAAACTGATTTATTTTGACTCTGAAACAAACAATAACAAATACCAAAGATTGTAAGTCTCATACTAAAATTAAAAAAAAGTTATGTGTACTATCAAAAAATACCTCTTAGTTAAGGTTAACTTTAGAAATACTCACCCAAAGTCAATTTTTTCCAGAAACAATTTTGTTAGAAAAAAAATAGTCGCTCATTCGACATAACACATAACATTTTAAACAATCGAATAACTACTAAATTTGACTCCTCGGAACGGTGCCTTAACAAAATTAAATAATTCGCTTCAAAATACTAAGTCAACATAAAGTCAATAGCTTGTTTTAATTTAAAACAGGTCCACCTCTTAATTAAAAATAATTTCTCTGAGTGCGTCAAAATAAAACTGGTAAAGGAAGCGATCTTTTTTATTTCGCCACCGTTCAAATTGATGGGATACAGAATTTTAATGTTTTGATTCCGTGACTTAATTTAGGATGTGCGAACCAATAAAATAAGCTCTCTTTTGGAAATGTTCCAGTCACGGTATGTGAAATTGAATTTTGATGCTGGCTTTTAAGACAAATGCTTTTAAGTTTTAATGGCGAAATTTTCAGTTACCTTTACACCTTTGTGGAAATGAAATTAGATGTAATAATTATTTAATCTTTCTACTTAATTTTAACATAGTTTTTGACTTAGTGACACGTAAAATTAGTATGTCTATAAAACATTCACAATGAAAGTGTCAAGTGAAGTGTGTGAAGTGTTTTACATATTAGTGAAAGCATTGTCGAAATAAAGTCAAAGTCAAAATATTTTCAATTCAAATAAGTACTTCAAAATAATCATATTTTATAATACCAACGGTTCGGAACGCTATTTCTACGGGGAAAGATCTGGCAAGAAACCTCCGTTGTTGCTTTTTTCAAAATAATAAAATTTGTAAATAAACTACAGTTTTCTAATAAGGATAAACCGTATCGAAGAACAGTTGAGATAACCACTTCAAACTTTAACGCTCAATGAGTATACATTATTTTCAATCTGTTTAAATAACATGACATTTTCTGAGGCTACGTCGAATACTATGGTAGAAAATTGTATGACACTGCTTGTACATGAAATGAACATTCTTTTGGAACTGTTTATTTCAATAAAAGCACGTAACACGGTACAAGAACCGAATGGAGTTGTATAAGCAAACACTTACATTGTAAAATAAAAAGCCTTGCTGTGTCCAGATTATACAATTGGATGGTTTATTCCGTCCGCCCCCCGGTAAGCTTAATGGATTTATCAGATTCTACAGCATGTGTAAAATGAAAATGATTCGGTGTTAATTATATTCACACAGCACGCATAAAAATGTTTGCTATTTACGACCAGGGCTAAAAAGGCCGCTTCGGCAATATTGTTCGTGAATCTAAATATGATGCATTTGTTGAATCGTAATTTAGATAACAGTTCGCGAATTGTCCACATTGACCGACCTGTAAGTGGTCCCTGCTGATGTCATGATTATATTATTAGACTATTTCTCAAATTTTTGCTATATTAGAGATATTTCCTATGGTATGGTATGGTATGGTCAACGATTAAAAAAATGAAAGCTTTCAGAAAATAATTTCTAAGAGGCCTTTTTAGGTCCGCTGGTATCTTTTTCAATGTTACAAGAGCAATTATTTAGTCATACATTGTTCTGCTGACACTTACATTAGGTAAAAGCTGTATTTCGTCCAAGGTTATCCCTGACTAAGCTTCGACGAGGGTCCTAGCTCAAGGACCAAGGTCATATTGCTCGGAGAGTTGCCTAGGTGTACCTTTTTAGTCTAGATTCATTTTTGAAGACTCTGTATTTAATCATTTCTGACAGTAGATCTTTACATATGAAATCTATTAAAAATTCTTACTGCAGTAGACATTTTGAGATTTCGGACTTCGATAAAAAGTTGACAGTTTTATATAGTAGACACTGTTTCCTAAAGAGTCAACTTGGAAAGAATTAAAAATCACACCATAAACGAGAAAAATATAGAATAAAAATTCGTATTGATCATGCGAAATCGAGGCGTGTCATACAATACTGAATTAAATCTTTCTAATTTGTAACTCTAATAATATGACATATATATTTTTTATTAATTTTTGTTTCCGTTTTTAGTATTGTTTTTTAAAACTCTCAAAAAGCAATAATTATTACTTTATTTCCGTACAAAAGCGATGACATAATTTTGATAACTTTTCCTAATTTACGCTATTAATGCGCTGGGAATCGAAGTTGTCCTCGTTTGAATAACGTCGATACTTTAGATATTAAAGTATTTAAAAACAAGGGCAGTCATGGCCAATAACCAGCATGCAACTTACTATGATGGGTGAAGTAACAAGCTATGGCGGGTTTTAGTAATAATTCAGTAAAAATCTATATACACTTTTCGGCGTAGTGGTCTTTACCACCTAGGTTTGATGTCCGGCCCGCCAGGAAATTGTATGAAAACACCCAGAGCAAATTTTCGCGTTCATTACAAAACCACCTGCCTGGATAGAAACCCTGAACCTCACGTGTCAAACCAGTGGTTTAGATTGTTGCGCCAAGGGGGTCGTTTTGGATGCTACAACCTGAATATCCATCCAAAGGCTTTGCGGTCTTGGTAGATTAAAAAAAATCTTAATCGTATAACTTGCGGTATCCTGGTGTGAAAGAGAAGCAGCGATATAGCCGTCTCATCAGCGGTCAGTTACAAAAAGGCAATCCAGGGGAGCACTTAATGAATCATTATAGTTGGCGGCTTGGCAAGCTCTACGGGTGATAAGCGCCGAATGTGTAGTCGGTACATATTTTAATAAACAATTTAAAAATACCTTATAAAATTTATAGTACTGCTATAATATCCTAATCCCTAATGGCTAGACCCATTAGGCCTCTTTCACAGTTTTACCTTTACTGGTGTCAAATGCCTACTTTCATTAGTTGGTAAACTTGCCAAGTTTAGATTAGAGTGGAGTTTACAACAACCCGCCCTCTTCTTCGTTATCATTGATAACTAATAAAAATTACCATGTTGTGGTATCATATGTTAATCCTTACTATGTTTATTTGATTTTATATCATAATTTCGTTATGGATATTTGAATGACCTATTGTTACAAATACAACTTGTATCAGTTTTAAGATACATTTATATAAATTATAAGAAATGAGCCTAGGTTGGAGCCTGATAGCACTTTTCTACCAACATCTTTTTAAATTTACACCACCCATTTTTCCATGTGGCAATCTTAGTACTCATCTAATACAATTTAGGCCAGAAAATAAAATAGTAACATAAACTCACGCCATAATCCCTCAGAGGTGTCACACACCGCATTTCGCATGTTGATGTTGAGACCCAGTGTGACAGGTTGCGAATCTGTCGCCACTATCCGGGCACAATGAGAAAAATGCCAGCTACAACTTACGGCACACCCAGACTCGAACCCTCGACTTGTCAGGCCGGGTTGGTCAGTTAACAAAGGCACGTAACAAACTAAGCTACCACTTCCCCTCCTAAATAATAGTCCTTATATTTTTCTGTACTGACTATAGATCTTAACAAGCTTAAAGCAAGACGGACATTTGAGCGACTTGGAGTCAAAGGGGACTCGCGTCAACATCATTCATAGGGAAGATGTATCCATTGTGACCTTGCTTAAGCTCGAGAAAGTACAGCAAACCTAAACATACCAATCACCTCTATTATTAAGAAGCTAAAGTTAAAACTACTGTGTCAAGTTAAACCTGCTTGGATACTGGAAAATGCGTGTGAGTATCGACAAAACAAGTGACGCAAACGATCTTCATATATTGTGCTGGAAATTTCCTGCTTTGATTTTCAAGAGGTTTAAATAAATTAAAGTGAATTTATCGCTATAGTATGAATAAAACGCAAATGTGAGTTATTATCTGTATTATCCTAGGTGGCAATCTTATTACTTAAGTATCTCATATTTTTGCATTATCTCATTCGTGGGATATAAGGCAAAGATTAGAGGTTTAATAAGATTAATATTTTTTTATTTAATACATATTTAATAGATTGTATGTTTTGCATACTAGATACAAATGTTACACACTATTTATTGGTACTTTCGTTTCGCGCTTGTTAAAGTGTGTGCGCGCCTTTATAGATAGACAACATTTCGCTATAAGAAAATAATTAGATTCTAAGTATAATTATGAAAAAACAAACACGGAAATACGAAATTACCTTCTGATACAGGTATAATTTAACTCGCATTATATAAAGATTATTTTACGGTGCTAAGAGCGTAATCACCGTAATTGGTCTAATAAAGACATGATTTTGTTTCAGATGAAACGGTTTTACTGTCAAATTTAAACAGAGCCAGTTATAAATGGCTCGCGTTTGATATACTTTTGGAGTAATTTGGTCCGAGGTCAAAGCTCAGGCTAAGTTGGTCCTGATTTTTAGTTTAATTATTAGCTTGAGGCAGATTTCGATGATTGAACACGAAAATGCAAACGCGTTTAAGAACTAACGTATGATCACGGCATGCTTTGATGTTATTGTAATTTATATGAGTACTATGATAAAGCTATATTAAGTCTATGCTAAGATAGTTGAAAATAATACTGAACTTTAGTTAAAAACCTGCGAATATGTTACAAAAACTTCAATTCACAATTTACTCACTTGAACCACATGGTACTGGGCTAAAAATCTACAATAAACAAAAGTAATTAATATTTACTCGACAGTGAGTTATATGTACTTAGGTTACGATATTATCATAAAATACGAAATAGCAAAAAGTAAGCTTTAAAAATATTAAAAATTCTCTTACTCGAAGTCGTAAGCAGTAATACTCATTAATTTATCACATCCGTGTTTTAAAAGCAGAATAAATAATTAATTACAGATTTTCTCTCTGAAGTTTTTCTCTCGGAAAAAGTCAGATAAAACGTGAAATTAATGTAATCCCGGCGGAGAGTCGACAAATAATTATTCAAAACATAGGTAAGTGTACTCACGGATTTAATGTCATAAGATTCGTAAATAAGGAAAACGTATAGTATGAAATTTGCCAAAGAATTTGTCGACATCATTTTCGTATGTAATTTGAGTTTTTTTCTTTATATCCGTTTCAATAACTGAGTATTATTTATTATTTCACGTTTTTTTTTGTTTATTTGATACTTAATAGAGCTTTAGGTGTTGTATTTATTTTTCATAAATTAAGTGGTAATTTTTAGTAGATCCAGTGTTTTCATTAGTAGAAAAAATAGAAGTTTCTTTAAGATTAATTCCTTGATATTTTTATCAAATTTTGTTTTTGACAACTACATATTAAGTTCGACGAAGCTTTATAAGTTTTGTAGCTAACACTTAAACATGTTATTACTAATAAATACAACTTACATTCATACATCATAACACTCCATAACATAACACAGATAACTTATAATCTTTGTACCATAGTTAACAATCACATCGGTTGTATGAACTGCGTAAATTGTCCCCTCAAGCTTTGACAATCAACGAATAAAAACATTGTAAAATAAACCTTTTATCCACGTAATAAGAGTCAGTGGGTTTTGTACTTTGTACCGTATTCCCAAGCACGCACTTAGAAAAATCATATGTGCTCGCGGCGGTCTACCGATTTCAAGGGACTGAAAGATTGAAGCAATTTTTATGATAATTGCAGTCACAGATGGTCTTACCGTTCAAAATACTTTGTATCGCCTATATTATTTGTTACCTTTTATTTTATTTTCCCTGATTTCATTTTAAATTATGCCTATTTGTTTTATAGTAACGTGTACTTAATAAGTTACAATGTTTAAATTGTCCAGGGTTCCACTATATTTCGTCAATATTTTATAACAAATTTATTACACTCAAGCATATTTCGTCAATATTTTATTAATAATTGTAATGAAATTATCTTAAATAAAATAAAAAATTGGACAGGTGAAATATGTAAATATAACAATCTACTTATTTATTCATAATCATTAATTAAATTAAGTTCTACAATCTACTTATATTTTTTGGTGATCATTACAATTTTACAAAAAGAAAAATAAATATTGTGTAACGGCTGTTTTCAAATAAGTAAATCATTTTCAAAATAACTTGAATAGCTTAGTTACTAATTACATTATTAAATAGTCTAAAAACTGGTGCCGATGTAGAGCTTTGTTTGGGAAAAGTTAAACAGTATTGTTATCCGAAGTTGGTACATGAAAAGATGAAAAATATCATAAATAGAAAGGGAGAAAAGAAAGTTTCTACGACAGAATTCCTTTAAAAGGCAAAATATTTATTATCAAGTATATTAATGTTTAAAATAAGTAGGGCAATATAAACATCGAACATGTTGGTCATTCATCGGCATTTGTGACGGAGCCATACTGTGTGTCAGGTGTGTTCCGGTATTTACCGTTTTTGCTTGACATTCCGCCGAAATGTCAGGTGACTTGTATGCTTGTGTCATCAAGGGCTCCCTTTTATTGAATTTTACGTAAGAACGAGGCGTAGGTATGCGAAATTTACGAGGGTTACGGAACTTTTGTGGACATGCGCACGAGTTAAAAAGCAGTTATTCATTTGTCAGTTTTATTGTTTAGTTGCTCTTTTGTATCAAGTGAAACAGATATTATCAACATGCGTTTTTGTTTCGTAAATGTCATTTAAATTTTCTCTCATAGTACAGTGTTATCGGTGTTGATGACACCGTTTTTTTATATAATTACATAACTAACAAAGGTGTGTATATCACACAAGAAGATTCCACCTAATAATTTCCTTTTTCCAATACCAATTAAAAACATCTTCCTCGATTTCTTCGTGCAGGAATTTCAAAACCCGTTCCCTTTGCTGGGAAACCGTCTCAATAGCTGCACATTTTTAATTACACACATCATTTTTGATATCCAGAAGAAAAACTGTGTAAATAATAAGAGTGAAGACATAATTGGACGTTCTCGTAAACAAAGGGACTCCCGCCTCTAGCAAAACAGAACTAAGTGTTACCTTAACGGTAAACAAAGCAAAATATAGTTTGTGCTAAAGAGATAAGAGCCACAAAATTTTTCTAAATGTTTTCCATTGAACAAATAAAGCATGTGAACTTCGCCAGTCTTGGAAGAACCGCAACGGAGGTGATGGTCAACAGATGTGTTTAAAATCAAAATATTTTATTAAAAAAATGAATATTGGTATTAAATATGGTAATATTAGTAAATATGTTCCTAAAAGTTTTTTTCTCCATAAATACATATTTTTGTCTCCTAACCAAATTAAGCCAAGCCATTTTAGCCATGTTAAAATTTTTACATCCGTTTGATCTGCTTTGCAAACAGCTTTTATAAATTAAAATATAAATATGCAAACATAGAAAAAATTTAATTATCTAAAATTCTTTAGGGAAGTTCATAATTGATAAAAGTTTTCCAACCTCATTTTATTAAAAACATGCTTTTAATTTATATCGCACATCCTTAATTAAAACCAAAAACTTGACTAAGCAACAGGTCAATTTTAACTGGTCCCTGTTCCGTGTAAAAAGGCAGAAGTGATGCAAACACGCTTAAAATTCCCTTACGTGAAATGATACCGTGAGAGTAATTAGTATCAAATTGGAATGAAGTGTCCTTAACATCCTTTGTGCAAGGAAGTGTTGCCAGAAGGATGTGTAATTTAATTACACAAAGGAACGTAAAAGGGAAAATACTCAATACGCTCTTGTTGAAATAATAGGAAAACGTTCAAAAGGGTTTTTATTTTATTTACATATATTCGTGAAACATATAATTAATACGTACATTAACAAAGTTTCCACTTTAAAAAAAAGATTAAAGTTTAAACTGAAAATGAGTGGAAAATTTAAGTTGACGAACTCGTTGGCGCAGTGGTGTAAACAGCTGACTGCTACGGTTCCGGGTTCGAATCCCGGTGGGGGTGGAACTTTGTGTTATTTGCAAGATGAATTGTTTCGTTTACCGGTTTTTGATGTAGTGTTCTTATCTATGTAGTTTATACCATATAGTTGCTTAGAAGATTATATTAAAATGTAGGGCTGAGGCAATGTGTGTGTCGTGATGTGGTCATAATAATAATTATTATTTTGACTGGGTATTTTACTCGTAAGGTCAATTTTATTAAGCCAATATAGTGCATTTTTTACTGTTGAATATATAACATCCAATTTGGCTACAAAGCTGTTTTATTGCCGGGGCAATTTGTCACTTCAAAGTCTTAAACACATAAAAAGTTTTGTTTTATAGCTTTTTTAATAAAAAACGTAATTTGCGGGGAGTGCCTGATCGCACCCTTGGTAGCTTTGGCCATTTGCCGCAACTTCTTTCACAGTTTTCATTATTTTCAATTGTATCTGTCAAGATTTAATCCTAATAGGCCAAAGATTATCCACAAATGACGTGCCTTTAAACTTTATTTTGTAATAATAATATTAAACACATCACGACACACACATTGACTCAGCCCTGCATTAAGTATTATAAGAACTTGTATCGCAGGTGCTAAGCAACGATATGGTATATACTAAATAAATAAGAATACAACATCCAAGACCGGTAAGCGAAACAATGCGTCTTGCAAATAACACAAAGTCCCGCCCCCGCCGGGATTCGAACCCGGAACCTCTAGCGTAGCAGTCGGATGTTTACGCCACTGCGCCACCGAGGTCGTATAATATTTTATTGTTTAAATATAAAGCCATTTAAATGTTTAATTTATATGGTGAATACATATTTTAATTCGACCTTGCAACTCTTTGACCCATTAAATACTTCTTTTGATCTTTTTCATTCGCAGTTTTATTCCTAAATGAAGTATTTTGTTAGACGAATTCCACCTTAATATATACCGTAGAGACCAGTATAAACCAGAAGTTGTAAATCCAGGAGTATTTTTGAATTTCAAAGTCAGTTCCAGTACAGAAACAAAATATTTTTTGGCGGGAATAACAAGATTTGATAATTTTACCCTAATTTACTTTCAGTTCACTTCTTTTAATCAGGCGGAAAATCTTTTGTTAGGTTGCTTCAATTTACTTAAGGAATTTATACTTCAGCCTCTCTATAATTATATTAATCATTAATAGAACAATTAAAAACATGCAACTTAAAACAAAGATCCAGTCTGTGACATTCCTTAAAAAATCTCATAAGAGTTTTTCAATCTCGTAGTAATAGATATCATTGTCATTTGTTTTACAACTACAACAGTAAAAGAGTTATTTTAACTGAATTAAAACAAGATTATAATAATTTATAGTTTAATGTCAAAAACAAAGTACAATCACTATGATGTAACAGAGTTGTTCGTAAGACTTAAAAAAATTGTGCCTGCAATACACAAATTTTAAAATTACATTCAACAAACACTAATTGGTATCCAGCAAAGGTTTTCGTATCTAAGCATATTTATTCTATGACAAACTAACTTTGTAAAACGCCTCCCAGTGGTATCATAGAGGGATACGTTTAATTTTCCAGCGCGGAATATACCACATCATGTACATTAATGTTATGTTTTATTGCTTACATTCAACTCAATTTATTCATTGCAGTCACATCCCTCTTTAAACTTTTTGTGCAATTTGCGTTTAATATGAGGTTTTACTTTTTTTCACTGACAACTTGGAAAATCGTAACTTTTTATGAGAGTAAAGTTTTATTTTTATTTTATACAATAAAAGTGGCGGAATTAGTCTTACTGAAAATTATTAAGTTTATTTTTTTCGACCTCGGTGGCGAAATAGTGTAAACAGGCTACTGCTACGCTAGAGGGTTCGAATCCCAGCGGGTGCGGCACGTTGTGTTATTTGTAAGACGTTTGTTCCGCTTACCTGTCTTTGATGTTGTATTGTTATGTATATAGTTTATACCATATTTTTGCTTTCTTTTAAATAATGATTTTTAAAGTAGGTATCGAAGAATATGTACATTTTAAAAATATATATATCCTCATTCACTTAAGGTCGACAAATAATTTCAAATGCATCTTCATAGCATTGGAGCGGCTACCTTCGTCTTTAAGATAAGCTTTATGCAGTTCGAATAAGGGCTAGATTGTATAATTTTATAAACGTTGCTAAGATGTGCAGCGCAAAGTAATATGGCTGACAGTTATGTAAAAGCTGTTATTGGACAGATGTCGATCCAGTGACCGTCATTGGGGACCGGAATACGCAAATTACCGGGGTAGTGGTAGTGCGTAATTAACCGGGCATTTCACGAATCACCCAGGCATGCCGTACCATCGGTAACGAAATAGCAAGCGAGCTATACGGGCTTTGTGCCCACGCACCGATCAAATCTGAACTGTTTTGTCCGACGCTTTTTTTTCGATCCATCTAAAACTGGTTCACGGTATTTATTTTTTAACGTCAATTTTTTTTGGTTTTCTTTGAAAGTAAAATTAAAAGGATGTTTCGCTCTGACTGTATGCATTGACGGTAATGAGACATAATGGTTGGGTTTTTGCGAGATTGCTGGGGTGTTAGCTGTCAATTTAATGCATACTTAGACAGTAGTTAGGGAAAACTTCTTGTTAGCATTTAAGTTTTCCTAAATTACTTAATTATGAGAACTTTTAACTGTTTTATGAAGTTATGGCCTTTAATTGTATTTTATTTATCTTAATTCTGCTTGTTTACCAGTAATGCACTGTAAAATTATGGTATATAAAGATTGATGATGATGATGTGACACATGGATTGAGATCTATTTTATATACACGACTTTGTAGTGAACAGCTACATAAATGCTTATAGAATCTCAGCCTCTGAACATGCAGCACATTCTTGATCCGGTTTTTCCCAATTATCCTCTCTTGCAACAAAATAATATTACTAAGCTCCATGCCCTATCAGGAATAAAGAAATATATTAATCAACATACACATAATACCACAAGTACATGAATTACCACACGTAACTAAAACAGTTTTTGGACTTTTTTTAATTATTTAATATAACTTTTTCTTAAAACTTTAAATTAAAGTACTTTGACGTAAACGTAAAGACACCTTTATGAGTCAATCGTTAAAGTTCAGAATCAAAAAAGTGGCCAAGCATTGTGAATTATTGAGTCAATTCTGCGATTTGTCTCGAACGAAACCATTTCTTAAACTTTTACATACCTAATGTATTATGATTGAGAAAAATGAAACAAAGGTATATAGAGGAGTGTAGTGGGCCCGTGGGTTTGTTTAGCGACCACAATGCGCTGGGCTAACGAGACGCAAGTCTGAATAAAACATGATCGCTAACAGTGCAAGAGGAGAGAGATCGACGATTTCCTGTTATTTATGGAACAGAATTAGTTTATAATACACGTCTTTGTCCCAAATAGCAGCCCATACAACCAATCTATTTTTCAGTTCCAGTTTTGGGACAATTCTGCCAGTTGGTTGCCTTCATAAAGAAAATTTCAAAGTTGACAAGACCGAAGAAATTTTTATATTTTTTTTGTAGGAACCTACATATATCATGTGACTTCACCTCTTGATTCGTACTTTTTTTTTTAGATTTTCACATGTCCCCAGATACCATGAGATGTGGCTGTAAAATTTAATACATTTTATTTTCTTCTCTCCAAAAGTTGATAACTCGGCCCACTAGAGTCGTTTTACTTCGTACAATAGACTCGGTTTGGCTGTAACCTAAATATCGGATTGTGCCAGTGGCATTCTACGAAAATTTTGCAGTGTTGCCGCTTGAATAAAATATTAGAGTATTTAGCGGTAACACATGCAGTGCATTCTCGCACCTTGTACGACACTGCAATGTGTAACTTAATTTTAAAGTATAATATTAAAGAGTTTTTCATCTAAGCGTACATCGCGGTCTCCCTTATCTAAAGAGTGTGACTGTATCTTATGTTTTTGTCAGTTGAAAGATATATAAGTACAAAAGCAGATATCAATATCCAACCCCTCAAGAAGCGCTCGCGAGATTACTAAACTCACTGATAAATAAAGTGCATAAACTCAAGTAATTTTATCATTACGTATTTTTTGGTTTTATACAAGATAGGTTGTATGCCGATTGGTCTTCTGATGGAAAGTGATATCTGAGGCAAGAACACCGCCAATGCGTTGCCCATGTAGAGGTAAAGATGTCATACCACTCGTGCCGGTGATTACACAGGCTCTCCAATCTTTTGAACCGAAACACAGCAAACTGCTTGACGGCAGAAATAGAAAGGGGCTGGTACCAACCCAGACGATCTCGCACGTAGATCTACCAACCGTTAAAAACACCAAACCGACCTCAAGATGATCTCACCTCATTCGGTAGCCAAAAAAAAAATGCAAAATTCTCAAATTTTTGTGTAAAATATTAATATGAAGGAGATCTTCGTTCGTGTTTAATTTAATTATTTTTTAACTGCTTTTAAAACTTGAAGTTGGCACTTGACAGGTTCTATTATAGTTAACACGCTAACAACTTGAATGCGCGCGTTTGGTTAGTTAGCAATAATTACGATCTATATTTACTGATCTATTTTTGAATTTGCACCTGTCAGCGTACCGCAATAACCTGTTAAATGAACTAACACCAAAACTATGTTATATAAGTACCTTAATTTTTTTCGTTTCTATAGCAATGAGTTTATTTTAAAAAAAGGTTATAAATAATTAAATTCGTTGGATTTTTTCCATTTTCCTCGTGTGTTAGATAAATAATGTTCAATCAATAATTAAAATATTGATAAATAGTTTGGGATTGAATAGTTTTAAATTAATAATTTCTATGAAATACTTATGGGGATGCCTGTTAATAAATTTTTATCTTTCTTTAAGTTTAAAAGAACTGAATCAAGTTATGTTCCAGTTCATGTAGCTATGTTAGCCGGCGGCAAAACAGCATTATTAAAAGAATGATAAAAACAAAATCATTTAGCCTGTTCTTGCGACACATTACAAATATAATGCCCTCTGGATTATTGAAAGAACAATTTATTTAATACATGGACAGATGTAAGAAAGCAATTCATGATACAATTTTAATAGCTCGCTGGAAACATTTGTAGTTCTCCGATTTTATTTACAAAAGAATTGACGGCGACAGGTGACAACAATTGCCGATTTGACATTACGTTTTACGACATATCGTGATATTTACAAGTGTAATTTATGGAAAAGCTAAAATTTAATGTCAAGTGTGTTTTACAATACCTAGAAGCACTAAACAAAAATTGTGCTATACAAGTTTACTTTATAAACGACAATATCAATCAATTAGGGAAGTAATTCAGTTGTTTTTGACGCACATGACATTAGTAAAGAAAAAATAAATTTATTCAGTCGGAACGGTGACGTAATTTGCTTTTGAGAAATTATTTTTTCGTAAACATTTAAGAAGTTTAAACATGATTAAAGTCAGATTAAAAATATCAGGAAATGGTATTTTTAGTTTCGCCATTTTTTCAATATTGTCAGTTGTCAATTGTAAATGATTCTTCTGAAAGAAGGTTATTTTTTTTGTAAGATAGAATAAAAATCCTTCATTTAATTTCGTAGCTTTACGGCTCAAATTTATGTCAAATACTGAAATTAATATTTATAAAATTTTAACTTAGTTTGTGTACTTTGCGAAAGCTCAGACTGTGGAATGAATTCCATGGAATAGTTTTCCCTAGTGACTACGGCATGGGATTCATGAAGGAGGGCGTTAGAAAGTTTTTTAAGGGTTTTAGCAAAGCGTGCGTGATGTCCCTGTTATTGCAAATATGTGACTAAAAGCTACGGTGTGACTATCTGCTTACCATCAAGTGGGAAGTAAGCTTGGTTGCCAAAACAAAAAAAAAGTTTTTGGTAACAAAATTTTTACAACGAACTCTAATAGCTCTCTCCTGTATATTTCTGTCATCCAAAGCAAATTTATAATTGCAAACCTATCCCCTTATCAAACGATAAGCACATCAGAATGTTGCCGGTCTGCAAAAGTAAATCAACTCGTTTTATAATCAACTATGGCAACACCGGTAACACTTGTTTCACTTTTTACCCGTTCTTGTCGCGCGCCACGGCTAGCAATTATTTCGAAACTAGTATTTCAAAAAGTTGCCAGTAATTAACAGGATGAATACTGCATCTGCCGGTGCATGTAGGCAAAAATAACCTTAGCCTGCGTCCGTGGAAAAAACAATCCTATCTATCAGATCATAGGGTTGTATTTTAACTATTCCCTGTAATTGGAGATGATTGGAACTCCAGTGTTCTTTATTTGGTGATTAACAACTGTCTTCCATTAATTTTATTCTTTTAACGTTTTTAAAATGCCTCGGGGGTGGACATGTTGCGTCGTTTTGTTAATATTTTGTAAAACTGAAATGACAGGTAATGTCAGTGTGTATGACGCGCTTGACTTCGGTAATGGGGACTATTTATTTCAATCCTTTCCAAGGCATTCTCTCACCGAAGCTAGCTGTCTTGTGACATTATGATGCTGATTCAAACACGATCAATATAGGATTTGCGTGTTAAACAAAACTTATTTAAAGGATAAATACTTTAATTAATTTTCTATAATTTAAATCGAAATCTTTTTTTATTCGGAAGATAGATT
Organism: Choreutis nemorana; assembly: GCA_949316135.1. NCBI lineage: Eukaryota > Metazoa > Arthropoda > Insecta > Lepidoptera > Choreutidae > Choreutis > Choreutis nemorana. The sequence continues at coordinate 7,161,469 of OX438609.1, forward strand.
GAAAAGAGAGAGGCTTTGTTTTATCTGTAATGTTTATTTTCGCGTTCTAATTTAATAGCACTCCGCGTTTTATCTTTTAATAAAATTCATTAACAGATTTATGAAACAGAAACACATATAGTTTTAGTTTCTCATTACCCCTTCTTAATGACAAAAGGGCCTTTTAGCATGTACTGGTACTATGTGCTAAACGTTGCTAAGGTTTAAAAAACAGCATTTGCCAGTATTAAGCCGTACAGAATGGTAGGGACGCCGAAATAATATTTTTCCTGATAGTCAAATTGCAGCATCGGCGGGCGTCGTCGGCCACAAATCTTTTCCGATAAATTTTGCTGAAATTGCCCTTACTACTTGAAACAAAGCATCTCGAACGTATTTTTCATTTTGGTAAACATCGTTTAAAATAATATATAATTTAATATAAAATAGATCCAATAACACATTTTGTTTTTAACTAGGCTTAAAGTTTGGTTGGTTAAAGCAACGAACTTCATCAAAATTGACAAGGTATTTATACTGTACATTACGTACAGTAATACCTACTACTGTAACCTAATTCTGTAATGATTTGAACAGAAATACTAGGAATAAAAATATCATATGCAACATCCATGCATACAAAATAATATGATATATGCGAAAGTATGTCTTTTGGTTACTAACCTACTTTCGATAAAAGGATAAATTGCAATTAGAAAATTATTCAAGCCTTTTAAAAAAGCTTAAACGTGCGTTCTACGCAAACGAAGACAAAAGTTAGTTTTAAGATTTTATTCTCGAGTTAACACAGTAGGGGATGGTTTGCAAGGGGCGCCCAGCAAACGGCGGTGGTCGACTCGCAAATGCATTTCGTGAAATATGACCCTCAAATGTGGTGACCGCTGCTCTGTTGAATGCTCACTTTACATTTTTTTCTCTCACACCTCCGATAAAACTTACCGACATTTTTCTAACATGAACCTTACCGGACGATTGTGATTTCATTCGCAACATTTGCTAAAAGTTTAAGAAAGACTTTTGGTTTTATTTGTAAAAGTAAGTTACGGCATAGTTTAAGTAAGTAGGTAAGGTAGGTAGGGTAGGTAGGTATTAGGTGTAAGTGCAAAATCTTTTTTTGATTTTGGTAACTCATACTATAGATAATTCTAAAAGACTTTAACAGAATGATGAAATGGAAGTAAATAATTACAATTGTAATTAAGCAAGGGGAAAAACAGAGGCTTTCAAAGTGTCCTATATTAAAAATATTAAGACTATCATATGTTATTTAAATATCGCATAATTTTTTCATCTAACAATATACATATAATATAGCTAAATATATAATTAATCGCTCTAATGCTTTAGCAACTGGAATAATTTATTATTCCAGTGAAAAATTTTTAAATCTATAATTAAGATCCGTATTATTTCTTCATTAATATAATGTCAGACAATATTCTATTTCACGATTAAGCTTGTTACTTGTTCAAGGATATTATCAACTAGTACAATAATTAAACTGCTACCAATCTGTTTACTAGTTATTTTTTAACTATTAATTAATGTAGCAAAATAAATTCGATAGTGATCTTAATTATTAAAGTAGTAAACTTAATTATTATTATTTGCCGAAAAGTCAAGGTTGTAATGTGAACTCATTTAGCCTAAATAAAATCGAGTTTTAAACTTTCTTGTCCTTGGTAAAATTACTCACGTTCCGTAAGTAGGTCGTTATATTTCGATTAAAATAGTAATAAGAATACTTCATAATGTTAATATTTTCAATCGAAACAAACTAACGTTTGATTTAAATCGATTGTGTATTTATGTGTCTTGCGCAACCCTGAGATATTGTTCACCTTACCGGATAAGGTGAATGAGGTAGGGTTAACGTACACAAGCACAAAAAGGCATATAGTTTTGGGTTTTAAAATGTTTTTTTTTTGGTCTGAGTTTATGCTATGAGGGTCTTTTGAACCAGCATGAAGGTAGCGTGATAGACAGCTGATGCCAAAAAACAGTTGAAACAACCAAATTTTTTGAAAATTGCACGCGCAGATTAGAACTCTTCATGATTGCTTCTGGTGGATATCCCGAGGGGTAAAGAGAAACACGACAATATTCGTCTTCACTAACATACCTAACCAGATTTTTAGAACCTCAGTGACAGTTAGACCACACGTTGGTACATAGAGCCTAGTTTAAAAGGTTGTAGTTTAACATTCGATTTTCAATGTAAGTTCACCTTTATCTAGGTGAGCGGTGATTCCAACTGCGGTCGCCATTTTATTTGTCACGTCTCGTTTGACAGCGCTGGCATTTACGATTTCAAACTATTTCCATTCAACCAATCTATTTCTATACTTCTAATAAACTGGTGGTACTCCGTTGTGTGTTATCTTGCAAAATAGTTTTCCGTTTCTCTGGATTTTTTTAAATACTTTTTTGAAAGCTCAATAATAAATAGACTCAAAAACTGTTTAACATATCACAGATTAGCGGAAGGCAGAATGAAAATATTATCGATATGGTATAAATGCAAATAACAAAGTTCAGGTATTACGTAGAAACCTATCAAATTAACTATACAGCTGCATGTCGAAAAACGGAATATATTCCAAACTTTACATCTCTTCAAATTAAGCGAAAGATAAAATCTGTCTGCTCGATATGAATCTAGAGTTCTATTGAGAGAATGTTCAATGAAATATTTAGATAATAAAATAGTTGACAAGAAAACTTTTCTCGTTTTTACATAAAATTTGGATTGAAACGTTGGGAGTGTTCAATTTTCATTCATTTCGTCAAACGACTCACTTTATATCTGTTTGAATTTGAATTGTTAAGCATATTTAGATTATTACTTTTATCAGCAAAGTAAGGCTTGAACTAATACATCTACTAATTGAGGATTATCTTTTTATGAAAGTAGTCATGTATGTTTTTGTATTGTGTTCTACAAACTACAAATAAATTGATATCGATATTTGCAGAATCTACGATGTTTCTTGGGGTCTTTTGAGAAATGAATGCTACTTTTAAAGCCTAAAGAAGAGCAAGGTTTTTACTCCAATGGTCTTCTTACAGTAAAAGTCAAAATATTTTTATTCGAATAAACTTAAAATAAGTACTTTCAAATCGTCAACGTCGAAACCTCAAAAACCTAAAACATTTATGATCCAGAAAAAATCGCAGTGAAACCATCTTTTGTTTCGTATTACGAATAAATATTTGTATGATATCCGCATTGTTAATTAGAAAACGGTTGCATTGCCGCCAAGTTATAGTTTTAAAATTTAATAATTAAAAACAAACAAACGAAAATTTTAGCCAACTTCAACACCGCATAGGTATACGAAGTTCAGTAATTTCCTTCCTAAATAATGCAAGCGGTGGTACTTATTTTAGCATGCATGTAACGCTACATTTGTTACTTGGCATACGTGTGCCGGCACTGCGATTTGGCGTAATTAAAACTTTCACGTTTGTTTACGAGTGCACCTTTTGGCCAAGTCCCGACGAACTCGACCAAGTTTTCCGTTCCACGACAATAGACTTCGTAGTTCGTAGTTCGGCACTTCTGGGATAATATCGGTAAATAAATTCTTTATTTTGACTTTCTAAAATTGTTTTATACCGATTTTTGCCGTGATGCGGAAAAAAGTAGCGGTAAACGAAGCAGTGCTAATTTAAAAGAGCAATTAAATTTAATCTGGATAAAAGGGAATCTAAAAATACTTAAATGCAAGTATAATTGAACGATGAATTCTGGTTTTACAGGATTAAAAGTCTGCCAAAATTCCACTTTGGCGGTCGTCTGTAAAGCACCTATCACGATCAATTGAAATATCTTACAGAAATAATATACTTACAGACAATATACAACGATTTATATTTTAACATTAACATTGTTATCTCGCCAAAGGTCCTACACAGCGGTATCCTTTACAATAATTGAAACAAGAAAGTTCAATGCATTCTAAATTCGTGTTTAGTTTGGTCTATTGTTTTCGACGATATAGGGATTTTCGAATTTCGAAACTCTAGGGACCTCATTGCAAGTTTTGCACTCAACTTGTTCTGATGGTAACTATTATATTTGAATGTACTTACACTTTCACGCACTAAGCCTTAAAACTGCGAGCTGTTTTTATTTTTTCTTCCTAAATAAGCCATGAACTTGAATTTTTATATACCGAATGTTTTTACAGTTTCACGTTTACTTTTCTTACCCTACACATAACACAACAATGTGGAGAATAAAACTACATCGCTTGTCGAAGAAGTGATAATTTTAATGAAATAAAATTTTATTTTTATAATCAAAAATTTTTGGTTAGTGTTTCAACGTTATTTAATAAGCGACATCTTGACAGTAAAGTGCGTTGAGTTCGAGCATGTATTCGCTGAAGTTTGGGTCTCGTGCGGGACTAGTATCTCAATATTGCTACCAAAGTTAAAAGATATTGTCTCATATATTGTCTTCACTTGCGCCAAGTGTCTCGTTTAAACTTTCCGAAATTTTATTAGTTTCATATTTTCGATCCTGCACTACGAACTATGGAGCTTTGCCGTTATTGCTTGGCTTATGCAACTTGAAAAGTTAAAAGGAATAATTAAAAGTAATTTTAAGCAATCAATTGGTTGACAGTGAGATTTGGAAATTCAAAAGTAGTTGGTTCGAATGTTTAGAACTTTACTCGATAACTGAATTTTTGGTTTCCAGGAAAGATCCTCAGGGCTCGTGAAGGCTGCAATTCCAGTCACTTGAGCTTTTTTTATGGATGGCGTGAGTTGACGTTTGAAAACTGAATCTTACTTAGGAATTAGAAACTTGATGATAGAAAATCAATAAAGAAAAATTCAAAACAAGCACTTTGTCGATTGTAATATCATATTTAAAATAGTGAATAAGACATCTATGCATCAATTTTACTATAGGAATAGTGCATTTTCATAGGTAAGCTTCATTACGATTCCCGACGTGCAGCGACCAATAAATTGTGCCGCAAATTCCAATATCTCCGGTAAAGATTTCATAAATTTACCGGTACCCGGAAAGTTACGGGAACCGGATAGTTTGACCCATATTGTAATAGTTATGATATGGTTATTTTGCTCGTGGCATCGTTTGCACAAATTTTATACAATTTACTAGTTGCACAATAACCGTTACCGTTTATCAAGTTTGCTGTTAAAGTTTTGTTTTAGTCCGGTGTCGCAAACTGCGAAACTTTGGAGGTGCCTTTTTATCAACACAGTTTCATACTTAACATGATCTTCATGTAATTAAATTTGATTATTCAATCAATTTATCGGAAATTATGGGTAAATAGTATATTAACAGTGAAAACAGAGTTTGAAATGTACGATTAACCAGAGAGATATAACCATTTAAAGTAAATTTATCGATCTCGCTCATCAAAACAACCTTTTCTAAGGAAGTTTAATGGCGCCCGTGTACTTTGACGTCATTGTACATATTGGATCTCTTTGTGTAACCGGCCACTTTGAAGCTTTATAACTTAATTAATAAGTCAGATATTTGAGAAAATCTACTAGATTTGTATAAAATAAATAAATTTAAAAAGTCATACATATTCCCTATTATCTCGGAAAAAATGAATAGGGTTAAGTAACCAAGCGAAATCTTTTATAACTTATTGCTATTTTCTCTTTTTCCCTCAAACATTTGGAAACAAATTGAGAAAATTTGTAGATAGGTATGAGATGTTTATAAGCAGAAACAATAGGTTAGTTAAGTAATTAATTTTTATTCTTAATTTCATATCAAAATAAGTGTTCATACATAATTGAACCTACAACTTGTAATCTGGAATTCATGTCAACAATTTCTTCACAGCTATTAAATTCATTTGAAACCAACCACGCAATTTTGTGTAGGTGTTTGGTAAACGCAATACATGTTAAATAATGTCCATTATTGAAATCCAAATTGATTCTGTTATTACAATAAATTGGTATTTTTTTATGGCTACATATGGATGAGTGAAAAGGTTTTGTTCGATATAAACCATTTTCTTAATCGCGTTCCTTAATTTCATAACAATTAATTTAATGAATGCTATGCAAAAAACTTTTATTAAAAAAATTTGATTCCGGTACAAAAATTTAAGACTACTGTTACTAAACTCACAGAAACGTGTCTTTAAATACACTTGCGGTACAATTAAAAACAAGTTGGAAACGTCACATTTAAATAGAAACATCCTTACAACGAAGGAATTATCCAGCAAAATTGCAGCGAGACAAATGTGCTGGAACTTACTTCTGCTCTTGCTCTGTGTGACTCCTGTGAAGTTAGTAATACGGGTGATTATAGTTTGTTTGCAAGTTTTGTATGGAAACGGTAACCGCTCCAGTTCTCAAGCTTTTGTCGCTAGGGCCCTCTTTGCGACTTGACTCTATCTGGATCAGCAGCTACTGCAGTCTGTGCCACAAGTCAATAAATAAAGCGATTTAAGCTTGTTTATTTTCTTGGACTGCAATGAAAGGAACCAATATATTTACTATAGAAATCGCAATAGGTGTGAAGACTGCTAGAAGTTGTCAGAAGAAAACTCCCGATCTTATTTATATACAATACATATTTAGAGTTACAAATTAAATTAACTATGTACTGTTTGTAAATTCATAACCCGAATTTAAAAATAAGCTTGTTAAAAAACTTCTTCTCGAAATATCTTTTTGTTGCATAATTTCACATTACAGACATGTTAACTACAGACAGAGGTTATATGTATTATTTATAAATAGGTTTTGCTGAGATTTCACGGTGGAACAAAAGCCCATTCTAAATGTAGATGATATCGTTTGTATAATCGCGTAATTTTATTTACTTTTCAACGTAAATGACACCTCATCTAAACGGTCACCTAGTTACCGTGCTCATCTTTATGTCAGCCGGAGACACCGATGTGTTTCATATATTTATTTTAATAGAATAATTGATTTACGTAGCCAATAATATGAATCAATCTGAACATTATAATAAATAAACCACATTACGACACACACATTGAGTCAGCCCTGCAGTATGTATCGTAAAATCACAGGTGCTAAGCAACGATATGGTACAAACTACATATATAAGAATACTACATCCACGACCGGTCAAGCGAAACAATGCGCCTTGCAAATATCACAAAGCCCCACCCCTGCCGGGATTCGAACCCGGAACCTCTAGTGTAGCAATCGGGTATTTACATAACTGCGCCAAAGAAGTCGTAAAATTATGGTAAGTATAAAGTAATAAATAAAAAAACTGTAGAGTCGAGGTCGCTGTTTCTTATAACTTGCAGCGGATGAAGTATACACAACAAACTGCTCTTATACAACATGTAGGTACTCAGATATATTAGGAACTGCGACCTTGCTTTCTAGTTTGCGGTTCGAAACCGTTTGCAGTCATTATAATCAGAACTAATACTTGGTAATATTCAGAGTACCTTGTTAGGCAGAAATGACTATTTTAGTAATGTTTAGCCCGAAAATATTCCAATTCTACGTTTCCGTAGCACAATCGTGGGCGTTGGCTGTATTGGTTAAATTCTAAATAGAGAATTAGGTAAATCTAGATATACAAACTAATTGAGGATATTTATTTTCATAAAAGTGCATAACTCGTAATTACAACTTATAAGTATTAAAAGAAAAAAAAAATGTTTCTGATGTTTTCATACAATTTTAGGTTGTTACCTGTCATCAATTTCGTTTTACCGAAAGCGGCTTTAAATATTTTAAAAAAGGTAGTCTATAATAAGCGTTTTTTAGAATTAAAATTGTCGTTATATGACGTTTAGGTATATAAAATAGGTTTATTAAAAAAAAACTGAGATATTTTTAAAGTTTCTAAGGTAAAGTTATTTGCAATCTGACCCATTACCTATCCAGTTTTCATTGCAACCTTCTTGTCAGTAAACTTCCAAATTCGTCTCTAAAGATTAACGTACCGCACAGCTATGCTCTGGTACATATAAGTCGTTAGGTATATTTGTATGTAAATTCGCTGCAATAATTATGATCCTTGTTAGACAATGGTCGTGAATGTTCCTTTTGTCTTCGCCTTTGTTAATCTATGGTTCTGATTAAGGAGTCTGCTCGTCTGTTATGAAATGGTTAGTCTACCATACAAATTTGTGGGTATTTGTTGGTATTCATAGTATGGTAAATAAACAAGTTAATTTGCAGTATAGTGTGGTGTGTAGGGCAACTAAATAATTAGGGCCTACATAGAAAATAAAAATTAAATAGCAATTCTCTGTATGCCAATTGATACTGACAAGCGTGATTCCACCCTAATATCTAAAGTTTTTTGTTGTTGTGTGATGTGATGTCTGTCTGTCTGTCTAAGTTTAATTTGTAACCTGTCTGATGCTAAACAGTCCTCGAAGCTTATCAAAATCATACCGAATTTACGAAAGAGTTGAAATTTACAAGAACATGTTGTAATATTAAAAACTTGCCTGAATTGTACCAAGGCTTTCGATCTAGTATTGATTAATAAGATATAGATCAATTATTTCAGTCTTAATTGCAAGGTGACAGATGTTATCGAAATGTCGGCGTGTTTGTCTTTAATATATTTAATCAGCATTTTGAAGGTTAATTGAGTCTGCATTATGTTTTTAATGAAATGAAAGTTTATTTTACTTTGACACCTGTACCTTTTAGAGGCCATTATGATTCAGCATAGCGTGGTTTTTAGGCTGGAGCACACCAAATGCGGTGACTTTGCCAAGATTGATGCGTGTGCGTTGTTATGTTTGAAACTCTATGAAAGATATTACATTGTATGCGGTACGTCTGTGGTGCGGTTCGTCTGTAGTGCAGTTCGTGTATGGTGGGGTTCGTGTGTGGTGCGGTTCGTCTGTGGTGCGGTTCGTGTGTAGTGCAGTTTGTGTGTGGTACAGTTCGTGTGAGGAGCGGTTCGTCTGTTGTGCAGTTTGTCTGTGGTGCGGTTCGTCTGTAGTGCAGTTTGTGTATGGGGCGGTTCGTCTGTGGTGCGGTTCGTCTGTAGTGCTGTTCGTGTGAGGTGCAGTTCGTCTGTAGTGCTGTTCGTGTGTGGTGCGGTTCGTCTGTGTTGCGGTTCGGGTACTTCACGATTCCGTACGGCTTTAGTATGACGTCTTTCATAGAGTTTCATAATTTCTCCTAAACACACGCACCGCAAGCGAATTTGGTGTGCTTCAGCCTTATATAAACCAAAGGCATTAGGCAAAATTAGTTTTATTATGACTGTGTTCTATGTTTGACCTCAAAAAATTTGGCATCTTAATCGAAACCACAGAGGTCTTGTCTTTACCAAATGTTTGAAAACCTTAAATCACAGTTTACTAATATTTTTAAGTCATCATCATTATAACATGCAAATTTAAGTAACATGAAACATGTTGCTTTAATTATGATTAAGTTGCATTAAGCTCCAGGCAAATTCACCTATTCTTATTGTGTACGTAATTATAGTTTAAAATCGTATGCAATGCTGCAATCATTATGATATTATGACCTTATTTTTATTTGTAAATTTGGCACTTAAGTCAAAGAACTATATACTTTAAACGTAGGTCCTAAGGTCCAAGACGGTTGTCTTGTAAAGTAACGGTCAGTAGTATGAGCCTTCAAAACCAGACATGATAGCTGGCACCTACCGTCCCTTGATGAAATAATAATAGATTACATTTGCTTACTGTATAATTACTTATCTGTATTCTGCCCACCGACTGTGTGAAAAGATAAAACAATTTAGACTTCAAGCCGTTGCGTGGTGTTTCTTTGAAATAATTTGGGTGTATTATCGATAATTAGTGTTAAGTGGTCTTGGAAAAAAGAAACGGACTTTGCTGATTGTATGTAAGATTTAAAAATCAACAGTCAACAAATAAGTGAGACGTTTAAGACATTCTTTTTGACGCAAACCCACCACTTTCAACTGCGATTTCTGTTTAAGATCGACCAACTTGGTTTGAATAGTAAAATGTCATTTGATTTTTTTTTAATTTCACCTGAAAAATGTCTATATTCAAATATTACTTGGGTACAATTAGCATTTGGTCAATACAAAAGAGTACCTTTTCAAAATTAAGAATAAACTTAATAGATTAATGATTGGTCTCCGCTAAACTACTATTGTTTTTAATTATAAAAAGGATTGACAATTCATTATAGCCATTCTACGACGGCCTCTGTAGCGCAGCGTCTTTAACCATTGGCTGTGACACGTGAGGTCTCGGCTTCGAGTCCCGACTCGGACATGTATTTGTGCGATGGACACGAATATTTTCTCTGAGGCCATACTTATTTTCTATTTATTGAAGTATTTATTTATCTTTTTATATGTACCTATATCTTTGTTATGTTGAGTATCCCTAGTACAAGGCTGTCTCTTAGCTGAAGGCTAAAATAATGTGTGTGAAATGTCCGGAGGTTATACTATTTTATTATTACCATAACATTTTATTCAATGGTGCTTGTAAAAGCTTGAATGAGTGACGACTACAAACATGTAAAAATAATGTATATCATATTTTTTACTAACCAATTCTGTATCGAGTTCTCTAATCACAATTTGTAATACCTGGTTATTCTTCTCAGAACCTTTTAAAATGTTAGTCATACATATCACAACAAAATTAAGTGACTTCAATTGAGGTTTTATAAACCAATCCAGTTCTAAGAAACAGCAATGTAGCAACTTTATTAAAGGGAAAAAACATGACGGCCTAGCCTAGTTAGAGAGGATACGAGATTTATTTATGAGTCACAATATGGCATAACAAGTACCTACTTGACTCAGCTATTCACATTCTTCTTTGTATCTTACAAGAAAAGAATATGTTTTGTCTTTTATAGGGATGTTGTGTGGCAGAAATCAAACTTTAACTTGATTTTGGGAAACTTTATTATTATTGTGTTATTTTGTATATTTTATAGAAACTATCAATGAATATACGGAGTCAAAACATTATATATTGGTGGCGTTTCTCTGTGGAAATGAACCAATTTACTGTAAGAGCTTCGATTTGAGCGACACCTCGCTATACCTCTCAACATTTATTTCAAGTTAGCCCAACTAAATACCAACAATTTCGATCCTACAAGACTGTCGGAGCATAAATCTTGTAATCTTCCATCAGACATTAGGCATTAAGGACATTTTACATAGCAACCAAATAGCTACATAAATATTGAAACGGCCGTGTCGTCTGCTTTGAAGTACCGGAGATGCTGATATTTCATGTCATTTAAAATTTAAACAATTCTGAACCTTAACCCGATACTTTAAAGATCACCGAAACAGATAATGCCTTATTCCCCTCAAGTTACTTCCTTCAATTGAAATAAAGATATGAAATGCTATTTTACTTTTGACGACAAAAATAATGAAGGTTCGTTCTCAAACGTTTGTAGGTTAAGTTAGCAGTTACTACATTTAAGCGAAATAACGCATGTAGTGCTAAGCATACGTGAAACCCCTAAAAATACTTGTATATCGATTTATTTTATAAATTATCCAGAAAATTTACGGACTTTGGATGCTAGAATTAGATAAAAGACTTTAATTATTTTTATTTCAAAAATCGGAATTTAATACAGCACTTTTATGAATTAATCTTTAATAATAATAAAAATATCATTTTATGAATCGATTGGCCAAATGATCAAGTCAAAAATTAATTATAGTCAACACTTTATGGAAAATTCAATTAATATACGCCATTACCGATCAAAATTATCATTGGATAAAACAAACAGTCGATAGCAAGTAATTACGTTTCGCGTCATGTCGCTCATACAGAAGCAATGTAGGAAATTAATTAAAAATGATAATTAATTAGAGTGCACCGTCGTCCTTATCGAGGCCATTCGTGCATTGAAACTATACAAGACATAGCTGAATACAATTAGTGTTAAAAAAACAGTGGGTGCAGTTATAGACATAAAAACTGAGTAACAAAATTCATTGTGAAAAAGGTTGCCACTTCATAAAACTATATATTCAATTAAGGACTTTCCTCTTTCAAAACATCGAGAAAAATGAGGAAAAACAAGTATCAATTGCCTTTTCCTTCCCTTCAGAAGTTGAAAAACTAATAATAACATTAATTGATGTTACACAACAAACTGTTCGTAAATGAATCAAAGGGAAAGATTCTTTGGAAGACAAATAAAATGTTGTAACAGGCGATGCGGAGATCTCGCACAACTTGTAACTCAATCTATCTCTAGAAACAGGTCAAGATTCAGTTAAATATTCGCGTTGTGTTCCCGATTCGCGATCGAATCATCCTTTTCTTGTTTTGTAACCTTTGAAATAATATCGACGAAACAGCTCCAAAATGACACATAGCTGAAAACTAGCAACAATGTTTACGAGTTAATACAATTTCTGTAACATAAAATGTAAACTAAACAAATACAATGTAATAACGATAGATAAATATGTAAACTAAACAAATACAATGTAATAACGATAGATAAATATGTAAACTAAACAAATACAATGTAATAACGATAGATAAATAATTACTTTCAATGAAATAATAATAATTTAAAACTATTTATAGAAAACATACTCTTTCTAACTAATGTAATCAATAAATTTTGATATAATTAGGTACTTACAGTAAGAATAATGTGGTAATTGTCAAGTCTAGCGATGAGTATTAAGAAAAAAGTTTGTAAAATACTTGCCCACTAAGTCAAAAACTATAAAACTTTAAAATATAATGTACGCTAAGCCATCATATTATTATCATTTAAATTAAATGAAATCTCGAAATACAATGTTTCGATATAGAAGAAGATTATCTCTATAATCTTTTAATAAATGATCTAAGGTCTTTAACTGGTATGGATATGAATATTTTTTATGACGCGTTCGATTTTTGGCTTAAGTGTTCAGCTTTTTCCACTGCTGTTGAATAAGTCGCTAATAAAGTAAATACAGTAGTAGTAGTAGTAGTAGTAATAACATATTAGTATTACCGTCTTTTCAAGAGCACCGTTCGTTACAACGAAACAAGGAACAGTATTTATAAGTTTTCCCGATAAAATATCAACAGTAAAATAATTGGCTTAAGGTACATTTTAGTTAATCAGATTTTCTTATCTGCCTATTATATTAGCCGTGGTTGACTGTATTAGTTACAAGGTTTTGTAAGACCAATAACTATAGGCTTACCATTTTCATAGGTAATTTTGTTTTCCTATTTAGATCAAGGTTTCTAGAATGCCAAATTAGGCTTCTGACTTCTCGAGTCGTGCGTTGTAAAGTTTTTTTTTTTTGTTAACTTTTTACTTATTATATACATTATATTATTCTTATTCGGCTTAAATGTATTTTAATGCAACAGATGTTAGGAAAGTCTGAAATCGCTTTTTTACTATCTTTTATTTCTTCTGATTATTTTCGCTGCTTGTCGTGTGCGTGCTGTGTGTCGTTGCACAGCTGAATTATTCGTTGATTATTCGATCAAAGGACGCCAATGTTCATCCTGGTGAACAGGAGTTAAGTGGTGGGACGAAGTGATGGGTGCGCCCCTAAATATATATCGTAGGAATTACGATAACGTAGATGGTTATAACACCAAATGGTTTAACGACTATGACATATACGACGAATGGCAATAGAATAGATTCAGAAAAATTGCATCATATTGTAGTGTCTGCCCTACTTATCTCCTTATTTATAAAACCACTTGTCACTATTTGCACATTTCTCCAGCCAACCAACTTAAGAGTACATATACGATTAATTCATTTTGATTAATATTTGAGTAGAATGATCTTAAAATATTCATGTGTTCAGACAGGTTACTATTAATGTTAAATATATCGCAGGGTTCATTTATTACGTAGCAAAATGTTTTTAATTTTATGTTAGATTTAATCTATCAATACGTCACTGTAATACCAATTGAAATAATTTGCAGCATCATCAAAACACACTTACCGTACTTACTAATTACGAAATTAACTGTTAAGTAGCTGCACCTACAGTTGCATAATTGATTACATAGTTTTCTGCTTCAAATTACGGTTTATCACGATCGGTCATCATACTTGTTGCAATTTGATTAATTGTAATTGATCTCCTGTCAATCGAAAGTGTAGCTTTATCAATTAGCAAAATTTATCTCATAATCGATTGTTGATCAAACTCGATCGACTCTAGAAGGTTACGCAAAGACTCGTTCAGAGACAAAATTTGTAGAGCAATTTCGTAATATCGAGCTCATGTATTGATGCAAGAGATTGAATTCTTTATTAGATTACAATTACCAGTGACATTTTCAAGTTATTCTTAAAGAAGGTGCTATTGCATTCGTTTTGTATTGTTACCTGATAGTCTGTGTTGTTCGCTTCAAAGTACACACACATATAAACTTTATGGTAATAATGTTGTTACAGCAAGACCATTTAACCGCCTTCGTTAGGAAAAAGTGTATGCAAGACATTAGCATAAACAGTTGAAGTCACCTATTGAAATGTCTCAGCTATTTGTAACTGTACTCAACTATTTAATGCAACAATAAAAAATGATTGTCATGTTCTCATAAATTTAGGATGCGTTTGAATAATCTCTTATCAAGTTAATTTATGAGATCGTTTTCAAATTCAACACAGCTCAGTTCTTTTCTTTTACTTTATCTTCCAAAAACATTTGGACAAAAAAATTTTGGACAATCATGAACTAGATATCGAAACCTACTTTAGATATACCAATTAACCCGAAAACAGTTGTTGAAAACATTGTTAACATAAAATCATCGAGACCAAATGAACTGAAAACAAAACAGACAGCAAACTGAACAATAAAGCAAAGATTATGCAAATTGTCCATAAGCTTAATGGCCGTCGGTGAAACTTTTCATGGATTAATTTAGCTAAGTTCCACTAACTTCAAGTTGTTATAAAGTTACATGAATTTGTCAGGCTTAGTGAGTTATGAATAGCAAGTTTATTGCATATTTTCCTGATGGCTACTAAATCTAGATTGCCGGTACAATTTGTTGGGAGCGTTATTTTATGTCAGGAAGAACTTGGAAAGAACCGGCTTAGGATAGTTCTGACAGTTCAAGCAATTAAAGTAATGGAAGCAGCTCAGCGATAGGAATATCTCCTTATATATATATGATACTTTACACATGATTATGAGATTAGATGGCTGAGGGAAAATGCATGGATTCTAGGATGACATAAAAGTTGGCGACTGCTTTGGAAAGACGCTATGCTTGATTGATAAATTAGGGGTAAAGACATTTAAAACAATTTGCTCCGTGTTTCTAAACCTTTCAGATAAATTTTGGTGAGGTTGGTGACAAGTGCAATATTGCAATCGCTTATAAACGAATTAATGCTCTTTACGATCTTCCGTAATTCACTTTGTTTAATTAAATGTTTTAAAATACTGTGAATTGGAGCACTGTGGTTTATCAACAAACGTGTTACTTTAGTCAAAGATACGGGTAACAGTTCGGAGAGTAGATTAGTGCAGTGGTTGCCACGCCAGAATCCAAACAATGATGTAGTTGGTATCATTGCCTGGTTGCCACAATACAAGTCTCAAGCTAAGTGTTGCGGCTTACTCACCCAATCTGTTTGTGGTGCATGAAGTTGTGTTAACAGTAGGGAAGACACACTAAAATTATGGATGAGTAAGTTACTAGCTGATTTAATACTTCATCCTTCTTTATGTCTGAACTATTCTAAAAACTATTTTAAAAGAAAATGCTGTTAAGTCATTATACATATCAGAACATTTTATTTCAACATATTGTTTCTAACTGGCTTGTCAAAAATGATGATACATTAAGATCTATTTACATTTAATAACGCTGTGACATTTGTACTTTTTAAGAAATGAGCTGGAGCAAACCTACGTGGAGGATCTTGTGAAATCGTCTTATCTATGTTTATGCGCCTGCGCCGGCCGCTTGAACCTGTTCCAAGACCAACAATGCCTTGGGCAGGACCCCGGTTTATTACCAGTCGCGTTTGTGGTGCAAGAATAAATTGTCCAATGAATTTTAGTATTTAGGGGAAAAAATAACGTAGTCGGATACTTACTTCCTCATATTTCTTCTTATAAAATTCGTTCCGAGTCCTAAGACAGTCGGTAGGGTGTCCGGCCATGCAGCTTCTTGCCATTGTATAGCTGCATTGATAAAAATGCCTCTGTTGATCCTGATGAACAGTAGTTGCAGTAGTAGAACAGAAAAACAATATTCATTCATAATTTATTTTGTTTTTTAGGTTTTTCACAATATTTTTACTTTTTACCACCAGACTGACTGGCTACTTTATTGCCACTTGAGTAGTATGGAAATTAAATATACACCTGCTATGAAAACGCTGATCGCCTAAAACTTGCGCAAGAATGTTATAGTGTGTAGAACCATTTGGTAGTGGCTTTATGTCCTCACAAAGCGTTTCAAGTTTTGTATCACTGCCGCTGTAACGGTCATGGTAGGGTTGGCTGTGACCTCCGCTCATATTGTGGGAATTAAATCCATAATCCTTCAAGATATTTCCCTCCAACTTTCTGAAGTCCGACATATTTAGGACAAATCTAAACCCAACATTCTTGTCAAATATTAATATAAATTAAGGATTTAGTAAATTCAAATTTATAGATTTGATGACTTAAACAAACTTTTTATAGTTGAACACCTATATACTAGTTTGCCACGAAATGTGGACCAGCAATTATGTTTATAGCCAAATTTATATGGACCTTAATAAAGATAATTATATTAAAACAGCACAATCTCATTATAAAAATAACATCGTCCGATGAAGGGCACAAAGCAATTGTACTTTAAGTAGATAAAACTTGAATTAAGTTTGTTTTCCAACAATGAAGCAAGTTTAATTGGAATTTATAATCGAAGAGTAGCCTACCTTTATATAGTTCGAACCAAATAATTTCTTGTAAGAGATAAAACCTTTAAGTTTATAATCTGTATAAAGTGCAAGACTCGGTAAAGACCATGTTATACTCCCACATAGGTCCTTGTTCAGATTATGTCAGTATCGTGTATCCGATTCTAGATACAATTCTAGACAATTTCAATACCTAGTCGAAACTGTGTTTTGCCTTAAAAGTAAATCCTCTCCTTATTTTTAGCTTAGTCTTAAAAGCTTAAGAACTTGGAAACCTTCGCTGTTGTCGTAAAATATGGAAAAATATCTATAAAGTTTGTTTTGAAATTTTTTACAAAAGGTTACAAACTGTAGTTTTATATTAGGGACCTAATGCAGGGAGCTTTTCCTGTGTGATATACAAATATACTCGTTCCGGTGTAATGTAGGTTATGAATACAATTTATTAGTGATTTGTGAATATGAATAATAAACACATCTAAAATACTGAATTAGTGAAAACCAAATAATCTTTCAACAAAAAAACAAGCCATTTTTTCTATAACTTTTACTTTTGCGCAACGGTAATCATTTCCATGTTACGTGTAATATGCAGCTTGGGACGTAATTCTTTTATTACAAAGTCGGTGTAACAGTACGTAACTATAGCGAACTGATGACGGTGGAATTATCGGTTCTTTTGTTAGGCGGCCAATTACACCGTAATTATTACAGAATTGAACTTAGGCTGCGAAGGGTTATTGAGGCTATTTCTTTGTTGCAGTGACGTGTAAAGGCTTCAGCTCAGCCTCGTTTCTTTGTTTAGTGGATTTAATTAAGTTCACTCGCCTTGTATTGTATTAGACGAAATCAATAGAAATACACATAACGTGACTCATTTCGATTTTTAGTTTGAGGTTATAATCATGTGGATTTGTACTAGTGGTGAAGCTTGTTTTAAATGTGCAATGATGCACTCTATCTTTGGCATTTTTATAAAGGTCTTAATCCGAAAAAAAGCTGGACAAGTTAAATATAATGTATAAAAAATTTAAATAAAAATAAAAACAGTGAAAAATGCCATATACGAAAACTTCAGACGTTATATACATGAAGTTTTTTTTGTGAATGGCTTTTAAATGTTTTTAGTGGTTTAAATGTCTGGCTCATACTTGAAATTTACGTTTTTTTCTGTAATTTGAGGAAGATACAGGTGTTAACACAACGCTTTGAAAGATGACATGACTATTTATTCTGAGATCATGTCGAGAACTAAATGGATTTATGTTGTTAAAAGAAGTTAAGTAAGATCGTGTTAGCTGATTAGGATTCTCATTGATTTGTATGAGGTATCCCAACAGCTATTAATTTATTGAAGCTCATTAGAAGTTTGGAAATAAGCTATGAGATGTATGAGAACATCTTTTTTGGGTCAATGATGTTCACAAACAATGAAAAAACTCCTTCATTTACTTTTGTGACTGTCAGTTTGGTTTCATCAGTATTACACTGACTGTTGACAGACTAAACGAAAATATATTCAATGTCTCCACATTAAGATTCAATTTTAAATTGCGTTCATTGCCTCATCAATGTCAGGCTATTGTTAATTAGTTACCATTTTAATTATTAACTGTCAATAATGTGGCGTAATAGAGATTGAGAACTTTCGAAACATCTTTTCGATCATTGTTTTTTTTTGTAATACATTTTTGGATGCTTTTGATATTGTGTACTGTTTTGATAGGACTTTTTATTTCCTAAATTGAAGTGGCAAATAAAAATAAGCCTTACTACTTTAACTTAGTATTCTAAGATAGCACTAATCGCTAAATGCTTGTGTTTTAATATTTGAGCATACTCGTATTGAATCACTTTTGTTTAAAAACCTGATATTTGATCAACGCCCTTTAACTTATCATGCTTTGCCATACTTTTAAATTTAAGGCGTAAGCAAACAATTAGGTAAATGTAAACACTACCGAATTTCCAAAGCCCAATGCCATTACCAAAAAATAACACGGGACTTCGAAAAACAAATAGCGTAATCGCCTCTCCTGATACCAAGTCAATAATGTTTGGTCAACTTTGTCTATTCATATAAACTGTAGTTTTACGATTTTTAACTTTACTGTAACGTGAATAAGTTTTCTTTTTCCTCTGGTAAGGGACTCGGCGAGGTGTTTGAAAGTCATAAAGGATTTAGAAAAGCAAACGGTAGTCGGAACGTGGGTTGTAATCTTGTCAAATGACATCTGGAAAGTTGTTCGAAGTTATAATATCGGATCAGATTTTACTTTGTATCTCGATTACTTCAGCCTTCTTATAAAATTGTTACTGATACAGAATACCTACAATTGCCGTGTCCCTGATGATTTTGTCGTTGGGCAAACTGGGGCCTCGCCGTGGGGGCTACTCATTACCATGGCAATTACCGTCTTCAGAATGTCAGATGATTACAGAGCAGACACCCCGGAGGCTGGACGTTGGACAGATGCCATTTCGTCTTCAATGGCCGGGAATTTTCATAATGGAATCCTGAATTTTGACATAAACGCCCCTTTGTGACTTAAAGACAGATGTTTCATTTGATAGAGCTCTTGCTGTTTATGCTTGCCTGGTAGATGAATGATACGATAGCTTGAGAATGGTGATCAAGTATCATCAATGTAAGTGTAAGGTATTTCGCAATGTCTTCATCACTTTCAACTGATATTTCTTCCGCAGTCTATAAATTGATTTATTATTGAGAACAAACAAGTATGTAAATTTATATTTTTATTGTTTTGTTAATTATTTTCTTATTAAAATCATGACGATAAGAACACTGCTTGCAAAAACAATAAAAGCTTATCGTTCCGCATGTCCTAACTCCTTTTATCCATTAATCTGTCAGTCCGTTCTTGGCTCCTGCGATTACCATAAACAGTTTCAGCCATTGCAATAAGAGCTTGTACTAATTTACTGGCAGTAATCGAGTCTAATAACAACCCTGGTTTATGTTCCAAAGCCTACACTGCGACAAAGCAGACATGGTCACGGACAGCATACGAAATGACGTCAAAACTTCTCTGTAAGAGCAAGATAGAACCATACGATTTATATCTTGCATCCTGTTTTATATGTAAGACCTCAAGCGCGGGTTAAAGGAAGGAGTTAGCGAGAAAATTTAATGCCGCCGTTACAATTTAATTGAATTGAAATTAGAATAGTTTTCTGCTTGCAAACAAAATTTAGTGGCCATAGATTGGTCGCTAGTTGAATGGAATTGCCTACGTTAAGGAAGATGTTTGGTACATTAATAGAGGAAGCGATACAAATTATTACAGTTCTGGATCAAAAGTTTCATTGTTTTTCTTATGCTAATTTGACTATGATTCAATATAAAGGCTGTGTTTTATCATTAATATAAATAAATCCATGCTTTGTTATTGAAACTCTAGTTTGTTCAGTCATCCACCACTGTTGTGATGTAAATTTTTGATTTCCAATATTTTAGGTCGCTTCACCTAGCCCAGTTTCAATAATATATTGATTTGAGCAAACAAAACTATATATTTTTTTAGTATAATCGAGACAGTGTTGTGACAATCAATTATTCACCCGGGTTTGACGTTCCGAAACTACATTAGTATCAATCAATGTCAAATTAATTGGATCAGATACGCCTACCATGCACGTCCGTCGGACAAACCATAGTTATGTAAGTAAATAGACAAGTAAACATACTTAAATATACAGGCACGTATATTGATTCCATTATTATCTGTAGTTTGCATACAACAAACAATTGAATAGTAATAAGTACGTCGGCTTTCGCAAGACATTGATTAAATTTTAACCAGTTTTATCTCGGCTACCAACTATAAAACATATATGTGGAAAAATTATCTGACGAAATTGTAACCGGCAATTAATTTGTAACTAAACAATTAAAACTATTTTTTTTTTCATGTTAATTGCAATTGGATAAATTATTCATATTCCTGATACTAAATAAAACTTATCAATTATCTATGTACTCGAATCTTCTTTATGATTGTATATTGAATATAAATACGCATAAAGTCATATATTTTGTATGACTGAAGATGACAGAGCTTGTTTGAAGTAATTCGCACATCATAATGCAATTTCGGGTCGCGGAAAAGTATTTTCCTTGAGCCCAAGTTGCTTGGCATTATTAGCCGTTGTAAATAACACTAACATTAAAATATTTATTTTCCTGCACCTTTATTGCAACGTAATAAGGTTGTATCTGCTTCTTTTTTGCAATAACGTACACTGAGATCGTGAAATTCAATAACGACTTCTTTCAACCGTGTCTTTCGGTGGTTTGTGTGCTTTTGCTATGAGGAAGATTAATGTTGATAAGTCATGTAACTTTTCTGAAGTAAAATATGAACTTGGAGAAATTGAAATATACTAAACTTACTTCAAAAGTGCATAATTTTTGTAGAAACAATGAATATAGTCAAAACATTTACGTTTGAGTCATGTTCAAGAAATGAATAAGTTCGTAATTCGACAAAGGCCTCCCCAAATAGTTCCAATCAGAAAGATCCTGAGCTACTTACATCCAGCATCTGCATGCAGCCGTCAGAGGATCACAAACAATATTTAATTAGTATTAAACTTATAAAATCACTTTATTGAGTCTTAACGATTATAAAACCAAAGTCATGTCAATGTTAACCCTCACCGCTTTATTAAGCGTAATTTAAAGACCCTTTTCAACGTCCACATAAAAATGTACATCAACCGAAACGCACTTTACTGCATTGAAACAATGGCAATGTTTTGAGGGATTACCTTATGGATTAATTAACGAAATCCAGGGACCATGTCCAATTACCCCCCTCTTAATTAAAAGTTTAAAAGTGAACGCTTTATTTGATTTCGTGGGTTTCAATTACCTATTTACGTACATACCTGTATGACGTTCGGCAATTGTGCAAGCTTTATTAAATTACGGCGATAGGCTTTTGTTAACCAGATGTATTGGGTTACTAAATTGATTAAGCCAGTCCAGGAATCGATTCACTTGATGCCTAAATGATGAAGCTTATTTAAATTGAATTGCTTACGAAGCTGAATTGAAAACATTTCTTAGATTTATAAGAACTAACTTGCCTAAACCTTATAAATTAAAATCATCTGTTTCGACAGATTCTTAAAAACAACCTTTAAAATGATTACTTATTTAGTATTTATTTACTTAGTTTATTTTATGTATTTTTATGAAATTTAAAGAAAAATATTTTTCGTGAAATCCTATAAATTTTTTGGTAAAAGTTCTTATGTTAAGTTGTTTTTTTTTAATCTTGTTCCTACGCTAGAATAGTTTTAAATATACTTGTAGTATTTACACAGCTAAAACCCGTTCAATTCGTAGGCGGTTCGTTTGTGTCACTAATATTTTACCAAAAGCAAAACCTCATTATCATAACGGAGGCATTAAGTAGCTGATACCAAAAGATTACTTGTATCGGATTACAATGTTTTATTTATTTAATTTTTATCCACACATTATACGGTCAACTGTAAAATTTGACTTTTACCAAATATGTGAGTTTCGATCGTTCAACTAACATTAATTAACAGTTTTACAGCTCAAGCTAATCAATATGTTAAATGATTATATATTTTTTGTAGTTAAATACAACAAGGAATTGTATTTTACTAAAAATCCTTGACAACTTTGATGTATAGTACGTTATGGCAAAGATTTATAATTACTCTTTGAAGATTACTCTTTAGGAAATCTCTTAAGACTTTTTGATTAAAAAAATAAATTATACCCAAGTAAGATACGACACTAGAGGTATTCTTTACCTCTGTATGGGCAATACTAGGGCACCGTCGTGTAAAACAATATTCAATAATACAATAATAGTGCAATTATACGGTATCACTTTCCTTCAGGTGAACCATTTACTTGTTTGCGGATGACGTTGTATAAAAGTTAATAGTATATTAAGATGAAAAGACATAGGGACAGGTTAACAACCTGTAGTAGCATTCCGCATTGCCTGTATTAACAAATGGAAATATATAGAGCTGCAATTGTTAGGAGAATTATTTATTTTTCATTAATAGATTTAAAAAAATAGATTTCAGTTACTTCATATTTGTTATTACCTAATTGATTAGATATATTTTCAACTCGATGCGTAACATTAGCATTTAGGACGTCATAGAACCTAAAACATTTGAAAATGGACATAAAACTGTTATTTTATTACATACATGCATAAACTCACGCCGTAATCCCTCGAGAGTTTGGTAGAGGTGCTAAACACCGCATTTCGCATGTTTCTATTAAGTCCCAGTGTGACAGGTTGCGAATCTGTCGCCACTATCCGGGCACAATGAGGAACATGGCCGTTACAAATTACGGCAATCCGAGACTCGAACCATCGACCTATCGGGTCGGGTTACTCGGTTAACCAAAGCACGTAACAAACTGAGCTACCATGTTCACCACGTCACATCACGTGTTTTATTCCTTATGGTACATGAAATAAAACTTATTTGTTTACATCCGTCAAATCATCACAATCATCGTCATGTTTGATTAGATTCATGACCAGCAGGTTACCAGTTACAGCACTCTGAAACCATTTAACTTCTTGCTCAACTCAGAACCATAACTTTCACCTTCCATAGGTACATTGTCGAGTCTATGTGACGAGTAAAGAAAATAAAACATACGAAAACCTTTTTAAACATACAAAGAAAAAACAGGCAAAAATAATAATAATTAGAGGCACCCAATAGCAACTCTATATTAATACATGTAAAGGTCTCCACCAACATGTTTTAAGTAGAAACGGTGCGGTGTTTACAAGCTCTTTGAAAACTATTTGATAATTATATTGGTACATCTTTTATTATTAGGTATATATACCTATATATAAATGTAATCCTATATTTTTCGGATAGTTCAATTTTATTCCTTAATTATAGTACCCAACAAACTAGTCGAAAAGGAAAAAAAGCTTAGTTAGTTCAGCTTTTATAAAGCGAAAAAACTTAATTTTAAATAAATAGAGAGAAATATCTTGCCTTCATTATTTCTCGGTTTTTGCGAAGATTCTTGAGTTTATCTTCTATATTCTTATACTTATCTGATTAAGACGGCGAAATTGCTGGAAATAACGATTATGTATGGATACGAGTAAAGCTGACGAATCGAAACCTTTCAACTAAACGACATAACAATAATAAATACAAAAGAAAAATATAAACGCATACCAAATATTCCTATAACAAGTATCGAATATCTTCACTAATGAAACGGCAATGACTTGCTTATTAAATTTAAAGCGTTTGAGCACAGTTGATTAAAAGAAATGAGATTTGTTACCTTGGCCTTGGAAATATAAAATATGTTAGTGGACCATGTTCTTGTGTTAGCTCTAATTAAACTTTGATAGTGATCAGCGTTAAAAAGTCTGATAAAGGCATTCTTGAAAGCATTCATTCTTTAAATTTCACGTAAAAGCAATTCACCTTTCAGATACCATTTTACGATACTCGAAAGGAAAGTGTCAATTAAACGAATTGCAAATGTTGATATTTAACCTGTTTTACCTAAGAAGAAAATAAGCAGATTCGGCACAAAGCGGAATTTTTGAAACTGCAGTATTAATACATTTTACATATACACAATAAACACTACTAATTCAGGGCATATAAAGTTTTGTAAAACTAAGTAATGTTATCTTTTTAATATTACGTAATTAACAAATACTTAAATAATAATATAATTAATAATATCATCGATTTTCTTCATATCTTCTTTCTTCATTGATATCGGACGAATTGGACAAAAACGTCAGATTTCGACTCTTCCGATGTATTGGCTAGAATGAAGACCAACTTCAAGGCATCATTTTTAAAAGCAGTGACAAGTGAAATTTACCTCTATGTATAAAATATATCTTCAATGGTTTTGTTTTGATTTTTTTTTTTTTTTCTTTTTAACATATTACTTAAACCGTTATTATTCAATATGATTTGGAAATATAGCTTAGTTTTATTGAAGTTAAGTGCCGACTGTGTGATACATAAAACACATACATACTTGTTCTAAACAAGATCTTACATATTAAAAATTGCTCCACTTTGGACAGGATTGCATCAAGCATAACTATTTTGTCCTCGAAATTTTATTTATTGCACATACCAAAACACACACACACACAGAATTACGAGTTATATTTAAATATGATTGATGAGATGATTAGAACAAAAATATTTTATTTTTACCAATGTCTTGCGGTGTCCAACGTAATAAACTTAAGGACAAAAATGAACTATATATCTCAGATTTTTTATATTATAACTTCTCTTAAAATCATTTTACATGTAGTGTTATAAATGGCTTGTATGTTGATGAAAAGTATTAAATACATAATGTACGAGTATATAAACTATACTTTTGTAAAAAAACATGACCCACAAGCTTTGTAGCACAAAATCCGTTTAACTAAAGTTAAACCAATAAAGCTGGCCGAAACTTTTACGCTGCAGTTTGCGTGTCAAAATATATCGGGATTTACAATAAATTTCCAATATAGATAGTGTTAGTTTGAAGTCACAGGTGGTCTCGTTGCAAAACTGTACTGTCCTTTCTAATTCACACAAATACACAGCTGCCATAGGAAAACCAGTACTAAATTACACCAACTTGTTTAACTATAAAGTAGGGTAAACGTCTATGTGTCCTGAATAATTGGTTCCTATCAAAAACGTTTGCGAAATTGACATTTGACAATTATATTAAGACAGGTTGTTCGGCTTTGATATAAGATTACAGAGTATTTCAGACTTGAGTGTCTTTTTAATTCCCGACACAAAAAGAGGGGTGCTTTAAGTTTGACTGTTTGAGTGTCTCTCGAACGAATGAAGCGATTTTGATGTAGTTTTTTAAGGTAACATCATTGAGCTTGTTCTTAGCAATGTTTGATTGATATCAGTTCCCCTATTAAAAATTATGGGGGGTGAAAGTGGGAATGAACAATCGAATATCCGCAAAAATGTTCAATTGGGGTTTTTATTTTGTAATTTAATTTATACATTTATTTCTTACAGATCTGGATATGTGATAAACCACAATTTAAGCGAAAACCAGTACTAATCTTACTTTAACGAAAATTTCAGTATATAATCCTTAAGTTTTTTTTTTTCACACAATAGTATTTTCAAATCTAATTCCTGAAAGTAATGAACTTGTGATTCCAATCTATACCTAGGTTCTAAATACAGACTAGAACAATTATCCCTCTCTCTTTCTATTTTGTTCGTATGAAAATAATTCTTGGGCCTAGGATCTGACTCCATTAGTACATGATATGAAAAATGTCAACCGAGTATCAACATCTAGACCATAATAAAACATTTGTCAATATTTTATCAACAACAATTTACTCTTAATGCAAAATCAAAACTTGGATAGATCGATCATTCTTAGATTAAATAGAAGTGCAGCAACAAAGGCAGACCCTTTTGTAACGTTTACATATTGATACCGTGTAATTTATTAAACTTATCAGTTTATAGGAGTGGTAGTAGAAAACTGGTATTTTATCTAGACCACAAGTGAAACACTTGGGCAATGACTTCGGACCTGAGAAATAGTGGGACAAATGGAAATATGACAATTACCGCATTCCAAAGTTTATGCTTCCATTAGAATATTAAATCTCACGACGGCATTCTTGTAATATCATGGTATAATTGATACGAGGGTATATTGTTATTTGATTGGTATTAAATCAAAAGTGGCAGTTTTTATCAATTTTCGTTGTAGACTATAGATTTACTCGTAAGTTGATTGGTACGTGTTACTTACATTTTAAAAAATGGTTTTTAATGTCATTCTTTCTTGTTACAATTTATAATCATAGTGTTCAATATATATCCACGCTATACACCCAGAAAAGCCTCCTCAATGCAAGATTTGTACAAAATTTTGAGATGACATTATTTTCATGGCGGATATCTTATAATTGCCACAAAAACAAACAGCAACAAGCGTTTCGACGTTTCTAAATAAATTTACAAACCTTATCGAATTCAGTCCTGTAAAGTGAAAATGAGACAATTATGTAAATGGCGAACAAAATAAAACTCATTTTATTAATAATCAAATAACGGGAGTTCGCAATCGCAAATGAAATAAAATTTTGTAAATGGTGGCATTAATTGTCAGCCGGGGACGGGGCCCCCTACCCTTGCTTCTATTTGATGCACAGACTACGGAATAAGGGCTCAACTTCATAAAATTTGACGCTGATATTAAAAGTCTTGTTGTGTTGTCTTTATAGACTATGCAGCCTGATAGATAGCATAGAGAACGATAGCCGTAAGTAAAGCCCATGTACAGATGCTTAAGCCTCCGGGCAGCAGCACAGGTTGAATAAAAAACCGTCCCAGAACCGTTTAAGAACCTTTTTTTTTTGTCAGTTATACTCAAATCGTAGCTGATTATCCTGTACCTAATTTTAGTTCAACGCCGTTTGTTTTAAATTTTCAACAACATTTTTGAGAGTTTTATCGAAAAAAATTAATCGTCTTATAGTGATTATAACATCACCTTTAAAAAAAGTCTTCTTAAGAAATCTACATTAATACAAATTTATCACTTTATCTAGTTTCGATGGAGTCAAACAAAAAGTTGTTGTTGCCAAATTTCTGTACTTTGAAAACCGTTCCATCAGGGTACAGGGCTAACCCTTTCTTGAAGGTTGGATGTACGCGATTTTCCCAGTCTGTGGCACATTTCTATCAAACAGAAGTTATCTGAAAGGGGCGAACTTTTAATAAAATTCTCAATGCCTCAGGCAGTTGGATACAGACAGATTTATATCTTCGGAGGTTTTGATGTGTACATAATATCGCAATTGTTTTTTTTCATACGAATAAATGAGATATTAATGTATCTCCGTATTCTTTAGGCTTTGAAGATGCCTTATGGATTTCAAAATAAATAGGATTACTTTTAGTATATAAATCTTTCTGAAACAATCTTTTATTAAACAATGCATACCTACCTTTTTACTATGATTAACAAAATGTATGTTTCTCTCAAATCGTGACCATTTTTTTGTTGACACTCATGAGAACTCAAGTATAAAAGTCCAAATACGTTTAAAGTCTGGAAATATTAACAGGAAAATGTACGTAACTTGCTTTTTAAGCTTAGTTATTTTCTTTTTCAAAGCGTCGTAGGTACTCTGCGTTGGTAGGTACCGTGCAATTCTTAAGAGTGGCAACTCCGATGTCTCGCCTCACCGACCTCCTTTGAACTAAGATTTCAATATTCAACTTGCACAAACCCCGCAAGCCTTATATTATTGGCAAAGATTCTTTATATTATGCTTATTTTCCAACTTCAAAAGCCTTTTGAAATGGTTTCTGGAGAACTAGTCAATCGAACTTCCTTCGGACAAATTACATAGGAAAAGGTCCTTTCAATTATAATATTATGATAAATCAACATGAAATAAAGTGTTAAAATTAATTGATAATTATGATTTTAATAGGCAACGAATGAATTTGAGTGATTGTAGATATTAATTAATGTAATCTGTGTGTCAAATATTAATTTGGTATAATTCTTATTTGCTGAAAATTTCGCTGTTTTGCTGTAATTTAAGGAGTTGTTTATTGCTATATTTCGGCATCAAAGCGACCTTATAAATTTCGTTATACTCAATTAAAGCGTTCGCGGACTAAGTAAATATTTTAGGTTTAAGGTGGACGCCTACTTAACTTGTAAAACTTTCGAGGCCCTAATTTTTAATTTGGTATTTTACATGTAGTTAAAATTTTAGGGAAAGCTTTATATAAGTCGATATCGAATATGCTTCCCGTATTTTTATACAACTTAATAGGCAAACAAGCAAATGTTTCACCTGAAGGAAAGTGATACGGCCGCCTATTGACACGACGATGCCCCTAACATCGTGGAACGCCAAGAACACCAATGCGTTGCCCATGTGTAGGTAAATATATTTTACCTATGGTAGCAATCAAATTACCTCCCTTACAGCTATCCAGGTTTCCACTGCCAATTTACCTACATGTAATTTTTTCTTAATTATTATTACTCCTCGTTTGGCGACCTCGGTGGCGCAGTGGTATAAACAGCCGACTGATACGCTAGAGGTTCCGGTTTCGAATCCCGGCGGTGGCGGAACTTTGTGTTATTTGCAAGACGCATTGTTTCGCTTACCGGTCTTGGATGTTGTATTCTTATTTATTTAGTATATACCATATCGTTGCTAAGCACCTGCAATACAAGTTCTTACGATACTTACTGCAGGGCTGAGTCAATGTGTGTGTTGTGGTGTGCTTATTATTATTACTTCAAATAAAATAAGTCAACTAATTATTTTCTTATTCGACCTGAGCAAGTGAACACGTCCTTTATATTTCGGTAGCTATTTAAGGCCCTTCTAAGGCTTAATTAAGGCGCCTTTGATCTTGAATCTGTTACTGGAGAATCAGTAATTAGGTAAGTACCATGCGAAAAATGTAGCCTGCTCCCGCTTTGCTTATTTCCCAAAATAAATAATTTGAGGAAAATTTACAAAAATAATTATTGTACGAAGGTACATCAAGTTGTATAAAACCGAACCGCCTTTGATATTAAATACGATTTCAGATATCTTCTGTTTTAAAACAATATTTATTTTTATGTTTTTTTTCTTTTTATATATCTTGTCTACAAAGAAACGTTTACCAGTAAACAGATCTAATGTATCATTATTGCTTTTTTATTTGAAAATAAAAACCAGTTACGTTTTCAAGTTTTATTTTATTAAATTTATTGTATGATTTTTTTTGTCAGACTTAACTTGTCTGTTAAATTTATTTTGAAATGCTTGCTTACAATATAAGAGTTGATAAAAAATTGATTAAAAATCATATTTTTTTTGGTTCAATCTGTAACATCGTTGAATCTTTTTTTCATTTGGACTAACCTCCAAAAGTAAGTGACGTACCAATTTTAATTGGTGACTACAAAGGATAAACCAGTAAAGGTAATAATTGGCATGGATAAAGACTCCCCTTGCTTTTCCCCATCCCATGGGACGACGTGGATACCAATCCGCCACCTCAGAAAAACTTAATTAACCAAATATTTACACACGATGTTTCAAAAAAATTGAATGTCAGTTATTTCGTACTGTGTGAATAAATTTGGTTTTATTTTTCATAAGGACATTACAAATTGGTTAAAAACATTAATAAAATTGAATGCGTAACGTTTTTCATTCCATTTGAGATTTTGTAAAAATTCTTTTGCATGTCATCTTTTACTTCTATATACATTCGGAAAAGGCCAAAAAAGTAATCAGTACGAAATAAACGTAAACTACCTTATTTAGTTTCATACAATATTCCACTTGTATTCATATCTACTAAAGTCCAGTACCAGGCTAAGTAACCTTAGAGGTAAAATCTTGTACCAACAAAACAAACTACGAAGCGAGCAAACCTTAGCAACATTCCTTGTATTACAATAATAATGGGGTGTGTACAAACAAACAGCCTTAAGTCACCCCTCTCCCGTGGGACTTCATTCGGTGATGATATTTCGTGTAATGACTCCAAAATGAGGATATATCCTCCCGCAACGTACTTACGTTAACCACTGGATTCCTGAACTATTACATACTGGAAGTGCTTTAATATTTTCATATCTTTAATAAAAAAATGACCGGAATAGATGCCACGGTCAAAATAAAGTCACTAAGAAGTTTTTTCGCTAAGGCAAACTAATCTCAAAAAAAAAAAAAAATTGTCTCTTCAAAAGGCTAGTACAAAAATATTTAGTATATGGTTTTTAACACTAGAGTTATCTTTTATTTCCTCAAATCTTTTAATGTACTTACACGTAGATTATTGAGTATTTAAAATAGTCGAACATTCCTAAAAAAGCCTAAATAAAGAGGTCAATTGTTTCAACGTACATATGTACCATTGAGTTGGCATTGGCACCAAATCCTAACTCTATGGTACACATTCAACATTATGTTGAAATGCTACAGAAACTGTTTACTTCTCCTGTGTACTTGCGTTATTTGTTTAATAAAATTATATAAAATGTCTCAAATCCATGTTAGATAAATAAATTACTTGTCACGATTACGTCTTTAACTTAATTTCACAATTCACGCTAGTAACAGCACAATATATTTTCTTCTTCCAGTAAATCTAATGCAATAAATATTTCCGTCAGCTTTTTGCTACTCCCCATACACAAACCATACCATACATTTTTAACCTGTCATACAATGCATACATCTTGAATGTATTAGTTGTAAAGACGATGTATTTTTACATCATGATGATGTAGTTTAATAGAAGCTGATCTATTAACCCGTTGCTTACATACAAAAAAAAATATTTGAAAGTTGGAAGTGCTTAAGAAAACCTTAGTCGCTGCACTAACAATTTCACAACCCATTTTGCAAATGCCACATCTAGATATATAAAAGCGGTGTAGTTCACACATTGCCTAATTCATACCCGTCACGTTTCCGCGGAGGCATCGAAGCATACTCTGAAATTGAGTTACTAACTAAATGAAGTTTCAATTTAAAAGTGTAGTCTGTACAACCCTATATCACAGGGTGAAGTTTTATTCATTTATTTCTAGCTAGTTTTTGTCCGCGATTCCATCCGCGTCGAACTTAAATAAATCGTTTTTTTTTTTAATAAATCTATTCTGTTATTTTTCAGAGTTATCCGAATCCATTGTAGGTATTTATTTGTTTTGCGATTAATACTTGAAAAGATAAGAGATAATATAGCGTTTTGTAAGTATGTAGTATGGATGGTACACAGACCCATACATAATTTTATATATTTCATACTAGTTTCGTTAAATATCTGGTTCTTATAGGAGCGATTTGTAATTTAGTTAAAGTTGAATATAATCTACGAAAGTTGGATATTTTTTTGTTTGTCCTACTTATGTATTGAATGTTAATTTTTATAACTTAAATATTAATTCAGAAAGCATCTTATAGCAACACTTTAATAATAACTTTCGTTGTGTCGTTTGTTAAATTAAATTTTTCACTTACCCATTTTCTGTATACGAAGCACGCACTCTCTCTAATATTTCTCCCTTAATATGAATATTTGTCTCAATGAAAATAGAATTATGACTCAAATACACCCCTATTCGTATATACCGAGCTGTGGGTCACAAAATTTATGTCCCACATATCTTTACGGTATTTTTCATATACGCAGCAAAATGGAGGTTTATTATTTTAAAATGATGTGAATACGTGGTACATTTTAAATGGAAGTGTACCTACTGACATAGCAAATATTCTATATCTTTATTAAATAAATAATACAATTATACATGCAACAGTTGTCGGAGCGAGGACTTAACTTTATTGATGATTAATTCATATTTTAAAAACTTTTTGTTTTTATAATGTGGAAAAAATATATTATCATACTTTTTCAAATTGTTCTTTCATAAAATCGAAAAAGAATATTCTTAAATTTGGTACAAAGGATAGTAATAAATAACTCAAGTTATAGCGATGCTGCACTATACAAATGTTTAGTAAAAAGGAAGTTAAAGTACACATTTGATTCTAGAACGGTCTTATGAAAGGCAAATATCAAATGAAATTTCCTCTCAAATAATACTTAATAAGAGCGGCAAACAACTAAATGTAATAGGAAACCACGTTTGTTTCGAGTTTGCATTAGATTCAACTTTGCAAAGCAAATACTACAACTACTTGAGTGTGCGAGGCTACCATTGCATTTCCCTAATGAAAGCTTTTATTATACAGCTGAGGTACTGTTATGTTGACATTGTTAATCAAATAACCACAAGCGCGATATTTCGAATAGCAAGGTAAGGTGAAATAAACGGTTCGGAAGTTACCGTAGAGGGAAATTTCGTAGCCTGTGACGGAAAGGTAGGCTGCGATCATTCCTATACGACGTCTCTTCCTGGTAATAAATGAGTCTAATTAATCTAGAGTGGCATCTGTCATGCTAAAGAATAGTCAGAAGTTCAGCCGGAGGGTAGGACCCAGTAACTGACGTTTAGTAATTATTTTCGTTAAAGCAACCCTACTATTCAAATACAAATTTGCAGCTCCAGAGTGAGAGTGCATCATAAATTTTTAGAATGTCTTCAAGAATTTCAATTTTCTCCAGATATGTTTCTCGATTGTTAATTTTCTCGTTTAAAATAATGATCGTCGGGAACTAGTAAATTATATCTAATCTGCAAATGATTTCGAGTTACGTGATTCACGAGTGAAACTTTCATCATAAACATTAGGTAATGTAATTTTGGTAACGCAATATCATAAAAACAATGGACACTTTGGTCGAAAATTGTATGGAAAACAATTTACTCACAGTATCGTCATCATAATCATAACAGAACGGTATCTGGAAAGAGTGCGTTCAAAACTGATTTGCGATGCAAATTGCCGTGCATCGAGTGAGGAACTTCCTGAATGATGGCCCAACCAACGCATATGCCTCCATAATGTCTAATATATCACCTTTATGTCGCTTCAAGGCTGTTCTAAAAACTTAATAATCCCAGAAGAAAGTTGCGAGCGTGTCTCGAACGCGACGACTGTGATTACCCGATCATAAACTTAAGTCGAATTACTGTATTTTTTGTCAAATATTTTCGTTTAATCGATGCTTTCGAAGCTTTCATTACGGCCATCAACCTTCGACTTTAAATTGGCAGCTGACAATAGAATGGAAGACAGAGGCGGTAAAAGAAAATGAATTTAAATCGAAATCAAAGGTATTATGCATCGGTGACATCAAACCGATTGTTGTCGAGTGCTTACAAATGAAAATCCACTCGTTGATTATGTAACCTTTACGAAAACAACAAAAAGCTTTAAAAGGCCTTTGAAGTGACTTAAAAGCTATGGACAATAAATAGTAGAAGTGAACTCGCAAATCGTTCTCATAACTCAAATGCACCCGTAAATTTTGACTTTCCACAACATAGCTCGTCGAATTCGTCCGCGGGCGAAGCGTGCGCCATAGATTTAATTCTTATTCGGTATTATCGAAAGAATTCCCTTGGTTTTTAACACGCGAGTTTCGCTCACGAGCGCCGGTATCTGCGCACGTCTCGTTGCATTTTAACTCGACGTTAACCCGTCGCCAATTTATTGACAAGACCCCATTAAATATCAACGTGCTTATTCGCCTCCGTTGAAGTGTCAGACATCGGGATTCTCGGCGGTTTAACTTCTTACGTAAGTATTATTGCCCTTTTCACAGCGAACTCGGCACGGTATGCTAAGCTCTGCTTACGCAGAAATGTGTTTAAGGAAGCAGTTCGAATCTAGATATATTCTAATAAGGGATATGCCAACACGTATGAACTAAAAATGTACCTAGTTATAATTAAGCTCCTTACAAAGTAATGTAAACAAGAGTCGAAGCAAAGATTTTTAAACCCATGTCCGAAATATAAGTTGTACTTATTGCTGAAAGTAAATCAAAAATATGTAAGGTGACCGCTTCTAATCTTTGACCTGACCTTGTCAGATAGAAGTAAAAGATCTTTTCTCATCATTATTTATTTCAAGTGCCGTTAGCACTTTTGCAAATATGGCATCATTCGCACGTTATAAATCTCATTTATATCATTAAAATGAAGTATCAAATTAGTAAAGTCAAGCGTATTTATATATGTAATTTGAATCCAAGCAACTCTGTTCCAATATTGATAACTTAAATCTTCCCACCATTGGTGAACTTGGTAACCTTTTTCACAGCTCAAGATTGTCGGGAATACAAATTCTTTGTGTTTTATTTACTAAGTTACAGAAGAATATGAGTCTTGATGCTATTTGTTAAGGTCTATATTAGATGGGGAAGGTTTTATTATAGAGCCGAAAATTGTAATGCCAATATATATAATGCGGATCGTTCGGCAAACAATGAGTTATCGGATCCACGATTTTTTCGACGACTCCGACAAAATTCAGGGAAACATTGACTGACCTGTCAACGGTTAATAAAACTTGAAATGCTTTATTTAATCTTCAGCGCTTACTCTTGTTAAATTGAAGGAGCCCGGTTATCTGAGATTTCAAGGAACTCAATTATTGCGATGTTTTACTTAAATATTTGCTTCTAAAGCAGACCAAGGTATAATCGTGCTTTTATCTTTCTGTTTAATTAACATTAAAACTTGCTTTACATCTTCATTTCATTTAGTTATTTTTAAACAATTTCAACTATTTTGGTAGGTTTGTTCTGAAGTAGTGCATGTTGATTAAGTTTAAAATACATATATAATTTTGATTAAGCTTAAATACGTATTCTTGTAACTATTTAGTACCGTGGTTAGAACTATACCATCAGATGCTGGAACTTGCAAATAGGTCATTCAATTTGAAAATGTCCAAAATTTGGAAGTTCTAAGGCAATCTTTCAAGAACATTGTTAAGGCGTAAATCATGGCTACAGTAACTACATGGGTCACACCATCGGTATCGCGTCATAAAGGATTTTGAATATCATGTATTTTTGTAATAGGTATTTACATTATCAATCTTGTTTGGTTATAAACTGGTATCAAAACAAAACCAGCTATTTTTGAAAAGAAGTTGGAAAGTAGAGCTAACACCTACCAAATCGGGCTCAAACTGCGTTTGCACTCGAGCACGAACTATACGTTCTCTGTACTATACTTAACTATATTTATAGTACCAATTAAATCCAACATCCCACCCGTTCACACCTCTATAGAGAGGAACATGTTTCTATTCAGTTCTCACGTTTTCTGCATTGTCTTCTCCAAGTGAATTCATAAATATAAACAGAAGTTACACTAGCCATTTTATTTAACACATTGATATTTTTACATACGCTTTTTGGTTAGATTTATTTTATTTTTTGGTCGAACAAAACAAACAACAACAAAAAATATTTTGTAAATTTCTGAAGTTTCAATTTTGTTCACTTTAGTTAAATCGACACTTTTAGTGTTTAAACATAAAATAAATAAATCTATCCGTGCAATTGCACTATTTTAAAGTAAATAAATTAGTATGTATGTTATGTCAAATTCAGTAGTAGTCACTAAGTTAAACATAGGTATTTTAATCAACGAGTATATTTACCTTAAAGTTATGTCAATGACCATTTTATTGTATAAAGTAAAATTTTATTAAAATTACGAAAGATAACAAGGCTAGTTTTATATTAGGTGCACTGTACAATTGTAGTTGTACAAAGTGCTTTGAGCTAACGTTATAGGACGTGCCTTAACGCAATATTTCTTTCTACTTGTATTTACGTCTATGACAGCCTTAAGACATTAAGAACAGGAGAGATATGGAAGCGACTCTGTTTAATTTTTTTACAAAATACTTTTTTAACAATACGCATAAGTAATTACCTTACGTATTAAGATAAATCTTTACCAAAGCTTAGCAGACTACTTTCTTTAAAAAAAAATACAGACTTAAAAATTATTCCACCAGGCCTTTGAGTGGTTGAGTTGATGTTTTTTACCTAATAAAATGAATTACTAATTAATGACTTACACAGGAAAACATTAAAAACACAATCTACGTTGTAATAATTAGAAAGGTATATTATAGATAAGGCACTTTTTTAATGATTAAGGATAGCTATTTAAAAGTAAACTCAACTGAACTTATTCCACACAAGTCCACACTTGACACAAGGGAGCATCAAGCCGCTGTTCAAATGCAAAATACCGTCTAGCCGTCCGGCAATACAAATACCGCTCATACATTTTTACAAAATGTCCGTCCGTCTGTTTACATACATTGTCCGGATTCTCACAATGCTACATATCAATTCAGAAATCTTTGTCCGAATTCTTTTCATAGTACCATTATCCTTCTAATGCAGTTGGCAGGGAATTTGTAGTGACTAGTAGAAAGTTTTGAATGTTTTTTTTGTATTTAAATAAAATTAAGTAACAAGCGTATGGTGGGAAGTTCTGAAATATTTTAAAAATCTCTTAAAGTTTCTCTAATGTTTTGTAGTCAACGATGCTAAAAATTGACTAACGAGTAAAGCAACGAGGCATTCTAGTGGTTCACCGAATACTCCATCAGATAATATCTATTTACTACTATGTAGTTATATTTTCCAACCCCTCTAAGGGTTGCCACACTGGAGAGGCTTCCGTGCAAAATACATTCAAAACTTTTCACATGAAATAATATTTGAATTTGTAATTTTGACGTCTCGAAGATGAATCGCGTCTGGGTTACTACATGCGATATTTGGTGTGGGATTTTTATGCCTATTTCAAAAATAACTTTGTCTGGTATTATTCTAAAATCAATGTTAATTCTTACAAATACACATAGATATTTTATTTTTAGACTGCCTCCTCAATCTTAACTGATGACTTAAGCTTGGCTTCTGCCGGTAGATCTTGAGTTCGATTATCAAACATGGAGTTTTATAAAGTTCAAAATATTTTTTTGGAGGGAATCCACTTACTAAAATAAAATATAAATGCCGCAGAAACGGAAACAAATCAATTTAATAAACGAAATTGTATTAGTTATTAAAAACAAATAACACTGGTTAAAAGTTAAGAGCCAACCCGATTTCTGATATTATTTGTTGTACGCTGTCGTAGGGTCAAATGCATTTTTTAAATGGGCTAAACAGAAAGCTCTAGAATATATTGACATTTTTTAGAACAGAACAACAATGGAATTCAAGGAGAACTGTCAAACTTACGATTCTGAAGCAATATTTTCTTGAGGGTTGCCTTCACGACCCTTTTCTCTAAGCACATTTAATGTTTATTTTCCTTCATATCAGTTTTCGTGCCATACCGTAACCCGAATGTTGGTATTCCATCATACTTTGTCACGAAAGTTATACCATTGCCGTTCTTATTTGTATTAGCTTAAAATACAATGTTTAAATCATGTTTTCAGATGGATAATTTTTATTTTACAGTCGTTGCTTTACGTTCGGTGAATAACCTATTTTATTACATACAAGATCTTAATATGAGGGAAATAAAACGTCATTTTCGCGTTTTATGTGTGTAATTTTAATGTTTCTTTACGTGTTTCCGCGCTGTCAAGCGCAGAGTCAGATTCCATCATAAGTAATGTTAGTAAAGTAAAAAATGCTAAGATACTTTAAAAAAAAATCATTCATCATTATACATAACACTAATATAACTTCAAAAGCTATAAACCGCTTTAATGGAACTGTAACTGTTGCAAAGTCAAAGTTAAGCTAAGCTTGGCTTGGAATTAGATTTTTTTGAAATTTGTGAACATATATAATATAAATATTATTATACAATAAACATTTCTTTTCAAGTAGGATTAGAAAAGAATTTAAGATCGATAATAAAAATGGTATAAAATAATCTAACATTTTGCATTACATGTAAGAAATTTTGCTCAAATGGTTCGCGTGAAATGGTTTATTCAATTCACTATAACCGTTTTCTTTAACCGAATTATTGTTATTGTTTCAAAAAACATTCAAAGGCAGTCCAATTGAATTGAATGCAGTTACATCCACTTATGTTAATCAGAGTAGGCGATTTCTGTGCAAATACCCAATAAGATAACCGATAGGCGTATATTTCCTTTGTTATTTGAACCATCAGTAACGTTCGAGTAATGATATTGTTTTACAATGTTTACTACGTTTTTGAGAAATTTGATTAACTCCAAGATTTATTATTATCTATTACTGTTTCTCTAGACTGTTGAGAATAACAATATTATTTTTATTTAAGTAAAAACATTTGTATGTGAATGATGTATATTGTAGTTACTTGTTAGGTATGTGAGTGATATATCAGTACATGGTGATGGACCTTGTTTTTTGATTCTGGATATAATATACATGTTCATACCAAATCTAATAATCACCTGACGTATTTGAAACACTCAAATATACAATGTAATTTAATTCTATAAAACGGTTCTATGAAGCGGGTTCTGATACTTTCGCCAACGTTTTTCACACACGCATACAAATAGTGCCTTAATTTTTAATAAATCATCACTTAAGATACCTTAACAAGAAGGTATTACCATCCAATGGGCTGAATAACTCATTTTAAAGATAAACGTGTTTCATAGATAAAAGCTGTATTAAAGAAGATTTTATGAATTACCTTTTTATCTCACATTATCTTTTCCCATTAAATTGTATTTCTTATCTTTTGTAAAGCCAGGAGCAATTGAATCTTGACTGTTATTAATATATATTTCGATATGAAATCGAGAAACTGATTAGACCGCGGTTTCTATTTGAATATTATCTGAAGTGCATTTGAAACCAACGACCCGTTTAAGGTGAGACTGAAGCAAAGCATCTAGCTTGTATATAAAACTATGTGCGTATCTTCGCCGACTACCTATACCTATCAATTTATACTACAAACACACCTGTTAATAGTCAGAGATACTATATTCATAGACAAAGGAATTTTAAACTTGGTTTGGTTTGAACTAAAGTTTTATAAAAATTTAAACTATTCTAAACATTTAACTTAGAAAAACGTGACATCACATGAAGTTTCCTCCAAGTCAATTAATTTGAAATACCTAAGTATTCCTTAGAATGGAGACCTAACTGTTTTTCGCATTAGTATCTATTGCATGACGGAATTAGTTAGGTGATTAATTAAAACGGGGTTCAGTACTACCGGTCCATACAGATGTGACGAGATACAATCCAGTGGGTCCCGTACGTGATGTTGGTTATCTCGCGGCTAACGTTTAATTGAACACGCTTAAACTGACTACCGCCATTTTGTTGTGGCCACTAAGCCAGTTACAAATGGCCGCGCTTCCGCTTTTGCTGTTCCTTTCATTACGCGGGATATTTTACAAAGTGTCAATTATAGATTGAAAACCGATTTGGTTTGACAAAGTAAAACTGGTTTTCTATTTTTAATCGATTTTGTTTGTTTCTTTTACTATAAATATAACTTAAGGGAAGATTATTTAAGAATAGATTTTAATCTTATTTATTAAAATAACTAAAAATAGATATTCCATTTATTTATTTTAACGTTAAAGCGATAAATGTATGCTAAGATTCCCAATTACAAAATTAAAATGTATTTATTTTGGTCATTTTTACAATTAATATTGTACTTTTAATGTGTGAATGTTTTGTTTTAAGCTTTATTCACTGCTCTTTACAGTATTTTTTCTATTACATACACGTTTATTAACGTAGGTTTTCTTGTAGGCAATCGTCGATTTGATGGCCCGAAAATCTTAGTTACGGGCCTCGACCAAATCGTTTGGTGGAGAGGACGAGACTAACCGTTAGTTCAATCCACGATACAATTTGCTTGTAATGCTAATAAATAATAGTAATGATACCTATTCAACTGGTAGTGCATTCACCTGTTGGTTTATTACTAGAGCCATAGGTGAAAAGGCAAACATCATAGGTTTACATTTTATCCTTCGACAAATAGTCTTATAATCGTTTCAATATACTACGTACTACTATAGTATACTAAATACCTACATGAAGTGAATTTAAGAAAAAAAAAAAAACTTTCTGCCTGGAAATATTTTAAGTACCTTTTTCAAATATAGATTAAGACGATGCTTTAAAATTATGATTAACTTTAACAATAACAATAAAAAAATATTAACAGAAGTGTAAATGTTGTAGTAATTATATTTGGCAAACCGACAAGTAATAAATAAGCTCCTAAAAATTATCAAAAGATAAAAAAATTGTCTTGTCATGACGAAACATTATGTGTATTCGTAACTTTAAGTCATATTTTAATTTTGTTTTATCATTTAGGTATGCGTTTCCAACAAAAAAGTAGGAACTTTTCCTAATTACTATAAAAATGTAAAAAACAAATAAAGGAAAAATCATTGTACAATATCACAATAGTACGGAACCTTTGGTGCTCGCAGTGACTAGTTTTAATTAATGTTTTTACATTTTCCTTTTTAATCAAATCTCAAAATATATTGAAAAATAATATTTACACGTTTTTGTTCCGATGATGTCCTTGACTAATATTTTTTGTATAAAACAGAGGCCAACAGTTTTATTTTTGAAACAAAACAATTTACCTGAATGAATAAATCTGTCGTAACATTGGCAATTTAAGCCTGACCTATGGACAAACACAAAGCCATAGTTTGTCATAATTTATTGTCAGAATTTGGAACGTGATGCATCATACTAGACCTCGACCAGTCAAAAGTATTTTTTTAATTACTTTTCGTCAAAACACATGCATCATTAATCAATAAGTCAAAAAGATTGATGAGTGGGCCGGTAAAATCAATTCTGTGGTGATGAGATCTTGTCAAATACTATACCACGCGCGTTTATTTTGCATTTTAATTTGACGCTAAGTATTCCAATGACGACAGTTGAATTGATGTTCGGTTTCATATCATCTGAGGCGAGAATATATTTAATTGGGTGCGAAAAAACTGGGCTTAATGTGACGCGCCATCCGTCGCTCGGGCCCGTGTATCAGGAGGATCTTGATTTGAATGGAGAATGGCACAATGAGGTCCTAAATAACGTCCGCGGATGTCGGCGCGGCGCCTGTGAGGACGTCCACGCGTTGCCCGGGCCGAGGTCCACGGTCCACGGGAGTGACGGACAATACTACCCACTTGACTCGCCTGCCACCGGCTCTCATTCAAGGGGTGGACCCTCGCATCCGCATTACGGCTAAGGCTTTATACCCGTCTCACCATTCAATTGAAATGTTTTAAAGTTTCGATGGAAACGAATTGCTGTTATTCCTGTTTTGGTGTTAGCAACTTTTTGACATTTCAAATGTAGCTGAAGGTAACTGTTCAAGTAATAGAATTAATTATGAGTATTTTATAGAATCGAAAACTAAAAAATGTAGTTTTATAAAATTTTATTATTTTGCAGGTAGGTAAACGTAAAAGGTATAAATGTTGTTAACAAATAGAGGTATGAAAATATTACCTAAAAGGTGTGTTTAATCTATTAAAATAATCTGATAGTCCCTACGAAAGGCTTATCTCGTGATCTTTATGGCTTCACAGACTCCAAAATCTTTCCTCGCAAAAGGTGTTAATTAAAATTTGATAGCAATCTCACGTCCAATTTAACATTTATTAACAAGTTTTTGTATGTGGCAGTTTTGACGTTTAAATGTTGCCTTACATGGGTGTCAAGTTAATTGACATTAAACTAAATACCAGTTTAAGATCTATAAATAAATAATACTTTTTTCAAGGCATTTGAATAAAACGATATCTTGGATTTTATCGAAAAATACATTTCCTAATAATAATACATGTACCAAGTTATTTATTATTATGTAACTGTCATAAACGGTTAAACTAAGCACCAAAATGGCATCCGTGACTGACACGTGAGGTCCCGGAACCGAATCTCGACTCTGAGGTATGGTTGTTTGAGGTATTAGAATTTATCCATTTTTCAATTGCTTAGTATCCATAGTACATAATTGAATACCTTAAAATTTATTGAGACCGGTTCTGTGAATCATTCCACGTATTATTACAGCAAAATAACCCTCGAACAATACAAGTCAGCGGGTTGCCGTCGCATTCTTTCCGTGATTAAACCTATCACATATGCGCCAGAGCAAACAATAAAAATTCATAGGGAACCTGGAAGTAGGCAAAGTGCTGTTAACAAGAAAATGTCACAGCACAAAGGCAAGCAGTGTGACAGGTTGAGGCGGCAGTGATTGCGCAGGCTGTCTCCACGCCCTGAGATATTGCAGTTGCTCTGCTCCGGTGCGACCAAACGTAGTGAACCTGGATGAGCCGCATAACTGTAAGAATACTCTTACTATTAAATGATCTTACTATATACTAATAAAAAAAAATGGTTCAGTACGGACCAGAAAAGATACGAAGAGTTACGTACCATCGTATAAGAGTCGAACTCTTTTTCTCAGGATCCCATGGGAGCCAAGTTGGGGGGTTTAGTAAATAAATGGAGGCAGATTTTACAGTATCCACGATACTTGAAAAAATGTAGTACCGGTGTAAGAGGTAGATTGCCATTAAGTATATCTCTTTTTAAATGGAGAAATTATGGATCTCCTTCAACCAGGGGGACAGTAGAGCTATCCTGGAAGTATTACCAGTACCTTTGGCCTTGGTTTTTGTCATCCAGTTAGCTACCAGAAGACAGTACGAAGTGTTTTCACACTTTAACTATTTCATCTGTCCTCCGATCACTAACATGGGGACAGTATATACTATTTTGACTGTCCCCAGGAAAGATCAGTATAAATCTATCACTTTTTCGGGGACAAAAGCTTACAATCTGATTCTTACTTCATCTTTTTTTAAATTAAATTTTGTTGCTTGTAACAAGACAGAAAGTAGTATATAAAACAAAGACATTAATTTATTTCATACCTGCACAGCTTTTTCATAGAACGCCACTGTTGTCCCTGGTAAAAGGAGTTGCAATGGTGGAATTTGTCCCAAGTGACAGATGTGCCACATAAAATGGTGTAGTTAAAAACCTACAAAAAAGGTAAATTGAAAAGAGGTAATTTTTTCAAGATTATAAATGAAAAATCGTAAAAATTCTTCATTTCCAGTAACTTAAGTGCTTGTTTTAAACTTTTGTGTCCAAGATTGTCTCTCATCTCTCCAGTTGCAAGTTATTAATGTAGTTTTAAAATGTGAACACTAAATTACTTTATCTAAGTTAAAACCGCGTTTAACAGCGTCTTTGTATTAGACGAGACTTCAAGTGCAGAGACTTAGAGATATAATACGAGTATTCTAATAAATTATTCTCTTTTAAACTTTAGAATTTCAGTTGAAATTGTGGTTAGTAATTTGGATTAAATTGCTTCAAAGATAAACCTTATCA
This sequence comes from Choreutis nemorana, assembly GCA_949316135.1. Classification (NCBI taxonomy): domain Eukaryota; kingdom Metazoa; phylum Arthropoda; class Insecta; order Lepidoptera; family Choreutidae; genus Choreutis; species Choreutis nemorana. The sequence continues at coordinate 7,205,257 of OX438609.1, forward strand.
TCATCATACGAAATTCTAGAAGTTTGATAAATGTTCGTTTTCATAGAAGAAAGAGAATTTCTATGTTTTATTCTACGTATCTTTTATATAATCAGAATGACTTTATGGGTGCATACAACTCATTGATGAATATTTTTGTATTAAAATAATTTTCATGGGTAAATAATTAAATTATTAATTTCCCTGAAGGTCCAATTTCCACTCACACAAACTAATTTACAGAATTTATTAGCATCCTACACATCTCTCTACACATATTTGTTTATAAAAAATATATAAAACTCACGCCGTAATTAATCCCACGAAAGGGGTAGGTATAGGGTAGGTTACACACAGGTTGAGTCCTGCTGATCTGTCGCCACTATACGGCCACATGAGGGTCGGGTCTGTGGGTTAACCAAGTTACGTAACAAACTGAGCTACCGAGTCCTCCAGTTCCACGTTTAAAAAAAATTTAACACCTGAAACTTTGATTCCCATTACTTTATATCCGTTAAAAAAAGCACTTTTTGAGCTTTTAGGTTTTATCATTTTTACAAATGGGCAGTTTTAAAATTACATTTTCAAAACACTATAGAAACTCCAATATTTTTAAGTAAAAAATTATTCGTCTGTGTTTTATTCAAAGGGCTTTTCTTTACTTCTCTCACAAACCCCATTAATTTTTGTTTCTTAAGTTTCTTATTCAACTTTTTTCCCATAAGCAAAATTTATGTGCAAATATTTGGAAAGTCTATACATTAGTTAATGAATGCACCTCTTGGCAATGTGTACTGTACGTAACATCTTCAACGCACTTATTCTGAACACTATTTCTGAACACTTTTTTTCCATAACTTAAAAGCAATGCTGCAACTAACACATGCTTAGTTTTTGTCTTATGAATATCCTATTTTACTATTCATGTAGTAAGATCAAATTTATAAAAGGTTTCCTTTTTATTTTTTTGTTTTGTTTGAAAAATCGATTGCAAATGTTACTTACACTTTATTGCAAATTTATAACCATAATATGTTAATTAAAAAAAAAAGTTCCCTAACAAGGCTGTTTCAAAAAAAACCTTTAAAAAGTTCCCAAATTAGGTTGTATTTTGAAAAAGTTCTCCTTTCATATCTCTAGGGCAGCTCAGAATAATACCACGCTTGTTATAATGGATAGCAATGGGACTACCACTTGACGCACCCTTGCAATACCATTACAGCCTTCCCCCTTCATCCCCCAAACGCAATATAAATGGTTGTACATCGCTTATATCAATATTGTTTTTATTTAGCCGTTTTTGCCAAGAAAGGAATAGCTTACAAATGGTCTTCTTAAACTTTTTTAATTTTGTGTATTTGGATACCTTTTCTCTTAAGTATTTCTGTGATAAAAACTTTTTTTACAGATGTATGTCCATTTAGGTACATTCATAAAAATTTCAATTATTTTGAACCCATGTGACCTTTTAAACAACGATGATGGTAAACAGTGGTCATAAATGGAATTTGGTACAATCATTTTATCACACTAATAGACCATATTGTACTCTCTTAGAGTTTTTTTTTTTGTATATGAGCCTAATCAGCTTTATTATTTGCAGAGCAAAAGGCAAGGGCGCTATAACTATTATTTTTTCAAATATAGTAGATTACATTTTTGAGTCTTGGAGTATCTATGCTCTATTCGGCAACATGGCCGCTTACCATCAGATGAGACTGTGGTCAAATGCTTGCCTATCATATACAAAAAGTGGATTATGTATGGGCTGGCCATTGAAAAGTGATGGTATATCGCCTGAACCTCGGTAATTAATAACAGTGCCCTACTTTAAATGAACAGGTCATCTGTTAACAGCTTGTCCTGTTTGGTTTTTCCTTCGTCTAACCACAAACGTTTCTCTTCTTTAACTTAAGTAATCTGTTTTGCAAAAACTTGGCACTTTAGCAGACCAATGGGCGGTTAGCACGCGTTCTTTATTACATTTTTCACGTAAGGATTCGTTTATATTGGAGAATGTAACAAAACATTACATTATGTATAGACAAGGTAGCAGTACAAAGGGCGTAGAGCACGAATGCCCATCATGAAAGTCGTAAATATTGATGAAATAATACAAATGCATAAACTGACCGTCTTTATAATATTAGAATAGATATTATTGATAGTACTCCGATGAGTTAGGGCTCTTTCAATTAAGACGTTTGTAGTTTTCAGTACCGAAGCCGTGCGTTAGTCGTACTCGTAACGAACGATCTTCTTTTCCCACGTTTTGTATAACGTGAGTGTATAACTCACTTTCTTGTTTGTTTGTTTGTCGTTCCGGTTGGATTTTTGCAACTAAATTTTGAGGCACTTCCCGATAAGCTAGCAGGCTGAAATTTTCAGGGTAGCTTCAAACCCGAAGACAATGCAATTTACAAATATAAAAACGGCTAGACCGATTTTGATAAAATTTGAATGGAGTGACTTTTGAGGCAGAAAAAATAATAAATAGATTTAAAAAATCTAAAAACCCCCGTTTTTAAATGTCCTAAAAATAAGAACATATTCCTATCTATACACGTCATTTAAATATATCCCATTAATAATCCCTTAAATAATATACGCCCCCACTTTTGAGTGGGTTTATTTAGAGCTATTTTCTTATTTTTAGGACATTTAAAAACGTGTGTTTTAGATTGTTTGAATCCATTAATTTTTTTGTCATAAAAACGTCGACCGCGCGGCAAACGCTCGATAGCAACGTATCTTGAGTTTTATCTTCAATTGCCGTTTGCGACTGCAGTAACAAATTCATATGAATCTTTGTAAACGGATTAAAGAGGAATTAAGTTTGCTCATACAAAATCATTGTAGTAAGCTTTCTGACGTGCAGAAACATCCGAACTCATGGTACAGGATGGGAGCGTTCTATATGAAATAAAAGCATCCGTTAGCAAGAGGACTGACGCTAGACAGACATCCGACAACAAAACGTTAAAATTAAAAGATCAGTTTAGATTCGGGTTTGTTAAGTACGTATGTGTTGAAGTTTAACAATTTTCTTTTAATAAGTTATTAGTCACGTTATTTTTAGTTTAGTTTTTAATTTTGTAAGTATTTATGTGATAAGACCTAATTTACATACCTATTTTAATAACAGTTTTGAGCGTTCCAACCGACCCGTGCGTACGCCGATGGAATTTAAAGTCTAACATTTCTTTATTTTTCAGGCCCAGCACACTGTAATGCAAACAAATAAATAGCCCAACCATTAACATGCAATGGCTGTTAAAAATACCTAAAAGTTTCCTTTGCTTTGTTAGTTAACGTTTTTACACACTTGTTTTAAATAAACTTATCAAATAAAGGTTGGGAAAATTTGCACAAAATTTTTTATGGTCTGTTTTGGATATAATAAATTAGTGAATGAAAATGATGAATTCAATTGATGCCTATTACATTGAACAGTGAAGCGCGCATATTTTATACGAATAAATCTATTTATAAGTAGTTAAAATACCTAATTAACAACACTAGTCGTAAAATATTTTAGAAACCTTATTTTTTTGTATTTTGTTTTATTCTAATATAATCTTAATAGAAAATAACTATGGAAATTTCGAAATACGTTTTAATGTAACCAAAAATATAGTTTTCGTACCTACAAAAAATATCGCATCCATTTACCGGTTTAGCTATAAAGACCTTGTCACGGGAAATCATGAAACGAATATTAATATACTGAACAAAAATATGCGCTCTAATACATCAGTATGTGAATAAAACCCCATATCTATTAAGCTAGCTTGCATAACAAAGCCTGCTTATTTTTCAACATCATTAGCCACGTCATTTATAAAGACGAAGACACAATGTTAGCTAGCGATAATAAAGTGTGTGTGAAATTAATTCTAAATTTAAATCTATTATATTATTTAACGTTAAGAAAATTGTGACTAGTGATTTCCTTTTTCAAATCGATGTTTTAAAACTATTACTTCAATAGAATGGTACTAATAATGTGTTATTGCGATAATACTTCTTAAATGCAACATATAAACGACACTTTTTACATAGTTTCCTGTAAAATATTTTAAAGCGATGCCAAAAGCAGCTTGAAACTTTTCGCTTAGGATTTGAATGCTATTATAGAAACCACTTCCTTAAATCGCAAAAATATGAGAGTGTAATGCGTGGATGGCAATTTTACGCGAAACGAAATATTACGTAATATTTGGGTGCAATGTTGCCAGCGCGAGGGGAAAATTCCTCTCTCTCTTTTAATGCGTTTCTTTGTAAGAAATGTTTACATGATAAATCTTTTACCTGTTACGGGAAATGCACAGATCAATATTATTTACAAACTGCAAATGGAACAAAAAGATTTACAAATACTTAAATCGGTTTTTTAAAAGTCGATTGTAGCATAAAGAAAAAAAAATATTAATTCAAAAGAAAATAATTCTAAATTTACATAATAACGCTTGAAAGACGTTTTCATGAATATTTAATTTGAAAGCAAGTATCGAAAATTCTTTTCGAAACTACAGATATCAACCCTTCGACGTCGCGTGACTCTATCTACAAAACTTTGCAACCTAACTATGAAATAAAAACAAGCAATTTTAGACCTTATTTCGTACACTTTAGGGTTCTCACGGCCTGTTTATTGACTAGACCAAATACAGAGTGATTCCATCTACAGGGTGACTTGTAAAAAGTCCGTAAAACGTTCGAACTTCACAAGTTTTGTGCAAGACTTGGCATATGTCTCCTAAACATGCAAATACAAACTAAGTATAAGGAAAATAACGAGGTGACAGATTTTGTTGAAGAACTTGATAAATTGTTCGAATAATACTGGTATTCCTTTCACTACCAACAGCTTAAAACCAACTCAAACTCAACTTGAAAATTGATTTGTACGCTTTAGCAACAGTTAACAAATCAGTTGTACAGTATCAGAGGAAGTAAGTTTTACTAATTAAGCAGAATATTACCAGGGTTTATACAAGCTACAATTGCTTTTAACTGTGCAAATGGCGCTTACATTTCAATAAAATAGGTAATTGATAGTGTACTCGTACGATAGTCGGAATATACAATTATTTATCTCAATCGCATTTTTAACAATTAAAATAAGAATGATTATTAGCAAAATACTCATGACTTATTTTCACATCAATTGTTCTTTGATTTAAATTTATTATCTACTGTTTATAAAGGATACACAATAAGGCATATTACTAATGATGTTGTTCACAATCTACGTATTAACTTGGTCCAACGCTGTATTTGAGGTTAGCAATCAGCCAAAGGTAATGTATGTTGAGTATGGTATACAACAAACATGTATGCAATCACGTATACTAGAAAGCGAAACTTAAATATGAATTGATATTCAGAATAGACGCTTAAAACACTATTCTTAAGGCACGACTTCGACAAACAAGTCATAGGCGACTCATTTTCCGACCATTCGTTCCGAGCAGCTCCGGTCGAACGCTACGAAAGCGTACAAATTAATGACACTAATAAAATAAATGTGCGACATTCGTTTACACGTTTCTGTGTTTATGTCTCATTTAAGGCGACGTACATTTTTACAGCTACGTCGTAAACGTCACATGTGCTCCGGTGATGCGTCAAGAAGTAGAGATTGTTTACTTTCTAATGACATTTGTAGGTTTTTACTTTCAGCTGTAAAGATAAAACAAAACGTACCATCCGCGATGCGGCTACAAATTGCTTTTTACCGTCTTTTTAAGCTAGAGTCAAAATGTGAATGTTTTTCTTAAAGATTTACGAAATATACCTCACCTTTACGCGATTTTCTTCGAAGAAATCTATCATAAAGCTTTTTAGAACTAAAAAACCATTTCAGAGTCGATGTTGAATAAAAACACGCTTTATTGTGCTTAGTTTACAGATCACAAAGGTAGCTAAAACAAGTATTTATTTAATAAAAACGATATTTTGTTTAATATTTGTCTGAGAAGTTATTAATAAAACCTTATCTAGATTTTGTTTTCTAAGACAAGTGATCTTCTTTACAAATACTAAATTTTCATGAAAAATAAACACATTTTAGATTAATAATATGCCAAAATGTTTATAAAATTAATTTAGGTTTGAGGGATATGGTCAGTTTCAGATGGCTCATATATGAATAACCACAATTTCATAATATGGTTGAACACATCACGAAGTAGCCAATTGTATATCTTCTTCAAATAAGTTTTTGTCGCTAGGATTGATTTTTAGAAATCCAGTGAAAACACTTTACAAAAGTTTTGTCTGTAACCACTTAGTTGCTTGTTCTATCTAGATAGAGTGTCTCTTTTGTTAGAAAGATCTGCACTTTTCGAGTGTATTTTAAAATAGCAAGTGGCGAAATCCGCAAATCTTGTTAGACGTTTAAATTTGAACGTCCTTATTCTGATGATGAGATTTTTTATTAAATGTGTTTTTTATTATAAATAATTGCCTTTATTTCGTCGTTTGGTTCAGAGTCAGAATACACAAAAAAATAAATTACATGCATAAAACACTTTTGAAACTAGCGAATTTTGTCTTACTTAATTAACAGCAGTAACCAATTGTTTAGTCGAGTGTCCCAAATCGTCGCTAAAATAGTATGGTGCTCTTTTTAGCGACAATTTGTTATTGACTAAAACAAACCTGAAACAGTATCATTTTCCTTCTAGAAAGATCGATAAATATATATATTTTTTATAAATATTTTTTTTTATTTTTTACAGGTAGTAGATCTACGTACGAGATTGTCTGGGTTGGTACCACCATCCTTTCTATTTCTGCCGTGAAGGGTTGGAGAGCCAGTGTAATTACAGGCACGAGAGGTATAGCATCTTTTCCCTCTACATGGGCAAAGCATTGACGGTGCCCTCTGGGTTCTGAGACATCAAGGGCATCGTCGTGTTAATAGGCGGCGGTATCACTTTCCATCAGGTGAATCGTCTGCTTGTTTGCCCGTAAAGTTGAATATTTTTTTTAATATAAATTAAATTATTTCCCTCAAAATAAGGCTTCGAACGAGTGAAGCTGTGAAAACCGCTGAAAGGATCTAAGTGCAACTCAATAGAAGTAAACATCGCATTAAAAGTTAGTGTCACGACGTATCCAATTCCAACATTCTCTTTTATGTTTATCAACTTGTAATCGTTTGTCGGAACGTATCGAATGAAACCTTTGGAAAAAATATAGTTAAATTGGTTTTGTAGACTGAATTATACATAGAATTGGTACGTATATCATAAAATAAAGACGATACAGTCTGATTGATTGTATGCAGAACGATAGCTACTGAAAATTAAAGTCACGGTAAAGCTGCTGAGGTCTCCGTGCCGCAGCACTCGTCGATTTCATAAAACTACATTCACACATCCAAGCTTATATTGCATGACTATACTAATTATTTTTACTAACGCTCTATTTTTACCAAGAATTCGATTCTTTACGAAAAATGTACGAAGTATTTAAACATTTACGGCATTTTGTAAATTCATATACTTTATCTTTTATAACACGTCATAGGTGTTCAAACAAGTAGTTCACCTGATGGAAAGTGATACCGCCGCTTATTGACATGAAGACGTCCTTAATGTCGTGGAACGCCAAGAGCACCGCCTATACTTTATCCATGTAAAGATGTTACGTTATACCTCTCGTTTATAACATTGGCTCTCTAATCTTTTGAACCGAAACACAGCGAACTGCTTCACGTTGTAAATAAAAGGAAGGTGGTACCAACCCAGACGATGTCGCACGTAAATCTACCGCCTGTAAATAAAATAAAACCCATGAATACCGGGAACCTCGTTCATTACTTTAATTACGAATACCCATATTACAGCTGCAAAAAATCAATAAGTGTTAGGTAACAGGCAACGTACAATGAATGCAATGTATTTTTACAATTTTCGTCCTTACTCTTTGGGCATAAGAACCAAAGTGAGATCCCACGTCATTTTGCGGTCGACTGTTTATAGAGGAATGAGCACGAATCATGTTTGCGAACAAAGATATCAAAGACTTTTGTTTACAACGTACAAACATAAAGAAAATTCTTGTCGTGTGAAAAAAAGAAAAATCTAGCACTAATATAGAACCGCACCGCTTTTATGATGGTTTGTTCAAACACACAGAAATATATGAGAAAGGTTCTTTGAGTCTGGTAAAAAAGAAAGGAATAATAAAACATAAAGAAGGTGATAGTAAATAATTGATTTTAAATGAAATACCTAGATAACTTGAACGACATTGAAATGAAAAAGGTAATTTCTCGAATTTGAGTTTTGTTTACTATTTATCGTTGATAAATAGAACTCTATATATATCGTTTACTGTAGATGCCCACCACGTAAACCTAATGTTATTTAGTGAACGGTAGCAAAATTAAAGATAGTGAAATGTGTACGGTATTTTTGTTCGAAACTTTGAAAGTTGATACAAGTATTTATAGAAATTAATTAGAAAAAAATACAATTTATAATCAAAGTACCTCAAAATTACAAAAACTTGAATCAATAACAAAAAAAAATGTATCAAATGGTTAGTAGAATCATAATATATAACAGGATAAAGAAACTTTTATTTCGCGACAAAGGAAAACGACATTTACAAAGAAATCGACTAAGCGAGTGACAAGTGACATGGCAATTCAAACCCCTTTTCATATTTTCTTTTCGGGCAAATGTAGCATTAAAGAATAACTTTTAAAACATTATTACTGTGGCTGGTTGGACCCCATTATATTGTTATTTGTATGCCTATGAACGGATTTTCAATTTCTTCTTGAGCTTCATTCAATTTGTTTGGACGCCTCTGGGATTTTAATTTACATTCTATGGTTGTAGGCTCACAAAATGACATTTTTTTCATAAATTTATCTTGCTGCAATACTTTATTTATACCATATAAAATAATTATAACAATTTTATTCTGTTAAACCTTTCTCAAAAGTGGCCATGTTTTCATCAAAAATTGTGAGCGAATGCGTGTGATCGTAAATCTTGCTGTATCTAAATTAAAACTCAAAAATAATACATTAGACGTAAACAGGGGGGGGGGGTATGTTATTTTTAAGATGCCAGAGCTTGAAGAGTGTTAGCACAAGCCTGCAGCCCCGGATCTACGATTTTGTTCAACATGGGCAAAACTTTTAAGTGGTGGCCTTTTGCTTTTTTTTCGCTGGTGACGAGCTATTAAGAGATAGATTTTAGTTTTGGGTGCCCTTCATTTTAGGATTTTGACATCCCCTTGAACCTGCCGCTCAGTGTTTGGGTCTTGGCTTGCCCCTACCATAGTTCCGGCCCTGTAAGCTTGTATAGAGCGAGCTTTATTTTTCCACGTACTCAATTTCGCGCCCCACTGGGTGTCTCGGCGAATAGATATTAATTTACATGAATAAATAAAATTTGCATTAAGGCCGTCCAAGATGCCAAGAGCAAGTGTTACTTAAACTAGAATTTCCTATTTGCAACTGCGCCGTCGTGTTTCCGTAATGAATTTTGCTACTTTAAAATGAAATTCTTATGCGAGTTCTTTTTTTGAAAGTGCATTTTTTGGCATATATTTTTACAAGTTTTACCTTAGTTTAAGTTTACATGATTCGATGCAAAAATATATCAGTGGCATTTTATCAAGGCAAATCAAAAGTTGATTCGTTTTCATGGTGTCGTTATTTTTGGTAGACAAACATTAATTTGGATATGTATTTTTTTGGTTCAGCGAAAAGTCGTTTTAGAAATAAATTTATTGTTTACGTTTTTAGTAACTAAGCTTGACTAATAACCCCATAATCTATTTTAAATAAATAACAAGAACAGTGAGCTGTTAAACAACAACTCAGACGTTACGACTACTGGTTTAAATATGTATCCAGCCATCCAGCGTAGTGCTTCCGTACCCGACGGATGTGTTGTTATGTTACAATACCTGATGTTATTTTTGTTCGACACTCTAGAGCACGTTGTAGGAACACTACTACGAATAGATCGTAATAAAAAGGTAGGCCTTTTACCAGAAATTTTAACTTTACATTTCGAAACTCCCGGAAAATTTTGCCGATAAAATGAGTACAAAGGTAACGAAGGACATTTTAAATTTTATTTATTCGTTTTGAGTAAAACATAATGTACATGATGTACACTTCAACTGATATTGTGCAAGTCCCTAAAAAATTAGCAAAACAATTTTCAAATTTAAACCTTTGCTAAACCACAAACATTTTCAATAGTTCCATTACCGGGTATACCAGTTCGCGGTAAAGTCCCTGTTTGTTTGCACGTTCTAGTTTCGTATTTCGGGAATCCCTCAGGGCTCGTCCGTAATGCATTTTGTTCCCGTTAATGCTATTTTGTTTATACCTTTCAGACCCTAAGGGGGAGTAATGAAATTCTTCACCATCGTATATTTTCGTATTATATGAATTTACAATTTCCATAAACATGGACTGAGAACCTATTGTTAAAATTAAGATAATATCAGATTGTATTCTTTTATCGGAGTTTCATTAGATTATGGATTTAGTTTTTTTATTTGACAGTTTTACCGGAACAGGAAAAGGGATGGTCCTGAAATAAAATTGTTAAACCACCCAACACAATGGGTTCCGTTTATAGAGATGAAAAACACAATTCTACACTTTCGCTTGGATTCCTGCAGTGAAGTGTGGTGAAAGTTGATTGTGAAAAGCGATTTTCGTATTTTTCATAAATAAACGCAATTAAATAAGCTTTCTAAAAATAAGATCTTATGCATTTCTTTCCAATAGAAGTGGTAATCAGAAAATGTTGTTATCATATGAGAAGGGATAAAGTTAATTTGCATAAAGCAGGCTTCTGAAATAGCTTTTTGATAAAAAAATAAAGGGAAGAATTGGGTTTAAACATGTACTTTTTTATTATTTGTAGGTAAACATGACGCCCATCAATAATAGGGAAAAAATATTTCTACTAGATATTAAGAATATCACTTGCAATGAGGATAATGAGGATACATGTTACAGTTACAAGACTTGAATGAACTGACTCGAGGAATGAATATATAAAAATCGTAATTCCAAAACAATAATCGAATCAAAATTTAAATATTTTTGTTATATTATTGGTTTTTCTAAAACAAGCACGCTTCAGCGCTTAAACTGCGGCACATTTTAATCTGGCGAAGGCGAAAGGTTTCAATTTGTCATAAAATTTATCGCTCAGCCTCTGCCACCGCACAAAGAACTGGAAATAGTTCCAGCTATTCCCTTATTAGATGGCCGGATACTTTAGCCACATCCACCTTTGACCTTTAATGGGATTAGAAAAATACAGAAAAGTATTTTAGAAGAACTTGAAACACACATTGCCTGCTAAGAAGTAAGTAGCTTCCAAAGAATTTCTTAACTCTCCTTAAAAATGTTTTCACAAAACACGTACTCAAAACACAAACTTCACTTTAAATTACAGAGCAATATGAAAATAAGGTCGTAAAAACGTTTGAATACTGCAAAGTGAAGGCACGAACCCGAAATTATATGAAATCCATATCAACCATAAAGCTTTTATCCCTTCTGTCCAACCTTCTTTACCTCTCCTTGAATAAAATTTGCTCCTCGAAACTAGTAAGGTTTTACAGCGGCAGTAAAAGATCCAAGGGTACCCGCGAATAGAGGTCCAGAAAGCCTGACTGCTTCAGATATCGACCAATTCGTAATAAAGGTGGCTATAGAATTCTCCTATCACATTAAACGACACTTTTCCCCGTAATGGTAATTGATTCGCTTTTTCAACACTTCGCTTCTTGCCGTCGAGTGCTTAAACTAAACGCTGGGATAGTGTATCGAATTTCTAAATACAAATTTTAGTTAAAACAACTTCAAAATTGATTTTTTAATTAAAGCAACTAAATTAATACTCATCAGAGATTTGTGAAAGGTTTCAGGGGTATCATATGTCTTACATGCAGTGTAAAGCATTTGTGTATTACAAGTACTTCTATTAAAGCTTAATCTAAAGTATCAATTTAATTGAGTAAACATTCGATAAACAGACATCTAGGATAAAGGATCAGTAAAACAACAGAGTACAAAGCAAGCGCCGTTATAATACCATCAAAAAATTTGCCAAAAGTACAACCCTGCTTGACCCAGCCCCCAACATGGAAAACCGGGTAAAGCCAATTTTTAAAAGTCCGACTTCCAAAGGATTTTGGCGACCCATTTATCCCGAGCGGCTTTGTTTACAAGGCCCCCGTACTTTTACTTGTGATAGATTACTCCAGTATCCAGTGTTCAATAAGGCAAAATAATTTGTGCAAAAAATAACCTTAAAGCTTCCCGGGAAAAAAGGAAACAAACCCAATATCGCTTGATGGTTTTTAATTAAGGAAAAAATCTTTAATCTAAACAAGGTTATGGTTTTATCTACGCCAAAGGCTGTGTTCAACAAAATTTTTGTGGTAAGATTTTGACGAATGGATGAGATAAATTATTTTAATATTATCGACAAAGATTGTTTCTTTTCATTACTTTTTATGAGGAGGAAAATCATGATAGTTGAAGATTCAGCAATATTCTTACCTTGACTTATATTATTTATATGATAAATTAGATCATACTATCATTACAAAAGCAATTGTTGGTAGTTAGAAAACATCGCATGTCGCAAGTATTTTTTGTTAATGAACCTTTATGACTATTTAATGCTGACTTCGCCCATGCAGCTCCTACTGCTCTTTTAAGTCTCTTAGTACAAATTGTTAATTCTACTAAAGTTAAACTAAATTCAGAATCAACATAGACTGTATCTTGTGATCAACCGCTTCAAGTGAACAATGATAAAGATCAAATAACAAAGAAAATTCAAAGTTTGCCTTAACAACACGAAAAACGCAAAAAAATCCCCTTCTGTACTGAAGCAGGAATAATAGCCTAGGTAGATAGATATAACCAAGTTTATAACCTTATATTTTCCGTATTAAGTATTTTGTTGAAAGGTACTTCGTCCTCCCCTCTTTGTTACCAATACCGTCCCCTCAAAATTATGAAAGTGTATAAACATTTTCACGCCCTGCATCAACTTTGCTTCGGCGAGTCAAGAACAGCTAACAAACTCGCATTCATTTGAACAAACTACATCAATACTAATACGTCTAGATATTTAACAATTTTTTTTGAGGTCAGCTAAGAAACACATTTAATATGCTTGAAAACTAGTACATTCACATGAAGCTTCTTGTAGACTATCGTAAAAAAGTATTTCAAAATTGGTATGTAATATTAATACGTTTACGAATTATTAATACGTTTATTCGAATAAAAATGAAATAAATAAACTGGTACCGTTTTTCACCGCTGTTCCTAATCATTCCCGTTTCGACCCTCTGATTTCACAATTCTTCCTGTAAGTTATTATTATCAAATCAGTCTATAGATACCTAGGTAGCTGGTTGCATGTCAGCTCCACCCCTGCACTTAATGGGGAAATAAACCCGAATACTAAATCTAAATCATTGTTTTACGATACTATAATTTGACTTAGAGATAAGGTGGGGATTTTTAAATAGGGAATTCGGTGCTTTATTCGAGGTAAATTGTTTTCAAAAACGATTCAGTGTGGGGGTGTTTTTTCACATCAACATACAATTTACATTGTGCAAGTACCAATTCAATTTACGAATTGGTAAATTTTAAATGAATTCTTTCCGAATTGCAAGTGGCTGTGAAAACTATGTAAATTTATTGAGAACTTATAATAACATGAAAACCTCCCGACGATAATAGATTCTATGCATATTTAACTGAGTATTTAAGCCTAGTTCTACACAATCTCCTTGAAACGATGAGAACAAGCAGGTGAACAGACGAGCGTAAAGTCAACAAAGTCCGTTCCATCATACTTGCATTTAGGAATTAATTAGGGTTGTAACAAAACAGGGAATACTGATGCACAAGGCGCAGACCGTCTCGTCAGTTGTGCAGTGCTATTAAAACTCATTTATGCCGGGACACACTTGCGTTGTGGACCGACGCGGTTTTATCACCGCGCGTTTTAATATTCAACTTGAAGTTTGACTGTTGGTCAGTTTTAGAGACTATCCGGAAAATATATAAAATCCTTAAATTAAGAAATGGTAAAATATTATTGCTTTTTAGGAATATTAAAGAAATATAAACCATTTGGATTGATATTCAGTGCAATATTATGGAGATCGCAGCGTTTTCTTAACCATCCTAATGTACAATACCAACGAAGTACGTGATAACAAAGAGCGGAGGCGGATATGTGTGAATTTGCATAATCCGTGCATCAAATTCCGTTAATTTTCTTTTAATGCTCGCTGGCGGCGGCGGCGGGTAGGAGCGGAAGGCAAACAATCGCTTCAGTTGCGTTCTTGTGCACGCGCCTTTAGCTCGCATTAGCATGGTTTTTGCGCGGTCGTAAGCTTGTTTGCTGAAATTATAGGAATAAATGTGCCTCTAATTGCAGTTTTCCACAAAAATCGATTTCAGCGTTTCAATTCAAATTTAATATTCGAAAGAAACTTTGAGACGAAATGTAAAAAACATAGTATTGAAAATTATAACGTCCTAAGTAAATTTTTCAGAGTAAAAAATAAAAAACATAGACTTTTAATATCAAAAGTATAACATTTTTATAAAAGTAAAGTAAAAGTATGTATGTATGTGTGGTTTGTATGTATATAAAACTTTTAAATTATTCAAGCCTCAATTACTAACGTGCCTATATTCGATTGAATAATGTAACCTTTAAATGTAAAAGTTAAATAAAACGACCGCAATCCTTATACGGGTGACGGATCAACATTTTCAAAACTTTGTTCTTGTGCAGAAACATAACTTCAATAGATCGGCAATGCTGTATACAGATAGTTAGGTTGCTTCACGAAGAACATTGAAAAATAGAAGGTTTAGTTAGAAATTTATTTTGTCATATACCATATAATAACAACCTTGAATAGCATATTGGTATAGGTATTGCAATCGTCTAGGTATAGGCTACGGTGACTGATTACCATCAGGCGGGCCGTATGCTTGTTTGCCACCTTATTGGTATAAAATAGCGATTTGAAGAATGAGAATCAATGAATTTATTCAACCTCATGGACAAACAAGCACCCGACGGAAAGTGATTCCGCCACCTATTATCACGACGATGCCTTTGATGTCTTAGGAGCCAAGAAAACGCCAATGCGATGTCCACGTAGAGGCAAAAGACCTCTTTACTTCTTGTGCCTGTAATTACAATAACACTACAATCCTCCGAACCGAAATACAACAAACAGCCTTAGAACAGAAATATTTCCAACCGACCAAGGCGACCTACCTGTAAAACCTGCTGTTGTGATATTCTGAAGTTGTGAAGTTTGTCATTTTAGGATTTATGACAAATGATACGTGAAGTTTTAAATCCTGAACAGTTCTCCATACTCATGCATAACTAATACATCATATGCAAACCAGATACTTAATTTTATTCTGATGTATTAAAATTTTTGTTACCTCCTTTTTTAGCAAAAACAGTAGATCAATCTTTTCTTGTCCTGCTTTTATTCGGTAAATACACAAAGCAGTGAAAACTTCAAAGGAACTTGCAAGATCAATATACAGCTTGTTTGCCCTTCCATTCAGCTAGGATCCATGGCAGTATGAACACACAAGCCGTTAGATCTCACCGTCTCAGTTGGTAGTTAATATTCATTACCGCTCGTCTCCAGGGAGTCGAGGCTGAGACAAATCGACACAGCTCACCGGTTCACCAGGATGTGGTGCTGGAGTCGACTACATTATCCCTATCTTAATCCTGACCTGAGAGGAGATACCTAGAGTATATATTTACTAATTTCAATACTGCTTGGTTTCTTGTAGTCTAAAATAATCGTTTAGTTATTAATGTTATGTTTTGACGTTACAACTACCACTTATTTAATTTCAATAATTAAATTAAGTTTAGTTTTTTTTTTGAGAATGTTTCACATTGTAGGCACATTTGCCTTTCTACATGTGGTAATTGATTTAGTCGGAAAAAAAAAAATCACTTTAGGTTCAATTCAAATACTCAACTAAACAAAAAAATATATATCTTCGAGGAATCTAGATAGAGTTTCGTGGTTTAAGGCAGCTCTTATCAAAGATTAACCTTTGTTTGTTCTACCCTCATCACAGTACTCAAGCAGTAGTAGGTACACAGTCACTCTGTACACCAAACATCTTCCGAACACGACAAGTTTCTCCTGATCTCATTTGCCATTGCAAAAGTGAAGAATAAAGAATAGAACACACTACATTACGGGAAAAATCTTCTGAAATAAAAATATTTCAATGACAAATTTTATTTAAACTCATTTATAATTTAAAATCTTTTGAAATTTCATGGTAGTTACATGTCTTTGAATTAATATTATTGTGAAGTTCGTCAGTGAGATCCGAGCCTAATTAAATGCAAACTTGCCGTTTCAGCGTCTTGGGTATAGATAATTCATCCAAGTCGGTTGTGTTTGGCGTTGAATTAATATTGAATGACGTACCTGTGGCAATATTTAGTAAACATTATCGAAAGTCTACACTCAGGGCTTGCTTCATCATGGTTTCACCAATCGCAGTTGCATATAATAGGTCGGATAATTTACTTAAAGATAAACTCGTTGCTTATCTACCACACGCCCCTGATAAATAACTAAAGATAATTGCCCTCATTATAAATCATGAACATATTAAAAAACCATTTAAACTGGACTTGAGACTGGGTCTCATCTTTGATCTTTTCGTCAATGGGTAATGCTATAAATGATATGATCTACTCACACAATATTAATCTAAAAATAAATATCACATCACTAAACGACTGTATGACTGTTAGGATTAAAACCTTCCTTGACAGAAATGTATGAACTTTTTGAACCAAGATCTCAAGTGATATGAAGTATTAGTAGTAAAGTAGTACATAGGAGAGTAACGGGGGCTAGTCTATTCCTCAACCAATAATATCACAGCAATCACCAAATGTGACACATGGTAAACATGTAGGTAATGCATAAATTTGAAAACAGTTTTCAGGTGGAATATCAGTGAAAGTATATCCCGAGGTCGCGGCATCAAGTAGGGTTAGCTCGGTACTTGTAACAACACGATACGGGAAAGGGTGGAATCGCTCTTTTCGCACAGGATTATGTCGACGCCTCATTTCCTCTGAAATCCTCGGTCCTCGGGAGAATTTCAAGGAAGGAATTGGGAAAATTCTAAGTGATATTTATATATCTGCTAATTTTATCTATGTTTATGATTGAATCTGGATTAAAGTTAATAAACTAATGTTTTTGATTATGCGAAAAATACTTTTACCATATTTGTTTTTATTTTTTCCAATAGATGAAGAACAATCCTTTTCAGACGACTTAGGTAGCGCAGTATTGTAAGCACCTAACCGTTACACTAGGAGTTCCGGGTTCGAATCCCGGCGGCGGCGGAACATTCGTATCACTTTCTGGTCTTTGATGTAGAATTTTTATCTATGTAGTATATATGCGATACAAGATTATATCTAATCCAGGTCTGAGTCAATGGCTGTGTCGTGATGTGGTCGTTACTATTTTTCTGATTTCCTTCTCTTTAAATCCGCCAAGTAACAATCTAATATTCAATGTTTTCTCCTTTAAAAATGTTCTGAATATAAACAAAACAAATCATAACTTAAAAGATAATTCAGACTTACGGGATTTTTAATTTTTAAATTAGTTTCTTTTGATATGAAAAATTTACATTAAAAAAGCAGCACGAAAATTTGAATTCCAAAATTTCCGACGAACAAAAGTACTTGGTTTACCCTTTAGCATCATAAAAGTTGAGAGAACAATATTCAGTGCACTCCAATTACTAGCGGCAATAGAAACCTGAGTGGCTGGGAGGAAATTCTAGAAAAAATACAGCTTTACAGTTCGATGGTTTTTCGCTGCTTCGGTTCAGTATATTTTATTTACCTATCACTATTATTCTGAAGCGGTCAAGGCTTTAGCTCGCATGGAACACGCACATCGCAATAACACAGTCTTACAACAGCGAAAAATTTAGTTAGTATTGCGCTAGTGGTATTTCAAAGTAACGTGATGGCAAGGGTTAGGCATACGCAACGATCCTGACATACATCTCTCGCATCCTCCAAATACATGCACATCCTCATACACACACGACAGTTCTGACCTGGCCTTTTTAAAGTAGATTAACTATAACAATAACTGATATTATACCTATATAATATGAAATGTGTTCTTTAAAGTCAAACGTGATAATTATATCGATGTGTATGTACTTTTTACAGTTGCGTCATTTTATCAAAAACTAAAGTGAATTTTTTCTATCATCAATTTTTCAACTTTTTTAATGGCGTAGCTCAGTTTGTTACGTGCCTTGGTTAATCGACCGACCAGACCCGAAAATTTTAGGGTTCGAGTCTTGGGTTGCCGTAAGTGGTAACTGCCATGATTCTTATTGTGCCCGGTTAGTGGAGACAGATTCGCAACCTGTCATACTGATACTCAAAATAAACATGCGAAATGTGGTTTGTAAAACCTCTGCCAACCTATCTCGAGGGATTACGGCGTGAGCTTTTATTTTATGTGTGTAAGTGTCTATCTTCATTCGTTTAAGATTTCAATTTTGATGTCTTGGAAAATTCTCAATCGACCAAGGAACCCCAAGTTAGGTCTATGCGAGGCGTGACGTCATGATACGGTGCAACCTAACCTAATAGGAAATGCGATCGTTGTCTTTAATCGAATCTCCAAGTGGTATCCGTGAAGCTATTTCTCCCTCCCCGATTTAATAAAACCTGAATTTTTTTCCCGCTTTCATGCTAACAAAACTAATTTCTTCTGAGAACGTAGGTATGTTGAAAAATGTATTGGGATTCGGAATATAGAACTGAAAACTTCGACGTTTTCGAAATCAAAAGTTAGATTCCAACACCAAGACGGAAAATTTAAACATTCCTATTTTTGTAGGTAGAAATTGTTCAGCAGGTGCATTAATCTCGAGAGAAAATTAACTAAGCCAAGCTAAGCTTTTAGTTAGTTACCTAGCTAGATCTTTTAACGTTCCATCATTACAACTAAAATCTAAAAGTTACGTAAAGTTATACTTACTGGAAAATTGAAAATACTGGAAAACAATAAGGTATGAGATATCATAGGTAAAAACTGGTAAAACAACAAAGCGGTGACTTAAACGGTAAACAGACAGAAGAGTTTAATTTGACATGAATTTTTAATGGAGTACTTTTTTTTTGCATTGTGAATGCAACTCTTAATTATAATACAACTTTTTATTATCTGCGTGGTATCTCCCTGAAATTTTATTGACTCTGGGATTACCATGGTGCCAATTTAGTTTTGGGTACGAAAATAAAAAAAAACTTCCCCAAAAACAATGTCGTAAAAAGTTTTATAATGTTAAAAAAATCCATTATTTCATAATATTATTCACATTTAAAATTTCAGTATAAATCACAATTATATTTTCGTTTGTTGAATCACCTATTTTGTGTTATAATATCATATAAACAGTTGCACCATAAGGAGATCTCCGCACCAGTCCTGTATTTGATACACCTGGTATAAGCCTCCATAAAAGTGTATTAACACTAATAGCTTTCGCATGTCTTTATTTATTTATTGTCTCGTAAACACCGGCAATTTATTAAGGTGCCGCTTCTTTGTTTTAATTTACATAGAAATTTATATAATGAGCTCGCGATGTAGAATGCCCAAGTTCCTTGCCAAAGTTTGTATGAAAACTCGATACAACTACATCAAACTTGGAAGATTAATTGTCTTCAAATATAATTCAAAGTTAAAACTTTTCGGAAATATCAGAAGTTTATTCAAAGCGCAAATTAAGATTCGACTTGTTTCACTATAATCGGACCTAAAATAATTTCGTATTGTTTCATTCAAGAACACGCCCTATGGTAATTTCTACTGGAAATTAGCTTTCAGTTTGCGTTTAAGCCTGCATTATACGGAAACAAGTAGAAACAGAAAAAGTTAATAAGAATATAAATCTTGATTAAATTTTAATAGAGACGAAAAACACAACCTGGCTATTATGACCCTTCCAGAATCCCTACCAGTCAAGTTGACCTCTCCCTTCAACAACTTTTTAATCTTTACCGCACCAGAATACTTTTATACCAGCTGGGGTAGGTCTTTTTATATTGGTCTTGGAATAAGCTGGAAGAATTCCGTAAGATCCGAATATTACTGTGATATACATTCCAGTAAGAGGCCTTAACTTGCATTAACTGGGACGTAGGAAGGTATTAGTGAGGTCGGGTGAGATAGGATGATAGTGATAATGTTGGAAATATACTTTTTGCGATCTCTCTGCAGTTTTCCTTAATGTCTTTTTTAAATAACCTTCTTACGAAAACCAAAAGCATATGATAAATCTAAATACGTATTTTCGGCCACTGAATCATTATCACATAGTTTCTTTTAATAACTTTAAAAGCTATGATCCAGACCGGTCATATTTCACAATTAATTTCTTGACTTTTATTGGAACTGTTACTAATAATAATGGTGTTAATAATTTACAGCATTTAGGAAGCGGTAGGTACCTGAACGAGGAAATGCAAAATACAAGAGCTATTAATTCGTTCCCGACAGTCGCACTTAAAATTTTATGTCTATTGATATTCATAGAGCTCGAAACGCTCTAAGCCGGAGATCAATATGCCAAAGCAAGTAAGCAGCCACTATCCAGTCAAAGCCTTTGTACTTCAGATGGCGTTATTTAGGAACCCATTGACATGTTAATGCCTTAAGGCTATTAAATTTGCATTCTAATTAAAACGCGGTACGCTCTCGGCAATGTACCCTTGTACTGATTCCTCTCACCTCAGTTTTGTTAGGAATGTTTGGAAAGGTAATTCCCAGTGAAATATACATTGTTTTTCTTCACTTCCTCCAATTATCTTTTACAACTTCTGTAAAATAATTAGGTTCAGGGAAATATAGCGCAATTTAATTTAGATGTTCAAGGAAAATGTTTTGTTCGGTTTTACCTGTGATTTACGGGAATGATCTGAATATTTTTCAGGGGAAGGTGAGTAATAGGGGATAAATTGATATGCACACTACGTGCCAAATCCCTGCAAATAATTTTATCCCTTCTGACCATTCCCGCGGTAAGGCGACCCTACGCGTGATAATGCATTATTTATACTACCTAAGAAGACTAAAGCGAATGCAGATACTAACGAAAAAGAAGGTTCCGAGACAGTATCTTCTTTTGTCTCAACGACAAAACGTGCCTCGTGAATAAATAACACAAATAAAAATCCTATAAATATTGAACAACCGTATATTTCACACTTAGCGAAACCTATAACTGAGATATATTATGACACTGGTTTATACGCGGGCCGGTTTTTCGGCGGTGATGTTTTTACGAATCTTTGTTTGTAAACGAAACTGAACAATGCAGGTTTTTTATTGCGACTGCTTATTTTTCTGTTAGCCGCTACCGAAGGTACTGCAAAAAGTTTCTGGGAGGTTCTCTTAACATAAAACATTGGCATGACAAGAGTCAGCCGCTCCTCCATTTTTTATAGTTAACGAGCATTGTCCAATTTTTTTACGTTTTAGTTTGTATCGTTGCTGCGCTGATATTATATATATCATTACTTAAAAACACCCATAAATGGAATTAATTAAGTAACTATTTAAACAGGTGAAATTTGTACTAAGTTAGTTGATGATATAATCAAAGAATAGCGGAGACGAGACCTTGACTCGTTAATCATAACAAAGCCATCATTCAGTAGCTCAGAATCCATTTGCAGCGACGTTTAGGAAACCTCAAACTTATAGCGCAAACATTTTGAGACGGGTTGGGGCTGAGACCGAACTGTTTGGACTGGGTCCATTATCATAATTAACGACAAACAGCTACCTTGCAGCGGTGACAAACTCAAATACCAGCGTATCGGTGGAACACCGAGCAAATAATGTCTAAAGTACCTTTCATTTACGAATCAACTAATGCATCTTTAGCTTGTAAGGTTGACATTGTGAAGTAATTATGCATATTTTCCGCTCAATTGCACTAAGCATTCAACCAATCAGTAAGCGTTTTTCAAATGGCGAACAGCAAATTGTTTCGACTAAAACATTAAAATATGAATTCTATCCAGTCATATAAAAAGAATCCTTGTTTTATTTTGAAATTAAATACTCATGTTTAATACGAGTAGGTACAATAGTCAAAATCTGTGTAAACTACATAGTATGAAACTGAGACATTTTTGTGCAGAGAACATTGTAGAAAGTCGATTGACATATATAGCGTCGGCCCGATGTCCCACTGAACCAGGTTTAATCAACGCTGGCTCCGATTCCACCACCGAAGCAAAAAAACAATGGATCTGCACCAATTTCTGAGGTTTTTGACTGGGTTTTTCGATTCAAAGGAAGGCTTTTCCATTTAGCTGGTATAGCTTGAGAATTTGATTAAAATGTTTTAAAACTACATTCCGTGTACCTATAAGATTTTTTTCTCTTATTTTGCAATTTTCTGCATTTTTCGACATTCATGTTATCATGTGTTATTGAATAAAATGTGTTCTTCAAAAAAAGGTGATAAACGTAAATTCAATCTATAATGTATTTTTTAAAGAACTAGGTACGACCAACTTAAAAGCAAAAATATTTGTATTTGTCGGCTTGATTTTATGAATAAAAAATATCGTATAAAATCGAAGACTTCTCTATTGTTTTCTCATATCAAAGTGTTCTCAAGCCGCTCGAAATATTCAAAATGATTGGAATAGAGTTGAAGAGCAATCTTGCACCAATATCCTTAGATAACTCAATTACAATACGTGAGCGTGCTTAATTTCCTACTACATTCTAGCTGAGGAAATCTTGCTCTAGTTTTCAAACGAAAAGCTCTTTTATTTTAAAACTTTTAATTTTTTTCTAGTGAGCTAAAGGACAGGCACGTTCGGAGTATATTTTCTAATCTTCGTTTATACTCCAAAAAAAAATCATTACAACGCTGAGTACGTAGGTAAATCGTTTCGCGTAGACAACTGTAAACTTAACATTCCTTATACTCTATGCATATTAGGAAATCATCATATGCCATTTTTGATCATCTTTCCAATGCCCGACAAAACATAAAAATAGGCGACGGTTGATTGTTTCTTAAATATTTTGGACTTTTGGCGCGTTCATGACACTTCTATTGTTCTATCTTAGATTACAGCGAACCTAATTAGACGGTATACTTTTATGCTTTTTATGTAAAAAACTACAACAAGCTGTATGCTTGTTTGTCGCCTGCAAAATAAAAAATGTACTTGTCAGAAAACGTAGTAACCATTTTCGCTTACGACGAAAAATCTTACGTTTAACTTTGCAAGAGACGTTTTCTAGGATATAACATTGGTACTGCATTAGCAGCTACTTTTGTGAAGTGTTTTATGATGTTTATGTCTTAGAAATTCAAGAACTTGTTCAAAACACTATCATTGCATGACTTTTGGCGAGATATACCTCAATCTTAAAATTTTTGGAAATTGCAATACTTTTATTATACTGTTTACTAAAAAAGTAATTGGTTTGGTAAAAGTAAAAAGGGGATATTTTAAACTTGAATTAAAACGTTTGAAAAAATCAAACAATTACACATAACCAACCTCACGAAAAGTAAGATTTCTATCTACATTATAACTTAACTAATATTGTCCTATATCTTCTTATTTGTCTTATTTTCATGATACATACCATGTTATTTTACACGATGCAATTTCTTGTGATCGCGTTAGATGCACCGACTAGTGGTGATTCTGATACTCTTATAGATGCTGAACAAGAGCTGTTTATTTTTAACGACGTGTTTAACGACTGACACCTACACGATTTTAAAAGCACCTCTTAACTGCATTTTGCATAACCATATCACTACCTACAAACGTAAAGTAGGTTTCAGCTAAAGAGGATTTTAAAATTTACATAAATCTTTAAAAATAATGTTCAAGATACTCGTAGTTCTTGTTCTGAAATAACTCTCTTTCTGCTTAAACTCTCCATAGTCACACAATATCAGTAGTTCTATCAGCCTCTTCAGCAATATTAAATGCCACCTGATTAAATCAGGCATAATCCAAGTAATATTATATGCAATAAAACGGTTATCGTTATCGCTTCTTCGATCTCCAAGTTGAATAGGTTTTAGTTCTAAATTTTGTCTCTTTGTCTTCGTTTATTGTCGATTTGCGATATCGTATACGTTACGGTATCACCTCGAGCTAACTTTGTTTCGTAGATACTTACATTTGAGGGCATTTACACGCCACGGAAGTTTTCAATTGAGTTTTAATTATGGTTTGAACTGTAGTTAAATTTATTGTTCACCTATTACTTGGATTTTGCTTCAGAATCAAAAAAGTTAATTTCACACTACCGTGTTTTAAATATTACTTGACCAAAAAAAACTTCTATATAGTGGATAAGTACTACTAATTGCTAAAAATATATTTTTATATACAATTTTATAAAGATTTAATTCCAAGTTAATTGCTCCACCTCAGTAAATTAAGATAATATAATATTTAAATTATTCAATGACTTTGCTATCAGGTATTAGATTAGTTCGACCGCTAGAAATGATAATTGTTTTAATGAATTCCACCGCAGGGTTAAAGTAAATTTAATATAAAATATCTTTGGTTCAATAAACGGCAAGTGTAAAGCCGGTCTACGATTTGAATAGAACACGCAATCGAGCTTTGTCGCAGGCTTCGAATGTGCTGTATCTCGAACAAGCCGCAGGTGCCGATTAAAGGAGAAACCTTATTCAAATTACATTACCTCCAAACGAACCTGTGAGACTTGAATCAAACGAGCGAGAAGACCTACAATCTAGGACTTGAACCGATAAGAACGAAAGAGACGATGACAGTGCAGCAGTAACTGAAGAAAATGGTACCCAGAATAAGTCTGCAGATCTCTACACAGATAATCGCGGTGCACGCAACTCGACTTACATTTGTGAGCGCAAAGAATAAATAACAATAAATGATCAGATCTCTTACGTTTTAAACTGCAATTGGCAGCCTTTAAAGAAAATCGGTTGCATAAAAACGGAATAAATTTAATTGATCCCGACTTTGCAGTTAAATAGAAAATATATCAATTTCATTTTATATATATGGAGGACGTGACTGAGTTTCTTACCAGCCTTGTTTGACCAGCCGACCCGACCCAACCAGTCGATGGTTCGAGTCTCGGGTTGCTGTAAGTTGTAGTTTCTATATTCCTCATTGTGCCCGGTTAGTGGCGACAGATTCGCAACCAGTCACATTGGAACTCAACATAGACAACGAGATGTTGCTTTTAACACCTCTGCCATATCCTCTAAAGGGATAATGTAAGGGTAAGTGTTTAAGATATGTATTTTATAGATGGCAATAAAACTTCTAAAAGCAAAAAATAGAACATTTATTAGGTTTTTTGAAAGAAGTCATTTGATTATTCATAAAAGATTAAAAACGATATGTTTGGCCATTCTTCGGCATCCTTATTCTTAGTAGTTGAGAGAGTTCCTGATATACGGTGGCAATGCGTTAATACCTAGCAGATAACGATTAACAATAACAGGATTTTCTCTAAGACACATTCTGAACGCGAATCGATCGCAGATAACAATGGAATAAGCCCAGGGCGCAAAATAACGTGCATTTTAATTAAACTTCCTGATTTCTAAATTATGCGTGAAATGGCATCCCTATTTAAACCAGATTAAATCTTGTGTAGGTGAATAAACAGTTAAAGTTAGTACAGGTTATTTTAATAGCGACTTCAACTAAAATATTTTAGTTCAATAAATATAGGTTCAACCATTTGTATTAAAAATGTACTTTAAATACATAAAATTTTACGTGAGTTCATTTCAGTTCTTTATTTACTTTTTAAGTCATAAAATTATATATATAATATTACACACATAACGCATAAACTCACACCGTAATTAATTCTTGAAGAAGGGTAGGTAAGAAAAAGTGTTGAACACCGCATTTCGCATATTCATGTTGAGTCCCAGTGTGATAGGTTACGAATCTGTTGCCATATCTGGGCACAATGAGGAACATGACAACTACAATGTACGCAACCCGAGACTCAAACCCTTTAACCTGATGGGTTCCTGTTGGACCCTCTACAAAAAAAAAACGTTATATTTATCTTTTAAATTTATCTACTCACAGAAATTGGAGAAGGGAGAAATTAAAGTACACGAGATCGGAATAATCCCTGAAGATGTTGAGGCTGTTAGTGAGACGTCATCGGTAATCACGGCACGTCCAAGACACCCTGTGACATCGAGCCCTGTACAGAAAAAAACAGCAACTTTCGCGAAAGTGGGGGAAGTCATTTATCAAGCTAGCACTAAGAACTCCCGACAGCAAGAACTTTTGATACAGGATACGCCGCCAACGAACATTAATATTAAGGATATCACGGTACAAGAGTGTTCAGGATGTCCTCGTGTTTTATCACTTAAGAGTGCAAACTTTTCTCTTAACGCTTAAGACTTTTTACGCTGTTTTCTTCCTGGCGACCTAGATAGCGGAGTACTTTTGTTATGAAACAACGACAAACTGCTTTCTTTGTGACGCGACCTTGTTAATATAATTTTATCCTATTTTAAAACTTCGATGTCTGTTTCAGGACTTTTCAGCTACTATAATTTCAGGACAACTGCTATAATAATGATATTCGTAATATATTTTTTTGGTTGTTTTATGTTCTATGAATATACAAAAGCAAGATATTGTATTGGGTTTATAACTTGTTGTGATGGACAAAATAGATGGTCGCATTATAAGATTTTTAATCAAAATCTAAATAAAAATGTAAAGTCACATGAAAATAATTTGTGTTATGAACTCTCTCTGTTCTTGGCATACTCTACCGAAACTTGTACATTATTTCCTACGCAGCTAACTCCAGTTAACAGTAAACGACTTTACGTGTCGAACAGGGAAATCAAATTATCAACTCCTACCAACTTCGCACCTCTTCTAGATACGAAATTTAGAAATTTGTCCAGAGACCCTTGACTGTATTTGAAAATTCCGTACGTTTCTTGATACAAAAATGTTTGACGGGGCTCCGGAAAGCAAACTAGCTTTATTGGGTGGATTCGCCAAAGTATGTGACTCTGGAATTCAATAAGTGACAGCAAAGGAATTAAGGGTGCTTGCCGTACCATAGCTACACTTTCATCTGGACGTTTACTTTGATGTTGCCTTATTCTTTTGTTCTGTTAATATTAGACTTGTTAATTAAATTATGTTATTTAAATATCACATTTTAAGTAGCCATTTAGTATTTCGGTACTAAAACAAAAAAATATCGACAGAAAAACTGTTGAATACTGATTATATGATTTTATATTGTATAAAAGAATATAAAAAATATAATAATCTCTAAAAAGCGTGACACGTTATGAAGTAGCGCCCTGCGGAAGATCACGTAACTAAAGTGACGGGGGGTGACTGAGCGCGGGGGAAGGGATAAGGGGGCGGATATGAATGCTACACTCTCGCTAGACTGACGAACTGTAAGCTTTAGCAGTCGTAAGCGAAACACGATGCGGGCGGCACGCGCTGGCGTTGCCTCCATGATCAGATGTACGTACTTCGCGATGTAAACATTATCTTGTGAAGTGTAAAAACTCGCAAAAATGTATTGGTGATCTTGAAGTGCTAAAGTGACTAAAAGTTTACATTGCCATCTCGGAACTATCCGTACAGACAAATGTGTGACGAAAATGTTTCAATTGCTGACTTTTTTGTTAGTGACTTTGGGTGTTAATGCTGCTTACGCTCCTAGGGGCGTTGATAATTGTAACCGAGTGCAGAAAGATGAGGGATTAACAACATTGTGCAAAGTGCGGACGCTCGAGTCCGATGGATCTAGTTTTTCATCCATACCTACTGACAACACTAAGCACCTCGAAGTCGAGTGCAACCAGCTGCTACTTTTCGAAAGTTACCTCGAAGCGAACTATTTTCAAAGATTTCCAACTCTCTCGGAACTAACACTACAAAACTGCAAGCTTTTAAAAATACCAGGAAATGCTTTCGAAGGATTACGTGAACTGAAAAAGTTGTCGATCCGATCTAAAAACTACGACTGGAGTGCAAACAAAAACTTAGAACTCTCGCTCGGAACTTTCAACGGATTACGAGAATTGCAAAGCCTAGATTTAGGGCAAAACAATCTGAAAAATATTCCTAGTGAAGTTTTTTGCCCTTTAGAAAATCTGCAAGTTTTGAACTTAACGAATAATAAAATTAAAAGTGTCGATCGCATTGGCTTCGGAAAGAGCTGCGGCAGCGGGTTAAGGAGCTTAGATTTGAGTCATAATGAACTTAAGTCACTGACCGAAGATTCTGAAATCATAGGATTAAGGCGACTTCAAGAATTAAGTCTTCAGCATAATAACATAACTGATATTTCAGGAGAGACTTTTAACGGACTTATTTCGTTACGAATACTCAACATTTCTTACAATAACCTACAGATGATCCCAGAGGGCACATTTGCCAGCACGAAAGAGTTGCGAGAAATATATTTAAATAATAACCAGTTATTTGAATTAGCTAGAGGCGTTTTCCATCGATTAGACCAGCTGCTAGTCTTAGAATTATCAAATAATCAGCTCTCAAGCAATCACATTGATGACGGAACTTTTGTTGGACTTATTCGCTTAGTCATTCTGAATTTATCCAATAATGCCTTGACTAGAATAGATGGTAAGACATTTAGGGATTTATTTTTCTTGCAAATATTAGATTTAAGAAATAACTCAATTGGTTATATTGAAGAAAACACATTCCTGCCTTTATACAATCTCCATACATTAAATTTGGCTGAAAACCGCCTACACACCATAGAAGAATTTTTATTTAATGGCTTGTTTGTGTTAAGCAAACTTAATCTGAACAATAATCTTCTAGTTAATATTGACCCGAAAGCATTTAAGAACTGTTCAGATTTAAAAGAACTTGATTTAAGTTCAAATCAAATAACAGAAGTCCCTTCAGCAATTTGGGAATTGTCTCTACTCAAAACATTAGATCTTGGTGAAAATTTGATATCAGATATAAAAAATGGTTCATTTAAGAATTTAGATCAATTAACTGGATTAAGAATCATTGATAATCAAATAGGAAATTTAAGTGTTGGAATGTTTTGGGACTTACCAAGTTTACAAGTCTTAAACTTAGCCAAAAACAAAGTCCAAGCAGTAGAAAGGGGCAGTTTTCAAAGAAATAAGCAATTGGAAGCAATAAGATTAGATGGAAATTTTATATCAGATATAAATGGAGTGTTTTCCGCTTTGATGAGCTTGCTGTGGCTTAATTTATCAGAAAATCATCTAGTATGGTTTGATTATGCATTTATACCTAGTAATTTAAAATGGCTTGACGTTCATGGAAATTTCATAGAGCATTTAGGAAACTACTATAAACTACAAAATGAAATTCATATTAAAACTTTGGATGTCAGTCATAATCGTATTGTTGAAATTTCACCATTAGCAATACCAAATAGCGTTGAATTATTATTTATTAACAATAACCACATCAATAACATCCAAGTAAACACGTTTATGGAGAAACGTAATCTGACTCGAGTGGATATTTACGCAAATGAGATATCTCATTTAGATATCAACAGCCTCCGGTTGTCTCCGGTTCCCTTGAACAAGTCGCTGCCTGAGTTCTACATAGGAGGAAATCCGTTTAACTGTGATTGCTCCATGGAATGGTTGCCTTTGATAAACAATATGACTTCGATGAGACAACACCCAAGAATTATGGATCTTGAGAATGTATTGTGCAAAATGACACACACTAGAGGCGTAACTCACATTCCACTGATTAATTTGAAATCCACTGATTTCTTATGCACTTACGAGACCCATTGTTTCACTCTATGCCACTGCTGTGATTACTTCGCTTGTGATTGCCAAATGACCTGCCCCAATAATTGCTCTTGTTATCATGACCCGACCTGGCATACAAACGTCGTCGATTGTTCCAGCCAACGTGCAATTGAAATTCCTGAAAAAATACCAATGGACGCAACTGAGTTATACTTGGATGGAAATGATTTTAAAGAATTGCAAAACTATGCTTTTATTGGACGAAAAAATATGAGATCTCTTTATGTTAATTCCAGCGGAATTGAGGACATACAAAATAAAACATTTGCTGGATTAACCGCTCTTGTTATTTTACATCTTGAAAATAATAAATTAAAATATCTGAAGGGATTTGAATTTGAACATCTAACTCAACTAAATGAATTATACCTACAAAATAATTTTATAAGCTACATTGCGAATTCAACATTTGCATCTTTGTTTTCTTTAAAAACATTGCGACTAGACGGGAACAGACTTGTGGATTTTGCTGTTTGGAGTTTGAATTCTAACAAAAACTTGAATTCTTTGTCGCTGGGAAATAACATCTGGTCTTGTAAATGTAGATACTTACAGAGATTTACTACATTCATATCAGATAATGTTCCTAAAGTTGTTGACGTAGCAGATGTGTGGTGCTGGAATACTGATTCACAAACATCAAATAAGAAAGAACTAAATCTAAATGGTACAATCTGCAGCGATTATTATGCAGGAGATTCTGTTATAGATAATATGTTGGTATCAAATTACATGCCTATGATGTTGACAACACTTAGCGGATTTATGTTGATTATGCTAGTCATCCTCTTGATATTCCTATTCAGAGATACAATTCGCATATGGTTATACTCTAGCTGTGGAATAAGATTGTTTCCATTCACTGGAGCGTACGACGACACTGATAAATTATACGATGCTTATGTTTGCTACAGCCCGAAGGATGATGATTTTGTAATTCAATCTTTAGCCGCTGAATTAGAAAATGGAAGCCCATCGTATCACCTCTGTTTGCATTATAGAGACATCCCGCAACATGGAGCGGCGTACATGCAATGCACATTGCCACTTCCTGAAGCAGCTGAAGCTTCAAAACGCATTGTACTCGTGTTAACGAGAAATTTCATTGAAACGGAATGGTCGCGATTTGAGTTTAGACAAACCATACATGAAATTCTCAAATCCAGAATTTATAGCTTAGTCATAATAGAAGAAAGCTCCGTTTTATTAGAAGCTGAATGCGACCCGGAACTAAGACCTTATTTAAAAACGAGTTCTAGAATACGTTGGGGTCAAAATAAATTTTGGGAAAAGTTGCGATACGCGATGCCTGATCGCAAGTATAAAAACAAAACAACTAGTTACAGAAACAACATAAGTTCGTATTCAATGAGAAGCGGCATTCAGAATGGTACAATAAGATCATTTTCGTTCACGGAAAAGATACGAGAATCGGGTGACGGTGTGAGCGCAACCCCTGAGTTTGTGGAAAGACCTCAACTACAAATACATTCTGCGTCATATGGACCCGATGGAAGGCCACCGTCAGATCACATTTACTCATCAATAGACTCTGATTACTCGTCTCTAGAGTTAGGTGGCAGTAATCCAAATCGAAGACGAGAGTTTCGACATTGGCCCCCACCACCGCCTCTATTAGACGCCCAACCTTCAGGTCAAGCTTACCTAGTCTAGTCTGCTTCTCATAAAATTTTTAAAGTATTCAAAAGCTTTCAAATTTAATTACCGCATCGCGCATAACCAAATAAAATAAAATTTTATTGTATTTTTGTAATTTCTCGCCTTTAAGAAGGCGTTCATTTTTTGTGTAAATACATTCTATAAGACTGCCTCTAGATTATTGTGAATTTGTAAATAGTTTGTAAATAAGTGTCCATAAGTCTCAAGTATACTATTTATATATATTTTAATAAAGCCATTGTGATAATTTTTGCAGCAAATTTATTTCACTGCCCTTATTTACTTATTCTTTTTCAAATAAATAAAAAGTCGTTGTACATAGCATTGAAATTAGTACTAATTTCAAGTAAAGTAAAATGTAATATTTGGCGACACCAGATTTTTCATGAACCTAGTAAAATCTGACAAAGCAAAGGACAGAGGACGTGACTAGAATCACCTGTTTAACTTTTTAGTGGCTTATATCATAATCCTAAGGCAAAAGCGCCTACTGAATTTTAAATTGAAATCCTTATCTTCAAAGTTAAGCCGCTTGCTAAATTGAGGTAGAAATAATTATGTTCATTTCAGTTTAAAATATTTGAGCACTTTATAGATAAAGTAACTTTTAATTGTAGATTTGTTTTATGAATTCAAAAAAACGGAATTTGAAAAGAGATTAAAATAAAGTTTCGTATTTAAAGATCTTTACAATTCACAAAATGGTTTGAAATAAGTGGTGAACTTTTAAAGCAAGAATAATTCAATATGGTGAGTAGGTTTAATAGTTTTTTACTTTGAATAAACTACATAATAATTTCCTGAAATGTATGGTTTCAAATTATCCTATGACAAACAGTATGAATGTGTTGAGAGGCGTTGTATATACAGTGTACAGATAAAACAGACCCTGTATAATTTAGTATCATTAAATAAATTTCCTTGCTGAGTCATAGAGCCTCGTAGATTGAGTAAAGTGATATTTGTCAGCCCACACAGGTTACGATGAGATTAACACAAATAATCTTAATTAAATATCCTGCTTTCGAGTCATAAGTGTGAGAGAGTTTAAATTACCTACTTTAATTTAAATTCAGAAAATGAAGTCTTAAGCAATATTTTAAAATAACCGTTTACCTAGCTTCTTAGTAGCTTTCTATCTTGTTGAATAAATAATAAGCTTTTCCACAATTAGTTCCTTGTCAAACTTGCAGATTTCATCCCTAAATAAATGAAATATAGCAGAAACTATCGATTCGAAGTGGTAAGTAAATTTTATTTTATTTTGTTAAGCATGCTTGGAATAAATCAATGATATATCAAATTGTCTCAATAAGGTTTGATAGTCGTTTTCGTAGACCTCCCAACTGTCCGTGCTTATATCTTAGCACTTAGTCTACAAATAGGAAAATGTAGTATGAGCTTCGTCAGCAAACAATAAAATGAAGATACCATAAACAATGAAAACATTGTACACATCTATAAAATGCGTAAAATGTTATGACTCATTGTTTGCTCTCTATTGACATAAAAACGGGAGTGGCCGTAAGTAGGCCTAAAGAAACGTTAAGTAAATTTTTACTACCTTACTACCCTTTGTAGTCTATTTACCTTTTATAACAACCTGCGAATGCCTTGCTTTGACGTAGGTAAGTAAACCATTAATTTTTGTAGATATTGAATTTTTTGAAAGTATTGAGTCACGGACGGTAGCTGAAAGTATAATATATTTGTAAAAGCTCCGGCTTTATGTTGAAACTTTAAGGAGAAAAATAAAATGTTAGTAATTATTTGGTTTAGATCCCGGATCTGCCTTTATTCGAAATTTGTTTCTTTAATGGACTTCGAGCTCAGATTGGAAATAATAACAACATAAACACAAATCATTTTAGTTAAAACATCTAGAAAAATCCGTGAAATAGCATAACTGATTTCTATGGAAATGAAATTCCATTTGAAAAGGTACTATTAGAACTATTTCATAAAGTAGTTCAATGGTGCTTTTCCTGCGGGCGAATACGGGGATTAAACTCTAGTTTCTAAATTGGTGATTTAATATTGGTCAAAACGTTATCTAGTTATATAGCGTCAACTATTGCGGGATGGAAAGTAAATAATATATGACTCAAAAACCGCATCTTATTGATGACTCAATTAAATATAGGTTTAGTCATTAACAAAGAAACACTGGCGCCAATCACTGATTTAGTAATATAATGACAATATCATATCCTTACCGGCGCCGAATAAAACGGCCTTCCACATTAAATGCACCTTGCTAATATAAGGAACAATTAAATAGTAATTTATCAAAGCTTAATGTAACCTCAACTACCAGGAGATTATGGTATTCTATTCCACTTCACGAAGACCGTTTCACTATGGTTGTTGTAGTTTCGTCAGGCGTGTACATGCACATTGCATCTGTGTACGTAACTTCGAGTTTGCTTAGTAAGGACGATACCCACACTAGAACAACGTGCATATGCACGTTTAAGCACAACTATAGCCGACGGTCTTCGTGAGATAAATCGACGGTACCGCGTAATCTATCAAAGTAATTTACTAAACGGTGTTATGATTAAACGCACGTTGCTTTAATGGTATTCTGCTTCGTCCGAGGAAAACTTACCTTGAAGTCATGGACGCATAGGCATTGTTTGAGGAGTGATTTGCTTTAGGGACAGGCAAAATTAAAAAACCGTAATAATATCAAGAAACCTTAAAATTTTAGTATGATTTAAGGCCGATAGTGTAAAAACTGATTTTTAACCAAAAAACATGTCAAATAGATTGATTGTTAAATACCACATATTTACCACAGTAATCATGTAACTGTCGAATAAATAACTAAATTCTAATTGAACTTTTATATAAAATGTATATATATATTTTTAATATCCTTTCAAATGATGTATCAAAATTTAAATACCTACTACTTCAAGGTTTATTTTCTAAAGGTTCGTTCAAAAGGTATTCGAAAACAGTAAAAATATTTTAATGAACAATTTAATTTTTGCACGGACCTACAGAACCGGGCGTCCATTTGTTTGAGTGTTCCAAAAATACTTACTAAAATTACAGCTACTCATGTTCTGGACTGAAATTAAATAATTTTCCTATTAATTTGGTAAAATTTTAAAAGTTGACAGCATTGACCATCAGAAGCATAGATGCTAACAGTCGATACACACTAAAATATAATGTCAAAATATTTTGCCACTTTAATTTAGTTATGGGTAATATGAGGGGCCCCATCTAGTCGGAGCGCAGCGGAGACCAATCATTAACGTTTGCATTGAACGTTATTTCCATTTCGATCCTGTACAGACTGCTTAACTTCGGGTATAGCAGGATAGCGATCCATCTGTAATCTATGATAGTTAGGTATTGTTCGTATATATTTGCTAAGCAAATCTTAGGCCTTACTCAACTTCTCGTTTTATGTTAGCCAATAACTTCTACCTTCTTAGTTTTTTTACTAACTTTGCACTTTTCAATTGTTGGCCATATATTGAAATGATTTTTATTTTGATGATTGAAATTTAGAATGGAGTTCAAAGCAAAACCTTTTAAAACAAAACTACTTACTCAAGGGTTCAATTTCTCGAATAAACTTGACTTTTGACTGAGCTTTTACATAAAAGCCGTATTCATTTTGTAAGTAACTTAGGATTGTGTCTCAATGGCCAAGTCTAAGTGCGTTAAGAAACCCTCGACCTAAAACCAACAAAAGATGTTTAAGTAATTTGACTGCAAATTACAAAACGTTTAAGAGCCTCTCATGTGTGAACCTGTGACCTTAAAAAATCTCATTACGTCAATAATTATCAATTGCATAGGTATCATACGCAACTTCTATTTAGTATTTAATCAACTGTATGCAATGCTTGATCGACATCAAAGACCAATTCTGAATATCCAAACTTGTAATGTCGAAATACGGCTCGGGAGGACCAACATTACTCTTTACATTTAAGCGGCGCTAGTTTACTATCTCGTCATATAAATTAGTATTGAATTTTTTAGTTAAAATTTTTTTCACTATTGTATTAAAGATAGATTAGATTAGGTCGTTCCATACGTATTCTCATATCCATTCATTAGTCAAAGTTAACGCTTTTAATAACCTCGCTTTTAGAAACCCATCTTTTGTTACACAATAGGGTAACACTTCATTAAATTGTCACTCAAGTAAGCGTGATGGCTCATAGTAATTTACTTGGGGTTTCATCATGGGTTTTGAAATGGTGCATTATTGGTTTTTGAATCTAAGCAGCCATGGTAATCTTATTTAGAATAATTCAACCCATGTTGAAACATAATTTTGGTAGTCCAATTTTAATCGTTTTTCTGCAAACTTTGTTACAAAAATATTTGCGATATAACAACGAAATATGTCAGAGATATCCGATGAGAGGGAAAAAATATTGGCTTGACAAGAAAAAAAAAGACGAATAAAGCAATGAAAAACAATTTAATACATATTAGTAATTATTAAAACTTTTCCTAAATTTAAGAGTGAATAATTCGATTTATTAAAAATCCTATATAAAAAGAAACATGGTTTTAAATTATCTGCATTCCAAATGAAACTTTGGAAATGAATGTGAATTTTATACATGCGATTACATAGTTGTTGTTTTCAAACTTTATAGGTCAGAAGACTTTCAAAATAGTTCGCGAAGACCGCAGACCAGAAAATTATTGCGTACAACAATATACTTTCTAACAAATGATGATTTACTTTGTCTCTCTTTCTGTTTCCGTAGCGTTAACCGGTTGTGCGAACGAGACAGCTGTAGAAATCTGGTGGTGTTTAAGGAATACATGGTCCAGCTTCGTTCAGAAATGGAAAATAGTTTTAAAAGTCGAGTCCATTGGTATTCAATGCAGCCCAGCGTTGGCCAGTCCGTTCTATCTAGCTTTTCAATTATTAACTTTGCTTCCACGAAAGAAACAAGATCAAACCTTACGTACGTATTGGATTTATTTTGGTAAGATATGATCGGTTAATACAAATCTAGTGTTTCCATTAGTTATATAAAGCTTTAGTCGGTGAAATATATGTAATAGAATATTCTTTACACATTCATAGCTATTTATATTATTACATGTATGCTTTCCACAAATATTACATAAAATAAAAATGTATGGAAAACTTAAATTTTTCCTTTTTTTACTAAATTATCTTGTTTTCGATATAGATGCCTGAATATATTATACTTAAACAATGTTAAAAATAGGATATTTCTATCCCAGTTTTATCTGAAACAGGGACTTTGTTTAACCCATAAAAAAACATACATTACCCAGGTACAGTTTCGAAAAAAAAAAATTACGTACCTACTAACCCATTAAGATTCTCTCGATAACTACCAACCATTATGGAAGCTGTCAATGGTGGCAAAATGCTGATCAAGTTTTATTTAATTACCTAAAGTCGTCATTCCTTTAGCTTCGGTTAAATTTAATTTAGCCAACAAAGGCCAACCCTTTTTACGAAATCTGGAGACGGAAATTTGACGATCAGCGTTACCATGACGGCGATCATTAATTTTCTTTTGTCAAAACCGCATCTCCGTTGATTCAGTATGACAAAGACTGTTCATAATTCAAACATCCCCATAACTTTTTATAAAGGCCTGAATGCCGCTGACCTCCTGGCAACATAGAAATTTTTTAAAAGTTTCTAGTTTTAAAAGTTAAACTTTTGAATTTAGAACATCAAATTGCCAGTAAAGGAGAAAAACAAATATTGTGATTGACTATGTTAACAAGATAATAAAACCTTTTTGATGACACTAATTTCGTGGACTTAAAATGGGTCATGACATGTTTGATACCACGAGTCTGTTGTTATAACAGCCTTTTATTTGCCTAAAGTCAACGAAGATGTTGGATGCTTTCTCCTCGGGAGATAATTTTACTTGGAAATAGGGAAGACGAGTATAAATTAAGATGTTGAAACAGCCGTAAACATGTTGACATTGTTTTAGTTTTTAAATTTCAAATGAGTTGTTCTTTGGTCGTCACTTGGAATATAGAATAAGAGTGAATTAAACAAATATCAATTGACCTATTAAACATTTTGTTTATTCCTTAAAAAGCTTTACCTGGGCTTTTAAGTAATTATTTCTGAAATATCAAAAAACAATTAAATGAGCATGAAAAAAATTTACATATTTTTATTTTTTATCATTTTTCTAGCAATGCAATTCCTTTACAAAATCCTTTTCTACAAGTCTCCCCAGTTATTTTCCAGACTGGTGAAACAATGAAACTGAAGACCGCAATGAATACAAGCCGCGAACTCATAAATTGAGAGTTTAATGAACAGTTTTATTTAGCTAATAGTACACCTTCCTTCGCCCTGAAATCTTTATTCAAGATATCGTTAGAATGACATTGTTCGCCGACCAAATTTTCTGGTAGTTTGCTTTTAATTGCTATTATATCTACCTCTCCTTTAGTTCTGCCTGCCTATTATTTTCATTTACGCTTTGTTAAACATCTTAAATGGCAACATTATTTCCTGTTTAATTTTCATTTTGCGAAATTTCATTTTGTTTGCCGTGAGGCGGGGCAATTATGAAATGTGTCTCACCGCTTATTAGCCCTTTCGCAGTATATACATTTATGTTTTACCAGTAGTAAAATTATATGTTAGGGCCGTAATGAAGGTTGTTTAAACTAAAACAAGGCTGTTACTTGTGCGTTTCTTTAAATTAAATATTAATGATATAAAGCTAGTTTAGTCACGGTAACATCGGAATCGGTCAAAACTACAATGTTGCGGTCTTTGTTTAGCGAACATGTAACTAAAATTACGCTTTTATTATGTTTAACTACCGGGTTGGTTTTAAAACGACCACAAAGATTATTTACATTAAGCTCACAAAGTTGCGGATATAAAACGTTGTCGCTATGTTGTGCAAGTTTGTTAAAATAAAACTCTTGTAATCGGACCTTTTTGGTACTGATAACAAAAATAAGATTTTTCAGATTATTTTAACAATTTTTCTGCTCAATATTACAAAATAACAAAAAGCAATTGATGGATTTTTAATTGAATATTGGATCGACAAGGTTCTACCCTTCTCAAACATTACTTTCATGTAAGAAATAAACGAAATAAAACATGAGTAAAAAACCTTATCAACATCAATCCGAACACCTTTACGCTTCTGAACGTAAATGATATTAGCACTATTCTTAGGACAGTACTTGGAAATTCTCATCAACTTCAACATAAGCTCTATTATAACGGGTTAAGATTTAATTTAACTTTTTCATCAAGTACAGTCAGTGAAACTTAAGCTTAAGAATTTAAACCTTATTCTAATCGAATATGGTCGTTTGGTTCTATGGTGGTTCACAAGCATTGTCAAAGGAAGACATTTAATTTAACATAACAGATGTGCTCATCTTGAGTGGACATGCCTTGGCGAGAACCCTTTGAAAATGTCACGGGTTCATTCATAAGAGAACTGTCAACAAAACATTTTGTTATTTCAAGTGTATAAAGTTGTATCAAGATGTGTTTAGGAATAAAGATTTTGTGATTCACGGGCGAAGTTGTCGCTTGCTTTTTCTTTTGTTACACCTACTCATTTTGGTGTCATTTTAGTTATTACTAATGGGAGTGAATTTTGCTCAGTCTTGTCATGGAAGTGTGTAAATTTAAAAAGTACGAGTAAATGTTTTTAATATACAAACTACATTGTATTTTAAAACGTTCAAAATAAAAAATATTTTAAAACTATTGTTGCGGTAATCAAAGTTGCAGTTTGCTAGATAATTTTGATTTGTCTGCAAATTTATATATATATTTTTAAAGTTGTATTGATTGAAAAGTTAATGTGGACTAGGAGTAAAAATATGATTTTGGTTTATGTAACTTTCGAATATAAATTTTTTGAAAGGATGTTATTTTTGGCATCATTCTGCCATCCTGTTTATAAAGATAACATTCATCTGTCTAGTTTAACATGGGGTTGAATTTTCATGTGGGTATTTATTTTGCAACTGTTTACTTTGTTTCGGGTTAGACTAAAAAAAATACCTTTTTCCGTGGAATAGAAACATCAAAAACGTTTAACTGTTTTGGAGGCTAAAGGGGAAAATAAACTTTATTTTATACGGATCGTATAAAAATTAAGTTAATGGTCTCCGGTCTTAAGTAAAAAAAAATGTTAATGGTTGTGCGGAGTACTAACAATGATTTCGGTGAATCACGAATGGATGGAAAAATTGAATTTCGGTGTCGATCGATCCTCATCGCTGAATGTTTCTGAAAACCTGTAAAATTAAAAGCTACAAATATCGTTTTGCACTTCAGTATTTATGCTATGTATAATTGAGCTCGCATCATATTTAACTTTGTAGCAAACATAACATGCTGACAGAAAACCTTAATAAAAACAATAACTCCGACTGTGTGTGGCCTTATAAAGAATTTAAATCATAAACAGAAGTCGAGTAAACATAAAATTTCTTTATAATAATTTAATTATTCAAAAAGACTCGAAAATGTTCAGCGTATCGTGTGAACGGTTCTTAAAAAAGCACATTTATCTAGGGCAGACTCGAACCATGTAATTTAATACTTTCAAACACAAAAATG
The DNA here is from genome assembly GCA_949316135.1 of Choreutis nemorana. Classification (NCBI taxonomy): domain Eukaryota; kingdom Metazoa; phylum Arthropoda; class Insecta; order Lepidoptera; family Choreutidae; genus Choreutis; species Choreutis nemorana. Next base: position 7,245,549 of record OX438609.1, read on the forward strand.
TTATTCACAAAAATAATTACACGGTAGTTGCTTATCTGACGACTTATTTGACAGCTCAATACGGCAAAAAAGCCATTTGAATAAGAACAAAAGACGGTAAAAAGTCAAAACAAATGTCATTATTTTTTCTCTGAGATGCATATTTCGTTTGGCTGTTTATGTAAATTAATTCATAATAAATATTTTGATTTCATGTTAACGAGTGGTTCGTCCACCGACCACGTTGTGTTGGTCTCGTTAGGACTGCATACAGAACTTTATTATCATATTATTATTTATTGCTAAACCCCTTTTATTTCCTGCCGGAGCTACTGTCCCATTTAAAAAGGTTTCACGTAATATTTAAATTATTTCATACAAGTTTTTTGCTGAGAGAAAAATCAGAAAGCTTAATTTTGTAACTTACGGTATCAATCTACATAATTTCGGCTCCTTTGGTAAATATATGTTTAACGATGTTTCGATGTGCTTTTCGACGACTTTTTCTGAAGTCGATTAGCGGTAACGGGTATCAAATTTTAAAGTCGCCAAACTGTTACGACATTTTAAACGATTTTAAACAGACATTGGCGAAAAATTTCGATCCAAAATCAGTTAAAAACCTATAACAGTTTTTGCATCTACACCTTTACTAAAGTTTAATTTAATAGGAAAACGATTTTCATGTTAATCTTCGCTAGAGTTAGACCTATAAGGAAATATCTTTGCAGTGAAATTTTTACGTTAGTAGGTACACATATGTACGTACAATTTGATAATCAAAGTTTTAATCGAAGTTTTTATTTCTGTTTTATAAAGCCTTATAATCATAACCTTTTCATAAGAAACAATTTGAAACATAAAATGAAGGCACGAACATAACACGAAACGTATCGAAAAGTATCAAGTACTGAAATATCATGAAACTTGTAATGTGTAGTCTAGAAAGTTCGATCGAGATAACTTGAAACGTATAAGGTTGATAGTTCGATCGATCAGAGCCACCATCAATCACAGTTGGGCAAACATTTGACCATAATATTGGACAAGCCACCCCCAACTTCTGGACTTAACTACCTTTCACGTTAGCTTTGATAGATATAGATAAACAATGTTGGGTTAAGATGCCCATACTTTCCTTTACGTCTTCATCACACGATTCCTTCATATTTTCATTTGTTATGGTCGTATTTTTATCATAAATTCTCATTTACGTTGGCGAAACTATCGAAATGTTAACATCTGCAAAAAAATTATTCCAGCCTAATGTCACTAATTGATATTAAGAATTTTTAAATATTGTTTTGGACTCAGATGATTACGTGATGATTATGGGACTGATGTCTCTGTAACAAAAACATTACTATTGGGTACATAAATATGTTCTGTTCGACAATTTTGCGTCAATTTAGAATGGCGACATTTTGTCCAAAAACTTGCCCGATTAGCTTATCTGTGGGTTGAGCGAATAAAACAGATGTTACATTCAATATCGGAAAATAAAATTCTCCATGCTTATCGAGGCTACAATAATAAAGTCGGTATCAGCAAGAATGGCAGTATAGATCCAGGTCCTTATCTCTCACCACAATGCCTACGCAATCCGCATGAAATGGAGACGTCTAAATTGTGTCGTAATTACCATTTCTTCTTATCTATATCTAAGGCAGTTTCTTTATTCAGTACACGACCTTTATCTTGCAGATACGGCGACGTAATAGCAAGCTGACCACTTATTATATACGCGATATTTACGGCTAATGGACACTGCTTAGCCCATGTTGTCTTGCCATCCTATGCCCTTTACAAACGCTATAGCTTAAGTTGTAAAGATGCCATATAAGCCACCAGTGGGCTTTTAGAGTCGGTGTTGAATACACTTGTTGGAAAAACAGTTGGACGGTGTTTGACGTGACTAGTTTCTCGATGGACCCTCAAAGGTAGGACTTTTCTTTTTAAACTCGTGTAATTCGTGTTATTAAAAAAGGTAGTGAACGTGCGATTCTTTTATCACCGCTGTTGAGCCATTTTAAGTAACAAGTGTCCCCTATTTATTAAATTTAGAGCAGCTCGTACATTATGTGCATAACTTAGATAAACAGAGACGAATATAGTTGTGGTATCTTTAGTCGTTATATCTAAATTTTCCATTGCAGTTGTTAATCTGATTGCCAGGTTTCTAAAGCCATAGTTTAAAAAACCTGTGTCTACATTTTAATTTAAGAGTCGAGATATTGCGTAAAACACATAGATATAACCCCTTAAGGAATAATGGTAAATACAAATAAAAAGGAGAGGCTCAAATGAACGCCTATTGTGTTTTGGCGTTTAAAAATTAACGAGTAAAACATAGGAGCAGAGCATTGAACTCAAACCGAGCGGCGCCGGGGAGCATCCGGCAAATAATTAAAACTTTTACAAGAACCACTGAAATGTGGAGAAAGAAATAAATTTTCTAGACGAACGCACATTTTCGTTTTTATCCCCTAAGAGCTTGTGATTTATTCCTCAAGTTATTTGCCGGTTGTGCTGACCCTTATCTGGAATAGGAATTCTACGGCTTACGTAATAGATTCCATGTTTGATTGAAGACAGACAATGACAGGCATGTTTATCTTTGTTTTAGGCAGTACTGACTCGATGCTTTATTATTGAAATGTTTGGTTTTTGCTTCGGGAGCCGCCGCTTGTGACACGGTTTCTTCTCCTCTTTAAAATATCATTGTTCCTTTTTGTCTTAACAGTTTGTTTAGTGAAATAAATTTGTTTTTGCGGATTACAGGAAATTAGATGGATTTCTTTTTTCGAAAATAGTTGATGATTAAAATGTCTAAGTTACTAACACTTTTACCTTTTACCTGGCAACTGGACCCAAAAAAGGCTTTTAGTTTTAAAAGCCTATATTCCTATATTTTGTAAATTTACAATGTTTTACAAATAGTATTAATTATTTTACAATTCAATTATTTAAATACTTTCCCTCCGTTGAATCTGACACAATCGGTATCATATCAGAATGTTACTACAATGTATATATGTAATTCATAAAATGTGCATAAATTAGCTGAAATAACATTAATATTCGTAATGGTTAATACTGCAGGTATGGTTGGTAAGTTATTTGGTATTCAAACTGCGGATTCGCACTAAACCAGAAATAGAAACCCCTTTGATGTAGAAATACTAATAATATTGACGCACTATGTCACAACTAGGTGCGCATTAAAATATGCTAATGTACGTGATAAATCATAGCTGAGGAAGTGAAGCTTCTTAGAAATAAATAAACTAAAATAACCATTTTATAATGAACCAATTGATCCCGGTTTCACTCGTGTCAAATGAGATAAAAAGCTACTTGTCCTTCTTTAATAATGCAGGTTTTTCCAGATTCAGCCAGGCAGAGATGAGAAAAATATCAAAAAGTACCTTTATGAAGGTAAATATTTAATTGTAACTTTAATAATATTCGGGAAGTACAAAAATAAGCATATCTTATTGTCAAAAATAAAGTCCAAATAATATTTAGAACTTGTAACAAATTAATAAAATCTCCACCAAAAACTTAATATATTTTAGGTATCTCTATAGATATGCTCGAAAAACATTTGTTTCATTTACAATATTAGTTAAGAATGAGACAGCATTACGCTTTAAAAGTTAATGATATTTGCACGCTAAAAATTAACTTAATTCATTCCAAAAAAGTTTCATTCTAAATCCGAAACTTATCGCTTAAAATATAAGGCTTTACGGCTCCTCGCCCATTAAGTTTACAAACTTTTGCCCAAAAGTTTATCCACGTTAAATCCAAATTATTGTTCCTTTTTTAAATAAGTGACATAGGTTACCATAGGATATAGGACACCCTTAAAAATTCATTCTTAAATATTGTAACATATTTTTCAAATCTAATTAGAAGGTTCAAAGTTAACCTACTCGAAACTGCCTCTGTTAAATATTAGTATTTTATATTAATAAAAATTAAACTCGAAAAAACGGTTGTGTCTTACTATAGTAAAGAACTTAACAACGTAAGTACAAAGTTAGGACAAAAGTTGCGGCGAGACGAGGGTCTTGTTTGAGGGTCATTAAATCTTTGTCAGAGGACCGCAATTGAGATGTTTAGACCTCGTGCTGTAACACTTCTATTACGCTTAGGTAAACATTGAATTATTAAAAAAAAAAACTAGTAAGACTTTACTGGAATAGTTGTAAAATATATAAGTAATTAAACAAGCAAATTTGAACTTGGGTAAAATCTTTGTCTATAAATGTTCTTGTTATTTACGAAAGCATGGATTCGTTTAATTACTTGGTTGAAATATAATTAAAATATGAGTAGATAGTAATTGCTCTATTGGCTCAACATTGAACTGGATCCCCAAACAACAAATATTAATAAGCTTATTTTAATAAGACTTACAACGAAGCAGAAACATTCCAAACCATAAACCATTTTCTATTAAAATTGAATTTGTTTAGGGAATTATTCAAATTATGCAAAGTCTCATCTTCATAAACATAAAGGTGCGTACAGAACGCGGGGCCATGCCGCGTGCGATATCGAATTACCGATATAATTAGCGAGAGCTTTGCCACTGGATGCGAGGCGAACGCAACATTTACGCATCAGCTAACCTGCAAATTGGTGTACCTTTGTCGGGCAGGAGGTGGCCGTGTCGGTCAGCAGTGTGCAACGGGCCTTAAGCTTATGTTTGATTTATTTATAATTGTCTATGTATACCGTGTGGGTACAATTATCTATCTCATAGTGCATCGTACTACTGGTGTTGATTTTAGTTAAGTTATTCGTCATTTGTCGTTGTTTTGACGTTTACATATTTGATAACTTTAAAATATTACTCATTAACTGCTATAAAACAGATCTGGTATATTTTGTATGTGAAAGAATAACGACTTGTCATAGATTAAAATAATGCGGAAACAAAAATTAAAAAATAAAGTTTCTATTTTGCATAGCAATGTGTTGTCTATTTACGAGTTGTTTGACATTTTTCTTATGGGTGTTAAAGGCCTGTTTATTTTGTAGTTACCTACACATTGCGTTTTCAAATTCAAAATTCATTTTCGATAAGGAATACAATCTTGCACTCAATTAAAATGCGTTTAAGATCTCAAACGCACCTGGCCCTGATAAACATCACAACTATTGTGAAACTCGAGAATTTCGAACCTCAATTTTGACAACAAAAAGGCTATAATCGATTTTTTGAGTACAAAGAACGCATTATATTTGTCAAGTCGACTGAACGCAGTCTTGTTTGTGGTTGGGATTATTTCGGTTGAATTGAAAGGAAATAAAACACGATCCTCTAAATATGTTCTTTTGATAGAATTTTCGGGACATAGGCGCAGATACAGATACAGAGGTCGACCTTAGCCCTTCGAATACATTTTGAAGAGGATGTTTTTCTTACTTATTGTTAAAAATTTAATCCAAAATGGAATGGTATCAAATTGTTTTCTATTTTATAGACAGGATGACATTTTTACAAAAAAAAATGTACAAAAAAGATTTACTTGTCATAATATTGAGGTATGGGTTCGATAAAAACTGTAATTTCAACTCTGTTTTATTGTGGTTTATTGATTAATAGTCGAAAGGAGGCGGGCGCAATAAAAACTAAAAGAACAGGAAACGTATGTTCCTAAAGAACTCAACCCATTTTGGGGATCCCCAAAAACTGATAGATATTTATTTGTCAGCAAAATCAAAATTACTTTCTGTTTTTATTGATTGAAATCTATTCCATATTTTTCTTTGCAGCTTTGACAAATAATTGTCTTTAATAAAAATAATAGAATTTATAGCAATGGCAACATTGAAAGCTTGGCTATAAGGTAAAATTTGTGCAATAGCAACATCCTGATTTTTTTTACAGATACTATTTTTCCACCAGATCCTACAGGTCTGGGTTATGTATGAGTACAACCATATTAAAATAAAATCACAGCATCTTAAGAAAACACGCCAATCATAGAATCGTCAGTATTGTCAAGAGTATTTAGGAAAACCCGGGATCTTGCATAATTTGATTTTATTAAAAAGTATAAACACATGATGTTTGTCTACCAGGAATGCCGAAAGATTGAATTATTTTTATTTCTAGAATATTGTTAATTTCAAACCTATATAATCTAATAACTTCTAAAAAGGTTGACATCTGACTCAACAGTTCAGTATCTCACTCAAGATTTAGGATATAAAACAACAGAACCCTGTTAAAAAACTTTTACTTTCCCTTGTATCTTTTGTCTCTGGTAAATAATGATTAATGATAGGATGTGCCTAGTTCGTGTCATCGTCGGGCCGAATGTTTAGCACCCCTGCACCCGACGCCAGGTGACCGCTTATCTGATGCCCACCGTAAAAGGGTTTAGCTAACCGCCGGATAAGAGGGAAATTTGTTTGTGGTAGTCGTTTTTGGAAGCTCACACTTCCAAAGGTTTTTAGTCCAGAGATATTAACATGCACTATTTGGGATTATCTCTAAGGTATATATACATATGTATATATTTTTAAATAATATATAAATTGTGTATATTCTTAATAAAAGTTTTAAAGTAAAATACAATTAAAAAGGTTTCAGTTTTTTTGAGAGTCGAAGTCAGGAGCTTGTACGTTATATTCTGGTGATATAGGCGTTTTTATAACATTATGGCAAACAAGGACACGCTTGATTTTGAGTATTCACCGTAGCCTATTCACGTTTGCAATATCAGAAACATAACACAAGCGTTGCCGACCCCATAAAATCGTTACTGTTACCTAGGAAACCATATGCTATTGTGCCACCCTCGTATATTATATAAAAAAACCACTTCTCTTTCATATTAACAAAGTGCTATCCAACTGTGGATAAATCCAGTTAAATTCAATACAGTATGTAAATGTATGTATGTAAGCCGTTGGCTATTAAAAAAACTTAATATTCCTTGTTTAAAATAGTCAACTTTTTTATTAAAATAAACAATAGAATGTTTGTCTTTACAACACTTATAGACGGCCACACATAAAGATTCGCTTAACAAGAGCAATATCAATCCTTATTCTGTTACAAATTAACGGTTTGTGTAAATTCTAAAGAGGTTAGTTTGATCCATGGCCGAGTGTGTTTTTTAATAAAAAACTTCTAAATTATCCGTATCAAATACACAATCGAATCAGAAACAGGAGGTCAATGCGCCATTGATGCAGAAGCTCACAATCAAAATCCAAGTACAACAATAGCGCGGATGCTCAAAACACAAACATACATCAAACAACAAAAACACACACCCAACACACAAAAGGATCAGTAGTGCTGATGCGACGAAAATATAATTAGAAAATATGAGCTTAAAAACGGATTTTATAAATCATTTTCGTACTTTTTGACAAATAACAGTTAATAAAAGATTTAAACTGGTAAAAAAAGGATTTTTGCAAAAAAAACCTACTTAGAAAAGTAAATGATAAGTGTTAAAAAGGTAGCAGAATTTATTAAAAACATAAAATAATTTCGACGACGTTTTAATCGATGTTTATTTATTTCCTTGTTAAAACAACAGTCAATAGTTAATAGAAAATTGAAAACCATAAATCGTTGAAAACTCAAACTCACGGGGGGCCACTACTGTACCACGATGACAAAAGCACTCGACGGGTGTACGAACGAGCGAACACTATCATTTACGCAACGATTTGTCATCAGGATTCAGCAGCAGTAGGCGGGTACATTTTCAACGAGACTACCAATGGTTTTCCTGCCTTTTTTTTCTAATTTGATTGATGGCGCAGGCCACCTGGCAGTTAATAAAGTGGTACTTGTATTGTCTGAGTTTTTTCTATCTTCCTAGATGATATTAGTTAATTGGCTTTGATATTGAACTAGTTGTTTATTTAACTAAGCGTTATTAAGCTGGTGATTAATCTGATACAACTCAGTGATTGTAAAAGAAACCTTTCAATAAAATCCATTGTTCCACGAAAATATTGAAACAAATATACTTGTTAAAATTCAATCAGCAGTCTATTTTTATATTTATATTTTTAGAAAATATTTTAAATGAAATTTTCGTTCATTACAGAACCATTTTTTTTAAAGAGCTAACAGTACACTTCAAACTGCGTTACTAAGCAATCAAAAATAGACCTCTTCCTTTTTTGAAGTCGGTTAACAAAAGCGTTTCATTCATCAAGGTTTGATATAGGGAACCAATACCGCGTCGGTAAATGCCACCAGGGTTCGAGTCACAGGGAATTTTAGAGTAGGCCTTGTACATGCCGAATGTCATAATCGAAACACCGCGGTGCCACCCCCGGATACTGGATTAACGCTTGTCAGTTTGATGAACGACGTGCGTAAGTTACACTACAATGGAATGTGGCCATCCGTCCCATTTGCCACATTTACCCCCACTTCGCCCCCTAGCCCGATACGCTTGACGACCGTTAATTAATTATGAATCGCTGCTCCGACAACAAAAAAGGTTATGCGGCGTTGTTCAGAGTTATATGAACAAGGTACAGCAAAAAATGTGGGCAGGAGCCATGCCTTCAAATTTAAGACATGTACGCTTCTGCATAGCTGTCTTGTCAGAAATCAATATAGAAAATTATTTCACAATTTAATTTATCCTTATTAAATAATCTTATCGTCCATTTGTTTCAATATCGTTTGAAGGAAATTAAAATTTTAGGCAAATTGTTTTTCCTTGAGCAGCGCTTAGCAAGTATAATTTAAAATTTAATTTCATACCGAAAATACCTTTGTCATCCTTTTTTTTCACTTCCGAAAGTGTCCCCTAATCAATTTGAGTTCTCAAAGACAGTGGGTGGTACGAATTCCAATTTAACTTTAATCGACCGTGAAGTTCTACAATTGTTAGAAGTTAAAGGAATCAATTGTTTATATTTAATGTGAGCGTAACAAATTTACGTGCAAGTGTATTTCATTTGTCTAGCTACTTAGTGAAAAGATTCTAGAAGTGAACAATAAGATATAAAGTTCTTAAAGTCGTAAAACATAAGAATGGCGTCTAGAAAGTTTATATCGACTTTTTAGTTTTTTGTTTGCGAATGCTTTATCTGATTGCGAATTATTCAAAATAGAGGATTTATGTAAAAATTAAGTCCCAAAAGTAGTGAGATTTTAAAGAATTTTGGAAATACTTTACTTCTTTCCAAATTCAGTTTCTTGAATTTCATTCATATTGCGCTATAATGACTTTGAAAGAAAAACGTGATATAAAAATAAACTAAACAAGTGTTTTTTTTAACAATAATATTATGTAAGTCAGTTAATTGGTAAATTGTCACAGTTTCTATTCATGAGGACAATGGGCAATATTTTTTGCTGAAAAACTTTCTCTTATAAAGCAAAATAATTTAATTTGAAACAATGGAACTAAACAATCAGTTTACAAATTGTTAATTAACTTTTTGTTTTGTTATAATTATAATTAGTTACACTGATTTCCTTAGTGTTACATATAAAATATTTATCTTAAATTGTTAACAAAACATTCAACTTTTTTTATTTTATTCTGTTCTATTTGACGACCTCGGTGGCGCAGTGGTGTAAACAGCCGACTGCTACGCTAGAGGTTCCGGGTTCGAATCCCGGCGGGGGCGGGACTTTGTGTTATTTGCAAGACGCATTGTTTCGCTTACCGGTCTTGGATGTTGTATTCTTATTTATTTAGTATATACCATATCGTTGCTTAGCACCTGCGATACAAGTTCTTACGATACTTAGTGCAGGGCTGAGTCAATGTGTGTGTCGTGATGTGGTTATTTATTTATTTTGATTTAAAAGTCGTTGATCGTGACGCTGATAGTAAATTAAAATATTTTAGGGACACGTCACATTCCTAAAGCTAAAAAAAAAAACAAAAAAAGGTGTGACGGTCCCAGTGGTATTTAAATTGTTAAATTTAATCACATTACCTTGACATATGTCATAAGTGCAGGTAAAATGTCGGAATGACGTCGACGTGAGGTGGAATTAAAGCTTTAAACGTAGGTATCTGATTGATTTAATCGCCTTTTATCGAATTATCGATTAATATTCGATGATGTAAAAGGTTTTATGACTCAACTGCAGACATGATTTACATTCCGAACGATTAAAGGTTTAAAATAAGCATTCACTTAAAATGTTAATCAAAATGCGATTTGCTTAATCGCATTTCACAAGATAAAGGTATTGACGTAACAATTAAAAATAAAGTGCTTTGGATATTGTTTTTTCGTTTTGTTGTACCCAAAACAACAAAAAAAAAAATACAAAACCAGGGAAGAAAGGACACATTTCACACTAAATTCAACACAGTAGATACAGCGCTATAACAGTTTTCACTATAAAAGAGAATGTCTGTTACCGTGACAAAGGGCATAAAAACTTATTGCACGACGCTATGAACGGCTGGAGACAGACTTCGCCTTTTTACAACCTTCTTGGAACCTAATGAGCTCCCACTGGGTGAAACAATTGCGAATAGAAGCTTCACTTGCATTTAACTTGCTGAATGCCACTTTGTTAACTTGAAGTGTGCCATATCCTATTCAATTTTTGTTCGAAACAGTAGCAGCTTTATCAGGGATGTAGCAAACCATTGAAGTTTTTGTTGCCACCTCCTGAGGACTGTAGGGCCGTACTCAGCCCTAATGACCCAGAAAAGTGACGTATGGACCCCGTTTGTCTTTTGTCTATCAGAGAAATCTATGTAGGATTGATGGAAACAATTCCCTCTGCCCGTTATTCGACTATTAGATGCGCTTTGTTCGTTTTCAATGTAAGTTTTCAACTATTGTAATCATTTTAGAGTTACACGCCTGTCAACGCCGAGTAGTTTCGAAATTAATGGCCCTAAATGAAACGTATAGTCATATTACTTTACTTGACTCGTGTTTAACTTCTAAAAGTATAATTAAACCATAATTAAGCTTCGCAGTAGGTACTTTTAGAATGATCGTCGTAAAATAACGAAACGTCTTAATGTATCGAATGTATTAGCATAAACATCGATTCGGTCGCGTCGAGAACAACTCTCTGGTCACAGTTTGAATACATTATTGGTGTGTTCGGTTTTTTTATAGCGTCAATAATTTAAGAATTAAACTGCCTTTGCTCTGTTTCTTCGATCTCTTAACTGGTTCGATCACTTTCCCACTAGCTCCCTGGGGACAGCCCTGCAGGAATGGTCACGCGAGCCCCGCACTCATGCCTATAGCCCGTTAAATTTGATCGCTTTATTTTACCTCCCCGATGTCTTACTTCTATTTATTATATTTATATCGGGAACAATAGTTTTAGTTCAATGCAAGGTAGTCTTTAAACTTTCATAGCTTTGGGCAAACATATTATTCTGTTATTTTATCTAACATCTATTTTCAGAAGTATGTCATCAACCTTAGAAATTTCATTAGGTGGTTTCCTTGTATCTGTAATGTTTTCGGATACCCTCCTTAAGATATGTTTGAGTCAGTAACACAACAGCGTAAATAATGTGCTATCTTCAGAACGGCTAAAGTTAAAACGACTTGTTGAATCCATTTAAATGATAGTTTTCGTAATGAGCGAAGTAAAAAGTCCATTGTCTTGACGCAGTTCACGGCCGCTTGAATGACAATCATTAATGACCCATTAGCGTTTTGCTTCACACCATCCATTAATAGCCTTAGTAAAATACAATCAAAAGGAAGTACCGATGCCGCCACCAATTCCCTCGTACCCACTTAAAACATTACTACTTAACTGCATTCAAGCATCTGATAACACCTTGCCAACCGAAAAAGTGTAAAAAACATCACTTACATTAACAGTAGCTTTAAATTCATAGCCGAGGTCAATATCTCTATTTCGATTTCTCATATCGCCATTTATCAGTGGCATCTAATGATCGGGAAGCTTATAATGCGGCAGTGAGTGTCAACTTAATGAGAATATATTCCAACTTGCTACACAATAAATTAAAGGTTTCGAATAAAACGGAATATTAATTGGATATTAGTGGAACTCGACACCTCCGAAGCAAAACGCGGGCTCTATTGAACACGTGAAAGCATCTGTAGATTATTTTAGGACTACAAAATTACGTGGGTGTAAATTTCTTCTAAGTAGCCGGGAGCAATTTTTTTAGGATCCCGAGCCTGGTGTGAATTTTAATTTCATCTTAAAAGCATTTCCTTTAGGATCTTAACGAAATTGCTCCAAAATACTGGCCGTGTTTTTAAAGTGAGATTGAATTGCGATGTTGTTGTGGCTCTCTGATTGGTGATTCAGAAATGAAAAACCAAATCAGGTAGCCGCGGAGGGAGCTTTTTAAAAGTTTCTTTTTTCTCGAGAAAGTTATAATTTCTGCGGGGCTGCAAGATAATTTTAATGCTGGTAAATTGAATTTCTCAAATCTTGTCCGTAAGATTGACTGACCACAAATTGGGGGTTCGTTGTCAAGCGAGATAACATCCAAGGAATCTCATTAACAGAGTAACATTCGTACCAAGTACCGACCCTCGACTTCCCTTTACACGCTGCGTCTAACTTTGACTTGGAATCTTTAGGAGTTCCCGATTGTTTCCAGTTTCGTACATGGAAACTCCAACACAATTAAATAAGATTCGAGAGTTAATTTTGAAGCCACGTACAACTTTTGAGTCTTCACTAGGACCTATGTTTGAGCATGGTCTGCGCGGTAAGCAAAGAACTTCCAATTAGAGCACCCTTCTCATTTTCCAATTAGAAGACATCAAGGCCCTTAGTGCTTTGGAATAAAGCCCATACAAATATGTGGTAAGTGAATGGGACGCAAACTGTAAAAGCCCTAGTGAAGGCGAACGGAAAATTAAAAGCAAAACTTGAATCTTTTCCTAGCCATTCTTTATAATCTCTGCTAGCGACGATGGATGGTGTGGAATCATTAAAAATTTCCACCACTTCTGCAGATTTTACGTCAACCTCTTTTCAGAGTCTGATTCTATACTTTATTTTACTATTTTCACTTTAGATAAATTTATTATGAAGCTTTGTTATTTTCGTAAATAAACTTATCAGCAGAGAGAAAATGCAGTAGATTTCCATGTGTAAAATGTTTGAAAATAAGAACCACATTAAAGGCTTGATAATAATGCATTTTAGTTGAGCAAAAAATGTAATAAAATTTTCTCTCTCTGTTTGTGTAATATATGATAAAAATAAGGCAAATGTACTCGTAAATGACTTCAGAACCCAAAAAAAGTTTTACAGTTTTGTGCAATTCAGTAGAGCCAATCATACTTAAAAATTGAACGCCGGCAAATACTGTTCTCGAAAATACAATGAATCATTAATTCTCAACTGCAGTGCGAAATTTCCACCGCTTCTGAGGTTTTTCTTTTTTAAACTACAAATATTTGCATTCTCATTAACATTTTAAGCGTTCACTTCATTAGCCTTTATGAGTTTTAAGAAATCAATCTTAAAAAGGACAACATTGATTGATGGACTCTCTAGTTCCTTTGTATTTGCTGCGAACAAAAAACGAGAATCCGCCTGGTTTATTTATCGTGGAATATATAACATTCTACAATTAAATGAGTAATACATTTTGCATTGAAGAAATTGTATTCTTATTAGTAAAATTTTTTGATCAAGTTTTCTCTCAAATAATGAACACTCGATGAAGAAAAATTCCAACCAAATCTTAATCGGTGTCAACAACCGATCCATAAAAACTACTGCAATGGCAAGGTGATTATTTTAATCCCGGGCTGTGTAACAGCTGTTTCCGAATCATGGAATCGAGACACGGCTCCGAGTGAATTGATCCCCTGTGATAGCGAACGGAGTGAATATATTTATGGATAGTAAAAAAACAATAAAACAGTTGAGTTTTTTAGTTTCCGATAGCAATCATATTAGATTATTACTTGTAATGTGACGAGAACAAACGGTAATGTGAATTAAAAAATATTTTCCTCTATTTTGATTGATCAGTCGAAAGAAACATTAATAATATACTTACAACAAAAGGAAAACACAAAGTCATTAGAGAGGCATCACAATTTTGAAACATCTGATTATACATGCTTATTAAGGTATGATTCAATTTAGGTATGTGATAATAAAAAAACAGAAAGTTAAGATTCTTAAAAAGTTTATTGATGTTTTTACAAACAACATCCAAAATATTTACCGTGTCAAAAAATATGTATATGTAGCAGATGTATAATCTTTTGAAGAAGAAAGCTCGGAATAGTTACTTTCATTGGTATTCACATAATCCTCTTAACATAATCCTAGGGCAAATAGGATGCCGGCCATGTTTCTAATAAAGACATAATAACATTCATGAATAAGGTTATAAATAACGTGATTTGGCAAACTAAACAATGCTCATATTTTACCACTAACGAGGTATAAAAAGATTTGGGATTTAATATGAAAGTTTTATCGATTAATATAATATATACCTATTATGTTATTTTGTATAATTAATACTTTCACGAAAGTTAACAACTTTTTTGTGTATTGTTCAAATTTGAAATGATACATGAGAATTTAAATAATTTTTAATTTCGTCATTTAAATTAGTTATTTTTTAGATACTTAATAGAATATTCTGTTTTTTTCATAATAAATGTCTAGGTAATTCTATATTTTTACACTTATTTCTATGTTTACTTTTTAACCTATGAATCTGTGATTTAAAACTGAATGAGAAGCAAATTTTTCGCGAGATCTTTTAACTACCTTAAAATGGAATCTCGTAAACTGACATATTTATTAGTCATAGGCAAACATATAATTCCTTATTAAGCTTTCATTATTAAGTATCATTAAATGATCTTGCTTGATGCCTGTGTAGGTGGCAGGAAACAAATGTAGAGAATTTGCTTAATTTATGGCAGTATGTGGTGTATAAATTGGCAATTTTCTTCGGCAGGCTGTCGTCATTCTTGATGATATATGTCGGCAAAAACATCTCAGAAACCGGTTCAGAAGGCTCTGAGATCTAGATATGTTTGTTTCATTAAAAGGTGTAGCAAAGTATAATCACTTTATTTTTTCTAGTTTCTAGAGAACGTTTGTTACTAAACTGCAGAAGTTATACACCAATACGATTAAAGATGAAATAGTTAATCGGATAAGTGGACTTTCTGTGATCAGCGAACATTAAAGTTGGAATTTTTTGGGCTAGATCCAGCAAAATATATTTGATTGTGCTATGACCATTTTTGGCAAAGTTTGATAATATTTTGCCATATTAATGCCAGCTGCTCCATCTGCTTGGCAGCTGGGTTGCGTTAACCCATTTAATACCTACTTATTAACACTTGTGATCTCTAATTTGATGAGAACTACTGTAATTAAACGAAACTAGATTATGTGATTAATGCCAAGCTATTCAACAATCGCTTTAGCCTTAAGACTTTTCTGGGAAAATTTATAAAATTTGTCATTAACATGACCGTGTCATATTGATCGTAACTTATCAAAGACTAAAGCAATTCTAATTTGAAATTTCGCCACCAAACAAATTGCGAGTAAAGCTTGCGACAAAGTCTGGCTATAATTTAGTCGGATGCTCGGCCCTACAAACTTAAGACACAATGAAGCACTGTGCAACGACATTAATTATAAGTTATCGTAAAACATGGAGTGTTCAGTATACTATAAATAAGTCGACAATACTGTCAGCATCGACAAAATATGATCTGTCGAACCATACTATTGAAATCTCGATTCTATTATTTGAGTACAAATGGCGGTTTTCGTGTGGGGTTTTCAACCATATTATAGTATTGGACAGTGGTCGACTGTACTTTGCGGGGTTGGTTGGAAGCACAAAAGACTGGATATTGGTAATTATGAATAGTTACAAGACACGATACCTCGCCTGATTTAGTGGCTTATGCTCTGACTGTAAATCTATATTGCTTCTCTGCGTGTTTTATTTTATTAAACCATCGGATTTTAACTGCTCTAGGCTAGATGTCACAGTTTATTAATCGACACAGATTTATATTAAGTTGTGTATTTCAATTTATTTAGACATACCTAGTTTATAAATACGGTTAACATTTGAATTCCACACTTATGTTTAATGTATTATGTGTATTGAAACCAAACTTTTAACTTAACCTATCGATGATAGTTATAAAGAGTAACTTTCATAAAACTACGAAGTTTATATCTTTATGGTATGTATAAGAAAATCTGATTGCATTCGCGGTGGCGCGGCGACAGATAATTGAAAAAATTGTCTCATGGATTGTTGGCAGAGTCTCGGAGTGTACCAAGTAATGATACAGCAAGCTATTAACAGTAGTCCCACCGCTGTTTTACATTTAAAACATATGACGAAAACTTAAAAATTGCTTAAATATAGGATCGATTGAAAATCGATGTTTTTTTCACAAAACAATAACATTTAAAGAAATAATTTTGCTGAGTTAATTTTATATGAATCTAAAAAGTACTGGCTATTATCCTTAAAGAATTTTAATTTTAATGACTATACCTAAACTTTCGGAAAAATGAATAGATTATTTTTAACAACTCGTTGAAATAAACAAAAAAAATCCTTTATTTAACTTTTCTATTCTCACATCGAAACAAAAAGTTACAATTTAATTCTACCGTATCCGTAACAGAAAATTCGCTCACCTAAGGTTTTTTAATGACTCCATTCCCCAAACAGTGGAACTACGTACTTTTCTGTATCCTTAGTAATAAGATAGGATTACACAGCCATGTTATTGCTCGCAAGCGGTCGGTAAGATAATTTCCTTCGAGGTGTCTTTTTGTCTTACTTGTTTATATTTAATTTCAAAGCACATGAGACGAAGCTAAATGATAGCCTTAAATTGTACCTTCGTTAATAACTGAAGAGGCTTCATTCCATTACTTTGACACCTTAGCTTCCAGTTTTAAACGTGTCTTTTCCTTTGTTATTTCGTTAATAAGGCCTCTTATCTCATGTGATGTTCGAAAGTTATTTAATCTCAAAATAGGGTGTCAGATTGAATAATTAGTTAGGTAGGTATTTTTGTCAACAATTTTTGTGGTAATTAAAAAAAAAAACTGTGAAATCTGTAGTAAATTTATATTTGTAATTATTTAATCGTGTTTTTAAATAATGCTACAGAGTTAATGTATAATAATGCTACAGAGTTAATAATAGCTAAAAGTGATCACAAATCGCTATCTCTTCATTAGAAGTACAACAAATTAAAAATATTTCAGATCGAACGCACCTTAGGACTCTATAACTCTCATTCCAATGTGTAAGAAGCTTTCAAACTTCTGACAATCTTACAAATGCTTTCAAAGTCTTACAAAAGGTGAACGTCTCCGAACGAATCATGATTTATTTGTTTCAAACTTTTCTTCCCCTGTTATAGACGTAGATCCTTCATTAACTATTCAGCAAAATTAATGTTGAAACCTGATTGGTGCTTTCCTCGATATCTTTAAACTTTACGATTATATTAACGTTTAGTATCGAGGGCCCTTAATTATTTTGTGATAAGGCTTTATTAATCTTAACAGTTTTGAGATTTTGGAAGTTGTTATCGGTTGTTTGAACTCCAGTGTCGATAAGCAAAGGGAGTGTGTACTCAAACTTCTTTAAGTTTGACTTGAAGTATCTCAATTAGATAACTTACAAGTAAATCAGATTGAACCAATTTCCGGACCCGAAATTATGCTCAAATTTATAAAAGTTAAAGGTTTTAGTCGATTTGAATTTTATTTTTTACAAAACTTTAGATATTCGGTTTTTAGTTAAGTGTAGGTATTTAGGTAAATATTTAGCAAAACTGACTCAAATTTGTTAACATGTGAGAATCAATGCTTTAAAGTACCCAAACATTTTTCATCTCAATTTATGTTCGTTTCTTTTTAAATAATCTGACCATAGTAACTGTATTATAAATATGTATTTCAATGTACTTGAAGAGAGCTATATTGCATTGCACGATATTCCTTGCTTTTGAATATCTCGCAAAACAAGTTTAATATGTGGAAACCTGACCTAGTTTAATGTCCACTGAACGATTCTATCTTGTGTTTATGTCCTTTTATTAGACTATCGTGGCTCACTTAGCTATGGCGGATTCAAAATATATGTGTTCAAATATCACGCATGGCATAAGCATGTGTATCTCAAAACTAGATTTTGATGATTGAATACGAGAAGTTGATGTACATTACTGTTGTTGGAAGAGCTTATAATAATTGTCGAAAGGAAAAGCTGTCATTTATTTTACCGATCAAAAAAGATAGAAATACGTCTTTTTCCATAATAAAGGAATGTTTACGCTCCCTGTAGTTCATATATTTAAATTAACAACTACATAGGAAGTCTACCCGCCGTCGTTGCTTAGACGTCCTTTAACAAATATCCATTTGCAACAATTAAAGTTAGTTGGTTTGTTAACGAAGCAATTGTCTCCGCAAATGGCTCTTTTGCCATAAATGTTGATTATTATTATACGTTTATCGGTGTCAGCATCATGGGTACTGATTGTGGGGTTGATAACGTTTCTTTTATTGTTATTGATTGTGGCAGTTAAGGCATTGTAGATGTAGTTTGCGAAGAATTTTGAAAATAAAAAGGAAAATACGATTGTTTGTAGTGGACTGTGGTTACCACTTTCCGACCACTGTGCAATATTCAATAAACATGGAATATGTTGTCATGCACATGTTTAACTCCAAAAAGTCTAACCCCATCGGAATTACAACACGACACCTCATTCGTTACGTTTTAAAGCCGAGTACAAATTAATGAAAAATATGGCACTGGGTTAAATAAAAAAGTTCTTTTAATAAATAAAGAATGACAAAAAAGTTATATAATCTTATTCCGAAATGTAAAAAGATTTCGAAGTAAAAGGGCTACTATTTGTATTACGTAAGACTTTTAGCAAAGAAAACAATTTGGTCTCTCGTTCTTCGGTGGTCGACGACTCACTTAGTCGTAACTTAATACTTAAGTGGATGGGGCTTTGTTGACCGAAACCAGAAACCGTAGCTAACCTATATTCTCTAATATTATAATCACCACCATTAACACTAGTGGATAATGGTGTTTTTATTTTTGTTTCTTAATCCACTTCATAGGCAAAACGTCAAAGCTATTCAAACAAGTGGTTCACCTGATGGAAAGTGATACCGCCTATAACACGTCGATGCTGCTGTCTTTGAACGCTTAAAGCCGCCAGTGCGTTGCCCATATAGAGGTAAAGATGGTATACCTCTCGTACCGGTATTTACACTGGTACTCCGATCCTTCGAAACGAATCACAGGGAACTGCTCCACGTTATAATTTACAGAAAGGAAGCTGGTACCAACCCAAACATCTTGCACGTAGATCTATAGATAATATGAGCAACTTACGAGTACCTTACTTCCAAATATTTTTTTCATCTGGAAATTTACAGTAAAATTAGATAAATCAAATCACATCGGATTTCGTCTGGTTTAGTTTTGGAACGAGTCCTATAATTCATTTCTATCAGCATGACGCCGTTGTTCGAGTGATAAATTCCGCGCCACACACAATTACACGGTCATTATCTTCCTTAATAACATTTTAAAATTCTTAATTAAATTTGAATACGGAATATGATTTAAAAGACACGTGACTTGTCACATTAGCGATAACAGACCGATCGTAAATTTAATTTTCTATATCTTTCCTAGTACCTAATCTCATTCGACATTATCTGGAAGGGTATAAATTATTTTAGCTAAATAAGCTGTCCTATGGGAGCGATTTACGGATAATTTTATGCCTACCCTGGTACAAACTGGGATTATATTCTTTTTATCTCTGTACCACAGTGCTAACCCCATACTACAGGATATATGGAGTCATAGAATAGAAACAGATTCTTTGTAAGAAAGAGATAGTCCTATACAGTAGGTCATATGTCTCGCTTGTTTATTAGTATCGAGGGAAGTTTAGGGATGAAACATTAGAGGTCGAAAATCAGTATGTTATTGAATTATCATTTGAATGATATATGGTGTTATTCTTGATTCAGGGTGCAGACAATGAATGGGCAATGAGGGTGAATTTGATAGCAGTGAAATGTGTCTTTAAAATTAAATTTGACCAGATGCATGTTTTATTTATTTAAACAGTATTTCGGCTTAATCTTTCCATCTTATTTATATTTTTGTTTTGTAAGCAAAAACGCAACACAACCCAAAAATGATGTTTTCGATTTTAATGAAATGTTTTTTAATAAAATATCTGTAAAATTTATACAAACATACGAAATATAAATAAAGCATTTTAATAAATTTGTTATTCTGTTCCGCAAATATACGAACCTCTTTTAAAAGCTGTTTAAATATAAAATTTTAGGAAACATAACATCAGTTTAAAAGCAATTTGTCCTAAAATAGCGCTCAGCGGTAGGCGGCAACCAGCTGCAAACTCTCACTAAGGGCCGACACACAAACAATTAAAATATCCGCCTAATGGAGTAAATGGAATCCGAACCACGTTAATGAACATGTCCCACGATGGCACCAATATAACTTTTATTTGTTCGCACCCGACGAAACGCCGATTTGTGAATTCTTAAAGTTCTCAGATACCTGCAAAAAATGATCTTGTTAATTAAAAGTCCCACCGACATCTGCCGTCGTAATTTCCTTTTTCAAACTTTTCTTTTTTTTCAGAAAGATCCATGCAACCAGCCAATTATTAACGATCGTGAAAATAAAGTTTTTAAAGCTTTTGGAAATTGCCAGCTCTGCGAACTAAGCGAGAGTTTTCCATGCACCAAAACAAAAATTAATTGCTACTGATATTTTCAATTCGGAATTTGTTTTTAACTGCTCGATATTTTTTTAATTAAAAGTCTCTCTGGATATTTTATTTTTTTCAGTCATAAAAATTGTAGGATATTGTAAACTTAGCTTAACTTACAACGGTATGAACAACTTGATTTTAATTTTTTATACTTAGCATGCAAGCACGTGGACACCATGTTATATTTTACTGAAAAGTTGATTTAATTTGACCTACTTTTTAAAATTCGCAGTTAATTACTTGACTATGTAAGTCATTTATTTTCTTGTGGAAAACAAAAAATTTCAACAACAATGTGTTGAATTAGCATTTTAAAACTGTGCGTTTTTATTAATATTAAAACTCATTATGACATAAAAATTATTTATTTAAAAATCTAAAAACTGTTATTTGGCCCTTACCTCGTCTAAGTATAAATAGAAACTGAAGCTGTTTTATTTACCTAGTTATTGATTTATTTTTTTTTCTCCTTAAGCATAGAATTACTTCATATGATTTTAAAGGCTTTCAGAAAGTCTCACTTATCTCAAAATTAAATAAAAAAGAGTTCAAAAATATAAAGCCGATTCGGCGCTTTTATATATAGATGGACCTGAAAAAGTTTCACTACCCACAGAATCTTATTCGTAATGTCACCTGGATCCCAGCACGCTAATTCGATTCTGATATACCAACACTAAGCCGTATACCTATATTTGTAAGGGTTTCGACAAAAGCGCCTGAGTAAGCCGTCGTTGGGTAAATCTCTTAATTTACGCCCCAAAGGGATTTGTTAAAGCCAAACATTGTTCGCTAATTATAAACGGAACGCATATGCTTTTTGTCCCACGAGGATACTGGATTCTGTGATGACTACCTAGCCTACATTTTGCTTTGTTAAAATATGCTTTTCCTTTTTGCATTTAAATATAGCTGTGTCATATTTAAATGATTAAATACATTACATAGTTCTTACTATTTCTTAAAGATCATTCGACACAATAGCAAATGGTTACTTACGTAAGCATTTGCTACATACTTACCCTCTTCGAACTACATCATTTTTCAAAAGAAATCCTTACCTACTCTTCTTTCGTCTCTATTTAATTCAGTTTATCAAGTTCCATGACAAAATTCTTAAATTAATTTTAATTAAAGTAACTTCGCCAATCTGGATATCTTTATGAAACGCCAAAACGTCCTCCCCATGTAATATAAGCTAATGAAAACTTCTTTCAACGAATGCAACATTAAGTAGTAGATAGTGATCGTTTTCACCCCCAGGACCCATTAGCACGTGGTCGAATCTACCCCTAAATCCTTTTGTTCCATCAAAAACTCTATAACCACCTATCAGCCAAACCCATCTGCATACAATGCGACTCTGAAATCACAGGCGAAACCCAGCCTTGACCTTTTGCTCGTAGAGTGGAATTTCCACTGTAGTTTTTCCGGGGTAAAAGTGCTAATCTGTCAACTGGAGCTCTGGATACCGTTTAAAAGCCCCTGTTATTGTTTATTTAGGATGAGATTCGCGGGGAAAGCCGGTTCTAGAGGTGTGTTTAAATGCGATTGTCCAGCGGTCGCAGAGTGCTGCGTAGGGCTTTATGATGTACTTGAAATTGACCAAGTGGATTTGTGTGATAAATGACACAATGTCAGTCACTGCCCGACATATTCTTACTGAACTTAAAAGCTTAACATTCATGTAACAACAAAATCATTTTAAATAAAACCAATAGTGATAATTGCAATTTTCTTATCCAAGTTTACGAAAAACAAAACATATATTTAAATTCAGGCAAAAATAGACAAAGATTTTCAAATAAATTTACTAAAAAAAAAACAATAATGTCAATATTTTTTACGTTTCTCAATAAATATCAATGTATTCATATAAACTATAGTAACAGACAAATAAATTTCTTTCATCTACCTACACATAATGAATTCTATTAAATAATCTAACTCGATTACTTGCCGCGTAGGCGTTTGAACAGTACTTAATTTTATCATTCAAGTTATGAAATAATATTAAATTGTAAACAAAAGAAGACAAAAGTCTCTTAGTTCTACTTAAAGTGGGTGTTTAATTCCAATTTTGATTATTAAAAAACAGTTGTAGAATCAGTTAAATTATATTTATAGAATCAACGATGAACGGTCTTACGAATTTCAAAGAAAGAACTGATTGTTTAAATATTTTTTATTTTATATAAGGAAAAAATACCTTTCGACAAGGAGTTATAGTAAAATATGGATTTTTATTTTTTCTTTGATTTGAAAATTGAACAATACTCCATATTTTTTTGGAAATCAGTTTAACACGTTTATAATTATAACAATATCTTGGTGCAATGCACACAAATTGCTTTTGTCCCAAGCTGATTTAAGCCGATTAGGGTTCTGCTTTGAGCACTAAATAACAATACACATACATATATAGTCAAATATATAATCTACTTAAATATATAGGAAACATTCAAGACCCTAGAATATGATTATTTTTTATTTGTGAGGTAAACATGACATGACGATCGATCAAGTGTATTAATAATGAACAAACGTCAAATACAAAAATATGATAAAACACATGGCGGCTGTTGCTATAATTTTAGCAAACTTTGTCTCGTTTAAAATAACTAACTCCATTCTACATTTTCTAGTCGAGAGTACTTCTGCCAATCGCAGTCCAGCTAATGCTGGACAAAAGCACAATTAAGCACAGTGGGGCCGATAACAAAAGGCGGGATGGCACAATTTGTTGCAGCCGTCTTTATCTGGCCCACAACTGACCCCTTTACCCTAATTTAACGAGCCCTAATAGCCACAGCTAAAAATAAGACCTCGCAAAATGTTTGCTTTTGATTTTGCAATCGATTGAAATTTTTTAGACTGCGCCATGGTCATAGATCATTAATATAAGATGAGAACATAGCATGTGGTCGGGTTTTCGTATTAATTACACTGTGGTGACGATTCAAGAGATTCGCAGCATCATTTTGTATAGCACCCTCGGTTACAGTTAATGATCTGTATCATTCAAACTGCACGTGTGTTGTGAATGGGTTTAATGATATTCATTTATGGATTTATCAATAGTTACGCCTTATTTATATAGTAAACTCATTTTGCTGTTTTAGGAACTATATGTTATAATAATGCTGCGTAAATGACTTTGAGTACATACTACGTTTTAGGTAAAAGTGATGAAGACCATTTAGTGTAACTCAAGTGTTTCTTAACCGATCTACTAAAGTTTGAAATAGCTGTGATGAGACTGTTACAATAAAATAGTAATTTAAATGTATACAAAAATATATGTACATTTAAATACACTCAGACATACGGGTCAGAATCACCTTAATTAAACTGAAATCTAAATGAGTAAGATTAGATAGCCGAGCCGTTTAAACAAAATTTAATTTTCCCCTCATGCCGTGATCACTTTAAATAACTAATGCCGCAGCTACACTTCGTCAAATTAAAATTAATGGTAACTTTCCAATTTCACACCTGGCGTGTCCCGAATGATCCCGAAATGTACCGAACTGTCCCGAGCTAGTCCGTGACTTGGATTATCAATTAGTATGTGAGAAGTAGCGTGATGCGATGACAGCAAGACATAAGGACAGGGGTAAAGTTATTTAATTTTGAACATACTCACCGAACTTTTTGTCGAATAGGCCGCAAGGATATATTTTCTAAGGAATTGTGTATGCGACGGCATCTTTTAGTTCAGTTATAGAAAAATCTGTGACGGAGTTAAGAACAAAACCTACTCACAAAAAAAATAGAAATATGCCAAGACTCTTAGCATTTGCCTACAAAGGCTACGTGTATCAATAATTTAAAAAATCAAATCAAGCCTTATGCGGGTACAGACGTAGCAAACTTGCAACTTTCGATTGCTGAAGCTGCCAGTCGTTAATGGAAACTTTTTAAAAGTTGACGGATGCAGCAGTTGATGTCGCTACGTGTGCACAGCGCCTAGACACTCGACACTAGCCACGTTGCGACTAATTGGCAGATGCATGCGTTTTTGAAACCGGCCAGCCTTCCGTATCACAGGTTTTATAACTTCAGGGCATCGAACAAAGCAATTGTCAAACCTCCTAGTTACATCGCAATCGGCAACTTTCGTAACAGGACGCACCATCGAGTGTGTTAATTACGACTTTTCACCCTACCAAAGTTCAGTGCAACGATACAGTGCGGCAGTTATCTTACTATAGTTAGAAATAAAATAGTTAGGTAAAATTAATGAATAGTGTATCGAAAATGAAATGACATAAAAAATAAGGAAAATCAATTGAAAGTCAATGTTGAACAAGTCCATACGCATTGCAATAACTGCTCCCATATAATCCAGTGTTGCTATCGATTCCAAAGGAAAATTGTAGATAGTGCTTGATAAATCATGAATTATTTCTGCTACTATTAGTATAAACTGCACCAAGTATTTTATAATTTAAGATTTTTCTAAAAAACTCTTTTTAATACTTTTTACTTCAGCTAATATGTTCATTTATATAAAGCCATGCCACCACTCATTATGAAAATAACATTTTATTACAAAGCGCATAGCGCAACTTTAAAACTCTGTTAAGGTAAACGCTATGAGTAGGATTGATTGATTAACAACTATATATTATGCGTCTTCGTGAAATTTTATAATAGTGAAATTAATTATTTAGCTAAGAATCTGGACAAGAATTATGCATTTAGTTTTAGGTTAAATGTTTTTTCTAACTCTTCACAGTTTGTATTGTTACTATTCATAGTAAATATATTAATAGATACATTTTCTCCTATAACAATTATACAGGAATAACCAACAAAAAAATCTAATTTCTTTAAGAAATTTCTTAGCAAAATAATTTCTTCGTCAAATCCCGCGGAAACCAAACCGATCAGAAGCCAAAAGGAAATATGAATTTATTAAAATATAAACGAGGAATAATTTTCGTTCGTTTACTAAATTCTCAAAGCCTACTAAATGCCTTCAAAAATCTTTTGTCAATATTTCCATTTGTAATAACTTGGTGACATTTTTATCGTCTGGAGATATCGAAAATTTGTCGTGTACGTAATTTGAGAAATAATTTTTTTGACTCACAGTAATAATAATATATTTTAAAAAGACACATAGGACAATATTTATTATATTTTATCACATGTGTCTTAAGCATTAGTATTTATTATTACTAATTATGTAACTCAATGTTCATTAGGACGATATAATCAAAGCATTTAAATTTTTAAATACAAAATCGACTGAGGACTTGTGGGGATTTTCGGTTAAAGCCCTCGGTTCAATAGTGCACGTAATTGCTCCTATCCTCTCCAAAGTGTTTAATACTAGTCTTGAAAAAGGTAAATTTCCCGAGTCGCTAAAACCTAGTAAAGTAGTTCCAATATATAAAGCAGGTAGTCACGAAGATCCGTCGAATTACAGGCCAGTATCAGTTTTACCTGCTATTAGTAAAAAATTTGAAAATCTTATGCTTACTCAACTATCGTGTTTCTTCAATCTGAAAGGGATCCTACATCACCAACAATTCGGGTTTACCAAAGAACGGTCAACAACAGATCTACTCCCATCTGGTACGTAAAATATTTGCAGCCTGGGAGGGATCACAAGACGCTATTGGGGTGTTCTGTGATCTTTCTAAGGCTTTTGATTGCGTAGATCACACTATTCTCCTCAGGAAATTATCATATAATGGTTTTGATAATCTTTCACTTGGCTATGTGAGATCCTATTTAGACGAGCGTGTTCAAAAAGTTCAGATCGGTAGCACTACATCATCTGGGTCTATTGTAAAATTTTGTGTGCCTCAAGGGTCAATTCTGGGACCATTTTTGTTTTTAGTCTATATCAATGATCTTCCGTTTATGCTAGATGAAATTTTTGGTCAAGTAATTTTATTTACTGATGACACATCTTTTATTTTTAAAACCAACAGAAAATATAACGAAACAATGAAATAAATTCAACTATAAAAAATTACTGATTGGTTTAACTCTAACAATTTGCTTCTTAATAGTACCAAGACTAAGTGTCTCAAATTTTCTTTGCCAAACTTATCGACAGATGTTAAAATAAATAATGATGTGCTCGATATCGTAGGATCGACTAAATTCTTAGGCATTAATATCGATTCAAAACTTCAGTGGAACGCACATTTAGAATTTATTTGTAGTAAATTAAGCTCGGCGGCATATGCAGTAGGGAAAATTAGAAATTTAACGGATCTCCCGACAGCTAGACTGGTATATTTTGCATATTTTCATAGTATTATGTCCTATGGGTTACTACTATGGGGTAGTGCGGTCGAAACAGATACGATATTTATTTTACAAAAAAGAGCTATAAGAGCTCTGTATAACTTAAAGCCGCGACATTAATTACGACAATTATTTAAGGAAATTGATATGCTCACCTTACCGTCCCAATATATTTTTTACTATATTATGTATGTAAGGAAACATCTAAATGAGTTTGATAGACCTAGGTCACGGTATAAATACCAGAAATAATGATAAATTACGTATCTCTACAGTTAGATTAGCAAAAACTAGTAAGTCATTTATTGGAAATTGTGTTCGCTTTTATAATAAAATTCCAAGAAATGTAACAGAAATGTCAGATATGAAATTTAAGCAATATGTTAAACAAATTTTAATTAAGAAGGCTTACTATAAAATTCAAAATTATGTAGAGGATAAAGATATATGGAAGTAATTGCACAGGTTTATCTTATTGACAGTTAGAGTGTAGCTAGAATTATTATGTTGAAAATTTTTAATTTGTAGTAGAAAATATTGTAATTGAATATTGAAAAAAGCAACTACGGAGGTTTTTTGCCGGATTCTTCCCCGTAGAAATAGCATTCCGAACCGGTGGTTGTAAAAAAATGACGATTTGAAAGTGCTTATTTTAAGTCTAATCGAATAAAAAACATTTTGACTTTGATTAGTCTTATGGTGCAAATATTTATCATATTTATAAGAAAGCGTAAAAGAATAATTGAATACTGCATACTATCGAGTCATTTTATTAATTAATATCACATTTATTATCCATCAGCCATGCCATTTATGCCGTTCTACGTTACAAAGAATGATGAGAGAATAGGACTTAACTGTAATTTCTGAAATCGACGTCCATACTCTTAAAAATAGGAAATTTAAAAGCTGAAAATCCAAAAGTGAATTAATTTTTCCAACAATTTATAATAAATAATTTCATGCATAATTTTAAAATTCAAAAGGTGATTCAAATGATGGAAAGCTATTTTTTACCTAAAACGATAGTGACTATGTTGTCGTGGTAGTAATTATTGTTTGAAGCATATTAAACTAGAAATAATTTATTTGGGAAGTTACATAGGAACAGATGAACATGTAGGTTCATATCATGGTCTTTTAAGCTACGCAAATTTATGTAAAAATATTAGACTCATTCGCTTACCGGTCTTGGATGATGTATTCTTATCTATGTAGTATATACTGAGTCATTGCTTAGTGCCTGCTATACAAGATTATATTTGAGTGCAGGGCTGAGTGTGTGTTGTGATGTGGTTATTATTATAATATAGGAAAAGCTAAAAAAAGTCTTCAGTAAAAGCAAAATTGTCATAAACCGCCTTCTTCAGTCGAAACAACAATAACGCAATTGTTATAAGAAGTTTTTAATTGGTTTAACAGTCCAAGGCATCAATTGAAATGAATTACGGTTGCTCTTCTTTTACTTAATTAAATGGACTAATGACCCCATTATTTTTTCATTTAATTGTTCTTATAGACAACACCAGTCATAATTTTAGTCTTCGAATCAATTAAGAATGATCTGCATTGTTTAATTTGCCTAGTAAATAACTTTATTTTGAAATAAACTTGATATGTATAATAGACAGGCATTTAGCAACAATTGCAACAAATAGTACAGGATGGTCTAAGGAAGGATACCTAACTTTTCCAATAAAAAGCTTATTGACACGTCTGAAGTCATCCAATCAGCAATGCTCTGGGAAGGCACCAACCGGCATAGGTTTCCAATTCCAATCCTTAGCAAGGTAATGGGAGCAGACCTTATGGGAGCAGATAGTAGTGGTTAAGAAAATCACATATAACATATATCATTTTCAAGTTTCGGTGATAATAAAAAATGTACTTCATTCTAATAGCAAAATCTAATAATCTGGTATTCGTTTGAATTTTATACACATATACATAACATGTGTATATTATGCCGTGACTTCAACTAACCCCTTGCATAGCATAAATTGTTAATTAGCTAATAGAGTTAGAGGAATAATTTAAAATTTTAAATAACTTAAATTTTAAAAAGAGCGGAATCCATATAAATAATTAAAAAGGACTCGTTAATTATCTAAGCTAGTTTTCAGCGATTTTAAATGCACGTTATTCGTGCTTTCCTCACAGTAAATATATCACTCTCAAACACACAGATAACATACATGAAATATAGTTTGTCTGTTCATGTTGAATATACTTTTCTAGTTAGGCTGCTTCACATGAAATGGTACTGTATACCAGCCTTAACATAAATTAGATAAAGTATATCTACATGGTTAAAAAACCATAGCTATAAGAATATGATCGACGACTCTTTGTCATAGGTAACTTATGGTGGATGCGGTTTACCCTTGACTATCTTCAGTGATGAGAAATGTGACAAGTATTTCCCTGCTTTATTTCGAGATTTAATGCATTCTTTCCTCGTGGGTACTGGTTTATCTGGTTAAACTTTTCTATTTTCTAAGGTTACCTATTTTGAACTGTATTAAAAGTACAAAATACACAAAACACATACATATTAAATTTTTTGCCCCATCAAGGGATTAAAGGGCATAACTTACGAGCAAGTAAAATTTAAATCCGAAGATACGTTTACAAGGCATTCATCTTAAATCGAATGCTGGCTCATTTGCAATTTTACGACTTGACTCTTTTGTTGAGTCTAAATTACGAGATATTCTGCCCTTTTTATGTTATAAAAGGTAATACTTCAATTTTATAGTTCATAGTTCACACTGAGGACCGGGGCCCAAAGAAAGGGGCTAAGTATGGGATGATTTACAGCGGCCATAATATCTGGATAATCGGCGGTTAGCACTTAAAGCGCTCGCTTTTAAACATTGCTTGATGCAGCGATAAAAGTAACTGGAAAATTTATATTAAAAAAAAAAAACAAAAAAAGGTTAGTTATAAATTTCATATAAATAAATCTATTTAAAAAGTATTTAAATTTTAAGTACTTAATAACCAAGAGAAAGCTAAATTAATCTACAAAATTTGAAAAAAAAAAAAAATTGTTACAAAAAACGAGTTTAACAAACAAATTATTTACCTACAAATTAGTCTGTAACAGTGACAGTCAAGTGATAAGAGTTTAAAATTTCCATTACATTATAATATCTTCAACTTCTAAAGAACGGGATATATAATACGTGATATATTTTTATTTCATAAATGAAAAAGGTACTCACAATTTCAGTTACTGTATTATATGATTATTGTAGGACTGTATTGTAGGATTATTCTAGTATTTATTTGTCAAGGTAAAGATTCTGTTTTATAATAAAAACATCAAGCTGCAACTTATCACAACGCGTCCAAACTTTCATTCAGGTTTCATTTTGTTTATGTTGGGGCAAGACATCGAAGGGTCCATGTAAATATTTAATTTTAGATAAGTGCAAGTGTTAGTTTATTTCCTTTTGGATGCAATATTCGTAAGTATTTACATAATTAGCCGGTGTCAGGTATTTTTAGAGATCCGTCGATTATTTAAAATAAATTAAAACCTCATTAGAACAGTTAGAGTACATCGGCATTTTGATTATACTCTTACTGCTGTGTGATGTTTTTCTAGTTAAAGATAACCGAGGTGGCAGACTAATCGCAACTACTTTTTTTATTTTAATCGCTAAGTCCCACATTTAATTTCATAGTTTGCATCTTGTTTACTTTACTTGATTTCCAAATGTCTATGTACATGCAGTTTAAATTATACCGAAATATTCCAACAATTACTGAGCTGCATACATCTAAATAAATCCTTCCCATAAACAATTAAATTAATATAGAACCCCGTTAAAAAAATACTTCATTCGCTCTTGCCAGGTTTTTAAGTATTTAAAGTCAAACTAAAATTTTACGACTAAGTCAATAAAGATAAAATTCTTTTAATGACTTCAGTTCCATTACTGCTATAAATAACGAACAAGTTTCAAACTCAAATCACCATGGAATGTCTTTAGACGATGTTTTTCTTAAAAATAAATAACAATAAAAATATATTTTACTTTAAATCTAAAATAATATAAGCCTAGCTACAAATAGTATAGATTACTAAAATCTAGTAATACAAGAGTGTAAGCTTTCATTATGTTTAAGAAGGCGAAACGTTTTTGTTATGGTTCAATTGGATCAAAATTCAGAACCCGTTATCTCAAAATTGTCGGTTGGCATAAGATTAAACGTTTTTATTCGGGAATTATTAACAAATTAGTCATCGCTTTGAGCGTTCTAATTTCCTGAGATCCGTCATTATAATGTTGTTACGATCATTCGAACATTTAGTATAATAATTTATATTAGCATTTAATTTTCTGGGCCAGCGGTCGTCCGTCGATTTTGATGTGATGTTCCCATGATGCTTAAATTGTTACCTTTTGTTTTTATGATAGACCTGAGTCTTTATAATGCATGCTCATTTTAACTAGGTAATTTAATTAAAGCATTAATAAAGATTCTAGGTTTTTTATGACAATTTTTATTGTTAAACTATGTTTTTATGCATTATTGATTAAATAACACGTTATGTGCCAAATTACAGAAATCTGAACGTATTCTTCCGTTATGTCATCCGGTATGTTGCAGCCTTATACGTAAATATGATTTCTTACAGATAATCATGTGACTCATTGATGTCAAAAATTTTACCTCGAGATATTATCAACAAATTGATGATAATTTTCGAGTCAAATTCTGCCCCCAATTAAAGGTAATTTACATCGCAAAATATCATCATCATGATTCAAAGAATTATTTACTCCAACACGATTAACTATGACTAACGAAAAAATATCAAAATCATTATGCAGAACATAATGTAAGATTTCTATTACATTAAAACGCTTATTAACTTTAATCGAAATACGTAAGGAACCATGACGTTTAACCATTATAAAAGATACTTAATTCGTATTATAAAAATTTCGTTTAATAAAACTGTTGATGACATAATGAGCTAGGAAGTATAGGGTTAGCTCACCCGCTACGAAGATCGGTCGTAACCTCATAAATAAATAATAGGAATCAAAATTTGTTGGCCATTAGGCAATTATGTTGTTGTTAACAGTAAGATGGAAATGCTTTTAATTTTTTATTAAACTAAATTATCTCCGGCGTAAGGTGTTTTGGATCGACGTTAGAACTAAGATAAGTATAACATGGTGTTTTTATTCAGCTATTAAATATCAATCAACTGCTTGCGTGCAAACTTTGTTTCTTAATATTTTGGATATAACTTTTGAATTTGAGTAGCTTTTATTTTTCTGTTGTATTTTAGGGATTTAACGTAACTATCTGTTTTTAGGAATTTTATTTTTATTTTTGAGTCAAGTATTTTTATCCTATTAGCTTTTCTTTTTCTTTACCAAACACTTATATTAAAATTATAAAATGCTAAGAGTCAGTATCATTTTTATTATAATAAAAAGTTCAGCTATTCTAATCTTTTCTTACTAAAAATTTTGTAGTCTAAAATAAAATTTTGCCAGATATGGCAACACAATTTCAGTTGCATTAATGTGTTGCAAGTGTTGTATGCATTTCGGAGAAAGTGTCTACTTGGCGCAATAAAACATTTTTTATTGTTTCAGGACCAAAAATATTAAACTTTGGTTCCACTGATTTCATAAAGGATATTTATAAAACAAACCGCAACATTAAATATCATTTAAATTTGTATGAAACCACACTAAAGAGGTCCGGATGAAACCATCGAGCTAAAAATAAAGCTGCAATAGTTTTACTTTTAATTAAATTCATAAAACATTATCATTCAATCAGCAGAAGAAACTACCACAACATATAAATTTTCATTGTCTTCGAAAACCCTTGTAATTTCGTACAATTTAAAAGTAATTTTCCCGAAACATTTATTCACCCTTCTCATTTACATACCAATTTTCAATTTTTAACAAAAAAAAAATTTGGTCGTGTCGGTATAAGCATCAGAATTTGAGCTTAAGTACCACAATCAATGTGATGATTTCGACCGTTTATTTTGATAAGCATTTTTAAGTCGGCCGTTTTCGAAAACGCGTCTTAAATATTGGGCCTTGTCGTCCTCATATTACTTAGGTATATTTTAAATTTTGAGGATCACGAAATATTTTCTTAAACCTGCTTATTTAAAGTTTCGTAATGTTTTCGGCCGGAATCAATCAAGGTTTTTAGTAAAGCTCTCGAGATTGCTTTTCAACTTTACCATTTATTTTATAACGAAAATTAAAGGAAAGATTACAAAGTTGAAGGAGATGATGAAGAAAACAAAAACAATATAAATTTTACGTGATTACTTAAATTTTGCTACGTATCTGGAGGTACCTAGAGATGCTTGTTTTCAAAAATGATGGGGATACATGAAAAGTAAAAAACCTGCCTTAACACTTAGTGTCACACACATATTCCAAACTGCCTTTGCGTATAGACAACCACACTTTAACCTCGCATAGTAACCTAATACCTGAAATACTTGATACCTGAGTTAATTGATTGCACGGAAAATCACTAGGCGATGAAGAGTCAGCAATTTTTTACCCTTCATCTCAAGAAAAGTACCTACTAGCTTGCGTTACCTAAGTTTTGAGGAAAGACACAAATAATTCGATCACATATTTAAAAAAAGCTGTCGAGTCCCAGCTGAATTTTCTAAATGAACACAAGTGTGAAATTAGGACGAAAGTATTTATATTATTATTTAGGTACATATCATTTGTTTTAAAAAATTGCCAGAAAAATAAATTATCAAAATATATATTAAATGGCTACACCACGACAAAGTCTCTTTTCAAAATAGGCAGATAGCTTTCATTGACAACTCGGAGCATTAATTACATTACCAAAAACAGGGTGTCCATATCAATCTTATATAAACCCCAAGGATGGATAGATTAAGCTAAGCGCACTGGAGATAGCCCAGCGGCGGCTGGCAGGATAAAATTGTAATCCTTTTAAGTAATGACTAGGTACAGGAAACAGAACCAGAAATGTCTAGACACGGCATGTCTAGGATCGGTCGCAGCAAGGAGTAGGTCCAGTTTATGTAAGTATAATAAAACCACATTACGACACGCACATTGACTCAGCCATGCACTAAGATACAATATTGTAATGCAGGCACTAAGCAACGATAAACTCCATAAACAAGAATATAACATCAATAACACAGAATCTTCGAATTTCGAAGTTCAAACCTGGAACTAGCGTAACAGTCCGCTGTTTACAACTCCACGGTCGTCGTATAAGTTATTCCATCTCACGAAGAACGTTCAATTGACGTTGTTTTAATGTTTTTCTGTCATCTACATGCACACCGAGCCCCCATTGATCGCGCTCCTGCTCCGTGCGGTCGCAGCACGCGGGATCGTCCGACGTGATGAGTTTTGATAGTTGCTTTTTATTTACATTGGCTTG
This sequence comes from Choreutis nemorana, assembly GCA_949316135.1. Lineage (NCBI taxonomy): Eukaryota > Metazoa > Arthropoda > Insecta > Lepidoptera > Choreutidae > Choreutis > Choreutis nemorana. Next base: position 7,280,064 of record OX438609.1, read on the forward strand.
GACAGATATACAATTAATCAGTTTCAATTCACTATATAGTATAATACAAAGTTGCTTCCCTCTGTCTATATGTAATGTTTGCTTAGATCTTTATGACTACGCAACGGATTTTGATGCGGTTTATTTACAAAGATAGAGCGATTTAAGAGGAAGGTTTAAATGTAGATAATACATGCACAAGATCGGTGCAAAACTTGAGCGGGTCGCTAAAATATTCTAAACTGTCACAACTAGTAGCAGCTTTTTACTCTGAAAAAATCTTTACACAACAATGAAGACAGATGCCGGTCAAATTTCAGATTTCTTTGTATTTGATATGTATCTCATATATACACCCTAGGTACTATTATTTATATATTGTCTAAACTGGAAGAGCGGTGCCTCCTAACACAGGCTATTTTAAGCTTAAAAGGAGGCTCCGGCCACTGTCATTTTTTGTAATGTGCCTTTTGATGAAATAAATATTGTTATTATTATTAAATTTATAAACTTTTCAAGACAATTACATAATAACGTGAAATTAAAGTTATTAAAGTTACGTTCTATCTATCTTCTATCTGGCAGTTCTATCTGTTGTATGGTCTACAATCCAAACCAAGGGTTCTTATCAATCCGCATCATGATCCTTCATTATTAAGACTGATGGGGTCGGACTCAACACAGATTTGTACGAGGTCTAGTCCTAATGATAGGTAGCAGGGGTACACACATATATAGGTAACTTACATACTACATACAACAACATACATAAATGTCAATGTAACTTAGGTAACTATAGATGTTATGGGATGTAACTATGGTAATTGGAATATGGGCGAGCGAATAATCATGGATCCTGTTTTTTTTTAGATTTATGTCACAGGTGCACATCTATGTGCGCGACTGTACAGGTTGGTACTGCTTCGCGAAAAGGAAGAAAGGAGGGTCACTGTGTTTCAGTTTAAGCGATTGGAGAGTCAGTGTACTCGTAATTACTAGCACGAGAGAAATGGCATGTTTTACCTATACATGAACAATGCAATGGCGAAGTTCTTGGCGTTTTATCAAGGTGTCGTCAATCGTCGTGATCACTTTCCATTAGGTGAACCGTCTGCTTTTTGCCCATGAGATTGAAAATATAACTATTGAATAATTATTCAAAATTAAGTCCAATAATAATTTGTTACAAAAATACGCGGAATCATTTTTGTTTCGTTTCAAATAAATGATTGTTTTGAATGGGCTGTTTCTCGCTTGATTTCTTAGTTATTTTAGCCCTATTAATACCTATGACGTAAGTATGTTTACAAAGGGGATTCTTGTTTTGTATGCCATTCCATTAGGGCCAGGGATAGAAGTTTTTTAGGGTTTATGGAGGGGTGTTGATTGAGCGGTCTTTTTAGTCGCTAAGTGGGGGGATTATGTTTGAGCTTATGGGTGAAAAAAAAGGTATTTGGTTTTAACCAAAGGAAAAGTCGTAATAAAAGATGTAATTTTCCTTTTAACTTTTCAGTGGTCTCAATTTGAGACTTGAAAATCAACTTTTAAACAAATTGATCAGGAAATTTAAGGTGTAAAAAAGGAAATGATATAACAAAAATGTCACTCTTCGTATCCTATTGGTTTATACTTCTATCTTTGTTTCAATGCTGTTGCAACTTTTTATATTATATACCTACAGAAACTACGAGTATGTGATAATTATTTCCAACACTGTTTCAATTTACAATTTCTTATCTTTTATACCTACATAAACTACGAGTTTAATGTAAAAATACATAAAGAATTATATCCTACACGCTACAGTCAAAATCCTCCAAACCACATTCTTACCTAATACGTTTGGTTAGTTACATCTTGAATGAAAGGATAGTTTTAGTTAATCGAAGCTGTATGAACAAAGCTGAGATAGGTCACTAGAAATCTCGCAGTTTAATTTTCCGATTACAAACTTCTCAGAAGCCTACTTACGTTGACGTTAACAAATAATTTATTACTTCTGATAACAATTAATAACTGTCTCGATCATTACATGGCTCTGATTCTGATGAATGCCATATTTCCTTATATCATTACATGGCTATGATTCTGATGAATGCCATATTTCCTTATATCTTGAGTACTTAGGACATTAGTGTTACATACACCGGGAGCAATCAATCACTCTATCCATTAGATGATCCTTGCGACAGCCTTTGAGTGCGCTCTCGCACTAACTCCTAAATATATAAATTACTTTATCTTAAGTATTGTATTGTAATTAAACAATGGGACATAAATACATGCGGTTTTTTCATTTCATGTATAAAGAAAAAGTTTGCAGTTGTAGGCTTATTTATTACCGATAACTCAAGCTTTATTGGCTTAAATTGGAAATTAGACTTTGTGTGAATAATCTCGCATATTTGATGTTAGACAAATGATGTGATTAATGTAAATACAAAGATTAAGTATACGAAGATTCACATTTAAAAAACCTAGTAAAAATCATGTCTTGTGCCCATGTCATGGAGTGGCCCATAGCACTGGCTGCATTTCCACGCTGTATAGCAATAACCTTTGAGCGAAATGCATACCAGCGTTACTGTCGCAGCTCTCTTTTTTTTAATTTAACATTTAAAATTTGGAATAATCTTTTGAAATTTGCACCCCAAGAACCCATAGTCTCGAAACCAAACGGCTCAAATCTGCAATTGTTACCTAAAGATACATATTTTCGCCATTTGGCTTCTTCGGCAAAGGAAGCGGCTGAACCAGCTTGAAGACATGTTATTTTAACGATATGTTATTATTAATTCTAACACAGCGTTTTGGTGAAACATATTTTTGCATTGCACACTACCATAACGTTTGTTTCAGAAGAAATCTCATTAAATTAATATGCGAAACACATGTTACAGAAATATTTACTCAACCCCACACTACGCATAACACGTTTCATCCTCCAAATCTGTAGAAGTAAAACACTTTCTAAACAATGCAAATATTCTGATAAGTAAACTATAATTACAAATCAGTCACAAGAACCCATGCCATTTCCAAGCTATCCCTTGATTACTGTATAATTGCTTGCATGCTATGATTCTAAGCCTACAACTGTTATGGGTGTTCTTAATCTCTCTGGCTTAAGAAAAAAGAGCTAAGAAACCACAAGCCCAGACTTCCCACGTCGAGGGTTTTGTACCTAGCATAAAGATACGTACTACAAGTACTTCAAGAAAAACTAGTTGTCAGATGAACACGTGATATCTTCCAATCTTTACATCGAAACTTGATCCGGTAGCTCGTCGGACAAAACTGGTTTAAGGCCGATTACAGGTAAAGCTTACTAAAAGCTCAGTTGAAGCTTATTTAGATTTCGCATGAAATATTACTGTATTTCCTGTTTCTTCCTGCTTTTTAAATTGTTTCTTCTTAAAACGAAAATAACAAAACTAAGAACATTTATTGTATCGTTTCAAATGTTACTGCAACTGAAATAAATTACTAAATTTGGTTGTCAGTGTAATGTATACCATTAGATCGGAATTAATCACAAAAACACAAACTGCTTTCTTTTAATTTCAAATTACTTCATTCATCGATAGTCGTTAATAATGTAGCCCTATCCATCAGCGGAGGACAATGCTAGTGAAATCTTCTGATTTGTCCGTACTGGTGGAAACTGAAATGAATTGAGTTGCTTAGTTCCTCAGTGGTAGATACAAAAACTAAAAAAGTTCCCCTCCCCTACTATTGGCTTTAGAATGTTCCGAAAGCTTGTGAGCGCACGTGTGGAAGAGGCCTTAATAAAGCGCGTCATATGTTCCGACACAGAAGTCGATTGCTGCGCTCGGAGGGTGTATATTACACTTTATAGGCTTGACCTATGACGTTAATCACTTAATCCTTATCAGGCCCACACTTCGGACAAGACTCTGCTTTTATCATAAACATTTAACTGCGGTTTTTTAATTACTAAAAGCATTCTTCAGGCAAATTTTAACTGCTTGATTGTGTGTACAGGCGTAGGAGTGGTTATGTCACTTTTAACTGTATATTCTAATGTTTGAGCGAATTCCTTGAATATTTAATTGTAGGAACGAATATCTTGTTTAAAATTAGAATTCTAGTTTTATAAAAAAATAACAAAATAGTTAGGAACCTGACTTGATATCGACGATAACATTAAAACAGAAAAATACTTGAGAATCGATGTTACAAAATTCACATTTCGTGTTATTGTGAAACATTATGTTTGTTTGCCTCAAATATCCGTATCTAGTTTAGTAAAGTAAAAAAAAGCAATAAAATAAGCTTCAATCAAACTTCATATTAATTTTAATTCTCGTTCTCTACTCACTACTTGGTCCCAATCCTTGTACAATTTTAATGTTTACGTTACATTTATATTCTATAGAAGATAATGTCTTTGAACAAACCCCGTCAAAAGCAATGGCTAAAACTATGAAAACCATCGTTAAATGAGACAAATATTTGCACTGCATTACCATTTATTTGATGTTTCGGAACATTTTCATAGCTGTACCCGTTCCGAACCATGAAATCAGTTTAATCGTCATCAGAGCCGTGCCTCAGCATAAGCGGACGCAAAATACTTAACCCTCCATCTATTTTCGAGTCTCCGTTTTGGGGACTCCATACAAAAATAATACAGAGTTTTATGTTCGCTCATAATCACATCCTTTCGTGTAAAATGTCTCAATTAGGTATGGTCGTCTAGATTAAAAAGTGCAGTTGTCAAGACCTTAAAATACTTAGTAATAAGGTTGATTTTCATAATGTATTTATTTGGAAGGTTGGTTCGTCCCTGTGTATAGATGTGAGGACACGCTTGCAGTTAACGACTTCGGAATACGAGAGCTTTTGATGGTCTCGCCCAATATGTGACGGTTTGATGACTGAATTATCGCCTTTGTTCAAGTAATAAGGTGGTGGAGAATTTTGTTTCTACAGAGCACACTTAAAGGCTTAATTCGGACCGCAGAACTTCAATTGCTTCCAAACTCCGCAGGACTCGATAGTTGTTTCGTTGCAATTTTTATATAAACAAAGTGGCAAACTGGTTAATGATAAAGGAGTATTTATTGTATATTAAATGGAAGCAACATAATTAAAAGATGATACTTGATGTACTTTTATTAAATGGCATTTTTTTTGTTTTTAGTTTACTAGCGACCCGCCCTGGCTTCACACGGATATTATGCATATAATATACATCTAACCCACTCTCTTAAATAGCTTACGTAGGGACAAACAGCGGAAAGCGACTTTGTTTTATACAATCTTGTGGTGACTTTTATAAATAATCTCAAAATGATTCGATAAAAATTGTTTGATGGTTTTTATTCTATATGCTGGCTTAACAAGGCCACGAGCTTGCAAGAATCCATACCACGTAGCTCCCAAACAAATAAAGATCTTAGTGAATTAGTTTCAGTTCCAAGAAAATAAAATGAAACGATAGGTATGGAAAATATTATCAGTCGTAAGCACAATCTATCTTCAAATTCAGCCCCCACAAGAAGTATTATCAAAGCAATTGAATGTAACAGATAAATCTATTCGAAGACGCCTACGTCTCATACAAATAAATGAAGCTCGATGATATCTCGAATACAAATGAAATATGAAAATTGATAAAATGTATTAATGTTACGGTTATTCAATGAACAATTTGAATAAAATTAATAAAATCCAGTGTTCGTTCAATTTTGTGATTATATTAAAAGAAGCGATTTTCCGTCGAGACTATTATGGAATCATAAATTAAAAATATAATAGGTGTTTTAATGATATGGCCGTCGGGACGAAATTTAAAAATTAATTTTAACAGTGACATCGAATTTTCTTCAACAAAAATTATAACTCAAGAAAATTTTAATAAATGTTTCATTCATGAGTTGCCTCATTGTTTTAACGAATGACTTATTTTATCCTGCTAAAGTACTAAGTCACAATTCCCTAAGTTATTTTTCGTTGTACCTTCCTACTGGCACAAAATACATTATCGCTTATTACCATTTTCATGTATTCATACGACATAAAAGGGCTTTTAAGAAAGTGTGTTATCTCACGAATCTGAACGATAACTTTATGAATAAAATAAAACTCGTTCCGCGCCCTCCCACATCGACTGGGACAAAGGGCGTAATGAAGACTTTCATACTGTCCCTTTGTCTTGAAGCAGTCAACAAAATGACAATGCGTTCCACTAACTTGCTTTTAGATTATACATTTACGCGAGGACCTGGGACAGTAACCTATATTTTTAGATACCTTAACAGGTGAATCGCTCACTCAACTGATGAGTAAAAGTTATTAGATTAAGATCGATAACTTTCTAAAAATAGTACTCATGTAGAAGTATTGATTCGATTAAATAGACATGCAGTAAAAACCCTCGCTGTATGTCAGCCGCATCGCACGACAAAGCAAAAAGCACCCCGTTTTATTTCCGCGCGAGGTAACCTTGTAGAGGGGGGAAAGTTTTAACACGACGACGACCTACAAGTCTAGTGCTCCGGCGACTCATTAGGGGCTGAGAACGGGGCCTGAGGAGGCTCGCCCTAGGCTTAAGGGCCCCTTCACAGCTCGAGAACCATCCACAACTGCACGTTGTTACAACGACACTGCAACCTGCCTCCTAGAAAGGAAGGAATAATCATTTTGATACACTGCACGTTTTTTGTTGATATTGTTTAATATTTTTCCAGACTGTGCCTGTTTTGTTAGAAAGTTATTTATGTGTGCAATAAAAGACCCTCCCTTGCCCGTAGTTAGTTCCCGACTTCCTTGAAGTTTAAGTGTGTGTTCAAATTCCTCGACGCACATATTTTAGACTTTAGCTCCTGTTAATTTGAAATTGTCTTAATTTGTTTTGTCGGGAGGCACATAATTTGTTTGTTCGCAACCACACCATAAGTACCCAATTAACTTTCATTACAATATTTTGTTCCCAACGTGGCCATTCAAGATGTTTATATTCCTCTTAAAAGAATTAAACAATAGATTTACTCTGTAATTACTAGACATTTCACGATAGTCCTACTGCAATTAGCTACAAATGTACGTTTTATGAAGATGTAAATAAGGTTTATTTCGTCTTATTTTATGGTTATTTCATAAGTCAGTCTTAATAAAATTAAACTTTTTCAATTAAATCAACTTAATTTATTTTCATAATAAAACAGTTTTCTAACACTTCTGATATATCATCTCCTTATCTAAACTAATAAAGCATTCAAAGTGGACGACATGTCGACGTTATTAATTAAAAGTGCTTTCTGAGTTTTTATCGCTCACTGAAATCGGATGAGCAGAATCTATAAAAGGTAAGGTAACGCTATGATTGAATTTGAAACCTGTTTCAGTTCTTACGTTTGATATTGACACTAGCGAAAATTGTTATTATTTTCTTAGAAATATCGTTGGTATTCAATTTTGTTTTTGTTGACATTGCAACAAAAAGTTAGATAAGAAAATTTTTAATCAAGAAAGGAACAATAGAAATTGTATTCTTGCAATTTTATTATTACACTATACAATGAAATTTACGAGATCCACATTCACTCACCTAAACACCTTTATGTAGAATAAATAAATTAAAATTTTTGATATTAAAAAAAAAGGGATTTTAAGATGGTGTCTGGGCAGATGGATATTTTTTGCCACACCGAACCCTATATAGAGAATTTAGAGACAAATGCATTTTTCCACTCCACTTTGTAAATAGGGAATCCCAGTCGGACATTGTTTACACATTAACTCCTTAAACAGGGGGTTATTTTTAGTTTTACTTCCAAAAGCGGCACGCGTTCGAGATTTAATAGCGCGGACTGTCACACCGAATCACTTTTAAAACATAATAATCTAATTGCATGTTTCTATGGTGTTATCGGTGTATAAATAAATAAATAACCACATCACGACACACACATTGACTCAGCCCTGCACTAAGTATCGTAAGAACTTGCATCGTAGGTGCTAAGCAACGATATGGTATATACTAAATAAGTAAGAATACAATATCCAAGACCGGTAAGCGAAACAATGCGTCTTGCAAATAACACAAAGTCCCGCCCCCGCCGGGATTCGAACCCGGAACCTCTAGTTGTCTAGTCTAGTGGCTGTTTACACCACTGCGCCACCAAGGTATATAATTTTGATAAAGTGTTCCATTTTCAAAATTAAAGAGATCAGTAACTATTTTAGGATTCTTTTTCACCGTTGTGTAAAATATAAAACTGTCAACCATCATGCACTTCTAACCCTTTGAGGATTTCTAGCAACCAGACCTACACTACAAAGTAAAATAAACCTCGTCGCAGATCTTTGTCAAGTAGAAAAATAAAACAAATTCTTGTTAATAATAACCTCAAAGTTTAGAAAAATGAATAAATATATACAGAATGTATTTTTGTTTAGTTTGAGTATTGACGATCAAAATAAAGTTTGTTTTAAATTGGAGTTCTTTGTAATTTGAAAAAAAAATCGTGTTAAAAATAATATATTAATACACAGGTAGAACTATATCATATAACGCTTTGGTGTAACACACACCCTAAAGGGCGAAATGTTTTGCGCACTTCCATTTAGTGGCGTATTGGTGCGGGCATGCTTACGCCACGTGTCTGCATCCACCATTATCTCAACTGAAAATGCGCGTACACAACCGTAACATAAGTAGATTACTATTTTCTGTCTAGTTTAACAATATTCTCAAAATGATTTTATAAAAAAAGCTTGCAACAATCATACCACGCAACTCCTAAACAAACAAAGATCGTCATATATTTATACAAAAAAATTAAAATAAAACTATAAATAAGTATGGAAAATATAAACTGATATAATTGGTGACAAACTGCCAACTGACGATCAAATCAAATTAATAGTGAGTGTTTGTGAGCTGATTATTAACTTTTAATTTTAATCAGCCTTTTAGAAACTGGTCGTTACTATAATTAGTAAGTAAGCTGTTACAGTTCAAAAAGGTCACCCATAAATCTATATATTACAAAAGCAATCAAAAGCAGTGGTGTAAACAGCCGACTGCTACGCTAGAGGTTCCTGGTTCGAATCCCGGCGGGGGCGGGACTTTGTGTTATTTGCAAGACGCATTGTTTCGCTTACCGGTCTTGGATGTTGTATTCTTATTTGTTTAGTATATACCATATCGTTGCTTAGCACCTGCGATACAAGTTCTTACGATACTTAGTGCAGGGCTGAGTCAATGTGTGTGTCGTGATGTTATTATTTATTTATTATTTTTATTATTAATCCTGATACAAGTCCAAACAGTATACGTTGATATGTAGTTGTGTATCTAGAAATTAGAATCACCTGAAGTCTTTATAAGCTTTAAAATTCTATTTGCTCTGAGGTCTTGCATGTCTTCTATGCCTGTATGAAGGTAACTAGTTCCTGAGTACCCTTCGTGCGACTGTGACATTTCTATCAATAGTTCCATTATTAGTATTGGTGTTAATACTATTTAGACTGTACAACAATAGGCGAGGTGTATACTTGAGCTAGTATACTACGATATTTAAAAAAAAAATTAAAGAGACAAAAAGTTATCATCAATGTTTCAGCATTTCACATCGAAGTCAACAAGAAAAATAAACAAATCAATTAACTTTCTAAGTTTTCAATGCAATTAAAGGTAATTAAACAATTTATATAAAATTTACGCTATTTTTATTCGCTTTTAATGTTTCATTCGCATTGATTGTTAATTTGAAATATAATTAAACTTGATCTAACACCTACGCGATGGTCCTAGTGAGAAATTATAATTTCTTCATTAGCTTCGCTTCATTATTAAAATGTTGTTTACCTCTGATCGCAGGTATGATTCTGCTAAATTAAACTGTCTCGTACTGCGTTTTTTAATCGCTACTTCTGAGATGTCGCTAACAAACTACCTCATTACTGCAAAAACAAAATGTTTTACAAATTAGGATACAAATTTTTATTACCAAATTGTTTTATTGTACAAAATATCAACTCAAATACACATTCATTTAGTTAAAAACACCTACATGACTAGACTTAATTATTAGTCTTTTTTTCTTATTTCGAATGGCAGCTCGGACTAGATGGATGCAGAGCTTCATTTTGTTTTCCAGCTGTTTATTTACCGCCGCGGCTAAGACGCAAGGCTGTACGCACAATCGTACAATCGTAGGCGTGCGATTCGACAAAAAATTAACATAAAATAAATTTACGACATCCAGTTTCGGATTGTTCTTAAGATAAAACAGTTTAGTCTTTTAATTTGTGTCACCTTTTTATTTGTGACTCCATTTATTCAGACAGCAGTGATTTACTTGTTGATAATCTAATACTATTCCGTCGAACATTATTATTTTTGACGGTTATTAACGACGGCGTTATTTGATTTCGGAATTGGATTTTTCGATGGTCCAGAAACCAGTTTTCCATTATTAATAGAGATTGGTTTTTATTTCTTTTGAATATAGCCAAATACCTGTGAGGCCAAAGCCTTAAAGCTTTAGTTATTTGTATATAACTTTTTAAAATCTTGTATTGACAAATATTTTCAGATTCCTTTTGTGGTTGCTTATAAAATTTGATTTAAAAATTCATCCTTTACTCAGGGTACACCCGCCACTCTGTTCCACTACTGCAAGTCCTGTTTATCAGGATGAAAGGACGCCACTTCCTTTGATCACATAATCAACGAATAATTCAGCTGTGCAACGATGCTCAGGCTGTGCCCGGACACCTTACCAGCTGTCTTGGGACCCGCGACGAACTTAATCAGAAGGAACAGGAGGTAGTTAGTAAGCGATCATCCCTTTCTGTCATCAACGTTTGATTTTAATAAGATACCAACTTAAAAAGATTTAAAAACTGGATAAACTCCTTTCCAAGCCTTCAAAACATAGTCAAGAATCTCGAGATGAGAGCATAGTAAGTTACAGTAAAAGTGACGGCGTGAAAGCTAATCATTCGTATGAATTACGGAGCAAGTGGCGCGATGTTGCCGGCTAGTTACCACACTGCCTGGTTAGTTCGCACAATGCCCGGCTAGTTAACACAATGCCCGGCGCATCACTCGCGCGATTCGAGCTGCATTAATACGGGTCTTGATGCACCGAGAGCCGTATTTATAGTCCACCGATTTTTATAAATTAGTTGGAGAAAATAATTATAGATAAAATCAGATATTCAATCAGAAGAACTGTAATATTAGAAAAATATGGTTGATGCGTTCTATAACAAAAACAAAAAAATATATTAAACATTTGTCCAGAATCCCACATGCTATGAAGGTACCTATTTCGTCCCTTAGTCTTTACACCCTACAACCATTTAAAATTACTAACAATAATTAATTTAATAGCAATTTAAAATTAGATCGTGTAACAAGAAAATTTACCATAAACCTAATTTATTTGACCTGTGAAACTAATGAAGTTCCGATTACACTATAAATAGGGGCCGGCGGCTGTCAGTGCGGGTGATCGCACGACGCCGCGGAGTCAGAGGCTACGTACGTCACATCACTCATCGCGCCCCTTTACCTCGTGTACCGTACCCTTAGAACAACCTCTTTTCTCACAACCTAAAACCTACCTTATATCAAAACCTTAGAGTCGCTTCCAATCTGCTCTAGGTAACATAATTGTTCGCGTTCCTTTAAACGAGATTTTTATTTGTGTTCTTTGCAATAAGGTTGGGTTTTGGTTGCAGTGAAAAAGTTTTAAGTTTGTTACTTGAGTAAGGCTGGACCCAGACGCCGCATAACGTGTCGGTTTGTAATTCAATAAGGACTACCTAAATTGACTCAGATGCGTTAGAGTTTGTAGCCGAACTAATTTGTTGGCGAACATATTGTTTGATGGACTCGGGTCGGAGCGATATGGGATTTAATAGACTTTACCCAAGACTTGGGTTCGTTAAGGTTAATTGTTAATGGAAGTTTTTATTGATGGAAGACTCAGAAAATATCCATTTGGAACGTATTTTTATATCTGAGCAGTTATGCATCAGATAAAAATTAAAAATATGTATCTGACTAATATATACTAATCAAAACAAAATAAGGGCCACGAGGTATTTTTTCATTTTGGTGTAAATTATTAAACATTTACATATTGAAAGTAGTAAAATATTGAGTATACAATCTCTTTGATACCTTAACTTTTTAATATTGTAGTATTCATCTAATGCTGGCAACAATTTTAAATAAAATTTGATTTAAAATTAGTTTTGAAAATTTTGATTCCATTTTCTTTGTCGTTTTGCTTTCCTTAACTTCTTGGTTTATTAGAAATTATCAGAGTTCATTGATATCTCGAGTCAGAAACATCTTTTGCAATATGCCACAAGCACGCAGGCATCATATGGACTCTCTGACAGCAACCAGAGCCGTTACAATGATTGAAGAAGGTCATTCGCAGCGATCTGTGGGTTTGCAATTGGGATTTTCTCGAAGAGCTATTCAAAATCTATGGAATCGTTTCCAAGAGACCGGCAGTGTTAGAAGAAGACCTGGTTCGGGCAGAGTTCGCATTACAACAGCTCAAGAGGATCGTTACATTCGATTAAGTGCGCGCCGAGATCGAACAACGACGGCCCGCAAGCTGCAAAATCGTTTACGGCTCACAACGGGTACTCGTGTCAGTGATCAAACTATTCGTAATCGATTGCATGAAGACCAGCAGGCATCAAGAAGTCGAGTTGTCCGTGTTCCATTAACCAGAAATCATCGTGCAAATCGTTTAAGATTTACCCGTCAACATTTGGACTGGGACATAAACCAATGGGGCATGGTGCTCTTCACAGACGAATGCAAAGTTAAATTTTTAACGACGATCGGCGTATTAGAGTATGGAGAAGACGCGGCGAGAGATTTTCAGAAGCCTGCATCCATGAAGTCGATCGTTTTGGTGGTCCAAATGTAATGATTTGGGGCGGGATAAGCTTACACGGCAAAACTGAGCTCGCTATTTTAAATGAGGGTACTGTTACTGCTCAGCGGTATATTGAGGAAGTTGTCAGACCACATGTGATCCCATTTGCCCAGCGAGCGGGTCCTGGATTCATCTTGATGCAAGACAATGCTCGTGCACACACGGCTCAAGCGACTCGGTTTGTACTGGAAGCGTCTCAAATTCAAGTCTTGCCGTGGCCGGCGAACAGTCCGGACTTAAATCCAATAGAGCACATGTGGGATCAGTTGAAACGAAGAGTTAGAGACGGTGATCAGGAAATCCACAACCAACAGCAACTCATCAACGCTGTTAAAAGGGCCTGGGAAGAGATTCCAATGGAAAATGTCAGGCATTTGATTGAGAGCATGCACTCCAGGCTTCAGGAGTGCGTAGCGAAACGAGGAGGGCATACTCGTTACTAAAAGATGAGCATGGAGTATTTTCTTTTGTTTTCAGTAACTTTACATTATTTTTGTTTTAACCTTAAATGTGATTTTTTCTTTCAAAAGCAAATAAACTTTTTAATCATTATTATTGGAATAAGTTTATTGGTCTACACGGTAAAAACAACATTAGTTTTCGTTATGGAGACAAAAAAAAAATGTTTTGGTTTTATTATTTTCATGGTATAGACAAAATACCTCGTGGCCCTTATTTTGTTTTGAGTAGTATATAATAATGAAGATATACATTAATGAAAATAAGAGAAAAAATTGTATGTATAAAAATCCTGTTTGTTTATAAGTAGGCATAAATGACCAATTGTAAACACAACACACTTAAAAATGCAAATGGCTGCTCTATATCTTTAAGCATCAGTTTCGAGTTTTATTTGTACTCATCAATCATTTTCAGTTTTGACCGTTTACTGGTGTTTCGACATTAATGCAGATTGCCCGGCTAATGTTTAATTAGAAAGTTTAACGCTTTATGATTTATTGTTAAAAATATAGCTTTGAAGTTTTTATTTTATTTTAGTCATTTATTTTGGAGGGTTTAGTCTTCGTTTCGAAGTGGCAAGATACAACTTCGCTCATTATACTTGTTTTTAATTTCGTTAACTTATAATGATTTTAGTTTTTATGTGACGTTTTATGTAGTCTAACAGACAAATTTAAATACATTCTTAACATACAATTTTATTAAAGTTTTTTCAATGCAATATTAAAGTCAAGTAAAGTGTGGTTATATTAAACATTAGAAATAGAAGTGATATAATGTTCCATACCAGGAAAACCAAACCTTCCAACGTCACATAAAAATTAAATCCTCAATGATTTATGGTCTTTGAACACAGATACCCTTCTGAGGAACAGAGAGATAGTCGATGATAGAAGCATATTTTCTTTCTTTTCTCAAGGAGAAGAAAATAAACTAAATTTCAATGTTATCGTCATAATTTGTATGTACTGTTTTAGATTTAATCATTATTACATTTTTAAAACATAATTAAATTATTCATAATTTCCAATTTATTAAATTCACCAATTTAATTAACCGTATAACTTTTTAGTTCGAAACCAAAATTAAAATAAACTTAACTCAGTTCACCTAATAAAAGTAATTTTCATCGTAATTTTTTTAAATAAAAAGCTAATGAAATTTAAACTTGAAATAAATACTCAACCACCTTTTCGGAAAATTTTATTCCAGGAAGATTTAGTCTAGAAATTTGCAATAGAGAGAAAGCAGGTGAAAACTAAAAATATGGTTTGTTGTCAATGGGTGAGTTGTGTGTCATTTATGAATCTGTGTACAACTTTTACGCTTACAGCAAAATCTTTTAGACTTTGTAGGGAGTTATCGTTCTGAATTAGTTTTTATTCTTTGCCAGGACTGTTCAAAATATAATAACTTTAAAGTTTAAGTAACAGGGCATGCGTAATAAATTCACGTTAAAAATTTTGACTTGAGAAAAAGAAATGTGCCCGAATGGATAATTTGATATTTTAACCGACTGATAAATGGTATTGTTGATGTTTTACGAGCGAGTATGTTTTATTGTTTGGTCATCGATTTGTATGATTTACGATGAGATATTTATGTATTGAAGTGTTAGCTGTAATAAGGTCTCACAACAAACATGGTCCCGATAGAATCATTTTAAAATAAGTTAAAGATTAAATTTAAATTTTGACGCTACCCTACCGTAGGAATTTATAAGCTGAATGATCTGACCGTTTTTGATGAAACCAGAAAAAAAAAATTGATTGTTACTACAAAACCAATTCATTCATTTAAATTAGACAGAATGGAGAGGGCTAAGCTCGGAGTTACTACGTGTTATCGAGTTCGGAAGGAGGAGATCCGCAGAAGAACCAAGGATAGCAATATAGCTCCTAGAATTGCAAATTTGAAGTGGCGATGGGCCATTGCATGTAGAACGGACGACATGTGAGTCTGAAGTGGCGACCGCATACCGGAAGACACAGCATAGGAAGGCCTCCCAAGGTGGAGGGACAATTTGGTAAGGATCTTGGGAAACCACTGGATGTGGACAGCACAGTACCGGTCGATGTGGACCTAATCGGAGATATTTGTCCAGCAGTGGACGTCTTCCAGCTGATGATGATGCTACATAAGACCTTTTATAATTGTTTTAATTAATTTTGTTAAATTTCTTTGTTCTACCTATCTGTGTGTATACCCGAAGACATTATTTGTACTCGAAAATTGAATATATGAACTAAAGTTCTAAATCAACAATAGAGACAATTATCAATTTAGAAAAAAATGCTTATTTAGAAAACGTTACAATTCCACAACCGCCAATAGATACCAGGTGGGCCAAAACTAGAAAAAAACGGATCGATATCCAGTATCCGGCTCCATCTTGTTCCCCCTGATTTACGACTGTACATTTTGTTTAAAACAAACAGTTTTTTCCGATGTCCATGACTGATGGTCGGGTATGGGTCAAATTTTCGGTATGTTTTGGATTCTGGTCTCAATTTCGCATCGAAATGAACGACGATACAACAAAAAATGCCCCTCGGTCCGGTGATTTGTGTACTCCATCCGTTGAAGTGACATGCTGATTCGAACCCGGCTTTGAAAATGCATTGTTTTTCATAATGTGTTCCGCCTTTCTACGTCGTTCATATTCAGATATCTGACCACTGGTAAAAATATTTTACTCAATATCTTTTCAGAATCTTGCATCACAGGTGCCATGCAACGGCACGGTATACTAAACATACTCGTATAAGGAAATTCAAATTTAGATTATAAAAACAACTAAATATGTATTTCAAAATCTCATTTTACACATGTTTTACTATGAATATTTATATAATTTTTACACAGAAAAAGTCTTTAAAAATGTGGTTAATGAGTCCGAATTTTTAATTTTATAAAATTTACAAAAGTAATTTTTAATTTTATAAATGATATTGAAAAATTCAAATGAAAAGGACCCACAATCGTAACTATGTCCACTGGACGTGACCTGTTAAATTCTCGATTGACATGGATTGATGTTGATTGCTATGCGTTTTTGCCCGGAAAAATGTTATTTGGATTGAAAGCAACTACAATTTGTTTCGCGAATTGCAATGTTTATTTTTGGCAATAGGGTTTTCAACTGTGTAATTGGGACGCAGAAAAGAGCGTATTACCCAAAAAATACGAATACTTCGGCAAAAGCGACGATGAAGGTTTTAATAAGATAAGAGGCGGTGATTTGTTCTTCAAGACCGGACCTTTTCTACAGAATTGATATTGGTATTAATGAACATCCTATGGTAGAAGAAATTATGGTCTTCTTGTGCGACATTTTTACTGGCACAAAGAAATTCGTTAGCAGAGCGCGAGAAGAAAGTGAATTGGAATTCTTAAAATTTACAATTAAATACTTGCCCCATAAAACCTAATTTAAAGTGTACGCTCAAAATGTGACTTACATATGTATTTATTTGTTCATCTTCCAAGTATTAACTTGAAAGTATAATTAGAGACAAGAGCTGTTTTGAAAATGGAACATGAACCGTGTTTTTACTGTCCCCTCTTTCGTCAAACAATGGTGAGCCGATCTTACCATAAGTCTACCGACACAACTTCAAAATTTGCTTGTGAACGAGACAAAACATCCAAAAGACATATCTCCTTCCTTCTTTAAGGCACGTCCCTACGACCTTAAACTCGCTATTGCTGAAAAAATACAAAGACAACTTTTGAAGCAATACGCAACTAAAGGGACTTAATTAGTATAAATCAAGGGTTTGAATGGAATTCTAAATTAACTTCCAAAGGTTCTCGTTAAAGTACTGGTTAAGAACGACTGGTTTAAAAATAGGCATGTATAAATAAATTGTCATTTTTGCACCTTCAAACTTCAAACGATCCATTTAACTTTTGAATTATCTCACCATAAGCTTCATGACGACGAAAATTATTTTTTAGAGTTGCGGGCCTTTTCGTTCTGGTTCGTTTTGTGGGTTGACTGATACATAAAGATAAAAAAAACAGTACTAACAATAGAATTTTATGTTAAGAACAAAACATTGACTACAATTTAAAAGAATTGTCATGATTACTTGTGTAAGTAGCTATGTTTTATATGTCAAAGTCATATCAGGTCTAACTAAGTAATACTTACCATCTTCCGCTAGAAAACATTATTTTTTGCGTGAACCTACTTTACTTAATGTTTTCACATCATCATGTGTTAAAAACTACACCAAAAAGGTTAAACATAGATAAAATTCATTTTTTCAGAAAGCTCTCGCCGTCTCCTGAGAGGATTGATATTCAACTTTGAGCAGAGCATATTATCCCTACTTAGCATTTTTTTGGGCTAACAGTAGCTTAGAAATTCTAATGTAAAGTTTTTGAATCTCTTTGAATGGTTAGGGTTTTTCACATACAGAAGATGGTAGCAAAATCTGCGTCCCCAAACCTAAAGAGTTAGGATCGGCAACATTACGTTATTTCTTCGGTGTTGCATGCCGTCAAACCAAGGAAATTGTCAGCTTACAATAAGCTTAATCTTAAAATCTAAACTTTTTAATTTTCCATAAGAACATCGATCGATGCGAGTTGTTGTGAATGGTTTCTTGTCCGGACAGCGAGCAATAGACGCTGGTGTTCCCCAGGGGTCATTTCTGTCTACCTTCGACTTCAACGCTGCTTAACATCAGGCGGGACTGGGGTCAAATCCTTGGCTGGTCTTGAACAAAAAAAACTTAAGTATTATAAAAAATATCAAAATCATTAAAGTATACGAATGTTGTTTATTTTTATTTTTTTCATTTTAAGTGGCTTCCGAAAGGAAACGGGGGAGATAAGAGTTATCTCAAGTACGGGTGTGCAACAAGCTTAAAATAATCGCATTAATGAGATTTCGATATCGCGTTACGAAAATAATAAATAATTACCAGCGAATACGTTTCACTGTCGGATATTATTTAGATTAAAAATTATATTAATTAATTTACTATTCATATTTAATACAAATAATTCAATTATGCGTATTAATTTTAAACAGGAAATATAATAATTTGATTTGTATTTCGTACTGAATTTCTATTTTGAATATATTTTGGATAACCATTGAAATTAAACGTTGCAGCTTGTTCCTCAAATTTAATAGAGTAAAATAATGCTTCCTCCAAAAAATGTCAGGTTTTAAGCAGTAAAATTTGACTCCTTAACAGGTGGTCGCGTTTAACTTAATCCATACTAATGCGGCATCTGTCTTTGCCTGACATATTCCTTTTAAAATATCGTTGTGGAAGTTAGAAACGTGTTTCCATTTTTGACACGTGTTTCGCTTCTTAGTACCATTGTAACTTGTGAATTATATTTTTCGGTTTAATGCCTTCTAGTTTCGAGAAGATGCAAACTAAAACTTCATAGTATTTTACGCTACAACGACAAAGATTACCAGGTGTTATTGTTAAAGATACGGTTTATTTTATAATTCTTGGTGAAATTAAAGTTTTTCCTTTTTGAATGAGCAAGATATGAAATGTAAAACTTAAGGTTAAGCTTTATTGACCGATATGAAAAAAAGTAATTTTTACGATTCTTTCCAAAGCTTGTTCGCCATTACAAACTGAGCCGCGGTAGTTGTTATTTTGTTTAATTTTTGCATCTTTTATCATACGCGTGTGACACATTTTATTTCACGCCTGCCGCTCACGGGATGCTGTGAGCCGTGAATCAATCTCCGACCTCCATCTTGGAATTTCTGAGGTCGTATAATAAAAATGATTATGCAGTCTACGTTTTATTGCTTTACTTCTAAAAGTCAACAGGGAAAATCAGATTACTATACAAACGATGATTAATATAATCCTTTAATATTTTTAGTCTACGGTAAGTTTTAAGACTACGGCGAAGCAAATAGGAGGGTTTTGATTTTTACCCGGCTACGGCGCAAAAATTTGGGTGGTGATGACCAGTATGTATGTATGAATGTTCATCTGTTCCCTCTCAACTCCTATACTACTAATTCAATACTACTAATAATTGAGACATCTTTCGATGAATCATCATCATAAGTAGGATCAAAAATATTTTAACTTTTGCGGTATCTATCGTAACAAACTCGATGACAAAAACTAGCTTTTTATAACCTTTAAATAAACGAATACACAAACAACTAAACATTAATCAGCAAAGTCCTTAGCGATAGCTAACTTAAGCGCCTACCAATTACGCCGGTGTAAATGATTAAAGCTGGCCAGTAACAGGGCCCTTCGGAGGATAAAATATGCATCCAAATCTGTCATATCTGAGCAGGCCTCCGCCGCCGTCGTTACCGAGTGACATATGGTTGTCAGAATTAGTCGGATTAGTGATTTCACGGAGCTCAAAACGCCTGGTATCCAATTACACGCGCCGGAACTGTAGAATTTAAAAAAAAAAACAAACAACATGACAATCGCACTCGAAAATGGAACGGATTCGAATCAAAGTTTGTAATTTTAAACACGTTGCGGATGCAGGGCTGGCTTATTAAAAGCATCTGAATTAAGATGTGACCCGTTTTACAAAGTGACGTTTATTTAATCAAACTCTGATACTACCGGTTGTTGATGTCAACTGTTCGAAATAATTAAATTTGATCGCTTCGAAAAATAAAATCAGAAAATGTTCATTAATTATAAAATGTCTCAGTATCTTGATTTGGATTTTTTTTATCTTTCCAGGTACAGTAAGTTTTTGGAACTACAAAATAGATATTTATTTCAATATTGTTGTAAAACTTTTCCGTTCAGTTATCGGTTTTGCGAAAACCGACCAAAAACAAACATACTTTATTTCAATCGGGATCAAATTAATAAAATAAATAAATTCAGACAGATCTAAACTAAATTTATTTTAAAATGTACAAATCTCTTTCAAACTCAGTTAACGAATGCGCATGCGCAACTGATATATCTAGCGCCATCTAGCGCCGGATAGCAACATTACTATCAAAAGTTTTTACTATCTGACACTAGAAAATGTTCCCAAAAAGGATTTTTTTTTGTCAACAAGTGAATATGGTATTTGCGTAAAAAAACTCAAAAACCGTAAATTATTCATTGAATTCAGATCGTGTCAAATAAACAAGAAAAAGTATAGTGTTTTATTTTCGACTCAACAAAACAATTTAACCTAACTTAAAAGTAAAAATGACAAATCTATTTTTAATTAAATTATAATAATATTGATTTTTTCATTTCTTATTTCAATTGTAAGCTGAACGCATTTCCCGAGCACCCCGATCAAACAAGTGTTAAACTCTAAAATGACAATAAACTCACCCTCAACTTTGTGTCGACTCAACAATTTCAAGCAGTCCATCAAAATTAATCCCGCCTAATCCAAGAGCAGTCTCAAGTTTAAACAAAGACATTGAAAACTGAATATCAAGCGAGTGTAGGGTGAAAACATACGGGATGCCGATACCTATTTCATCGCTTTAGATTACCAACACAATTTTTATGTTTTTTTTTTTTTTTGTTAGATACCATTTTTTCGGGGCACATCTGCAACTCTGTTCACCAGAATCAACATAGTGGGAAAGTGGTCCTTTGATCCAAGAATGTTGATGACTGGTGTGTTGATCCGGGTGTACAATGTAAACAGTGTCTTGACTTATAGATTGTCCACTCTTTTAAAATTGTCTAATAGTTCTTAAATTTGTATTCATAAACATTCCACACCATACCAACTCATTTATGAATAACAATTGTTTAGTAATAATAAATTTTGATAGAAGGGATATGCCTATAATGTATTTCTAAATCCTAAAAGTTCGTAGTATTGGTATAAAGATTTCGTTTCAATTTTTGAATGTGAATGAAGTTAGTTTGAGCTTTGGTTTGGGCAGTTTTGTTTTAGATTTTATTTTATTATCTATATATTTAGATCAATTTACTGATGTTAATATCCCATTAATTTACCGAGCGTGTTTGGCTGAAATTTGGCAGTGTATGTTCCTTCCCCTGCAAAACTTACTGGACTATTGTATTTGCTCCCTCCCTTCCTTTAATCGTCGCTTATTACGAAGTTCGCCCAAACTGGAGCCAGCGATCGAATTACACTAAAGTAAACAAATTCGCTAACGAAATTGTCAGAAATTTGATGGCGAACGTCCCCTGCAATAAACACATGGCACAATACAATTATTATTCATGGAAATATTTTGGTGAAATAAGTTATAACACTGAATGGTCCGTTCTATAAGTAAGGTATACGAAAAAAAAAACTTTTGATTTTCACTTTATATTGAGTTGCTATTAAGTCTCATTTGGGATATTTTTAAATTTGAGATACATATACCTATAGTAGTCATTTACACACACAAAATACAGTTAAAGTGAATTTCCAAAGATTTTGTAACAAACTGTTAGAAGAAATTCAAACCATAATACGTGTATTTAAAACTAACAAGTATCACTTATTTTAGGTAAATTTTCAAAATACTTGATTTGTCATTTTCAATGTGGAATGCAAACCTAGGGAAAAGCTTCACAATAAATAAACAGTCAATCACAATCGATTTAAGGTACCAGACGTTCTTAAATATCTTGGGCTTTCCCCTCAACTAAAGGGCAAGCTTGTTCACTTTAACAGGGCCTTCTATCATCCTATATTAAACCTTAACACAATGTTAATAAAGGATAACATGTTAGTCTTATCAAGTTAAATGTAATGTGTCAAGTTGCCGTAGCATGCACAAATTGTTTGTGAACTTTCAAACTAACTTGTCACGAAATGCAGTTTGTTTAGATTTTGAAATATGGCAGCAGCGATCAGAAATATAATGCTTTATTGTTTATATATCTACCTACAATCTGTACTAAAATATAAGGCTTTGTGTATGTGAATTTCCATCGGTCCATGCATTATTGGGTTTTAATTTTAGTGAAGTCATATAGAATTTATTATTACTTTCTTTTTATAAAAATCAGGTTACTTCCTCGTCTGAATTAAATTTTCTTTATTATTTTAGGGATCTGTACATTTAAGATGGCTACGGTATAACGTATAACAGTATACTATGAAGGGTCGTCGGTCTGTCTTTCAGAGTCTTACATATAGACTGCAATCACTGCTAACCACAAAGCTGGCGTTTAAATTTTTTGCCACCCTAGTTATTTGAACATAACCATGTTTGAACCACTCCATTAAAATGTTATTGCTCCACTCATACATTTGAATGGGATATGGGATGAGCAATAACTGCTAACAAAAAAATAGCCAGACTACCCTCGTGAATTTTGGACACAAAAACTGGACTCGACAAACTATTTATCAAACCCGGCTCATTATTTTTAACGAGCTGCCAAGTTATCACAAAACGTGCCAAAATCTACCCAATTTACCGGAAAAATAAAATAGCTAAATAATAGCCTAGACATAGAGTATTTGTCTTTTTCACACATAAATATGTATGAAGGGGCAGACGTTGTAGCATTTGGTTGGATTTGATTAGATTCGGTTTAATTATCATTAACTTTATTATTGACGTATACATTATTGTTCTATTGA
This sequence comes from Choreutis nemorana, assembly GCA_949316135.1. NCBI lineage: Eukaryota > Metazoa > Arthropoda > Insecta > Lepidoptera > Choreutidae > Choreutis > Choreutis nemorana. The sequence goes on from OX438609.1 coordinate 7,302,998, forward strand.
AATCTATATTGTTTTTAAATATATTACAAATCAAATACAGTTCACATCTCTAGAACACTACGATATAACCTTTACTTTAAATGATCGTTATACCTTCTGAAATTGTATTAAATTTTATTTAAGTACTAATGTAAATATTTTAACATTTATAAACTGTGTAATTATATCTAATTGTAATCTTATTATTTTGCATGAAGACGAAATATTTTTGATATTATATTTTTAGCCGAACATCTTATTTACACTTACTTGCAAATAAAGTTTTTAAATTTGAATTTGGATGGAATGAATTGACCAAAAGGATGGAAAAAGATAAATGATGTACCTTCTGAAATAGCGTTATTTCTAACTAATTTTAACGATAACAGACATAAATAACGTGGAACGTAGGTAGAGTTTAGTTACAAAAGTCCCCGATCGATTCGGACCACTAACTGCGTTTCGGTAACCGCATCCACCCTAACCATTATTCCCCAGCTCTGCCCGTTCATTACTGAAAATCACCGAAAACTCCCGAAAATCTATTCCCAACCCGAAAACCAAACAGGTGAGTCCGACCGGGGCTTTTTCTTATTGTCGTCTGAAAAAGAAAACTGATTGAAGATTGTTGACGAAAAAGCTTCCAAGTTAAGCTTCGAAGGTTTTATTTAGTTCATAGTAAAACCTTATTTTTCATGTAAAGACGTTATAATATTACGGAATCTCTAAAATAAATGAATTTTCGACCACAGATAAATTGAAAGGTTTACTTAACAATTTCAGATGAGAATATTTTTTTGTTTCATACTTTTTAGAGTAGTCGGGTTTAAGTTTTTAATCTTATATACAATACAAATACTTTTTGGCTATTATTCAGACTTGTACAGATATATAAAATATGCCGACAAACCTAACTTAGCACAAAACATAAACAAACTCACGCCGTTATCGAGAATGTTAGGCAATGGTGTCACACACCGCTTTTCGCATGTTTTCGTTGAGTCCCGGTGTGACAGGTTGCGAATATACTATCTCTTTCACCACTATCCAGGCACATTAAGAAACATGGCAGCTACAACTTACGGTAACCCCAAACCTAACATTAGTCAAATAATACGCAGAAATGTCGCAATTATCCATCCGCGAATCCTTTGTTTGTTATCAATAAATTGTATCGACATAAAATTTTATAGGTCACTGGAAAACCAATTAACAATAAATAACTCGGACGCGACTCATAAAGATACCTTAACTATTAAAGGAGATTTATTGTATCTAGCTCCAAAAGCAGCCGTAAAAAAACAAATAAGACACAATATTAACAGGCAACAATTCACGTTTTTTAATTCTTCTTATATTGCTCAAAATGACAAGCAAGATTGTTATAGAATTGATGGATAAACAAAGCTACGAGTGTGAATTTTGCTTAATTCGTTTTTTTGGAAATGTGCGTCAAATTCGTATTTTTAACTAATTAAATATTTTTAAAATATATAATCTGTTCTGGGGTTTAATAATAAATTTTAACCTGACAGGGCTTTGGTATTTATAATAACGATTAGTATCCAATGTAATTGTTTGCTACAAAAAAAATAAATCTGTCTAAAAAATTAGATAAATGCGGAACCCTAAATGGTATCAACTAATAAAAGTTGATGGCAAACTGGTATATCAAAGCGATCGTGTGTGGTCAAACATTTACAAAATAACCTAACTTCCGTTTGCATACATTTTAACTGCCTATGTTTTAAACTAGTCACGTTTTGTTCTTTCTACTGAACTTTGTATTAAACAAAGCTACCTACAGCTACTATTCAATAAAATTAATGTTGGTAGAAATACAAATTATATATCAATTTTTCTTATTAAATGTTAATCGGTGATGTAAAATGGCGTATTCGTATTTTTTTGTAACAAATCATAATTTTTCATTTAAATAATTCTAGATAAATTAAATAGTAGTTGTTATTAGATTTATTGTATGGCTGTTTTGAGTTTAATTGTGTAAGGACATTCTTTCTCCTTGTAAACGTAATTAGCCAAAACCTGCTAACTGTTACCGGTGTAGTGACTTGCAAATAAGAAAGATCACCAAAAGGTTATGGCTCGGGAACAAATTTTTAACATTTCTGGTGTAATATTTAAAGTTGATCGGATATTTCTTTTTTTTTTGTTCCCTTAATAAAAAAAGCCGAATCCTAGTACACAAATAATGTAAAATAAATCAAATTGCGACTCCGTTAACTATAAAACAAATTTATGCCTTACCTTTTAGTCAGATAGCTTTCAAACATTCCTCAGCAATACCTATTTTTAATTAAAGACATGGCCTAAAAACCTTTAGGACTCGACTTCAAACATTTTAAAGATGACTCATTTAGAGTTGTTTAATGGGAGCCTTAATTTACGACTGTGGAGGTAGAAATGAAAAGATATAGTCTCATTTTACGATTCATGTTTTAAAGACGTGAGGTCGGTTTACACTATCCGACATTTAAAAATCCCGGATTAACGCGGCCCAGTAACTTACCTTTCAATTTTTCAGACATAAGTTTCATTGTAAACTGTATACATTTCTACACTCCATCTAATACGAATATTTTGTTGTTGTTTGTTATTGTTACTGTTTTATGTGTATTGTATATGAATAGAAAACTTACTACTGGTTCGCAATGCCGGTCTACTGGAAAGGATTCGGCTAGACATCTCTGAATCCCTTTGAATATATCCAACAATACTGAACGTAGTTATGTAACAACGTAATTAGATCTAACTCTTATAAAATTAAAGATTCATTAGAAGTTAATCTAACTGCTACTTAAGTTACCCAGCAATCAAACAACACTATACTAAACACAAAATTCAAATAGTTTTTTAATGCTTACATTAATTTTAAATGTATTAATCGCTAAGCGGTATATACTCGTAAGAAAAAAGATTGTTAAGACAGTAAATTTATTATGTTTAAGAATGTTCTTACCCGGAAAAAAATATTAGTCTAAACCGACCTCTCATAGCAAGATATCTTTTGGTTTATTAATTAATTTTCGGAACCTTTCCTATACAGTTTCTTGGAAGTTTTCTTACTAATTATTGTCTGCGTAAAACATCAGATTTGTTCTATTTTCCTCAGAAATACTTAATAAAATAAGAGATACCAAAGAAATTAATTTGTATATTTTTCCTTTAACGTGACCTGTATATTATTGTTTTGATTTGCCTGGAACGAATTGCAGTTCTCTGACTATGATTTCTATGTAGTACAAATTCGAACTCATTTACTATTACTTTCTACTCAAAATCTAATTTAATAGTGATTTTAAAATTATTTATTTCCATGATTTAATAGATATTCTAGACAATTTTGCTTGAAAAAAAAATTTGAAAACAATTTTATTTATTTTCTGACAACTCTGATTAAATATTGAAAAGCAAATTAAACACAGCGTTCTCTCGAGTGATTTTTTTAAGAAAATTACTGAGATTTTTTTCTGATATCGGTAAAAAGCTTGAAGTGTAACTTCGGAAGTTCGAGTTGAAGCTAAATTAATTGGAAACTTGTCCCAATGGATACGTGGTTCGTATTCCAGTATAACGATGTTTCAAATAGAGGAAATTGGTTCCATTGGCTGGGCAAACTTGGCAAGTGAGGTCCACGATAGAGAATATTTGCCCTGCTTCTCAGTCTGTTCTGAAACTCACATTTTTTGTTCCTTATTAACGAATTAGATATACCGACGAGAAAGATTTTTTAATGTTAATGTCATACTTCAGGATTTTACAAACTCAAATTCCCAAAATTTATTCCAGGCTTTATGGGCCCATATTTATTTACTCAAAGCGTATACTTTCGATTTAAAAACGGTTAATAAAGAGTTTATTTATTGATATAATATACAGATTGATAGAAATTTTATATGTAGTTAGGTATGACATATGTATTTAAATCAATAAAACTTCAAAAGCGATTTTGTAGAATTCCCACAACTGCTGTAGTTCAATTAAATAATTTGGATTAGACTTTGAAATCTAAATTGAAAATAATTTAAAACCAACTCTAAACTTTTATCCAATTCAATAAATATTTAATAATGAAGTTTTTTTAGATACTCGTATATCTAACCATATGCTTGTTTTGTGGTATTGCTACGCTAAAAGGGTTAATTTTGTGAGCTTAAATGTTAAATTCTTATTGTAATAGAAATTCTATTTTTTTATTTTATTAGAAAAAGCAATTACGGAGGTTTTAAGTCTATTTGTATAAATTATTCTGACTTTGAAACTACTCATCCAATTTCATATTCTGATTAGACTTTCAGTGTCAATGTAACATACAATTGCAAGGCAAACAATACTAACGATTACCAACTCATGATATACTAACAATAATTATGCAGGTACATATCAACCAAAGAATCATAAAAAATAATTTTGAAAATATATGTAAATACGTACTTACATACACCTTTACACACACACATAAAAATTTAAGAACCACAGGTATGTAACTAACTAAATGAAATGATTAATTCTGAGCTGAAAACTTTAAGTAATCTATTGTACAGACAGAAAAAAAACAATTTTTATATTGTGATTTTTTTACCATTTTTACTACGTCCTCGCTCCTTCCAAAATAATCATTTGTGAATTTAATTTTACTAAAAGCCTATTTCGATGTAGTTCTTTGACGTTTTGACCAGCACTCATATTTTGTAACTTAATTATATGCAGTCAAATTAAAACTATTGTCCGCCCTGTTCTTTCCTACTGTAAAATGAAAGAGACGGGACTTTTCTCAAGGTTAGTTTTAAATTGTATTGAGTATTTTATATCAATATGCAATACAATTGAATCTTGACAAGAGAATACAAAGATAAAGGGATTTTTTTTCCTTTTGTGAATTTCATTCTTTACAAAGTTCTTAGTACTCATACGTAATGATTTCAGATATTTCAAAAGAAGAAACTTAGAACCAAAAAAAAACCCTAAACATTTAATTTAACAAGACATGTTTAACATAACGACCTCGGTGGCGCAGTAGTGTAAACAGCCGACTGCTACGCTAAAGGTTCCGGGTTCGAATCCCGGCGGGGGCGGGTCTTTGTGTTATTTGCAAGACTCATTGTTTCACTTCCCGGTCTTGGATGCTGTATTCTTATCATATAGTATATACCATTACGTTACTTAGTGCCTGCGGTACAATATTATATCTTGGTGCAGAGCTGAGTCAATGACTGTGTCGTGATGATGTCATTATTGTTATTATATTTAAACAGACGATGAATCAAAGCGAAAATCACGTATTAACCTCCAAATTAAGCCGTCAGTCTTGAAATTTCAAAGCGGTTCTAGACTTAATTAACAATTAAAACTTTGTGAAGGCTTAGAATTTAGAAAATAAACTCCGAAACATTAATGATCAACTTTTAGCCACCGGATATAAGGGAGAATAGACAAAGGGAGAACAATGGGACGAAGGGGTTGGGCAAAGTTCGCTAAATAGGCATCTGATGCCACTGGCCCCAGTACTGAAACTTTAGGACCTATTAGACCTATGAGTAAGTGAAGTTGAGAACATAACTATGAATCGAGCTGTTAGGATACGCACTGGTATATTTCATGTTTTTGGAGTTTTTATTCATGTATATTGTTTTATTAGTTATATTGTATCTCAATTGTACGAAACACGGTTTTTTCGTAGTGTCAACAGAAATAAACATTCTGCTATTAATTATGGCGATTATGGCGAATTATCTTTAATAGTTTTAAAATAATATCATGGTTTAAGACACTGACATTTCAAAAGTTCATGACGAAGTTTACATAAAGTTATTTTTGCAACAGTAGTTGCGACACTACAACAAAAATATCTGCGATTTAACTGCTGCGTTTATAAAAACCATGTGTAGTTATTTTATGCCTTTGATAAAATGTTTAGTTTAAAATTAAAAAGATTATCATACAGCCGCGTTTACAAGAACCAGTGCGTAGTAATCCAATTACTGAGATAAAAATCGATTCAATAATAAATTGTAACAGCTGCATTTGCTAGAGCCAGTGCGTAGTAATCGCCGGTCGTTGCTCAAGGCAGTTGCGACTTCTGGATATGATGTCTTTAATTAAGATTGTTGGACCAAACTACTTGGTCCTTACGGTCTCTGCTCTGAATGGCTGACAACCATGTGTGGACAGTAAGAGGTTCAGTGTAGCTAGATGAATGGCCATCAACACTGTTATGTAGTTGCAAAAAAATTGTAAGATTATGGTCATGCACGTATTTAAGAAGCTGTAGGTACATTAGCTATCAAATGGATTAATTAGTCAACTCTTCCCGCTGATCTAGTTCGTCATGGTAACAGTTTACTTAAGAGCCATAAATTGATTTTATGATGGTAAATAAATAATTGTTTTTTGTGAGTGTTTTAGTTTTGTTTTTTACCGATACATAAATGTAATTAAGTACATACTTCTTGGAGTCTTTAACTATAATTAAAATAGATTCATGATACGCCCTGGTAATCATTAAACTAGAACGATTAAAACGATATTTTTCTTTACTGCGAAGCCGGCGTAACTAACGTTTGAAGTAGGATGAGGTGAATTTATACTGATGAGAAACATGGGGTTGCATATTGATGAGCTGGCTCCAATGATCTACCTATTCCTTGACACTTAAAGCCGATGATTTTTTTTTCAATGTGTACATTTCTACATACAATAACACGTGTCACTGTGTTTGTACAGCCTGTGTCATCAAAATAAGGATTTTTAAATATTATTGGATTTTTGTTGGTTTCTGTCAGTCCTAACTTGAAAATTTTGGTTCCTACAGGAAGCGCTGTCGTCAAGATTTAAAATTTTTTCCAACGAAGCTGAGAGGGTTACTACTTGTTCTTTATCTTTCATGTCAGAATTCATTTTCATAAAATTTTCCATTGTTTACGCTTAGCATCAATTACATCATCATTCAGTTCAAAAACTGAAGTTAATACGTCGGTCTGAAAGAAATGCCTCCTTCAGCACCGACAATTATTATTTTCATCTAAAAAGGAATGTCCAAAGACTATTACTACAATTCATTATCATATTCTCTATCTATTAGTCTCTTCATTAAATTAAATTCCATTGTTTGTATGAAAAAAAAAATGATTTGTTCGTTATTATTAAATAGGTATACCCGAAAATGAAAAAGTCGTTTGACGTTAATCAATATCAGAACCAAAAGCTCAGTTTTACTGATTTCGGACGAAACGAAAATAGCATTTCAATTTGGAATTCCATAGGCTATTTACACATGACCGATGAAATATAATTCTATCCGCATCCCGGACATTAACCTCACTGACCTAATTAAACAATCAACCTAATTGCGACATAAAACTTTTGGCAAACTATATCTAGATAATTTTTATTAACTGAATCCGTGGCGCTGTAGCTGCTACTCGTAAAGTCTCGGGTTCCTGTCCCGGTTCGGGCAGGCATTTGTGTCATCAACACAAATATTTGCACTGAGGTCATGGTTGTTTCCTATATATTTAAGCTTGTATTAATATATAAATCTATCTATTCGTATTGTTTAGTACCGTTAGTACAAGATTATGGCTTAGTTTTCGGACTAAGAAAATTTGTTTGAATTATAGCGAGATATCATTATTGTAAAATTGAGTTAATAAAGAATGTCATGGCCTAGCTTCCCTTTGTTCGATTTCCAGCTTATTGCTAATGTGTATTTTATATGAAACGTTTGTAAAGGAAATATTAAATTTATCTGAATATTTCTTAACCATATTTATCTTTGTAATTTGCAACAATCACAATGTATAACTTAAAAATAGCAACGATATATTTACTAAACAAGCAAAGTCAGGCAGAAAAGCTAATTAATTTTTTTAAATATTTTTAATTACAGTAAAACATTAAATCACCGATTTTATTTAATTAATTAGTGATAGACTGTAACTAATTTATGGAACGTTTGCTAAAACCTTTTTCGTAGTACTGAAAAAGAATGTTTTGGTAAATTAAATGACAAAAACGCGAATATTCGAGTTTTTACGTATGTTTAGTGTCTGTTACTATTTCCCTTCCTATTTTTAACGTGAAGCACATCGTTGTGTTTCGGTTCGAAGGATAGGAGAGCCAGTGTAATTACCTGAGAGAGGTATAACATCTTTTCTTCTACACGAGCTACGCATTGGCGGTGCTCTTGGTGTTCCAGACATAAAGGGCATCGTCGTGTCAACAGACAGCGGTCACTTTCCATTAGTTGAGCTGTCAGCTTTCATAAATAAAATATCTTTACTAACCAAGTCTCTTAAGGCAATCCATTTAATGGTATGGTTCTTGTATGCACGATAAGTTTGCAAGTACTTAGCCTAAGTACGTATGATGTAAGATGATTGGATGCGAGCGTCCGAAGTTGCTCGTTATCATGTGCTCCCGGGTTACTCGACAAAGCTAGTCCGACTCAACTATGCGGACCTAGCAAAGAATAAATAATGTACACAGTAATGCAGACGTGTGACATAGAAACTTGGCCGTCTTCAAGGATAAAGTTTTTTTCTATGGACTTCAATTGAGACAAAGATGTGTGCATACATAAAAAGTCTGAAACTTTTTAAAAACCCAACTCAATAGATGTTCCACATTCCAGCTAGTAGAGATTTAAGTTCAAGAAGTGAAGTTTAGTAAGAAAAACAAAATTTACTATGTTGTCTGCTCTAATATGAAATTATTAGCATTCATTGCATAGGTAGTTCAATATAAATGCTTATAAATTTTTATCTTAAGCTGTTAAAAGAATATTTAACTTTAAACTTGCTCTTATTTTCTATTCGTTCTGGTTACGAAATTTACAGTAAAAATTTTTGATCCATTGAAAAAAACTACAAATTAAAAGAACCCCAATTGGAAATTTGCGTACAATCGATTGTTCATCCCCACTTTCACCCCCTAAAACTTTTGAATGGGAGAACCGGTATCGATCAGACATAGCGCAGAACATGCTCGATTAAGTCAAGTTCAAACAGAAATTCTAAATTAAAATCACTTCATTTGTTTGCGAGTTATGATGCCACAGACAGTCAAACTAAAAACAACCCTCTTTTTGCATCGGAGGTTCAAAATTATTTTATAATTAAAATTCATCTGTGGATTTTTGTTCTATGTCGTTTCGGACACAAGGCTTCTTTGTGACGTCGCAGAGAGTTGCGGGGCCACATCGCACTCGGGTGCAGTGAGGGTGCACAAGTATCCAATGGTACCAACGCCCAGTAATAGGGTGGCTATTTCATTATGATACCGACAAACTTCCACGGTATCTTATTAGGACGTTTTGCAACTGCTTACAACTATTGTGACTTTGAAACGGATATATTGGATCAAGAATTAAAAAAATCTATTAATAACTTTTGTTCGGTGGATAGGTTTAAGAAGAAAATCCTATCGTTCATTTTAATTAACTAAGATATATAAGTGTTTATTGGCTATACACTATCATCTAAAAACCAGTATTAAAAATAAAAAAATCACTTAAAATACAATGTTTCTCATAGTATTATTACGAACTAAAGAAGCGTTTGTGTTAGCATCTCTTTCAATAAAATTTCTTAAATGTATAAATGCATTGTAAATTATATTAAACCGCTCCATTACTAAACGCTAGAGCCCGTATAATCAGATACTTCCACCGCTCCAAACCCAAATAGAGGACATTTTCTTTGAGTTTTCCCTACAAAGTGAACGTATAGATAAAAGTTTTAGTATCCGAGACTTTACCCGAAATACATAGGTCCTTTGTCAGTGCAACTCCGTGCTGGATTAAAAAGAACTTTTGTGAAAATAAATTGTACTGAAATATTATACAAATTTTTAACAAAGTCGGTTGTGAAATTCTAAAAGTATCACTAATTCAGTCAGGACGGGGCTTTGGGAGCTTATGGTATTGTAACTAGTGGATTTTTCACTTAAAATTTTAACTCTCTTGCTTCGAATTTATTTCTCTCTAAGAGCGTGTAGGTGAATTTTTAACGACGGCTTCAGGTTCGAAGGATTTTTAATTTTTTATTAGTTTCTGATGTCTCAGCTATTTTTTTGTTGTTTTTGTTTTAATCACTACAAAATACTTAGTTAAATGGTTTATATCACAGGTATATCGATTGTCCAGAGCTCTCATCAAGAATCTTGAGCTTCTGCTGTCCAAAATCAAGGACGAGACGAACACAATTATTTGCCGTTTTACCCTGCAATACGAATTATGCAAAAAACTCAGTTATTAATCGAATTCATCGAAGCTTTAATAAACGATTCAGCTCCATTCACGTTTTCCACCTTGATAAAGAAGTATTCGGACATCAGGTCTTACAATTATTAAATCCCACTAATTAACCCCTCATTCTCTATTTCACCTTTCACCACACCACACTATACACACACACTAACACAATCATTTCAGTTACACGCACAAGCAAGAATCATGCATTTATTATACATTGATATTTTTGTCAGCTTCCAATAAAATCAATGTTGTACATAAAAATGTAAATCCGTAATTGGCTTAGGTTTTGATATTGTGTTTTTGTATTTACTTATTGTAATGAGAGCTGTGAATTTCAGACCCATTGTTTTTAGCCAAGTATACTAATACAATGAGATATATACTATATAGCTACGAAAAATTTTATACCTTTTTTCTGCTTTGTTAAGATACCTTTTAGTAGTAAAAAATATTGTATTTGAATATTGGAAAAAGCAACTCCGGAGGTTTCTTGCCGGATTCTTCTTCGTAGAAATAGCATTCCGAACCGGTGGTAGTAAAAAAAAATGATGATTTGAAAATGCTTATTTTAAGTCTATTCGAATAAAAAACGTTTTGACTTTGGCTTTGACTTACACCCTTTATAATTTATTCGAAAAGTATGAAAAAAAAATCTTTATAAAATCTAACAAACCGTGTTACCCACACTAAATGTGACATACACATTTTAATTTGTTTGTATACAAATATCGCACCTCTATATGTATAAATGTGTGTTCTTGAAGTTCAAAATGTAAACCTGAAAAATTCTTAAGAAATAGCAACACAAATTGAAATTTATAGCATTGAACTCTTCCTTGCGAGATTAGAAAGAACTCCAATTGTTGCATTTTGAACTCTATTTACTAACTATATAAATACAATTTAGAGTAGATAAAAAGTTTAGTTTACATTTTCATAGAGGGATGGATACTTAAATATTTCTATTCGTCTCTGTTGGAAAATGTTTAACATAGTTGCTACCCATCGAAAGTGGAATTAATTTTGTTACAGCATAAAATGTAATTCTTGGGTAATAATGAACTTTATGCAACACTTTGTTTATTTATTGATTAAATTTGTAGTGGTCTTGTTTGCTGGAAAGGAAGTTTCAGTTAACATTTTCTTATGATATTGTTTTTTCTTGTATTTCAGCAGAATATAATGTATAAAATTCTATCGTTTTAAACAGTGAATATCTGTAGTGCCGTTCAAGTGTGGAAAACGTGAAATACGACGTTTTGTCAACTCTTTTCGTCATCTCCCAAGTAATTCAATAAAGCCTACAGTAACATTACTAGGATGTTACTGTAGGCAGATTCATTATTTCATGTATAATTTTTTTCCTTCCATTATTCATCATCTTTATCCCCTTATCAAAACTTTATATTAAATATTACTTGACACTAGCAAAATACTCAAAGTTATTGTCATGATGGCAGTGTCATCAACAAAAATAAAAAAATGAATGAATGATGTATGAATTGAGCTGAAAAAATGTGCATGGAAATTATTGAGATTGGATAAGTCTTGTTAACAAATTATATTTGTTATTGTCAGGTGGACATCAGCGTTAGATTATATAATACGAATCATTGCTATCTGCTTCAATCAGTAAACTAAATCAGTAGTTAGAGTAAGTAAATACTTTGAAAAAAGGACTTCTATAAAGATTTCTTTTAATTTAACCTCTAAGAGACAGAATCCTAAGCGGCAGTCAAGAATGCACAGTCTAGTGAAATAAAATTTTTTGATCAGCAAATATATTTTTTAAATGTTGGTTTTTTTTTTGTTCTATTTAAATATGTTTGCGACTTCATTCGCGTTGACTATTGAATTTTGTCTAAACAGAAAAGAAACTTGATACTTACAGCGCCATCTAGTAATTATATTAAGAACTATCCTCATTAACTTTAATTTCTTTTCTTGATAGTCTCCTGTGAAACCATAATTTTTCCGTAATTAAAAGTAAAGTATGAGTTTATCTTACTTATTTTTTATTTGTTTTTTTTTAATCTACAGCACAAAACAAGATAAATACAAAAACAAAACATCATATTACTTACATTGACCAGTTACATAAATTGAAAGCATTACATGTATTATGGTATATCAGGGTGTGTGCAAGTTGGTATGAGTGTGTTTGTGTGTATGCATGTACGGATGTGTAAAGAATCAAGGTGTCTGGTCATCCAAATCCTTTTAACCGTTTTCGCAAAACTGAGTAACAACCATTCAAAACCATACAAACGTAATAGGATGGATTTTTCTAGTCTGTGCTTGCCTCAAGGTTTCTTATCGGGTGGCTTCGCTTCACTAACGGAATACCCATAAAATTTTAATAGCTTTAATCTTTTAAAGCCATCCGAACCTCGCCATAAGATAACATTACCTAAATAAAGTTTTTTGCTAAGACATTTTCTTCCTACTTCAATGGACATTGTACTTGTATAACTTTTCCACATCTTAATTATTCATTTGTTTCGGTTCATATTCATGGAAAATAAAGATAATTTTTTTTGGTCTAAAATTTATGTAGTAGTCGATGTCTACATTTGAACTTAATCATGCCGTGTAATTTACGCTGAATTTTGGACGAATTAATTTTACTGATTTCTTTCTGAGTTAATAAAATTAAGATACTTACGCATTTACTATAAAATCAGATTTGTGTATTGATACAGAGACGTTCAAAGTTGTATTCATACTATTTCCCTATTATTTTAGACGACTTCGAAAAATCCAAAAGGAAGGGTGGAATTGGTTACCCAGAGCCGTAGCCATATGGTTATGGCTATGGGTGGTTTCCATTTTTTTTGTGTGTAAAATATTAACAGTTTGACATCATTAAGTTTTGTCTATTTCTTGTGAGTGGGTGTGTCGTAGTTTGAGGTTAGAATTTTGACTTCTTAATTTTAAATTTATGAGTTGTTTTTTACCGAACTTTAAAATGTTACTTGAGTAGTAATTTTCTGTTGTTCACATTGTTTTTTCCATAACATACTTCAGGTGAAGTTGCGTGTTATTAACACATAAAGTACGGTTGTGAAATAAAGCGTAGTTATTGTTTTAAATTGCCGCCCGCCCAGCGCTGTGACTGGAATGCGTATAACTATGGATTTTTCACCATTATTTATTACTTTAACTGTTACACTTGCAAGGAAGTGTAGCTGTTTGTTTTAATGAGCATTTATTTTAATTTGCAATGTAAATTTAAGATATGGTCGACCGAGAAAAATAAGTGAAAGGTTGAATTCAAAAAATAAATTGCTTTGAAACCAAACATTGTTAACAATTACTTTTATTTACCTCCACTAGACATTCACAAGGTAGAAATTAAATTTCATAATAATAACATTAATAATATTTAATGTACAAAACAGTGCACCCATGGCACTGGCTGCATTTCCACGCTGTACAGCGATGCTTAACCTTTGAGCAAAATGCACACCAGCTTAAGTTACGGTCACAAATACCTTTTTAACTTAATACTTTTTTTTATATTTTGAAATTCGCACCCCGAGAACTCATAGTTTCGAAACCAAACCAAATATGTTAGTAATTACTGCCCAAATTTACATATTTGAGCCTTTATGAAATATATACATGTTCTTGAATGAATTAAAATTTTCTAGTTAGCTTTTTATTTAACATACATCATATGCTTTAGTCATTAATTATTTTTAATTTAAACATTACTATCCCCAAAATCTTACTAACCTACTGCTTCTGGTGTAATGGAACCCCTAGACAATCAATTCCAGGTTTATATATGAAGTCAATCTATTGATAGGTAGTTTTCATAATTAATTTAGTTTTTAATTAATACAGTATTCGTTGGGATTAAGTAATAAATATTACATTAAACATAACTCGTCGCCTCCGATTCCAGACCCACTGAAACAAAAGGTCGTTAAATTTAAATTATTAACTGGCAAAGTCACGAATTAGCTACTCGAATAAAATTATTGCCTTTCACATTAGCGTTTTGTTCGTTTTATTGTTGAAATCATTATGTGATAATTTGTTGGTTATGTTTGACCCGCGTTCGTACCCATTTATTTTAAGTTATTTTTTTGAAATCCAATCTATGAAAACACTCAAAATTATTAAAAGTCGTGACTATTACTTTTTTTTGGAAGAATGGCATTGAATTTGAAATAAAACAAAGAGCTTGAATATTGAATATATTTCTATTGGCGTAATGCTTTTAAACTAGAACTAATTAATTGAAATAACAACATTTTACGCATCATTAATTTGGATTGAAAAGAGGCTTTTAATGGACAAATAAAGCATTCGAACTTGAATGTGTTTGATAGAATTTTAGATGCAATGTATGTTTACATATTTATTTTATTTAATCCACCTTCACCTACATACCAATTATGATGATCCTTCCAAATTTCTAGGATATAATTTTGGTTCTTGCTCTCTTCATCTCTTGGCAATGGCAGCACCATTGCTACCGGGGTTCATTTTCTTGATTTAGTTTTAGTACTGTTTGCACATTCTTTATCATAAAATACTGATTTTTATAATTAATACAGATCAACATGACTATACATCAGATCAAGATTTTCTTATTAAAGCTTTGCCGCATATTCCGTTGGGTATTACTTTCAGTTCTTACAGGACCTATTTTCCTTTTGCATAAAAATATATTACCTGTATTTGCGTTTCTTTTATTTCTCTTATCTTTTAACTCTTAGAGCTCTAACTACCTTACATTAGTTTATTTGCTAAGTGACATAATACACCATGGCATTTTAATAAACAAAAGAGTCATATACAAAAAAAAAACAAAAGCATTGACACACTATTGCATAGAGTTGTAAGATCCATATACTTTTTAAAACCGATAACTAAATCTAATCAGAGATCCATTGCGGCTTTTTAAGTGTACTTTTCTAAAAATGGGTTCGTTGTAAACTCGCAATGGTTTAGTTAATTGTTTTTTAGTCGGTTGTTGTGTAGCCAGTGATGTGAAAATACCGGGTCTTGTCGCGTGTTGGGCTCGCGTGATTTGCGACGGCAGAAGTCGCGTGTGACGTTTCGAGGGGACCCCGCCCCGCCCCCCCGTTACTATTCCCGGGTCTTGGGGGCGACTAGCCCCGACATACCAGCAGAAACATGTCCGACCTCATTTCACCAGTTTTATTTCCTCCCAAGTCAAAACAAAAGGTTCATATCGCTTTCTGTTAATGCAGCTGAGTTGTGTACTACATTTTGTGGTACCTACATTTGTTTTGTAAAGGATCTATTTAAAAATACATTTTGAATCACTGTGGTACTTGTGTTCTCATTAAAATTAAAATACGAATTTACAAAAGAAAATACTTTCAGGGACACGGTGAAAAAAAGGAAATTCAAATAAATATCAGTAATAATTTACACCGACATTTTTAATCATTCCTCTCGAAAATTCGCTAAAAAAGCAACAAAGAAACAACAGGAAGGAAGGAAGCATTAATAAAAGGTAACTGAAAAGTAAAATTTCCGAAAGGAATAATTCGTTGAAACGATGAAACATGAATGCGTCTCGCTTTATTAAACCTATTTGTCGCCTTTGCTTCCGAGACGACTACAGTTGTCTGTCTTCAATGCGGCTTTCTATTTGGTCGAGTAACACGTAAATTCTTGTAATCTTTTTCTGCTTGTCTGACTGGTGACGTCGTAAGTCTTTGACGACGGTTCATTGTTAAGGAGGTCTAATATTGAAAGAAACTTCTTTTACAACGTAACTTAATGTTTTACTCCGTAACCCAAAGAGTATTAAATCTCAGTAAATTGGTACCTGCAAGAATCGCCATAAATCAATCAAATGTCTAGAGTCTAAACCTGTACTGTTACTTTCTGTCTAAGTACTTCTTTTACCTGGAGTCCAAGTTCCGCAAAGGTGTCAAACAAGCTTGTGTTGTCCCTTATAAAGTCATAGGTGTCACACATTTTGTCGACTCTGTAAGTCCTCTAGTAGAGCAAAAACCAATAAACTCATTTCTAGCTAGTAACAGACGTTGTTACCTGTGTACAGAATTCAGTAGTAGTAATTGTGTTCAATAGTGTGGAGTAGTGTGTGTTGTCGTTATTATAGAACTTTAGTACTATGCCATTAGAGCAGCTAAAATTTAAGCAAGCAAACTCAGAACTCCTTTTCTCTCTTTACCTAAATACCCATTTTATATATACCTAAAGACATTTTATCAATTGAACGTATCAAAGACACGACCAGCCCGTAATGTGCTTATATTTATTTTCTTTCAAAGAACGAGTATCTTATATTTTAAGTAACGCTACAAGAAAAAGCTTTTTGTGTGATCTCTTCGGAAAGCATTCAAAGGACAGGTACCGTCAGCAGAGAAATCACTTCGACATAAAACTATTTCGCGAAGATACGACGTTTATGAAATGTATCATATCTGTTAGTGTACTCTTTATTTTTTATTTGTCCCGGTTTGAAGAAATCTCATTTCATTCAAAGAATATTTTCTGTTACAAATATAATTTCATTTCTCCGTAATAATTTTACCGACTAACTTTTACGTGGAAAGAAGTTTCGTGAAGGCAGATATTATTATTTTTTCGTGAAGAGCGAGTATTAAATGTTATAGCTCGAAATTACTTCTGCTTAAATACTCTAGATATGTATCACCAATTTGCTTGTATAAAGTGTTGTTTTTTTCATTATTAGGAGAAGATTCACCGCTTTATTAGAAGCGTAGTTACTTTAAAAGTATTTGTAATTAAAAAAAACGATCGAGTTATAAATAAATCAACACACCTACATGACTGTACTCAGCCTATTCAAATACAAAGGCCACTTATTATTTTGATATATCGCAAATAAAAATGAATCACCATGGTAACAAAAATAAAGTGATACTTATCCCTTTCAAAGAAACAATTTTCACGTTGTATTTGAATCTATATCGTATGAAAGAAGGCTGAAGAGATTCTAGAAAAAGTAAATAATGGAAATAAACATTTAACAGATCAGTTTTTTAGTACTAGTATTTGAATCTGACTAGTATTTTCTTTTACAAACGTATCTTGTGGCGATGACATTTAAATGTTTGAGTG
Source organism: Choreutis nemorana (assembly GCA_949316135.1). NCBI lineage: Eukaryota > Metazoa > Arthropoda > Insecta > Lepidoptera > Choreutidae > Choreutis > Choreutis nemorana. The sequence goes on from OX438609.1 coordinate 7,320,351, forward strand.
AATTTCACCTTGCAGCTAAAGAAGGGCAGGGTAGTATTAATTAAATTCCTTGAGTGTTAGTATCAGGCTTATAGTCTGTTTGTATCCTATCTTAGCGACATAGTGCCATTACTTTTCCTACTATATATATAATTATTAATAGGGAAAGTTTATGCTTGTATGTAATTTACGAAAATATTCGATAAAATTTAAAAAATCTTTCATCATGTTTTCAATGGAGATTAGATTTTGATTAAAAATAAAACTGAATGTATACACTTTGTCATTAAACTTCAACAAATTTATCAACCCAGAACAAAGAAAAATGTAACAAAGCAATAAGATTTGTTTTTCTTTGTTACTGAATCTTTTGAACTGCCTAACAAGTAATCTGGGTTAACAACGATGTCTTCTACAAACAAAGGTAATATTTCTTAGAAAACTAGAATTGGAAAATTGAAATTTTCGTTAATGTATCATCGAAAATAAATAGCCAAGTTCCCAAGAAACCACCAGGCTGACAGAGTTGGCACGGAGCCAAACTCAAATGTGTGCGGTCTCTTTACATTTAATGCTCTTAGTTTTGATGAAGTGGAGTGAACAACTTGGTGTTTCGCTAAGATTAATAATACTGTTTATTTTGTTAAGAGGTTTAGCTCAAATTGCTTTCAGGGAAAATTGGTGTTGTAACTTCGTGATGAAGAAATTTATTTTAGATTAAAGCTTGACGGGATGATATTTAATACTCCCCAGCGGGTGGGCCCGTGTGTACGTCTATTTAAGTATATAATGTATGTTGTTTTATGCCTATCTAGTTGACTTGCCCTAGTTTTGGAATCTTATTATTTAAATATTACATTTAAAAGCTCTTTTGAATGGTCAAATCAACATCTGAAATGTTGTTTACAAAGAAGCTAGCCATCGATGTTGCTCTTTTCCAGTAAAACATTTTTTATTTGACATATCATAATCTCAACCAAAATTGCCTTCCAAAATTAACTCCTGGCTTGATCTGCGAAAAGACACATAAAAGACACGATAATTTCCTGGCTGTGAGATCGTTTTTTTTTTGCTACATGCTCGTTATCATCTGTCCAGTGGACATAGGGCGCGTTAATTTGACAGCGCCCGTGTCAGGAGAAGGAAGATTCTGTTATTACAACGCTACCTTGTCACGTCCCTCAGGTTTTTCGGCTTCAGTGAGAATTAGCTTTTGACTCTGGCCTTTTTTGCTGCTAATGTATTTGTGTTGAGTTCCTGTGCAATCATTTAATTTTAAGTTTTAATACAATCTGCTGAGCACATGTTAATGCTAGTCAACTTGAACCTTTTTCGTGATCACCAGCATCCGGATACAAGGTTCGATTCCTGGTAGGATCAAGGGTTCCTTTCTTTGACATTAAATGTTCAATCCTACTAAAGTTTCACTACAGATCATGGTACAGGCTTGTATCTTACATAAAGTTCAAGGAAAACTTTTATATAGTAAAATATGCCTGTGCATTAAAAAGCTGAAACCAAACGCATCCACAGCAGCAATTCCCGTAACGAAGTAGGTATGTATACCGAAGTTGATAACCAGGTGACTAATTAGTCCCAAGCACCAGATAACTGACACGAATGAGTCCCACAAGCCAAGCATGAATAATTACCTTATTTCACGTGTTAACGTCATAAAACTACGTACCAGATAAATAAGAGTAAATGAGAAATGTTTCACATTCAGGAAATTCCGATTTTCCTCCGGAATAAATCTCTGAGGGTTTCACTTTGTCGGATAAAACGTTGTTTTAAATATTGTAAAACAGGCGGAGCAAGTTTCGGTCTTTTCAGATTTGTCTGAAATATTCTTTAAATCTCGAAAACTTTTGAATTTAGTTCTGTAGTTTGGTTTATGTTCTGTTTCATACGTAAAAGTAACACCTGCAACACAAATTTCTTGCCTGAACTCGACTAAACTGTCTTATCTAGGTAAAATAGAATCCCATGTCTCTACGCAAAAACTCTTCAATAGCTTTTAGTATGTTACTTCGTAGAAAAGTTATATGAAAGCCAATATCACAAAGCACCTTTAAATCACACATACATTTCACATTCACATTTAAAATGTATTAATGTTACATAGTGCCGACATTTTTCAACAATAGAACGAAAAGAGCAAACACAAAATGTCTGATGGTTTAAAAACAGAAGCACCCTTTATTTCATAACCAATTTGTTTTGACACATGCCCCCTCTCTAAACGCTCAACTTAAAGTACAACTTGCACTTCGGCAGTGAAATGATAAAGGTCCAGCTGTACAGGCGGGTAGGTACATTCAGAAACCAAACGCGATTTTATGATCCGTGAATATCGCTGGCATTTCTAGTTCGGATCATATTTTTATTGTAATGGAAATTCGAGTTTTCCGTTAGTCGGAATTTCAAAAGGGTCGATTAGGACGTCTGGTTCTGAAGGTACAAGAATGCCACCCTCGTGTTTGTTAGTGCCCTCGAACGAGTCTCGCTGCATTCCTTACGAAATTTAGCCCTCGTGATTTCTATTGACGAAAGCAGTGACTTTTAAAGTTGGAAAATTGAATCGGGCACGTGCGGCCGATTCGGTACTGGCGCAATTCAAATTGCATTCAATTTAAAATATTCCTGACGCATGCAATAATTAACTAGCAAAAAAACGACGCATTTTGTTTCGTCAATTAATTAGGCTTGGAAACGTTGGATGGCAGCTGGAAATGAAGCGACCCGTCACCCGAATGTGGATCAAACTGAAAACTATGGAATATCTGATAAATTTGTATTGAATTTCCTGTCAAATATGAGAGGCAGCGTTATTGATGGCTTTCATGAGGAAGGATCGCTGTGTCTGCAGCAATTTTGAAATAAAACAGTACCAAAAACTTTCCATATTTATTTAAATTAATTGAATACCAGACAAAAACTTCAAATGCTGTTTAACCTAAGTAGTAAAAATATCTATGTATTAATTTACTTCAGAATATGTTTGTTTCCGTATCTTAAGGAAAATTATTCCTGTAATACTGTAGCAAAACTTTTTTTATTAAACGTTATTTACAACAACCAGACAAGTACGTTATTTGCTCCAACAATCCTGTTGGTCAAACGGTACCTCTTGTGAATTTCTATGCCGAATGCCCGAACAATATAGTTAACTAGGCCACTAGTCATCATGTAAAACATAGAGACTAGTCACATACGAGTGGGGAGGTAGGAGACAGGACAATGAGGGCCTCTTGACACAGTCCTAGAGGACTCGCTCTGGAATACTTCAGGCACTTGAAATTCTACTGGTCCAGCCAAACGTGACCTCCATAGAAGGTTTTATTTTACTTTTTGCAAAACAATTTTTTATCAATCTTAAGCCGTCAGTGACTTAAGACATTTTGTAGAACTAGTAGACTATTTTTACTAAATCTTTTGTAGAACTAGTAGAAATTAAATAGTATAACTTCTTTTTAATCAAAACGTTTATTGAAATTGATCCTTGGCCCTTGGAACAATGATGCCTTTATTTTTGTTAACTAATGAGTGATATAAAATATTCATCATTTAAAAGGATTTTGCTATCATCCATTGATTAAGTAAATTGATCCATTCATTGATTGATTGAGTATTGATTTTGTAAGTTAATTCTGATCCCGCATGTATGTCTGATCGGTTTTCTATAAAAATTCTAGTTACAATTTTATGAACCATACTGATAGCAACTGCAATTGTCAGTTGACAACCCTAAACACGCAATTACAGAGATCAAACATTGATGCGGGCATAAAATTTCATTACATTCACTCGCGACTATCTCGCGTCAATCACTAAATGATTGATCACATATCACGCAAGCTCTTCAAACAACACGTCACTATTCACATCTCGTTTAGAGGGAGAGAGATTCATATGCAATGCATTCTTTGTCGCTTTCTGGTCCTTATATTTGTTAGTTATAGTGATGTGATAAGCTTTTTAAGCCTAATCTGTTTAACATGATTGCTTTTTTCTTTACCAACATGGTGGCTGAGGCGATTACGCATGTCTGATCGTGTCATTAAATTGGCGTGTGTTCACACAACAGTCGATTCATCACCATACATTTTCGTTGATTGATAAGACGTTTATATGAACGTGAGTTATGGTAAGATAAAAAAATGAGTGTTATACTCAAATCGAAGCAACCATAATGTAAAAAGACTCATACAAAAACAAAACATAATCAATGAATTATGTTCCTGCCAGTGAAAAATAACCTTTGTAAATTTGACTTGAGTAAAAAAGTTTGAGTTGCAATAACTTTAATTAATCTTCCACTAATAGTCCGTAGGCCATTACGACTACATAAACTTATAACTTAGAAGTGTATCAGAGTATTCTCCCGTAAAAATTAATAGTAATTATTACATACAAGCTTTGTGTTAGAAAAGGCTACCTTTCACTTTGAATACTGCCTCCATTTGTCATCATCATCTAACATGTTGAACTCCAAAAAATCACGAATGGAATATTTTAAATTCCAGCTTAAACCAATTCTTTTATCAATCTGTGTGTAAACAAACCTTAATAAAAATAGGCATGATCCTGTAAATGATCTTCACAGTTCCATTTGCATACAAATAGCTCATTACAAGTTTAAATTATCCTTTATTAATGGTTGTTGTCCTAATACCTTTGTATTATGTTTAACAGCAAAGGGTTTTATATAAAACATCGACAGCCGTTTCAGATTGTAGTTTCAGATTCATTTAGCGCTGATTATTTATTATATTAATCCTAAATTCACAGCTCTTGTAGGTAGAATGTTGGTTTTGCCTTATTATTGAAATTATTATATATTTTAAAATACTGTTAACGGAATGTAAATTAGAATTTACTTATAATTCAATTATTGTTATTTCATAATTACAATATGTTTGTGCATCTTTTATAAATAACAAAATACTACAGTAGGATTAAGATAGATATCTAGTATAATTCCAACATACAAAATGTAATGTTTCACACCTCTGCCTACCCCTCTCAAAGGATTTATAATGGCGTGAGTTTTTTAAATGTTATTCCAATAAAGATAAAACAGTCAGCCAAATTAATACCAAAGCTCGATATTTCCTTAAAAACCTATTTTAGGATTTTATTTTCGACATAATTATTAACTTTAGTGTGGCATAGCTTTACGACATAATGTAATTAAAATAAGGTTATAGGTCATGTATCCAGGGCCGTTTTTTTATCTTCTTTCTGTCACACTCATGTCAATTTTTCTCTTTTGTTTTTTATTTGTCATCCCATCATAAAAGTTAAGTCATTAAGTATTTTTTTAGGACGAAGTGAAGTCAGATCTGGGCGGACTGTAAAAAACGTTTTGGTCTAGCCGATGTCGAGTGAAAATAAGTCGCGATACGGGTTGACGTGACAGCTTAGATGAGGAGATAAAACTTGCAAATTTTTCTTATAGTTAACATTTAGGTTGCCGTTGTATCCGACACCTTAAAGTTTACAAGTTAAGGTTGAATTTAATATTGTTTGTTTACAAGTTATGGTTGTAACGGTGAACGTCTCCGACATCTTTAGGTGTAAATTATTCAGGCCCGCCGTCCAAATACGCTTGCTCGCTTGTTTTTTTCGTAGTAAGCGTCTCTTTAACCATCAACTACGGAATATTTTAGGATCAAGTATTAAATATTTACATTAAACGACTCAGATACTTAGTTCAGAAGATTATTTAAAAAATTGACATATCTGAATGATATATGATTTCAACGCTAAATTAATATTTATTATTATTTAGTTTTTTTGTTTACATTTAGCTAAAAGTTTTTACTTTTTTTCCTTAAATTCTTTAAAATTTATCCAATTAAGAAATAAAAACAAACTAACTTACGCCTGTACGCAATAGATGGCGTAAGATGTATTATTAATTATTCTTAAATAAAAATTGATATTATTCGTAAATAAAAAATAATATTAACATACACCATAAAAGCAGGCTTTTATTTTCTTACACAAGACAGACACCCTGCCATGTGTTAACATTTTACAGAGGCAAAATACATGTATAAACTAGCTTCGAGCTCAATTTGATAGCAGGTTATTTTTATTTCTAAAGCTAACAAAAATTTAGGCGGAGATTCTAGTAAATATTAGGACCAAAATAAAAAATCTGGGCACACCCGTCACTCTGTCCCACCACTGCAACTCCTGTTCACCAGGATCAACAGTGGCGTCTTTTGATCGAATAATCAACAAATATTGCAGCTGTGCAGTGATGCACAGGCTGTGCCCGGACACCCTAACGGCTGTCTTGGGACCCGCAACGAACTTAATCAGAAGAAATAGGAGGTAGTAAGAAAGCGGTTTCAGACTTCCCTCCCAGCAAAGCGGAGACAGCAATGGAAACGGCCCAGGCGCCAAAAGCTAAAGGGATCTACGGTCAGGAGACGCCTGACCGTCAAAACACCACGGCAAGCCACTAACTAACAGGGGATAAATTAAATACTTTCCTAAATCTTACACCAGTAATATTGGTGACAAAACTTTTTAAAGGCACGGAAGTTTCTCTTCGTTTTCACAAGATCTAGGTAATAAATCGGACCACACCAAAATAAAAAATGTCTACGTTGTACGTCCAAGTGCCAGTTTTAATATAGAAAAACACAATAAAAAGGCAACTAAGTAACATCTTTGAAACTATTCAACCGATTTTTAATGACTATTTTATTTCACTGCACTATTCCCAGTAACTTGAAGCATAGCGTACATCCAGTAATTACTAATAATTACCTATTGCTTTGTGCAATTATCAAGACTTTGATGTCTGTTTCTTATAACTTCTTTTCAACGTAGGACTTTATTTCGTTTCGATAATAGTTGAAAATACAGTGACTAATATTGAAACATAGAAAAATTGGAAGAACGAGATTTTTTTAATTTTGAATGGCAAATCGTAGTTGTTGTACATACTTGTACAAGAGTTTTACGCCCATGCTTTTGTTGATAATTAAATATTAACGTGAACGATGTTTTAATCAACGATTGACAGCAGGAATTATAGTTGTAATGATCTCGGTGGTGCAGTGTTGTATAAGCCAACAACTAATCTAGGGTCGTATCCCGGCAGGGACGGAACATTGTTATTTCCAAGACGCATTGTTATGCTTACCGGTCCGGGATTTAGTATTCTTATCTATGTAGTTTATACCATATCTTTGCTTAACACCTGCGACACAAGATTCTTGAATCTTACCTTGTGACAGAGTCAATGTGGGTGTTAATAAAACTGCAAAAATCCTCACAAAAACCTACAATTCAAAACTATAAAGCCGCCAATCTTCCTTTTTTAACTACTAAAAAATTTCACATCGTGAGTTCCGAGCCTGTCACGAGTGAAGATTATATCAAAGATCGAAGACCCAAGGAACAGTTCGTCCAGTTTCACCATACCAAAACAAAGCCTCGTGCTGCTTCGTGTGAGTAACTTATCACCAAGCCGTGTGCTCAAAATAGTAGATTGTATAAAAATCCGTTGCCTTAATCAATAGCCACAATGTAACAGCATGGTTTTCATAGGGAGACGTCTGAATGAAATTCGGGAAGAGGTTTATGGAAGAGACCGTGTATGCATGTGCTCTCAACTGCCATGTAAGGCTCCGTTCAATAGCCGTCGTGATCGCTCGTCTTACTGCGATGCCGCCAAATGTACTGTAAGTTATGCACCTACACTACAATATTATTCGTTTTCGGGATAAATTTAAAACACGATCCCTAAGCATATGATCAAATAATAGCGGAAAGCTTGCAATTCTGTCGCCACTATCCGAGCACAATGAGGGATATTGCCGCTACAACTTACGGCAACACACGACTCGAAACCTCGACCCGTCGAGTCGGGTCGGTCTAACCAAGGCACGTAATAAACTGAGCTACTAAGTCCTTATTTATCGCTCATTATACAATATTAATATCATATGAGGAAAGCGAATCTGCATTTATGGAGTTTCTAAAGTAAATGTTTCGTATGAATTTTTACCATCTGATAAGTATTTCACAGCTTACATAACATATTCAACATTAAAAAGGTAACAGCAACATTTTTTCATGATTAATAAGCTACAAGCTCGTTATGTTAAATAATTATTTTAGCTGTAAATAAAGCGTCGACATCAAATAAAAGTTTTAAAAATTAAAATATTTTTTGAACCTGAACTTTCAGTTACACGAGAATTGTATTAAACAATGATTTAGCAGAAGATAGATATTTCATATCTATCAGACTATAAAAATATTCAAAGTCCTACCGTACAGGAGTGTATGAGTGCGAAGTAGTAGGTAACATTCGTTTCGCAGTTGTTTATGTGGACAGGAGCCGGCGGCGGCGTCTTTCCATGCCCCTGTCTGGTCACACCCCCGATCGTGTGCACCTTCTAAGGCATCATGACGCCCTAGTATCATGACACTAAAATGTCTTACCATCTGTGTTACTTTCTAAAATCTATTTCTGCTTCTATTTTGTATGTTATGTTGTAAAGTGTCGATTTATGGAATAATATATTATTTGAGAAACCAACGAACATTTGTTATAGCATAGAATTTAGTTTTTTACTTTTATTAAAAAGGTCCATTTAATTCAAATGTTATTATTTATTCATATTTATTTTAAAGATTTTAAAGACTTATGAAAACACACACAAAATAATATAAACGAAACGATTTAAAACGTCCTTCAAAGAAAGTCGTTTTCAAGAACATGCAAAATAAGTTCTTATAAGCTTTCTTAAACAAAATGGAAAATGTTTTTCTTTTCCTTTTCCCGTTATGCATTTAAGAATTTTCTTATTCGCCATTTGAGAAGTTGCGCAACGAAGCGTGCACAGCACTGCAGGAGGCCAAATGAATGCACAGTACAAAGGTCGCTGTGATATGTTCTCCTTTTATTTATGTTCGCCTGGTACGTGTCGCTACCGTGGCACCGGGCGAGATTAGATGCAAATAAAAATACTGTCCTAAAGTGCCTTGTAGACAGTGTCAAGGAACGCGAGGCACGCGATGAAAACGCTTTTTGTAAATAACTTTACTTCGTGGAAAACTGTGAAAGTTTACCTAAGCTAATTTAAAAAAGTCTTTGAATAACTTTAGCGTGCAGCTTTGACTGGCATTAAACAAGTTTGACGTCAATCAGTTTTGTAACTAATCGCTTACATGGAGCATGTAGCATTTAAACAACATGTGCCAATGCGTCCCGACTCGAATATTTCTCCCATTTTCTATCTAAAAAATCCAATTTCGTATCCGTCTCGAACACGTGACGCCGGAAAAAAGCCTGCGCTGACAAAGTCGTCATAAACTTTCCAAGTAATTCATAAAGTGGGAAAGTGCTATTCCATCTCCCCCGCTCGCTCGTCCGCGCGACAGAGACCTATTAATTTTTACGATCCATTTAATTCTTTAACCTGGCGGAATCGATTTATAACAGTTTTATCGCTCGGTTGCGATTTAAAGCGAGTTGTAAAGCTTCTGTCGGTGTCTCGGTGTAGTACGTACTGCATTTGAATTGCCCGCACGCCATTGAGAACTACCGGTAGGGCCTCTAATTGGATTTTCTGAGGATTCCGTGATTTATACGCAGCGTGAAAAGACGTGTTTACGGCAGGTTTAGCCCAAGTGACGTTGCAATTGGAATTGATGATACGAGATTTCGGGATAAGCCGAGATTATGGCTGTTACTTACCTTTCTACCTTTTATCGGGGCCTGATTAATGCTGCTATTCATTATGATTTTTATGTGCGATTAAGCTAACCATGCCGTAAAAGCGATATTTTACCGCCCGGATCTGATCATTATTTCGTAGGATAATTTACTAGGTAATTTAATTAATGGAACGATCACTTACATTGTCCTGTAGTAATCACCGTACAACATACATTTAGTTAAAGCAGACAACTTAAGTAGCTACAATAACTAAACAAAAGACAAAATGCAGTTTTGCATACGCGTGCTTTTGAGTCATAAATCAGAGGGAAGTCGTCCACTTTGCAGAGGTATAATTTTCTATTTTCCTGAAACTCTCCTAGAGTTCTTATTGCGAGTGCTGTAGAGCGAAAATTGAATGGACATTTGTTGAATATCGCACATGCATATTAGCTCAAACCAGGGTTTTTATGCTTCCGACAAAAGCTCCTAGTTGTTAATAAAAACGTTTCATTTATATCATATTTGTGTGCAGATTGATTGTTTTGATTTACACAAAGTTCTGGCTCAAATATTCAAAGCATCATTTTTATGCAAAAGTGTTGGGAATATTTTTTTGGGATCGAGGCTTTGGTTTCGAATCTTAATCATTCGGGTTATAAATTCAACAAAAAGTATTTGCAGTCAAAAGGTCAATTATAAATATTTTTTATTCAAAAAGACTTAAAATAAGTAATTTTAAATCGTCATCTTTTATGCTACCACCGAATCGAAACGCTATTTCTGCGGGGAAGAATCCGACAAGAAACCTCCAATGTAGTTGCTTTTTTCATCTAAATCAAATATCAAACCTTATAATACCTGACATTATATACCTTATAATAAAAACATATCTATTTTACTAAAGTAATGTTTTTCTTTTGGATGCTTTTTTAATTCAATTAAGTAGCAGATTTTGGTGGTGACAAAAGAAAATGTTTTGTTATGCCGAATTTAAGTTTTCATAATGCAATATTTTCTTATATAAAATGGTGAATTATTTTCATCAAAATAACACGATTTTAAGCTTTTATATCTGTCAGTGCAAAAAAAAATGCATACTAATACAACCATTGTTTCTTAAAACATCTAAACTAAGTAAGCTAAGGCATTATGTTCAGAAATTATTCGAACAATAACTAGTGACTACTTAGGTCTATTCTACCATGGTTCTACCATTAGGCTTTCAAAGTAATCCTTCAAACTAGAGCAATTTACTCAATTGTAATAGCTATTATGGACATATTACGAACTTGCTTTTGGGTATTCACTGTGATTTGCAATAAGTTTGCTTAAAGGTCATGGAAATTTTAAAGTTAAGTATATAATATACGATCCGCTTCGGTTTCGTTTGAGCGTTCGAATTTTAAATTTTCACGCTCAGGGAATGAATTAAAAAAATGCTTGCTTAAAAGGTCAAGTAATTTACGAGTTTTTTACCACTTTGTTTAAAATTTGACTGTTTTACCACTTTGTTTGATGTTTCATGCGAATTGGTAGATAAGTTAGGTATCTTCTTGGAGTAATACCACCTACAAACCCACATCCTTTGCCTTCAAAAGTACCTTGTTAGATTAAAGGACTTACATTAATATTAAAATATCATATGGTAAGCTTTAAATAATTAAAATAAAAGCTTACATGCAACACTTTTTACAATGTAACCTTTAAAGGGAAGTTGTTTCGAACACACAGTGATATGAGGAAATAGAAAAAATTGATTCTGAAAACTTACTAACGCAAAGGTTAAAGTCGACGAAAGGGAAACATTTGAAAGCTTCAAAGGCTTCTTGAGACCAAACTAACAAATTCATACATCTGAACAAAAATCTACTGTAAGTCGTGTTACCTTGGATTCAAACAAAACTATATTTATAAGTTAGTTATCTATTATCTATCTAATAATGAAAATAAAGTTAAGGAGGCGCTCACATTTTTAAATATATTTTTAAACATAAATATATGGTCTTGAATCTTATACAAAGGTACAAAATTTATGGTAAACTTAATCGCACTTCCTTGGTTTTTCTTTCCTCATTGAGCTATAAATTCAAAATACAAAACAATATTTCCTCTAAATTTTGAACTAAGATTTTTCCATCCCACAGTAAACTAATGAGCCTATCTTCATTAGCAGTTGAAATTGTTTATATAGTTGATGAATAGCGTCTGAGCCGTATTGTGTAAAGGGAGTTATGAGTGATGGCGTAAAATCAATTTCCATCGACCCCTGACGTCTCACTTACGACCCTAGCTCTCCCCTGCAACCCTATAGGGCGAAATACCTTGACAAGCTGTAGCGGGTTCACTAAATGGGAAGTAAGATACGCACAATCACAAATGATTGCGTGAGTTGGCTAAAAACCACAACATTTTAAAATTAAAAGTGTGACAACAGGCTGACGAAAGTTGATTTAAAATTTTAAAAACTTTTAAAACTATGACGTTATTAAAAATATGAAACAAGAATGTTCATTGTGAAAAAATGACAAAGAGATTGTGCCCATTAAAAAGGTTGAATATTAATAGAATTAGTCTTTCGGATAATTGTCTTTTATTAATTATTGATATTACAATTACTTGAAAACAACCAAGGAAGAAAGAAAGCAGCAAATAAAAATCAGCTCTTACATTTGTATAGTAAATAAGTATTGCAATTTTGCAATTAAGCGGTATCAACTGTTATCTATTGCGGGATTACAGTGTCAACGCCGATTTCTATACAAAATAAATCCGCTCAATTTCTCAATGTAGCTACAACATTAAGTCCCGATGCTGATCTGGCTGTTTTTCACCTTCGCTACACGCGTCAAAATAACAAAAAAAAAATGATGAATACCCAACCTTGAAAGATCAGTTATAGGAGGAAATCCACTAATGCGTATCTAAATATATAACACAGGGGCACAACCGATTTGAGTGCGTGACTTAAGTTTGCCGAGATTTAATCGTCTTTGAAAATTTATTCAGTTCCGGGGTCTTATGAGGGTTGTACGTTACTTAATAACCCGAAAATATGGACTTGAAAGTTTTAATTATCAAGTGTTTATTGCCGTTTGAGTGCTAAGCTTTATAACCTTATCGCAATAGAGGACGCATGCGAGCATTAAAATTTAATTGTGGTATGAATTATGAGGTTCCATTAAGATTGTTTGCTTGTAAGAAACTGTGTTCGGTTTTAATTGTTGTTGTGGAGTTTGTTTGTTATTCGTCGATTGTTAATTAAGTATTCTGCTTCGGTTTTATTAACCTTCAGCCTTGGAGCTCCGTGTCTTAGCTGTAGTATTGGTAATTAATCAACATTTTGTAAAGCCAATACCTACAGAGTTATAATGAAATGGAGTCAGAGAAGCTTAATTATACTAGAATAATAATATTAATAACCACATCACGACACACAAATTGACTCAGCTTTGCACTATGATATAATCTTGTATCACAGGCACTAAGCAACAATAAAAACTAAATAGATAAGAATACGACATCCAAGAATAGAAAAGAAGTTAAATATTACTAGAATGTTTTTAGGTTTATAATAGGACAAAACAAATTTAACTAAATTTATTACTAAATTTTTCGCATTCATAAAACAGATTCGATCTCTCATTTTAGAAACCTAAACAACAAAGCTGTTCGCATTCCCAATGCACCGCCACCATTTTGTCCAAAGTTCGACATAGGCGTCAGACAAGTGGAAGGGAAAAAATAAATATTTCACAGCTCCCTCCGCGCGCCCCACCGGCTGAATCACGCGTTGGTGCGCGCGTTTCACGAAGATGGATCATCTTAGCGGGCGACATTAAGACCGCACAGACTGGCGGTTGAACCGCCCCTAGTTGTATTTAAAACTAGCTTCTGCTTCTGAAATTGAAAGGCTTCCTTCGTATACAACTGATATTTTTTTAGATAAAGAGAAGACAAGCGCTTACTCAAGATGCAATTAACACCTTAGCAAAATTTAATAATCTACTCATTAATTTAGACAGTATAATGATAATTTCGTATTGCGCTTAGCCAGTTCCATAATTTCAGAAAAAAACTGCAAAAATTTTCTTAACTTCTTTCTTCTGCTTGATTTTGCAACCTCTGCAACCCTATGAATCTTTCACTACAAACTATTTTATTTCAAAGCATAACCTAACAAAAAAAAAATCGTTTTCCCGGGCGGTGTCATAACCGCCCGTCTAGCCAAACCGTCCCCTCTTAAGCGGGCCCATTGTGAACGGTGGGGTGCCGATGCCGCGATAAACAGACGCGATATGGAAAACTGGAGAATGTCACAACTTGCGCGATTTCACGACTTCCCGACATCTCATGCGACTAGTCATATAACTAGTCCATTACGTCGTGATATTGATGTTGCCAGGGTCAACGACCTTGTACTTTTGCATAAAACCTCTCAACAATGTAAGTATTCTTGCAAACAACGCCTTAATCGAACTGTTTGGGTAAATAACCTAATACCTCATAGAGAAAATAATAAAACAAACAATGCAGACTTCTATAAGGTTCATCTAACCACTCTCACGTTTCAAACTAAATCTAGCAATTTGTAACATTTCATATTAATAATACGAGAAGACTGGATGCTTTATACAATAACAATAAAAGGTCATGAGATCCATTTACTTGATTCACTTTCGTGCAATCATATTCAAATAACCTAACCAAGTTTGACAATCTTTAAACAGATGTCCCCCTCAAAAGAAATCTGCAACTCAGTTAAAACTCAGTACAAAAAGTTTATTCAAAAGTACATTACGTACTTATTTTGATATTAAAGTCGCGAAAAATAATAGCTTGGAGCTTTCCATCGTTTTGAGACAGATGTTGCAGACGATCCTAAAGAAATGGTCCCCCTTTTGAAGTGTATTTTGTTTTAACTTTCAAAGTTAAATTGAAAAGTATTTAGGAAAAAGGAAACGTTGATGAATCAAAAACATTTTGAAGCTTACCTTGGAAAGGTCAAGTCCTTTAGATTAAAAATGTTAAGAATTAAAGAAGCAAAAAGTACATTACTAGGACTATGTACCTACAACAACATTAAGTCATAATAAATTATACTATATGAAAAGATTTTCCTAAATATATTATCTATTTTGTTTTAATGTTAAATTTATTTTCTGTCTTAGTTCGATCACTTCTTTTTACCTGCAAATAACATAATAAAACAACCAAATGTGTATAACGTAAATCCTTTTTTTCCCTGAAAGTTGTATTAGACAAGAAAAATTGTATGTGTTTCAAGAGCAGTGGACTTTACAACATCAATAAAATGAAAAAATAAATTAAATTTTGTTTGCAATAAAACAAATTACCACGATTTGAACTTCTTTCCTTCAGTGAAAATGAAGGCTGATAGTTTTATTAACTAAATTTTAGTTAAGACATTTGAGTTGTTGATATTTTTGGCGCTGTAGAATATTAATACAAGCTTTATTTTCCGACTTGATTTTCTGTGTATAATGAAATCACAGTATATCTTTGAGAATAATGAAAATGTATTGTTTTTTTAGCAACTCTGTTTTTCATGTTTATATTAATTTTTCTTATTTTCTTATTTAAGGAGTTGATTATTTCAATTCACTGGAAATCAGTTTATTTTTCAAAGGACGCAGCTGCTATTTTTCGGGGTGAAAGTGAAATTATGAAAAACAAAAGTCGTTTCCATAGCAACAGAAACTTAGACAGCTATCATACTTTATAGGGGAAAATATAAAGGATGTTTATATTTGTTCCTTAAAATAATCGTTCTTAGTTTTTAAGATATTTTTAAAATTACTTTTTTTCTTTCTGACTGTCATGGAATTTGTCCCTTATCCCTTTTTAACCGATTTAAAAAAGGAGACGATTTTCTGAAATGATGGTTTTTTTCCGCATATATTTGAATTACCCATTGATAATTATTTATTTTACATAATGTTGGAGTTCAATATATTTTAGCAGCACATGTTTCTCAGATGTTTTTCTTTGGAAAGTGATCAGTTGTGCAAGCATTAAGCTATATTGTGACAATATTTAAATTTAATTTAATTTTTATCTAGTTTATAACCTCTTTATAACGTGTTCAATGTATTGTTTTAATGCGTAATAACGAATTAATCTAACTATTTACTAATGGTCTAAATAATTTCTCAAAAATGTAAACAAAATGAAGATGTTTAAAAAATGTAAAGGAATATGCATGATTTTTATCTTTATAAATATTTATTTAATATTGTAAATACACAAATCACTTAAATTTTCTCAAATATATTAATGATTCAAAGTCAAAGTCAAAATATTTTGTATTCAAATAGACTTAAAATAAGTATCGCAAATCTTTATAACTACCACCGAATGAAAACGGTATTTCTGCGGGAAAGAATCCGGCCAAAAACCTCCGTAGTCGCTTTTTCAAAATAACTACAACAATTTGTAAATAAAATACAGTTTTCTAATTGTAAACCAAATTTTTCTATTAACTAAGTTATAAAGCTTCAAAGTCGATGGTTAGATAGAGAGATATGATATTATGTACATGTACAATGACGTCAAATTACACGGGCGCCATAAATCTTCCGTAGAAAAGGTTGTTCTCAAGCGAGATAAAAGTACTTATTTTAAGTCTAACTGAATAAAAAAATATTTTGACTTTGAGATAAATATATCCATTTAATTGTTAAATCTCCCTGGTTTATCGTTCAATTTTAATTATGCTTTCATTGTAAATATACTATTTATACATACTTAAATTGATTGCAAAACCAAAGTAAATTCCATGCATACTTAATACGGAATATACAGTCAGTTTAGCATTTACTATTCGAATAAAGCCCAGTAACAAAAAACCTATTGTTCTTCTAAAAAAAACTGACACATTTTCCAATAAAGAAGGTTTGGTTTGGTGAAGAAGTATTACAAATATGATTCGAGAACTTTTGTTATAATCAATAATCCTTTTACCGATACCAACATTCCCATATTTCTATCTGGAATAGTAAGAGAATCGAATCTACTAAAACTATTCATATCCTTCAGAACCCTTTTAACATAATCGAATGCCCATACCGAACACTCACAACGTCATGGTGCATAAAACAATCAATTTCAGACCTTCTGTGAAACTGAACAAGAGTCAAGGTCTGGAAAAAGAAATTGAAATTCAGAAAATGCTTGAATTCCAAATGGACATTCCACATATATATAAATATTACCATACATTTTGTAGATTCCCTTTGATGAAATATTGCATTCTTAATAATGGCAGTTTTTGTGGTTTTCTCCAATATTTTTCTATTTCTGTATCTGTGACATAAGTAACCACCTCCCAACATTTTTCATAAAGGTATAATTTGAATAAGCCCTTCAGGATCGTGAAGCTGTACTCTATACACAGGTAATGCAAAGGGTGCCTTATCGTAATTTCAAAGCAATTCGGATGTAAGGTCAGAGCCGGGTATATGTGTGATAAATTATATCACCTTCCCTTTGATATCCTTATTTGGAGACAAATCGCTTTGTATAATTCATGAAGGCCACCGAGGTGATACGACACCGGAATTATACAAACCCTTATCAAGAATATATTGTATTTTTTCATTGCTTTGAAAAAACAGCCGTAAATTGTTATTTATTTGAAACAATTCTCGGTTTTTTTATTTAATCTAAATAGTAAAACGCTTCACATTGTATGCACTAAAATGTTTGTAGTAAATAGCGTAGGATTTGGAAAATTCTCACGATCAAATGCGTCTCCCTGAAAACCCTACCCAAAAATAACACCAGAGCTTGGTAGAAGTTTCGATCGGTTGCATAGGTATTTGCCAGGGATATGAATAAATTGTAAAATAGCAACACTCATCAGCCGTTTATATGTATTTCTACATTTTGCCAAGGTTCAAGCTACACTGCACAATTCGGGAAAATGGGCCATGATTCTCAGGTCAGTGCGGATTGGCTGAGGTTGAGACGAATCTTCAGAACTACCTCTCGTGGTTGCAAGTTTCCATATTTTCCTGAGTCATATATTTAAAACGACTTTTTGGATAATTGCTGCCTCTTTGACTAAAAGCAAGCTTTAATAGCTCACTGCAAAAATTTTGATATAATAACCATTTTTTTTTTGTTTTAAATTAACACCAAACTAATTTAAACTTTTAATATTGTAGTGTAGAAACTATAATAAGAACTCGATAAAATCTCAGCAGCACATTCAAGCAAACTTAAAAGCAATTCTGCAGTATAAGGCGTGCAAAACAATTTTCTTTTTCATAAAATTTTTATCGGGGCAGGTAGAAAAGTAAAAGAGGAAAACACCAAGATAGGACAATAAGTTTTATCACACCGTTACGGGAAAACTATCAACTGCGCTAGCAAAAAAGCAAAAACTTGTAAAACCTTTACAAAGTTAATAGGAAAAAATTTAACGAAACACAACATAAAAATACACTACTGGTATGTTTTGGTCAATGTTTTAAGTAATATTTGTAATACGCGCAATGGAAAGCGTGCAACAGTATTGTTTGTAAAACAGCAAAGCAATTTGTTGGCTGAATAAAGGTTGTAACAAAAATTTAATTATTTTGTTACAAACATTCTCTGTAGTCTCCTAAATAACTGACATGGTACAAGCAAACTTTGAGTATTACACTATTTCAAAAGATAATAGAAAACTGGAGATTTTGAAATGAACAAGATTTTAAAAACTAAAAGTAAAAAAAATCTTTTTGGGGTCTTGCGAAGACAGACCCGACTACGACAGGCAGAGCCAACAGAAAGGGTTAAATTATTTCATTTATCTTATTATGTTTCTAAACTCATTAATTAAATTTTATGTATTGACAACCCGTCAATCGTTTTATATAAATAGTCCAAGTGGCATAAGGTTTTAACATGTTGATATAAAATTAATATGGTGGATGTGACATAAAAATGAATTCGATATATTTATTTATAGCCAAATATCGAGTGGGATAATAAATGAAAAGGCTTAATTTGAACATTTCAGAAATACACTTATTGTTACTTTTTACTCGGCTTTGCTTGCATGCAAACGATAATTGGGGATAATTTTTAAAAACTACGTCTCAAATGCGAACCAAACAAATCTCATTTATGGATTAAGTCAACATATTTAAAATGAAAATTAGAACCTGGGTACTCAAAAAATTTGTACAGAAAAGTATCAAAAAGAAAATTCACTAACAAATATTTTTTTGCATTTATTTCAGATTATATGCCAGCCACCCTAACAAAATGATACGAATAAGATGATCACTGAAGTGGGGATAGGAATAGGCTATAGCCTACAGCTGATCTGTAAAAAACCTAAAATAAGAAAAATTCTTAGACGATGTCATATCTGAATCTACAGAAAGTTAGGCTGACCTGTTAGAAAAGAATCCAACCGCTCAGGGGAAAACTTAATATCTTTGACATTTCATTATCCTTACTCTTTCAGAACTTGGCGAGTTACGTCTTTAGTTTTTTATTCAAATTTTATTAAGATCGTGAGGACAGAAAAAGTTAGTAATATTCTTCAGTTTTTATGTTTATGTCTAGAGCGAAATTCAACAGCCGTAGTAACTCTACAAACGAAAACTAAATTGAGTTGGTCACCTTTTTAGATGAAATTTGAAAGAATATTTTGAAAAATTCATATAGGTCCATCAATAGATTCTTCTAATCTTCAAGTCTTGATACCCAAAATTGTAATTTATGGAATACAATGTAATTTATGTTTACAATTAAAGCTTTCATTCTTTTCTAAGTTCAAGTTTTAATGGTTCAAACTTTATTTTCAACAGACAAAAATGTAACTAGCTGCATTTAGCTACTGACAATCAGCTATAGCTATTTAATCCGAAGCAACAATACGATTTCCGAGACAGCTATCCTTTTCAGGTCGATTTGCTAACAGAAAGGAAGAAGTAGGAAAAGTTGTCCGATAGATCTTTAACGGTCGATAGAGTTTTGAAAGATGGCAGACAAGGAGTTCCTGAGAGATAATGTAGTGCCTTTGCGAAGCTCCTTCAACTTTAAATAGCGGGAAAACTTTATTACACTGCATTATTAATGTACTATACCAACTTCTGCATATTATTAGTCAAAAGTGATATATGGGACGTGTTAGTTTGGCTATGTGATTTATGAACTGACTCTTCGTGCACTGGATGGGCAAAGAAACCAAATTGAATTGTTCAATTACAATGTGAAGAGAAATAGTTACCTTCAAGACCATAGATCCAATTCATCAGATTGGTTCCGAACTAATAAATCTATAAAAACCAGATATAGCTAAATACTATGGAAACTACTAGAAATAATGCGTCCTATCGAATATTGAACGTGGGAAAAAGTTGGGGGGTCATTTATCGGGGGGCACATCGCAATAAACATTTGATATATACGTAAAAACAATATAATTTGATGACAGATTAATAGACGTCAAAATAAATTTAATGAAAAAAATAGATGTACACATTCTTATTAAGTTTTTTAAATATATTTTATATATATATTATATATATATAAAAACTTATTATATATATTTTAGTATAGGCATACGCAAGAATAGTTAAAACGTCAGAGATTGATATGAAAATGTAACCATGTAGAGTTCTTCTAGCCTAAAACCTTTGTGAATTCTCACATGCATAAAATGTGTATGAAATCGTACACACAAAATAGTTATTGTGATCGATAAGTTAGCCACTAACAACTTCGAAAGAACAAACAGGATATCAACGAAATAAAATCTACATACATTATTTAATTTCATAATAATCAAATTTTCACAGTCTTACACTAAGCTAGACCAAGGGTTGTGTTTTTATCTTGCCTATCTTTAGGTTCAAATATTTTCGTATAAAATGATATTTTTTCAATGTAAAATTTCTATATGATAATATCGCAGTCTTCGTAAGAACATTACCTCATATTTTCCAAGCCATGAATCATGTCCAAAGACGCATGTGTCAGAAGGGTAAAATATGTATTTCTTGTCACTGCTTCGGTTCGTATGATGTTCACAGTGAACACGATATATTTTGAAACTTTTTTCCACTTTTTGACATAGTTTTATAGTTTTACTTTTTATACATGGAATTTGTTTTACAAATAAACTTTTCCAATTCAAGAAATACTTTTTTATTATGTAAATTTGTTGTATAATATATTACACATACCTACACTCAAATTGTAATAACTGTACGAACTCTTTTTTTGAACAATCCCATGCTGTAGCCACCCGGGTAGACAGGGGGTTTATTCCAAAGCCTGAGCGTTCACATGAGGTAGCTTATTGGAAAGCGAACGATCCAGTAAAACCAAAAATAATATAATAAAGTCAAAAATAATTCCTACAAACTGATTCTACTCGTACAGCAAAATAATGCATTTTTCTACATTATGACGACGATGTACATAGTCTGACGTCTGACGTAGTTTATTTTACTTACCATATAATTCAACCGACATCAAAAAAGCAATCCAAGTTGTCGTATTCTTAGACTTTACTGTGAACAGTCAATTCGATTTCCCAGCTAACAATATAGTTTTCAGTGACACAATCCGCTTCGTTGTTTGTTATAGATTAAACAACTAGCAGATGGTCCATAAAATTTTTATTTAAGAAACCAAAAGATAATTCTTAGGACAAACTTAAGGGAAAATTTCCCTTAGTTTTAAGGGAATATTGAAGAACGCAATAATGATATTAATATTCTTTCACTAAAACTAATTGGGCACCAATCCGAGTGTTCTACAAAATATCGAATAGACTTTACTGTCTTGTTAAATGTATGTTTAAATATAAACCGTGTAATACATGAATATCCATTTTTTTTGCATATATTAAATTGAGAATAGCAAATAATTTGCTTGTTTAAAAAACTGGTAAAAAAATTGTCAAACAAAATATTGAATGGTTCCTACAATCTTGTTACATGTATTTGTTGATATAAACCTTACAATTCGTAAATTTCAAAAAAAAAACGTAAATTATATAAATTTGTTTGTTAAACAAAACTGGTAAAAAGAAATCACCTCACGAAGTCCGCTCGGGTATGATTGTAATTTGACAGCACATGCACAATGTTCTATTTCGGGGCACACTACAACTCCTGCTCACCAGGATCAACAGTGGCGTCCTTTGATCGAATAACCAACAAATAATGCAGCTGTGCAATGACTCATAGGCTACAGCCGTCAACACACGGCACAGCACGGTACAGCAGCTAACGGCTGTCGCGGGACCCGCAATGAACTTAATCAGAAGAAATAGGAGGTAGCACAATGTTCTAGTGTGCGTAACCTTCCATCCATCCTTCCAGGTTTGCACTAAAATAAAGCACACGTACTCACTTGATGAAAGTAACAACTAAACGGAATTCGTGAGATGGTAATGACATCTTTGAACAATTCATATAAATTATCGTCATATTTTAACAAAACTTGTGCTTTGGGTTAAAAAATATAAGTTTTAAATTTAGAATAATTAATATTAGAAAATAAAATTCATAAATCTTCAGTCCTGGTTGAACTTGGATCTTGTAAACAATGTATCCTTAGACTACATATTAAAAAATATTTAAAGATGCCGGGTTTTCCTTAATACCCCTCACAGTACTAATCAACCTTATAGCAAATACTAGTATTCATCACACAAAAATGCCCGAGGTATTCGATCTCGAGACCTCACGTGCTATAGCCGAAATACGAGATGCAATGACTGTATTTCTTATTCTTTGATTTTAAACAGCAGTGCCGTCCACGACCGTTCGCTAAGGATGTCCGCGCTCATGCAGAAGTTATCGTTTATTGAAATCGATTCCACGACCCACACTCAACTACCACATATTCCACACCACTATCATACTAGTGATGTGCCTGGTCATTCAGATGAATGCCGTTAAATTTTTTCGTGAAAATGTATTTTGTTTTACGTTCGAAGTGGAAAAATAGATCGTTAGCTTCTAAAAAGACATCTAAAACAGAAATCATCAAGTTATTGTTGTATGTTTTTTTTAATTTACTTTTCGTACCTATATTATTATTAGTAATTGTGTTTTATTCAATTGAATATGCTTAATAAATGATTAAAGAAAATTAATTATTCAATTACAATCAAAATGTTTGCATTTATTAGTGATGTTAACTTTTCGTAGGAAGACTTCTTCGTCTGCGAATTTCAACTGGCAGCCCTTTTCCCTGGAATCATTGTCACCTTTTCAGTTTCGCATCAAAGAGTCCCTTTTGATCGGTTTCCATGCGCCTAATTAGCAGAACCTCGTTCTACAGGCATTCTACTGGAAGATATTGCTTATTGGCAATAAGCGAGCCCGAGAGGTTACTGGGACGGAAAATTGAGGGAAAATTGTGTGTTGTAACGCTAACCCAGGTTTAGACACGATAATGTAATAAATATCAACCTCTATGGACGCCATTTAAGATTTTTAGTGCGTTATTCGGTGTGAAATTACTTTTATGTGCATCAAAAAACTTTGAACTACATTTATCAAAATTCAGATGCTGTCTCTTTTATCATTTAATTATTACTGATTAATTTTATAAGCAGCAATATTTTATAACACGTAATGAATGTTGGTGCGGTTCATAAAGGTCACGTGGTTTTTAAAATCCTCTTCACGAGTAAAAGTTAAAATTTTGGAAATATTTGTATCTGAAGATCCTGAATCCACGATAATGGAAGACTAAAAATCTATACAAAAATTCTCATATTTTCTTGTTTAGTAGATAGCATATAGCAAAAGCAATAACCGTGCTAGTATAAACAACGGTATACCAACACAAATCTTTTAATAAATCCAAGTATTAGGAAAAACATTTAGAAATATGAAGGATATTAAGTTTCATAATAAACCGCTCAGTTCTAGTTTCATACAGGAATATAGAAAAATTTTGCTCATTTAAAATGTTTGTTCGGAAAACAAACTGTTCCGTTATGTTTAAAGTTTCCAACTTAGTTAAAGGCAACTTCCGTTCCTTATGAATACTTGAACAAAACTTCCTATTTCTAGGAAAAACTTAATAGTACTTCCTTATCGACTTCCTTGCAAAAAAATAGACACCCATGCTGTAGGCACTATTGTTGTGACTAAATCGGTAATAAATAATACAAATTTAAGACTACATATTAAGTATGCACTTTTGAATGACTTCAAAACTGGATTTTATGTTAAAATAGTCGTAATTTTTTTTTTGATAAAATTATGCGAGGGGGGTACTAAAATTAAAATTATTTTTCTCATCCCATTGATAAAGCACCTTATTTTTGTGATAAGCTGACTTGGTACAATTTTAGTAAATTCTGGCTCAAAACTCTAAAACCCATCTAGAAAATTGAAAACATAGCGCCCGATCAGGCGGTTATTTTGTCAGTCAGTGTATTCGTAAATAATGACATCGAAATGGAATCCATATACTTTAGCTTACATTTATTTAGTCTTCAAAGAGAGTTTGCAAACATTTGTTTCATCATATCACGAGAGATTTATTCAATTAGAACCTTATTTTCCTGGTCTAATTTTGACTAAGGTACGTGTTTTTGTTGTAGTTGTTGTTCTTGTGTTGTCTACTTAAAGAGAGAATAATGTGAGAGTAGATCTTTGTAATCTGGATCGATATTGCGGTACCACTAGTTCATTGTAGTTTTCGCTACTTAAAAGGCTTCCGAAGTAAAAAAAATGACACCAATACTGCTGGTGAAAGATTTATTTAGCAATTAGTATCTCCCACTGTTAGTGGCATAAAGTGATGTTGTGACAGTCCGGCGTATCCTGACTATGGTACCCTTTTACTGGGAGGGAAGTCTGAAACCGGTATCTTACTACCTCCTTTCTCTTCTGATTAAGTTCGTTGCGCTTTCAAACCAAAAACAGCCAGTAGGGTGTCCGGGTACAGCCTGTGCATCATTGCACAGCTGCATTAGTGGATGAAAGGACGCCACAACAGGAGTTGCAATGGCAGGACAGATAGCCTCGAAGTGCAGGTTTACGAATTTGGTTTTAACTGGCATGATGTGAATTTACCTATCGTAAGGTAGTAAAACGAAGATAAGTAAGTAGTAAAGAAATAACATCATATTAATATTAAATACATCCACAGTGTACTGCAAGCAAGATGTTGTTCAAGGATTAATTTAAATCCAGCTATGGATGGATTTTATTAGTTCCGGAAACTATTAGATCCTTGCTTTCTTTCTTCTCCCCTAATTGAAGACTAAGGAAATATATTTACTATACAAAAGATATCTTTAACCATCCATAAATCTATTGTGTTATAAAAAAGTACGACGTTTGTGTTGAATGTCAGCTTTGCCAAATAAATTATTACTCTGCCAAAAAACCGTTACGGCAAAATTAATCTTAACTCGGAAAAAATTATCTACAAAAGTAATAAGGAAAAAGATAGAAATGACACTGCATCAAAAAATCCCAATTAACTAGCATTAATTTAACAAAAAGAGTACATACATATTACCTTCATGTTGCCTCGACACACATCCCTACGGCAGGGGCGATCTAAGGCTTATTTTAGTGTTGGCAACCAAGACAAAACTGATTCTACCATCCTACCAGGAGCGAAGGAGTCTGGCAACTTTTATTTACAGTAATTTGGAGCTTTGAAAAAAGGCTATCGTTCGTTTTATCGTTCGTTTGCGACTATTCTGCCAAAATGACAATACAAAACCAATCAATTTTCAATCAATAATCAATTTTTGAAAATGAATCGGTCAAACTTTGATTTGATAAAAATCTCACAGTAATTTATTTATATAATAAACCATATTTTTCCGTTACCTCTTACCCTAATGCGTTAGATTTGACGGGAAATCCGTCAAGTTGGCAATACTCCCATGATTGCTTTTTAGATCGCCCCTGTCGCAGGGACATGTGTATAACTATTACCCAAATAAAAAGTTATAAACTATACCTACATATAGATTTAACGTTTTTTACTAAAGTTGTTTAAAATAAAACCCTAACGTGAAGGCAGATGGACCAACACGCTTGATGGAGGAACTAAAAGTATTTTCGACCCTAAAAATAGAGGAAAAACTTTTTCGTTTAGTCCGAGTAGAGTAATAGGATGACAGTCTGCGCAGATAGTGGCATATATCGATCCATGGCCAGGTGATCCAGTGAGACCAGACGTGGTTAATTATTCAGCCTCCTACAACCTGCCCCGGAACGCCACTTTCATTTGATATTTTCCACTACTAGTTGGGGTTGCGTTTCTTGAATCTCTTCGTTGAACCTGTTTTTGCTGTAAGCATATCTAACAAGCGTCCGTTTCCTGATTTGTCTTTATGGTATCGGTTTTTTGGTAACAAAAAAGCTAAAGGATGTATTTCTAGACCGGAGCGTTCCTGAATTGAGCGGTCTGAACCGAATCTTTACCGCACTTACCGTCCCAATCAATAACGCTTGATAGAAACAAAGGCTAGCTTTAAGCTTTTTATTTAGCTTTTGGTACCGCGTATATCAAGCATACCGATTCCGCACCAATACCACACCGACACCGACAGATCAGGAAATATAGGGAACGATAGCCATGGTAAATTAAAGTCACGGTAAACCTGTTAAGGCCTCCGGGCCGCAGCACTCCTCGGTTAGGAAACAAAAGTTCAGGAAACGGTCTTAAGATGTGAATAGGTGATTTAGAAGTTTTAAGAAGTAATTTGGAAAATTCGAGTACGTCTGCAATGTGGAAGTTATATGCAGTTATTTTGGTAAAAATCAAACTGGACTGAATATGCTATCAAGCTGTACGGTTGTTCAATACATTTTGCATTTGTTCTTAATATTGTTGTAGGTTATTCAAGCATATTAATTTCTTTAAAAGTACGAGTATAACTCTACTATTCTCTAATCTGTTTATTTCTTATATATTTTTTCTAACAAACGATTATTTTAATTAACAATAGTATGTCACAATAGAATATGGGTACTTAGAAATTTAAAGCTTAGTTTTCATTAATTTAGATGAGTCAGACCCTTTAATAGTTTAACTTACAGTATTCTATAACTACAATGTGCTATTATAGAAAGACCGTTACAAAGCCATCTTTAGTCCTTTCCCAATAACATAAGCGCTTAGTAAACCAATAACATGATATGAAACTGCATACGATGCTATAGTAACACGTCCATAACCGTTGCTCTGCCACCACTTAAGTTTTATCCTATCGCCGTTAACCTTTTAATCGAGATGGAGTTATAAGCCAAAAACATTAAGGTTGGTTTTCCAATGGTGGAAGTAGAAGAGTGTAGGTTAGTTTAGCTGAAAGCTGTACCCTATCTGCATAATAGATCGTGTGACTAATACCTGTGCTTACGCGGCAATACACAGCATTTGGTGGATATTGCCGATCGACCAATGGCCCGGTGAAA
Organism: Choreutis nemorana; assembly: GCA_949316135.1. Classification (NCBI taxonomy): domain Eukaryota; kingdom Metazoa; phylum Arthropoda; class Insecta; order Lepidoptera; family Choreutidae; genus Choreutis; species Choreutis nemorana. The sequence continues at coordinate 7,347,456 of OX438609.1, forward strand.
TTTATATCTTCAGTCTTCAGTAGCGGTTTGTCGACTACCGAAATTTGATTTTCATTTTAGTACTAAAAGGGAAAGCGTAATTTTTGTTTTTTACTTAGTAACTTCAATTAATGAGCAAGAGTTAAAGATGTAGGTATTGTATAAGTAGCTTATATTTTCAATGTATGTCTTCAAACCTTTCCAAATTCCAAATCCTAAATAAACAAAACACATACAACTACTTTTCACTCAAAGCTTCAACGGCTTTCTGTCAATCAAATAATAATAATAATAACCACATCACGACACACATATTGACTCAGCCCTGCAGTAAGTATCGTAAGAACTTGTGTCACAGGAACTAAGCAACGATATGGTACTACATAGATAAGACTACAACATCCAAGACCGGTAAACGAAAAATTGCGTCTTGCAAATAACACAAAGTCCCACCCCCGCCGGGATTCGAACCCGGAACCTATAGCGTAGCAGTCGGCTGTTTACACCACTGCGCCACCGAGGTCGTCAAATGTAGAAATATACACTAGGCACGGATGAGAGATATTATAAATATCTAATACTAGTAGCAGCACAAATAGAAGCCAACATTTTGTAACTAAACAAAGATCAACAAACAATATTTTAGCTAAGCCGTATGTATTTCTGTACAGATAAATATACCTACACTACTTATACATATAGGGTAGGTAGTCAAGAAACTTAAGTCTCCAAAAATCGTTACACTTTACGACAGTGCTGTAACAAGAATAAATCCACTTTAACTATAAAAGATCCCTCATTGACTTCCTATAATGCGCCATAACTCAGCGCTGGATCCCGCCTGGTCTTTTCAATACCAGTGTAATGTAGCATCAGGCAGCGCCTCCCTTAAGCGCTGTGACATTCTTCAATCGCTTAATGGTCGCCGTTATTGGCTCGTAAGGTCTTCAAAAAATATAAGGTTAAGGGTTCGCGGATTTTACGAGACTTTATCCGAAATTAGATAATTTCAAAGCATAAATCTTAGAGGATTTGAGTATATTTCTATTTATTAGTGACTAGTTTTCCGCCGCGACTTCGTCCAAGTAGAAGTCGAAAATGGTTCTAATAGCTTTTTTAATTACTTGACATTTATCGTAACATTTTGGATTGTTCACACAATGTCTTTATAAACTATAGCCTATGTGTTATTCTGATGTATAGGCTATAGAATTTTAAAGTTTCATTAAAAACCATTCAGTAGTTTTTGCGTGAAAAGTAACAATCATCCATACGTCCTTACAAACCTTCGCGTTTATATAAATAAACTAATAACTAATATTTAGTAAGAATTTTTAATAACTTTTTAGAGCAAATGCCTTAATGCGCATATTGTTTTGACATACATAATTAAATATTTTTGTTGAATAGTAATGTCTTCTTTGACTGGTCCTTTTATAAAGATAAGATGTAGATTTTGTATTTTAATATTCATAATTTTAAAATTATGAACATCTATCATAATTAAATCATTTTTAAGATAAATTAGTAAACTTTTGTACCCAACGGTCTTAAATTATGTTCCCTTCGTTTCTCAAATACTTTGATTTTCTAATAATTGTAATTATTGAGCAATATTGAAGCTTAGTTTCACTGAATTTTTCGTCCAAAAAAGACTGGGATAAATAAAGCAAAGAATGAATTTAGTTCATCGTCATAAATTATTGAAACTAATTTATCTGAAGGTTCGTTTTTACCACAGAAACAGTTCAATTTGAGTAAAATAAATTATCTCAATCCCAAACTAAATTCCATTTTAATCAAACATTCAGATTTAATCCTAAAAGTTTTGGGATTTCGTGTAAAAAAAGTGGTTTTTTATACTTACTATTAGGATGGCTTAATAGTTTTATATCGAGCGTCTGATGGTAGTCAGAACCTTTACATGCTTACAACTAAAGAGGTATTACGAACGTGTTGCCAAACCGTAACATTGGTGACTCCTGAAGGATAACTTGCACAACAGTCTGGGAGTTTTATGGATGAATATTCATTTTAATCCCCATCAATTTATAGCTAGACGTCCTTTGAAGTGCCCGACGTATCGCTCCCAAAGGAAAGCCACTACCAATAAAATTTATGTCAATGGATGTTAAGCCAAATCTTCGGCCTAACATTCATATGCAACTTGATCAGTTGGAAATTAATTTCAGTCCAGTCAATCGTTTCAAAAAGGGGTCTCATAAATAATGCTCGCTGCACTTGCACTGACAAGGCAGTTAGGGCGATCGTTTGCAAGCCATTATCTCGGCAAACATCAACTAGCTAGACAATACATTGTTTATTTCTTCAAAATTGTATATACCTAACTAACAGCCTTTTTGCTTGCGTCCCGTTTTTTCCTGTCCGACATCGGGTAGAGCGAATTATATGAGCTATTTAAACAGCTTTTATACATTACTGCTTTACCCGGTGACCGGACCCGTTGCAAATGTGAAAAAGCAGTAACAACCGGGTTTATCAAAATAAATTATGTATGTAAAAATTCACTACTCGTAAGTGTGTCCGTCTGACCGTTTGTCTCTGCCGAACAAATTTATTTTCGCTTGAATAATTAAATCAAATTTGGCAAGCAATTATGTTAATCTTAAAAAGGATTTCAACTTTAGTAATGACTAGTAAATTAAATAAATTACCCAGGTCCAAAACTTAAAGCACTTCGCACTTTAATTTCTACTGTATAATTAACTTAATGGGATAATTTATTTTAAAAAACTATTATGCAAAAATGGGACTAGTAAACCTAGAAAGTAGAATTAACTATCATTCGAAGTTTGTTTGTAAATGATGTGTCTTATCTGTGTTGTTTGTTCACCGCTATTACAGCATGAGAGCTAACAAACGACGTATTACTGGAGTTTCATTACGAATTAACACAAAATTAGCAGTCGTTATTGTCATTTTCAGTTCTATTTTAGCTATCAATTGACATTAAATTTTATGGGTGGCCTTGTGTGTAATTAAAAGGTATATCAGGATTAGACTTTCGTGCGTTTAGTTAATCAATTTTTGGTTTTAATCAATACCCGATTTATTACTAGCATAAGCAAACGTATATATATTGATGCAATAATGAAAATGAAATGATTTAATAAAACTACAAATAAAGTATAGGCTATCCAGCAACATTATCACAGTTTAAAATTATACGAATGATAAAAATAACAATATACCTACTAAAAATAACAGTTACAATAACATTGTTATCGTTGTGTTAGACCTTATCGTAAAAATGAGTTCGCTGTTAGTAGTATCTGTGCCTGAAGATTGTCCAATTGCGCAAACTTTCCCGATTACGGCACTCCAAGACTTCGAAATTTCTCTCGAAAATCCCAAAATCTTCCGCCTCCCCAGATAAAACAAACCAACTCAAGATAAAACTTTTATTCCATCGATTAAAGACAGCACTTCAATTTCATAATTAGATAACTTGTCTACATTTACACCAAGAACTTCTTCAACATTAAATTTTAAAGTTTTATTGGACCTTCTTCTTCGAATTTTCGAATTAGATCCTGCAACTTGTGACACCAGTAGTGGGGTCTTCGGCTAGGGCGAAGCAAATCATGCTTGATAGTCTGTCTCTGGCTTCAAAGCTAGCGAATCTGTCAATGTTATCGTTCAAAACTATAGCTGGTACAAAATTGATGATTTCCATGGGCTGTTGGGCTTTGTCACGAGCATCTTGGTCGAGGGCATCAGCGTGTCCTCTCATGCAGTTACTGATAGCAACTAAATTTAATCCACTAGCATGAGCGCATGTGTACGATCCTTCGAGGTACGATGGGTAAGGAGGGTTAAACTCACACAACATGTATTCCAACTGCGCATCCTGATTTCCTTTCAACATATCCAAAGCACACCTATGGAGGCGATTGGCCCAGCAGTCTGGTTGTCTGAACTGGCAAGTAAAGGTATCATCTTCATTCCATACTGTCCTGCCCCATGGAATAAATTCAAGGTCTAGAAATTCTTTGTACTCCTGGTAGGCTGGGGCTAGCTGGTTGTTTATGAAATTGACCGTATCCCCACAACCTGATGTGGTCACCGTAGAAATTTTTATCCTCCCGTTTACCAACTCCAAGCTTGTTACATAGTTTACTGCTAAAACTAAATTAACAATCGCCAAGATTATTTTCGCCATCATTCTATTTGACACACAACACAAACTGTAAGGTTTATTTTACATGTTATTTATATAATGTTTGATAAGTATTGATTTGGGTCGGACTTTAATAATCTATCGATATCCGGTACTGTGATAAGATACAGTAATTTAATTGATTGACATGCTCATATATTAATGAGTGTTCATTATTGATATTTCTAACATTTATTAACTTAATTGTTTTTAATAGGTATTTACATGAACGTTTATCTATCAGAATGTTATTGACAGATTTTATAATGATATGCATTAGATCTGATTTATAATAATTAATCCTTCGTCGGATCATAATTAATTGAATTTTTATCAATAAATCAGAAAATGGATTATTAAATATGATTTTATTTTTGCCTGCCAAGCCATTTGTAATGGCAAAAGTTACTTATTCTTTATTTATCTCAGTAACTTTTAAAATCACAAACTTGTCTGAAACAATTTTCTTTCCCTCCAAAAACTGTTTCATCGTAATCCTGCAAGATTACATAAAAAACTTTTGAAACTCCTTAAGCCTCTTTTCTTTAAGCGAGAAATATGTTTCTCCGAGCAGCCTGTACTGCGGTGAAAAGATAGAATAATAAACCAACCTTACAATCTTGCTTCTTTTTTAAAATCTCAACTTTATCCTGTTTGTCATCACAAAGAAACGCAAATACACATAAATATCCTACATATTGCTAAACCGGTCAATATAACTCTATTTTTGTCACATAAAAGTTAAATGTCCCTTTTTACGTGTTTAAATTATATACTAGCTCCGACAAGACATGTGATTATTAAAATTTTAGTCATCAGTCATATTTTTAACTCCCGACGCAAAAACAGAAGGGGTTATAAGTTTGACTAGTCTGTTCATTAAATTGATTGACCCCACCCCCTGTTCTGTTTATTTTTCTATTATATAACAGAAGCATAGCTTATTATAATGAACAAAAAAAACTATTTAAGGTATTATTTTATACCAGGATTGTCAAAATGTAAAATCAAGTGGACTTCGGACTTAAACATGGTGAATGGTGAATATTTTGCAAAATACTTTTCCTTATCATTAAGCTTTTTTGCAATATCCAAATGCTTTTATCATGATCAGATATTTCGTTTGTTTATGTATTTAATTACAAACAACGATAATTCAGTCATTAATCAAGAAAGATGTATAATCGGGAAATACAGATTCTGTAGTGGTCATAATCGTATTATGATTATAGAATTGGGTGCTGGTCCGTTTAATTTATTATACCTAAATTTATTAATGGTCATTAATTAATACGTGTATATTCTTTTTATAAACTGAGGTCTCAAGCCGTCTACCTAAATATTGGTTGCGGGGGAAACAATAGGGGAATATTTATTACTATACCACTTTTTTCTCTAATCTCTCTCATAACTTCCTATTAGTAAATAATGCAGTGAAACCCAAGGGTGTAACGAACTTTACGCCATAAATTATATTAATTTTTCTGCAAAATCCCGTCCAAAATACCTACAGGTAATAAAGATTACAAATGATTTAGACCTTGTAAAGGCTGCAGGGAGGCGCTGGATGGAAGCTACATAGGATCGCTTCGGTTAGAAATATTGGAGAAGACCACGTCGGGGTCACCAATTGTTGCGGTTCGATGAGAAATAATACTACCAGATTCACTGAATAATTATAACGCGATGATTTATTGTGATAAAACATAAGAAAATATATATATATATATATATAAATATATATATATATATATATATAACGAACATAAATACGTGATTTTTAAATGATAATTATAGACAAGGAAATATTATAAAACACGCGATCAAACTTAAAAACATGTACATAGATATTGGGACACCTTTCTTTCAATCCATGTCTTCCGGCAGATGATGGTGAGATCTTTTAAACCGTATTGGTTGAAACCTTATTTTTTATCTATTTAATTATGATGTGAAAATTACAAAAGCATAAATTATTTAATTTAAAAACTGAACTTCACTAAATGGTAACTTTAAAAAAAAATCTAAAATTATTTTATTTATATTTTAATTTAAGTTGCTCATTTTTCTTGGACAGTCATCATGAATTTAGCTATTCTGACTCCTTATAATTTGTTGGGAAGGTATATATATTTGTAAAATTTTAATAACTTTACTACAAAGTTTTTAAGATGAAAAAATTCACTTATTATATTTTCCTTAAAAACTAATTACTGCCACCTGGAGTCCTGTATACTTAATTACAATTGCAAAGCACGTTACGAATAAATTCAAGAATTTAACAACAAGTAAAAAAAAAACTGCAGCCGGCACGAGACATCGCAGGAGACACTTTAATCTCAATTCATTGCGAAAAAACAGCAGGTTTTCAATTACGGTAAATATCTTTAAAAATGTAAGACTATCTAGGGGAGACTGGGCGTAGTAAGACAACCGCAATATTAATGAAATTGACTTCCCCAGGGAGGAAGGGGCTTACGTGACGGTTTCTCTCGCCCTGATAAATATACTAAGTGGTTCAGGTATTTTTGCATCAATGACTAATTGTTATTGTATCCACAAGGGACGCGAATAGGTAATGTTTATTTTAAAGCGTTTATTTTTAATTAACGATTATTTATATTTTGGAAATTATGTTTGGTTTTCTAAAAATGAATTATGTACGTTCTTATGTTTTAACGTTCTTATGTTTTAACAGTAACTGTACACATTTTCAGTAATGATGTTTAATGTTTCAGATTTAAATTCGAGAGTCAAGTTAAGAATATCTACTTAAGTAATGCTTTGAAACGTTTAATACAGTTATAAACATGAAATTACTTCGCCAAGATTTACGAGCAAAATAATTACCGGAAACGAAACTGCACCAAAGTTAAATCTCGCTAATTTTAATTAATTCCAAACTTAAAGTTAACCCGCGTAACTTTAATCCCACCATTACGTTTTAACCCTAAATCCTTTCTACAAACGACTGCTAAAACTTAACGACTTCATACATCCTCATCTCATGGTATAACCCACCGTCCAATCACGCAGATGCCCTATCTCGTTGCAGGAAAGACTAAATTCCCTTCTATCGATGTATTCGAAATGACTTTTAGTACAATAGGGTCGTAAAATTAATACCTCACCTCTAGATTGTCAGGGTTGCCTCTCCAGATGGTAATTTCCACTGAAATATTTAAGTTTTCTGTTCGCCCTTCATCCGCAACAAGATTCAATTTCACGCCCCAGAAAGGGGAAGAAAGGGCCCTTTGGTCGATTCTCGAGTTCTCAAATGTCATGAGACTGAGACCTGCCCAATGTTACATGAGCTTCTAAAATTTGCTGTGAAATGGGGTGCTGGAATTACATTGTGCAGTACTCTATAAATTATCCTTTAACTTCCCTAATAAAACTGGAAAATATCATTTCGCCAGTAACCTTAACTGGGTTATAAGATATATCTTAACTAAACAAAATTGTTACCTTCTGGTACTTCTTCTTTCGAATGTTAAATCTGCATTTGAAAATCACTATTTGCATTTGACTTAACATTCGGCTAATAAAATGGGAACCTTAACCATAGAAAACCAACACGAGTAATCTATAAAACCTCCCTTTGTGCAGCCAGCAAAGTGTATGCAAAAGCAGAAAAGGCCAAAACAATCTGGTTTTCACACAACCGTACTGCTTAGAGCATTATTCGGTTGCATCCGAAATTGAAACGGAGGGAACTGAATCGAATCAATCTTGCGTCAAATTGGTTCGGATTGAAGGGCGCATTTGATGCTTCTCGATTCGAAGTCATTATACTCAATCGTCTAAACAGGTTGACTTATTTCCCATATTTCCCCCGTTCGTTTCTTGACGACTAATAACAATAACCCCGTGATAGACTTTTTTGTTCAGTGGAAATACAATAAATAATGTTATAAAGATCCTTCTTTAAGAGATTTATAAAAAAAAATATTTTAAAATATAAAAAGAACTTATATTTTCGAGAAAAAAAATATGTCGCTAAGGTTGCACCACCGGAGTATTAATTAGTCTGTTTCAAGCCACTTATCAGATTTTGTATTATGGAAAAAATCTAATAAAATTCCTATTATTTAAGTATACTTTCAAAAGTTTTATAATCAAGGCAAATTCCAAAGTCTAATGAATACACAGAAATCTTTTTGTAGATTCTAACTGTGATCAATAGAATTTCGGTTTTTGTGCCCATTTCATTTGTTTTAACCGTTCCAGTGTTCGGTGCGGGCAGTGTTGCCAACTAAATGCAATAAAATTTTATTAAAGGCCTTTTGTGAGCTTTTGTGGCTGCTGGGAAAAAATGTTCTTGTTTTTAGAAATGACAGTGGTTGCTGTAGTTGTCGTAGTTCAATTTTTACGTTTCAGTTTATTTTGTTTCATAGATAAGGCTTTGTCTTTTATTTTTATGTATGAAACCGATAAATATTTAATAAAAACGTAGTTAGACTGAGAAGTAGAAGTGAAAAACAGATCACGAGCCTGTGATAAGAATCTTTTCATATTTATCAATCATTAATTCATTTCACCATATACTTGGCATCCACATTACAATATGAAGATTTTGTTTACCATAAAAAAGTACTCCAATATTGATTTGAATGCTATGAAATTTATTTTTAATCAATAGTTTACGTTGTTTTTGGAAACCCAAGGTTTATTCCTAGTTTGGGGTCCGTTGCCAATCTTTATTGTCAAATATGTTTTAATAAAGAATAATAATTATAAATATATTTACCATCGCAAATAAATCATAACAAACTTAGTCACTACCAAATTACGTTACTTACAATTTCACTTGAAAACATTCAAAAATTAATTAGTGTTCTGAAAATTACATAATAGTATAATTCATAAATTCATTAACATTTAACGTGATGTGGTTGTTATTATTATTATTTACATAATAACCACTGTATAAATTCTAAGGAAGACAAGTAGGTTCTATCTTATAATTACCAATTCAATGCAGTTTCTTAACTCTGGCCATCGTAACTAAAGTGTAATTTAAAACTAGCCAAAATGTGTAAAGTGAACAAGTACAAGTACATAATCGGTTTCAAAGACCACGAACTTTAAGCCTTCTGATCCCGCAACTGAAACCCTAATGGGAGCCTGACTATTAGTACGAACTACTTGGGGGCCTCATGACTTAGCTGACTTAATCTAGGCCCCTGGCTTAGAACGAGTTTAACCCAAACCTTATTCCAGGGAACAGTTAAGCTTCGGTAAGGATATAGAATTTATTGAAGTGATTAGGCAGAGGGACTTTAGCTTGGATCCTGAAAGAATTAAGTAGGTTTTTTGAGGAACATTTTTAAAACAAAGCAGACTTTTCTTAAAGAATATCGGTTTTCTTATTCGTGTTTTATATAAGTGCTTACATTCTACCTTAATTTGTACAAAATATAGCGAGAAAACTAGCCAAAAACCTCGATCGAAACGGTACAAGTCGCCCATGCGATATGATTTGATTTGATCGAACCCACCGATCTCTCAAGGAGTTAAAGTAACATACAAATACAGAAACTCCATTTTTTTAATCGTATAAAACGAAAACATAGTTCTCTTTTACACTACTATACCTACAGTGATTTATCGACCTGTTTAGCGCTGTTGGAAAACTATCGATGTCATGTTCGTACTATTTCCAAAGAAAGTCCAAAGGTTGTATTACTTCAAAATAAATGGTTAAAAATACTTTATGTTATCCTATACATAAAATGAGAAGAGGTTTTAAAACCCGAATGTTACAAATATAGTAACATAAGAGAATCTAATCAGATCTATCCAATGACATCTGATGAACTTAGTTTTTACTTCTGTGGCGCAATGGTGTAAACAGCCGACAGCTACGATAGAGGTTCCTGGTTCGAATCCCGGTGCGGTTGAAACTTTGCGTTATTTGCAAATCGCATTGTTTCCCTTATCGGTCTTGGATGTAGTATTCTTATCTATGTAGTTTACTCCCTATCGTTGCTTAGTTCCTGTAACAAGTTCTTAAGATACTTACTGCAGGGCTGAGTCAATGTGTGTGTCGTGATGTGGTTATTTATTCACTTTCAAATGAGGTATCATAATTTTCTTGGTATCATCTTAAAGTAGCCTTTCTGCGTATTAATTTATCTTAGTACAAGTACAACATACAAGCAATCAGGGGTATTTAATACCACATATGTATAATGCAACTCGGATCATTGATTCCACGGGCTGTCTAGGAGCTCGCCGATTGTTAATTGGCTTGGAATTTGCATAGATAATTAATTAATTGAACTTACTTGTATAATACCCGTAGGTTAACAGGTACGATCTTAGGTGTCTAACTAAGTGTCAAATATCAAAAATCGATAGATCAATATTAACAAGCGGTTTGAGGTTAATCGATTTTTTCCTAAGCTACGTTAAAACACGCTTAGTGAGGCGGTGAGCAGAAAATGTCTTGGTCGTAATTTAAGCTGTGGGTTTGCTATGGCTACAATAATAAAAATAAAAAATATAAATAAAATTGCCTATATTCTACTACTTGGTTTTTGTTATTTCGAGTAAAATTAATTTATATATATATAGTTAGACGCTAATGTCTTATTCATTTAAAAATTAACAATTACCGGAAACAGATATTATATTATTTCTTTATTATTAATTTACACAAATATTTATTTATAAATTTATTTAAAGACAACAATAAGACGTGAAGGCGCGACAGACTCCAAGAAAATAGCCCCTGCTCGGCAGTCCAGAGATTTTCATAGCCTTGATGAGATGACCTACGACGTCACTTGTTATTCTTGAGCCAGCGACCTAGAAATCCCTAACTATATTGTTTTAACATGTGCACTTAAAATAATAACCTAGCAGTAGTCACGTCTTGCGTGTATTCCCCTATGGTCTTCCTTATAGATGTCGCCAGACACCTGCCCTATTTGTCTACACTCTTCTTTTAACCGTTCTTCCTCATCCAATATAGTTCTGCTCTTTCTGAGACAATGTCCCGAACATTACTCTTTTCCGTTTGATATTCCTTGGCATCTACTCTGTCACTTTTTGTCCATCTATTGCTGTCTACACAAATGTCCCGCCCATTTCCATTTGAGGTCTCTATTCTCTTCCTTGCATTCTATAGTTTTGTTCGGCTTCGTTACTTAATATATCTTTAACTTTTAAATTAATAAAATTCCTTTCAATTTTCCTTTTTTATGGCTACAATATGTATTGATAAATATATTACGCAAAGAACATCCAAGACATCGTAGCTCGAACAGATAGTTGAAGATGTCCATATTATGTCACATGTCACAGCCATCAGATTAAACCGCTACACCGCCAGACCGTTAGCTTTAATTTGTGTGAATATTATTATTTATAATTATTTGAGACACTGTATTATATTCCAATAACATTTTACAATATATACAATACATGGTATTCAAAGTAATGATAAATACTAACTTTACTAAAAGCCCAGAGACTAAAATAAAACATGCATTGCTTTTGCAAATGTAGTTTAAACTCTCAGAAGACTACAATATAATACGCATAGCTTTTACAAATGTAGTTGAAACTCTTGGACTTAAGAACATAATACAGTGAACATCTAGAAAACTGGTCATTGAAATATCTATAAAGATCAACCAGAACACAAAATTAATTAGCTCCCTCATTAAATATATGCCTAGACTCGGATACGAGAATCCCGTTGGAGCCTCGGTGACGCAGAGAATTTCAATTAATTGAATTTTGTTTACCTTTCTAACTCAACCATAATTACTTACACGTTTGCTCTTGGCATCATTCGTTATTCATTAGATAAGCAGAGCCGGGAAACCAATTTAAGTGTTCAAATACGAAGGGGGCCTCGCGTTCGTGATTTTGCACTTGCAAGAGACAAAAGTACGTAACTACATTCATACATTTGTAATAGAATAAAACCTATTTGTACATGATCTTAGTATACGTATCTGTAAACTATGTATCTGTATCTGTCGCTTTTGAGTATTCTGTGATCCTAATATCTTGTTTCTTCATTTTTAATTTTGACCTTTAATACTAAAAGATTAAGGGTCGAAACACTCAAAATTTAACTTTTATGAATGTATCAAAACTAATTTTGTACGCCGGTGAACAATCTATGAAAAAGACATCCTTTAAACTCTTGTACGATGCTACGGAACCCTTCATGTACGATTTCGACTCGTACTTGACCGATATTTTGATGTTGTTTATAAATTCAGTTTTGTTTATTTAAAAAAATGATGAGTTTAGCATTTTTAACGGTTTTCAGTTAGAAAAATTTTTTCAGTGTCAATTATCCTTTAAAATTAGAAAAAAATTAGAGAAATCCTTTAAAAACGCCAACAAAAAAAAAACACAACACAACAAATCCCACAAAAGGCACAAGTCATTTTACAATTAATTACCCGTTTTGTATCTAGAATGCATACACATTAATATACAATAATTAAGTAAAACACCACTGATAATAAAACTTTATTCAAGAGAAATAGAACTAACACAAAGTGCTCTAATAAAACCCTTTATTCTAAAGTACAAAGTAAGTAGCTAAACTCGGTAAAAATACGAGACAAATATTAGCTCAGGTATTTGCCCTTATTGGCGATGTAATGGTTCTCTATATACCGGTTTAACCTACTTTGTAACGGCGCATATTAAATTAAACTGTTCTAGAAGGATAAAGATAACACGGGACGACCAAATGGAATCTGGAACAGGGAACTCTGTGGAGTCGCTATCGACTAAACCTATTTTTATGTTAAGTCAGTATTTAAGTAACGATGACCATGTAGTCAAATCTTTCAATGATACTAAAAAAATTATTTTGAATGAAAAACTAGTTTCATAAAGTTATTACGTTTTTGTAAGAATACATTTTATTTTTATAGTTTTTGTAGTTATTTTGTCTAGTTTTTGTAAAAAAAGTGTATTCCTTTCCTTTCGAGCAAAATTGCGAATGAAATTAGAAAAAGTATTTGTTTCAGAATACGAAGTCGACTCTACATTTTTGTTGTTCTTAAACCGTTCCGTAGCAGGGAAAGAAGCGTATTGTCGGCGTAAAGTTACCGGTAAACACCGCTAAGTAGTTTAGAGAAATATTGACAGTCAACTGGGAAAAATACTGTGAAATGCTCACGTATTTGCATATTATTACAATATCTGAATTTGCATCGATATGGGGAGAGATTTTTAGAACTCGCAAGAATACTTTTCCTGTACTTGGAATGACAGTTTTAAAAATATAGCAACGGATTTTTATAAGCCTTCAAGACGAATTTTTGCAGGCTACAAACCTGCATCAAGGCAATAGTTTGTACAGTACTTTGAAAAACAATTTTCCAGTTTCATTATTTCTCAAAAAATTTACTAAACCTCCAGGTTTAACTAAACTTTTATTGCCTTTCGACCATCCGAAGTACACCCTTTATTGTTTTGTCCCGTGCTTTATTTTATAATGCGTCCGAATTAAAATTTAATTTTCCCTGTGCGCTGTTATGTAAGTGAACAATAAGCGCAGACTGCCCTAACATGCGCTTTTCAGTCACAATATGATTCCGTCCAAATGAATACCCCAGTTGTGGTCATAGATTGTATAAGTACAGCATGGTCACTTCAAATCAAAACAGCAAGTACCTAATTATGTACCACAACTTAATATTTTTTTCATTTAGATTTTTTTTTACTTTTATATTTATTAAACATTGGAATTCAAAATAATTAATTGTGACAGTCTACGAAAACAAATATACGAGTATTATAAATTTTTATGTTTTTTTGTTATTCAATAAATATGGTAAAAACTATATTTCAACAAAGAACGATTATATAATTTTCAGGAGACACTTTCATACGTAATTTTTTCATTGGTGATTTTAGTAGTACCTTCTTTATTGACTTAGCCAAACTAAAACACAATAGCGTGGGTAGTAATATTATAAAACAACAGAACGATGCAAATTCAACACGCCTAGGTATTCTAAAGCATGGCTGAGTAGCAATTAGATTGGGCAAACACATGGAAACCACTCGCTTGAAACAATATGAGGAAGGGTGAACCAATATCAACAAAAGAACCTGTGCTATTGTGAATACAAAATTCATCAGTCGCAAAAAAACTGATTGAAAGAGATTTAGAAGGGTGAAATTTACATACTTTGATTTCTTTTTGTGAGAATATACGTAATTTTAACACATTATTTTCATTCTTTTATGTTCTGTAGAACTAAAATAAACAACAAAACCTACGTTTACAACAGCGAATCAGTAAATCGATTTTGAAAATGAAAATTCTTACTTATAGTCCGGTCAATCTAGACATCCGAAAATACAAAAATTCAATAAAATTGTAGTTTTAAGTTTAAAAACTTAAATTTATCAAATTTAAATCGAATAAGTAGAAAATAAATCGTTGATCAATGTTTTAACGAAAAGCTCTAACAAAAAAGAGAAATAAAGCGAAACGAGGTAACAAACAAGCAACAGTTTATCGAAACTTACAATAAAATGCGATATCGCAAATCTGAATTGTTTGGCCTCGGACGCTGACTGAATTTCAATTTCGGCTCACAATAAAGTTAAAACCCTATTAGTGCGGTGAATGGCTTGTAATTTGTACTCGGTACTGGGTCCCGCTGCTGACGAAGTCTGCAACAATGAACGCAACTGTTACTTCTGAAAGCCATGAAAATAGCGAACAACTCCACAGCACGAAAACACGTTGGATTCGTTAATCAAACTTTAACGTAACTTTTCGTTTCGTCGATTTACTTGGTATAATAGTCATAATTAAGTTATCATGCAGTGATTTTAGTAAGTAAAAGCGGCTATTGTTATATTTCTTACCGTCTCTTAACTATCAAAAGTTTTCTGTGGGTAATAATTAGATACCTATCATAGAATATGTGTACAATGATAGTTTTTTTTTTGTGAGGACATGGAAGCGCAGTTAACCGTCTTGGTTACTGACCGACTCAACCTGACGGATCGAGGGTTCGAGTCTCGGGTGGCCGTACGTTGTAGCTGCCATGTTCTCCTATAGAGGGATTAATTACGGCGTGAATTGATTTTATGTGTGTTAATGTATTTTTACCCATGAATCTCTTATTAATCAAATATTTATCCATGTACAAAAATCTCCAGGTCAGATTTATCTTCATTGTACACTATTTTATTAACAATCTTCTATCAGTAGATAACAAAAGATACTCCTTGACATAACCTCTGTTGTATTTCATGGCTCCATCACTAGGTACTTACTCGTATACTCATAGAAAGTTGAGATCGAAGACTCGAAGACAATCGCAAGCTTTTGTGTTCGACGACGTTCGCAATACGCTATGACAAATTGGAACCTCAGCTTCTAAGACGCTCTGGAACATTCGATAAATTAGTCGTGGGACCGAGTGTGGCCGCAGACAGCAGAGATAGATTGTCTGTAATGCAAATGTTCAGATCACAATTATTGGGAACCCTCGCTCCAAGTTTAAGCTTTTTTTACTTCAGCAGAATGCAATCATTGCAGAATTGCTCTTTTCTAGAAAATCTTGTCAAGGAATGTTAAATGCATTTTCAGTAAATCTTGATGAATGAAACTTTAAAAACGAGCTAAAACTAAATGTATAACCAAACAAGAGTTTTGTTTGCAGTCTCAAACCTATTTCATACTCATCGTTTTCAAAGGTTTAGCCAAATTAGTAATGATTTTGCAAATTACATACTCCGTGCAACATTATGTGCCTATAAATTATTCGATGACGCCATGTTAATTTAAGGACAGCTCAATTAACAAAACCCATCAAGCCGTCATTATGTAATTCGAATTGTATTTACAAATAAGCATTAGAAGTTTTTATTCTATTATATTTTGCTATCATATATTGGGATTATGGTGTTTTAATCAAATTATGATTAAAATAAACTTAATATAAGTGAAAGGAGAATATGTCAAGGAATTTTCTGTCTTTATATTAAAAAGCGTATTACTTTCCTAGCCGTTGGCAAGTGAGTCAGTAGACGCATACGGCGGCATGGCGGCATGGCAGGCACCTCTGTTTAATCAAAATGTAAATTAAAACGCTATATAAGGTACCCTGACTTCACTGCAGGTGACAACGCCAGTCGCCTCGTAAAACCTTCTAGCAACCTAACCTACTTCCATATTACTTTGTGTATTTTAAAAGCCGACCAACTTATTTAACTTAGTAAATTAGAACACTTAAATTTAAATATTCTTTTTGACTTTGAAAATTAGTTATTGTTCTATACCACGGCTAACGTGGCCTGCGAACTCCGTGTGAAGCTGTAGCTCAGTTTGTTACGCGCCTTGGTGAACCGACCGACCCGACCCGACAGGTCGAGGGTTCGAGTCTTGGGTGGCTATACGTTGTTGCATGCCATTGTGCCCGGATATTGGCAACAGCACCTGTCACACTTGGACTCAACATAAACATACGAAATGCGGTGTTTAACACCTCTCAAGAGATTTATTACGGCGTGAGTTTATATTATGTATGTTATATGAACTCTAAAAATGATTTTGATTTTCCAATACGTATAATTGACCTTAATTGTTGAATAATATTGTTTTAGAAACAAACCGTAATTTAAACCTAGATTTAGAACGTGTGAAGTCCCATTGTGATTATGTTCAGGATATTCGGTCTTAATTAATCCTCTTTCATTTACCTCCCAGAACTAATACTTAAAACTAATTATTCCAATTATGCTGTAATATAGTTGAGTCACAGCATATAATAGGTAAATCGAATTAAAATAAAATACGCCACAGTGTAACCGTATAGGATTATTTAGCTTACATTTTGTATTACTATCATCTATCAGGTGATGGGTAAGTATTCCATTGCCCATTCAAAAATTTAGTCAATTTTATTAGGTAGGGGTTAATCATGTAGGAGACTATTCCATGATGCCCGAGAAGTATTCCACTTTTAATTATTCCCAGATCAGAGGAGGAGACATTGTTCCGATATTTTCATTAAGTAAAAAAGACACCACTATCACGACCCGGAAGGCGTAGTGTTGGACCGCCGCGCCCACTGCGCCGTCCACGAAGTTGAGGAACAATTGCTGTAGACTGTATTACATAATTTATCTACCACATGTCATGTTTCAACGATAAATATATTTTTATTCAATTATCTTGTGAACCCTACAGGGAGTCGCTGGATACAAGCGGCCAAGGATCACTTTGACATGAGCTATTAGGAACGGTCTAGCTGATGACGATGAAAAAAATACACAAAAGAATCGAGCCTACGATAGCTCTATTTTCTTAGGCTATGTCTAATTCTATAGTTTGAAGCACATTAGAACGCACGTGTGGACAATCAGAACAGGTGGTGTGAAAATTAAATTTACATGAAACCACATCGACACGTGCCCGCTTTAATATTATAATTACATTCTTTATAACACAACACACGCTAAAATCATACGCACGAAAAAACCGCAGCACACAGAGGTGTTAGGGATTGCATTAATTATTTTTTTCAACCTCAACATCAACTGAGAAATGTTTCATTTTACAAGTAAGTTAGACGCTTGTGGCTGCCAGAGTGTGTTAAGCTAATTAATTTTTAGAAATTACGATGTTTGTATCATTTGTAGTTAATGTTTTATTTTTTAAGTTAATTGTGTATGCTTCACTTTCACTACACCTTTCAATTATAAAAAAGTAAAATTCTAAGGGACAATTTAGATATCCTTAATAAAACACCTAACCTAGCAAGGAAAACGAAGGAGGGTTATCGTATTTCACAGAGACACATTTAATACCAAATTTTTTTAGATATAGATAAGTATATCGTGATCTTGCTTTATTATTTGTCGGCTAATTTTACACACCTTACTAATGCAAAAAATGTGGGTCCGATGTGTTTTCACATACAGATTCAAAGCCCATTTTAAATACGCCTTATTATACATGTGTATTTTAATAAGACTATAATGATGATCGTTTCGGCAACCTTACGTATCTGCAGAATCGAAATCTAATTTATTTTCTTACTTTTAAAGCGAAGCCGTCTAGACTAAAGCCTTCGAGCAATCTACTTAAATATTTTGGTCCATTTCATCTTCCAACTACGTGATACGAGTTTTAAAACAATTATGTGAATACACGATATCACTACTTTTTATTTTCGGTTTTGCGCAATTTGTTAAGCGATCCGATGCGAGCCATGTTTCATCCATTTGAAGAAATTACCTTGGGAATTTTTGACGTTTATCTGACTAGATCGGATCAAGTTCCAAAAATGATTAAACCTACATGCCAGTCAGATTCATGTTTAATGTTCTGATGTATTAAATTTATCTATAAAAATTATTTACTCGCAAAAAGTCTGAATTTTTCGAGAACTTAATCAAAGGGGCATCAAAATGATGTCCAAACATTTCCATGCGAGGGTCGCATATGACATAATTTAACTTTCAGGAAATTAGCCCGTCACGATGACGTCACTAAGCCCCGCCTCTGGAATCTAATCTACATTTTAATTTAATGCTTTTTTAAACCGTAAAAAACACACGTTCATTTTGTCTTCATGTTTTATGTCGAAAAGGCTAAACAAATTAACAATACTTTTCTTTTGTCCTTGCTTTGACTGTGTTAATTTCATTTAAAACTAAAATTTGTTATCTTTTTGGTTCCGTAAGTCCGAATGAATAAAAAACCACCATACCTGCCTAACTTTCTAAACCTCCTTTATAGGATCACTTTGTTTTCCATCCATCTGTCAAGATCCTTTTTCTCAGGAACGCGTAGGTAGAGGTATCAAGCTGAAATAAGAAATTAAAAAAATGGATATCAAATATTTAGGTAATAGAGCAGTTAAAAATAAAGCTTCTATTAACCCAATCAAAAGATACAGTCGGTTTAGCTTCCTTTTTAACACGTGTTTTATATAAACCTATAGGGTACTTCCACCTGGTCCAGAATAATGAAATTTGGTCAGAAGATATAGCACAAGTAAAGGAAAGATTCGGAAACCGTAAATTTACAGTTACATCACATAAAAATGATCGAAAAAAAACTTCGAGACTCAATTCTCGAGGTAAACCAATTATGTATTTACATACCTATTAGTTTGTACGGAATCCTTGGTGCGTGAGTCCGATTCGCACTTGACCAGTTTTTATTTGAAAATTATTCGAAAATATATTCTGAAATGTTCGAATCGTTTAAATTTGTCTTTCGCTTATTTACTAAGTGACGTGACGTTGCATATTATTGATACTAAAAATTCACATAGAGTAGAAAATTTATTTAATTTATTTCTACATAACACATTTTTAAAATACATCGATGATCCTTAAAATAACGTAAAATGTTGATGTATTGTTTTAATAACATCAAAATAAAGAAATCCTTAAAAAATGAACTAACAAAACGTCATGTAAGTTTGTTTTTAATTACGTTGTCCAAAACATTGGCAGTAACAAAACAGCAGGACGTCCGCCGAATTCTTAAAGCAGTTGTCTGTTGCCGAATCACATCAATACAAATAAACCATTACGCTGGAAGATGTCCAAACAGGGCTAAGAACAAGGCACAGTCGCTTAGCCATCGTTGTTTTTTAAATTTTAAAACTTTTCCATAATATTTAGTTCACAAGTTTATTCATTATTGGCTTGGACATTGTGGTGTGTTTTTAAATTTGTACATTATCTAAAATATCGTATATTTCCAAAAAAAGAACAAATAGTAAACTAACAAAGGTTTATCGAAACCTATATATTGAGTGATAGATTTGTTGCGATATCATCCATCAACATGCAAATAAATATATACGCCCCTACATCTGGTACAATACAAGCGTTGTTAGGTTTAATATTTGCTTTGTCCTGGGCTTCGGACGCATTTATACATTAATTATATACATTTAACATTCCTCTTAAATCACTCTATCTACTTAAAAAACGGATATTATACATTTATTGTATCCATATAAACCTTCCACTTCAATCACTCCGCTCATCACTCATCTAAATAAAAATCGCATCAAAATCCGTTGCGTAGTTTTAAAGATCTAAGCATACATAGGAACAGACAGCGGCAAGCGACTTTGTATTATACTATGTAATACATAACTATTCACATTCATAATTTCGATTAATGATCTTTTTTGTTTATTCATTTAAGGTTCGTTTTTCATAGCAAAACTCAGACGATGGTGATATCATCTTAAGACCCCAGTCCACAGTACATACAAGTTTGGACTACTGGCATTGAATATCGATGGCCCCCCGCCACAGCACATGCATTATTTATTTATTTACCCGGGTAAGCCCGCCGAAATGAATGCACCACCCGAGAAAAACACCATACGGCCCTACAGATATAAAGGTATGGATACGATTTTAAAAATTGCAAACAATTTGTAGGGTTCAAAAATGTATCTTAAAGCTTGAATGTAGTTTAAAAATGCTGCGCAACAAAAAATCTACAGACTCTTCATACAAAAGTATATTTTGCACAGATTTTTTTCTACTTTATCTTGATTAAAAACTATACGCATAGGTAATACAAATTATACTGCAAAATGACGCAATTGAACGAACCGAACAATGCTGCCAATTTTCTTACGTAGACCAAGTCTTAAGAATAAGATTTTCTTAACTTTTATCATGTTCAATTTAATTATGTCGTTTTCATTAATAATTATGCTTAAAATTATCTCGATAATGTGCTTTTAAATTGTGTCACTTTTAATATTGCTTTTAAAATATTAAAAAAAAAGTTTAGTGCAATAAGTAGTCTCTTCCAGTATATTACGACATAACGACCAAGGATCCGACACAATGTCCTACGGTCGTACCTCTTGTCGTCGTGTAGTCGAAGCTAAACGACGGAACTAAAAATCCAATAAATATTGAACGAAAGCATTTTTCTCACTTTGTCGCATTTGTCGAGACAACTTGCGAGCGGCGGATACTGTGTCCGCTTTGTTTGTTTAGCATTTGTTATATTTAGGGGACATTCACACCGCTAGCAAGGACTAGCAGATTAACCTTGTTGAATATTGTTCATCATACCATACCTGCCTATTGACAGATTCCTTACTAATTTGCCTATGATGCTCGAAACCCCGTATTAAATGTGTATGCTTCGCTGTCTTGCTACTTGCAAAGTATCACACATAAGCCAATTGAATTTTCCAATAATAAGAATATATTACTTAATCGATTAAATCGACGCGACATTTGCTATCGATCAATTTACTTAAGGAGAAAAAACCCTTAGCATTATATTCAAAGAACTACAAACTAAAATTGGTTGTCTCGAAAATTTTATTTACACCCCAAAACCTAACAGTAACATACGAAGCAAATGGAAGGGGCCCTCAACGTATGCAGGACGCATACATATGTCAATATTTGGGGGGCCCCAGTCTAAACTGCTGCAGTTTTATAGGCAATCGTTTCGGGGGGATCAAGGAAGCGTTTCCTTTGAAGATGCACAGGATTTCGATGTCAAAGGCAGCAATATTTCACAATCTAACGTAATCCAGGAGGCTTGTATGTGACAAAATATTTTATTGCATAGATACGTGTGGTAACGCAGCGGGCATTTTAGGCGACCCTCACGATGCAATATACCCTCAAAATGCGGCTTTTCTGTACTACAAAATGATTGAAAAATTTATATATCGTTACATGTAGTTGCAGTGTAGAAGGATTTTATGAAAAAAAAAAACATTTTTGTTTTTGGATTTTGTATTTTTATTCTGTAGAAATTTTAAGAATTTCGTCTTTTTCACCATATTTACATTAAACCGCTGTTATTTAACGCTAAGTACGAAACAGAATGCGCCAATATTATTTTAACATAAAGATTAATAAACTATACATACATATAACACGCTACTAGAAAGCCACTAGCCACTGCTTAGGAATTTTATATTGTTTAAACTTGAAAAAGAAGAAGAGAAAAGCTTAACATTAAAAAATACTCCTGTTAAACTAGCAGAAATCACAAATGTTTTATCTTTTCCGTAGTCGGTAAAGGAAAGATTGTTTTATATTTGTAAGAAACAACAAAGTGTAGCTTGCCAGGCACAGCCAGGTAGAACGTATAATCCTATACAACGGGCTGCGATAAACTTGTCTGCAAAGATAGTCAAGTAAATTGAAAGTTATGTACTTTAGGGTTACCAGTATTAACTTCTTTTCGGTTGCTATTCTAATTTATAAAAACTTAATTAAAATTTCAAATTTGTCTTTTTAGCTATTTTAAAGTCATTCTATATTTTATTTATATAAAGCTTAATAAACCGTTTAAACGTTAAAGCAACCTTTATTTTTGTTGCAATAAAAGATGTTAAAAAAGCAACCTTTTTGATTTAAAACACCTTACCACATTCAGATCAAAACGCTGAATTTATACTAGGAAACTGGTAGTTTTACCCAAACTGAATGTTGGCAACCCTGTAATGGAGGTGGTACTATGCTAACATTACGACTTAATCTGGACTAAATTGCCGGCTATCTGTCCTAGCGCAGTCGCTCGCATAATCGCAACTTTTAAACAAAGATCACACCACACAGACGTATTAGTTTGTTCATTTAATTCCAGCTTTAACATCTCAAATCACCTCAAGCACTTGTAAAATAATTTTGCAATTATATCACTCAATAAAACTGATCAACTCATTAAGAAATCAATTTTATTACTCAGCTCATATTCTGTCACAGACAATTAAATGGTTGGATACAAACTATGTCTGCAAAATAAAATACAAATTGAGTGTGTTTTAAAGGAAAGGATAAAATTAATACAAAGAATATATATTTTTCTGTGTTTTTTACCGTTTAAATTCTTCCTGTAAATATGTATTTAATTATAAATTATGGAAAAAGATTCTGAATCTAACATATTACGTGCTCTGAGAATAGTGATACATATTCTCCAGTACAAAGTTTCAAGTCTAGTTACTCTGTGACATTGCTTTAAGTTCTGCTCGCGTTCTCTTTATGCAGTTAATTAGTCGGCGATATGAGACGGGACAGCCGATGCAAAGCAACGGAGATACATATTATACAGCCTTATTATTTACCAGACTCTCTTTGTATGGGACATGATTAATTAATGACCAGCTGATTAAACCCATATCGCATTATAGCAATGGAATTATTTTTAATTAAAGATTTCTGTTTGCGGCTCAGGGTCTTATTTAAGGTTTTTTTTCCTTTCTGCTTTTACAGTATAGTATTAAAAGAGAAGAGAAAATAAATATTTTAATTTAATGTGATATGTAGATTAAATTGACTTGACTCAACATCAAAAGAAAATTTTGTGGAAAAAAAAGTTTCAGTTAATTTAGTTTTGGATTTTTTTACTAGCATCTAACATGGACCCCTGTAATTAAGACAGTGATTAGTAAGCTGATCATGGCTTTAGCGGAATTAAAGCAGCTTCATGGGAGGTCGCAGACTTTTTACTAGCGGACCTTTTTCGAACAAAAATACAAATTAATGACAGAATTCCCGATGTTAATTTCGATTACAATTGCTAAGTAGCTAAGACTGTTTGTTTGTCAATACAGTTCGGAACACTACGAGTTTTCCGGTTATAGTTTTACTTATTAGTGGATCGCACTTCTTTTCCATTTCTTACATTAATAAAAATTTAGATTTTTATTAATTTTGTCTATCTCTTTCTAACTGGTTTTTGGTATACAAAATCATCGATCATATACCTACTTTAAGATACACAACAAAGTGACAAAAAATATCCTCATAAAATGCCATCCCATCGAACTTTGATTTGTTCGTGCGGGTTGACTTTCTGAATGTCAAAAGAAATCAGAAGTAAAAGTTACGAATATTATAAAATAACATTTTATACCCGAGCAATTTTAATAATATTTTGTTTTTCTCTTTCAATTTCAAACCATTTTTTTTTATTATGTGTAATAGTATACTGGTTATAATTCTTTTTCACATAAAGTATATAAATTTTGAATGTTCTTAGTTTGTAAATTATAATGTGTAAAAATGTTGGTTTTCAAAAAAAAAACTGCTGGTGTTACTCTGTGACCAAACATTTGGCAATTTCCATACATATTTCTGTAATAACTGTGTACTTAACTTAAAAGGTTTTGACTGTGCCTTGAACATCACCATCATCAGAATTTACTTTTCCACAATACAAAACAAAACTGACACAGAAAAGCATTATAATACTTCAAAATGACGAACTGACCTACTTTTATGTATTTTTTAATAATAATAGAACTTTGTAAAGTGCGTATGTCAAAAATCGAAACTTCCGAACCGATAAAAAAATTGCTTTTTTACTTTACGAAAGGACGTAGGGTACACTAAAAAATAATTATACTATGCGGACGACGTCACAGACGAAAGCTAATTTGAAAAGAAAATCAAATTTTAGTTTGATGAAACAGAGTTTAAAAACATAAACATTTATATTTGTCTACGATTACAAACCGTACAAATTGCCGTAATTTTCATAGAAAGCCTCATTTTCTCTGGCTGATCACTTCGATTGTTTCACTTCGGTTGGCACGTCGTTGCTTCGTATTCGCCTATAATGAAACTCTGTCATGTGTGTTCAAGCAATACTTACTATACCATACTAACTGCAGTGTCTTGGCATGTGTGTGTGTTAGGATTACTTTTCTACATATAAAAAAAAAACAGTGATATGTACTAGTGATCGAATTTAAATAAAAATTAATACATACTATTCACTAACATTTCATTTTTCAAGCACGTCTCTCTTGATTTCTAGTTGCTCGGCGCCAAAAGCTAAAGTGCATTAGACAACAAACAACCAATCATCGACAAATTTCTATTAATCTCCAATGATATTTAATTCTCACTGCAGACACTAACTTCGGTACGACCACCTTTCCAAGTTCAAAAGGAAAAACAAAAGCCGATCCTATCACACTCAAAGATCTATTGACCAGGAACCCCTCTATAATACATCCCACTAAAATACAAGTTCAAATTAAACGACAAGGATAGACTGATACAGACACATCTTTGCTCACTTTCGATCGTCTCGAAATGGAGTTGACAGACAGAAGTTCCTTACACCTGAAAAGAAATCCATCACGTAAAACATGTCATTAGTACCGCTGTAGTATTGGATTATTTTCATTAAGTGCATACTGGCCAGCCCGGGGGAACGGACGTGGTTTGAATAATAACAGAGAAGAAAAGAGGGCCGTTATAACGGTGGAAATCGAATTACATCTCACCCGAACAAGGTTGGAAATATCTTTAAGTTAAAGCATCGCATTTTGTCCACCCTGATCCATTTTAGATCGTCAAAGCTATAAAGCCATAAATTTGGTCATCAAACGATTTTGTTCTAATAATCATAAAAATAAGGAAACTTATTTCAACAACTAAATTATAAAGCCAACCGAAATTTTGTCAACATCACCGGCTTTTATCATTCTTGAAATTTTCCTTTCTGAACTAAGATTGTTGGATGTATTCATATTTGGTTTAATGTATTAAAGGGTGTGATATTAAGTTTAAAAAATGCCTCGCTCGCTGGCAAAGCAATTATTACAATAAAAACACAAAAATATTTCACATACTTTTATTTTGAGTATTTATTATTATTGCCGGATATTGGCGACAGATTCGGAACTTGTCACACTTTAACACCTCTGCCAACCTCTGGAGGGATTGCGGCGTGAGTTTATATATGTTTGTGTACGTGGTATTATAGCGGCTACAGAAATTATAATACTGTGAAAAGTGTCTTGCTGTAATAGTTTATAACGGACGGATGGACAGCAGAGGATCAGTAATACCGCCCCGTTTTTCGTCCTTTGGTTATGGAACCCTAAAATTTTATAGAATAACCTGAAATAAATCAATAAAGAAAATTTGAATTTAAGTTTCTCCAATACATTTCGTCTATGCGAAGCAAAACCACAGTCTTAAATTGATGCATCTGTTTTCTAACTAAAAAAATCAATTGTGATAGTTCTCATTTCAGTGAGGAAACTGGAAAAACCTATTAAATAAGAACATAAACGTAGCTCGTTCGCCTTCAAAGGGCAGACTAGCAGACACTGTATAGAAACGGGTCAACTCGTTAAAATATCCGCTTACAATGTTGAGATCCACCTGACAAGGTAACGTATAAATAGGAAAGTACCCGAATATGTCAAAACGGAACCTTTTGATATTTACAATATGAATAAATGACAACTTTCGCTTATCTGAATAGGTTATTCGGAGGAATATGTTGCTTTTACTGTGGGTTTTTTCCTTTTTAGCACCAAATTAGAATAATCATGAATACGCTATATTTTTTTCTCAAAATGGAACACAAATATTTAGTAAGTATGTAACTTTTTTTACTCTGTAACTTGAAATAAAATCTTGCAGAAAACAATTCATACACAAAAATCTGTTAGTGGGGAGCCGTTTTCCTATCTTTTCTGATACCTATACCTACTACATATGGCTTTTTATGTCTACCATTGCCATCTAAAATCTACCATACATTTTCATTAGTACAAAAACAAATTTTCACAAACAAAACGTAATCCGACCAATTAACGCAGCGTTATAAACTGACAGCGAAATGTAACTAAACGAACCAGGAGACTCCAACCTATCTCCAGCCTTCGGACATAATAATAAAATGACATTGTCCCATGCCTGTGAGTGACGCTCGCTAATTGCTTGTCAAGCTCTTTATTATATAAACCCAATCGCCCTCGACTTTTCTATAAGCTGGTATTTTTAAGCCCTAACTACATTTACCTAGTTTAGCAGCCAGTAAAATTAATTGTGGCCTTTTTTTGTTTACTCACGTTGTAGTTCATTTTATTTAAACAGTAATATTCAAAATACATAAACATAAAAATAAAAAATCATTTATAAGTATCGATAAACCACTGGCCAAGATACTGTAATTAGAGAAATCAGTGAAGTCTAGAAATGACAAATGATGAACCTAACTGCAGACTCTAAGAAGCAAAGAAACTCTTTCCATTCATGCCGATACTTTACCAACAAGCCACATCAAGGCATACTTGAAACCCGTAAACATAACATTATTTTAATTAACGAATAAGTTTCTGGGCGCAAACTAACAAGATAAAATACACATAATAAAAAAGTTTTATATTGAAAATACATTTAATTTTCGTAAGCTTTGCCTTTCACGGGTTAAACAAGCAGCTGTCAATCATGAAAATTACATTCACAACAAAAACAGTTCACTCAAACTTATGTAACATAACAACTCAATTTCTTCTAAAAAAACTCCTAAATAACCTTTTTAGTAGGTTATAATAATACCTTCTGTAAACATTATTACCCATCAAAGGTTAATTTCGGCTAGCACAATATTGTTTAATAGCGTAATTATTTAGTGTAATGTATATAGCTAATTACCCTAATCTGCGGTATAATTCTCCACTATTACATTGGCAATAAGGACGCTACGGTGTATTAAGTATCGTTTATGTATTAGATACAGACATTACACGCCTTCAATTCGTGTACAAACACAAATCAACATTAGAACAATACGACATTTACAGCGATAATGAAACAAATAGATATGTCGGTATCTGTGATCTTTATCACATATGAATAATGTAACAAAAGAAGTCATAAAATCTACAAAAAGGTGCTAGTTCTAAACAATGGTCACCTGGATAGATGGTGATGGTAAGCAGTCACTGTAGCCTATGGACGTTTGCAACATCAGGGCATAATTTTCACACACGCGTTGCTGACCTTATCAGAACCTTTGTCTTTCTATTTTTTTGATTATTCTATACTAATAAAAATAAAAGACACGCGCGAAAAACCTAAACCTTCTTGGTAATCGGATCAAAAAGAGATTTGAATATACGAGATCAACACTATGCAATTTCACCGCATCGTTACACCAATTTCCTTTACCAAGCAACGTTTTAATACAATTGCAGGAACATTAGTCCAATTTACAAGCATCCCCTCAGGGTGATGTTAAAATATTAATTTTCTGTTTGATAGTAGACAGGCCGTCATTGTCTCCAGCATCCCTCAATAGTCTTTATTCGATTAGTCCAAACCTGATCTCGTCTGAACAAATAAGTGAGGAGATACCGCGTTTACATTCGACGTTTAAGCGAATTTCAACCTAACATTAGTTGCAACAAAATTTTTGTTGTGACAATCAAACAATGAAGAAAGGAGCCAATGTTAATAAATTTAAAAAAATGTAGTGACTAGAAATGTAATTATCAATTGATTGATGTTACATGTGACGTAAGAATTTAATAAAACTTATTTTGTACTCAAACGACCTACAATTAAATCACGTTGAATCATATTAAAATCTTACTAGTTTCTATGTTCGTAATCTGCTGAGCATTAGTGTTCATAATCTATTATTTTATTTTAAAACAAATGCGAGCATATAGATACAAAAATAAATATTGCTTTTTTAGGTTCATTAAATAGCAAATATATAAAACGAACTTGTTCCACGCACTAACTAATATAAATGCATCAGCAATGAAGTTGGCTGTACAAATAAACCTGTATTATTCGCTTTGGGGGAGGAAATGCGAGAGATTCCGAGTTTAATCCTTAGCGTAATTTGCTTACTCTCTGTTGGGAGGCGACTATCATCAAAGAGTTGACTACAACTTTAAACGTAACTACATCAAGTTTTCAAACTATTTGTCTTAGGATATTGAACACATACTCCTTTGGATTTCTATCTTCTTATATGTCTCAAATATTTCATACGAGCAGTCTAGAATTTTAAGTAGATAGCTATAGCGAAAGTTACCGAAAACCAATAACATAACAACAAAATAGATTTATCCTTTAAGAAAAAAATGGAAAATTTCCGGGTGAAACATTTGCTGATCGGCCGAGCTTTTACCAAATCTTCTGAGATCCCGACAACAAAGAAGTTATTCCAAATTCAATATACTCAAAGGAGCCAATATTGGAGTAACCTTCTTTTAACTTGCTCGGTGTGAAGGATTCTTTAGGATTTCCGAAGAAAATTCACGGATAAGGCACGAGGGAAATAATTTTCCTTATTATTATCTAATTGTTTACAGAGATTTACACTTATATATAAACAGATCTGGTATTTTTTCTGTTCATCAGCTTGAACAGCAACATCAACTGTTTATCATACTTGTATAAACTTTAACTAAAGCGTTTTTAATCAGGAAACGAAACGAAAGTAATAATAACTATGACGAATATTAATTAACCAATTATTCGGGCAACACTAAGAAGAACTACAACATAGAGAACAAAGATTAAAAAAGGAAAAGAATTCTATGTTGTGATGTTTTAAACAAGAATAAAAAAAAATCAGTGTGATTTTTAGAGGACGTGGAAGCTTAGTTTACGTGCCTTGATTAACAAACCGACCCGACCCGACATGTTGAGGGTTCCAGTTTTGGGTTGACGTACAATGTGGCTGCCATGTTCTTCATTGTTCTCGGATATTGAAAACAGATTCGCAACCTGTCACACTGGGAATCAAAACAAAGATGCGAAATGCGGATTGTAACACCTCTGCCTACCCCTCTCGAGGGATTAATTATGACGTGAGTTTATATTTTCATGTTTATGTTATATTTCAAACTTTTGGATCTTTGATTTAATAGGCGAGTAAACCGACAAAATTACCTCAAAATTCGTAAAAATATTTTTTCAAACTAATCTACCGATCTGCAAATAACAACTATGTATGTAAGCCTTCAGACCTGAGACTTCAAAATTGAGGTTGGAAATAAGACATTGATGCAGTAAGATAACTGTAATTCAAAACAGATTAACATGTTAGCTTAAACTTAACACACTAACAAACTATTACGGACTACTGATAAACAAACAGACCTGAATCAATACAATTGTCGTATTCTAACAAGTATTTTAGAAGTCTAAGCGACGGCTTTGTTTCTAGAATGTTTACCGATGACTTTTGACTTTACGTTTAGAAATGATCCCTTAAGTGACATTGTCATCCTCTGTCGTGAAACAATCAAGTTTGATATGAACGTTCAAACTTACATGTACTACAATAGTATTTCATCTGAATTTGTTTAACATTCGTTGCGGAAATACACAGCTATGTCTGACCCATTTACCCAAAACTTACAAACTAGATACAAATGGATATCCATATAAAGGTATCCATGTAACGTATCCACAAGTTTCTCACATCCCCTATATCTTCAAAGATCCGTTTTGTTTCTTAATTTTCCGCGCTGGCGCACCCGTCCCCGCCTACTAAACGTCCATAAAGATATCCTGATGGACTATTTCCCTTGTGACGTGGATAGACATGTTTGTTTTATATGTAGGTATTAAGTGTCATTAGTGCTGTGTAGAATTCGCCTAAGCTTGTAAAAAAAACATCATGTCACAAAAACCGGTCAAGTGTGAGTCAGACTCACACGTTAAGGGTTCTGTACCATTGTACAAAATAAAATATAGTTTAAGTATAAAATCTACTTTTTTTTTTTTTTTTCGTAAAATAAACAATAATGTCTATATGTTTATAGTATTTTTAGTTAAAGCAGCAATAAAAATTTCAAGTTTTAGGTTCACCTGATACAACCCGCGGACAGACGATATGATTCCAATTTTCATACTTTTATACGGAACCCTAGAAACCAGTTTAATATTAGGGCTAAAGTGTTTTCGGAAAATTGTTTCACTTAATCATGAACGTAATTAGTTCTGAATCAGTCATAAACAATTATATTTTGTTTATTAAACTCATGTTTAGATCATTTTATACGCCGATAGCAATATATAATATTAAATAAGTATTACTTTGTTGCTTTTTGTATATTTCGAAGTAGCAAAGTTTAATTCAATATTCATCATTTCCCGGTGCAAAATGTAAAAACTTTCAGTAGCGCAGGACTTTTTAGTTATTGAAGGGAAGTATCGCCTTTTAATGTAATTCCCGAATCGGAAGGCAGTCGGCGAATTAGATTGAGACCTTATTACCAACGTAAGCGTTTTTGGACTAGAATAAATCAATACCGCTTTCATTTAATTTCTTTATTTCATTATGTCGCTACTTTTCAACTTTTTTTTCTTGTTTGATGATGATTAAATTAAAAAACAAATTAAACACAAACGGTTACATCACCAAGACATTTAAGGATATAAGTTAACAAATATGTTTCAACCTAGAACTAATTCCTAGTGGAGTTCCAGATGTATTACAATGTAGAAGATAATTTTTATTAGCAAATTTTACTAATACCATAAGATTTACGCGCGCACTTGTAAACTCCTTAAACACGCATGTGTTTGCTCTAAAGATCTTCCAACTTGGCCGAAAAACTCGCAAGCTCCGGCACTAGTCATCATTAACCTTCAAGGATTTATAGCGCACGATGGAACTTGGCCAGGTCAACTATCCTTCTCCATTATACTCCATTTATAGCTTTTCCTCTCAAACCACCAGTAATAGCCACCTCTTGAAAAACACGCAATCTCTGCTGTACATTAATACAATGACATCACTTAAGGATGATGATGGTGACATCATTTCAGGATCTATAGCTCACGGTGGAACTAGTCCGGTCAAGTATCCTTCTTCATTCCGGTCTATTTTTACCTTTTCCTCTCAAAACAATAGTAATACTAGTTTATTGAAACATAACATCCCGCCAAAGCCTGCAATATGGCCGCTCCCTGTCCGTCCCGGCGGGATCCAGCTAATGGATTTGTGCATACTTTCCCTTGAACTCACTCTTTCAGTTTGATGTCTCAAAATTAAATTCCTCGCAACTTCTGCCTTTTCATCATTTTTTACCGGACTACGACGACGACGGACGGTACCAACGTTTGTAAAATGAATGCTGATTAAAATAGATTATCCTTTGGACATGCCGTAACAGTT
This sequence comes from Choreutis nemorana, assembly GCA_949316135.1. NCBI lineage: Eukaryota > Metazoa > Arthropoda > Insecta > Lepidoptera > Choreutidae > Choreutis > Choreutis nemorana. Next base: position 7,379,543 of record OX438609.1, read on the forward strand.
TGATGCTCTAGGCTTTTAGTGTTATATTTACTTGTAAATCCTTAACTTTAACAAGTTGTAATATGCTGCAGTGAATGCCATTGTTTTTGCATAAGAACAGAACAAGTGATTTTTATAATAACAAGTAGACGGCCCGCATGGTGGAAAGTGATACCACCGCCTATTGACACCACGATGCCCTTGATGTAAGGAACGTTAAGAGCACTTCCAACGCGTTTCCCATGTAGAGGTAAAGATGTTATACCTCTCGTACCGGAAATTACAATGGCTCACATATCCTTCAATCCAAAACAGCATACTGCTTCACGGCAGAAACAGAAAGTAGGTGACAACCCAGACAATCTCAAAGATCTACCCAAATGAAAAAAAACAAAGTTTCAAAGTAAAATCACGCATTCCTGATGCTTTGTATAAACATTATTATTATACCTAAGATAAAGCTTTTCTTTCTGTATTATACAGAGTTTGAAAAATAATTTCTTAGTAATGGGACACCGAAACATACTGTAACAAAGGAAACACAAGAACATTATCTTTCCGTGCCCGGTTCAGTAATCCAGTGGCTGTCAGAAAAAGTCTTGGAACACTTTATTTCCGATCCGAGCTCTTCCTTCAGACGTTCCCTTTTTATTGTTAAGTCTTCACAAGAGATACTAATTTTATCTTACAATTCCTTTCCACCAGCCGCTCCAGGCTCAATGTCATCGTTTCTTTCGGCTTATTTTTACAAAGTTAACCTAACTTGTTAATATACCTTATATCTTGGAACTGTAAGTTCATTTTTGCTTATCCCAACGATTAAATTACGGTGGTTCTTGCGAGATGCACTGCAGTGGTCATTCCGTGACGGGAAGGAAAACTTGAACAATTTCCAAGAGTTTGTTTCGTTATTATTAAGACAAAATGTGTATTGTTATTTGTTTAGCTTTCATTGTTACGGTTTCTATTGTTTATTGCCACGGAACCAGTGTTTATTGATTTCTCTCGTCTGTCTTACTAACTAAGAAACCTGTCCCTGGGTTATTATGTGATATAAAAGAAGTATTACAAGTAGGTTCACAAGGAATCAACAATATTACACCAGTACGTCACTTATATAAAATTCTACCAACTTCGAATAAAATGTTAAAAAAATTCTGCTCTAAACTTGAACAATAAAACCTTTTATAATTGCTTGTTTTTAAAAAGTATCCAACGAAAACCAAGAAATAATTACTCGCCTCGTGGTTATTTCAAATGAAAACTGTTCTCTTACAACATTACCCATTTATTTGTTTTTGCGAGAGCAGGGCCGACTAAAAGCACTAAGTTAAAAGAGCGATTTAATTTTGCAAGAACCCAGCGCTGCGACCAGCGGGCGGAAAATTGGAACAAACACAGACGTTCAGCCGCTATTGTTTCTAAATAGATTATTTTTCATGAACCATTTTTTTTAGAAACCAAAATAAACCTATTACTTCTTTACTGTGAACAGGATAAGCGAATAGTCATTTATTCTCTGCCTCTCGTACGAAATCTTGATAATTACTTGACCGGCCTATGAACTTAATGGGCTTGTGTTTTATTGGATATAATCATCTTGAGTCACCAATAGTACAATGGGGCAATATAGGAAAAACCTAAGACTAACTTAATTAGGGTATTAAAATCAATGGATATGTCCTCAATTACTAAACTCTATTGAATGATCTAAGTTTAAACTGGATTGTTATCCAGCCTAGGGATATGGATCCTACTATTATTTATCATTACTTTTATTATTTTATACTATAACTATTGCGGCCAAGGACAAACCTGAGAAATTTCATTTCTCGATCTATCATGAGATGCAGCTCCCTGACAAATGACTAGACCTTCGGACAATGAAGATTTTGTAATTGTTCCATGAGGGTTCCGCTCATAAAACCTTGTCAACAATGTCAACTTGTCTTAAAGAACGGCAAACACGTGCAAACTAAATAAGGCCTCGGTACCGGTGAACTTCGTAATTACTTATTTCCGTTTTCGCCCCGAGCCACTCAGATTTCAAAGCGAAGCTATTAACTTCACCCGCTGTCAGCTGTACCGCGGGCTAACGTCAAACTTACTATTACGAGGTTAATTTGCCTAAGGAATCCAGGATTTACGGTAAATAAATATAATTATGCAAATAGGTATGTTTGTTCTAATAGATTTACAGCTATTAACTACTTACAATTATCACATTTTGGTACAAAGGTTTGTTCGTACATGGGTACAATACCACATAAGTTGGCGAATGACCTCCAGACGGTACTGTTTAATTATTGAATCAGATCAATTTTGAGTCTGACTATTATTCGACAGAACATAAAGGAATGAAATCTACACAAGATCTGGATAAATTATGAGAGCCTCGGTTTTCCTTGGTTGCTAAGGTTACGATTTCTACATACTAAATATTTAAGTTCCGTTGTATAATGTTGCAGCATCATGTATGTGTAGACTATGATAGTACTTACTTTTAAATTCACCATGTCAGTTAAGTAAAGACAGGCAATCCGATTACGTTTAAAAGTGGTAACTACTCAAAAAACTTTTCTCTACTTTTGAAATTAGGATTGATAAACACATTGTGACATAGCTTAAATTATTCTAATTTCGGATTTTAGCAAAAATACGTTAACATTAGGCGCTTCGCAAACATGTGTCTTGTATCGGATACAAGCCACTCTTAGTTGCTCACCCACCGTAGGAAACTATAGTTCTGGTGTCCGGTGGCGAATAGCAGACACATTCTCCACGGCAACTTTCAGTGTATGTTAACATCTGGTATGAAAAGATGGTGGCTGGTATCTGACACAAGATACATGTGCAGCACCTGAAAGAATAGTAAATCCAACAATCAAAACATTAATCTTTATCTCGGGGGTAACGTACTAAGGTTTTATGAAGCTTTTAGTGCGAAAGCTAGTACATAGTAAACTAATATTAAAACTCACGTACATAAAACTTTATCATTAAATATGTAACCCAGTGGTCCGGGCAACTCGTAACTAACTTTATTTCGTAAAGCAAGGCAAAAATCAACACATCCAAATGAACTAGACCCATATTTTAATTTTATGTGGCTACGTTGAGCTTGATATTTCACGTCCAACCCAAGTTACAAAAGAAACGGAGTTTGAGGGTTATGCGCTACTGAAAAAAAGAATCATTTGTCACTGTCACATGTGTCACATAATATTAACATTAAAACGAAATCTAATATAAATGATATGTACAAGAAAGTGTGCCCATAGCAGTGGCTGCATTTCTACGCTGTAAAGCGATGCTTAACCTTTGAGCGAAATGCAAAACAGCGCTATGGTTACGACTCTCTTTTCATGATTTAACTTTTTTACTTAATAATCTGACTCGGTGGCCTGCTACTTCTTCACTGCAAGTTGTCTTGCATAGTTAAAAAAATATATATGTTAGGTATGACTACTCAAAATACCTACTAGCAGTTATAAGATAATTTTACTCTTATTCAATTATTGCTATCGAGGAAATGTTTCATTTTAGATAGTAAGAAGTAATAGTCATTAATAGCTTGTGTACAAAACATGTTCGAAAAAACCGGATGTTCCCCTTCACGTCATCGCAAAAAGTGTCACAAAGTCACTTTCCCGAATGTTATTGCTTTTCTCTTGTATTTCATAATCTATCTCATTCTGAATTTCGTTTTGTCTTGTTCTTTAAATTTCATTGATTTTCATTGATTTATTTGTTGCTTTTGACTGCAATCTTACAAGAAGAGAAGAAAAATTACTCTGGGTAAGAGAGAGTTCAAATCCCTTGCTTTCAATCCCGCCACCTCTCATGCTTAGTACTGCCACCTTACGTTACTTGTGGCAAGCAAGCTAGTACGCAACTTCATAATTAGCTATTTCCCATTTCGCCCCCAGCGAAGGCTCACTCTGATCCTTAATTAACTGCACAACGTTAATATTCTGCGCCGGATAAAACATGAATTTAGCAGCGTGTATGTCGAAATATGCACTAATAGACCTATAACGTAATTTATATATGAATTACCATTAATCGTTTTAACATCGAAATTTGAATGTAATTAACGATTTTGGATAATAATTTTTAAAATCTTTTTTTCATTGCATATGTTGATAGTCGATCTACGTGCGAGATCGTCTGCGTTGGTACCACCCTCCTTTCTATTTCTTCCGTGAAGCAGTTCGTTGTGTTTGGATCGAAGGATAGGAGAACCAGTGTTTAGAACCAGTGGAAGTCAGTGTTTAGTGTGTATGTGCAGGTGAGAGGTATAACAACTTTACCTGTATTCATTCCACGACATCAGGTATCACTTGCCATCAGGTGAATCGTTTGCTTGTTTGCCCAGCCTATGACGTTGTATTTAAAAAAATCGCATCGTAGTACTGACCTAAATTGGTCGCTCTGAAAAAATGCTTAATGTCTGAAGATTACGTTTAAATTTAAATACAAATATTAGTCTAACATGTCAGTACTTGTCAGTAAATACATAGAAGATGAAAACTCCTCATTTTGTTTTACTGAATAAAACGGAATAAGTGTATGTACATACTCGTACGTCGTGAAAGCACTTTTATTTAACAGAAACGAGGTTAAATTCATACAGAACTACACTCCATTAAATAAATTATAAGTTTTAGCGAATTCACGTTGCAATTTTTCCACGAGCATTCGTTTTGAGTTGAGTTTTCATGAAATACAAACATCACAGTGATATGTTTGTAATTCATGAAAGAGAGTTGTTAACATTTTTTTTATTTGCTTTGTATGCATTTGCTGGTTTAGTTACCTTTTTACTTAAGTGACCCAAAAGAATGTGTTAATCATGTTTTAAGTAGCAGTTCTTTTAACATAGAAATATTTTAAAATCAGTTATGTGGTTTTAGAATAATTTATCTAACGAAAGTCATAATCGAAAATAAATTACATCACAAAGGTTGCGAACATTGGTATACTCGTATTTGCTGTTTACTTAAATTTGAGACAAACAAGAAGAAGAAGTTGGTAAACTTTAACTGATTTTCAACCAACATTAATACTGGTAAAACTACGATTTTAAACAAAAACTTTCTAGTTATAAAACATTCGCAGTGGATTACTTGCTAACAAGCCAAAACATTGCTCGAACTATAATTTAGCAGCATAATACATATTTGTTCGGTAACTAAATTGCTGGCCAACTTGACTGTCAACTGCACAGAGCTTTCGTGTAAGGAAATTTTAGAACAGTCACGCGGACAGTCTTGCTGGGTTGGGGTGTTTGCTAGATATACAGGCTCTAGATAAGCTAATAATATCAGACAAAGATAAAATGACCCTTTATTCAGCTAGAATATGTCAATTTTTCACTTAAAAACAAGTATATGATCTCAATCTCACCCTATGGTTAGTGATGATGTTGCTGAAGAAACAATGTAGGTATTTAAATGGATCCCACATTTTGATACAAGTCAACGACGAGATCTTGAAACAAAAACCCATTCAAAAAGCTGATTGTAAATGCAAAAAACTGATGACGATTTGAGTATGCCAATCCCGATCGGCATGCTTACAACTAAAGACCGAAATATTCTGTCGTTATTAATAAAGTTGCCAATTACAAGCTTATTTTATGTTATTGATATTTTGATTGAATTAACAACCTCAATTTGAAGTAAGTCCACAAAATCTGCAAAAAAAAGCAAACGTGTCATCTAGTACTTAGTTCTTATTTTGTATCAGCGTTTATACAAACACGCTAGGCTAACGTCAAACTGTCTCTAGCTTGAGATTCAGGTTTTAAATTAGTACGGACTACTTGGAATGGATGAAGGAAATCCACCCTAATCTGTTTAGGTCACGCAACAAGACCTGCAAATGCTTCGGTTTCGTATCCTTTTTTTTAAAGCGTTCGTACGTGGGATTCATAAAGATATCTTCTTTTATAAGAGTTTTTTGGTTTAAATAAACATGGCCAAGGTTAAACCATGTTTATACTATGTTTAACCAGCAGGGTTATAAAGGTCTTACGCCAAACCGAAAAATGGACACTTAAATGGTGAATTGCATACGCACACCATAAGACAAGCCGCCATTTTGCAAAACTTTGACTAAAATGTCACTGACATTCGATTATTTCATTATATCATGTTATAAAGACAAGGTACAACTTATTCTACATATAAAAGAGTAATTTAAAAATAAATACAAAAGTGAGTGTGTGTGCCTGTATGTGTGTGTGTATGCGTGAACATGCGCGTGAGCGTGCATGTTTGTGTTTTGCGTGGAATGTACGTGAGAGCAAAGGTTAGGAAGGTTTGTATTCAGGAGTGACGAGTGTATTAAAATACAGAATAGCGGACATAAACTTAACAATAATATTAGTACTGTAAAGCATCCGTAAGTTCTTTTTTGAATAGACTTTTAGAAGTGTTGAATATGTCGATTTTTGAAAATACGTTGTTGTAAGTTCTATGCATTCGTGGAACTAAAGCATTAGATGTGTATTTTGTCTTTGACATGTTATTATGAGAGACGTGTGTGTCTTGTTCGCGTGTAGGGACGTTAAGTCGAACAGTTAATTCTATGAGTGGAATACAGTCTATGCAATAATTGCATATATCACATAGATAAAGTATGTCTATGAGGGTAAGACGTTGTTTTAAAGCCATCAGTCCAAATTTTTTACATAACTGTGTGTAGTCACCCCTATTTCTTTGATCTTATACTGTAAAATGGTATGAACTTTAAATTTTGAAAATGAAATTAATCTTAATTCTTAATTCGGCCTTTTTAGTTTCTCTTGTCATAAATTAAAAGTAACAAACTCACTTTTAAAATGGTATTTCTTTAATGACACTCTTTGTACCTATTCATTTAGTTCCTACTCCAATTAAACCAAGAAAGGGTATCTGAAAAATAATTATTTAACGATCAAATAAAACAAAAGCGATAACATCATAACCAGACTTGCAGACTTTCAAACTAAATAAGCCCTTCGCTGAATATTAAGACATATAACAAATGTTAAGGCTTTATTGAAAAATAAATATCTATTAAATCGTATAATTACCTATTACAGTGCACATGGTAATTGTCAAGCTCAGTGTTTGGTTACAATCAGTTAGTTAATTACCCTCTCCCCTTACAGGAGGGATACTTATTGGAGGGTTATAGCCAATTATAAAGTTTGCTATTGCACCGCCAATACAATGAGACCTCCCGGTTTCCATGAAAATGCCTTCCAAACCTACTCGATGTAAAGGAACATTCATTTAATTTAAACAAAGAAGAGAAGTTACATGGAAAAATCTATAGTTACCAAATAATTTCAGTTTTAAAAATTAGATTGAAAAAGATTTCATCGAGATCAAGGTGCCCGATCATTTTGTCATGAATCCAATCATGGGCAAGCATGGGCATGTGGCACTTAATAGATTATGCAAACTCTAGTCAAAGGCCTGAGCCAAATTTAAAGCATTTTAAGACAAGTAGATAGATGGCCGATAGGTGGCAGGTGTTGATATGTTCTAAGTTCTGCTTTCATGTGAGATCATGGACAAATACTTACCTAGCTGAGCTGTAAATGCATTATTTTCTATATTTACCTAGGTAATCTCAATGCCACGTATTTAAAACAATCTTTATCAAGCACAAGCTGAGGCTCAGATGAAAATGGTTCCCAATTACCCTATCCGGGTTTTCAGCGGGAACCAGATCCAAAAGTTTGTTACAAACAGTGTCTGTTGTTTGTTTACTGGTTATGGGGTGCTAGAAACCGGAGTTTTGTAATTTAACTAAATGACGGAAAGAGTTTTAGTATCGTTTTGTCACTTAAAAAGCCCTCCTAAACATTGACGGGCGAAACTTTTAATAAATTACTCGTCGCCTTTGTAGGCTGTAAAACTTTCTTTTTCTTTGAGAAAAAGTGATAATTATTAACTGTACTTAATGAGAATTTAAAAATAGTTATACAAATGAAAAACCTGACCGGTTAACCGGTTAAGCGTGTATTAGGGATGTGTGTTAATAAGAGCAGTGCTTGTGAAGACAATTTAACAATTTGTCTAGGTTGGATATTAAAATTTCTGTTCAACTTTCTTACATTCATGCAAGACATGTTTCAAAATGACCAACAAAATGTTAAGTCCTAGTGTTCAGTATAAACCGTTTACCAAAGAACCACATCACGACACGCAATTGAGCTTTGCAGTTAAAATCTGTGTCGCAAGTGCTCAGCAACGATATAGTATAAACTACAGAACAGAATATTACATCCAAGACCGGTAAGCGAAAAAATGCATCTTGCAAATAACAGAAAGATCTGCCCCCGCCGAGATTCGATCCTGGAACCTCTAGCGTAGCAGAACCTGCCTAGCGCGGCGGATACATAACACATAAAATTTTAAACGACTTATTAACCCAAAACATTGGAGGCAATTCTTTAAACCGTTAAAAACCCGAGCTTCGAAGTAAATAGATATATTGCACACGTAATTTCAACTAGAACACAGCATCTTTGTCTCAACTCTGCCTCGTTCGTATGTAAGTTAAGTCATTAATTTTCCAGCAAGTTCCATACTCGTGTAGATGTTCACTCGTACATACAGACACAGGAACATAGTACCGTTAATTACTTATGTTCCCTAGAGACAAGGCGAAGTAAACAAATTAGCCAGTCGTCGAGCCATCAGGATTGCATTGTTTATTTCAGTTGGTATCCTCTATCAGTTTCAGGTCAGATCATCACCAAATGTTTAGTACATGTTACATTTGTTTTGGTTTCATTACGTGAACAAATGATTTAGTATGGGCTGCAAGGAGCCCTCTGGATGGAAGCAGCCCTGGATTGCTTCTGTTAGGAATATTTGAGGGAGACGTATTCCGGCAAATGATGATCATAATGGGAATTTTTTTTGCTTAACCAAGGTAGCAAAAACCCTGCCTACACAAAAAGTAACACGAACGTAAGCCACCTAGCCAGCTTCATAGCATCGTACAAGAACACATAACATAAACTTGAGTGCTCTTGCTTATCTTACTTGCATACCTTAAACGTAGTTTATTATAGGTAAATGAAATTGTATGGCAAGCAACATCTTAATATAAGTTGTAATCATTGTCACTGCATAGGTAAGCGCACACAAGTTAGAATGCAGGCTGGATTACAAGTCGTTACATTTGATACAGCGCTGCACAGGTGCAATGGATAAACAGCTATCCCTTTCTAAAATACGACCTCAGTCGATTGATATAGGAGCCTGTGCACTAGGACTAGCGAATGCTTCGTGAATTCATAAAATATACATATCGGGACTAAGGAAGTTAGTAAACCTCTTAATAGGTTTTTTTTACAGGAGGTTTTTTACAGATCTACGTTTGAGGTCGTCTGGATTCGTACCACCCTCCATTCTGTTTCTAACATAAATTAGTTTGCTCTGTTTCGGTTCGAAGGATTACATTCCATACATTTCATAGATTAAATATAACAAAATAAGGTAAAAAGTACTACTAATTCTCACGGAGAAGTACATTACGTCTACTCGCCAGCAACAACCATGTTTTAAAATTTTCCTTTCGCTTACATATATCATAAATAATTTTGTTTGCTATAGATGTATAAATATATATTTTTTCCTTTGTCCAACATAAAACATATTCAAGCCTATCATTGCTTTGATGTAGAAAATTTGTTAGACATCTGTATTATTCGAACAATTCCATGGCCCAACAAGCGATGTTTATAAGAAAACTTATTCATACTACGATTACAAAGCATGTATGGGTTTGTATTGAGTGAAGATGTAGTTAGTCGAACTTATCCTGGCTTACAGAGTTTAATGACCTCGCCCTTATAGGTGTTCCCTTTCAAAATTAACCGCAAATTCAAATCATTCCTCTTTATAACCTTACTTGATACCTTTGCCCGACAGAAACTTGGACACGTGCGCGGTTCATCGCGTGTCTGTATTATCAACAGGGGATTTTCTATACCTATTGAAAACTTTTGAGTCTGATTTGTATTGATTAATATTGACACTATCGTCTTGAATTTTTGTGGTAGAATGTTTTTGTTTGTGCCTTATCCGATTTGGCAAACAACCATAAGCACAGATATCATCAAATATTTTCATCAATACCAAGTTTCGGATATGTACAAAATATAAGAACAATGAAATAAATAAGATTCTTAATATAACAGTAATAATAATATTTCATATATACGTCGAAAAGACATACTCAATCCAATTTACTTTTACAGAAATAATGCCATATCGTCGTTTACTGTTAGCGTCTGTATCAAAGCGTCCATTGGAGCAGGAAGGGTTGAAATCACCATACTACCCTCATAAAACACGGTGCCCTTAGTTACACAGTAAGTAAAATATGACCAATTAAATCTTGGACCTCGGCCCTGAACGCGGCATTATGGACCACGGAACCCCAAGGGAAATATCCTGGAACCCTGATTTGAACACTGAAAAACAAACAGAACTATGTATTGTTAGCTCTGAACGTGCCTTACGTTTACACAGAAAATGTAACGAATAAACTAGTTCATTAAATATTAGCAAAGGTACACTAAAAACAAAGCAAACTCCAGCAAAATATTTTAAATTCCTTAATATTTAAACTAGGTACTAGTTAAATTATATTTTAAAATAAAAATGACGCTTTGATAGATCTATCGCATCAATTAATATAATTATTGAATTTAATTCATACCTATTACCACGTTGTCCCCCCGTTAGTTATCAGTATAAGAGGACAGATGAAACCGTGAAAACAGTCCGAATTGTCCCTCGTAGCAAGCAGGGTGACAGGTGACACTTTTTTCCGTCTCTGTCCGCCTAGGAGAATAAAGGGGAAAATCCCAAAATATCATATTATTTCTTCGCCGACATGCCAACATTTTTAGTTTACAGGTGATAGATCTACGTGCGAAATCGTCTGTCTCTGTATTTTTGTTTAATTAATGCAGTGCCAGTTTAATTACCAGCACTAGAGGAATAACATCTTTACCTCAACATGAGTAACGCATTGGCGGTGCATTTGGCGTCCCAGACATCAGGGGCAATCAATAGGCAGTGAACCGTTTGCTTATAATGTTGTATAAAAATAAGAATACTTAAACAGAAATAAAGAGTTTTCCTATGTGTCAGCCAAGAAATAAACTATCTATTTGCCAAATTTTCTCCAAATCCGTTGAACCGTTTTTTCTGTGTTTGAGTTAAAACATGTACATACACGGCAATATTCACACTAGTTATATTAGTAGGTATAAAAGGATGGCATATACAAAAATTTGATACATGTATCTAGGCAACAATAATTTAGGTAAGTCCAAACTCCCAAAGGTACATCGATTGATCGAGAACTAGCGGACTGTTACTAACTACTTTGATTACTACAATCGAACTTCGATAACTACTACAGTTAGGATCAAAACTTGGACGGTTTGCTTTAAATACCCTGTCCTGAGTTATCCTATAATTTGGTCTTGGGAAATCTTATACGAGTTTCAGTTAAATCCTACTAATGTTATAAATGTGAAATTTGTTTAGATGTTTGCTACTCAGCCACGCAAAACTAGCTGAAGAAATTTGGTCGAAATTTGGCACACAGGTAGTTTATCACCTTGATCAGCACATACTCGTAGAATACTTATCCCGAAAAAATAAACCTTGAAGGATTAAAAAACAAACGCAAACGAAGTCGTGGAGATTAATTAATTGGAGATATAAGCCAGGAAAATTATGTGAACATCATAGTATGACACAAGAATAAATTAATAAATTAAATAAATTAATTATAATTTAATTGTTGAACATAAAATTACTTCTCTATTTCAATATTTTACAAATTGTTTCTATGAAAATAATTTAGTTATTGTGCCACATTTCAAATTTATTTTTTGGCTTAGTTTCATCGTTTATTTTTGCTTTTATTTCAATTAAAGTGTGGTATATTAATAAAACCAGTTGTTCACCACCCTGAACCCACTTAAAAATACCTTTGAAAGTGATTTGTGTTTTAGCTCGACTTTTTATAAACATTTTCAACAAAATGGTCGACTTAAAAACCGTAAAAGCGTCTGCGAAAATGATTAAATCCAGACGTTTAAGTACGACTTGAGATTTTAAAGAAAAATCATCTATTCAGTACGTCGAGAGGTTTTCACGTTAAATTAATGCGCCTCCGATTTCAGCTTTCACAGCTAACGGCCGTAATTACTGCCTTTAAATATAGTTTGTATTTTTATTCCTTTACTAATCCTCTTTGATTATCCGAAGGCTAAATAAAGCTCATTTAATCCTTTAATAAAACCTTTTCACCACAACCTTGGTTAAATAAACCACAACTTGTTATTATTTGTGAAATATTTATCTACTAATATATCCAAGTAACTAAGACATGACACAAATAAATGTAAGTGGAATATTTCCTCTCCGCTATAATTTCATCAAGAGCATGTAATTTCGTAGTCGCTACGGCGTAGGTGACGTGCTACGATGCTACGGTCGTAGCCGGAGGGCATCGTTAGACGCTTACCATATTAGCGAGCTTCTTGACCTACAACCTTAAGCCCTACCCTCTAATTAAACAGGAAATGCGACCTACAAACTTAAAAGGAAAATCTCAAGCAATTTAAAACTATAAACTACACAAATATCGTATGCTTTCATAACTAAACTTACTTTAGTACAACACCATCTAGGTTTTAGTTATTCTAAAAGTACGAAGTATTTTATGAGAAATGTTATTTTAGAGAATAAATTAATACTATCTTGTCGTAATTATGAGTTAACACTGCAATTGTTCGCAACACCTGCCTTCCTGTATTTGTTTAACACGTAAATTTCGGCGTGGAAAATGTTGAATAGTTTCTTTAACATTTTAACGTAATTTATGTAACATTCGCCATTTTGTTTTCCTACCGCCAATTTTGTACTAAGTTACGCGGCTGTAAACCAAAAATAGAATATTTTTTAATAAAACCTTTAGGTTTAAGGGATTTTGAGAATCTTTTATAGCAATGAATATTATTATGTCATTTTATTTTTATCTCCATCCTGTAACGAAAGTAAACCTACCTATTTATTTTAAAAAAAGTTGAATAGTTAATTTTTACGATGATCAATCAGCCTTTCATAAACTGGGAGTGAGTCTGCGTAGGACTGCTTTCATTCAACACAGTGTGGCATATGTCCTCTCTGAAATTACTCCGTTAAAAGTTACATAGCTAGTATGTAGATGTATGACTTAGTAAAGTATATGAGAATTCTAAGTGTTCCATGAAGATATCACAATTCCATAATATCAAACATGACAACCATTTCGAATACAAACTTTTTATTCGAGAAGATTCTACGAACAAAGAACATGATTAGATTAGATATTTTTGGATCTAAATATCTTCACTTAAAATATTCAGGTATTCAAGTTTAAACATTGTTCTAACACAACTAATATTAATAGCGTATAACTCTATGAAGAAGTGAAACATCAATTTTATGTAAGCATTGAAGCCAAAAAATACATTACAATCGGTACTCTGAAAGAATTAAGATTTGATTACTTTCCGTGCACTTGATTGTTCTTCGTTTTTATCCCATTCGGTACCTTAAATGTATTCAAGATCTAATACTAGCATATGAGTTGTTGAAAAAAGTAAGGAATTCTAAATAAAGAAGAGCTTTACCGAAAATAGATTCATATTTTTATGGGAATATTTTGTAAACAGTTAACGTATTTCATATAAGTAGGCACTAGTACTATCTAGCTTAACCGACAACCGCCCATTTTCCTCATTACAACTGACAATGTCTAGACTGGGATATTTAATTTCAAAGAAAAGCTTTTTGCCAAAGTACGATACGTGCCTGATATGTAGAAATTTATTTATTCACAAAAGTGCTTTGGTTTTATTTTTCATTCAATAATAGGAGTTTTGTTACTAAAGTACTTAAATAAAAACTATTTCATAAAAAGGGAATCTCAACCCTATGAAAAATTCCAATATATTTCCAAAAGCGTTCCTTAATAAGGCCCCTGTTTATGAATTAATTTCCCAAAGGCACCAACCTATAAACATTAACTAGTTACGAATATTATGAGCATATTTCACAAAGTTACTATTCGATGTTGCTAACTATAGCCAACCGCTTACAAAAAGCGAGATAGAGTTACAATTGAGATACGTCCGTCCCTTTCTTTTACACTAGTTGACGCAAATTAAAAGATACAATAGTCTGTTACCTTATCAGAAATTGCTACTAATAGGTTCACCATAATTAAACAAAGGCATACGTGCCGCAAACAAGTTTCTAATTTAACTTTGAAACTGAGAAATATTAGCTCCTGTATTATATACATTTTGTTACTATATGTGTTGAGTTGTGTCGAGTTTAATCAGGGGTTGAATTAATGTACAGTTCAGCTGTCCTTAATGAAAATACATACATGACAAATTATATATCTATACACACCGGCAAAATTAGCGGAATAAAGTAAAAAGTTGATGAGTTGATTTGAAAAACTGATCCTGGAAAATGAATTCGGAATTAACCGCTGAGCCATGAAGGCCGTCAATATGACATCTATAATATAATAACCACTAACTCCTTATTATTCTGTTATTCTCCAAGGATACACGGCTTGTCTTCTAGACATTTGCAATACCCTAGTTGGGCATCTGAGCTGCTGTTGGTCGGAAATTGTAGCATTAATTTATGATTTCGCTAAATACAATACAGTAAGACAGTTTTATGTTGTTCGGACCCACCCTTGTCTTATACACACTATTCCACCTTATCTATATCTACACCTCATATACACATATATATATATAAAACTAGTGGTCCTAATTGTTTAAATTACTTTAATTAAAACCCAAGCAAAATAATTAAAAATTTAGAACACTAGTTTTAGACTAATTAGGGTCCCGAACGTCTAAATAAGAATTTAAACCCGGAAAAACTCAAACCAATAATGACAATATACTTTTAAGATTTTCATGCAACTGATTATGAAATTTGAGCTTTTAGCACCCATATATGTATACAACCTACAACACACACTGGAAAAATGACGGAATAAAGTAAAAAGCCCATTCTTTGAAATTAATTTTTTCTTTGAAGTTCAATTGTTTTTTTCTGAATCAATTTATTACACTTTTATCATTTAAAAATTATACATTTTTGCAAAAAAGCATATTTCTTTTTCATTGAACCTTCTGAAAGAATTTTCTTTGAAAAAACGGCTTTATTTTATTCCGGAAATTTTGTCAGTGTGAGTTGTAGGTTAAATGCATAAGTAGGTGCCCAAACTTCAAATTTTATCATCCCTTACAGGTTCACTTTGTTGTCCGCTGTTCGTTCATCCATTTATCAAGATCCTTTTAGAAACGCGTCGAAGTATCAAGCTGGAATTAATATCAAATACTTAGGTCTGCAATCCCTTGGAACAATGATTAAAAAAAAGATACAACCGTTAATGCTTCGTTGTTGCTGCATATTTTGATATTCTGAAGGGAATCAAAACCCCTAGGGTACTTCTCGTTGACCTAGAATCATGTAATTTGGCTAGAAGCAATATCATATCAAGTTGAGACAGAATTCCGAAAACTGAAAATTTTGATACTCATTAATGGATACATATGAGTTTGATCCCAAATAATTTACCATAAAGAGATCACCTGAAAGTTTTGAAAGATATTATCTGCTGGTGCTAGTAGTAGTTATAATAACGTTTGGTATTTTTTTCATAAATTAAACTAATATCGATGAGAAAAATATTTATTTTAGATTTTAAAAATAAATTGAATTCTATTGAGAATCGCCTGACTAAAAACGCGACAAGGTTGGTCCATGATGTTATATTGTTACCTTAATTTATCATTATTTATTGTCGCTTTAGTGGCTGCTATAGGAAATTTGTGCAAAACTTTGCTATAAATTTATTTCAATAAATTCCATGAAATTTCAATCTTAATAATTCTACCGTAAGGTGAGCACCTTGGTTTTTAAATTAGTTTTCTACTGGTGCTAGTTCCAAATATGTATGTAAAAAATTTCAATTACGCGTTTCCTTTACAATGTTTAATGTTTTCAAGAAGGTAATTTAACTTTTAACCAAACATTACATTTGAAAAAGTTAGTTACTCCCACCATGCTCCAAAACGCTTTTTCGAAACTGTGGGTTTTTTTTTGTTACTTTAGATTAAAACAAATATTCTACATTAACAATTACATTTCACTGCGACAGATTTTTTGTTTAAATTGTCAAAATTTTATTGACATAAAAAAATGTCTTCCGATTAATTCCAAAATGAATATTTGACGATCCTAGTTGTATAAAAGAAGTTTCAGTGTTGAAATAAGAAAAAGAAAAACAAATTATAATCAAATCAAACTACGACAAAATTGTATGGAACGACTCGCGCTTGACGGGTTTTTTTTCTAGATCTTTTAAAAGTTTAATCAGATTCGTTTTAAAAATGAAACAGAGAAACCTTTAAACAGTTCTTAAGTGAGTATTTTTTTAGTTTCCACTGCACAATTTTACGCTTCAATAAGTTACTTATTTTCTT
Source organism: Choreutis nemorana (assembly GCA_949316135.1). Classification (NCBI taxonomy): domain Eukaryota; kingdom Metazoa; phylum Arthropoda; class Insecta; order Lepidoptera; family Choreutidae; genus Choreutis; species Choreutis nemorana. The sequence continues at coordinate 7,396,122 of OX438609.1, forward strand.
CATTCTTTAAAGAAAAAAGCGATTTTATTTGAAACTGAAACCCTTTTTACTTTTAGATACTTCTTACAAGAATCACAATGAGAGTCTCAAGCTAGCGAAGCATCAAATTAACTTCCAGATTTTTAATTAAAATATGCTAATTAACTCAATACCTACCTACGCGTGTTCAAAGAACTTAATATTCTACAAGCAAACGAACAAATGTACAACGTAATCAAGAAAAGTTTTTTCTTTAAACTTAATCATGTAAACCTAAAAGCGACTTATATCACTTTAAAAATATTTTTTCGACTTTAAAACTGGTGATTAGACAGGTGGAGATTAGGTGACAGATTAGATTAATTAAAATTAAAAAACTTTGTTTACGCTTTCGAAAGGTAATAAAAAAGTCATACAAACAATTCAAACAAAAGGTAGAGAAAAATAATTTAAATTTCAAGTGAACATTTATAATTAACATTACGACACATTAGAATAATCTTGATTGTGAATCATTGATTTGCAGTGAATGAGTACTTGAATACGTTTTAAAACAGAATATTTTATGGGACCAAGCAATGTTTACCCAATTATATACGATGCCAATAACTTCAAAAGGCAAATTGACCCGAATTCTACAATAATATTTGGTAGACTTTCTACAATTTTTATAATTATTAAGCTATTATTTGGTGATCACCACCTCTAATATACTCGTATAAAAATACCGACACCACACAAATCAAATATTTAAACCATTTCCAATTTTGTATTTTTTTATTATTAATTAAATGGATTGACAATATAGTATGTCGGTCCATCGAATAATAGGTTATTTAGGCAGCCAGATAATAGTCTCGTTATCAGATTACCTACTAGTTCTCAAATGAACATTGTATCAACTTATCTATTGTTCTACCACTGAGTAACCTTATAACTTTTGCGTTAATTGTCTGCCTTGTGGTCTAAAATGTAATTTAGGTACAGTCTTTTTTTTGTAGTTTGTGACTACAGTGAAAGGTAGTTAAAATAAAGGACTCCCAAATTTTGCGAAAAAATCGAACAAACATAATCAAAAACTTTATAACAATCATATTTTGTCCTCACCACAGTTTTCATCTGAATATTTTGTACCTAAATAAATACACGTCGAAAACAATTTAATATACAATAATAGAATAAGAATAAATAAATTTTGTATAAATTCTGAAACTTAAATAAACATATAATTCTTAAACCGTATTGTATATATTTTTGTGTACATAAACAGAAGGACAGTGGGCGGTCCATCGCGGTGAGGTCAGAGACGTGGAGTCCACCGCGATCGTCTGCAGACGTCACCGCAAACTGGACAGCATAACAAGCACACGTACTCAAACCAATATGTTGTGTCTACCATGACTTCGGGTTACTTACTACATGTTAGGTACAGTTAACTATACATTTGTACTAACGAGCCGCGGTATGGCCGACGAGATTTATAAATGTCACTCCAGTTGCTAGTAGCAACATAAGGTGTGACCTGCGGTAGGCACAATTTTGTAAGATCCTCAAATGATCACTGCTTTGGCGTGTCACTTATATAGTTTTTAACTTACCTCAGAAAGTAACTTCTTTTAAGGCTACCCATCGAACCATTGCTGCCAAATGATAATTTTGTAATTTATTCTACCACATAGTTATTTATTAACCTGTAAGTTCGTAAGGATCGAGCTTGCTACCCCAGCGTGATATGAAATGGTATTCAAACTGCGCTTACCTTTTTAAAAATCAGACGATTCAGCCGTATCTTTCCAACCACAAATAAAATTAAAAGGTGAGTTTGAAAAAAGATTCGTTTCACAGCTGAAAGCACACATAATGCTGATAATATCAAAACTTTATCTAAAAGTGATAGAATCAATAGAAGTAAATTAAAGGTATTTGCATGGCTTTATAAATAGACCGTCGAATCTCAAGTAGGATAGTTATCTGGGATTCACGACCCAACTTTCACAATAAAGACTTAATTCATCGTTTTATATCTTTGACTTTGAATCTAGATAGATATCTTTTGACTTTGAGACTACCAGACGGAAAAACTTAATAAAAAGTTACCTTGTTAAATTGGGCATGTTTTTAATAAAACTCTACTGATGCAATAGAAAGATTATTATTTTTCAGGTTTCTCTTCAGAGACCGTGTTTGGTCTACTTTATGTAAATCTTACAGTTTTTATTCAAATAATGTTAAAACACAAAAATATGCCCATGAATACTTCTTCTATCAATCTCAATAATCGACTCAAAGAAAACCAATAGAAGAATCTTGAGGAACAAATGTAATTGTGTTAATTTACTTATTTCGGACTTTTCGATCTCTATTCATAAAAGTTTCCGTTCAAATCGTTACATTTTATAAAACAGTATAAAACAGTATTTATCGTAACAAAGTTTCCCAACTTCTACATTTGTACGTTCATCTATTGATGATGATACACCAAACACATTATTTCCCATGCGTAAATTATAACGCATATTGTCTTTAGTTGCTCGTAGCATTTCTCTCGATCATTAATTTCAAAACTTCCAACACAAGCGAATTCGGACTTTAACCTTTTCTCATAAAGTCTCAAGGTGACGTCAATTTACAAAGTTCGGTCCCAAAAGGTTCGTTCGCTCCTGAATGTTATTGTAATATTATATATTTGGAAACCAGTAAGTTAATATCCAGTGCCGGGAAACAAATTTGAATTTAAATGTCAGTATGTATAGTTGACGTTCAATATGTATCTAGTTTAAAATGGTATTAGATGTTATTTAGATATTGTTGTATTGTTACTAAATTTGGTTCGTGATATATAGTAGAGACTATAAGATCTTAGATTAATGATCGGTCTCTGCTGCGACTACCAATCATTAATATGGCTATAATACCTAGTCAGGACATAAATTCTGTCACATGTTTAATATAAAATAATTGAAACAACTTTATTCATTATGAAACCATTTATATACCAAAATGAACTTAACAAAACATAGATTCTTATGACACTAAAGTTTATTCAAAATGACCTCCGTGATTTTGAATACAGGCCTTCAATCTGCGCGGCCAGTCGTCTATCGCAGCACGAACGAGGTCCATGTCAATATCGGCGGCTGCCTTAATCAAGGATGTCTTGAGTGACTCCAAATTGGGATGAGGCTTTGAGCACGCTTTTTCCTCCAAGTGTTGCCATATCTTGTAATCTAACGGATTCAAATCTGGACTGGAGGAGGGCCAGTCTTCGTGCCGGATGAAGTCGATTTCACCCGCCGCCAGCCAGTCTTGTGTGCTCTTCGCTCTATGAGCTGGCGCCGAATCTTGTTGGAATACCCAGTGACTTTGGTTGAACATGGTATGAGAAACATGTTCCACAAGGTACATCAGGACTGTATTTTGATACACAACTGCATTCGTTTTTACACCTTTCTCACAAAAATGTACCTCTGTTAAGCCCCAATAAGAAACTCCCAACCATACAATGGGCAAGGATGGAAAATGACCTCGTTGGACACTCGACACCTTATAATTTTGTTTGTTGTAGCTTTCTTCTACGGTAAAAATTTTTCATCCGAAAAAAGAATTTCCCGATATTTTTTTCCCGCGTACCGCTTCAACAAAGCGCGGTATCTCTTCAGTCTCAGGTCCATTAGACGAGCATTCAAACGATGTCCTGTTTTTCTTCGATATGCCCGAAGCCCTAAGTCTTAATTTAACACCCTTTTCACCGTGGTTCTGCTTAACTTCATCTGAAGGGCCAACAGTTTCTGCTTACGTTTGGGATTTCTTTGAATTCGCGCCTTCACAGCTTTTATCACTGCTGGAGTCCTAACAGACCGAGGGCGTCCACTTCTTGACCAGTCATTTACACTAGAGTTTTCATTGTATCGTTTGATGGTACTAATGTTTTGGTTTTATTAAAAAAGTTCAGTTTCAGTCAAAAATTTGAATTGGCGCGTAACCGCAACGATACAACGCAATAACTGCACGGTCTTCTTTAAGCGTCCTCTCCATATTTAAAAATAAGTAAAATTCTAAAAAGAATCCATTTTTATTTTCATGAACAATTCGAAATTCGAATTCAATAAACTTTTTTGTGGCCAGCATTCTAAAAGAAAAGTTTTTACTGTGTGACAATACTTATGACCTGACTGTGTATATATTGCAGATCAAATGATTTCTTAAAAGAAATATATTGGATAAATAACATTCTTTAAATTTACGGATAATGACGTACGATGTCGGGGGATTACATAGTAGCTCATTTGCCTCCTCATAGTGGCGACAGATTCGCAACCTGTTACGCTGGGACTCAACATAAACATGTGAAATGTGGTGTGTTACACCTCTGCGAACCCCTATCGAGGGATTACGGTGTGAGTTTATGTATGTGTATTACGTATGTGTATTTTATAAATGAAAGAACTAGTTAGTGTTTGATAGAAATCTAATGAAAGAGTCCCTTTCTTTGATGGCGTTTGATCCTCGGGAAAAGATTGAGGAAAATGTTTGCGGAATATTTTCAAGGAAAACAAAATAGACTATTCCAGCGTATTACTTAAAATCCCGACTTTCTTGATTCCAATAAGCTTTACAAGGTCAGCATGACTTTCGAAAGAATCTTTATAACTTTGCTACTTGCCGCCTCGCAATATTTTCCTACTTAAAAAGAAATAACGCTAATTTATGTACAGGCCTAATGTAAATCCAAGTATTCAAAGTTTAATCAATTAATTTTCAAATAAAACTGGTTTATTTGGTTAGGTTTTGAATAGTATGGCATATAGTATTTGTTCATTTCAACTGTTTCATATTTGATTTATTTTTCGGACCAAAAATTTTCTAGCCTGACGAAATAAGTATGTACCTCAACATAAAGAAAACCGCATCTTAACCACAATAAATACTTTTTTAAAGCAGCAGCTCCTTCATTGATGAAATACATTTACCCTTTAAAGTACAATTTGACTTAATTTAGTAGTGACCTGATAGTTCTATAGCATGTCAAAAGGGTATTCTACTTCATGCCCGGCAAATATAGCACCTTATGAAGTTAGTCCTAAGGCGAGGGCAAAATGTTTGTATGGAGTGACACGTTAAGCTTTTTTGTTTCTATAGGCTGCAGTAACTGCTTATCATTAGACGTGGCATATGTTTCTTGTATATAATAACCTACTGCACTGAAACTCACTCCTTAAGTATAAATATCGATACTTATATAATGATGAGAAAACCTTTGTACACTTGTAACAAATAAACTCAAATTTACTGGACTGATTTCAAAAATAGAATGCTACATTGTCCCTTAATCATTTTGGCATATTTTTGGATACAAACGTTTAATTCCACCCGTGTGTAGGCGATGCGGGCCTCTAGTAATATATATGAGGATAGATGAAGAGAGGTAGTCGTTGGACTTCGTACAGTTTGTGTTCTTTATACTCGTACAATGTGCCGTTGTATGTAACAGCAAAGTTAGCTTGTAGTCTAGTAAATAATAAGTTTAAGATGTCCATGTCAGTTTTACGGAAATTGGAGGAATACAAGAAAAAACGAAGTCAGGATAAACTCGTATTACACTTAAGTGCTTTCCAACAGTGCTACGTTCCCTAGCTATGAAATTTAGTTGCTCAACACTTTTAGGGATGCGTAGCTAAACGTGAACTTTGCTTTAATGAAACAACATCGAAATACATACCATTTAAATTAAAAAATTACTCTGTTCCTTATTAAGTCCAAATACTCAATTCTATAATCGTTTATTTATTGACAGAAAAAAGGACATCCAATATGAACAAAACCATTCAAAAGAACGGAATAAAAATTGCTTGCGAGTACTTTTAACATCATTTTAAAAATAAGTTAACTAAATCAAAGATTTTGCTATTAGACATATCACTTGTTTTATCTAAAACAATATCTACGACAGCGACTTTATGACGAGCATTATGTTTTAAGCCCAATTTATGGGATTAAATTAAACTTTACCTCACAAAGATGTTTCCAAATCTACAACTGTAATATTTGGATTAGCATCTTTCAGCGTTTTCCAATCATATTTACTGAACCTGTTCCAAGAAAAAAGGTTCATGCTTGGCCAAGTTTTTTGCACAGACAGACACTTACTAAGTTCGTACTTTGAGGAAGTTCAAAGTGAGACGCAGAAATCTTTTTGACGTAGACATGACTTAACTGCGAATGTATCGGGTTAAATTCTCTAGTCGTTGTTGTCAAAATATAAATGGATAAGTGTTTACAGTCTTGTCACTATGTTTGATGTTATATTTGTATAAAATTTTCATAATTATCGTCGATTTGGTAAATTGCTATGCTACTCATTCGCGGTGACTTTTAAACAATGAAGAAATCCTTGTTGTAAAACTTCAGCATGACATTACGCCGCATTTTTTTTTTTTGTTATGCAGCCAAAAACCATACATTTGGTTATTTGGCGGGAACGGGAAGTGTCAGTTAATTTATTTTTATTTTATTGTCTTTTCTTGTATATCAGCAGAATTTAGTGTTAGAAATGCTAGTGTTTTAACCAGTGAATATCTGTAGTGATGTACAAGATGGGAGAAAGTGAAATACGACGATTTGGCTGTCCTTTTCGTCATCTCCCAAGTAACCAAATATAACTTAAAGTAACCGTACTAGCATGTTACTGTAGGCAGATTCATTTTCGCCTTTCATTATTCATCTCTTGATCATTTCTTTCCTAATCAAAACTTGATAATAAATATTACTCGACACTTGGCAACATACTTGAAGCTATTGCCATGATGATGGCAACGCCATCAATAGAAAACCTTGCATTTGTCAAAATTGTCAACTATTAGGTTATACGGAACCTTTAAATTTTCTTTTTCCCTCGGTTCAACACCAAAGGCTGAATGAAAGATCATCAGCGTGAGGTAAAATAAAAAGGTTAGCTATAAATTTTTTATAACAGTTTTATTGCTTAGTAGGCCTGTATCTGAGGAAACGTTACGTTTATGTTGAAGGTCCATTATGCCAGAGGGCGTCAGTGTTTCATGACCTCTTACTTGTAATGAGCTTTGTGGATACAGTTTGATAGTATATTTTGGCAAGATAATGATCTTAGGTCTGGTCTGATTCAGCCTTCATAACTTTTGACCCGAAGAGAACTATTCCTTGCTCCATTTTATACATTCGCTAACTATTACAAACGACATACACCTATCTCTTTAGAAGCTATGAAACTATTTTTTAAATACTCAATGAAAATATCAACAAAAGCATTTTTTTGGCTTTATTCAATTTTTACTCGTATCGAATGTTAAAATATGTCAAATACAAAATTTTACAACAAACATAGACAACTTGAAGGGAAAAGTTCCGACAAAAGAACTTAAAACATCCAGCACCAGTAAGAAGCCCGGGATGACTAAATACCTTAACTCGCTATCCGTCGTTCTCAATTTAACTGTAACTTTAAATGAAGTTACTAACAAACTTTTACTTAACTACCTCGTTTCAAAAACGACTGCCTAAAGACAAGCCATAGACAACCGGTTTACCTTTAACACTTATAAAACCTTCTTCGCCAATCGATTTTAAGCCTTACACCCTCGGAAAAAGGATTCAGTTTAGTGTCTTCATAGATGCCAGGACCAAACTCTTTTACCTAACTTTCAAAACTGTGAAATGAAAAGCGAATTAAAGGAACAACATCGCAATCGTGCTTCATTTACATTCAAATTGTCGGATGTTCAAGAGATAAGCTAGTTACTTGTAGTTGAATTCTATGACAATTGAGTTATGACCTTTTTGTATTCGTCAGACTTCTACCGAAAACAGTATACCACAGGATCCATATCATACAAGTATAATCTTAACGTTATTTTCTGAAGCTCATAAAAAAAATATAATCAGTTCTAACTTACAATACTGGAATACACCAAAACCTGAATTAATGCATGGTACCAGTGTTTAGCCTATGACGACTTCACAAATGTATTTTCCTTAAAAATTTCCCTTTGAATCAACAAAGTTCAGTGACCTCAGAAAACAGGGCATAAAAATTTAAATATGGTATTCGAAATATACGAGATATATCATTGTGTTTCCTGGTATGCAGCTACCGACAAATGCATTCTCTATCTTACCCTAGTGAATACAAATGGCCTACAACTGAAATGTTATCCGTGGAACCAAATCGAGATCAAACTAAAACTAAATTGCTCCAGCCTTTTCCTTTTAGTCCGATACCCAAAGACAATACACTTTTGAAGGCTCTTTCTCTTTTCGTAATTTTTCATTTAATTTTTGATTATACAAAAGTTGTTTCTTAATTTAAACATTTATACCTTTTGAGCGTTAGTTCCTATTAATTTATAAACCAGTTACCGTAACAAAACAAAACCAAATGTTTCGAAGGATTTTGTATGTTTATTGCAACAACTAAAAACGTTGCCGTTTTGTGTTACAGCAACGCAACTCAATATTAGGTCTAAGGTATTTTGTGGATATTCTTAACTGCCTTTTGACCATAATACACAAGCTTCTAGTTACAGAATTATAGGCACATCTTAAGGAGTAGCGCCAGTAGAAATTAAACTCGATCGCAATCCCAAAGCGATCGTGTTTAAAGTCTCCCCCATAACGGAATAGGGACAGAGGGGCCGCATATTTTATGTAAACAGTTTTAATATCTTAAAACGAGACGTTTTATTTTTCCGAGAGAGAAAAACAGTTATATCTTTCCACTCAACTCTCTGATGGATTCAGAATATGCGGAGATCTATAGGTATCTATCCTAGCGTAAGGGTTTTTATTAAAGTTCACTAGTAATTTTATTATAAGGAATTTAAACGACTTGTTTGTAAATTGCCTTATTTAAGGAAACTAGGTTACGTTTAGCTTTATTGGTCTGCAGAGACTTACCTTTCCCTAAACAAGGGCTTCGGTAGCTTAATCTTTAAAGTTCGTCGTCTCCGTGGGTATTTTTAAATCACTCTTAACTTTCTTTTTCTTTAAAAGTTTAGGCCTTAAATTCTTAATCGCCTTGAATTTTTTTGCTACCTTTCAGACTTACCTCAGTTCTCAAAAATGTTATCCTCACTGGACATATTAATAACATAAACTAAATATACAATGGAGGGGAATATATCCTCACTATGGAGCTCTCTATCTATTGTGGACTGTATTTTTCTTTGGATAGAATATGTAAAAGGTTGTCTTTTAATCCCTTCTTTCAATGACCACCATTCTAAAGCATATAAAACGAGCAGTACCTACATTATCAGAAGCTGAATAATTTTAATATAAAAACAATATATTCTCATAAAACAACAAACTTAAAGGAGTAATAAATAACTCGCCTCTAATTAACTTTATATAGGTTTTATATTACTTTTTATTTACTCACATAATTCAAGTACAAAGGTTAAGTTTGAATGTAAGAGTTATTCTTTGAAACGATTCATCCAATTTTTATCAATATTTAAAATTTCAGAGGAAGGGACTTTCAGAGCGGTCACTGACCACAATAAATGTAAAAATCCGGAACTGCGGAGAAAGTCATGAGATGAAGCTATATTTGTAATAGCCACGCCTTATTTACCCCACGCGGCGGGGTAAAAAGGGGTACGTAATGACACATTGACCTACCCACTCCAATTACCCGATACGGATACTGAATGTACCTACTAATGAGTTTCATCCCTCACAACCCTTCATGTAAAAAAGATCAACCCTTTAATCCCACTGATTAATTAACGACTCGCTCCATTCAATCAGTCCGTGATAAAAAAGGGACTTAATCACCTTCAGGTTTCAGTAACTAAGGAAATGCCACGATAATTGTAGTAACATTATTTGGTTCGTGGGTGTTATTCCGCCTCATTTTAAGGCGATGACTAAAGCCAGAATATTTCCAATTTCGAACCTAGTTCCAATACAAAACTGCATACTTTTTGGCGGGAAACTGCCTATTGTGACAATGACATTTGAGTATGGTTGTCTAATATACGAGTAGATAACTAAACTAACTTCCAAATAATTTTATACAACTTAAACATGATGTTAATCTTTAATTTGGTTAAAATCATACTACTTAAAGTAGGTATAAAACAATTTTAGTCTTCTCTTGAATAAAACCTTGTTAAATAATGTTTTAAGTAGTAGAACAAACCTCCCCTAATATTGGCAGTTAGAGACTCAACCGATGAAGTCATCAATCCCAATAAAAATCTGTTTGAGGGATCTAACTTTACGTTAGTAGATGTTCAATCAGCGACATCCAAACCGTAAAATAACGTAATAATATGTATGAAATAAAATACAAAAATATTATAAATGCTTATTATTATCTTTCATTGTACATTATATTTCCATACCAAAACTTTTAAACTTGTGTTGATTTGCGAAAATTGCGATTTATTTCGAAAATATACTTAAAGGATCGAAAAAAAAATACAAGGTTTTATCGACATTATGTTATTTAAATTCAATAGACGTCCTGATAATTTGCACAAGTATTTCAACAAAATGCCTTTGAATAATTTGTACGTCTGTGTAACTAAATTGAAAAAAAACAGATTTTTTCTGAAAAAATAGTCCATTGATGTATTAACTTTATTTGCATGAACCAAGCTCGCTCATCTCACTTCACTTTACCTTTACCCTCTCTCAATCCCCAAGTTAATCAAAGAAAAGTGCACAAAGGTTAATGCTGGTATTTTTTTCCCAACCGATATTTCGAATGGCCCTTTTGTGATCCGTCTACTTTTTAATTTCGCCAAGTACCTATCAAGCATTTACTTTGATTGAAATCGATTTCGAAGCGTCTTTTATCTCCGCAACCCTTTTACTTTTGTTACTGGGATCAGTAAATTACTTTTGAACAAATTTCATCTTTAATTCCATTTGTAAGCTGAAACAAAATGCGTTTACATTTAGATTTGCGAAGATTTTTTTTTCAACAATTAAACACCTAACCTTTTAACTTTTTAAACTAATAAAACATTTTAAATGCAATAAATAGTACATTCGTAATATGATTGAACTTAACGCATTGGTGGTGCTCTTGACGTTCCAGGATTAAGCGTAGGGTTTCAGGGCTTGGCGTTAAGGGTATCGTCGTTTCGATAGGTGGCGGTATTACTTTCCATCAGGTGAACCGTCTGCTTGTTTACGGGTGATGCTGTATAAAAATTTACAAAAAAATAACTCTTTCTTCCAAGGGCTTTCAAAGGTGAAACTTTCCAAAGTTATTGTCACTATCCCCTAGATGTCGCTGTAAATATTGGAGCGGCTGTCTATCCAGTTTGCACTTGTGATTTCCCAAGAGCAACCTTCGTAAATTATTCAAGCAGTCCTGCGTCCGCCTCACCTTACTAACAAGTAACAGCTAGGACCAAATAATTAATTTACAAGTGCTTGCGCAAGTTTACTCGACGACCTACTTTGTTCAGAATTTGAAACTTTGCGCTAAGCTGTGTTTACGCGCCTGGACGTATCCAGGGTGTTAAACTCGGACTGTAATTGGTATTTCATTAAGGCTTACTGCGAAATGACAAATCCTTTTCAAATATGCTTAAGATTATCTTTCTGTCTTTAATTGGAGCCTCAAATAAGAAGTTCTGAATATGTAGCTGGTTTGCTGGAATTTATTTCAATTATTTTTAAACAATACAATAAAATACCAAAGGCAACATCAAATAATTATTTATCAGCGGTCCTAATACGTAAAACTCGAAAGCATTACCTAGAACTATGATGAATACCTCACCTCATAACCTCTTTATGATGACCTCAGCCAAAAAACCTTAACTGTTAAACAAAATAGTTTCAATCATAGCGACCCGGGGCTGATTGCATCAAGCTGATCCTCGTAACCCTCAAAAACTGCTGCTTTAAAAAAATAAGCCCCCATACACCAAACCTTAATCTGTCCACTTTACACTTATTTACCTATGTATGTACCATGTTTGTTGTTACCGGGAAAAGTTGTAGATTTTGTTAGGCGAAACTTCAAGTTGCGGAGTTTAACTTTTAACCTCATTTTCAGTTAGGTTTTCAAAGGATTACGGATAAACCAGGCATAACTATTAAAATTGAAGGCTTGTATTTTTTTCACGTTTCCATTTTATTTGAATGATACAAATTTGTATCGGAATTTCCTTACATATATGCAAATTAGGCGCTACGGTGGAACATAATACATAGACTGCCAAAAGCATTACCCTTCCATTTGGCTTCACCGTAGTCCGGTAAATAAGGTCCACGAAATCTGCATCATGTACTCGTTGTTATTACATTTGATTTCAAAAGTACATGCAGGTAATCTCGATAATCAGAAACCTAGTAATTTTTCTGATAATTTCATTTTGTTTTGACATTGAATTTTAGATTATTACATGTAATTGATTAAGAACTTAAAAAAAGAAGTGAAACCAGGTACTTTTAAAACAGGTAGAAACATTTTATGAAGAAAAAATGTGCAGTGGAAACGACTATAATAAACCTATTTACCTACTTTGTTCAGAAAGTGAAATATAGCGCTTAATTGTGTTTAAGCTGTGTAGGCAGGCCTCCCGTGAGGTGGACAGACGATCTGGTCCCGGGAAACCACTAGATCTGGGTAGCACAGGACTGATCAATGTGGAGAATCTTAGAGGAGGCCTTCGTCCACCAGATGACGTTTATCAGCTGATGACGATGATGAAACCTATGATGATCTGTCAATTGTTGAAGAGCTTTTAGATTTTCATAATAAGCTGAAATGACGTAGACTACTGTTGGGCCGCTGGCATCTAGCGGCGGTATATAGATGATTTCAATACAAATATAACATTACAAATGAAACTAAATCATGCTGTAAATAGATAAGTTACAAAATTGCCTATTCAGTGGCGCCCCTTATCGGAATCACTTTATCTGACAAAAACTGCTTATTGCATCCAATTTGTCATAGGTTTGTACCTTAGGCGGCGTCGTTAAAATGAAGAATAGAGGTTACCTTGCATTGAAAGCAATAATAAAATAAGTGGAACCCGTCCCTTATGAAATATCTTTTACATATTTCACACGGTATCAATAACCTTTAAAATATGAGAATTTGAACCCTTCAGAGTTGGTCTGTCGCTGAAAAAAAAACAGAAAAGAAGTTTTTGAATCGCAAGTTATTTTTGGCTAGAATAAGTCCCAAAGGACTAGAAAAAAATGCCTAAACAGAAATGAAATATAGAAAAAACGATAGGTATATTTAGGTGCAACTACAATAGCATGAACTTCTTGTTTAACCCTCTCTTACCGGTTTATGTATCCGATAGAACAGACGTAAAACCTTTCAAACAATCGATTTTAAACCTTATTCTCTCAACTGTTAGACTTTTAGAGTAAATTTGATTTATTTTCTGACTGTACATATAAAAGCTCAGGTGCAGTTCTGCATAGAACGCTGTAAGCAACATTCGGAACACGGCCGCTGCATAGGGGAACAAAATCACCCCAACAAAATGACATTTTATTTTGAATTTACGAGAAATTTATTAAACATCTCTTCTGTATTTTATAACAGTTGGTACATTTGTTTGGTTTTTTAGCAAGAAAATTTTATTTCTAGTATTTTATATATACAAAGTAAATTCGTGTCAGAAAAACGGCAAAATATTTTTCAGTAAAAAAGCTAATAGCAAAAGAATTTTTATTACTTCGAAATGTTCATCGCGAGTGTTAATAATTCAAAAACTAGCCATTCTAAATCATTAACCACGCAACACTGACTTCCTATACTGGGGAAAATAGTAATTGTTACGTATAAAAGGTCCATTAAAGGTCATTTACCTCGTCAGGGTAGAAAAAAACAAGCCATAAATTAATAGACCACGGCCATAGATCTTCCCGACCCACGGACTATTTTATGGAAAAGCCGTACCTAATGTATTAGGTCCCCTCAATGTACTGTGCGAGTCAATTTGCTGTAACTAAATCATACATTTTATTTACGATCGTTTGTTAACTAGGAAACCATAAGAAACTTTTAATTTATCACTTTTAAAAATGATGTTTTATTTATTTATTATTTTAAATTAATGGTATAAAATTTAGGGCTTCTTGTCCTTTGATTTTTAAATTAACCTATTGTTTAACTGAAAAAACACAACACAAAGAATAGGAATAGACTTAGAAAGCAAAGCAGGATAGAATAGGATTTAAATATGAACAAACTCATTTCAGGTATCTCTTTACACCAACCTACTTGTATATTCGCCTCAAAAATGCAGCCTTTGTTGGAATCTTTTCCATTGGAAGTAATCAAGGTAAAACTTTGTTCACCGCGTACAATTTTACAGGCGGAGTTGTAGATTGTAAACATAAACAAAGGCAAGGGAAGAAGGATTTGTAAACAAATGTCGTAAAGTCTCCACACGCACGTGACTTGAACTTTTATAGTCGCTTGTCGTAAACCGGGAAACGGAATACCTGATAATTGACTTACGGCTCCAAAGATTCGAACTAACCTAGAAAAAAACAGCATTTAAGCCGTAACGTAAAAAAAAAAACAGAATGTTTGTATTTAAATCGACTTAAGTCCTTTTAATACCTAATTGAACTAATTCAAATTTAAAATGGATACATGTTCACATACATTATTTAATTAATACATAACTAAACAAAATAATAAAGTAGCTCTCCAAAATGCGATGTTCAATTCAATACAATACACAGAATATAATTTCCGTAAAACACATGAAGGAACAAATAAAAAATATTAAATTCCAAAAGGAAACCAAACGTTTATTTGGTAACGGTAACCGTCTCATCATTATACCTTTTAAAAGAGATCCAAAGCTGACAAAAATACAGAGTAAAAATATCTTTGACAAAAGTATCAGTTTCCCGCGTAACTGCATTTTGGTCGGAAAATAAAATTATAGAGTACCTTTTCACAGAAGGAGACCGTAACACACGGATTACATGACGAGAATACTAACAAAAAAACTATTCGATACATCGATTCCAACTGCTATCACGCTCATATGTCCGTCCCTTATTTTCTCAAAAGAAAGAAGTAGGTTTGAAAGAGACGTCACTAAGTCTAAGTCACTCCTCATAAAACCATTTATGGAAAATTCTAGAAGATCGGTAAAGGTAAAAGCATTTGTAAGGTATCGATTTCTTGACGATTTCACCGCGAATACGTTTGTTTAGTTCGAAAACTTTGGGTTATTTATTTATCAAACATGAATTGAAAAAATTTCAGTATCATTGAAAATTATCGTGAAATAAAAATTAACAATAACTAATTTTCAAAAATACTACCTGTAATGCAAAACGAAACATGATTAAAAAGTTTCAGAGTAAGACAGTGAATTGGAAAATTACACACCCAAAACCAACATCTAACCCATTGAACTCTTCAAAGGCCATATTAGATTGAAGTAAAATATTATGGTTCCGGAGAGGATAAGAAAAAACGTTCCCAAAGGATTTGTAACAGCAAAAAAGTTGGGGAAAAGTAAAAAGACTAAGTAAAGAGTCGTGTCCACCATACGCGGCCGGTCTTTGTGAATACAAACTACGCGTTACTGAGTTTCTGAGAAAAACTAAAGGGAAAACCGACTCAAATGTGCCAAAATTGGTACAGCTGTTGATGTCTTTCTATGGGTTATTTAAAGTATTAGTCTTTTAGAAGCTATTTAGAGGTAGCTGGATAGTATTTTTTTACCGACTTCAAAAAGGAGGAGGTTCTCAATTCGGTTTAATTTAGTTTTTTAAGTGCTTTGCTTTTTTATGAAGTGATATTTCGCATAAACTGCATGGAACTTTATAATGCAATTTGTACGGAACTTGTTCATGTGATAGACAAAACTACGTTTTTTAGTATAAATAAATAAAAATAAAAACACACTTTATATCGTATGAGTTGTAGTTTCAAATAAAATGCGAGTGATACTAAATTGATAAGTTTAATTAGAAAACAATTCATTTTTTATTTCTACTCCATTAAAGTAAAAAAACGTTTTCAAAATCATAAGATTCCATTTTTTATTTTTATTTTAATATTCTCTTTAATCTAAAACATATTTCTAAATCAATTTGTAACTTTTTCCTGTAAAAATAAGAAATCGCGAGTCGGACTAGTAGACAGAGTGTTCTGTAGAAACACAAATTTTGAATCTAATATAAACTTTAAATTAAAAAAAATAAAGTAGCTAACAAATTAATTAAAAAAATTAACAAATTTGTATTTCAGATGAAGATACATTTTTCCTTAATAAATCACCAATGTTCTTGCTAGCACAACATTTTGTCACGGGACCCAAAAACGATTTCATAAACTGATATCTCCAATACAAAAGTGTTCCAAGTCAAGCCTGCGTTTGATTGAACAGGATAAAACGAAAAGAGCAAAGGTGAAATCCCCATTGGCCAAACACCACTTAATGCTGTCCACTTCAGCGTTTTAAGTGTTGGACGAAGGCCTGCTGTTCGAAGAGGCCTAAAGCCAATGTCACACTGAACCGAAAAATTTATATTCGATTTTTATCTTTTTTAAATTAAAGGATTTAAAAGCGACATGACGATCTCTGTGGCGCAGTAGTGTAAACAGCCGACTGCTACGCTAGAGGTTCGGGTTCGAATCCCGGCGAGGGCGGAATTTTGTGTCATTCGCAAGACGCATTGTTTCGCTGACCGGTCTTGGATGTAGTATTCTATGTAGTTTATACCACATCTTTGCTTAGCACTTGCGACACAAGATTAATTAATCTTGCTGTAGGGCCGAGTCAATGTGTGTGTCATGATGTGGTTATAGAAAATAAATAAAGGAACTTAAGCTACCTGGCACACACACAAAGCACGCGTACAGATGAGCGTCAATCTACATATTTGTGTTTCTTAAGAAGGCAAGGCAAGGAATTCATTATTCATTTATTCATTCACATTTGAGTTAAATCTACCTGGTACCAAATAGCAATTGAGTTTTAATTCGGCTCTTATTTTAGAGGAATTGTACAACCCAATATCTGGGCTGCTGAAATGGTGATTTCATAGCAAGATTCACACAAGAAGTAATTCTGTACGTAGTGGTTGAATACCTACCTACATTCCCTGATCTATCCATGCCATGTATTAGAAGCCTAAGCTTTAACGATGGGACGGCCAAAATAAATAAATGGTGCGTCTTTTTCAATCCGGACCAGAGTAAAGCTGGATTTCTTAAAGAAATTAAGAAAATACTCGAATGCCCACTCAGACGTTACATGCTGTGAAACTCAAGTATTTGCTAAACCAAATGATTCTGATTTAAATTTGTTTTTTTTTTGTAGAAATCAAAAAAAGTACTGATTTATTTGTTTGTACTCCAGTAAATTGTAAATGAATTTTAAATATTTAATTTAACAATTTTGAAAAAATGTCGCCAAAATGTTTAAATTACGTACTAGAATTAGTCAATAGACCAAGAAAAAAGTGCTGTAAATTTTACCCGAAACACAATATCATAATGGAGAATCTAGTTCAAGCCATCTAATATGCCTACGAAAACAAAATTTCCTTCAACGTTGCCTAAAGGCCAGACACGTAACTGACAGTGACAAATGAAAATAGACTCCGCTTATGTAGTATTTACTAAAACCAAAATCCTACGACCTATCTTGCATCTATGCTTTTCAGTAAATCCATTACCTACAGTAACATTTATTCCTATATTATTCATAGATACTTTCATAAAACACGGAAAAAGAGATAAAAGGTGACCGATACATAGTTTGATAGTAATCTGTAGTGTCATCGAATAATGAACTGAAAAATGTAAGATTTATTAAATACAATATGTAGAGTTGGTCTCCTCCATACCAATCAATTGGTGGTGTTGGATGTTGATTGGATATGTAGGGTTGGTTGGTTGGTGGTTGGGTTGGTTGGTCTGGTTGGTTGGCGATTATTAGAAAAGTACAACCTCTGTTTTAGACTGTTAAAATTTGCCCCTAAATAAAATCCAGTTAGTTTAGTCGACATCGATTGACGACCTCGGTGGCGCAGTGGTGTAAACAGCTGACTGCTACGCTAGAGGTTCTGGGTTCGAAACCTGCTGGAAAGAACTTTGTGTTAGTTGTTTTATCCTTTTCTATGTAGTTAATACCATATCTTTCTTAGTGCCTGCGATACAAGATTATATCTTAGTGCAGCTCTGAGTATTATTATTATTCTACTTTAGATAAAAACTTACATAAGTGTGTATGAAATCGATGCTAAAGTTGGATGAATCGCGTGATCGATTAACATAGTATATTGATAGAATATTTTGTAGATGAACTAATCTTTGGACTTTATGTTCATGTATGCTAGAGAAGGCAAAATATATTATTTCTGGAGTATCGTGCGCTTTGGACTAGGTCACGGCATGAATACCAGAAATTATGATAAATTACGTATCCCTAAAGTTAGATCAACAAAAACTAGTAAGGAAGTCATTTATTGGAAATTGTGTCCGTTTTTTCACTATTTGTATGAGTGAATCCTTTTGGATCGAAAATTACTGAAAAAAGCAAATACGGAGGTTTTTTGCCGGATTCTTCGCCACAGAAATAGCATTCAGAACCGATGGTAGTAAAAAAATAGGACGATTTGAAAGTGCTTATTTTAAGTCTATTCGAATAAAAACATTTTGACTTTGACTTTATACGGACTTCTATAGAAACTTCAAAGGATTTCTCCTACTCCTTCAAATACCATTCGACTGCTTTTAAATAAAACAAACTATACTAGCAAGGGTACGCAAAAACTGTAATTGAACAGTTTTTCTCCTATTCAGTTCATGTCACGTCCTGAAACTTAACCAAAAGCTCACTTACTTGGCTTACGTAACGAGTTTCTATTTGCTGAGGAACCCACAGTTTGTCTCTTTAATTTCGGGTACGATTTTATCTATAGAAGGAGCGGGAAAAAAACTACGTAGTACAACCTAATTTGAGACATGTATACTCTAATGATCATAGTTTTATACAAACGTTAGAATTGTCTTGAATTTGTTGGAAAATAAAGGTTGAAACCTTTCTTGGAACGTTTTCAAACAGGACACAAAAGTAAGTAAGTATGCCCAATCAACATTACGAATTCACATACACTTTGTTTTCAGACAGTTTCGTAGCAACCTTACTTTAATCAAAATTAGGTTAGTACACTATATTGAAAAGTCTGGTAGCCTTTTTTGTCCAATGAGCCGATCCTAAACGACCTTGTAATGAAGCCTCATCCTTAAACGAAACTAAATGGGAGTTCGTTAAAAAACTGAAATTGAGCCAGACGCTGACTCCAATTTTAGGGAAAAAATCAAAGTAGGTAACCATGTTACATATCAAATAACTATTAGCTGATACTTCGTAGTTCTAAAACTAACACATGTCGCTGCAATACCCAGGTACGTAGACTGTTACTTGGAGTAAGATTCTAATATTTTTTTTGAGTAAAATAACGATACTCAAATAAATTATTTGAATAAATTCTTGACTGATTCATAATTCATCAAAACCAAAATAGGAAATGCTATAATAAAACAAATGATTTTTTTTCAATTATCTACCATCTAAATATTTTATAATATTTTTTAATTGGTCGCTTTTAAAAACAAAATCTAATAAGCTGTTTTATTTTTCCCCAACTACCTACGTGGCGACCAAACTATTTTATGCCTAGCTTATTTATTACAAAATATAAAATCTATATGTACCTATTCAGTCCACAAGTAAAGATACATAAAGTGTGTTAAAACCTTTGATTTTTAACATGAATATTTGAAAAACGATAAACACATTTTAACATACTTTCCTATAGCGAAACGTGGATTTGGAATGTTTTCATAAAATCTTACAATCTTCTCATACCTACCAACTCCGAAAATTACTCTCATAATATAAAGTACTTATAAAAATAAATGGCCCACATTTTTCCCCTGCCTTATTTACCAATGAAGATACTTATATGATATCTTTTGAGATTCACTGAGTATAACAGAAATTCAAACATTTTCCTTAACATTTTTCTATTAATATGAAAAAAAAAAAATGAGTTACGGTAATGCAGTGAAAGTCAAAGTCATAGTCAAAATGTTTTTTATTCGATTAGACTTAAAATAAGCACTTTAAAACCGTAATTTTTTTTACAACCACCGGTTCGGAATGCTATTTCTACGGGGAAGAATCCGGCAAGAAACCTCCGTAGTTGCTTTTTTCAATATTCAATTAAAATATTTTCTACTACAAATTACAATTTTTCAACATAATAATTCTAGTTACACTCTAACTGTCAATAAGATAAACCTGTGCAGCTAATTAAATTACTTCCATATATCTTTATCCTCTACATAATTTTGAATTTTATAGTAAGCCTTCTTAATTAAAATTTGTTTAACATATTGCTTAAATTTCATATCTGACATTTCTGTTACATTTCTTGGAATTTTATTATAAAAGCGAACACAATTTCCAATAAATGACTTACTAGTTTTTGCTAATCTAACTGTAGAGATACGTAATTTATCATGATTTCTGGTATTTATACCGTGACCTAGTCCATCAAACTCATTTAGATGTTTCCTTACATCCATAATATTGTCAAAAATATATGGTACGGTATGGTGAGTATATCAATTTTCTTAAATAATTGTCGTAATGAATGTCGCGGCTTTAAGTTATACAGAGCTCTTATAGCTCTTTTTTGAAAAATAAATATCGTATCTGTTTCGGCCGCACTACCCCATAGTACATAATACTATGAAAATATGCAAAATATACCTAAATATATAAATGCAAAATATACCTAAATATATAATACTATGAAAATATGCAGTCTAGCTGTCGGGAGATCCGTTAAATTTCTAATTTTCCCTACTGCATATGCCGCCGAGCTTAATTTACTACAAATTAATTCTAAATGTGCGTTCCACTGAAGTTTTGAATCGATATTAATGCCTAAGAATTTAGTCGATCCTACGATATCGAGCACATCATTATTTATTTTAACATCTGTCGATAAGTTTGGCAAAGAAACTTTGAGACATTTAGTCTTGGTACTATTAAGAAGCAAATTGTTAGAGTTAAACCAATCAGTATTTTTTTTATAGTTGAATTTATTTCATTGTTTCGTTATATTTTCTGTTGGTTTTAAAAATAAAAGATGTGTCATCAGTAAATAAAATTACTTGACCAAAAATTTCATCTAGCATAAACGGAAGATCATTGATATAGACAAAAAACAAAAATGGTCCCAGAATTGACCCTTGAGGCACACCCATTTTTACAATAGACTTAGATGATGTAGTGCTACCGATCTGAATTTTTTGAACACGCTCGTCTAAATAGGATCTCACATAGCAAAGTGAAAGATTATCAAAGCCATAATATGATAATTTCCTGAGGAGAATAGTGTGATCTACGCAATCAAAAGCCTTAGAAAGATCACAGAACACCCCAATAGCATCTTGTGATCCCTCCCAGGCTGCAAATATTTTACGTACCAGATCTACTCCCGCATCTGTTGTTGACCGTCCTTTGGTAAACTCGATTTGTTAGTGATGTAGGATCCCATTCAGATGGAAGAAACACGATAGTTGATTAAGCATAAGTTTTTCAAAAATTTTACTAATAGCAGGTAAAACTGATACTGGCCTGTAATTCGATGGATCTTCGTGACTACCTGCTTTATATATTGGAACTACTTTACTAGGTTTTAGCGACTCGGGAAATTTACCTTTTTCAAGACTAGTATTAAACACTTTTGAGAGGATAGGAACAATTTCATGCACTATTGAACCGAGGGCTTTAACCGAAAATCCCCACAAGTCCTCAGTCGATTTTATATTTAAAGATTTAAATGCTTTGATTATATCGTCCTCTGACACGCTGTCAAATTTAAAACGGCCGGTGTAATTTTTACATGTTTTTTGAGGTAATCCACAGCTGTAACACAAGACGATGAAAGATTTTTTGTGATATCTACTGGTATCTGAGTGAAATATTTTTCGAAAACGATAGCTACTAGTGAATTATCCGAAATCAGTTCGTCATTTATATTTAAAGCTATATTTTTATCGCTTTTGTCTATTTTCCCTGTTTCGGTATTAATTACATTCCACATGGTTTTAATTTCATTGTATGATTTTTTATTTTATTACTCAGATACATAGCTTTCGCTTCCTGACAAACTTTTAAACAATTTTGAATATCGCCTTACATAATTATGAAATTCTACATTGTTATTTATTGATTTTTGTCCGTACAATTTATATAAATTGTTCCTACATCTCCTTATGCTACGAGTGGCCCAATCACAAAAACGCAGATTCTTTTTTGGTTGGATTTGTTTTTTTTTGCAATATTTGTTAAATTCCACTTTTATTCGTTCAAACATATTATTATACAAAACATCTGGGTCATCTTCCATTAAATTTATATTTTTTATTTTACCTTTAACTGCCTCACTAAATTTGCCTAAGGACTTATTATTTAAGGGTCTAATTTCTATTACGCGATTCTTTTCTTTCCTTTTAAATTCAAGTTTCACTACTTGAGCCGTGTGGTCTGATCTAACACCATTAACTATAAATTTTTCTATCACCGGGCAGTTTAAAAATATATTATCGAGGCAGCTTTTACAGTTTGGCGTTATTCTCGTGGGTTCATTGAATATATGACTAAGATTGAACGATTTAAAAATACTAATAAATTTAAGACTATCTGGGATATTATTTTTGTTTAGCAAATCAACGTTAAAATCCCCACACACTATGACTGGCTTACTTGACCTACTGGTTACAACAAGAGCCTCCTCCATAATATCAATGAATTTTGAAAAATCTGAACGAGGCGGCCGATATACGCATACAATTAAATATTCATCTTTTTCTGCTCAGGCAATCTCACATACCCGTTCAACAGAAAACTTTACAATATCGTGGCGCTCTTTGAACTTAATATTTTGCTTTATAAGTATCATGCAACCACCTCCTGAAGCTGATTTTCTGTTAAACGTGCTTCCAATACAAAAAATTGGTACATTGAAAGTCATTTTGCTGTTGCATAGAAATGTTTCCGTAATACAAAATATATCTAGTTTTATACTTTCGATAAATAATTCTACGTCTAGTATTTTGCCAGAAAAGCGATTGATGTTTTGATGTACAATCATTAGGAAACTATTGGACGACTTTTCTATTGTCGTACTATTTAGTTTAAATTTACAACATTATTATTACTGTTACATATTGTATCAAAGTCAGTTACAATAAGCTTAGTTATACCATGTATAACAGAGTTTTGTAAATTATATGCTATCAACGTAGCAATCGTTTTAATCTGATTCTTATTAAGATACATAGTATCTTTAGTTAATTTAAAACCTTTTAAAAACTTGTTTAGATCAAAAAATGTAAACTTGTCGCTATGACAATTTGCGTAGTTGCAAATGATTGAATTTAGTCCGTAACTATGTCTATTAACAGTCGAATCATCGTAACTTGGTTATTATAAACATATCAATAGTATGCTCTCCTTCATTGTTAATTTAAAAAAAAAGTTTGGTAAGTACTTATTTAAAATAAAAGTCAAAATAAAGTTCGGTTAAATTCCGTTCATACTTCATTTTACAAATTCTGACATATAAACTAGGCAGTTAAAAACTTTTAAAAGAAACTATTTTTCTAAAACATATAATAACTATTGCGGTTTCTTAATTAATACTAAATTAAAGACAAACTCAAGAATCGTAAAAGATTGATTTCCACTTTTCCTACGAGTACTTGAGTGTTATTTGAGAGCTTATTTCGTATCTACTTTCAAGATTGTAAGTAGGTCAACGAAAAGTTGTTATGAATAAGCAAGATTTCGCCGTTGCTACGGTTTTAGATAGAAGGGCTAACGTATATACTTACATTATTTTATTTAATAAAACTATAAAAACATCGAAAGCCTTGAAATGGTTGACTGTGTACGTCATTTTCACTGACCATGTCTTTATTATTTCATTACCGCCTAGTACCTACGGAATCTCTTGCTTGAAGGACGTGTTTCCCGAGCACCACAAATTGCACCTCTCCAAGTCTAGATTCTCCACCTTGGGTTACATCGTCACTTACCATTAGGAGAAACTGTTGCCAAATGTTGAAAAAGCCTTGTTTTAAAAAACCGACATGCGAAAAAATATAAAGTTAACATTTAGCTATGCTCTTAGACTACTTATATGAAAATTTGGTGTAAATTTCTGTGTGTTTGTAATTATTTCCTAAACATTCAGCCGTTCGCTGTAGTGCAGGCGGTTGTGTGTTATGCGGCCTCGTAAACCTACCTTAGTTACGGCCGACCTTCCATCTAACGAGGAGGCCCTACCGTGTAAACGGGACTGTAAAAACCAGATCCCAGTTGTATGAAAAATAAAGTATTTTACTACAACTTTACGACTATAACTGACTACTGAGAATCCTTGATTAAAAACGTTGTTAGCCTAGCTTTTAAAAATCTTTTGACTTTACACTCGTGATCATAAAATAAACATGTTTTAATTCCTGTTGAGTACAAGTAAGCCGCGATAGCATCTTAACTGCTAACCCATTTTAAAATCACTTTAATTTCTGACGGAAAATTCCAGCAAAAATTTCCGCTTAGTTACGCGGGCTTATTCTGGCGGTTTGCCACACGCCAGCCGAGTCGTAAACTTGGCCAAGTTACGGCTACGCAAACTCAGCCGTACGCCCGTATATCGTAGATGTGCAGTTATTGCATGTTTGTGCGGCCACCGTAGTAATGTCCGTATACAGAATACGAAGCTATCGTAAAATAAGCACCTGGAATGTTGGAGTTAGTACTGTGGCTTTCTAATAAAGTTCACGAAATCGTTTTTAGACCTTGACTCAAGTTTTAAAACAAGTTAGAATAAACTTTGATTTAACTTCAAATAACATGTTACGTTTGTTTATGACAAATTAAAATGGCGACCGTTTTTAGAGCAGTAATTAAACCAAATACGAATTCTTGATTTTAGTAAAACCGACGATCACATTATTAGTTGAACAAGGACGGTTTTTAAATAATAAAATTTAAAGAGACTTTTATTAATTTAGTAGGAGCTCACATAAAACAGGAGACTTTATCGTATCTTTACTTTTCTTATCAGTTACTTACGTGAAAAAGAAAGAGTGACATTAGGTTTTTGTATAATTAAAGTAGTTCTATCCTAAGCTATTGTCACGCCAAGTTCCGTGTCAATCACACTTAAACGCCTCTATTATTTGGAGACAATGGACTATTTCAATTATCTGATTAATTTAATTAGTTTATCGAAGACTGAAACAAAGACAACCACGACATTCATGGAATGTAAACTTGGCCGTATTGTTTGATTGGAGCGAAGCAATTATTCAGAAATAATTTGCCGTTTGGTCGCCATTTTTAATGTCTACTTTTGTTACCAAAAAGGGCAACGAACTTTACATTTTTGATATCGAAACCGAAAAATCGTTCCTACCTTTAGTCGATTTTAAGAATAAATCAATAATTAAATTAATCTGTGACTGTGTAGATTTTTTAATAAATTGAGTTTTGGCCGTCTGAAAACAATTTATTTTTGGTAATAATTTCTTTATTTTTTGTTTGTACACAAAACCAGCAACATATTACTATTATTCAAAATCAGTTAGGCTGTTTCGTAGTTACGAGGGAACAAAAATATGTAATGGTGAAACACATCTCTTCTTTTTGGCTTAGCTGCAATCGGGTGAGAAGGCTGTAATGTTTCTTCAAAAAATATATATATATTTACTACACAATCATATCTTCTTCGTTGTTTTAGCATAAAACGATTCGTTCAGCATTTAACAACTTTCCTCTACTTACAACATAGACGTAAATATGTGTGTAACCACTTAGCGTAATGGAAGAAAACGTTTCCATATAAAATGTGCAAGTTTAACAGGAATCTCGTTTACCTACTAATGCAAAGGGTAATTTGCTTTTACCTTGGTCAATAACTATTTATCATATCTCTACTATTTGGACCTGTGTATATTATATTATATTAATGGATTTTATATGCACGTAGCAATACTTGTTTAAATAAAACTAGAATAAGAATCTTTGTTTGTCAGGTTTTGGTATAAGTACATGGTCTCGTATAAACATTACATTCCTTTGCGAGTTATGAAAACAACAGATTGGTTTCACGTCTTTGGAAATATTTAATTAACGAAATATGTATGGTAGTTATGGATTTTTTTTTAAACTATTTAGTTATAAGGAACCGAACCAACTATTAAATTGCAATATATTATAAGCGGTGTGTAGCAAGCACCTCTGCGAACCCCTTTCGAGGGACTACGGCGTGAGTGTATGTTGTGTTATAGCCTATATTATCAATATTAGGTATTTGTTAATCAGGAAGTATAATCCCGTGTCTCAGCAAGGACGATTTAGTTGGCGAAACCTTCTTCGTTCATGACATCGTATCGTACGTCCATTTTTACGGGAAACGTAATTTCCTTTTAGTCTTGATCAAGATACACAAAAGCTATTACAAGTGGGCGGGGATATCGAATGCGAACACCTACCTGGCTCAACACGAAGAAACTTCTTTTAAAGAAACTTATTTCGAAGAATCTAGATGATATCGCGGTTTTAATTGACCGAAAACTGTAGTCGGTTTCCGAAAATTTCATAAATTTCCACCGAGCTTACGTACTAAGGTAATTTGCCTGAACAACGGCTTTGAAAGGCTTTTTTGAATTTAAGTTTAGATTTTTTAGTTCATTCTGTTTATGCTTTTTGTTTAAGGCTTCTTTGTGAAGAACGAAATACAACCTACATACCTTAAATAATTTATAATTAGGTATGTATACTATGTATCTGGTACATTTGTATTTTTGACAACTATTCATTTCAAATGAATTTCTCTCTCTCGCTATTTCAAAAACTAACGGAAGACCAGATCAATCTGACTGGAGCAGTATTGTGATATTGTTCAACTTATACTTTAATTGAGTTAAATAGAAAAATTCAAATACCAAAAAGGATCGTTTTAAAAATGTCTCTGATTAAAATAAAACAAATGTCTAACGGAACCTCCTATGTTTCACCCATTTTTCTAAACCCGATGCATATTTAAATGTCCTGGAACAAATTGGATTTCGCAATTTACATCCTTTATATATTTATAACATACGAAAAGCAGCCAAAAGAATGGTTTCCAATTACTTTGATTGCTCTCCATTTGTATCTTTCCAATTCTAAGATAGATATGTGGAGATGTTCTTTTGGAAATACTATTTTTTCTCTCATGAATTTTCTCCAAAAACAACTCCATTAAATATAAAATGGAGTTGCTTTTCTCAAGAACTTTCTAGATCCTTTGATTATTTACTTTTTCTTTAAGAATAGCTTTGGTCTAATAGGTATTTTAGAATAAATGTTAATACTAATCTGTGTGAAAAAGGAGGATTGTCATAGGAGCAAAAAAAATATATAACTAAGCATATGGGATATCCGCGTCTAACTTAATATGATGAGCTTAGGTAGGTAAATATATCACTAATGAGATTATTATACTCAAGGCAGTGGAATACAACCTTTTTTAGTCGCGGGCCGCATGGAAAGTGCAAAATATTGCATATAAAAATGTATAACATTTATGTGGTGATAAAA
Organism: Choreutis nemorana; assembly: GCA_949316135.1. Lineage (NCBI taxonomy): Eukaryota > Metazoa > Arthropoda > Insecta > Lepidoptera > Choreutidae > Choreutis > Choreutis nemorana. The sequence goes on from OX438609.1 coordinate 7,423,778, forward strand.
CTTGTAGGAAACCATATTTTGTTTATACATTTACTCTTTTCTCAAAATTTGAATTGGTACAATTGGTAACAATATTAATATAACGCTATTTGGCCAATCTCAAAGCTAACACAGGCAATGTATGCGACATGTGGGTCTCAGGTTGAGGATCGCTGCTCAAAGGTGTTTATAATTATGTAGGTTATGTTATGCCACATGCTTATTAGCCAAATACTAGCATACAACACGCCTGGTTGGCCAGACATGGGAATCGAATATTATACTGCCACATTAATTTAGCTACAGCACCAGTATTTAAGTACATACCTAATTACATCAAGATTAACCACGTCATCGTGCACTAGATACCTCTCCTTTGCTTTGCTTGTTGAGTATTTATATGCATGTTATTAATAGAACTGACACAGAATTAAGAGGCTTGTGACAAACCTCCAATCCCGCAATTTTTATGTATGTAAGAAATATATATATAGTTTTTATAAACTTTTAATAGGCGAATGTCAAAAAACGCTGTTAAAACATTATAATGAGACATTTATGCAGAAAAAAGCCATGATCTCATTTTGCGAGCAGAGTTTTGTATAGATAGTCCCTGCGCGAAAGTGAAATAGGTTTAGTACCCCTATGAGGTCGAAGGGCTCTACCCTTTTAAAAGCTTAGGCTAAAAGGACATTGCTCTCTTGTATCGTGGGACTTTATACTAATTTATCCTTACAAAAATCCAAGAATTCCTACTTGTTTTCAAACTAACATACCGTAGGTATAGTTAAATTTAGAGTTTCAGTTTAACTGTAAATCTTTTACTATAATACAAAGAGAATGTTAATACAATCGGAAGAAAACACAAAACAGACAGATTGGCTTCTTTATAGCATGTACCCCCTTACGTACCTTGCGTAGTCCGGTCCAAAAAAAGCTATTAGATAACTATGCTTGTAACAAAATCTGAGATAGGAACAATTTAACAATTAAAAATTAAATATGGTATCTATCAAAGCAAAAACAGAATGTTTTTAATTTTCCTTAAGAGGAAAACACACGACACTCAAATATTTATTGAAATTTTATTCCGACCCTAAGCAATTACAATGGATAGATAAACAAACAAATCACTATTAACATCCCTTCACTCATCCCATTAATGCCCCAGACGCATTTAATTAAAATTCACCCCAAAGGAACCTTTTATTTCGTCTTAATAGAACCACAAAGGATTTTTAACCTTATTCAAACCGAATAACTACGTCTTAGGCCCATTTTCTTTTGTGCTTAGAAACTAAACGTTCTTAACCAGTGTTGAAGCATAAACTGTAGACCTCTTAACAGTTTTTTTTGCGCAACAAGTGGCATTGTAGATAGATACCAACGGCTTACTTGTTAACAGCTTTTATGACGTTTTCACGCAAATTGTCACGTTTTGCATTGCTCAGAAATACTTATTGAAAGAATAGATAAATTATTAGGTAACGTTTTTTTTTCAAAATCATTAAGCGGCAACATTTAGTATCCACCTACCTAAATCACTGGATCGTCATCTTTGTCACTACAGTTTTGGTAGAGTGGTCGTGGTTATCATGCGACATCGTCGGCAGCTGACAGGACACGATGCAGCACCTCCCGCCACTGCCTGCTCGCATTCATATGGGTGCATTACAGCGGCCCACCTTTATTTGGTCTGTCCCTCACATTGGAGATTTGCCTTCGGGCCTTTTTCCTTCCACGTTCCAACACGACGGCGCTTTCTCCACACACCTCTCCAGATCTCATCTCGAGGGTTAATCATGTCTCTAGAGCGCGAGCGTACATAAAATGGGAAACATATATTCTTCTGGACTACATCTCTTGATACCTATAGCCAGATTTGACTTATGACCTCGTTTAGTTTATGATAACCTAGTAGAAGATAAAGCAAATGTAATTGTTAAAAATTCCAAACAACGCTTAATAGATCTTCTTAAAGATATCTGACAATATTACCCACTCAGAAAAAAGAGAAACGATTGTTTGACTGCATGGATCTTTGAGAATTTGAAAACATTACCGGACGAGCTGCTGAAACAATATCAAGAAAAGTCAAGACTTATCCTTAGGTTTTTGATCAAAATTCTTAAAAAGTAAACAGAAAGAAAAATGCCGAAGTAACATCTAAAATTGCGATACAGTCAAACAACCTGAATGATCTAACGTAAACGATTTTAACATTAAACAAACCGGAGACTTATTTGATTGGTTTACTTTGCGAGATACGGTAAACCGAGTTACCTACAAACACAAACATAAAGGGACAAAACTTTCCTGTTACTTGTTAATCCGAATGAATCCGTCTATAGATTCTATTGCCTGTCCAAACATCAATTTGCGTAGAACCTTCCATTCGCATCTAGAAACGTCATCCTTGTTCATATGTGAAAGTATCTTAATTATCCGATTTATTAGCCATTTCAATTAACATACAGCGGTTTAATATGTAAGTTTTCTTCTTTTCTTAACTAATTAAATAAATATACTTAAACGTAAAATCTAACCTTTGTCCTTGACTTCTAATTCTATTTAAGAAATACTTACACTACTACCAATATCTAAATCGATAGCTATATGATGGTAATTTATGAAGACATTTTTGTATCGTTCAGTAAATTTTAAGAACTATCTGTAGCAGAAGGTACCAAAAGGTAAGGTAAGTAAGGTAGGTAAGGCGGTTTGGTATAGTTCTGACATAAAAGCATTTTCCCATAAAAGGCTGGGAATAGGTAGAGAGCACGGGTGTTCCAAGAGTAGGTAGGAACTGTGGGTCGATTTAAAAAAGTTACGAATTAGGTAGTTGGCGGTAAGAGTGTAGGTACACCTACCATGAGTTTGCATTACTTTTCTACACGACAGAAAAATACAATAGATTACTACAATGATTAGTACTAGCGATCTTCTTAATCTATTAGGTAGAAGTGCTTTGCAAATATTCAAAGTAACTGCAGCAATAGAAAATACCTATAACTCAGGGTGGACATGCCTACAGAACCTGTGCTGAGAGACTCGCTTGATACATTACACGCACGCCTGCTCTACTAAAGCTCTACTACTACATCATCAGCCGGAAGACTTCCACGAATGGACATAGGCCTCCTCCAAATAATGCCAACCGGAACGATCTGGGGCCGGCTCAACTACAGTGGTACGAGTTATCGCCCATCGCACCCGCAGGAAGTGCCCCCTGCGTGTGCGATGGGCGACATAAAGCCCAGCGACATAACAATCAGAACTCGCTTCTCGCTGCCCGCCAACCCTTTCTAAGGAAAAAGTGCCTTAAATTGATTAAAAATACATATCCTTTTTTGAAATTCGGTGAAATAAAACTCTTCCAGCGTTCCTCAATTGTATCCATGGCTGAGATGTCAAGAAAAGTTAGGGTATTCCTTAATTAGGGCAAAACTCCGGCGCGTTGCTAAATAACACCGATTTGGACCAACGTTTGTAAGGATTATCTCCTTCCTTCCACCCCCTAAGCCGTATAAGTAGCAATGGCGTGACTCCACCCCGCACTGCACAAGAATTTCAAAATCTGTCAAAATCTATGGATATGGATACTGGATATCTATGTAAAAATAATATGATAGTTAATTAAGGTTAAATCAAACAATATAGAGCAACAACCAACAGTCAGAACTAAGATATATCTAAATATTCATCTTAAATATCGAAGGAACGAAAGATGAAGGTACTCCTACTAGGTAGCTGTAAAATTATCTAATATGGTAAAAGAAAACTAAAAAAAACATATCGTATCGTTAAAACAAAATCAATGAATTCGGTAATAATTAGGTAGTTAAAATAAAGATAATTAAGTAATCCTATTTGACAAACATGGCAGAAAAGTATTATTTACCTAAAGGATAGACAGAAATGTTTATACAATAAACAGTTCGGCCCATCCAAAACTATTTCTAAACAACAATTTCTAATAGAATTCGCAAATTGAAAAAGTCTGACATACCTACCTATTTCAATCTATAGCTTTGTAAAAAACGGAAATGAAAATAGGTTAAGCGGTCCCAAAGGTCCCGTGAGCGAATAGATTCTTAGGGATACACGTTTATTTTGTAACACGTTGAAACAAAAACATACACAACACAGATTAAATAAATATCGGCGGCCATCTTAAAAAGATTACGAATAAACCAAAAATTGGTTTTCCATTCTTATTTTTTAGTAGATATATTAAAATATAGATTCTCTCCTAATTAGATATAAGTACTAAACCTGAGTCATCTTATAAAACCTATAAAGTTGAAACGATAGATCCAAACGTAGGTACGTCGTTTACCAAAAATTCTATTCACCTACCTATCTACATTTTTCGATGTAAATAGATTCGTTTTAAATTTGGTACCGCGTGGTAACAACTCCCGAAATACAATTTTATTATTACAGACATTCAATATTCAATTACATTTCCTCGGAAAAACGCTTCAATAACTCAATAACAGACGACAAAAGGCATTTGAGTATGAAATTTGCCAATTATTCGCAACCCGCTTTACGGAACCGTTTCTTCAAAGATCCCTTCTTTGTAACGGTTTTAATTTAAATCTAGCCCTTTGGAAATGTCTAAATGAACAGCATTTAAAACCCTTTTTTGCCGCCACGAAGTAAGAGATGGCTCACCCATCCGTAGAGCGCTGTCCCATTCTAACACTCAGCCAAGTACTAAAAGGAACGGCCACTCATATCAGACAATCTCGTTATTAGCACATTGGTCTAGTGAGGCAGATATTTTCATCCCCTAAATTGGGGTGACCAGCCTTTGAAAACCACATTTGCACGATTTATACTCCTTTTATCTGATAATCGTATTCAATTTTTGCTAAAGGGTTCTGTGCTGGCCCAGATCAAAGAGACAAGAATTTCGTTACGAGATGTCTGTTTGTAGCGGTGGTGTCGCTGTGATTACAGATCTATTCTATCGTTAATAGAATTTAAATCAGATGAAATGATATTCACAAAGGGTAGGTTGGAATTATGCGGTCGGTTTAAACTTGTGTTTTACGTGAGAGTTCACAAGCTTTATTGCCTTTTGTCGAGTCAAATTTTCGGCGGTTTGTTGTGTCTGCATTTACTTAAATTTGATTGTTTTATTCAGACATTATTACCATAAATTAGAAATACACCTATATCATATGAAACGTTTCAGTTACAAACATAAGTACCTACTTATTTGAAGATATACTTACCTACTGAATACCCAATGTTATAAAAATTAAGAAAAACGTCAGAAAGCTTCAAGTTTTTATATTTCCCCGTAAATCGCATTAATGACAGCCAGTTCATTATACGAAAATGACGAAAAATTGCAAATTCTACGAAATAAATTGAATTTTTAAAAGAAACGGCGCTTCTTCCGAGAAACATTCCAAAGCACTCTAATGTTATTATCCAAAGACATCAAGTCACATTAAATTCTTTATTCATTTTTATTTTGCGGGGTCACGGGCGGAATTCCTGTTATGTCTTTGATCTCAGGCAAACAAGAAGAAGAAAAAACACGGACGAAAATGCACTTCAACTGTCTTCATAAAAGGGGAAAAATATAATTTATTCACGAGATAATTTTCTCCCCCCTTTAAGGACAAGCATTTGAAGTGGGGTGGTAAGAATGAATGTTTGCTCTGAGATACTTTGAGTCGCCAGCTAAGGGTCCGGACGAATAACGACATCGCCTTATTACAACAGTAAAAAGTTTAAAAGTACGTTTGTCGTTGAATAAACTTCTTAGTGTTCTATGTTTCTCTTGATTATTTTTCGTTTTTTTCAAAGACCGGCTTGAGCGACGTACTTCCTTAGGGAATGCAACATTATGCTAGCGAAGAACGTAGAAAGAAGCGAACAACGTTAAAAGTGCTGCTGTTGTTGAATATAGAAACATAAATTTAGAAAACGTAGTGATAAAAATTTAAATTAATCGTTATACTGTTATACCGCAAACCAACGAACCAGGGACCAAACAATTATAATTGAGAGTTCACTAACTACGAGATAATAATGGTCAAGCTTTTTGTCTTCTGAAAATCTACAAATTTTTAATTTACGCGGTATTGCCAATTGTTACTTTCGCAGGATTGCAATTTCAGTGACCAAATTGTAAAAAATACGACTATCTAGATAAATTTTGGCATTACTTACTTTATTTCGTCAAATAGCGTTTATTTGTCGCGAAGAATTGTTACTATTAAATAATACTGCCTTTTCGGTTTTGTTTATCTTTAATTATAATCATAAACATCAAAGATTAAATAACAGTTAAACTTAACAATGGAAACGGCTTTGTAACTTAAAATGCAATCTTATTTTAAACGAAAATTTAAAACGTTAACAATTTTATTTCATATTTATATTGTGTTACCACATAACTTCATAAAAATAGGTACAATTTAAATGTTTACCGAAAATAATTATTTCTCGATAAGACTGTTTGAGAGCCCACGCATATAAGTGTATACCCTCAGATTGAACATCTGAGTCTATACCAATGAAACATTTTGGAATAGATATAGCAACCAAACGTTTCTTTTGAAATACATATTTGCATACTAAAACATTACATTTGAGAAATTACAAACTCAAAATATAGAGTACTATGTAATCTATAGTATCTAATTTGGCACATTTGTACCCTGAATGTAATATTTATCCGTTTTAAATTAGTCACTACGATTCATCTTATTACTTATTTGCTATTTCTATTCTACAAGAATATTGTATAAGTAAATGCATCCTACTTTGCTTTGGAATTTATTCAAAATGGTAGCATGTAAAATGCAAACATGAATACCTAAAAGAAACAGTTTTTTAACTATATTTAGTTAGCACAATTAGCCAAGCTAAATTTTAAAGAGTTCCGTAGGGAACTAAGAAGCCGAGTTTTCCTGGAAAACCGTAGCTCAAAGAAAACAAAAAACACATTGTGGTTCGTCTATTTGTCTATATGTTTAAGCTAGCTTTATGTAATCATTGCTATTCTGACGAGACAATGTCAAGGACCTGTAGATAAATTTTTGGAGCTAGTTTACCAGTTTTTTGATGTTAATCTATTTAATTTGTCTGACAGGCATTTGAGTTCCTAAGTATGTAATAATGTGTTAAGTAATTTCGTTACTAATATAAGTTTGTTTGAAGTGTCTAAGTAAATGTAGTTAGCGACATTCATTCCTCTTGCAATCTATTGGCAGTTATTTGTTTGTACATTTTATGTGAGAATTCTTAATTCGTTTTTTTTCCAATAGGCCCTTCATAATTGCAATTCGTCATTAAATCACATCACGATAAACTTTCTCTTGATTTTATATTCTACTATAACTATTCATATCCTAAATGATGTTTCTATTGAAATATGTGTTTCGTGAGAAAATATGTCATTTTTAATTTATTAATGTTTGAATCTTACACTGTCTTTTTTACGTATAACTTTTTAAATAGGTCCTTTATTTGCTTATTTTTATGTTCATTTCTTGAGTTTTACGCACGACGTGGTACGAAAGCAAAAAAAAAATCCTTTTTGTTCATAGCTAAGATTAAAACATTAGTCAATAACGTTTAATTTCATAATATAATGTAAATATATACAGTTTTTAATCATTAATATATATATTTAATAGATATAATTTCACTTATGTCTTGCTATTCTGCTATACTCTAATTTTGCAATCCTTATTTCTGTTAAATATAGTTTGCTATACATACTTTTCGTTTTAAATTAGACCGTTGTTTTTAGGAAATTATTTGAACCCGCTTTTGTCTTATCAGGTTACTGTATTGACTTTGTAAAACTGGCGCCCGAACTGGGGCCGTATAACAAGTCTTACATCCCAAGAAGGCAAAAAGCGAGTAAATTGGAACATCAGTCGTCCTGATCATGTTCATCTTCGCTCATTTCCTCTTCACTAGTGCAATCGCGCTGGTCCGCTTGAGATTCACATCGGCTGCACCAACAAACGAACAAATAGTTCTGGGCTAGTTCCTGTAAAATAACTGATCATATTTATACTTTTACTTATAACTCAACATTTTTTATAACTCAGAGTACAACCAAACATATTTTGAATAAATATAAAGTAACTATTAAGATTTAATTTAAAATAAAGTAGAGTATGTTTTTTCACTACTTTCTTTCACTTTTTCTAAGGAAATGAACCTTTTGAATACTAATGTTTCCATACATTGGTAAAATTAAGATATGCCAAAAGGCTTTGATATAACTAAGTAAAGTTTCAGCTCAGCTTTAAGACTGTATATCTATTGTACACATGGACAGCCAAATTCAATCTTCAGCCACTTCATAACAAACATTTTTTTCTTTTCTACAAATTTTAAAATCATAATAGGCAAATAAATAACACATATGTAAAATTTCCGTCCCAGTTGTCAAGCCATTTAAGATTAATTCTTTTTATAATTCTTATTTTTTTATAATTCAATCTTCTTAAACCGGGCATAGTTTTTTTTTTTTTTTGATATTATACCTTTTGCCTTGAATGTCTGGATCTTTGCAGAGAGCATTCATCCAAATAGCTAATACAGATCTCTTCTCCAGGAAGTATTGTTTTAGTAGCTTTCAGTTGCAGTTTGTGGTTTCCAAACGGGAAAGAAGATTCGGCATTCGGTGAACAACTGTGATTTGAAGCGCTTTGCAGAACAAATAGGCCTGAGCCTTCCGTGTTCAAAAACGTGCCAGATTCTGTAAACAGTAATAAATATCATTTCGCCTTTGAATTTCTCACAGTGCGTAAGTAAAAACTTCATATGAGAGCAAAAAAAATTAAACCATAGTTGAAAAGTATTTATTCAATGAGATGATTTGCTCATTCATTTTCCATTTCAGTTGACATTCAATGGGCTGCTAGATTTAATACTTTTTCATATTCTTTTAGCGAATGTAACAAAAATACCTTCAATTAACTAGGGACTGTGGTGTGCAGTGGCGTAACCGCCCTTAGTAATTGAACAGGATTATGTATAGGATTTTCATGTCCAAGATGAAGCGCCAGCCTACCTTACGAGGCCCAAGCTCGTGGCTTATTCATAGAATGGGGTGATGGAGCCCATCACATAAAAATCCAGCATATATTAGGTCTCCATTCAAAGTAAAAACGCCAGCTCCATTCAAAGAAAAAGGCCGTTCTTATTAAAACTGGCGACCTTTTTATTTTAGCTTTACACACAAATTTAAGCTCTTTGAGGCTCCGTGTCCGCGTCATTTTGCTGCCATGCCACCCCCTAGTTACACCACTGTCTTAAAAACAATCAATAAAGACCAACCTTCCTCAACATACTGATAGAGTTTATCAATAAACATGTCAAGTTGTTGCTTCTCATCATCAGACATTGTGATTTCACTAACCGCATTCACCCACATGGCCAGTGGACTGGTACCAATACCTTGACCATTGGTTCCAACGAGCGCAAACAATGTGCAAAAGCCTTCTGGTGTCAGGAACTGAAACAAAAATCTGTTAATACTTCACAATTACCATGAATTTATTTGTTTAATAATGTAAAATACCAATGAGTTAACCATCTAATATTTTATGTGCATGGATACTAGATATTGTATTTTTAAACAAAGATTTTTCATGTTTTATCATCCAAACACACTTGCAGTTAAACATCAATTTTGCAAACGTCCGCACAACAAAACACCCAAATTTTGCGAATATCCTACTCAAAAAAGTGTGAAAGCCATTTGTTAACTCGAATAGCTTCAATAGGCGAAATTTTTTGATCTTTCACACATTTATGTACCTAGTACTTTTATTCTATTAAATACAGTCACTTATAGATTAACCCATACTTAAACCTTAAATTTATGATATGACTACACAAATTAATACAGTTCAAAAAACTGGTTTTCAGAACACCCATGTCTCCCAATTAGTTCCAATAATTGATGCTCTACTTTATTTCTCATTTATAAAACAAGGATATGGTAGAATTTGAGTGAATATTATTTAAAAAGGAGTAAAAATCAAAGTAACAGTTACATCTTGAACACAGTCACCGCTCACTACGTTGGTGGTCAGTTCTCTGAGCGTACAGATTTGATCTGCAAACTCTTCCCCGAGCAGCTTGTGCACTAACTCCGCATCCTCGTTTACAGTCCGATGGCAAAACTGCTTGATGGTGACCACAGCAGCTACGGGGTCAGAACTTAATGTAATGTATGCCAGGATGCGTACTAACAGCATAATACTGGTTGTCTCTGGTGGGTAGTGCATTTGCCTAGAAAGTAAACCATTTATAATAAAAATCAACCTCTTTATCTTTGAAATATTAATTATTTTACAATTTATAGTTCAAATTTTGTTGTGTATTTAGTTTTCACCCATAATAAATTATAAAAATTCAATCATGTGTTCATTATTACACTTGCCATTACTGTGGGGACTGAAGCTTTTCAAATATAAGATATAGGATCTAAACAAGGTATGTCAAATTGGGGCTGCATGTTAGTAAAATTTTTAACTATAATTTGACTTACACCAAAAACTTTTAGAATTATAACTAAAAAAATATTTACACTGCCTTTCATTTTAAATTAACTCTGACAGAGAAAGAAAACTCACTTCCAAGCTTCCAAAAGGACTGTAATTGGATGTTGAGCATCAGAAGTGTCATAGCAAAGCATCCTATGATAGAGTGCAAATGCTCTTTGCTTGCATATTTCTGAACAATAAAGCACATTGCACTGGTCACAACTTGTAATGTTCTCCAGATTAGTCTCAAAGCAGTCTGGGTGAGGAAGCACAATATCAGGCTTGCAAGACAGCCGCCTCACATTCTGTTCTGGTGTTTCAAGTGGCCTACAAAAATACAAACATAGATATGTTGAGACTTATTACATTTTATCTTTAATATTTTAATAGTGATTGTGTCTACTTTGCTACTGAAATATTAATGAATTTATAACTTACAGTACTTGGAAACCAATAAATTTTATAATATTAAATCATTTAGCGCCAAAATTTACCTCATACAATAATCACATGCCATGTAGCGGTATGCGGCATTCCAAGTGAACTGACATGAAACTAATGGTTCTTCTTCTAAAATAACGTCGCCTTCAGTAAATTTTTTCGTCGCAAACAACCCTTTACCCTAAAAATAAAGCACTTATAAGTCTGGCATTCAGATTAATTAAAATAATGAACAAAAAATCGAAATCTTACTTTTTTACTACTTGTCGATCTTATCTCAAATCCTTCCATTGCTTAAGCTTTATTTAATATTATCTTAGGCCTAAAAACTTAGTTTCAGATCATAAATATTCAAAGGGATATACAACACTCTCCTCATAACACACATTCACAAAAGTGAAGTAAGATTTTAGGTTATAATTTTCCTATGTCAAAAGCGTAACGTTCAGAAATATTTTGACTTATAACCCAAAACAATTTTTTGTTATCTCTTTCGTTTCGTACGCAAAATTTAATACACATGGAGATTTCTTATTGCATTTCTTTTTTTTTCTTAATGTCAATGGTATAACTAAAAGTACGAAATCTCTAATTACTTTTGTCATTATATATTTGTCATTTTGTGCGGGTACAATGTATGTCGGAATATTTTATTTATAGATATTATAATAAAAATACTTTTACTTCAACAGTTCATTTATTTAGAATTATTCGTTTCCGTAGTAGTATTTTTACTGTAGGCCTTGATTTGAGCGATCGTGTCAAACAGCGGCAAGAATTTGGTTTCCGGCGTGAAACATAAAAGGAAAGCTCCGAGTGCTGCTGCACATGAGAACAGAATTGCAGGAAGATTCGTCATATACTTTCCCTGTAATAAAAATATATTTTTTTTGTAGCATAGATTTATAAGGAGCAACGCGACTACCAATCATTAATCGATGGTAGATAGTTTATACGTTACTGTACTGTATCCTACCATGAGTTCAATTATTTTTCTAATTATATTTAAGATTTTAATTCCTCATCTATCCGGTAAGCGCTAAGCGAAGATTCAAACTGTAGTCGCTTGTGGCAAAAGAAATTAAAAAGTCATAGTCGGCAGGCACATATGTATGTATGACATAAATGCTTATAAATTAAATATAGGGTACCATTGAAGAAATATGAAGGTACTACGTACTAAAACAAACAACCGTCTCAAATAAAAGGGCTTGCGTCAAAAGTCACATGGGCCACAGACAAATCAAAACAGCTGAACAAAGAGAACAGAAGTAAGGTTAGGTACAGAGTATCATTATTTCTCCCAGCTTATGAGAGCTTATTTACAAAAAATTTAAATAAGCGTGAAGTTTAATTTTTACCTATGCATGTGTTAGTAGATTTCTGGAAATTATGCATAAATTAAATAGTAAATATTTTTCGTCTTATCCTTGAGATTTGTTTTACCCGTGATATCTATAGCTTATATATGAGTAATTTATTATTCAATATTGAATCGTAAGTCTATCGTATATGAATTACCGAAATTAGTATCTACACTATATAGTCGCCGCAGCCTTTCCCAATCAATCATGAGATTGTCATCTCCAGGAATCTTAATTATTATATCGATGTTATTAGGTACTGTTGTAGTACTGGAAGGCAGCTAAATTGATTGATGAATTTTGACAACATTTTAATCTAATAGTGACAAAAGTGTGGAGACCACATTTTCGTTAAAATAGTTAATAGGTAGGTAATCATTGGTGCACTTACAAGTAGTGGAGTAAGAGGAGACAAGGTGCTTCCTATCCTTGCACATGTGTTTCCACATCCAACTAGTGTCCCTCTGACACTAGTTGGGAATAATTCCAAACTATATGTGAACATTCCTGTAAAAACCATTGATATCCCAAGTTTCCCGAACAAAAACAGCATAACTTTTAACCAAAAAATCGCTGAAAAAAAAGACATTTAATAATTTTTTGGGTTAACTAACTATCTGGTACCTATTGTTTGTTATGTCTATGCACATTTGAATCATTTTTAAAAATGGTGAAACTTTAGTACTGTGGACATTATTTTCGATAAAAGTTATTTTTTTCAAAAGAGACAAATGCAAAAGTATAGGTATAAAAATCTACTATAGGTACAAAATTTATTCTTACTTTCAGGAGTAAAAGCTTGTGCTAGTAGACAAACAGAACATAGCGAAAAGCCTGCTTGTAACGATATTCTTCGGCCAAATTTCCTAAAACATATGAAGGCCAAATAGTCACCTACATATGATGTTAGTGACGTCAACATGAAGTTTACATACTTATTCCCTGGCAAAAACACCGATTGAATAGCCAGTCCGTAGTAACTAAACCCAACGCAAAAAAAGGAAACGCACGTCACAACTACACGTATCATTATATCTTTTGATTTTAATATGTCCTTGAATGTTTCTTTTTCATTATGTTCATTTAATTGGCTAAAAGATAAAATGTCTTTTTGACTCAATCCTTCGATTTCTTCTTCCGAAATATTCAATGTGTTGAATCTAGCTATTTTCTTAAATGTTTGCTTTGCTTCTTTCAATTTACCCTGTAAAACTTCCCACCTGGTACTTTCAAATAATATAAATGCATATATTATGAAAATTAAATTTGGGGTGTATATGGCTATCAATAAAGATTTCCAATATTTGATTCCCATAGCAAATAACGCAAATAAAATTTCTCCCGTATAGAATGCGTATGAAAATAAAACACCGACAAGAACTCTTTTTGATTCACCTCCAATTTCCAAAACTGCAAAAAAAATATAATCTATCAAATATATTAATTAAATAAACGATATTATGGAACATTACGTAAAACTCGCAACAGAGCACACAGTAGCACAAAACGCAACATAACATAAAAACTGCCAAGAAGAAAAGTGTCATACATACATATTTTCTTGTAACAATTTCAAGTAACGCTAGTATTACTCTTAAATGAGAGTTTGCAGGATTACTTACTATCCTTTTGACTTACGTAACACTAAACCCGCTGTCTGAACTCCGGATGTAATAAGCGATTCGATGAATTCGATACCTATGTAAAGGTACAAATTTGGAACAAAAATTTTAGCCAAACCGATGATTCCTCCTATACTGCAGACTATTACGTTTATCCGCCTACCAAACCTTAAATAAAATTTAAAAAAAGTGAGCCATCGAGCATTATTATTTTCTAATAGGACCCTGTCAATTTATTTTTTAAATAAATCTTACCTATCACATATCCACCCTGTAAACAAATTCGAGACCATCATTCCTGCGTTGTGCGCAGTCCCAATCAGTGTCATTTTGGACTCTTGGCATCCAATATCGAGCTGAAATAATACAAGATTAAAAAAAATACTGATTATCTCTGTATCGTAATAATCATAACACAGTCTAAGCTAATTATTTTGACCAACAATAAAGCCTACATCCTCAAACATACTTCAGCCATGAAACTGTTTTCTTTTTCGTAAATCCACTCTTCGCATTTTTCTACTTCATTATAAAACGTTAACGGGCCACATGTTTGGTTAGCTTTGTAATATTCATCTTGGTTTAAAATAGGTCGCTGGCATCTCAAGTCTATTTTACCATCCCACCACTGAGGCATTTGAAAAGTAGAATTTTGAGTATCACATTCTTGTATTCGGCACCTATTAAACAGAACTTGATTATTCTGGACTTAGCTAATTAGAAATAACCGGCTTCGAAATCAAACAACAGGTAGGTATTGAATATGTTTTTTCGCTACGTAATTTCAAGTTAGCTAATCTGAGGGCCTGCAGTATAATCTCGTATTTCTGTTAAAATTGAACATCTGAAAACCTATGTATCTATTTTAAGAACACTAGGAGTAATGATAAAATTGTTTGTTTTGTGAAGTAAGTAGTTCTTATCAATATTAATAAACAAACATAAAAAACAAATTTGTACAGCTATCTTAAATGCTACATGTTAATTATACTACAACTACATAGAGTAGCGTAATTAGACCGCCCGGGGCCTGTGGCAAATTAATCCGACGGCAAAAATTTGCAAAAATTGTTTGACAATTTTTTTTTCAATTTAGGTCTTTATTCCAATGAAAGATACTCTTTGAGGGCCCCTAATGTCACTATGGTTAACACAAATTACTCAATATTGCTCACGACCCTCACGTCGAGGGCCCCTAATGGCTGGGGGCCCGTAGCATTTTGCTGCCATGCCATCCTGGAGCTACGCCACTGATTAAAAATAAAAATCTCTGAATATAGAATAAATATCATGCCCGTTAAAAACCTTAAATTCGTTACTCAGTTCTTCAAGATAAATTTAAAAGCTTTATTTACATTTAATAACATGGGCGAAATGTGAATTAAGGTATGATTTAAGTGTGGTTTAGGTGGGAATTTTATGCTGAAATAAAAATCTATTCATCACTATCCGAACTCAAAATAGAATAATCGAGCGAGTCAATCAATCAATGACTCTTGAAGAAAATCGTATGACGTGTTTGACTTTACTTTAATACAGACAAACGTACCAACGGACAAAAATGTGACCAAAGGGTCCTTCTTTTATTTTGAGATACGAAATCCCAAAAATCAATGCAATTATATTTTGATTAAACGCTTATTCGACTAGTTTACTAATTAATCATCGTATTCTGTGTAAACAAATTAAGAATAGGAAAACAAAAATATTTTGTAAAGAAGTAATGTTATTTGTAATCAAACAGGTATACAATCAAAGCTTAGGCATACCTGAAGTTAACAGGTTCAGTAATAAAAACATAGTTCAGCATCATCATTCCGTTGGCAACTGACACAAAACATATTAAAATATATTGTATTACTTGAAAACGTCCGAAATTATTTAATTTACCAAGAATTTCATTTGCACTGGAAGGATTCATTGTTATTTTACACACATTTATTATTTTCGAAAATTGTTAATTGCGTTTACGTTTTGTAACATACTGTTGTGTGATTCTGAACATACTAAAATAATTATAAGGTTATACACTCGGCGTCAAAAATATCGCCCCTCGCTGAAAATAATTATAAGGTTATACACACGGCGTCAAAAATATCGCCCCTCGCTGAAAATAATTATAAGGTTATACACTCGGCGTCAAAAATATCGCCCCTCGCTGAAAATAATTATAAGGTTGCTGGCCCCTCGCTGAAATTCAGCATCAAGCTCATCTAACTTTTCTAATAAGAACTCTGGCTAATAGATCATGGTGTCAAATTAAAGCTTGTTTGATATCCCTTCAATTAACATGTTTTTTTTTAAATTAAACGTCATAATTTCCATGTCGAAGAAGTTGTAAGAAAATGTACCAAAACACTCGTTTCAAGGGTCGCGACTTAAGCTCAGTTCCAGAGCTATAAAATGCCTGGACAGGGTAAAATGTCAGTCATTCGCTATCCAGACTTTGAAGACTACACACCTCAGGAGCTCAAGCAAGAAATCAACCCTCAAACATGGAGACCACCGCGGCTGAATCTGCTCAAGTTGTTGCTTTACTTCAAGCAGGAGTTCGACAGTGTGATGTCGCTCGACAATTGAATTTGAGCCGCCATGCTGTCCGACGAGTGTTTCAGCGGTTCCAGGAGACTGGAGCCTTCGTTAGAAGACGTGGAGCTGGTCGGGGAGGCTGCACATCTGAGCGGGATGACCGCTTCATTGTGACGTCGTCCCTGCGCAGTCGCTTCTCTAGCGCTGTCGAGGTGCAACAACGTCTAAGAGAAGCTCGCAGGACTTCAGTTAGCGTCTCTACGATTAGAAGGAGACTGCGGGAGAAAGAAATTAGGGCTCACAGGGCTGCTACTGGCCCTAAGTTGACTGCAGCACATCGTAGAGACCGCTTACAATTTGCCCGAGATCACGTCGATTGGACGTTTGAGCAATGGAGGCAGGTTCTCTTCACCGACGAGACAAGAGTCTGCCTTTATTGCAACGACAGGCATGCAAGGGTGTATAGGAGGTCGGGCGAACGATTCGCTCAGGCCTGCATTGAAGAAACAGTGGGTTACGGAGGTGGCTCGTGCATGTTCTGGGGAGGCATCTCTATAGATGGCAAGACCGACCTTGTCTGCGTTTCATCGACCAGAGGGACTCGCGGCCAGGGGTCTCTGACTGCTGGTCGCTACATTAATGAAATACTGGAGCAGCATGTGGTCCCATATGTGGATTTTGTCGGCTCTGGCTTCAAATTAATGCATGACAACGCGCGATCCCACACAGCTTTAACTGTGCGAGAATATCTGGAGGAGGTTGGGATCCCTATTTTTTCGTGGCCAGAAGTCCTGACTTAAACCCCATAGAGCATCTTTGGGACGAGATAAAAAGACAAGTTCGGTCACGAGATGTCGCCCCTACCACCCTGCAGGAACTTGAAGATGCCGTCATCGAGGAATGGGACAGAATTCCGCAGGAATGGGTTGTAAAGTTGGTGCGATCGATGAAAGACCGTTTAGAGGCGGTAATAAGGGCAAGGGGGGGAACACTAGATTTTAAATTAGTTTTGTTTTATTTGGAATTTTATGTATTTTTTTTGTTATTGTTTTGTATGATGGAATAAATGTTTTTTTTTACTGTTTATAATGTCTTTTCAATATTTTTGACAAATGAGGCAATCTTTATTTTTTTCTTTATAACCATAAAAACCATTAAATTACCTTTCAAATGATACCTTTAAGTCAATACTTGACCCAAGATTAAAGTGAAATAAAGTTGGTTGAAAACATTTTTTGCAAAGGGGCGATATTTTTGACGCCGAGTGTAGTACTGACGAGGAATAGTGTCATGTGAATTACTACAATTTACACTTTTTCCAAACTATGTAACTTTTTATATACGAATACGTCTCATAGTACTTATGTAGGACTAGAACATTGACAAAAAACAGCTGTATCAATAAGTCGTATGAACAACAAGTTGTTGTTATTGTAAGTTGTATTTCTGTTATCACGACTTATTCAACAAACAATAGATACATAATTCCATTTGGGTTCATATACCTTTTATTTTAATTCACCTTCCTACACTGTTTTCCTTTAATAAGTAATGTTATTTTATACCATGCTAAATATTTATGAGTTCTTCGGTAGATTACTCCAGTGATTTGTACAAACGTTTATAATTCTACATCTGGCAGTGGCGCTTCGCAAACATTCATCCAAAGTAAAAGCAATCGCTAGACATGAGTATGTATGTGTAGTAATTCACATTGACCATGTTTATGACAATTATTGTTTAAGAATTCAATAACGGAATTGTGTTCTAAGTATTTTGACATCTTCAATGAGAAGGTATTAATATGAAGACCAAAAGGTACTTAAAGCTAAGGGGCGAAAAAGCTGTGTTTCATATTTTATATTTATTAATTTTTTACTCATATTGATCTCAGAAATTGTTTATGTTTTTCAAAATATTTCATTTTAATTTTTTTTTCTTTGTAAAATAACTTCGTTTTTTAATGTATAAATATTTTCACACGGTTACTTTGAGGCTGAAAACACACTGATAAAATCACACTGTATACATGAATGTAACACCTTATGTAAAAGTTGTTTCCAAGCAAATAAATGAATATTATTATTATTACAAGTCGCCTGTGAGTGAAATTCAACAAAGTAGTTTTTTTGTATCAGTTTGGTGATTTTTCTTTGTTTATAACTTATTTCCAAATTTGAACTGTAGTAATTGTTGTTTATCTTGATATTATTAACTCATGCTTATTTCTGTTGACATCAAAATATGACATAAGACATGAAAAATGTACATTCATGGGACCAGAATAAGCAGCATGCGAGTACATTAAGTATGGTTAGGAAATTAGGAAGGTACTTACTTAATAAAACAAGGTATATGTAATTTATATTTACTCAAATAACAAAATTACAGTACATTATGTCATATTCTGATCTTGTGACTGTAAATCAGACGATATTTTCCTGTGCGTTTCAACTTGTAAAATTGTATCGAATAAGGGCAAAACTTTCGTTTCTGGCGTGAAACATAAGAGAAATGCAGAAATTATGGATGCAACAGCAAACAGCATTGTTGGTAGTTGTTCTGTGTAGATTCCCTGTAAGTTTACTTATTTATAAAAACCTTTTCTGTTAGTATCGTAATTGATTGCGATTAAAGCCTTGTTTTTATAGCCATACCTTATTAAGCTAGTAGTATATTTCATGTTTTAATTAAGTAACTATGTACTCTTAATACTTGACATACATTTCATTACTAAATTCAATTGATCTTCTGGTTTTCCAACTTACAAGTAATGGTGTGAGTGGAGCCATTATACTGCCGATTCTGACAAAAGTATTTCCACATCCAACCAACATCCCTCTGACACTTGTTGGAAAAAGTTCTAAACTATAAATAAATATTCCCGTAAAACACATCGATATCCCGAGTTTTCCAAACAGGTAAAGCGCAATTGTCAGCCAAACGGTTGCTAAAACACATAAAAAGCATTGTATCTTTTAGTTTTTTTCTTTACAATCTACAAACATTTATTGGTTGAAATAGAGAGCTGATTTTCAAAAACTTTAGGGACCTTTTAATTTCCAAACATACAATAGTGACGGTCAACTTACGCCCCTCTGTCAAAAAAGAAAGTATATTAGAAAAGAAAAAAATTACCAACGACACCAGCGAAGGTAATGTTATTTAATATAAGTTAGTTACATGTGTTGATGCAAATGAACCTCCCTGAAAATAATCCTGGCGGCACCCATGGTCAAGAACGCCTTTATTATGCTTATATTCAAGTAATATTTCCATTTAACTCTAGATGAATGTGTTTCAACAAAGTGTATTAAAATTTACTTAATTTATCTAGAAAACGTACAAAATAATATAAATAAGATAAGAGTAGATGCATGTGACAGTGTGATACGTAATACCCACTTTTAGGAGAGAATGCTTGTGCTAATAAGCTTGAAGCACATAGTAGGAATCCAGCTTGCAACGTAACTCTTCTCCCAAATTTGCTAAAACAGACAAACGTCAAAAAGTCACCAGGAAAAGACGTCAGCGAAGTCAGCATAAAATTCGTGTATTTATTTCCTGGTAAATATACAGAGTTAACAGCTAATCCATAGTACGCAAAGCTAGTAGCAAAGAAGCAAAAACAAGTAACCAGTAATCTTATAATAATTTCCCTTGATTTAAGTACATCCACAAATGTTTCTTTGTGTCCTCGTTCATTTATTTTACTAAATGATAGCAGCTCTTTTTGACTCAGTTCTTCAATTTCTTCTTCAGAAATATCTAATCTATTAAACTTTGCTATTTTATTAAAAGTTTGCTTTGCTGCTTTTGTTTCGCCTTGTAAAATTTGCCACCTTGTACTTTCAAATAATGTACAGAAATACATTACGAATAATATATTTGGAGCATATAAAGCTATAATCAGCGTTTTCCAATTCGTGATTCCCATAGCTAAAGCTGCATATATTATTTCTCCTATATAGAACGCATAGGAAAATAAAACTCCAAAGAGAACTCGCTTCGTTTCGCCACCAATTTCAATAACTGTAATGAAGAAAAAAATTATAAATTATTAATTTATACTTTCAACCCAGATCATCTTTCTTTCTTCGATGTACCTACCTTAGACAGTATTGCACATTAGTAAAGAACTGATATGGAGTATAATTTCAAATTCGTAAGAATGCACTTTAAAGATTTTGAACAGAAGTAGCAAAAAGCATATTTTCTACTTGGTAGTTATTTTTGTTGCTTACGTAGAACTAATCCTGAAGTCTGTATTCCCGATGTGATAAATGATTCCATAAATTCAATTCCTATGTAGACCAACAAATTCCACGCAAAAATTTTCGTTAAGCCAATTATTCCACCTATAGTACATATCAATAAAGCTTTTCGCCTTCCGAATCTAAAAAAGCTAACTCATAAATAAATGTTACCTACATAAAAATTAGGCATTTAAATAATGGAACGGCGATCTGATTCTGGTTCAGACTAAAAGTCAGGGTCAGATTACCTATATTGTTAATGGTGTCTTACAACAAACAAAATTAAAACCTGTCACAAAACCATCCGGCGAAAAAGTTGGAGACCATTAGTCCCACACTATGCATCATCCCGATCAGCGACATTTTGGACTCTTGGCACGCAAGGTTGAGCTGAAATTTTTGTTTAAAATTTGAGGTTTGTCTGCTTTATTTACAAGATACAAATTGAATATACAATAACAATAAAACCTAATTAAAATTATATTTACAATGTAGCTCAACCTTTGAGCGAAATGCAGACCAGCGCTACAGTTTCGACTGTTTTTTTAATTTAACACAATTTTTTATAATCTTTTGAAATAAGCACCCCAAGAACCCGTAGTCTCGAAACTAAATGGCTTAAATATGTAGTTGTTACCCAAATATAAAAATTAAAATTATTACTAGTTAAATTTCGAGTTATTAGTCAAAATACCTACATGTGTTTATCTTGTATATGTTGTTTTAATTTAGTTATTGATCAGACGGGCCCATAATTGACACCATTTCGGTGTCCTGGGATATACTTACTTCAGCCATAAAACTCTCTTCATTTTCGTAAAGCCAGTCATGACATTTTTCAACTTTATTGGGAAACTTGCTACATGTGCTATTAGTATCAGAATATCCATCTTCGTTTATAATGGGTCGTTGGCACCTCAAATCAATGCTGCTATCCCACCAATAAGGGACCTGAACGGTAGCATTTGGGGCGTCACATTCCGGTACTTTACATCTAAAATTAACACATTTTACTGTTATATGATGAAGATTGGGAAAACTTATTCCTAAGTAGTGACCACCGTCTACATTGTGAGGGCCATAACGTGGACGACTGCAGGGAATCGCTGGGATCAAGCGGCCCAGGATCGATCCGGTTGGAAATATTTGGGGAAAGACTATTTCCAGCAATTAAAATCTTCCGGATGGTGGTGATGTAGTGCGCCGTAGGCATGTGTGCGGCGAGACATGAGGCAGAGGAGGCTGCCTCGTTCCTTTGTCTATTTATTGACTTATCACTTTCTTTCACGTCTTCCCCTGCCACGACTTTCCTTTTAAATCGCGGTAGGTATAGGGGTTTAGACTAAACTAAAGACACCTTTTTATGTTATAGACACAGAGTCAATCTCATAATCTTAAAAGGACAATCATCAAAGTCAAATCATACAATGTAGTAAAAATAAATTGATAACCTTGTTATGACATGAGAAGGAGAGCTTAAAGAAATTAACAGAGTTCTTAATTTATGATTAACTACTAAATTATTCCAATCAACCGGGCTAAAATCTATCCATAACTACTATGGTGATATATTTCAAGCAAACTTTCAAATATTAGCATTTTTGTAAAATAATTATGTTTCAACCTTATGTACATTTTTATTTATGTACTTTTAATTAAATTTTTCATATACAACAATCCTAGGCAACAATTGACGCGCAACACGTGACGCTCAAAATGATCGGCAACGTTGCACAACAAAGAGAGACTTTGACTTGTTATTTTTGCCTTTAGGTTATAATTATAATAATGATAGCCTTTATTCAGATCAACTTAGCCTAAATGCATTATCCCAAATAAATCACAAATCAATTTACAATTTATTCTTATATTTGTTTCTTTTTTATTTTCTGTAGATCTGTTTGCCAGCCGGCAAAGGCCTCCTCCAATTAGGTTAAATAAAAATAAATAAACCACATCACGATACACACGTTGACTCAGCCCTACAGTAATTATCGTAAGAACTTGTGTCACAGGAATTAAGCAACGATATGGTATAAAATACGTAGATAAGAATACAACTTCCAAGACCAGTATGCGAAACAATGCGTCTTGCAAATAACACAAAGTCCCGCCCCCGCCGGGATAGGTTAAACGCGCAGTCCTATTGCTGTGCAATTCGTGCATGTTTGCGGTCAAGTGTAAGCGCTAACAGGTAGTGTAAGTAATCTACTATGTATGAGTTATACCTTTCACTGCCGAATCTTTGTATAGCGCCTCTACCGGATAGACGAGAAATAAAATTCGCTGGTAGAAAAAACTGTAGTAATTAATTGTACTTCGATTGTAGCACAGTAATTCAAACAATGGTGCACTGATTGTAGTCGATTGCGAAACACACCTCAGGCTCAGGGGGTTGGTTAAAGTGGTTAGTTAAGCAGAAGCCTCACAGAGAAGTTGCGTAAATGAATTTCTCATTGGCACGGGCGTACCGAGGAGGAGGGCAGGGGAGCCAGCTGCCCCCCCCCCCCCTGGAACCATAAAAGCACGTGGCACGTGACTGTTCGAGTTGTATTGTAAATATACCCTTAACTCCGTAAAAAGCATCAAAAGATGAAATATGTATAAAAAAACTAAAAATCCTCGATCACTTCATTATATTGTACCCATCGAGTTCGAGTTGTTAAATGTGTTTAGCGGAATCATGTTTCGACAATATTATTGTTATAACTTTCTTGAACCCACGTTTTATGTTTGCGGAATTGAGGCCCAGTAAACAGTCATTGCAAAAGCAAAGTTTGACTTCATGGGCAGAATTGGCGAGCGGCTTGAAGCTCTCGCCAAAGCTGCATAAAGCAACTTTTGTGTATCCTGTCTTCCAAGTCTACCTGAGTGACCCGAGTACCTGGAGTTGCAGTCTCTTGATGTTCATAAGACGTGTGGATCAAATGGCGCACCAGCGGTGGTTTTAAACGAGTGTGCCCTGTTCTGACGCGCCTTTTTCTAGTTTCCTATGCGATTAGTCATGGTCTGTCTTGCTTGAAGACTATCCACTTGCACCCTGTGCCTAAAATGGCTGATAGATCAGACCCATCGAATTATAGGCCAACTCTTTAACTACTACGTCTTACTACGACACTTCACAAAGTACAATACTGAAATTCCGCGTAACTAACAAATGGGAACTCACTATTAATGAGATAAGTGAGAAGCGTTAGTTACCTAATTCGTTTTGTCACTTCTGAAAAAATCATTAAGTTTGTGTTGATAGATTAATTGAGTTAGTATGTACCAACTCGTATGTTTTGAAATATTGTCGGTGATAGTGAAATTCCACGTAACTAAAAATTGGGAAATCACTATTAATGAGATAAATTAGAATCGCTAATTAATTAGTTTATGTTACTCATGAAATAATTTTTCAGTTTAGTTCGTATCTACGCGGTAATGTCTATTCTTGAATAAGCGGAACTGCACTATCACCGATGGCGAAATGTTACATACTTTCATAACCTTTATTTCTATTCCAATAACAAAAAAAAAGCATTTTACCTGTATTCAACTATTTCAGCTACAAAAACATAGTTCAACATTAACATTCCACTTAAAGTAGAAGATAAACAAATTAAAATTAATTGCATAATTTGGAAATGTCCGAAATTGTTTATCGTAGTAAAAATATCAATTTTTCGCTGCGATTCCGCTTTTAAAACAGTCATTTTCAATCTAAAATTTAACAAACGTTCTCTCTGTAAGTTTATTCAACACTGCGAATACTTAAATAGTATACCTACTTAATCTTTGTTTATGCAAAATGGATGTAAGTACTTAATTTTATGACAGATAAGTACATGGAATGTTTGATTTTTTTCAGTTATTTTTATCTTTTTGTCGTCCTGTGTTAACTATTGTCTTGCGGTTGTATATAACTACCTTCGTACTTACATAGGCCTTTCCCAACGTATTGTTTTGAACCCTTCAACTAAGACTAACTTACCAAATAAACGATTTTATTAAGCTTAAAATGATAATCTGTAAAATTAAAAATAAATCGTGTAGAAACCTCCCATTATTTAGTAAGTATACCATTTTAGTAGTTATGCATAGATGATTGGTCTCCGCACCGCGACTACCAATCATTAATCTGCGTATGTATGTATTGGTATTATTTTTACGTATCGAGTAGGTATAGAAAGTTATATTGAAGAAGTATAAAAGTATGTAGCTACTTAAATTATTTATTTGCATGTTTAATTGCACAATCAGTGTATCGGCCAGCTCGTAGCGTAAATCATGTAAGTAATATACAAATGTGCAATCTATCAACATACTACTACCGAGAATTTATTGACTAGTTTGGTTAATTGTAAAGCGTTACATTTTATATTACCGCCAAGTGCAACGAAAAAATCCTTGTGTAGCTCTAAGTTACAAATGATTATTACAGTAGTTAGGATAAATAATATCCATTACCGTGTTTATAAATCCATCATTAAATATTAATATAATTATTAAATTTCAGCATATAAAACTAATAAACAAAGAGCTGAAAGCAAAAGACTTCCATTTAAGTGAACTGACCGAACATACCTACGAATTTTTTTCATAACTTTGCTATGAGCAACATAAAATACCAGATGTCAGAGTTGTTGCGTTTAGCGCAGGCAGAAGAAAGAAGACTTTAGCTGTCTAAGCGAATCCTCTTTTATTTTTCTTTCAATGTTGATCAAGTGTGAACCGATCATAAAATTCATTTGTATCATTCTTTTACTTGTCGGGAAAGGCAAGAGCACTAGTTCATACAGGTTAAGTCATATATCATTTTTATTTAACCATGTTTAAATTATGTATCATGTGGCAATTTTGGCTGCTGATAAATTTATAACTTAATTTTTAATCTTCATTCACACATGGTTACAAACCTATACTATATTACATTCGATGAAGTTGTTACGAAAACAATTAAACCCTATGTTTGATCAGTTAACTTTCGATAGGGTTTAACTTGGCTGTACGTGAAGTTTAAATGTTACATGGAACAATGATGCAATTTGGTTCAATATAAATCTGAGTGTTCTGTAATATTATTACATTACATATTTACATGAATTTTCAAAAATAACTCAGCAACTAATGTTGGAATTCAAATTAATATTTCAAAATTTGCTTTTGATTTTGAAATAAAACCATTTTTCGTGATCTTATTGTTATTATTTCAGCTGCATGGAAAAACAGTCTTCATTTTTAACCATATTCTTCTCTCTTTCTGTTTAATACAATTTATTTGTGAACCTTGCAAAATTTTCAATCAAATGTTATTTTTCTTTCTTTGTATGTGAATTTATCTTATTCAAATCCAATAGGTTTTAAACATAAATATACCATGAAAACATTTTTTTATTACATTTCCAATAGACTACGTCACAAACGTTGTAAAAGAATTAGCTAGTAATAAATATTAACTAGATTTCCATGCACCATCTATAGGTAAAAAGCCAATGATGTTGATTATTTTAAATTGAGTGAATTTTCTAATAAATACTTTTATATTATGTTTTGGATTTTGGTATATTAATAATATACTTTATAAAAACTAAATTTGTCTACAATAATTCACGATCACGAGTGGGCAGTTGATAAATATTTGAGTTCCATAAACTTAAAATTCAAAAATTTCAAACAAAATTTCCTCGATTTCTGAAATTAATATGGAAACGATAGACTATATCAGAAATTAATGGTGAATTAAATGCAATTTTTTTACTTAAAACGACGTTTCCATTTTATCTTACACACATCTAAATTATGAATTTGAATTATGAGTGCTAGCTATTGGTCATCAAGTATGCATCCGACTGTTCGTTTTCAGTTTTCTCAGGTACTCTGTGATTCGACACTTGTGACGGCTGGTTGACTTGACATGCACTTTGACACATAAAATGCCGCGATCCGCAATTACGATGATGTTTTAGACATGGCGGCATATATTTTTCGTAAATGAATAAGGTTTTAAGCATTTTATTTCAAAATGCATATTAAACAGGTGAATAACTAACATGGTTTATTGCAAGTGACTATTTATTTCATAAAATCCATCTTTATGTTGTATGTTCAAATGACGTGTAGAGCTTACCTATTGTTATTGTTTACAGGTCATTATTCAGGGGTTTAAGAGTTACAGAGAGCAAATTGTCGTGGAGCCCTTTGACAAACGGCACAATGTAGTCGTCGGCCGTAATGGATCCGGGAAGAGTAACTTCTTTCATGGTAATATCGGCATTTGAGCAACATTGGCCTGATGTGAAGTCCTATTACTT
Organism: Choreutis nemorana; assembly: GCA_949316135.1. Lineage (NCBI taxonomy): Eukaryota > Metazoa > Arthropoda > Insecta > Lepidoptera > Choreutidae > Choreutis > Choreutis nemorana. Next base: position 7,450,806 of record OX438609.1, read on the forward strand.
AAATTTACGTTTAACTTTCAGCTATCCAGTTCGTTTTGAGTGACGAGTTTTCCCATCTGAGACCTGAACAAAGGTTGGCCCTTCTTCATGAAGGTACTGGCCCTAGAGTGATATCTGCTTTTGTTGAAATCATATTTGACAACTCTGACAACAGAATACCTGTGAGTACAATTTTTAATCACAAGAATTATCCAGGCCCCTGTGTAATGAAACTTACAATAAACAATTTGTAAATTGTAAAAAAAGTCTACAAATAAAATAAAAAGTTTATATTTAACAAAAATTACAGGTTACGGGTTTACTGTGGTGGCAAAACATACAAATTTGTAAAATGATAGCAAACCTGTACACATTTCTGTTCATTAAACATGTTAACTTTACGGGTGATATTTTACAAATTTGTAAGAAATAATGCTTTAGTAAACATAAAATTTTAGTTACAGGCAGTCGCACAATATGTTAGAGTAATGACATAAAACTTTTCATCAAAATCAACTGGCATTTTGTATAAAATTTTCATTAAAATCTACAGGCATTTACTACAATCGTAAAGTTTTATTTAACAGCATTTACAAGTGACAAATTTGTAAGATATTTACTTTTAGATTTCTTACATATTAAACAGCACTTGTGAAAAAAATTGACAGATTTTTCACTTTTCTACAAATTAGTAGACTTGTTAGTTTTATTGAACAGGACCCAGAAAAAATACAAAATTAGTGTGTGTTCAACATATGTTTATGTTTGATCCAGTTGAATTCCTTTATTAATAAATCAGACAGGTTTTTTCTACAATTTCTTTTTTTCAGATTGAAAAAGATGAGATATTTCTACGGAGAGTGATTGGGTCTAAAAAGGACCAGTTCTTTTTGAACAAGAAGGTGGTTCCCAGGTCAGAAGTTCTCAACCTTCTAGAAAGTGCTGGACTTTCAAACTCCAATCCCTATTACATTGTCAAACAAGGAAAGGTAAAGCTATATTACATTTATATGTATAGGTTTATTTCTAGCTTTACAAGTGATACATTTATTAAATTTGTACTAATTTTAATTAGATGGAGACTTTTCTGATGTATTGCAAATTAAAAAAAAATCTAAAAAAAAGTTTTAGCCATTTGTCACTAACATCTTAGCCTCCATACATCTAAGACCCACAAAGGGTTGTTGCACTGCAGGAAGAAGAAGGACAGTCTTCTTCTTCCTTTGTGGGTCTCGGCTTATTCAATGAGCTTTCATTTCGCTCTACCCTTTCTCCTTTCTCCTCTCCAAGATTTTATCTTAACAATGAAAATATACAGACCTCAAATGATCTCAAATGTACAGACAATTTCAAAGTCAATCACAACCATTTTTAATTCAACCTACCCTTGAACCAAAAGAAAACAATATTTTCTGGCTTTCTAATTTCAAAATGAGTTGTGACATTAAATTTTATTTATTTTAACAACAGATCAACCAGATGGCTATAGCTCCAGATTCCCACCGGTTGAAGCTCCTGAGAGAAGTTGCTGGCACCAGAGTATATGATGAGCGCCGGGAGGAATCTGTAACCATACTCAAAGAAACAGTTGGAAAGGTAATACAGACAAAACCTATTATAACGACATTGGTTACAACAACATACATTAGGATGTTGGGAGTGTTTAATTTAATTTTTACAGTTTAGCTAGTTGCCTTATTCATAAAAAAGTTTAATCCTATTATTTTGTCTCTTTCTGGAATTCATACTGTGCTTGATGAGTTGGAGTTTATCATATACAAGGGTTTACTATTTTATTGATAGGTATAGTTAATCTCTACAGTTGCCAAGCAACATTAATCCCTACAATGAATCTACCTTTAGCTCTATTATTATCTAAAGACTTCTAGTTTTGTTTGCTTTTTTTAAGGTGGAGAAAATAAATGAGTTCCTTCAAACAATTGAAGAGCGCCTCAAGACCTTGGAGGAAGAGAAGGAGGAACTGAAAGAGTATCAGAAATGGGACAGATCTAGGAGAGTGCTTGAATTCATCATACATGACACTGAACACAAAGAAAATAAGAGAAAGCTTGAAGAAGTATGGATTATTTGATACCACAATTTTCTTTTTTTCTATTTCTGCCCTTTCCTAGACTTTGTATTGGAAGGAAATAAAATTTAACCCTTTTTTATGCCATTGACATGATTCCATTAAATTTCTAAAGACCATGTGTATACCAAAAATTTTTTGCTGGAATATAAAATGTCCTTTTTTATTTATTTTAATCAAATTGACTTATTAAGTGTGCAGTGTTTAATTAGGGATATATTAACAATTTGATAAAAGTGTAGTTAACACACTATGTATGGTATGTTTCAGTTGGAGAAAATGCGTGCTAACAGTGGTAAAGAGCAGCAGCATTACGCGGACATGGTGAGGGAGGCGCAAGAACACGTCAGAGAAGCAAACAAGTTAGTAGTCTTTTTATGTTTTGATAGATCGAGTCTCAAATTGACATAAGTCTCTTTAGACACAACATCATCATAACAATGTGATATAATTTTAGTGATCTGAGACCAAGATGACATCAACGTTAAACACTTTGGTCCACCATTACATGATTTGAATTGTATTTATTGTTATTGTTTTGTTAAATAAAATATACGATTCAAAATTCTGCCTCAGTGTAGGACTGAGTTAAGTTAATATGTATTGTAATTTATTTGTCATTAGGAAATTAAAAGAAGCCCGCAAAGAGGTGGCCGCAACAAGAGAAGAGAAAGACATACTGTCAACTGAACAACAGCAACTTCTCAGGGAAAAAACCAAGCTTGAGCTCGGTATTAAAGACCTGAGCGATGACGTCGACGGCGACAACAAGTCTAAGGTATGTTACTTTCTCAATGTTAAATTCATCATAGACTCCTTTATGTTTAGCAAATGACTTTGGTTATTTTACTGATTCAAACCAGTACTTAACTTTTTAGTTTGATAAGACTGTTTTCTTACCTCCAAAACTACTCTTTACTCCCTACTCATTTGATAACTTGTGTTTCTGTCTGTTCCACAGCCAATTTGCCTTGAAACTATGGAAGCATTTTTTTATTAATTTGGATATCTCAATTACTAACTAATACACATACTATTATTATTTTAAAATGACAAAAAATTGATATATAACTAAGGCTGCTTTAAATTATGAATGTGAAAGTTTGTATATAAGAAAATTGTAATTCAATTACGCAAAAACGGCTGAAGGGACCTGGAAGAAATCTGGCAAACTGATAGTGATAAATGAAAAATAAATACTACATAGATAAAATCGCGGGCAAAAGATAATCATTAATAATTTTTTTGATATTTATGTAAATTTTATCAAACCACCTTCTCTTCAGGAACGGGCCGAGGCAGAACTCGAGCGCCTCCGCCAGCAGATATCAGAGAAGGAACGAGAGCTTGAAGAGCTGAAGCCAAAATACGAAGAGATGAAGGCCAAGGAGGAGGAATGCACCAGAGCTCTGACTCTAAACCAACAAAAACGACAGGAGTTGTACGCGAAGCAAGGCAGAGGGACACAGTTCACGTCTAAACAAGACAGGGATCGATGGATCGAGAAGGAACTCAAGTATGTTTGATAATTTATAGAGTTTCATACGTAACCAAAAGCATTATTTTTTAGAAGGATAAGTGATAAGTGAGGTTTCAAAGAATATAAATGGGATTCCTAAGCATCCTATAAGTCTGTTGCGGCTGTATCTCATGTACCATAATAAAGTATATTTTCCATAATGTACCAAAACAAGTAAGTACTCTTGAAATTTTCATAGAATGCGTATTTCTGTTGAAGCTATTGTTATTGTTATAGTTAAATAAATTAAACGGCACTAAATAAAATACATAAAATTACGACATAGACATAGAGTTATTATTATATTACTTAAAAAACAAAATATTTCTAACTCCCAACTGTCACAACACACACATTAACAACATAAACATTTTTGTCAGGTCACTAACAAAACAGATAAAAGATAAAAAGGACCACGAGACTAAGCTCCGGGACGATTTGAAGAGAGATGCGAACAAACTGACGGAACTGGAGAAGAGAATAGAAGATACTACTAAAGAGATGGAGAGACAAAGAGTTGCAATAGACGAACATAACAAACAGTACTATGAGTGTAAGAAGAGAAAAGACCAGGAACAAAGTACTAGGAAGTAAGTGGAATAGTTTATTTATAGAGATCACTTCTTAATGATAATAATAAGGGCTTAGGATCAATGAAGTTAAGTATTTTGTTCCACTTCTTTATTAGTCTCACAGTAGACAATTCAAATGAATTTGATTCAATATTTAATGTGTTTAATAAATTTAAAATCTATTAAAATCGATTTTTTTCATTATTTTTCGTGGTTTTCGGTTTCTTGCTACTTAATATTGCTAGGTAAAATAAGTCATTAATATTTAATTTTTCAGTGAGCTATGGCGCAAGGAAACGACGCTTACACAAAACCTATCGTCATTAAAAGAGGATTTGGCTAAGGCTGATCAAGCACTGAGGTCTATGGCTGGCAAGGTATTACTTCAAAAATTTCAATTTAAATCAAATTCTGACGTTGGTAAAAATATAATTGCTTTAAAAATTACATGATAAACACCATTCCTTTTAGATTCTGTGTAGTGAAAAGTTTTTTTTTCCAGCCAATTTTAAACGGTCGCGACAGTGTTCGAAAAGTTCTAGAGACATTCCAAGAGAGAGGTGGCGAGTGGGCTAAAATTGCGACACAATACTACGGCCCTGTTATTGAGAACTTCACGTGTGAAAAAACCATATACACCGCCGTTGAGGTAACCAAACTTTTTTAAATACCATGATTATGCAATAGTTTGATACAGATATTCACTACAATTATGGGTTCAAATCTTGAATCAGACTGTGTTTGATTTATTTAATCGTATGTATGTTTGTATATCGTTGATTAGGGTAGGCAGCTGAGCATAGGACCTCTTATCTTGTGTCTCCTGGGAAATTTATGTAGATTCTTCTTTAGCCAATATGTACAAAAAAATTCTTTGAAGAAAAGCTTGACATCAGATAACTCAAATGCTTGTTTATACAAACTACTTACTGTGCATACATGTGATCATTTTTTAAGTTAATTTTTTTCATATGAACATATTCAAAAGTGTATTCCTAAAATTTACCTTAATTTGATGTTTTGTTTTGACAGGTGACAGCCGGTAACCGTTTGTTTCACCACATAGTGGAATCAGATACAGTAGGTACTAAGATATTAAAGGAGATGAACAGACAAAGTTTACCTGGAGAAGTTACATTCATGCCTCTCAACCGATTACAAGTCAGAGATATGACATACCCTAATGACAATGTAAGTTGAACCTAAATGTCATAGAAGTTATCAAACACATATTTTTCTAATATTTTAATGTGTTTGGTTTGTACAAATGCTATTTAAATCTTTCGTGTTATTCTTTAAACAGTAACAGGTCATATTTCAGCCATTTAGCATTCAGTTCAATAAATATCTGTTACATATTAAAAGTACTAAATAATTAATTTGTTAATATAAATATTCAATTGTTTGTACTGATTTCAGACACTTCCCCTAAGTATATGTAATTTGCTACTTAACTTTCATATTTTAATTTTTAATATTTTAGAATGCTATAGCAATGGTGCAGAAACTGAAATATGATGCCAAATACGCTAAAGCTATGAAGTATATATTCGGCAAGACCCTTATCTGTAGGAATCTGGAATGCGCCACAGAACTCGGCAAGCAGTTTCACTTGGATTGTGTCACTCTAGAAGGTGATCAGGTAATGTAATTTCCCTCACAAAATTGTTAACTTTACACTTTTCTTTATTGAGATACATAACATTCAATTATAAAATATAATAAAATTTATAATTCCAAGAGATTTTAAAGATAACTTTAGTCAATATGAAAAAAATAACATGCAATTGTGACATATTATGTCAGTTACAAAAAGGAACTATAAACAGCTTACTAACATTTTAGAGTCACATATGGAATTGTTTAAATGTTGTAAAAAAATTAAAAATTGAAACTTTAATTACAATTAAAGCCGTTTTCTGAATTGATAATGTCTCAACTAGTACACGACACAATTTATTGCTACTTAAAAATTACAGAATGATAAAATCCCAACTACTCTTAACTCAGAAACTGACTGTTACCAAATTATGTCTTATGTTTAATAGTAGCCAACAAGTGACAATAACCTTTATATTTTTAACAGGTATCATCAAAAGGATCTCTTACTGGAGGTTACTTCAACCAATCGAGGTCGCGTTTAGAAATGCAGAAGACACGGTCGGAACTCATGGAACAAATAACCGCTTTGGATCAAGAACTGAACTCTCTTAGGCAGGACCTAAACAAAATAGAATCCAGTATCAATTCCATTGTGTCAGAAATGCAGAGAACTGAAACAAAGCAGGGTAAAGCCAAGTAAGTACGAAATTACATTGTTTTAAATAGTGCCTTAATTGTTCTAATTTCTTATCCAAAAATTACTACTTTTATATATATATTATATTATATTTATATTTTACGTTCTTTAGCCGTGTTTCAACCAACGGCTGTGGTAGAAACAAAAGCGAATATTGATTTCCCATGTTAATAGCAAAAAAAAATGTTGCAGTCATTTGATAGTTTTACGAGGAAAGTTATCTGGGATTTTCGAATATTTTTAAATATTACAGATTTTGATTGAATTACAAAAATTGTGCCATTTTTAAACTTCTACGTTTTCATCTGTTATTTAATTAGTCCTTAAAGTTAGGCTAATTATGGATTTAAATGTGTAAGAATGTAAGATGAATCTAGATGGCATTTCTTCTGCAGATTCTTTATATAGTTGAAGAAACCTTATTTGACCTATTTCTAATCATTTGATTCTTCTAAGATAAAAGGGTTTGGACGTTTTACGTTAATCGAAATCACTGTCGCTATGGATTTTTTCAACGATTACTTCAAATCTTCATCATATGATACAAATAAAACAACGTTTGGGTTAGAAACTTGATCTAAATTGGGGAGGGTGTAAATTGGAGATTAAATAATCCAGCATATGTTTATTTAATTAACTAGACCAATTTTGCAATTTTGTATTAGATTAAATTGGTCGCATGCTGGACAGGTCTAAAACAAAATTCTTTGTTCAGGGACATATTCGACAAAGTGAAGGCCGACATCCGTCTGATGAAGGAGGAGCTGTCGTCGCTGGAGCGCGGACGCGGGCCGCGGGAACGAGCGCTGGCACAGAGCCGCAGCAGCCTCGAGGCCATGCATGCCACCAGGGAGGGGCTGGAGGCTGAGCTGCATCAGGTATGTATAGCGAGGCCATGCATGCCACCAGGGAGGGGCTGGAGGCTGAGCTGCATCAGGTATGTATAGCGAGGCCATGCATGCCACCAGGGAGGGGCTGGAGGCTGAGCTGCATCAGGTATGTATAGCGAGGCCATGCATGCCACCAGGGAGGGGCTGGAGGCTGAGCTGCATCAGGTATGTATAGCGAGGCCATGCATGCCACCAGGGAGGGGCTGGAGGCTGAGCTGCATCAGGTATGTATAGCGAGGCCATGCATGCCACCAGGGAGGGGCTGGAGGCTGAGCTGCATCAGGTATGTATAGCGAGGCCATGCATGCCACCAGGGAGGGGCTGGAGGCTGAGCTGCATCAGGTATGTATAGCGAGGCCATGCATGCCACCAGGGAGGGGCTGGAGGCTGAGCTGCATCAGGTATGTATAGCGAGGCCATGCATGCCACCAGGGAGGGGCTGGAGGCTGAGCTGCATCAGGTATGTATAGCGAGGCCATGCATGCCACCAGGGAGGGGCTGGAGGCTGAGCTGCATCAGGTATGTATAGCGAGGCCATGCATGCCACCAGGGAGGGGCTGGAGGCTGAGCTGCATCAGGTATGTATAGCGAGGCCATGCATGCCACCAGGGAGGGGCTGGAGGCTGAGCTGCATCAGGTATGTATAGCGAGGCCATGCATGCCACCAGGGAGGGGCTGGAGGCTGAGCTGCATCAGGTATGTATAGCGAGGCCATGCATGCCACCAGGGAGGGGCTGGAGGCTGAGCTGCATCAGGTATGTATAGCGAGGCCATGCATGCCACCAGGGAGGGGCTGGAGGCTGAGCTGCATCAGGTATGTATAGCGAGGCCATGCATGCCACCAGGGAGGGGCTGGAGGCTGAGCTGCATCAGGTATGTATAGCGAGGCCATGCATGCCACCAGGGAGGGGCTGGAGGCTGAGCTGCATCAGGTATGTATAGCGAGGCCATGCATGCCACCAGGGAGGGGCTGGAGGCTGAGCTGCATCAGGTATGTATAGCGAGGCCATGCATGCCACCAGGGAGGGGCTGGAGGCTGAGCTGCATCAGGTATGTATAGCGAGGCCATGCATGCCACCAGGGAGGGGCTGGAGGCTGAGCTGCATCAGGTATGTATAGCGAGGCCATGCATGCCACCAGGGAGGGGCTGGAGGCTGAGCTGCATCAGGTATGTATAGCGAGGCCATGCATGCCACCAGGGAGGGGCTGGAGGCTGAGCTGCATCAGGTATGTATAGCGAGGCCATGCATGCCACCAGGGAGGGGCTGGAGGCTGAGCTGCATCAGGTATGTATAGCGAGGCCATGCATGCCACCAGGGAGGGGCTGGAGGCTGAGCTGCATCAGGTATGTATAGCGAGGCCATGCATGCCACCAGGGAGGGGCTGGAGGCTGAGCTGCATCAGGTATGTATAGCGAGGCCATGCATGCCACCAGGGAGGGGCTGGAGGCTGAGCTGCATCAGGTATGTATAGCGAGGCCATGCATGCCACCAGGGAGGGGCTGGAGGCTGAGCTGCATCAGGTATGTATAGCGAGGCCATGCATGCCACCAGGGAGGGGCTGGAGGCTGAGCTGCATCAGGTATGTATAGCGAGGCCATGCATGCCACCAGGGAGGGGCTGGAGGCTGAGCTGCATCAGGTATGTATAGCGAGGCCATGCATGCCACCAGGGAGGGGCTGGAGGCTGAGCTGCATCAGGTATGTATAGCGAGGCCATGCATGCCACCAGGGAGGGGCTGGAGGCTGAGCTGCATCAGGTATGTATAGCGAGGCCATGCATGCCACCAGGGAGGGGCTGGAGGCTGAGCTGCATCAGGTATGTATAGCGAGGCCATGCATGCCACCAGGGAGGGGCTGGAGGCTGAGCTGCATCAGGTATGTATAGCGAGGCCATGCATGCCACCAGGGAGGGGCTGGAGTGGAGGCTGAGCTGCATCAGGTATGTATAGCGAGGCCATGCATGCCACCAGGGAGGGGCTGGAGGCTGAGCTGCATCAGGTATGTATAGCGAGGCCATGCATGCCACCAGGGAGGGGCTGGAGTGGAGGCTGAGCTGCATCGGGCATAACTCCACATCCTAATTAATATTCCATTATTTAATCGTTAATATTCCAAGTCATACAAACGCAAACTTAAGCACATGAGGAAAAGCAAAACACAACTGATGTTAGTGTTTTCTCAAAGGAAAATTTTCATGTAATTTAAATCAGTTTTTGCCTCTCAATAGGAACTAATGGAGCAGCTTTCAACAGCCGATCAGGGTAAAGTAGACGAGTTGAACGACGCCATTAGAAGACTGACTCAAGAGAACAAGGAAGCATTCAGTGCGAGAATGAACCTTGAAGCCACTAAGAATAAGCTTGAAAATCTACTTGCAAACAATCTTATACGGTAAACATCCTTAATAAAACACGCAATAATCACTCAGCACTGCAGGATAGAATCAACCAATATACCCTATGAAGATAAGAATGTTTTGTACCTTTGCCATTATGGGAAACAATGCAGAAACTGTTTTAATTTACAATCAAATATTTACAGATTTTATCAAGTGAATAAATATTAAAATTTAAATATTTACGATCATGTCTCTTATCACTATAGTGATTGTTACTCTAGTGCTAAAATTATGTAAATACTTATTTAGTACTCAGCCTTCAGATCTAAACTTTACTTGCGGTTTAATTAAATACACATGAATCTAAGATACATACTTACATACACATACGTATGACGAAATATTATTTCTTGCCATACTATTTTATTACACAACATTAACTATGTAATTATATCACAATATTATTTTTTCATTTTACCAATGAGTGATCTTAATTTAGTTTATTTACAAGTATGTATTCATAATCGACAATATAGTCTATAAGCTTAGTAAATATGGACATTAGCAAAACTGTTACATGAAGGTATATTGTATAATCACGAATATAAACACTAAGCCTTAAATTTCTAAGTTCAATTTCGATTACAGACGTAAGGACGAACTGGTTCAAGCCCTCCAAGAGATATCAGTAGAGGACAGAAAGCGAAGACTGGCCAACAGCAAAGCTGACCTCTCTGCTGCTGAAAAACGAATCAAGCAAATCAACAAAGAGCTTGAAGAAGTCGAGAGGAAAGTTCAAGCGGCCGTCAAAAACGAGAAGGCGCTGAAATTCGAACTGGACAAATGGCGAAATAAGGTTCGTTGAACAACATTGTTTAAATTTATAAAATATATGCGTAACACTTACACTAAATTCATTCAAACAGTATTTTCATGTGCCATTTTAACAACTGAGAAAAGTTAAAGTTAACTTATAGTAAGTGATTTGTGCTAGGTTTTGGTGATTTTCTTAAAAATGACGACCTCGGTGTCCCAGTGGTGTAATAAGCCGATTGCTAAGCTAGAGATTCCTGGTTCGAATCCCGGCGGGGGCGGAACATGTGTTATTTGCAAGGCGTATTGTTTCACTTACTGATCTCGGATGTTATGTTGTGTTCCTATCTATGTAATTTATACCACATCGTTGCTTAGCACCTGTAACACAAGATTCTTAAATCTTACTGCGATGCTGAGACAATACGTGTATCGTAATGTGGTTATTATTATTTTATTATTAACACATCGTCAAATATAAATCATCATATCACACTGACACTTTCTGATTTGTTTATATTCGGCCATTATATACCACATCTGTCACTTACGAGATATTTATTTTTTACCAGGAAAAAGAAGCTCAGGACAAAATGGAGGAAGACGCCAAAGGTTTGGAGAAGATGGCTTCCAAAGAGGTGCTGCTACAAGAAAAGATACAGGAGTCTTTAGACAAGATAGCGGCGCTCGGGACACTGCCTAACGCACCTGACTTGCATTCCAAATATCAGAAGTTATCACTTAAACAGGTAAATGTCCTATTCTACCTAAATCATCACGATGAGCGCCAGCTGTCAGTCTCAACTTTATAAGAATTTTATTCGTTAAAAAGTCCGATTTGGCGGCCCAACATATTCGTCTAGGAGTATTTAAGTATAGAATTATGATAGAATAATGACATATGTAAAACAATGTATGTAGTAGAAGTATTATATTTTTACGACATTAATGCCTAAAAATAAAAAAATCAAAGTTATCCATGAATATGTTTGTTTACAGCTGTTTAAAGAACTAGAAAAAGCAAACCAGCACCTTAAGAAGTATAATCACGTCAACAAGAAAGCGTTGGATCAGTTTATAAGTTTCTCAGAACAAAAAGAAAAACTTTACAATAGAAAGGAAGAGCTGGACATTGGGTGAGTGTTTCAAAATATTTACAATTATGTTATTGATACTAGTCTGCTTCACTTGGGTAAAGAATAAGTAGTAGCTTCAGTTATTTGCATATTATCACAGTTAAAAATGATATGTTTAAGATTTTTTATACTATGCAAGGGTGAGAAATATGAATCGAAAAAGGCTGGCTATTAAAATTAAAATACAAAAAATAACTAACATAGATTTTAACTACTTTCTTTCTTTTTTTGTTAGCTGCAACGAAATATATAAGGATTTTAATTTATTTAATATAAAATTACAAAGTATCCTTGCATTTTTTTGCATTTGAAATTAAAATAAGGGCTGTTTTAATGTGTATTTTTAATTATTTGCAACAAATATAAACCTTAAAAAAAAATATCGAAGAAAAATTAAAATCACAAAATAAAACAATTTCAATATCCACCTTCTACTTTAAAAATTTGATCAACGACTCGTTCGTAAATTAAATCTTTCGCATCGGCTGCGTACATGAACTCCAAATGATTGTAATCTTGTATAACATTTGAGCTATATAAATTAGGTAGGTGACTTTTCAATAACCCAACATCGGTTAGATGCGTAAACCAATCACTTTCACTGTAAAACATCGATATTGGACTCGTAATCTTCGATAGATCGTAATCAGGCGGTGATGATTGGTTGTAAATTCTCATATTAACCTCCTTACCAAAATCAAACCTACAGAATCTACCAGATTCAACAAGCTGCCCGTAATGCACTAACTGCGCTGTAGAACTCCCACTAGGCAGATGTCCGAGTATAACTGGCAAGAAAGACTTGTCCAAATGCTGGTAGTCATTCCCAATAATCATAGACAAAACGTTGTCGCAATGTACTGGCAATACTGAGCAAGCAATAGACACTATTTTGTTCAAATATTCCGTACTAGGTGAATAAGTGTTCATATTCGATAAGAAGTAGCCCCAAAATTTGTGCGCCGGAGAAAATATCTTAACCAAAGGACTTGTAACGTTCGTCATCCAAGCGACAGGCGCCAACGACACCATTAACTTGACCTGATCATTGTACTCCGGTTTCAAAGAGTTCATCACGAAAAAACTGGTCGTACCTTGGGAATGTCCTATGTAGTACAAGCTTTGTTTGTTCGTTCTATCCAAAGCGTAGTCGATCATAGCAGGTATATCGTATATACCGATCTCTTCCCATGTGAATTGCCAGAAATCGGACTCTTTTGGCGATAAACTCATGTGCGATAGCCCGTATTTGTTTCCTCTCGCGTTTCCCATCCAGACATCAAAGCCTCGATCAGCTAATATATAACCCAAAGCTTTCCCCGGTCCTTGTAATATCCAGCTATCTGACGAATCTAATATTCCATGCATCAGGAACACTACAATACCATTCTTCGTGCAATTTGCGCATGATATCCGTTGTAATTCCAAGTTATATCCATCTTCGGTAGTCACTGAGTAGGCTTTCAATGGATACCCATATTTCTCAGTCAACTGCCTTATGTTCAGTCGAGCGTCTTCAGGGATATTTGTTGTTTTCGTCTTGAATAGCACTATATAGGTCTTGAACCGTTTGGATAAAGTTGCCAACACTAGCAATCCCACTGGATATACTATCCACTATGTCAAATAATCCATATGCTTTAACCGCTATGCTTTTGCCATAAACCGGCGAAGTTAATGGAATCACAAGCAAAACTATGTACAGCAAATACATTTTGAACTATTATTGAACATTTTATTTTTAACGACAGTATTTATATCTTAGTTAGAACTCATTACCCTACCTTAATTTCAAGTGCATCCCAAATATTAATGACTGAGACCTACACCTAAATAGATAATCTCATTCTGTAAGCTTCTATGCGTTCATAGGTTTTTACGTTCAAATTTAATGTTAACTATTACTGTATCTCACCATATGATTTGTATTTTCCCACGTTTTATACACTCATTTTAAATTAACGTTTCGTTGTTTTCAAACGAAATTAAGATTATTTTTAGTTGTCGACGATTTTGGCCGCGACACGCAATGGTCATTTCGTAGGAACTATTACATGAATTTCGCTATATGGAAAATTTTACGGGAACCACAACGTTTATTCAATGAGAACTTTGTTTTTTGAGTGAAATACATATTTATATTGATTTGATATAATATTTCAATGTTGATTTTCAACTTATTTTTTTATACTCATCAAGGGCATCGGCGTATCAATACGTGACAGTATCACTCCCCATCAGTCGTCTGCTTGTTTGGCCATGCAGTTGAATAAAAAAAACTAATGAGCATTTCTGTTACAGTGGCGAGAAAATTCGCGAGCTGATCGAGACCCTGGAACATAGGAAACTGGAAGCCATCCAATTCACGTTCAAGCAAGTGAGCAAGAACTTCACAGAGGTGTTCAAGAAGCTCGTGCCTCAGGGTCGAGGGAGTCTCATCATGAGGGTCGCGCCTGATGCTGGACCAGAAGTCGCTGATGTATGTATATATATTTATATATGAATATTACTAAACCTCCTCTACCCATTAACTTACGCTTTTATTTTATTTTAAGGTTATTTAACAACCATATTCCACTTTGAGTGGCTTTTCACATGCATCCGGTTTTTGGCCGTGTAAAGTATGAATTTGTAAATTTCCCGGTGGTCAGACCCCGTGAAAGTTCTAAATAGCTATTACAGTACTACTTTACCTGGCGACCGGACGGTGACCGTGCACAAGTGAAAAGGCACTATGCCTAACGTTGAAGAAGCACTATTTTCATACCTGTTTCATACTGTCATACCATATACAGAATGCAATTTATTTCCTTGCCAAATTTAATCTCAAACTTCAGCAGTTTACTCATAAAAATAGCATTTTTAACTTTTAAAATGTGATTTTTTTAAATATCTTGAAAAATACTTATGTTTCAGAGAGCAAATGCAGACCAGTTCACAGGCGTTGGTATCAAAGTATCGTTTACTGGTGGAGAGGGCGACATGCGAGAAATGAACCAACTCTCCGGTGGACAGAAGTCGCTTGTCGCACTCGCGCTTATATTCGCGATACAGAAGTGCGACCCGGCTCCCTTTTACCTATTTGACGAAATCGATCAGGTATGCATGTTACATACACAACATTAGGATTTATATGAATCTTTATCGCAAAAAAATACAAATAAAGCGTTAAACATACGGCGTCTATAATGCGAAGATGTAAATTAGCGATACTTATTTCAATAGTATGTATAAAAAAATATACATTACAGCTGCCGTTTTTGATTCTATAAAATTTATATAAAACATAGGAATGTATCGTGCACATCTTTACAGTATAGCGGCCGTGTTAGAAAAGCTTTAAAGCTAAATTGCTTCCACCTAACCTTATTTTCGTAGATTAGAAAACTGGCTACAGAAAAAGATACTCCATTACAAATATACACTAATGCACAAACTACTACAAAATGTGTAAAGATATGTTTCTCTTTCAGGCTCTAGACGCCCAGCATCGAAAGGCGATCGCTAACATGATCCACGAGCTATCAGATTCAGCTCAGTTCATCACCACAACTTTCCGACCGGAATTATTGGAACACGCCCACAAATTCTATGGAGTCAAATTCCGTAATAAAGTATCACACGTTGAGTGCGTCACGCAAGATGAAGCGAGAGACTTCGTTGAAGACAGCGCTACACATGCTTGAATGGCTTTATTTACTAGAGATTACAAGGACATAAAATTACTATTTAATTATCATCAGCCGGAACTTGAACTGGCTTAAGCATACACACATCATTTGCCTTGCGATACTTCAAGCCAAGATTTCAATATGGTCTCGAGACATTTTGGCCTAGTCTGAAAGTATAAGATTTTTTGGTGTAATACAATCCGTTGTAGTCGATGACGAATCAAATTATTATAAGATTCTATGACTAAACATCTGAAATACAAGTTTAATTAAGCTCGCTTTTTGTAGAATCGGTTCTTCCAGACTTTCGAAATCGTAATTTAGTTGGGGTTAAACTTTTCACACTTAAAAAGGTTTACTTAACTTATAGATGGAGTTTGTTACGATAAACTAGTCTATTCCACGAAACGAGCATCGTCCGTATGCGCCTATTAACTGACTTCGCTTATTGTCTTGCTCATGTGTGGCTAAAGAAATGCTAGTATTAGCAATGTTGGAGTTCATCTCGTGGAATTGACACAGAATAAATATTTATGAAAATGTGAAAGGAATTGAATTTGTCTACACACTAAATAAATGATGTTTCAGATTGTTCGTTAATATTAATAGTAATTTAAATATTTTTATACCCAGTTGTACCGATTTTTAACTTACAAATTTTGTCCGAAAATCACACTGATTGTATTTGTTTCTTGTCTCTGACGTTTTAAATATCAATTTTTTTGGTGAAAATTCTCACTAATGGTTTATTGATTTGTAATTCGGAGAAGATTCAATTTGTTTTTAGAACTTTTTATTTGCTAGAAACCTGACAATAATTGTATTATTTGTATGTCTTCAGTTTTGGTTACATTTGGCTGTTGTTTGCTTGTTTAAAGAGTAAATGTCAGTGAAAAAAACTTCACTATTATGAATAGGATAATTGATTTTAATTAGATTTCAATGAATTTGGTTAATTTATCTCAAACTTACTTGACCTTAAAACAGCATTAACAACAATATTGTATTCCATCAGACAGTATGTCAATTTTTTCTTTCAAAAATTTGTTACAATTCATTCATTTTATACATATCTTATAAATAGGTATATGCAGTGTTTTTTAAATGTTAACACAATAAATTAGAATAATAAGGTACTTTATTATTTTGTAAACATTCGTTTTATTTCTCACCACCTTGAATTTTTTGTCAATCTTTAACTAAACGAATAAATCATATTTCAATAGTAATAACCCTAGAATTCAATCCAAGGTCTTACGTGGTTTTTATATTCCTTTTTTACCCAGTTGTTTTTTTACCCAGTTGTAGTACAAATTGGTTATGGTAATGGTTTCCATTTTAATGGTAAAATAAAAGAAGAAGTATAAAAATAACTTTATTCAATTCTTCATATTTTCCATTCCAACCTGGACTAGTAATATTAATATTGTCACTCGTATTTCCTAAAATTGCTTTTAAACCACGCTCCAACTCTAACTGTCCTTACATAATTGAATGAGCTTTTATATTATAAGATCAATTCTACAACTTTTTATAAAGATTGCTGCCAATCAAAATAATGATACGTTACATCGAAATCTTTACTAACAAGTCATTGAAATTTCAAAATATTGAAAAAAAAACATCAAAGTTAAATGAAATAATGTTTTAGTGAACGAGATTTTGACTAGCAAGTTGTTGGTATATATTTCTAATCATGGTTAAGACAACTAAAATATATTTTGATCAAAACAACAAAAGAAAGATGGGATGTACCGATAAGTTCTACAAAAGATAAGCAAGTTTTGTTTTCTAACAAAAACATAAAATGTAGTTTCATTTAACTTTCCGTTTTCTAGATATCTGTCAAACTCTCAACATTCGTAATTTGTAACAAATTTATAATTTCATAATGATATTTATACAACTTACATGATATGGTATCTTCATTCTTAATGTTAATTAAATAATCCAATTTGTTTTAATTTTAGTATGAATATAATGAAGGTTAACATTATTACTTCAAACGTTTAAAATTTGATTTTGGATAATTTTTATAATTTACAGAATGTTTACTACGACAAGTGCATTCACAAATAGTATATAACGTGTCTTTTAACTCCCTTATCTATAAATTTATCAAAATCTAATTAGGTACGTAAATTGTGGTTGTAAAGAGATCGCCCATAGACTAACAAAATTCACACGAATAATAAAAATCACTCACATTTTTAAAATCAAACAATTTCTATATAGGTAAAGAATACACAACTTATAACTAAAGACAAAATGCTTAGGTATATAAAAACAATACGTCACTCAGCTTAATCGCGAATAAAAAATGAACACACGAATTCAATAGCGTTATTAATATAAAAAGTTACCTCGGATCAATTACTAATTATTTTGTATCAACCATGATTTCGATTACATTTCTACACGTCAGATGTATTAGATAAAAGTGTTTTGTTATAACAATCTTAATTCCAGATATTTCCGGTCGCAATCGCTAGCGACTGCAGTTATCACTCATGGTAGAAACTAAAATCAAAAGAAAACCTTTTCCGAGTTTTAACTTTTAATTATCTTATTAATTTTTAATAGACCTCGAGTTACAAATGTTAAATTTACTTACAGAAGGAAGAATGTCTTGAACTTAATACTATAAACGCCTTAACGGTACCGCATACGGTGACTGCCAGTCCCTTTCAAACACGTCTTGTAGCTGTTGTCTTATATCCATTGTATTATTAGACTCTATGTAGTCGTGGGAATCATTTTCAAAGACAAATGCCACGCCTGCTGTATCCACGAAGTAATCGCCAGACCAGTTAGAAGTACCAATGTAAGCGTGTCTGTCAGTCACCATGTATTTGTTGTGGTTGACCCGACCGAATGGAATCTTGTCTTGGTCAGGCGTCGATGGGACTATGAAACGTTTCTGAAAACAAACATTATTACTTACAATCAATTCAACAAATTTAGTAACTTTATAAATAAGACCAATTAATCAACTACATTTTGATCTTTTTTACTTTTGTTCCATAAAAAATTATCTAAATAAAGGATATTATTATTTGACTGAGAAGTTCCGGGTTCGAATCCGCTTACCGGTCTTGGATAGTAGTAGTATTCTTATCTACATATGTAGTTTACACCATATCGTTGCTTAGTTCCTGTGACACGATTTCTTAAGATACTAACTGCAGGGCTGAGTCAATGTGTGTGTCGTGATGTAGTTTATTTATTATTATATGATTAGTTTTTTTTAACAAGCGAAAAGGCCGACATTACTTCTGTAAACACGTGTAGGTAACATGGATAGCAAACAGTGAATAATTACAACGATCTATGCTAGAACCATTAGTGTTTATTGACTCAGACTCGACCCTGACGAGATATGAAAGCTTTTTACATTGCCTACATCCTGGCAACCGATAAAAAAAATGTTTCGCGTGTTTTTTACAAAAAAAAAATGTTGTAGCGATATTATAAAATACCTACGATAATTGGAAAACAAAATTAATAAGGGGTTAATTTAAATAGCTTTTTTTATGGTAATGCCGAGGAACAGATTAACCTGAAGAATATCTAGAAAATCCCTATTTACTCTCGACTTTAAGAAACCCGAGTTTTAGTATCGATAGATATTTTCACTATCTTCAGAGAAAACTTTACTATGTACTTTTTCAAGAATTATCTTTTTAACTCACAATAGTTTGAGTTAATAATAATGAGTTAATTTAAATAGCTTAATAACATTCTATGCCACTTTTCCAGAAAAAAAATAACTAAATGAGTTTGTGTTATAAGTATTGACTTACAACTTGTATGTCAACTCTCGGGTAGGCGTTGGAGAGAGCCGCGAGCGACCTGAGGAAGTAATCCTCCGAGGGTCTGGAGTGCTTCCACCAGCTGATCAGCAGCTTCACCTTCACCTTGTGCTCCAGAGCGGCAGTCCGTATTGCGTCGTCTATCTTCGGCCAGAATCTAAACCCAAAACACACATATTTAAATACTTAGTGGGAACTCTGCTGATGAATCTGTTGATTAGAGTAAAAATTAATAATGACGATAAAAAAATTGCATGTTTCTAAAATGTTTGTATCATTAAACACATTTTGGTTTTTCTTTGATGTAGTAATATAGATTTTGCCAGCTTCTTGTTTTTTTTTTTACCACGTAAAGGTAAGGTGGTGATGATGGTGGTCGTACAGCTGGTAGATCTACGTGCGAGATCGTCTGGGTTGTTACCACCCTCCTTTCTATTTCTGCCGTGAAGCAGTTCGCTATGTTTCAATTCGAAAGATCGGAGAGCCAGTGTAATTACCGACACGAATGGTACAACATCTTTACCTCTACATGGGCAACGTTTAGGGAGTGCTCTTGGTTTCACGACATCAGGGACATCGTCGTGTTAATAGGCGGCGGTACCACTTTCCATCAGGTGAACCGTTTGCTTGTTTGCCCATAAAATTGTGTAAATTAAAAAATTGAATTACAATTTTGATCAAAATATGGAGGCTACCGTATGCGTAAAACGCGACCCTTTTTTAAACAAACGATAAGTGAATCACTATAATTTTCATATCTGAGCAACAAATCATCACGACGTCTATACCTTATGTTTTAGGTCATTCTCTTTCAATAGATAAGATTAGAATAACATGAGTTACCTGTTAAGCAAGTCAAAAGTGGCGGCCTTTAAACTAATATTGATACTTATTAAGTCCAGGCTACATCAAAAAATATAAGGGAAATCTTCATTGTATTAGGGTAAATTGTAGCTTTTCGAAGTTTGCCTACGTACTAGCTTTAAGGCTGGAGCACACCAAATCCGATTATGGCACATGCGGTGCGGTACCTACGTGTAAGTTTCAATTCAATTTTTAATTTATTGCGAAAATCGTATTTGACGACTACTAAGCCAATGTCACGTGATGAGAACAAACTACGTGTAACCTGCGTTTATGAGTTGTAAAGTCTATGACAGACGCCGCGACGCACAAATACCGAATTTGAGTCATATGTCATAAGACCTCGTTCATAGAGTTTCATAATTTACAACTCCGCCCGTAACGCACGCACACGTACCGCAATCAGATTTATCATCTTTAAATTTCACTTACTTTATTTTCGGTGTGAACTCCGTAGCGGGTGCGTAGTCCATCACCGATATGCTGACGAACTTCTCAGCGGACTCTATGATGGTGACGATCGCATCGTCATCATTGGTGCGGCCCTGAGGACTGAGCGGCGGGGGAGAGCTCTGCGAGTTACATTCGTTAATTAATTAACTAGGAAATGAGCTGATCATCTTCGAACGCCTCAAAAGATCACTATAAATTAACTGAAAACTAAATGGTTAAGAACCATCTCGACTACGCCAACTTTCAAACAAAGCAAACCGCTTCAAAATCGGTCCATTCGTTTGCGAGCTATGATACCACACATAGATGAACACAGATACAAATAACACTATGTATTTGCGTCGAGGGTTAAAAAAAACATGAGTTAATTAATTAGAACCTTTGTTGTTTGAAAACAGGAACTACGTCGACGGGAGTAGGTAACCTATAGAATTTTATTATTTTGTCTTGACAGATAGACACACGGACGGATAAAAAAGCGATCCTTTGATCCTATACGGTGCCTTCTCTCTTTTTAAGGTACTCACGGAACGGAAAAACAACAAAAGATATCAATCTTCCGGAACTCTTTTGCTCGCAACTTGGAGCAATAAAACAAAAATACTGTGAAGTAATTAGTTTCTATTTAATACAACAAAGATATATCTACAAATAGATAGATAGATCTACAAAATATTATTTAAAAAAAGCAACCCAACATTCTCAACGAAAAGCCTCAAACAGTAGATATTTCTATCTAAGTCCATATTAAAAATAAAGGTCGTTCCATTAAATTTAAATCAGAATAGCAAGAGCGAATCTACGAAACTTTACAAGACAATAAAAACTAATGATAGGGCCTGACATAACAATAAAAATTATAAAGAGATAACGTTTCGCAGAGCTTAGTATAATATAGTATAATGTGCAATAAAAACTTGAACCCAGTAAGTAATAAAACCTTCTGAAGCACTATTACAGCTTTGACAGCGTTTTTAAACTTTTATGTTCCGACCCGTGTTATGAGGCATATAAAAGTAGCTTTAATGTACCGAATACATAGTAATGCTTCAATAACCACATAAAACTAGAACTGCAAATTGATTTATGCCAAGTATTTTACAAATACACAGGTATGCATTCTGTCAAAGGTTTGATTCATCATATTCTGTCAAACGATAAGAAATGATTGCATAGGTATATAATTTTTTTTAGTGTGTGTTTATATTTACAAGCGTTATTAGTGTAAGCGTAATATGAACATTTGAATAAACTGAGATTCGAAGCTGAGACGTTAATAGCAACTAAGTTTTCAATGCTTCAGTTAAAACCTATTTTTATACTAAAACCGGACTAGAGAAATGTCAGATTATTCATTTATTTGAGTCATTTTCGCCTCAGTAGGCTGGCCTGTTGTAGGTCTTTTGGATATATCTAAATGGGACGCATTGCAACCTTGACCCGAGACAACTATTTCGTCTAGCAAAGGGTTGGCACAACACTAGCCAATTATTTTACAACCGACAACGTCGAGGATGATCCACGTACTGTTTAATTTTAATAAAATACTTCCAGTAAAATATTATTGAGTGATTGAGTGATATTGATTGATGGCTGAGTGATCAATCAACTTATAACCATATTTTAACTTTTAGTTTAAGTACATGAAAAACTTTCGAATACCAACATAAATGTAAAATAAGATTAGTTTCCAATACATTAATTATTGATATTTGGATACGAATTCTTTTCCCTATTAAAAGTAGTGATTGATAACCCTGATTGATTACTAGAGGCAGGCAGGTAACATCAGATATTATCACCGCGACCCTATCAACTATTTACGACTTTAGGCACTGACCTCATTATTACTTATGGAAATTTAATTTCAATTTAAAAAAACTTTACTAATCAATTAAATTTAAGTACCTACTACTATTCTGATTTTACTCGAACTTTCAGTTTTAAGAAATCTGCAGCATAGGAACGCAACGCGTATATGAAAACATTTGTACAAGCATGGATAATTTTTTTGCTTTGTATCGGTCGTATGGTATTAGATATACATCTTGCTTGCTCCGCCATATTGAGAGCCACGATTTTTTAAAATGGCAATCATGATATTTTGCCTAATCGAATCAGTATATAAAGCCAGAAACAAACTTCTGTATTGTGGCAAGTAGTGGCGCGTCACAATCATAACACATACACACAACCATTACTATGGAGTGTTTTGTCGAAGAGTAGTGTGCATCTAACCAATCTAAATTTATCAAACCGATATGATTCTGACGCGCCACGCACAACACACGACACAGTAGTCTGTTCCTAGCATACCTGTACCTTACATAGGGTTCAAGCAATAATAAACTACACATAAAAACGCTCACGTATCATCATCATTAGCACACTACTTTATAACGTCCCTCGTCACATTATGAGAGTAGTTCATGTTTCCAAATGGATCAAATATTATATAAGCAAATTTGTATTTTACGGTTGAACAGAAATACTACCTGTTTATTTAACTACCACTTATTGCAAAAATAGTAATTAATTAAAATTATGAAATACGTGTCAATACGCAAAATATGTTCAGGTTTATGAGAGGAGCTAGAAGTCTACCGATCTTAAAAAACACAATATTGTTTATGGATGGAATATATAGATGGATTTAGGGATGGATGGAAAACAATTTTTCTTGGAAATGATCACTCATGATTACCTAAACAGCCACAAGGAATAACAGGATTGTCACGTAGTTTATTTTCTAAAAATACGTAACAGAAATAACTCGGTCAAAATGAGATGATGCTAAATACATTCCTAGTCAGGTCATAAATTCTGTCACATGTTTAATATAAAATAATTGAAACAAGTTTATTCATTATGTAACCATTTATATACCAAAATGAACTTAACAAAACATAGATTCTTATGACACTAAAGTTTATTCAAAATGACCTCCGTGATTTTGAATACAGGCCTTCAATCTGCGCGGCCAGTCGTCTATCGCAGCACGAACGAGGTCCATGTCAATATCGGCGGCTGCCTTAATCAAGGATGTCTTGAGTGACTCCAAATTGGGATGAGGCTTTGAGCACGTCTTTTCCTCCAAGTGTTGCCATATCTTGTAATCTAACGGATTCAAATCTGGACTGGAGAAGGGCCAGTCTTCGTGCCGGATGAAGTCGATTTCACGCGCCGCCAGCCAGTCTTCGCTCTATGAGCTGGCGCCGAATCTTGTTGGAATACCCAGTGCCTGTTATTGAACATGGTATGAGAAACAGGTTCCACAAGGTTCGTCAGGACTGTATTTTGATACACAACTGCATTCTGCACGCGCCTTCACAGCTTTTATCACTGCTGGAGTCCTAACAGACCGAGGGCGACCACATCTTGACCTGTCATCTACACTAGTCTTCATTGTATCGTTTGATAGTACGATAAACGAATCTTTTGGTTGTATTCATATTTTTCAGTATGTCAAAAAATTTAATTGGCGCATAACCGCAATGATGCAACGCAATAACTACAACACGGTCTTCTTTAAGCGTCCACTCCATATTTAAAAATGAGTGAAATTCTAAAAAGTACACATTTTTATTTTCATGAACAATTCGAAATTCGAATTCAATAAACTTTTTTGTGGCCAGCATTCTAAAAGAAAAGTTTTTACTGTGTGACATGACTGAGTATATGAGAGGCCTACTCCTCTAACGTCATAATGTAAAACTTGAAAGAAGAGGCTATTCCGCAAATACAATTTGCTTGACTGTTTAAGGTTAAATTGATAATACTAAAACAATACATTTTATAGTACTGAAGCATATGTAATATCTCAATATATGAGCCAAACATATTAAACATACGAATTCTGTAGTGTCTGTCACTGAAGTGGCTAATGCGAGTTTAAAAGTAACCATGCGCCGCGTGTTGATTATTTCAATGTTGACATAAATTTTCCAGTCATTAATAAATAAACAATAACCCGACCGGTTCCAGTCACGTCCCTGAAACTTACGACCTTCATCAGTCGCCTTCATTTTATGATGCTTAACATTCGTCATTATAGATAACGCGACAATTATGACTTCTACTATAAAACACTTACTTCAAACCTAAAAAAGCCGCTTAAAGCAAATCCTCTGAAACCTTTAATTTTCTACCCGACTACGGTGAAACCAAAAGGATAATGTTTTTAGCAGTTTGTATATAAAAAAATAAAATACAAGTTTTATCAAAATGTTATATGACTGAAGTTAAACCTCAAATTCAAACATCGAAAAAAAATTACTGAGATAATCATCAGCGGCTACAACTCTACCTTGACCATTTTTGTACCTATGCATTTCGATCTGAATTATTTTCTTATTTCGTCAATTTTAGACCCCTTTTTAGACATATTCGAGTTAGAGTTTTAAAATAAATATTTTTTTTTACAGATTATAGACATTTCTCTAATTATCGCAAGATGGCCGCACATTAGTGTGGATGACACTGACAGTTCAATTTTCAAGCAGTAAGTGTCAATTATACGATTAGATACGTGTATCATATTAAGATACATTCCAATACAATACTGCCAATGCTGCCTTTTAAGCCCAGCTTACTTTAACGTCCTATATAGATATATAGCGAAATGCCAGAGATGTTTGAGCGGATAAATGTTAGAAACAAACGCATAAGAAGAGTAAAACACTTACTTTTCGGAAATCGATTTTTTAAAGTAAAGCTATAAAACTTACATTAAGATCACGATACAAGACAACACATTTAATTTTATTTTGAAGTTTTATATCTAAAGTTTAAACGGCACAATTGTTTTACTACACTTTCAGAAACGCAAAAATACTAAAATAAAATACCCTCGCCTGATGCACTCAAAAAATGCTCACAAGTACATTACGAAATGGATCCATTTCCGAATGGCATTAATAAAACAAAAGATTCGACCGTTGCTAATGTTGAATACACACAAGACCGGAAAACGGCACAGAAATGGAATCGAGCGGGCCTGATTTATATATTGTCACTGTATATATACATTTTTGAAATAATATACGCAAACATTTATTTAAATCATTTTATGGTGGTTATTATCATGTCAAATAAATTTGATTAAAGTACAGAAGATAGATCTACGTTTGATCGTCTGAGCTGCTACCTGCTCTTATTTTTGTCCGTGAAGCGTTTAACTGCGTTCTGATTCAAAGGATTAGAAAATCAGTGTAATTCCAACCCTGAGAGAAGATCTTATAACTCAACATGTATCGCATCGGGAGTACCACCGTTTCAAGGCAGCAGCGGTTACCATCAAGTGAACCGTTTGCTTGTTTGTTTGTTTATTAAGAAAAAGTGCAGTAAAAACGTAAATCTATCACATTTAAAATAATTCCCGCTGACACAAACCAGGCTGACAATCATTTATTGGTGTTCAGTCTGGTTATCAGCTAAATAAGGAACCTTCAAAAATTATAAATCCAGTAAAAGGTTTCGTGATAATGCCCTGCACCATGACACAGCGTTGAAGCAGGAACTAAGCAAATTGTGTTTTGACATGACAAGAATACCTTTCAAAAACTACCTGATAATGGTTTCCTGTTATTTTTAGAAATGGCAAACGGAAATCAAATATTTAGGGAAAAAACTAACCTACTTTATGTGACACTTAATAGTTCGTTGCAAGCATTTTTTATAAGGAACATGTGTACACGTGTAACTCGATGTGTTTAGACTATTTCGAATATGAAATAATTTATTTCTCTATAACGTAGGGCAATTCAAGTAATAAATGAAGTGAGCTTTCAAAAAAAAAAACATCATTATAAAACCATAATAGGTTTAACAATTAAGTAAGAAATACATAATATGTGATTCGCCCATGAAAATGATTATTTGATAATAATTTGTAGTCGATGACTAAGCTACCCTTCGAACAAATTGGTGTGGGGGTGTTTTTTTTTTTAATTTACGATTCTACGAATTTCGATGGTCAAGCGGTTGGTTTGTTGTTGTTAGATTTTCGATTACTATGAGTCAGACAGACTTGTTTTTTATCCACGGTAATAAAGAAAGTTTAAAAGCATTACAAATGAAGATGGCCAGAGGAAGCCACTCCAGATATATTGCCAATTTAAACCGTTCCAGCGTTTATACGACCAATAAAAATGTTACTGCTAACGGGAACATTTAGTTGGTGACGTCTTTTTCCATTCGATGAAAACTGAATGCAATTCTGATCGATGAATTTTAACTATAAAATCTCACTCGTTACGAATGAATTTAATCGGAATTTATTCACCATTTAGAGGCACTCCAAACAAATTAATGTTAGAACTTAATTTCAACCAAACCGGAATGGATTTGAAATGGAATATCTTCATCGAAGTCTTCCTCAAATATTCGTGGAGTTTTCGATTTCGGCCCGTTTGTTGGAACGAGGGATACCTTTGACCTTTCTTTGGAGAATACTCCTCACTGGTTGTTTACACTGAACGAATGTGAAACCGTTACATATTGCAGACAGAGCAAAATTGAAAAATAGAATCGCTTTTGTTGAAAATGTGCATCGTGTTAGATCCAGTTCGTAAAAGTAGATTTTCTTATTGTTACATCAAAGAAGAACAAACATGGAGCATAACAAGTAAGGATGCATAAAGTTTACGATTCATTTCATTTTCTTTCACTCATAAAACTAATGAAACAACGAATGTTTTGATGATTGATTAGATTGAAGTCACGTTGTTTTGTGACAAAATACTACTCGTATAAACTACATTATAGTTCGAAGACATAAACAAGAAGTGAGGTAGAACATACAATGAATAATGTATCTTTGTTTAAAAAAAAAATACTAGGTATACCACACACAAAAACATTGAGTTACCAAGTAAAGCTAAGCGTGTAAGGGAATCTAAGTTGATGAGATTTATAACAGAGCCGCAGTGGCCTATTTAGTGCATCAACAATTTGCATTTGAAAGCGTTCGATAAAACGTTTCCTCGCTTCAACAGTATACGGAACCATCCGACACGTGAGCGTAAATACATAGCCAAAAGCAACCTTATTCCCATGTGATAAGGACTAAGCCTTTGAAAGTTTAGTTGAAGTCGGTACATTTAACATATTAGCTCCAACAACGTAAATGTTAACGAGCTTCGTCGTTGACGTCGAAATTTTTGTTGAAATTACGCTAACCATGTTTTTAGACAACAATGCAAAATGCTATTACACAATTTTTTTTATTATTATCTAGAATAATTGAAAATTCCCGCAATGCTTATGTACCTACGGGAAAGAATCCGGCGAGAAACCTGAAATTGCATTTTTTAAATGTGGAATTTTTTTTGAAACAACCATCGGTTTCAACATTGGTGAAGATGTTAATTTTTCGCATTTCGCATGTTTAGGTTAAGTCCCAGTGTGACAGGTTGCGAAACTGTCGCCACTATCCGGGCACAATGAAGAACAAGGCAGCTACAATGTACGGCAACCTGAGACTCGAACCCTCAACCGGTCGGGTCGGATCGGACGGTTAACCAAGGCACGTAACAAACTAAGCCACGTCCACGTTTTTTATAAAATAAAAAAATCTTAACATACCTACAATCATAACATGTTGTTACAAAAAAAAAACTCTTGTTGGGTTTCCAGACTTTGTTATTGCTGCCACTTTTTTTTTTATTTTAAACAAAATATACTTAACTAAGGGTTAGTCAGAACACAATAATCTAGGTGCCAGCTAGTACACGAGAGGGGGTGGGTTTCCAAGGTGAACTGGTATTTGAGGAATTTAAATTATTAAAATTAAGAGATGAAAGGGCGCCACCCTTGATATTGGTCAAGGGAACCGATAAACTGAAGAGAGCAAGATGAAAGGATGAGCACGTTATCGGGGATCTGGTCGGAGACACGTAGAGCCACGCCCGAAGTAAGGGTTGCGAGTAGAAGTTGAAGGCCGTGTCTGCGATGCTCTCACCCGAAGCTGAACCCTCACCAAGGACTTCCTTTTGGAGGTGGTGGCGGCCGAATGGGGTGTGTCAGCACGTGCTTCAAGTTGCTTCTTGTCGAATGATCTCGAAAAAGCAGGAAAAGTGTCGAATAATGGGCACGCGGACTAGAACTAACCGCGACCAGGTAAATGCAGTCAACGAAATTAAAAAAGGTGGCAGCAGGCTTAGGGTGGTCTGGAAACCACAAGTGGGTCACACACGGTTAAAGTACGACGCAGAAAAAGAGACCAACACTCCTGCGCAGCCGGCTTTTGTTGCCTCCGTCGGACGCCATAGATTAACGTAAACGCTTCTAAAACCACAAGCGGCAAAGAGCGTTTCGTCATACAGCCAATAACGAGGACACACTATATTTAAAAATTAATCAACAATGAAGCGAGATGGTGCTACAAAATATATATGTAACAACATTTACCTACCTAAACAACTTTATATCACTTTTGTTACTAGTACTCGAATTTTTGCATGAAATACCTACCAATACAAGAGAATAACAAAAAGGCTAAACATTTTAATACCACAAAGAAATAGTATAAAATTACTCACAGTAATAAATGCCCCGTAGTTCCGATGGCTGTCACTGAAGTTAGCTGGGTGGTCAATGTTGATGTCTGTGCTGAGCTCCTGAGGCCAGGAGTCTGGAATCGTGGCGTCAGGGGCGCCCAAGCTCCAGTACACCTGGAACAAACGATACTTGGCTTTAAAGAGAGGCTTAGTTTGTTGCTGGAATCTACCCCTATAAAAATGTTAATAGGGTTACTTATAAAAGTTTAAAAATAATCAAAAATAATTTTTACTAATCTATACGTTTGTTTATCTTAAATCGAATAAACTTCTACTAATAATAATATCTATCTTAATAGTACTTTAAAATGTTCTTATAAACATAGCTACAGTCAATATTTGGGTACCTACTAGACAAACCTACTAAAAGTGTTTCCAGGTAGCATTCAATAACAAAGCCTCAAAGGCATATTCTTGCAATAGCGGTGGCAATGCAGCTGTATAAAGGCCCTCGCACACAACAGCCGCAACAAGCCGCAGCTGCATCACATTGCGAAATTGCGCTAAAGCACATAGGGAGCACATAAGGAGCCTGTGGTGTGCAATGATTAATATTCTGTTTAGAACATCACAACACACGTATTGAATCAGCCCTGCGTTTAAAATGCATAATAAATAACAAAAAGTTTCACTCCTGCTGGGATTATAACCCCAGCTGTGTCACCGCGAAACCTAGATAATCTAAATATTAAATGTACGAAAGTGATTGTAGGATTTTTTATGAGATGCGGCGCGGTTAGGGCCATAGTAATGTGCGAGAGCCTTTAGTGTCATAGAAAGGCAGCGAGGCGGAGTTGGTTGCCTCTGCCGCCGACAACAAACGCCCACGTCTTAACTTTAACCACCCACCGATCCAACGTTCAATACCTGCCAACACTTCCGACGGCCTAACAGTTTCAATAAACTAATTTATTAATTTCTACTGAAATATTAATATCAAAAAGGTTTATCCTGTACCGACATAACTTTTAATCGACAAAAGCAGCTACAGAGTTTCCTACGTAGATAAGTATTGCGAACCATCGTTGGTGGAGGATTTAAAACTTATAATTTATTGGATTGTTACGATTATCTTGAGTACGTATTGTTAAAAAAACACGTTTTCTCTACAATACATACAATACAATACACGTCTTACCGGTGTGCACTCTGCCACTCTGTTCCACCGCTTAAACTCTTGTTCACCAGGATCAACAGTGGCGTCCTTTGATGACGCACAGGCTGTGCCCGGACACCCTACCGGCTTTATTGGGACCCGCGACGAACTTAATAAGAACATATTGTACTTCTTTCTTTACTGATGCCAATAAAAAATCAGTCTTGTAATGTCTTTTATTATTATATTCATCAACTGAAACGATATCGATCGTTATCTAAAATACGAATTGCAATTTGGGCGATGACGCACTCGCTACCACAAATACGGATGTCATACTTTAAAGTAAAGTGCAGAGTTCAATTAGTTTTAACCTATTCAAAATAAGTTTCCCACAGAGCTTCCTACCTCGATTTGGTGAATCGAATATTTAATAGCTTTTAGCCAGCCTGGTTTCAATAATACTTTTCGTTCAATTATCACTTGATACTAAACTTGACCTTGAATGCAAAAATCTACATGTATATTTCTATTCCAGAAACAATACATTGATTTGATGAACGAATCAGATTTTCAGCTCCAATTCGAGGTCTTTTAATCCTGACTTACCACTTAATACGTTTAATACTATTGTATTGTACAGTAACCATGTTTGGATATGGCATATTCCACGACCCTCATCTAGTTCTTTCTTTAACCGACTTCGTAATATAAAAAGTTATTATTTCATAGTTTATACAGAACCCTCGGTGTGTGATTCCGACTCGCACTTGACAGGTTTTTATTTATACTTCAATAGTAATAGTGTTGTCTTTAACAAAACAAAGTCATATAGAGGAGTGTGATGTGAGATGGAGACTATATAAACAAACTTTAACAATTTAGTTAGATCGAATTGCAGTCTTACTATTACACTATAGATACGTTCTCAAAAAACATCTACATATGGATATGAATATCAGAGGGGCTACTATTTGTTCTTTAATAGGACATGCATACCTTCGGATTCTGTTAACCAAGGGGTATGAGTACCTTTTATTTCGCAAGTTTTTGATAACCTGTGAGATACCATATCATTTACAGGTGATAGATCTATTTGCGAGATCATCTGGGTTGGTACCACTCTCCTTTCTATTTAAAACGTGAACCAGTTCGTTGTGTTTCGGTTCGAAGGATTGTAGAGCCAGTGTTATCACCGGCACGAGAGGTATAACATCTTTACCTCTACATGGGCAACGCATTGACGGTGCTTTTGGAGTATCAGATATCAAGGGCACCGTCGTGTGAGTAGGCGGCGGTATTAATGTCCATTAGGTGAATCGTCTGCTTTTTTGCCCATGACGTATAAAATATACTATCATATCTACCTATTGTAAAAGCCGCAATACAAACCACAAGACAAACTGTACAACTTGTCTTCTGTCGGCTTAAGACTAATATCCAACGAAAAATACTAACGTGTGTTTTTGTATGTAAATATCCCTAAAGTAAAAAGTCGTTGCAACGATAGCCTTTCGAGTTTTTTTTAACTCTAAATGAGTTTAGATTGTTAAAAATGATGGTGATGTTGAATGATGATGTGAATGTTTAAAAGTAAATCGAGTCAAATCGTCGAATAAATCCAAACTCGCACATCATAGTAGACCTCAAAGCCCTATAGGTTTTATATAGTGCAATATTTTCTAACGCTCCACCTTCACTTCAGCATTTAAACAACCCATACCTATTATAACGTGTATGTACTTTTAAGTAATATTCTATTATAAGTATTCAATATTCTAAAGGTTATGTAACAACAACACATAACTTAAGCTAATCAATCTAAGTATTTCATTACAGCAATCTTGATATTAAAAATTATATATCAGAAACTAGGACGAACTGTAACTTGGTATAAATTAATTTAGTATTCCAACTATCCGACGACGATAGCAAACGTCAGTATTTTAATGAACATTACAAAGTAGATAAGAAACATCACGGAACGTTGCATGCGCTAACTTTGATCAGCACTGAACTAACTTGTAGAAGTTTAGCACACAATTGCTCTTGCAACAAAGGTGCAAAGGTGCCTGCAGCTATGAACTAGAGAAACCTACCAACTATTTATAAATAAATATATATTTTTGAAACCAAATTGAGAGCAAACTTAAATCGGCACAAAAAATAACACTTACCATTTAATTTGTTTTTAATTGCAATCTAGCAAGAGTTCAATTTCAAGTACCTACATGCAATGAAAAATGCTGACTCATATTCTATTCACAGCTGATTAGGCAGGTACATAACTTTTAACCTAGGCAAGGCTACGTCGTCGACCTGTTTTTTTTTACTAAAAATAAACTGTTTGGAATCTTTTCAATTAATAGTTCCAAAAAACCTGACAAAGATCTGAGCAATAAATAAATATAACATGATGCGAATGTGGAAATAGTAGTACATATTTTTATATCTCATTAATCTAAAAAGATATAGACTTACGATTGAGGTCAAAGATTTCAAATTAAATAGTACCTACTTATATTTTCGTTTAGTTGTAATCTGTACTTATTTTTAAAAATGAAAAGTTTGTATCGCTTGTATGTAGAAGCCTAGGAATTAATCTTCGATACTACTTATCCGATTTCGAAAATTCTTTCAAGAATACTAAGAATGGACTTTCAGAATGGACGTAGGTTGAATTTGATAAAAAAAAATGCTTTTTAAAAGATGAACTAGAAATTTCTAGATGACTTAAACAAAGATGGAAAAAATTTTCCTGTTCTATTCAGACACACTAATGAGCTCCCTATTATAACCGTTTCCATCTACACAATAGCTTCTAAAATTGAATATTTATTGACATATGTGGCAATTACTAGCAATGTATTTTAGGTGAGTTCTAAGCAGCCAAGTAATGCCAATAGACACAATGCCAATACAAACATTAGATGGTAATAAAATATTGCCACAATTAGAATCGTCTTAGTGAACTCATCGCACACATACTAAGCCCAAATTGAGATTCGTACCTACCTTACGTGTCGTAACCAGCGGTTTAGACCACTGAACTACGAAGTGTGCAGTTGAGTATAATCAAATAATAGTAATCGTTTTTAGAAGAAAGAGATATAGTTTAAACACTTCAAAATTCGTATTACAGATTATATGATCATGTTCATATTTGATTCATTGTATCCATGCCTTTCTTGGCGTGAAAAGGAATGTCGGAATCAGTTACCAGTCAACTAAACAACAAAGAAACCTATCATCAATATGTTAAAAATAAAACGTTTTTAAATAAAGCGCGACACAAATACCAGGCAAACGCTATAGCAAACGGGTAGGTAATTTGTTAACGTTGTTCATTATTCTTCTACGTCATTTTACAAACTCGCTAGTGCAAAAAGTGTTAACCTATAACAATTGCAGACATTCTATTAATGGATTGGAGAATTAAACAATCCACTGCGCGGAACTATTCTGTAAATGTTTTTTAATTACTTATCGAGTTTTGATATAAATGTTTTTTCTTTGATTTTTATTGACAAAAGTTGGTAATGTTTGCGAGTCCCTTTGTATCGTTTTGTATTGAAATCGTTTTATCAATTATCGAACCTGGAATATGTTAAAGAGCAAAAAGTTTGCATTACAAGTAAAATCCATACCAACATTAATATTGTGAAAGTGTCTACCTTTCATGTCCGAGCAATTTTGTCGAATTGCATGCTTATGAGAGACATACTTATACGTATCAAATTTCAATGCGTGCAATGTTAGTCTTTTATATATTGGTTTTTTATACATACATGCATTTATAAAGTACAGTCAAACACAAAGAGTTTTAATTAGCCGAACTCCCGAGAGTAATAAACCACGAGACTAATTTGAATGTTAATACCTCCGCTAGAGCACTATGTAGGTAAGTGCAGCCGCTCACTATTATTTTCAAGAGTAATAAACTTAAACATACATCAAAAAAGATCTACGTCTATTTTATTAGTGCATCTTAAGTAATAATTTTGTTTGAAAACCCGCCTTATTTTTTTTTACTGGTACAAATAAACAATTAACTCACCTCGAAAATTTTGGCTAAATCAGTGGCGAGGCAGGAACAGTTGTATGCGACGATACCTAGCTCTTTCACCTAACAACAAATAATATAATTATTACATAAAAGTCGAATGTTATTATAGTTGATTTATTTTAAAACCCATAACTAAAACTGTTTATAAGTAAAATAAATTTTAAAATTACATTAAAAGATACTAAAATTCCAGATGAACAAAGTAAATACCTGTGTTAACGAACGCCAGTCCATATTAGCACTTCCGATATAGAAATGACTTCTATCTATTATCCAAAATTTCGTATGAAGAACACCGCTTCCTAGCAACTTAGAAAAATTAAGGCTTCTTACCTATTAAAAAAAAAAATGTAACACCTATTAACAACAACAAGTTAGAATATGAAAGAGTATTTTGTAAAAGGAGAATGACTTACTTGGGCAGCTTTTTTCTTAACTAAATAATCAGTATCTATGTTTGGAAATAATTTTGTGGGCCAGTTTTGAGCAATTTTCACATTTATCTTCCTCTTTGACCCAGCGGCGAACAATGCTTGGAACACTTGTTCACCCTACAAATAAACATCCTTGTCAATAACCTTTCGACGAAGACGAAAAAATACATTTTAGATGGAAATAATAAAGTTTTTTTTTACTTGCCCTAACTCCAAACTAAGCCAGAGGCTTGTACAGGGTAAGTAAAATACTATAATACAGATCAATATAGGTTGTCTCAAAATTAACGCAAGGTTGGAGTTAGATAGGAGACATAGTTTTTAGTCTTTATAGTGCAATTTTTTTACTGAATCATAAAGTACAAAAGATAGGTTTATTTCAAACGGTCAAATGGCTTTCGCATCTTTGCTGGCACAACGAATGTATTTTTAAGGTGTTACTGTTTGTTGCGGATTTCGGGCAGGAAGATGTTTCGGTGATCAAAATTTGACCTCCTAGATCGTGTAATTTAAAAACACTCGACTATTTTTACGGCTTATTTAAGGTGTTTGTTGATAAGCCCACAACCTCTTGTTCATTACATGTATCAAAAAAATCCAGATATGCAAAAAATACATGAAAAAATCGAGAGAAGTGTGCGTAAGTATATCCCAGCAAAGAAGCGAAGGCCATTTGCCCGATTCATTATACCATAAATGACCTTTTCAATTCAATTTCAATAAAATCATTAAAATATAAAGACTAAAAACAGAGCAAATACTCTGCAAATGACGTCATATTGATAACTGTTACAGACTTACCTCTATAGAGGAATTATAAGTATAGTCTTCATTAAACCTAAGGGTCCAATATAAGGACGCTATTTCTATAGTTGATTGAGCTTCATCTATGAGATCAAGCCAGACGTTCTTAGTTGGCGTGTGCGTCATATTAGGAGGGTACATATGACCCTCGGGTATACTTTCTACTAATGATAATCTGAAACAAAAAAACAATATGACCGTTTCACTTTCAAATAAGCTTTCTGCTGCGAACGGTCAGGCTATGGTATGAACTCCCAGGCATGGCTTTCCTTAGCGAATTCAGCATGAAATTTTTGAAGGGGATAAGTCTTGCAGGGTCGGCAAAGCGTGCGTGGTACCTTATATTGCAAACGTCCGTTGGCTACGTTGTCTTCTTACCATTATGCAGGCCGTATGCTTTTTTGCCACCTTAGTGTTATAAATAAATAAAAATCTTCTGACTAGTGCAAATATGAGACATCTTAAGGAATTGAAAACTCAATTATAATGTATGCCTTTTTTTTCTCCTATTACTGAATATTTCAAAACATTAAGTTTCGAAAGATGTTGGTGTAATGTTATAGTTAAATACTTCGAAAAATGTTACAGACTATTTCTTGATTAGACATAACGATCGAAATTGTCCTTTCGTATTTAAGGATTGAAAGGCAAATTATATGTCCCGTATGCCACCACAAAAGGGCCTCTATACTTGATAGAGCATCTTACAATATAACATTAACAAACAAAATATCCAAGGGGGATCAAGTAAAATATTATAGTGTTATTCAATTTAGCTTACTGCGACAAATATATATGTTAAAAGTAATTTAGAAACAATTAAAGCTTACTGCCATGCCTGTTTACTAGATGTTCCATTAACAAAGCTTAATGTATCATCCGATTACTACGAAATGAGGTAGTTAAACGAATGTTTGACCTTTTGTACATTGATGTTGGCCTTGGAAAATTATATCCTTATTATCCTTATATTACATTGCAAAGTATAGAAATATTGAAAAAATACCTTAATCTATTCATTCTACATAAACTTGAAGATTACATAAACAACCATATGCATAACATAATTCCATCAACTTATAATTTTCAAAGTTCCAGAACTGAGTATTTGATATCTAATTTCAAGTTGGTGCCTCCACACGTAAAAAAAAATGACAGACATGAGTGATTTTTTATTACCATATGAAGTATGAAATCCTCAAAAAGTGTCTGTGAAAGTTGAGTAGGACAAAACCCCAATTATTTTTTTAATATATTGTTACTATAAAGAAGCTACCACCACCACCACCACCATAAAGAGTTATACAGACAAATATTAGAAAGATAGAAGCTACATTTCATTTAGGCTATCAAAGCGTTAATATAAAAGAGGTAATAACATTGACTGGCCTTGTTCAATGTCAACATCATACATTATAGTAATTTTTCATTCTCCACCATTAACTTTAAGGGAAAAGTTTTGTTGTGTATTATTATTATAATCAATCATTTTTCGTGCCAGTAAAGATATTTATGTTAATTTCATCTATACAGTAGTGGCAAAGAAGGATTTTAGCTGTTTGAAACAAATGTTCAGGACATTGACTATTTTTTTTAAAGAATGCAAAACTTTTAACAATTTACAATAAGGAAATGTGCAAACATCAAACTTGAATCTGGTGTTGGACACCAACCACCAGTGAACATTTTATTCTCACATAAAACACAATGCATGGTGCACAGGTTGCTCTGGACAAGCAGAGGGACAGTTGTCCCTAAAGCTGACAAACTGTTTAATGTTAATTATTTTGTATCATTAGGATTTATTTGCATATCATTAAATAATTTTATGAAGTAATGATAAAAAAATCTGATTATTTTGTAATTTTATTCATTTGTTATTGAATTATTTTTCATCTTGTATTCAGTTTGATGGTATTTTAATTCTTTATTTTTATTTATTTAATAATTATAACTTATAACTGGTTTAAATGTAAATCTTTCATTGTTAATTTTGCTTGTGGTGGTAGATGTGGTAGCTCAGTTGATTACATGCCTTGGTTACCAACTGACCCAACCCAACAAGTCATTGGTTAGAGTCTCGGCTTGCTAGGTTGTAGCTGCCATATTCCTCATTGTGTTGATAGATTCACAAACTGTCAGACTCATGCAAACACAAACATGTGAAATGCGGTGTTTAACACCTCTGCCTACCCCTCTGGAGGGATTAATTACGGTGTGAGTTTATGCTATGTAATTTTGCCTTATGTTATAAAAGCTATATTTTTCCAAATATCAATAAAACATAAGTTACTTCATAAACAAAATTGTGATTTTTTTAATTAAAAAATTTCTTACCTACACTCATCTGAGCAATGTACAGTAACAGGTGCATTCTGCAATGCCAACTTAACAACGTTGGGCTGATCTAGCAGTGGTACCAATACTACCAAAACTAACAATATAATTACTATTGACACTGGTATACAGGAAGGACGACACCAAATACTCCTTTTTTTCTTCCTGAAACAAATTACAGATTTAGTATCTTTAAGTTTTTACAAACTTAATAACTTCATTTTTATGTTTTATAATGAAAATACCATAACTTAATAAGGTTGTTCTATAATGCTATACAGGATCATCAGAATTTTTGTAAAAACCAATAATCGATTGACATTATTATAGATCAACAAATTTTATTTGAAGACCAAAAAGGAAAAAAAATCTACAAATTGAAACGACATGCTTTTATAGCACATTAAACAAAAAAAAATTGTTTTATTGATGAAAAAAGCTTACAGTATATTATTATTTCAATTTGTCATATCACTAAAGAAATGAATGAATAAAAATAAACAAATTAAATTGACTCCAATCTCAGAATAAGATTTGGTATACCAACTCTTACACAACATTTAAACATCTCTAAACTCTGAATATCTTTATTAAGATGCATCGGAATAAATTAAAAATACACTGACTTGTCATGATAACTATTTCCATTCTCGTCTCTCATCATGAAGATCTGTTCCCACTGCTCCAGCTCCTCATCAGACGATGACGCGTTCCCCACACTCCCTGAGTCTAACACGGTCTGTTAACAAAAGAAACTCATTTAGCAAAAATAAAAATCACATTTAATAACAGCAACACAAACTTTTCTAATCAAATTCTAGCTTAATCGATTTATGTTTTATACAGGAAATTAACAATTCGAGACGTTTTAATTCATAAGAATATAGATTATTATAATTCTTTTGTTATAAACATATAACAAATAGTGCACAAAAGAAAGTCAAAAACTAACTTTTAAATAGTGTAGAACTGGTTTAACTACATTCGTCACAAATCTCATTATGTATTGAATAGCTTCTGCTTTTAAAAACTCTTGTAAATGTATTTAATTAAAACTTTTGTATTTAAAACTTTTTTATTTACATAATTGAAATTTTATGATTCTTCTACGAATCTGACTTGGACAGTTGGAAAACTGTCTTAAAACTCAGTGACAGCCGGCTACCATAATGTAATTTGTATTGACCAAAGTATTGATGAAATTAGGAAATGACATTTTGGAGTTGCTTGGCGGGAACTGGATCTTTTCTGTAGGTATATCAGCAGAATTCAATGTGTAAAATAAATGTATTTAACTAGTTACTATTTGGAGTGCTGTACGCGTGTGGAGAAAGTGAAATACGACGATTTGGCTGCCTTTTTCATAATCTCTCAAGTAACAAGTGCAGTCGCTCAATAAAGCCTAGTATAATTTAAGCATGTTACTGTAGGCAGATTCCATCATTCCATCTCTCATTTTCATCTTTCAAGTGTTCCTCTTATTATCATCTCACCATCATCAAGAACGAAGAAAAATTTAAACGGAACGGAAAGTAATACGGAAGACTGGTGCTGTATTGGCTAATGCTCTTTGCCTTTTCCGAAAACTGACTGACTAATTTGAATGTATAATCTTACGTAAAGTCCATTACAATAACAATACATTAACAATATTTTTTTCAGTATCCGCCTAAAATCTGTTGATTTCAAATATTTTAAGTACCTTCCTGACTTGAATACATTATCTAAGCTGTAATACTTGGAACGCTTAATACATATTAATCACGTCTATTTTTTAATAACAGCTACTCCTACAATTAGTACCAAGTTTTTACAGGTATTTTATGTAAAATGGTATGAACAAACTAACCATTTATTTTACGTAGTCCCT
The DNA here is from genome assembly GCA_949316135.1 of Choreutis nemorana. Taxonomy (NCBI): domain Eukaryota; kingdom Metazoa; phylum Arthropoda; class Insecta; order Lepidoptera; family Choreutidae; genus Choreutis; species Choreutis nemorana. Next base: position 7,490,407 of record OX438609.1, read on the forward strand.
ACGTCACTATCGAATTTATTTTGTTTAATAAAATTAAGATAACTCGAAACTACATTTAAAAAGCAATCACTGACACGACACTTAAAACACTGCATTTTGTTAATCCTGGAGTTCCTTTACAAACCGTGCAAGCGCATTAGTGGCAAAAATATTACTGCAAAGTAGATGACGTCGACTACCGCCGCATTGTATATGCATTTTAAATACTAGGTTGGTTCAAACCGTAAAACTATTCAGGCCACAAATGTTTTGAAAGTTGTTGGCAGCATGCAAACCATTGATTACCTAGCATCGTTTAATTCAAAATTGAATTCCTTCAGTGAGCACGAATACAATCGTCATTGATAACATGAAAGGATTTTAATAGATATTTTGCTTAACCCGGATGCATGGATCATACTAAAAATGATATGACCACCTTTACACGTAATGAATGTTAATTAGAAGTGAAACACTTTTACTTAAATCGAAATCAGATTTACAAACTAACAGAGTTCGTGACGAACAATAATGTAATGAAAATTACTTTTTAATTTGAAATTTTCGTTACAATTGCCTTTCACAAATTACTTTATAGCTATTGAGTAATATTGTAAACAAAATCGTACTTACATTCGATTAAGCAAGGGACACTTGATAGAGTCCTTGCGTGCAACGCCACTATCTTTCAAACATCAAATGTTTTATACAAACTCTCTAAACAAGCTGTGTGCATATATTCCATGGCAATTAACAGCGACAGAAAAAAATAAATAGAAAGGGTGGAGGTAGTAATTAGGGAAATATAATGACAGTCGTAAAATACTCGTAATCAAGTGTCTATCATCCTTGAATATATAGATATATTAATTTTTTACCTAGACTAGTGAGTGACTAATTAAAATTCAAAACAATAGTAAATTTATAAAAGGAACGTGCATTAAATCTCACCACTCCAGATGAGTAAGAAGACGTGAAATTGCCAGCCATTTACAAGCAACGTGAAATGTTTTCCATCGCTGCCATGTGAGTGAGTATTAAAATACTTTTTAGTCACAATGTTCCACGAGCTTACGTGTTCAGTGTTCTTTTAACACTATCGCTTAATCTTATACTTGTAAACCTGAGTCAACAATTGCTGCTGTAAACGTGATTCCTCGAATAATTTTATATGCCATTTTAGTTTTTTATAATGTTTTAATTTACAATGTACCTTTAGGTACACTGACGATTAGTTACAATATTGCCGTGTGTAAAGTATGCCTGACAATAAAGTAGCTATTTACCCTCGACTTGAATACCTCTAAGTTGTAAGAACCACATCCACTTTTAATAATCTTGTGTGCCCATCGGTACCTAGCTGAGTAGGTACTGGAAAATCGAAATTAAAAGACTTAATCTTTAGTTACCAAGGAAATGGACGTCAAAGCAATTGGTAAGTAGATGCTAATGATGTATTTTATAGGATATTCACTCAGAGCCTTTATATTTAACCGAGTCAGAGGTGACACACTATAGCCGATCACGAATACTTTGCACCATTTTATTTACCACCTGCCTGTCGCGACCCTAAGAAAAAAAGACTTTTTATTTGGTTATTAAAATAGGTTTTATATGAAAAAAATATATATTGATCTGTGAATAACAAAAACGTCACCGGTAAAAAGATACCTATGCCTAAACTTTAATCATTTATAACTTAACATAAAAAATTAAAATATTTTGTGAAATTAAATATCGTTAGGTTCTAGATATCTACCTTTATAAATTATATATAGTAGCGGTATAGTAAATTTAGCGAGTAAAATTTCGGGTATTTCCTTTGGGAAATCATCCATATTTGAAACAGGACAATATACCTAATATTTACCTTGAGGTTTGTTGTTTACAATTTTAGTAAAGAAAACCTAATTCAACCAAGTAAGTATCTACAAGTGAATTTGAATTTTGTTTAGTACTTAAATAAGAAATAAAAATATACAAAGTATATTGATATTACAATGTTTTCTTAGCAATATTCTTTAATATCGACTTCGTAAAAGCGAATTTCAAGTAACAACGTATTAAATCAGCAATTTTTGGCGTAATGGCCTTAAGTAATATAAACTAAGAATCTTGAAGGCCGTATGCAAAATGATTAATATTGGTGAGTGGGCCAACATGGAACGGTGGCCAATGTGCCACCACACCCGTTACCATGGTTACAAGGGCACTAACAGAATTAAGCAAAACATGCCTTAGTACTTCCGTTCTTAACAAAAAGGAACACTGATAACGTTTGTGAAATGTACTTTAACTGTTGGTACCCAGTTACAATTATTTTAATTGCTACAGTACTGAATTATACCTATGTTATATAGAGGGGAACTGTGTTATTATTTAGCAGGTATCATTGTAACTTCTTGACCCATTTTCGAAATTATTTCCAAAAATGTAAAGATTTTTTATTTATTTGAGGACGTGGTAGCTCAGTTTGTTACGTGCCTTGGTTACCCGACCGACCCGACCCAACAGGTTGAGGGTTCGCGTCTTGGGATACCGCAAGTACGTAACTTCCATGTCCCTCATTGTGCCCGGATAGTGGCGACAGATTCGCAACCTTACATGACATAAACATGCGAAATGCGGTGTGTTGAACCTTTGCCAAACCCTCTCGAGGGATTACGGCGTGAGTTTATGTTTATGTAATATTAAGATATGACTTTGGGTAACATAAACATTATATACATTAAGCTGCCCTGGTCTAAAAGGCTGTAGCAGGTGACACTTGGACTAGATTTGCTGGAGATAGAGATAAGTGGAAACAGTTGCGGGATTCCTCCGCCAAAAGGCACACAGACAGGGATACCTATAATATTAATGTATAATGATTTAAAACGTATCTTGAACAAAGGCTATTTTATTTATTTTATGATAGTCTAAAAAGATAAAATACGAATTTTACATAGAGAAAGTAGCGTGCAAAAGCTCATTAAAAGGCTTGTAATCAGTATAATTTTACGCATTTAACTGTACCCCAAACATAGACCTTAAGTTACAGAATTAATTATTTTTCTAAAGCAATCTTATCTTTTTAATCCATTTTGTAAATCTTAATTGAATGAAGGGCGCATTCGAAAGCTTTTCTTTGTTCTGCTTAATATTACATTATTGTCTTTGTTCGTTTATCTTTTTAGGGTCCCATCCCCACAGGCTGCGAGACCCAATTACTAAGTATCCTTATATTTCTGTTACTGCTAATAGTAACAAATGTAAAAAAGGCCCCCCGTATACAGGCAGCGTGATTTTTCCGACTTTATTGCTTAATCTTAATAATGTAAATACATAATATTAAATCTTGTACGATGGTATGGAACCCTTCGTATGCGTGTCCGACTCGAACTTGACAGGTTCTTAATTTAATATGATCAATGAGAATGAAATCAGAATGTACTTAATTGCTGGCTGTAATAAATTTTACATCTATATCCATTAAAGCGTATAAAGTTTAATCATTAAATGGATAATATTGATTTATTCGACAATTTCAGCATTGAGTAACCACGGAAACTGCTACGTTTCAAAATATGCTACGATTATGTCTACGATGAACTACGAAGAAATACTACAAGCTACGGAAATACTACGAAACGTATTTTGTAGTTTAAGATTAGTTAGTTCTATGTTGGAAAATCTAATCTGATTGTTTTCTTTTTAACAGTTAATTGATCATTTTATCAATAACCAGAGAAAAATTATTACTTGTCTCTTTAAATATTCGAAAAAAAATTAATTCAATAGCTGAGTTGACAAAATGCCATGTAGTTAAGTGGTGTAGGATGAGCATAAACAAAAACTTAAAAAAAATTTAGCCGACTAAAGCATCACTAGTCTTACAGAAGAACGAAACCAAATTATGAAGACTATTCCTCAATTTATCTACAATTAGATCTTATTATTCTTCTTTAAGTATACAATAGATTACTGCATAGATTTCTATTACCAATATTTATTCATTAATAAATGGTAGAGACGCTTTGAAAAGAAATTTGATACTGCAGTCACGTATGACAAAAGAAGGTAAGTGATTGTGGTATTCAAAATTGCGGTACTGCTTAGTTTTTTTTTTCTTAACGGATGGTGACAAGAGTTGCGTGCCAAAAGATAATATGCTTCCAAACGGTATGCATGCTACAGGTTACTATCGACCGCTCCCACCCTCCAATACACAAAAACCGATCACGAGCGACAAAAAAAAAACTTAAAGGCAATGGCATAAGTAAGTATTCAGCCGTACAAAAAATGCATTTGTTATTGTTAACTAAAGATGGATTATAGATTGTTTATTTATTTAACTCTGCAGATATATATTATTTTTCTAAACATGATGAATTCACGAAAAAGTAGATAAAGTTTGTAAATCTATTTGTTATTCTCGAAACTATTTTTTCATGTTATTTCTTGAATTATTTTACCAACAATTAGAATGGACGGTCATGATGAATCTAGGTTTAACTTGCTATTATATTAGAATCTGACTTAACGCAGAGCGTTTAACAAACTAGATAGGTATGAAAGTAATGGATTATCTAAGTATAACATACAAAGGTACCTTGGTATACAAATATGTACCAAGATAGGGAGGTGTTTGCCAAATACCTCGATACAAACTCATATTCTAATATTCATGCTACCTCTCGCGTCTCAAATATAAGGGGCAGTTTACAATGGACCCTTTATAAAGAAACATTCCACCATTTGGATGCTTGTTTATTTTTATTTATTTAGGAAACTCTACAGCAAGTACATTACCACATGCATAAAAAATAATGTATGTGTTATTTTATGAACAAAAGTCAAACTCATTTATTGTGAAGATAGTACATTTAAAATAGTGACTGAAAACTAATGTGCATGCCTATAACAGACGAACACAACATCTACAAAGGTTACACCCAAAAGTATACTACAAAAAGATAACCAACAAATCAAAATAACAAAATTAAGTTAGTAAAAAAATGACACTAAACCTGTTGCTTGTTTACCGTCTAACAAATAAAAATATCTGCTTGTTAATTTAAATAACAGCTTTTCATAATTCTATAGGTAATTTAATTGTCTGCGCAGGCTTTCGTCAATCGTTTTAAAAATACATTTTATAAATGTTTTGTAACAAAGGAAGCATTCTATCAGTATGTAAAGGGCTTTATTTTTACAGTTCTCCATGAACTAGGGTTCAGATATGAACATTACCGTCGTCCTTGACCTATCCCCGTCTACTTACTAGCTATAGACATTCTCAAGAAAACAACGTCTTCTTTGCTTACTATACAATGTCACAATTTACGTAAAGTTTTCGACTGCTTATACCTTGGGAGGTTTTCTTCAAAAACTTTTTAGATTAAGGCCTCTGCCGTTTGCCGCTTGTTCTCCGCCGGCGACCAACTTTTGGTAGGAGCGAAAATCGGCGCAATTTTCTAGCCTATTCTTATCGTTTGACCTTTCACATAGTTTCACCGTCGCAATTAGTACGTTTAAGTTTTTCACCGACAAAATATCGGTCACCGATTATAACCGGTCTATTAACTTGTACGAAATCTGTCTAAAGCTATTGTATGAGTTAGTATGGTTATATGGGTTTTAATGTTTTAATAATCTTAGTATTGCTCGGTATGTTGTATAGGTAACCTATCAGTTGCACCTGTTATACCTATCATCAAATTAAGTGTTCTAAATAAATTATTTTCCAGCTATAATTCTCAAGAAATTTGCCAATCGTAAAAATGTTTGGAAAAACAGTGATTATGTATGCTAAAAAGTCAGCTTATTTTGCATATAGTTTTACCTAACAATTGTAAGAGCTTTTCTTTGAATAATAGTAAACTCGTCATTTTTAAAATCTTCAAGTAAGTAGTACCTACGTTTGATTGTAAGTTATATTTGCAAAACAATTTAATACAATCCTAAGCAAATCCAACCCGATTTCGAAGGTTTCTGACATCGTAGGTATTTAATATGTAAGAATTTGTAGGTAAATAAACCCTTTTCAATTGAAAGGTATATATGTATTTTGTAGATAGCTACATTGAATATCCTCCCTTTTTAGTTACTAAAGTTTCTATAAGAAATTTAAATAATGTGACTAACATTAAAACTCGCTCAGGATCTAATTCTTTAGTACCTACTGTTATGTGCAGTCAAGGAGGTGTTATCAAAAGTACAATGTTTACAATTAATTAGCATAATTATCAGTTTTCCTATGAGACCACATTAACAAAACCGCCACTTTTTAAATTTGCAATCAGAGTGCATTAGCTCTATGTTTAATTAAATACAATGCCCGCTACAGTACCTCAGCTGTGTAGTATCAATTATGCAGGTAGTTAGCTAAAAGCATTCAATTGAATTTATAACAAAGGAAACTACCCTTTCGAAGATTGGGAACTCCCACTAATAACATTCTCACAAATTATACTACTCAAAACAAAATAAGGGCCACGAGGTATTTGGTCTGTACCATGAAAATAATAAAACCAATATATATTTTTTTGTCTCCATAACGAAAACTAATGTTGTTTTTACTGTGTAGACCAATAAACTTATTCCAATAATAATGATTAAAAAGTTTATTTGCTTTTGAAAGAAAAATCACATTTAAGGTTAAAAATAAAAACAATGTAAAGTTACTGAAAACAAAAGAAAATACTCCATGCTCATCTTTTAGTAACGAGTATGCCCTCCTCGTTTCGCTACGCACTCCTGAAGCCTGGAGTGCACGCTCTCAATCAAATGCCTGACATTTTCCATTGGAATCTCTTCCCAGGCCCTCTTAACAGCGTTGATGAGTTGCTGTTGGTTGTAGATTTCCTGATCACCGTCTCTAACTCTTCGTTTCAACTGATCCCACAAGTGCTCTATTGGATTTAAGTCCGGACTGTTCGCCGGCCACGGCAAGACTTGAATTTGAGACGCTTCCAGTACAAACCGAGTCGCTTGAGCCGTGTGTGCACGAGCATTGTCTTGCATCAAGATGAATCCAGGACCCGCTCGCTGGGCAAATGGGATCACATGTGGTCTGACAACTTCCTCAATATACCGCTGAGCAGTAACAGTACCCTCATTTAAAATAGCGAGCTCAGTTTTGCCGTATAGGCTTATCCCGCCCCAAATCATTACATTTGGACCACCAAAACGATCGACTTCATGGATGCAGGCTTCTGAAAATCTCTCGCCGCGTCTTCTCCATACTCTAATACGCCGATCGTCCGAGCATGGAGTATTTTCTTTTGTTTTCAGGAACTTTACATTGTTATTATTTTTAACCTTAAATGTGATTTTTTCTTTCAAAAGCAATAAACTTTTTAATCATTATTATTGAAATAAGTTTATTGGTCTACACGGTAAAAACAACATTAGTTTTCGTTATGGAGACAAAAAATATATATTGGTTTTATTATTTTCATGGTACAGACAAAATACCTCGTGGCCCTTAGTTTGTTTTGAGTAGTATATATACCTAACCTGAAAATTCGAAGTGCTTTCCGATTAGCATTATATTATGTAAAGCAGATTTTCTCAACCTTTTGTTTGTCTAGGCAACAAAAATGTCTCAATAATTGTGTCACAGGCCGCAAGCAAAGGCTTTAATCTTCAGGCGAGACAGTCAAAAAAGCTCAGCAGGCACTTGCCGCCCGTGGGCCACTATTTAAAATAGCGGATGTAAAGTAATCAGGCATGAAACCATACAACTTTTTAGTAATTTAAACGTAAATTTGATATATTTAAAAAGTATAGAACGCTCTCCAGGTGTTACTCCATTTACTTATTTGTCCTCTAAGTAATACGTACAACCGGATTTGGTTCCGTGAACAAAGAACTTTAAACTGCAATTTCACTTTTAAAATCACTGTTTTGTTAAGGTGAGAGATTCCTAAGTTGATTTTGTATACGTAATGAAAATTTGTTATAACAATATTTTAATATGAAAATACTTCCGTACTCAAAACCAGTGGCGTCACTAATGGGTGACATTACGGTTAAACGCCACGGCCTACTTAAAGGACCTTAAAGACCCAAAACAAAGTTTTAGGAAGGTCCCCATATGATACATTTGTCACGAGCCCGGAAGTTGTAGTTTCGCCACTGTAAACCAAAGAACCAAAGAAACTCAAAGAAACTTTAATTCGAAGATTTGAAGAGAAAATTAAACGAACTTTACCAAATAAGTTTTTGAAGTTAGATGAAGAATTGGCTTCCATAAAGCGTCGCGGGTTAGCAACCAACAACTAGTTTAATATGAAATAGGATTATGGAACGTCGGTCTCGCAATCTTAATAGCGTGCTAGGCGACGTTAGCATTAAAATGTAGAAATTTACCTTCAAGTTCAAGGGTGAAATGTCAAGTAAATACCTACAAACCCTTAGCTATAGGTAACTACAGTGATATTTACTCGCACCTACAAAGCTATGAGTCGCTGATTGACTAACTTTTAAATCTTTATAAGTGAGTATTGTTCCGTTTTCATTAAACCTGGTTGCCTAAGTTAATACATTGAAACAAGTATTTTTTTCCTTAGTATGCGTTTTACCTAACAGGTAATTGAATTATAACAAAACATTCCAAGCTCCTTCTACAAAACAATGCATTATTTTCTATTTATAGGTACACTAACAATAGTTCTATATTTAATCACATTTAACTCGTCATCATTGCAACCTCGCAATATGAATTGAGTAGTTCTATCAAGGTAAGGTAAGTAAATATCTACACTGATACAAAAGGATTCAAAAGGAAAAAAATGTTCGCTGGAAAATAGAGCGGGCAAATCTAATCACAGTGATATAATAAAAAAAATACAAAAACAAATTAAGTAATCCTGGAAATGGATATTGAATAATAAATTTAGGGTCAGGAAATCGCTCAGTTTTCGTTTGGGTGACATCTCCAATAACGAAACCTATGTTTGTTGGATCTATTTATATACTTTTGCCTATATAATCCTTGCCTATATACTTTTTTGAAGGTAGTTATTTAATTTTTTGAAGATACTGCCTTCACTCAGACTACAATCATTCAGAGACTGACAGCAAAATTTATATTGGAGAATGCAAAACTGATTTCGACAACAAAATATTACAATACTTTTAAAATTTAATACTTAAACAATATAATATCACTTGAAAAGAAAGTGGTACGTGTTTGTGGTACTGGTTAGTGGACGCGGTAGCTCAATGTGTTACGTGCCTTGGTTAAGCGACCGACCCGACCCGACCAGTCGAGGGTTCGAGTCTCGAGTTGCCGTTTGCCCCGTGAAAGTTGTTTCCATGTTCCACATTTTGCTTAGATAGTGGCGACAGATTCGCAACCTGTCACACTGGGACTCAACATAAACATGCGAAATGCGGTATGTGACACTTCTGCAGCCGATCTCGATGGATTACGGCGGCGGTGGCAGGCGAGTTCATATTGTGTTATGGAAGTTAGAAATTTTGTAGTTTTGCCTTGCCTTTTTAAAATAATCAAGATAAAAAGAGAAGCTTTGTGACTAAACAGAACCCTTGGAAATATGAAGAAGAATAAGAAATATCAACAAGCTACAGTTACTTAAGTAGAATGTAGAAGTAGATCTTTGTAGAAGAGATAAAAATTGAAGATTTCAAACGCAAGCTAAATTGATTGAAAACAAACCTAAATGGTTTGATAGTTACTAAGTTATGTTAGTGTTTTAACGACTTTTCTTAAATCTCTAACAGTTCAAGGTTTAATAAGAAAATACTAATCTAGTGTCTTTTAACTATCTTAGTACATATTGTGAAAGTAAACAAAGCAAATAAGTTTAGTTTTATCGAATTAATAGAACAAAGAATCTGCGAAAAGCAAAACCAAATAGTATGTAAGTACCATCTAATCTAGTTGTAAAGGGTCGAAACAAAGAGATTACAAGGCTTGGCAAACTAGACAAATAAAACTGTAAGTTGAATTAAAAAGGTAAGCATGAATCTTATTAAAAATCTAAGGACCTGCCAAGTCTTAAAACTAACTGTTAACTTACATTTAACTCGAATATAGAACAAGGACAAACGACTGACCGTATACACCTACGTCTGCAATAACCAATGCTTCTTTATGTGTGTAAAATCGATAATGAATATCGAGTCAAAACGCAGAAATAAAAAAGAAACAATTAATAAAGGCTTAATAAAGCTTAGTGTTGTAAGAAAGCCTTACCTCAAGTCGAATCAGTTTGTAGAATTAAAGGCCCCTCGGACAAGACTGATGTGACGGACACGGTAGTTAATTTCGCACTAATATTGTTTTATTTGTTGGCTTTATTTAGAAGTGCACGCCGCATCGCCGCCACCCCACCGACGACGTTAGCTACAGTGCAGGCCTATGCATCTTTTACGGTGAAGACAAGGACTTCCGTCCGTCGTTGCTAAAAACTTTGATTGGCATTGCTCCACTACCTTTATATCACACTTGCTTATGTATAACACATGTCGGGTTTCGTATGGTTTGATTTTGAAAGTATCTGATACTACTACTACTTAGTAGTTTTTAAGGGTTCCGTGGGTAGTTCTCGAATCTCGGAGCATTATTTTATTAATACGTCATTGATTAATACAGGAACTTAAAATTGAATTTACTCAAAAATACAACTTGATAGACCTACTAACGACATAAAATACTCGACTTCGACTATCACTCGACTTGCTCAACTCAATATAAAAAGAAACTAAAACGTAATGATGACTGATGTAGGTAGTTTATATTTCTAGGCATGATTAGGTAATTTTCGAAAATTATAGCCATCAAGAAAAGCCGTGAGGCTTCATTATTTTTTATTTTACCTTCTACGGTTACTGATTTCCTTACAACGTAAACTCAGAAATAAATATTTTACCTGTTTTATTCTTTATAAATACTTGTTATCAATAAATGTCAAACTTATGTTTTAACTAAATAAAAAATAGATAAAAATATTTGTATCCAAAACATGTAAAAGCTAACAATTCAAAAGTCCAAATAAGTCCAATAAACTCACCGATAAACCCGGGTTACATCCAGACGTGATAGAATGCTTTTTAAACTTGGGTATGCACACTTCCATTGAACTTTTCGCTTTGGGGGGCCCAGCGCATCCATACTCGCTATCCCTGTTGTTTCTAGTCAGATTGATGTTGTTAGTGTTGTTAACTTTGACAAGAATGTTGCAAGTCTGGGAGGCTATTTGGAACAACCCTTCCTCTAAGTTCCTCTTGTTGTACTGCCGCCTGGAGTGCAGGTAGTCCCACCAGCCCGGCATGGTGCGAGCGATGAAGTGGCGCCCGAACTGGGAGCGACGTGCGGCCGAAAGCTCGCGCCACTCGACAGTGAAGGAACGTTTATGTAAGAGAGCGGACTTGCGCGTTAAAAGTTTACTTTTTGATATCGTACAGTCAACGCCAGTTTCGGAAATACACGCACTACTTTAAAAGTTTTGTTATTACGTCTTGTATTTTATCACTTATTGATAAACAGCTATCAACATGTAATGTAATTCATTTCTTTCTTTCGTAGGTTGATTACAAGTTTTGTTTATACCCGTAGAGCTAATAGTTCTAAAAATCTAAATTTTTTAGCAAAATCGTAAGAAAAATGTACATTACGCAGTAATGGTGAATTACTACTATCAAATAGAAAATGGACACACATTCATTCATTTGTGGGTATTCCACAGATTTTTGTGATTCATAAAATAAATTCCGCATGCGTGAACAAATTAATCGTGGTCAACAGTTATGGCCTACGCATTAAAGTGATCGATTAAGTTTCTTTAGACGCGACTGTACATTCAGCAGGTGCTCATTAATAAATAATGCCTAGTTTTATTGACTTTTGAACGTGCGAGATGTTTGCTCAGCCTTTAGGAACCCTAAGGGAATTCATGGAAACGAAAACGGACACGCAATGTCAAACTAACTGTTTTATGAATGTTGGTGAAACCTACCTGCGAACAAGGTATATGTTTCAAGATAGTTATCTAAAGTCTTAAATAGGAACACTATATATAGAGCCAGATGGTGGGGCTAGGGGGCTTAAGTAACCCCCCCAAAAGCATTTAAGTTCCTCGGACTTGTACCCCTTTCCTTGTTAACAACCATGATTAACAAGGTCAAGCCCTCTCAAAGCGACTTAAAAAAAAATATATGGTCAGTTTTGTATCAGTTTTAAGAGTACACTGTCTAGCCCCCACCCCTGCCCACAAACGACAAATTACGATCCGTCCGCCACTGTAGAGAATATAGTTCTAGGAAAACTTTTACAAAATCTTCACACAAATGACATACAAATTTGATTACGTAACTTCGAAAAAACATTTTTCACTGTGTCCTAACAATCTACTGACTAGGTATGTATATTTATCAGTGTCTGGCGGATCCAAAGCATCTGAGTTCTTTGGATTTATAATCTTCTCCTATTAAGTTAATGACCTAATAAAAATAAGTTTTAAAACTAAAACCCGACTACTGAAAACCGCGCTCTAAAAAGTATGAAATAAGAAAATATTCTCATCTGAAAATGTCAAGTCAACTATTAATTTAGCCGTGGTCATATATCACCTACTAGGCAAACTTACTCATTTGTATTATTTGGTCATTTTAGGTTAGGTTTGATAAAGGCATATGACCACTGCTAAATTGAATAGTTTACTTAACATTTAAGATGAGAATATTTTCTTAAACATTAAGGAGACTGTAGGTTAATACATAACTAAAATTGCCAGCTATTGGGTGTATAGTGCAATGCGAATTGATTTGATTGTTCACGTCTGATCTTTGGTAGGTATTATAGTAGTCTTAAGGCTCTTTTCTTTACCTTAAAGCGAGCTGTAAGCTTGTTTACCCTCTGATTCATAAAAATGTCCACTGATGTAGATTTTTTTGTATCCATGGATGAATTGATCGCAATCTGTGACCTGACCATGTATACTAAAAACTACAAGAACATCTACAGCAAGTTTATGTAAGTTTTGTGTTCCTTATTTTAAATGCAAAATAGTTATTCATTCAAGGTACTTTAAAGTAGGTACATACTTTTAAACCTTTTCATTAAAAGTAAGTTGTTTTTACTTTTGTTATGCTACGAACTAAGTGATTATTATTGGTAGAAGTATTTTTTTTAGAATGCTGTCTTATTTGCCTCATGTGAGTAAACTCTTATTCAATTCTAGCTAGAAAAGCAATACATATATTTTTTAATGCTTTTTTGGTAATTAATTTATAAGTTGAAAATTGTCTTTTTAAATAAGCTATAAACACTTTCAACTTCCTCCTCACACAATTACATCACAATTTGCATCAAATAATGCAATAATGTGACTTTGGTATAATTCATAGAAACATGAAACCATATTTAAAAAATTTAACCAAAACATTAGATTAAAAACCTTAAATACAAATCCAATAGGTATCAGAATACTTATAATTCATAGTTAAAAATTACACATATAAACCAAGTTTTACTTAGATCAAGGCTCAATTTCCAAACTTTTCATTTCTACATCATCTGGTATCAATTCCACCTCTTCTTGTTCATCCAGGAGTGCTTGCAGCTGATGTATAGACGTAACTAGCACATGGAACTGTTTCTTGCGTAGTGACAATCGGCTTTCTAACTGCTGTTTTGTAGTCTCCAAGTTTGCCAATTCTGTTTTCAATGTACCCAAACGTTCTAGTGTCTCTTTCCTATCAGGTTGTTCACTGATCACTTTAGCTAGAACATCATATTCTATTCGGTTTTTACGAACAGTTTTTGCTTGTGCCAGATCAGCTTTGCTCTTTTCTATGTTCCCTTTAGCCACTTCTATCCCGGTTTCTAATATTTTTGTTAGTGATTCATAGCTCTGTAGTTCGGCTGCCATCATTTCTGAACCTAGTTGTGATTTAGTGACAGCAAACTCACATTGTGCCAGTTGTGCAAGCATTCTGTCATGAGTGGCTTTGCTAAAAAAAACATAGAAATAAAAACATCTAACACTAGTTTTATAAGAAATTTAAAACTGCCCTGGATTCTATTGTAATTTTATGACTACTATAGATTTTTTTTCATGTGTTTTATGGGTATCTAATTTATATATATATCGAAGGTCTTGAATAAATCATAACAATAGCACCTAAAATTACATGCCATAAGGTGTTATCCTTACCTATCCTCTGGTTTGTCATCAGTACTGTTGCACCACTTTATGAGAGTCTTTAATAAAACGTTCAGTCTCCTATCATCACCGGTACCATCTCCATCTATCAAAAGCCTTCTTCTAATAACGTCCTCTGAGAAAAAACACATAAGTAAGAATTATATCATAGAACAGCGATTTTTGCCGGTAGGTATTTTTCTATAGTAAACAGTAACTTACCGTCACCCATGTTAGTAAAATTTTAATTATAAACAAGTGTCCTGACTTATCGTTATTAATATTAATATAATACTTTTCCAGCTTTAAATTCTTAAGGTTTTGTTTGTAATTCACTGATAGAATTGCAGTGAATTGTCAAACACACAAAAATTCTTCTTGGTTTTATTCTTCCCTTTGTCGGGAAAGGCAAAGGGCTTTAGCCCATGCAGCACAAGTCATTCGTGTTATATTTTTCTTCTTTCTTAATTGTTTCTACGGTAACATGCTAGTAATGTTACTGTAGACTTTATTGAGTTTCTTGGGAGATGACGAAAAGAGCAGCCAAATTGTCGTATTTCACTTTCTCCACAGTTTTAACCAGTGAACTATATAAGAGTTCACTGGTTAAAACACTAGCATTTTTCACATTAAACTCTGCTGATACACAAAAAAAGATAGTAAAATAAGAAAATTTCAACCACTAACCGTTCCCGCCAAGTAACACTTCATAAATTTGCTTCGATGAAGATTTTTTTGTTTTTGTGTTTTTCTTTAACGCCATTGGTTTTAGCACCATACTGCCTAATCATTAATAATTATAATTTCTTCATTCTTGAAGATGATGAGATGATAAATGAGATGAAGATGATAAGATGAACAATGAAAATCATGAATCTGATTATAGTAACATGTTAGTAGAGTTACTGTAGGCTCAAAGGAGTTACTTGAGAATTGATGAAAGGCGCAGCCAAAACGTCGTTTTTTGACTATCTCCACACTTGTACAGCCCTACTGGTTAAAAAACTAGCATTTTACACATTGATTTCTGTTGATATGAAAAAACAATAAAATAAGAAAATTCAAACTCACACTTCCCGTTCCCGCCTAGTAACTTCCAATAAAGAATTGATTTTAAAGTCGATTGTTGCCTAATTAAAAATATTTCAATTTCAAGAAAAAAATTGTAAAGTATTTTAGATTTACAATTTGAAAGAAAAATAATTTGGTTTCTAAACTGAAGATGTCAAAAATTGTTTTGCTCCCCAGTTTATTGTAAACGAATAATGTTTATTCCCACCAATTTCTTGCCTTTTTTCAAAGTTTTTATTACATAGAACGATAAGGTGTTCATAAATATATAGTAAATCTTTTATTAAAATCATGGATAATGAAAGTTTGAGTGATAAAATCGAAGCTTATTTTTCGGAGCTTGGGCGCTGGCTAGTATCATTTCATCAAATAATATGTGTTTATTAAAAATTATGTTTTTTTACTTGATATTGTAATATTGCAGGAAAGTTTGGCGAGGTATAATACTTGGTCAAGTGCTGTCCGTCTTGCTGAGCTGCAAATGTATATTGACTACATTGTTACAAAGCGCGACTTGGCAGTTTCCAACCACTGCTCAGCTGATCGTCCCTTATATTGCTTTATTTGTATTATTTGCTCCAACATTATTGTGCAGTGGTGTGAAAAGTCTTGCCAAGTAAGTTATGTTTCATTAAAAGTCAACCTAGTAAGTAGAATCTTTTGGTATTATGAATATCCCTAAATTAATTATCTCACAAGAAGTAAACGCGGGTGTTGCTAACATCCCACAGCTATTTAAATGTCTGCTATCAGATAGGCTAGTTTGCCAGTTATGTTTTAAAAAGCTATTATGTTTCAACTCAACATGCTTTCCACTCTTTTCTCTATTTCAGAAAATGGTGGATAGTGTTAATAGCATGTGTGCTAGATGTAGAAGCAAGTTGGTTGCTAGTGATGTCCCAGAGGTTCACATCAGTCTTGAGCTGACAGCTGCTAGCATGTAGTGGTGTTGGGACAGCACTAGTTGGAGGGGCATGGAGAGGACAGCGGCTTGGTGTGGCTCATGTAGCGGGTGCCACACTGGGGCTAATGGCTGTGGTGTGTGTGGTCTTGGCAGATGTTGAGGGTGCTCCAACTGATGGTTAGTTATTAATTTCCTCAGTGATACAAATAATGATTTTTCAAAACTCTAATTTATTGAAATTTGAATAAATGAAATAGCTCCATTAAGAATGTAAAAAAATCTAGTCAAAATTATTTATTAAGGTTGTTAGAAATAAGATCAGCTGATATCCATCACCATCCCCAACTCTATTAATAAACTTACACACTCTTTTAATCATATTTTGTTTTGTTTCAGGTAAAAACCAATTGGTGGGAGACATGCTTTGCCTAGCTGGATCACTAGTGTTTGCAGTTATGACTGTATTACAAGAAATGTTACTACAAACACAAACTTGCTCTCAATATTTAGGATTGTTAGGTTTAATTGGTACCATAGTTTCATGTACTCAGACCTTCTTCTTAGAATTTAATGAGTTAATGTCTTACTCTTGGTATGGTTTGGAGACCATTGTCCAGTTGGGAAGTTACTTCACTACGCAGATCATGTTCCAGATTTTGCAGAGCTTCATGCTAAGGGATGCTGGCTCCATAATGCTGCATCTTTCATTCCTATCAGCAGACTATTACACTCTTATTGCTGGACTTTACATTTTCCAGTTCAAAGTAAGTTTATCAGTATTTTGATCTCTGGTAGTTTGACATGGCTTTAGTGCTAAATAGGCACTCCTAACTGTTGAAAAGCTTCACTTTATTTGTGTTAATACATAAGTATTTGATAAAATTATAAAAAATCAAAAGCTTAAAGATGGTTGTAAAAGCTGGTAAAACATTTTCAAACATTACCTGTTTACCCTCGCTCTATGTAAGTATATTATTGTTTTTTAACTGAAGAAAAGAACAGAGGAAACTTAAAGAAACACAATAATAATAATAACCACATCCCGACACACACATTGACTCAGCCCTGCACTAAGTACCGTAAGGACTTGTATCACAGATGCTACGCAATGATATGGTATATACTAAATAAATAAGAATACAACATCCAAGACCGGCAAGCGAAACAATAACACACACACACACATAACACATAATACATTCATTTTTTTTTCAGTTCCATGCTTTATATTTCCTGTCGTACCTGCTGGCGATGGTTGGCGTGTTTCTGTTCGGGTCTCGCGTAACGTCACCGCCGCCCGAGCCAGAACGCCTGCCGCAGCTCATCAACGACTCACAGCAGTCACAGGACAATGTCTCCATGTAAGTTTCAACAAATAAAAAAAAAACAATCTGGGCTGGAGGGAAGCATCAAGAAATTTTAAGATCAATGTTGTGAAGCGATGGCCTAGCTAGTTCGTGGGAAGATACAATTATGAGGATTAAATGATAGTTGTATGTTAAATGTAGTTGTTTCGGATTCATCTGTTTAAGTATGTACATATAGCATATATTAATATTGCTATATTTCATTTGAGTGAATATTTTATTTTAGCATTATCATACAGTGCTATAAAGTAGTATCAATACTAGTAATTAAAGTTGCTATTTTTTGCACAATGTGGCGACATCATCTTTGTAATGTGCTTTTTACTTTTACAGGGAGTATACAGTTCCGACATTGGACTGCATTCCAATAGAAGGACTAGAGCCGCCCATGAGTCGAGACACAACTTTCACTTCTTTCCTTGGAGGACCGCAAACCGCAATGCCTAATGGCACCATCACATTCAGCCACAGCAACGGAAATGGGAGCTCCGTTAAGGAACCTTGTTAAGTTATCCCTTCCTTATTTATAATACAAGTTCGCGAAAAATATCGAATAATCTTCGGTGGACTAATGGTGTGATTCGTGTGATGTTTAAGCTGAAAGGACATGGTTAAAACTACTTAATAAAGCATAACTTTTTCATATGTATTACAAAGTTATACATGAAAGAAATCAGACAGCTTTACCAAGCAATACACAATATGATACAATTCCTACAAGAATTTTTGTAGTATAACAATACAAAGCTAAACTATCGTTGGATAGTGTTTGCTATGCTTACTTTTGTAATCTTGATAAGCAAAAGAAACAAACCAGTGATATATTTTGTTTTAATTGAAACAAACTGTGTTTTCACAATTATTAATATGTACTTTTAACATTATAGCTAACATTGAGCTGAGTTAGCTGACCAAACATGTGTTTTTACTAAATTTTGTCTTTAACAAATTCAAGATTAATTTGTTGCTTTGTCATATATTTAAAAATTAAATTTTATTTTTGTAATAAATACTTTGCATGAGAATTGTTAATTTTTTTCTTATAAAGGAATTGTTCTTAATTTTATTTTTACTAGTTTACTGTTTCTAAAGATATATAATTAATTGACTCAAAGTTTATTGATACGCTTACTGAAGATCTCACTATTGTAAAAAAATAGAAAGTAATTTTAATATAGTGTAGTATATATAGTATTTATTGAGTTGTTACATTATTGTCATATATTATATAAACTTTCATATTAATTTCATCATAAGAAAATTATTTATTTATTGACTACTGACTCAATTTAGAAGATGTAGTCATTTAAAAACTTAGTTGAGTTAGAGCATGATAGTTCTATAATAATATATGTAACATTTTTAGTTAATGATATTAACCATAATTTCAATAAGCTTGGTTTAAAGTTTAAATCATAAAGCTTATTTAAGTATATCAAATTGGCAATGGTTGCCAGTATGTTTTTCATGGTATTAACAAGATTAGAACTGATGTCATTATTATTTACAATGTTGATATGTACAATTTATTAAGCCTATATACCCTTTCATATTTATCACTGCCTAATATAAGAATGCATTTTTATAAGTAAGTAAACCCCCAACCGCACCAACGAAATGTTATAAAGTAGTTAAAAATGTTTGTAAATTCAACTTTTATGTAGAAAAAAACCTGATAGCCTTTGACTGCCCAACAACTTCCATAAAAAAGAATACTGCCACCTAACACTAAAAATATTTTTAAAAATTTTATTCAATCTTAAAAACCTTTGTACGACATTTTTAATTAGTAGTTTTATAGGGATCCATTTAATGTACGCTGTAGTGATTTTATAGAATAAATATTTACTCGCGAATTAGGTACTAATTAATGAACTGAAAAATATTAAAATTTAATCCTAACTTAAATGTCACTTCACCTTATTATTTTTTTTCCCTTTAGAAACCAGAAATAAAAAATTGAGTGATTTTAGAACAAATGAATTGTTTGTTTTACAAACATTTGGATAAAAATTTTGCTGTGTTTACATAGTCCTAGTTTACATTTTCACAGCAAATGGTATGAAGTTGTTCTATGCGTTTAAACTACGTTACTACGTTTGGTTATTTATTTAAACTATGTTCATTAGATTCTCTTACATGCATTTTAACGTCATTTATCGTAGTTCGATTCCATTAAACATTATTTATAGAAAAAATATGTATATCTTGTGTAGCTATAAAATCGTTAGTGCTAAATTACTATATATGTATATTTCATAAGTGATTTCGCTATGTACCTTGAAATTATTTTCGAAACTGTGATTTTTATTTAAAAAAATTATACTAAATGGTTATTTTTTGCCAGATTTTATTGTATTTTAAAAATGTCTATCATAGTAAGAAAAATAAATCTAAATTTCATCAATTTTAGCCTAAGATTTTTAGTACTGTTAAAGCTCAATTATTAATAGTAAGGTTTTTAATGTGCATCTAAATAGTCCACTAGATAAATATATAAACGACGCATGTTAAATTGTCGGTTATCGGATTTGATTAGAAATAAAAGGAAACATATTTAAACGTAATATTATTGATCTTGCTACCACTTAACTAGTCAAACATCTATTACATATTCACTTTTTTTTAAACCGAAATAGTGTTTTAATCACGTAGCTAAAAGTGAAATAGCGTTTGAATCACGAACCAGAAAGTAACGACAACCATTTTTCAGCAACGTCATGAGCTACGGGATACCCGAAAAAACTTTATTTTAATTCCATGGAAAATTTCAGATTCAGAAATGTTAGAACCTTTGTGTTGAAGAACTAAAAAAAACCTTAACAATCTGAAACATCGCTTAACATTTTCCATTTGTAAGCTTGTACCTTCACATTCGACAAGGATTTCACGACTCTTTAGCAGAGACTCTTTTTTTACAGAGTCTGATATATTTTCGTGATTACAATACCATAATAATGTGTTCATTATATGGCTTATAACAAATCCGAAAATGCTGTGAAAAATATCAGACTCTGGCATTAAGGTGGTGTTGCATTTAAAATACTATAAAGTTTCTTCAATAAAACGTTCGTTTCGTTTTATTTCAAACAAGGTAGTGAATTATAGGGTTTTTCATCAATTGTGAATGTATTGTTATGTTTAAACAGTGAAAGTTAACCACTCGTAATTTAGGCTTAAAAATATTTATTTACGTCAATAATTCTGATACATCGCTGTAAACACGCAGAGTTAGTAATTTATAATAAAAACTAATAAATATGTACAATATCTTCTAACCCTCGTCTTCGCTGGCTGAAACGGACTTTCTTGAAACGGGTGTATCAGGCCTCGAGTTTCTAGAACCGGATCGACTACGTGACCCGGATCGAGATCTGGATCTAGACGCTCTTGACCCGGATCGACTACGAGATCTGGATTTAGAGCGGGAACGGCTTTTGGATCTGAAAGAAAACATAACAATAACATAAAATCAAATTTTATTATTGATGTTGTATGTGAATTAAAAAATGAAGTACAATTCAAAGTATAAGACGCTCCGATGCTTTTTGTTTTAACACAAAAGTAATGGACTTCAGG
Organism: Choreutis nemorana; assembly: GCA_949316135.1. Lineage (NCBI taxonomy): Eukaryota > Metazoa > Arthropoda > Insecta > Lepidoptera > Choreutidae > Choreutis > Choreutis nemorana. The sequence goes on from OX438609.1 coordinate 7,511,463, forward strand.
TATCGATAAAAATAGGTCCTATCTTTCATGCTGGAATAAATTTATTATCTATCTTTCAAATTTTGGTTTTCCAGACTACTTAGTGTTGGCTGTGTGTTTGTTGTCAGTCAGGATAAACCAGTTTAGAATAATCATATTATTTTAGGATGTTATTGAGATAAGAGATATGATAGAATTACAAATTGAATTATTTACCTTGATCGAGACCTTGAATGACTTCTAGACCTGGAACCGCTCTTTGATCTCGAACGGCTTTTAGACCTCGACCGGCTTTTTGACTTTGAATGGCTCTTAGAACGCGATCGGCTTCTTGACTTTGACCTGGAGCCGCTCTTAGATCTAGAGCGACTTTTAGACCTGGAACGGCTCTTCGATCTGGATCCGCTCTTTGACCTAGATCGGCTCTTAGACCGTGATCTGCTCTTGGCCGATCCTGAACGAGAACGACTGCGTGATTTCGACCTGTTGAAGTAATAACTTTGAATAAATAAAATGTCGAAAAAACACTTGAGACACTTCTGAAACATTTTTCGAAACGAATAAAATTTTAATAAACACAAGGTTTCATTTCGGATTTCGGTAGAGACGGAATTGTTATTTTCAATATGTATTCTTCAGCTCACTGGTCTTGTATGTCATATCTTACTTGCCTTACAGTTTAGGGTTGAATAAATACTTTAACATTTATAAATATTATGTCATTGTGTGTTGTAATGTAGGTATTATTTAATTTAAGTAGCAGACACTTACCGGTCACTATCAGAACCAGACATGATCCTCTTCCTTCCTTTATTAGCTTTAGGACTTCCACTGCGGCTGCGGCTGCGGCTTCTGCTTCGAGACTTGCGTGATGCATCTGAATCATCCTCTGATGTTGATATAGTCTCCTTGGAAACTATCTTCAGCCGTTGTTTCGTGCCGAGCTTTTCTTCGGCTTTAGCGGCCCGAGCTCTCTCCCTACTGCCGATGCCTTTCTCCTTCTGTTGTAATAAAAGTATAAAATTTACAATAGTTAAAAAAATGTTATTTGCTACACCTTTGTGGTAAAATATACCCAATGTAATTCTTACTAACTGGCAATAAAAATAAAAAAGTTTCTTTACTATAACTTCTTTTGAATTGTTTAAATTATACAACCAGATTACAATGCTGATCAAAGAGGAAGAACCCGGTATGAAAACTATATAGTCGCTCTTTTAATTTAAATTATAACTTTAACATTGTTTTAAAGTAAGACCGCGCTTTAAAAGTGCATTAATTATAAAACATCATTGTTTTTAATTTAGCTAGTTTTTACCTTTCTTCCTTTTCTGGCAGGTCTGTCGCTGTCGCTGTTGGATCCGCGTCTTTCGCGGCGTTTGAGCGACTTTTTCTTCTCACCAGCCTCACGTTTCTTCTTTTGTTTCGGCTCACGGCTAAAACAAACAATTTTCTATAAAGTAAGGGATGTCACTTGTGGGTCCCATATATTGCAAGTGTCAAAGGTTTTTAATTTGTGAGATTCGTCTTAAAACGAACATTTACTCGTTGAACTTGAAGACAAGAAACGACAGAAAAAACGTTAGAATAGGTAAAGACAATATTATGAGGTGGACGGACGAAATATAACGGAAGGATTGCAGAGAGCCACTGGATGCAAGTAGCTCAGGATCGCGTCTTTTGGAAATATTTAGGATGTCCAGCAGTGGACGTCTTCTGGCTGACAATGATGGTGATATCACTATGAATAAATAACTCACCCTTCTTCTCTAGGCCTATCACTGCCACTTCCCGAATCGGATACGTATTCGTCCCTACGTCGACCTTTGCCTTTCTTCTTCTCTTCAAGCGGCATGTCGGCAAACAACAGAGCCTTCTTCGTTTTCTCTTTGAACTCTTGACGCTTTTGCAACATCTCCACTGTACTCTTCTGTTGTTCTTCTTCTTTCTTGCGTTTCTCGTCTTCCTGTTACGAATAAAAAGTTATAGTGATGTCACTTTGAACACTTTTGCTCAGAACACGTCATGTCCTGGCTTTTATTCACTGCCAGAATGCCTTTTGGTCGTCTAGAATAGTAGCCACGAGACGAATTTCGCTATTTGGTGCAATTACAAAATTTGCACTAACGCGTCATAGACATTATAATTTTTTACGATGTCTATATTTTACAGTGAAATTTCTACGGTCGATGAGCGTTTTTGTTTTTGAGCATGAAGTAAAATTTATGCAGTACAATTAAAACTTATACACTCCAAACAGTATCGTTGTTGCCACTGCGCCTGTACATACCTGTTGCTTGCGGAAGGCCTCTCTCTGTGCGCGTTGCTTCCCTCGCAGCGTGAGCTCCTCCTGGTGCTGGCGGCGAGCGCGCGCCACGTGCCACTGCGCCTGTACATACCTGTTGCTTGCGGAAGGCTTCTCTTTGTGCGCGTTGCTTCCCTCGCAGCGTGAGCTCCTCCTGGTGCTGGCGGCGAGCGCGCGCCACGTGCCACTGCGCCTGTACATACCTGTTGCTTGCGGAAGGCCTCTCTCTGTGCGCGTTGCTTCCCTCGCAGCGTGAGCTCCTCCTGGTGCTGGCGGCGAGCGCGCGCCACGTGCCACTGCGCCTGTACATACCTGTTGCTTGCGGAAGGCCTCTCTCTGTGCGCGTTGCTTCCCTCGCAGCGTGAGCTCTTCCTGGTGCTGGCGGCGAGCGCGCGCCACGTGCCACTGCGCCTGTACATACCTGTTGCTTGCGGAAGGCCTCTCTCTGTGCGCGTTGCTTCCCTCGCAGCGTGAGCTCCTCCTGGTGCTGGCGGCGAGCGCGCGCCACGTGCCACTGCGCCTGTACATACCTGTTGCTTGCGGAAGGCCTCTCTCTGTGCGCGTTGCTTCCCTCGCAGCGTGAGCTCCTCCTGGTGCTGGCGGCGAGCGCGCGCCACGTGCCACTGCGCCTGTACATACCTGTTGCTTGCGGAAGGCCTCTCTCTGTGCGCGTTGCTTCCCTCGCAGCGTGAGCTCCTCCTGGTGCTGGCGGCGAGCGCGCGCCACGTGCCACTGCGCCTGTACATACCTGTTGCTTGCGGAAGGCCTCTCTCTGTGCGCGTTGCTTCCCTCGCAGCGTGAGCTCCTCCTGGTGCTGGCGGCGAGCGCGCGCCACGTGCCACTGCGCCTGTACATACCTGTTGCTTGCGGAAGGCCTCTCTCTGTGCGCGTTGCTTCCCTCGCAGCGTGAGCTCCTCCTGGTGCTGGCGGCGAGCGCGCGCCACGTGCCACTGCGCCTGTACATACCTGTTGCTTGCGGAAGGCCTCTCTCTGTGCGCGTTGCTTCCCTCGCAGCGTGAGCTCCTCCTGGTGCTGGCGGCGAGCGCGCGCCACGTGCCACTGCGCCTGTACATACCTGTTGCTTGCGGAAGGCCTCTCTCTGTGCGCGTTGCTTCCCTCGCAGCGTGAGCTCCTCCTGGTGCTGGCGGCGAGCGCGCGCCACGTGCCACTGCGCCTGTACATACCTGTTGCTTGCGGAAGGCCTCTCTCTGTGCGCGTTGCTTCCCTCGCAGCGTGAGCTCCTCCTGGTGCTGGCGGCGAGCGCGCGCCACGTGCCACTGCGCCTGTACATACCTGTTGCTTGCGGAAGGCCTCTCTCTGTGCGCGTTGCTTCCCTCGCAGCGTGAGCTCCTCCTGGTGCTGGCGGCGAGCGCGCGCCACGTGCCACTGCGCCTGTACATACCTGTTGCTTGCGGAAGGCCTCTCTCTGTGCGCGTTGCTTCCCTCGCAGCGTGAGCTCCTCCTGGTGCTGGCGGCGAGCGCGCGCCACGTGCCACTGCGCCTGTACATACCTGTTGCTTGCGGAAGGCCTCTCTCTGTGCGCGTTGCTTCCCTCGCAGCGTGAGCTCCTCCTGGTGCTGGCGGCGAGCGCGCGCCACGTGCCACTGCGCCTGTACATACCTGTTGCTTGCGGAAGGCCTCTCTCTGTGCGCGTTGCTTCCCTCGCAGCGTGAGCTCCTCCTGGTGCTGGCGGCGAGCGCGCGCCACGTGCCACTGCGCCTGTACATACCTGTTGCTTGCGGAAGGCCTCTCTCTGTGCGCGTTGCTTCCCTCGCAGCGTGAGCTCCTCCTGGTGCTGGCGGCGAGCGCGCGCCACGTGCCACTGCGCCTGTACATACCTGTTGCTTGCGGAAGGCCTCTCTCTGTGCGCGTTGCTTCCCTCGCAGCGTGAGCTCCTCCTGGTGCTGGCGGCGAGCGCGCGCCACGTGCCACTGCGCCTGTACATACCTGTTGCTTGCGGAAGGCCTCTCTCTGTGCGCGTTGCTTCCCTCGCAGCGTGAGCTCCTCCTGGTGCTGGCGGCGAGCGCGCGCCACGTGCCACTGCGCCTGTACATACCTGTTGCTTGCGGAAGGCCTCTCTCTGTGCGCGTTGCTTCCCTCGCAGCGTGAGCTCCTCCTGGTGCTGGCGGCGAGCGCGCGCCACGTGCCACTGCGCCTGTACATACCTGTTGCTTGCGGAAGGCCTCTCTCTGTGCGCGTTGCTTCCCTCGCAGCGTGAGCTCCTCCTGGTGCTGGCGGCGAGCGCGCGCCACGTGCCACTGCGCCTGTACATACCTGTTGCTTGCGGAAGGCCTCTCTCTGTGCGCGTTGCTTCCCTCGCAGCGTGAGCTCCTCCTGGTGCTGGCGGCGAGCGCGCGCCACGTGCCACTGCGCCTGTACATACCTGTTGCTTGCGGAAGGCCTCTCTCTGTGCGCGTTGCTTCCCTCGCAGCGTGAGCTCCTCCTGGTGCTGGCGGCGAGCGCGCGCCACGTGCCACTGCGCCTGTACATACCTGTTGCTTGCGGAAGGCCTCTCTCTGTGCGCGTTGCTTCCCTCGCAGCGTGAGCTCCTCCTGGTGCTGGCGGCGAGCGCGCGCCACGTGCCACTGCGCCTGTACATACCTGTTGCTTGCGGAAGGCCTCTCTCTGTGCGCGTTGCTTCCCTCGCAGCGTGAGCTCCTCCTGGTGCTGGCGGCGAGCGCGCGCCACGTGCCACTGCGCCTGTACATACCTGTTGCTTGCGGAAGGCCTCTCTCTGTGCGCGTTGCTTCCCTCGCAGCGTGAGCTCCTCCTGGTGCTGGCGGCGAGCGCGCGCCACGTGCCACTGCGCCTGTACATACCTGTTGCTTGCGGAAGGCCTCTCTCTGTGCGCGTTGCTTCCCTCGCAGCGTGAGCTCCTCCTGGTGCTGGCGGCGAGCGCGCGCCACGTGCCACTGCGCCTGTACATACCTGTTGCTTGCGGAAGGCCTCTCTCTGTGCGCGTTGCTTCCCTCGCAGCGTGAGCTCCTCCTGGTGCTGGCGGCGAGCGCGCGCCACGTGCCACTGCGCCTGTACATACCTGTTGCTTGCGGAAGGCCTCTCTCTGTGCGCGTTGCTTCCCTCGCAGCGTGAGCTCCTCCTGGTGCTGGCGGCGAGCGCGCGCCACGTGCCACTGCGCCTGTACATACCTGTTGCTTGCGGAAGGCCTCTCTCTGTGCGCGTTGCTTCCCTCGCAGCGTGAGCTCCTCCTGGTGCTGGCGGCGAGCGCGCGCCACGTGCCACTGCGCCTGTACATACCTGTTGCTTGCGGAAGGCCTCTCTCTGTGCGCGTTGCTTCCCTCGCAGCGTGAGCTCCTCCTGGTGCTGGCGGCGAGCGCGCGCCACGTGCCACTGCGCCTGTACATACCTGTTGCTTGCGGAAGGCCTCTCTCTGTGCGCGTTGCTTCCCTCGCAGCGTGAGCTCCTCCTGGTGCTGGCGGCGAGCGCGCGCCACGTGCCACTGCGCCTGTACATACCTGTTGCTTGCGGAAGGCCTCTCTCTGTGCGCGTTGCTTCCCTCGCAGCGTGAGCTCCTCCTGGTGCTGGCGGCGAGCGCGCGCCACGTGCCACTGCGCCTGTACATACCTGTTGCTTGCGGAAGGCCTCTCTCTGTGCGCGTTGCTTCCCTCGCAGCGTGAGCTCCTCCTGGTGCTGGCGGCGAGCGCGCGCCACGTGCCACTGCGCCTGTACATACCTGTTGCTTGCGGAAGGCCTCTCTCTGTGCGCGTTGCTTCCCTCGCAGCGTGAGCTCCTCCTGGTGCTGGCGGCGAGCGCGCGCCACGTGCCACTGCGCCTGTACATACCTGTTGCTTGCGGAAGGCCTCTCTCTGTGCGCGTTGCTTCCCTCGCAGCGTGAGCTCCTCCTGGTGCTGGCGGCGAGCGCGCGCCACGTGCCACTGCGCCTGTACATACCTGTTGCTTGCGGAAGGCCTCTCTCTGTGCGCGTTGCTTCCCTCGCAGCGTGAGCTCCTCCTGGTGCTGGCGGCGAGCGCGCGCCACGTGCCACTGCGCCTGTACATACCTGTTGCTTGCGGAAGGCCTCTCTCTGTGCGCGTTGCTTCCCTCGCAGCGTGAGCTCCTCCTGGTGCTGGCGGCGAGCGCGCGCCACGTGCCACTGCGCCTGTACATACCTGTTGCTTGCGGAAGGCCTCTCTCTGTGCGCGTTGCTTCCCTCGCAGCGTGAGCTCCTCCTGGTGCTGGCGGCGAGCGCGCGCCACGTGCCACTGCGCCTGTACATACCTGTTGCTTGCGGAAGGCCTCTCTCTGTGCGCGTTGCTTCCCTCGCAGCGTGAGCTCCTCCTGGTGCTGGCGGCGAGCGCGCGCCACGTGCCACTGCGCCTGTACATACCTGTTGCTTGCGGAAGGCCTCTCTCTGTGCGCGTTGCTTCCCTCGCAGCGTGAGCTCCTCCTGGTGCTGGCGGCGAGCGCGCGCCACGTGCCACTGCGCCTGTACATACCTGTTGCTTGCGGAAGGCCTCTCTCTGTGCGCGTTGCTTCCCTCGCAGCGTGAGCTCCTCCTGGTGCTGGCGGCGAGCGCGCGCCACGTGCCACTGCGCCTGTACATACCTGTTGCTTGCGGAAGGCCTCTCTCTGTGCGCGTTGCTTCCCTCGCAGCGTGAGCTCCTCCTGGTGCTGGCGGCGAGCGCGCGCCACGTGCCACTGCGCCTGTACATACCTGTTGCTTGCGGAAGGCCTCTCTCTGTGCGCGTTGCTTCCCTCGCAGCGTGAGCTCCTCCTGGTGCTGGCGGCGAGCGCGCGCCACGTGCCACTGCGCCTGTACATACCTGTTGCTTGCGGAAGGCCTCTCTCTGTGCGCGTTGCTTCCCTCGCAGCGTGAGCTCCTCCTGGTGCTGGCGGCGAGCGCGCGCCACGTGCCACTGCGCCTGTACATACCTGTTGCTTGCGGAAGGCCTCTCTCTGTGCGCGTTGCTTCCCTCGCAGCGTGAGCTCCTCCTGGTGCTGGCGGCGAGCGCGCGCCACGTGCCACTGCGCCTGTACATACCTGTTGCTTGCGGAAGGCCTCTCTCTGTGCGCGTTGCTTCCCTCGCAGCGTGAGCTCCTCCTGGTGCTGGCGGCGAGCGCGCGCCACGTGCCACTGCGCCTGTACATACCTGTTGCTTGCGGAAGGCCTCTCTCTGTGCGCGTTGCTTCCCTCGCAGCGTGAGCTCCTCCTGGTGCTGGCGGCGAGCGCGCGCCACGTGCCACTGCGCCTGTACATACCTGTTGCTTGCGGAAGGCCTCTCTCTGTGCGCGTTGCTTCCCTCGCAGCGTGAGCTCCTCCTGGTGCTGGCGGCGAGCGCGCGCCACGTGCCACTGCGCCTGTACATACCTGTTGCTTGCGGAAGGCCTCTCTCTGTGCGCGTTGCTTCCCTCGCAGCGTGAGCTCCTCCTGGTGCTGGCGGCGAGCGCGCGCCACGTGCCACTGCGCCTGTACATACCTGTTGCTTGCGGAAGGCCTCTCTCTGTGCGCGTTGCTTCCCTCGCAGCGTGAGCTCCTCCTGGTGCTGGCGGCGAGCGCGCGCCACGTGCCACTGCGCCTGTACATACCTGTTGCTTGCGGAAGGCCTCTCTCTGTGCGCGTTGCTTCCCTCGCAGCGTGAGCTCCTCCTGGTGCTGGCGGCGAGCGCGCGCCACGTGCCACTGCGCCTGTACATACCTGTTGCTTGCGGAAGGCCTCTCTCTGTGCGCGTTGCTTCCCTCGCAGCGTGAGCTCCTCCTGGTGCTGGCGGCGAGCGCGCGCCACGTGCCACTGCGCCTGTACATACCTGTTGCTTGCGGAAGGCCTCTCTCTGTGCGCGTTGCTTCCCTCGCAGCGTGAGCTCCTCCTGGTGCTGGCGGCGAGCGCGCGCCACGTGCCACTGCGCCTGTACATACCTGTTGCTTGCGGAAGGCCTCTCTCTGTGCGCGTTGCTTCCCTCGCAGCGTGAGCTCCTCCTGGTGCTGGCGGCGAGCGCGCGCCACGTGCCACTGCGCCTGTACATACCTGTTGCTTGCGGAAGGCCTCTCTCTGTGCGCGTTGCTTCCCTCGCAGCGTGAGCTCCTCCTGGTGCTGGCGGCGAGCGCGCGCCACGTGCCACTGCGCCTGTACATACCTGTTGCTTGCGGAAGGCCTCTCTCTGTGCGCGTTGCTTCCCTCGCAGCGTGAGCTCCTCCTGGTGCTGGCGGCGAGCGCGCGCCACGTGCCACTGCGCCTGTACATACCTGTTGCTTGCGGAAGGCCTCTCTCTGTGCGCGTTGCTTCCCTCGCAGCGTGAGCTCCTCCTGGTGCTGGCGGCGAGCGCGCGCCACGTGCCACTGCGCCTGTACATACCTGTTGCTTGCGGAAGGCCTCTCTCTGTGCGCGTTGCTTCCCTCGCAGCGTGAGCTCCTCCTGGTGCTGGCGGCGAGCGCGCGCCACGTGCCACTGCGCCTGTACATACCTGTTGCTTGCGGAAGGCCTCTCTCTGTGCGCGTTGCTTCCCTCGCAGCGTGAGCTCCTCCTGGTGCTGGCGGCGAGCGCGCGCCACGTGCCACTGCGCCTGTACATACCTGTTGCTTGCGGAAGGCCTCTCTCTGTGCGCGTTGCTTCCCTCGCAGCGTGAGCTCCTCCTGGTGCTGGCGGCGAGCGCGCGCCACGTGCCACTGCGCCTGTACATACCTGTTGCTTGCGGAAGGCCTCTCTCTGTGCGCGTTGCTTCCCTCGCAGCGTGAGCTCCTCCTGGTGCTGGCGGCGAGCGCGCGCCACGTGCCACTGCGCCTGTACATACCTGTTGCTTGCGGAAGGCCTCTCTCTGTGCGCGTTGCTTCCCTCGCAGCGTGAGCTCCTCCTGGTGCTGGCGGCGAGCGCGCGCCACGTGCCACTGCGCCTGTACATACCTGTTGCTTGCGGAAGGCCTCTCTCTGTGCGCGTTGCTTCCCTCGCAGCGTGAGCTCCTCCTGGTGCTGGCGGCGAGCGCGCGCCACGTGCCACTGCGCCTGTACATACCTGTTGCTTGCGGAAGGCCTCTCTCTGTGCGCGTTGCTTCCCTCGCAGCGTGAGCTCCTCCTGGTGCTGGCGGCGAGCGCGCGCCACGTGCCACTGCGCCTGTACATACCTGTTGCTTGCGGAAGGCCTCTCTCTGTGCGCGTTGCTTCCCTCGCAGCGTGAGCTCCTCCTGGTGCTGGCGGCGAGCGCGCGCCACGTGCCACTGCGCCTGTACATACCTGTTGCTTGCGGAAGGCCTCTCTCTGTGCGCGTTGCTTCCCTCGCAGCGTGAGCTCCTCCTGGTGCTGGCGGCGAGCGCGCGCCACGTGCCACTGCGCCTGTACATACCTGTTGCTTGCGGAAGGCCTCTCTCTGTGCGCGTTGCTTCCCTCGCAGCGTGAGCTCCTCCTGGTGCTGGCGGCGAGCGCGCGCCACGTGCCACTGCGCCTGTACATACCTGTTGCTTGCGGAAGGCCTCTCTCTGTGCGCGTTGCTTCCCTCGCAGCGTGAGCTCCTCCTGGTGCTGGCGGCGAGCGCGCGCCACGTGCCACTGCGCCTGTACATACCTGTTGCTTGCGGAAGGCCTCTCTCTGTGCGCGTTGCTTCCCTCGCAGCGTGAGCTCCTCCTGGTGCTGGCGGCGAGCGCGCGCCACGTGCCACTGCGCCTGTACATACCTGTTGCTTGCGGAAGGCCTCTCTCTGTGCGCGTTGCTTCCCTCGCAGCGTGAGCTCCTCCTGGTGCTGGCGGCGAGCGCGCGCCACGTGCCACTGCGCCTGTACATACCTGTTGCTTGCGGAAGGCCTCTCTCTGTGCGCGTTGCTTCCCTCGCAGCGTGAGCTCCTCCTGGTGCTGGCGGCGAGCGCGCGCCACGTGCCACTGCGCCTGTACATACCTGTTGCTTGCGGAAGGCCTCTCTCTGTGCGCGTTGCTTCCCTCGCAGCGTGAGCTCCTCCTGGTGCTGGCGGCGAGCGCGCGCCACGTGCCACTGCGCCTGTACATACCTGTTGCTTGCGGAAGGCCTCTCTCTGTGCGCGTTGCTTCCCTCGCAGCGTGAGCTCCTCCTGGTGCTGGCGGCGAGCGCGCGCCACGTGCCACTGCGCCTGTACATACCTGTTGCTTGCGGAAGGCCTCTCTCTGTGCGCGTTGCTTCCCTCGCAGCGTGAGCTCCTCCTGGTGCTGGCGGCGAGCGCGCGCCACGTGCCACTGCGCCTGTACATACCTGTTGCTTGCGGAAGGCCTCTCTCTGTGCGCGTTGCTTCCCTCGCAGCGTGAGCTCCTCCTGGTGCTGGCGGCGAGCGCGCGCCACGTGCCACTGCGCCTGTACATACCTGTTGCTTGCGGAAGGCCTCTCTCTGTGCGCGTTGCTTCCCTCGCAGCGTGAGCTCCTCCTGGTGCTGGCGGCGAGCGCGCGCCACGTGCCACTGCGCCTGTACATACCTGTTGCTTGCGGAAGGCCTCTCTCTGTGCGCGTTGCTTCCCTCGCAGCGTGAGCTCCTCCTGGTGCTGGCGGCGAGCGCGCGCCACGTGCCACTGCGCCTGTACATACCTGTTGCTTGCGGAAGGCCTCTCTCTGTGCGCGTTGCTTCCCTCGCAGCGTGAGCTCCTCCTGGTGCTGGCGGCGAGCGCGCGCCACGTGCCACTGCGCCTGTACATACCTGTTGCTTGCGGAAGGCCTCTCTCTGTGCGCGTTGCTTCCCTCGCAGCGTGAGCTCCTCCTGGTGCTGGCGGCGAGCGCGCGCCACGTGCCACTGCGCCTGTACATACCTGTTGCTTGCGGAAGGCCTCTCTCTGTGCGCGTTGCTTCCCTCGCAGCGTGAGCTCCTCCTGGTGCTGGCGGCGAGCGCGCGCCACGTGCCACTGCGCCTGTACATACCTGTTGCTTGCGGAAGGCCTCTCTCTGTGCGCGTTGCTTCCCTCGCAGCGTGAGCTCCTCCTGGTGCTGGCGGCGAGCGCGCGCCACGTGCCACTGCGCCTGTACATACCTGTTGCTTGCGGAAGGCCTCTCTCTGTGCGCGTTGCTTCCCTCGCAGCGTGAGCTCCTCCTGGTGCTGGCGGCGAGCGCGCGCCACGTGCCACTGCGCCTGTACATACCTGTTGCTTGCGGAAGGCCTCTCTCTGTGCGCGTTGCTTCCCTCGCAGCGTGAGCTCCTCCTGGTGCTGGCGGCGAGCGCGCGCCACGTGCCACTGCGCCTGTACATACCTGTTGCTTGCGGAAGGCCTCTCTCTGTGCGCGTTGCTTCCCTCGCAGCGTGAGCTCCTCCTGGTGCTGGCGGCGAGCGCGCGCCACGTGCCACTGCGCCTGTACATACCTGTTGCTTGCGGAAGGCCTCTCTCTGTGCGCGTTGCTTCCCTCGCAGCGTGAGCTCCTCCTGGTGCTGGCGGCGAGCGCGCGCCACGTGCCACTGCGCCTGTACATACCTGTTGCTTGCGGAAGGCCTCTCTCTGTGCGCGTTGCTTCCCTCGCAGCGTGAGCTCCTCCTGGTGCTGGCGGCGAGCGCGCGCCACGTGCCACTGCGCCTGTACATACCTGTTGCTTGCGGAAGGCCTCTCTCTGTGCGCGTTGCTTCCCTCGCAGCGTGAGCTCCTCCTGGTGCTGGCGGCGAGCGCGCGCCACGTGCCACTGCGCCTGTACATACCTGTTGCTTGCGGAAGGCCTCTCTCTGTGCGCGTTGCTTCCCTCGCAGCGTGAGCTCCTCCTGGTGCTGGCGGCGAGCGCGCGCCACGTGCCACTGCGCCTGTACATACCTGTTGCTTGCGGAAGGCCTCTCTCTGTGCGCGTTGCTTCCCTCGCAGCGTGAGCTCCTCCTGGTGCTGGCGGCGAGCGCGCGCCACGTGCCACTGCGCCTGTACATACCTGTTGCTTGCGGAAGGCCTCTCTCTGTGCGCGTTGCTTCCCTCGCAGCGTGAGCTCCTCCTGGTGCTGGCGGCGAGCGCGCGCCACGTGCCACTGCGCCTGTACATACCTGTTGCTTGCGGAAGGCCTCTCTCTGTGCGCGTTGCTTCCCTCGCAGCGTGAGCTCCTCCTGGTGCTGGCGGCGAGCGCGCGCCACGTGCCACTGCGCCTGTACATACCTGTTGCTTGCGGAAGGCCTCTCTCTGTGCGCGTTGCTTCCCTCGCAGCGTGAGCTCCTCCTGGTGCTGGCGGCGAGCGCGCGCCACGTGCCACTGCGCCTGTACATACCTGTTGCTTGCGGAAGGCCTCTCTCTGTGCGCGTTGCTTCCCTCGCAGCGTGAGCTCCTCCTGGTGCTGGCGGCGAGCGCGCGCCACGTGCCACTGCGCCTGTACATACCTGTTGCTTGCGGAAGGCCTCTCTCTGTGCGCGTTGCTTCCCTCGCAGCGTGAGCTCCTCCTGGTGCTGGCGGCGAGCGCGCGCCACGTGCCACTGCGCCTGTACATACCTGTTGCTTGCGGAAGGCCTCTCTCTGTGCGCGTTGCTTCCCTCGCAGCGTGAGCTCCTCCTGGTGCTGGCGGCGAGCGCGCGCCACGTGCCACTGCGCCTGTACATACCTGTTGCTTGCGGAAGGCCTCTCTCTGTGCGCGTTGCTTCCCTCGCAGCGTGAGCTCCTCCTGGTGCTGGCGGCGAGCGCGCGCCACGTGCCACTGCGCCTGTACATACCTGTTGCTTGCGGAAGGCCTCTCTCTGTGCGCGTTGCTTCCCTCGCAGCGTGAGCTCCTCCTGGTGCTGGCGGCGAGCGCGCGCCACGTGCCACTGCGCCTGTACATACCTGTTGCTTGCGGAAGGCCTCTCTCTGTGCGCGTTGCTTCCCTCGCAGCGTGAGCTCCTCCTGGTGCTGGCGGCGAGCGCGCGCCACGTGCCACTGCGCCTGTACATACCTGTTGCTTGCGGAAGGCCTCTCTCTGTGCGCGTTGCTTCCCTCGCAGCGTGAGCTCCTCCTGGTGCTGGCGGCGAGCGCGCGCCACGTGCCACTGCGCCTGTACATACCTGTTGCTTGCGGAAGGCCTCTCTCTGTGCGCGTTGCTTCCCTCGCAGCGTGAGCTCCTCCTGGTGCTGGCGGCGAGCGCGCGCCACGTGCCACTGCGCCTGTACATACCTGTTGCTTGCGGAAGGCCTCTCTCTGTGCGCGTTGCTTCCCTCGCAGCGTGAGCTCCTCCTGGTGCTGGCGGCGAGCGCGCGCCACGTGCCACTGCGCCTGTACATACCTGTTGCTTGCGGAAGGCCTCTCTCTGTGCGCGTTGCTTCCCTCGCAGCGTGAGCTCCTCCTGGTGCTGGCGGCGAGCGCGCGCCACGTGCCACTGCGCCTGTACATACCTGTTGCTTGCGGAAGGCCTCTCTCTGTGCGCGTTGCTTCCCTCGCAGCGTGAGCTCCTCCTGGTGCTGGCGGCGAGCGCGCGCCACGTGCCACTGCGCCTGTACATACCTGTTGCTTGCGGAAGGCCTCTCTCTGTGCGCGTTGCTTCCCTCGCAGCGTGAGCTCCTCCTGGTGCTGGCGGCGAGCGCGCGCCACGTGCCACTGCGCCTGTACATACCTGTTGCTTGCGGAAGGCCTCTCTCTGTGCGCGTTGCTTCCCTCGCAGCGTGAGCTCCTCCTGGTGCTGGCGGCGAGCGCGCGCCACGTGCCACTGCGCCTGTACATACCTGTTGCTTGCGGAAGGCCTCTCTCTGTGCGCGTTGCTTCCCTCGCAGCGTGAGCTCCTCCTGGTGCTGGCGGCGAGCGCGCGCCACGTGCCACTGCGCCTGTACATACCTGTTGCTTGCGGAAGGCCTCTCTCTGTGCGCGTTGCTTCCCTCGCAGCGTGAGCTCCTCCTGGTGCTGGCGGCGAGCGCGCGCCACGTGCCACTGCGCCTGTACATACCTGTTGCTTGCGGAAGGCCTCTCTCTGTGCGCGTTGCTTCCCTCGCAGCGTGAGCTCCTCCTGGTGCTGGCGGCGAGCGCGCGCCACGTGCCACTGCGCCTGTACATACCTGTTGCTTGCGGAAGGCCTCTCTCTGTGCGCGTTGCTTCCCTCGCAGCGTGAGCTCCTCCTGGTGCTGGCGGCGAGCGCGCGCCACGTGCCACTGCGCCTGTACATACCTGTTGCTTGCGGAAGGCCTCTCTCTGTGCGCGTTGCTTCCCTCGCAGCGTGAGCTCCTCCTGGTGCTGGCGGCGAGCGCGCGCCACGTGCCACTGCGCCTGTACATACCTGTTGCTTGCGGAAGGCCTCTCTCTGTGCGCGTTGCTTCCCTCGCAGCGTGAGCTCCTCCTGGTGCTGGCGGCGAGCGCGCGCCACGTGCCACTGCGCCTGTACATACCTGTTGCTTGCGGAAGGCCTCTCTCTGTGCGCGTTGCTTCCCTCGCAGCGTGAGCTCCTCCTGGTGCTGGCGGCGAGCGCGCGCCACGTGCCACTGCGCCTGTACATACCTGTTGCTTGCGGAAGGCCTCTCTCTGTGCGCGTTGCTTCCCTCGCAGCGTGAGCTCCTCCTGGTGCTGGCGGCGAGCGCGCGCCACGTGCCACTGCGCCTGGGACAGGAGGTCGGCGCAGGCACGGCCCTCGGCCTCGGCTCCGGCCAGACGCGAAAAGTACCTTTTTCATACGAAAAAAACATCAATATTGGCTCAAACGATATGGAAAAGCACAGAATTTATGAAAAAAAAAACGCACACCGGCCGCGCAAACCATCGGAGATATGTCGAGTACATATGCACGCGCAACGTTCAGTGTGAGGAGTGGATACATTTAGTTAAATAATAAATAGTTAACCGCTTTTAAAAATCGCGAATTATCATTACAGAATCTTGTTTATCTTTTATTTGAAATTCGAATATGATCAAGGCATGTGTTTGTATTTGTAAGTGAATAACCATATTGTTAGAACCGGGCCGCGGCGTTTAGCTTCCGTGTCTCTCCTCACGTAATACACCATAGTAGCGCAACTCGTACATCAAGTAAAAGCCTCAGCTCGTCTACGCAACGAGGCGTGAGTATTGTGTGTTGGCGCATGGATGTGTGTGTTTGCGCGTGGTTGTGTGTGTTTGCGCCTGGATATGTGTGTTTGCGCGTGGTTGTGTGTGTTTGCGCGTGGATGTGTGTGTTTGCGCCCGGATGTGTGTGTTTGCGCGTGGATGTGTGTTTACGCGTAGATGTGTGTGTTTGCGCGTGGATGTGTGTTTACGCGTAGATGTGTGTGTTTGCGCGTGGATGTGTGTGTTTACGCGTGGATATGAGTGTCTTAGAGTACCTAGTTACTCTCGAGGTTCGTACACAAAAGGCCGTTTGGATTTCATTTTGCTACCTTTATTACACCAGGCTTATGGGCTTCGACAGTAAACGATACCGCAATGTAAAAGAATAAACATAAAACAAAAGTTTTCATAAACTACAAATACGATTGAACAGTGTTTGTGTATTTGCGCGTGGATGTGTCTATTTCGTGTAATTAAATTGTCTTTATATGTACCTCGCCGCTACGTGTAGCTCTCGTACTGCACGTAGTACGCCAACTAGCGCCGCTCGTTCATCACGTAAAACCCCTGCAGCTCGTCTTCGTAAAGCTAACGCAGTATTGTGCAATAACGCAGGATCGTGTGGAGCGACTCGTCTAGCTCGTAATAAAGCGGCTCGAGCAGCTCCAGCTCGTGAAGCCAATGTATGAGCTCGCCCCACCCAAGTCAGCCACTCCACGTCGTGGTGCATACGGAACTTGCGGATGCAGTTCTCGTACTACAACAAAAAGCAAGGTTACTTGTGTAAGAAATCATAAGCAAAACGTCGCATATGAAATTATTAGTTAAATCATGTTGTTTTATTTAGAAAGCTCAAGTACATTTTTTTACTGTACCAACTCTGTTCTAAAACTGAGATGTGTTATATTCGGCTTTATTTTCATTTCATGTTAAAATAAACACTGACCAATAAAGTTTTAAATCTCTGACAAAAAAAAAGAATCATCCAAACAATAATAGAACAAAACGACGCCGCTGGGATAACTGTGTCATAAACTTAAACATTATGATAGTTTAAAAATAAATACGTACCATCTGTATAGCGTTTATATACTGCTTCTGTTCGACGTATATATGTGCGATGTTCATCCAAACATCTGGAAAGTCAGCCGTCGCCTCGCGTACTTGCGCGAATATGTCGCGAGCTTCGTTTACACAACCCTGTGTAGTACAATCTTGTATTAATTAACAATATAACCAAGTTATTGGAAAATTATAAAATATCATAAAGAGTTTTATTTTGATAATAAAAGTAAAATGTATGTGATTTATTGAGATATAAGCAACAATCAAGTGTTTGGCAATATTATGTAAAAAATCAACTCTTTCTAAAATGCCTTCTATTTGTTAAAATAAACTCAATATAAATCCTTACCTTATGTGCCAAAACACATCCGATCCCGTTAGCCGCCCATATATTTTTAGGATCACTTTTCAGTACTTGCTTGTACATTGTAAGCGCCCTTTCTTGATGTCTCTTCTCTCTGTCCTTTTCACGGCACGGCTGATGTAATGTTTGAAGCCATACATTTCCTATACCGAAATATGATGTTTTATTAATGCATAACACAGAATGAGAAAAGTGCATAATCTGACTATATCTATACTATATCGGTTTTTTTAAGGTGAATTTACAACAAAAAAGCGACCAAATTAACGTGGTATTCTTAACTGACGCTTCGTTATACATGTGGCAATCGATTTCTATTCAAATAGATAGATAACTTACCAAGAGCAATAAGAGAATAAGCGTCATTAGACGTGGATGAGTTCTGTAGAATTCTCTCGAACTTCTTCTGACCTGGTCCCCACTCTTGTTGAGCTAAATGCAGGTTGCCTAACAACGACCACGTGTCCGGATGCTCCGTGTTCACTTTAAGTGCCTCTTTGAACCAATCCGAAGCTTCGTAGATCTGACCTTTGTCTCTTGCCATACATCCTAATCTGTAAAAAAATATAAAAAGAAGCATAGAATAAATATGAGTTCCGAAATGTTAAAATCCAATGTTGATAAATCGATCTTGTCTGCGATTTCGTCCATCCATATTCTAGTTTATTATTTTAACTTCGTTAGTATTTGATTAACTTCCTTACCAACTTTTATAGAAATTTATTCAGTTGTTTTAGTATTAAAAGGTAAGACAGAAAGTTTTTATCGAATTTATTATAATATTAAAATCAAAGATACAAGTCATCTTGAGTAAGTAAGGAGTATTTTGTGGTCTTACCTTAAATAACAATCTATATAGTTAGGATGCTCTTTGAGTATGTCCTTGTATAGTTTTTCGGCTTTGTTATAAACACATAAGGCTTCATTTAGCCTGGCAAGGTTGTAGGTAGTTGTCACAGATATAGAATTGTAGTATTGAGCATCTAATGTTTCAGCATCGGCTTTCTCCCTGTGAAACATAATTTTTTTATCAGTTGTTTGTTACACTACATATTACATTAAAAACACAAGATAATGCCATGATAGCCCTATTTAAAAGTATGTACAAGTTGTAATTATTATTTCATTATCAAGTAATTAAAATTCAGTAGTTTATGAAATAATCACAAATTACTCCTAGTTAATTAACTCCACAAGGATTTTTTTTAGCAAAATGATGAATTAATAATGTGGTAAATATATTAAACACCTAAAGAATACAAAGATTAATATTTATTTAACGTTTTAATAAATAAGCCTTTATAACCTGATGATCATTGTGTTTAGGTCTAATAGGTTAAAAGTTACAGAAAAAAAAGTAGTCAAATTTTTACTGACCTTTCAAGGGCTTCCTCCAGATATTTTTTAGCTTCATTAAGATTATTCAACCTGTAATGTAGAGCGGCGACGTTGTTTAATATCTCGGCCGGTATATCAGCATTTACCTTCTCCTTTAAAATCTTCATAGCTGTACTGTACGCGTTTAATGAGCCCTGTAACCGAGAATTTATTTAATAATTTAAATTAGAATATCCTCTCATGCTTGGCAGTTGGTTAGGCTTAGAATTTTTTATTCAAATAGGTTAATAAGTCTTTTTTAAATCTCATTTTTTTTAATAACAATTGTTATTATTGTAACATTTGTTTGTATCTAATTAGAATAACAACTAACCTGCAAATCATTCTGTTCTAAAATCTGAGCTAGTTCGATCCAAGCTTCAACGTCGTCAGGGAATTGCTCTGTGACTTTCTTGAGATGTTGTCGAGCGATATCACGTTTAGACTGCGAAGGTGAATTGGCGTAGAGGGATCCTAATATCTTCATTGTCTCGTAGTTGCCTGGCTGTGCTTTTAGTACTTTTTCAAAGCACTGCGCCGCCTGATACAAAACAAAGGTTAAATTAATAAATTGATTTAAGTTGTTATGTTTATTTCTCAGAAGTTCTGCAATGTAAAGATCCACATTCAAGAAATTTTTAACTTTTTCAGTTACATATACTACTTACTAACTTCTTAGTTAATACTTACTTAAGTAATTCACTAAGCAACTCAACAAATTAAAAAAAAAAAAAATTTAAGGTTTGTCCAAAATTTAAGCTGTTACAGCCCTACTGACGGCATAAAGACTCAATATAAAAGTCAAAGGGCACAGGCTTAGTACTGTCCTGACGGTCAGTTTTAAAATGATTGAAGTTTTCAGTCACTGGCAACTTACATTGAAATGAGACCTAAAAAAAGGGAGTGTTCTCACTTACATTTTCAGTATCTCCTCTGTAAATATACATTTGTCCCAGACCATAATGGGGTAGAACAAAATTTGGTGGTGCAAACTGGGTAGCTTGGTAGTAATACTGGAAAGCTTGGTCGCAGTCGCCTTGCGCGTGGAAGGCTCTTGCTAAATGATGACAGCTTTCAGCTCTCATTGCTTCATTCTCAGTGTTATGGAAAGCATGCAGCGCTAGATGTTGCACCTTACTGTAATCCTATAAAAACATTATTTTTTTAGACTGATATGGATAGATATGCAGAAAGTTTTTAGATACTGTGCCTATTCATAATTGCAATATCTATCCCAACCCCAGCTGAATCTTTCTGGTAATCTTACTGATTGTCAGTTTGATGTTTACTTAAAATTTTTGTACCATCTCTAAGTATCTCATTGTAGCAAACATATACATGTAGTACTAAATTATTTGAAGCAACTTTTATAAATCATCTTTCCAAATTTGCTTATCTTCAATAGATAAATATTTCTTTTCTACTGTTTCTATTTACTAAATACATTATAAAAGCAACACAAACAAATAGGAGACTTATATGCAGTAAAGAAGATATTTTAACAGTACTATTTAAACTGGATGTTCAAATAAAATTACTAGAAAAGCAAAAATATTATATTTTTTGAGTAAGTTAATAATCTTCTCAAGTAAAATTTTAGTCAATTTATTAAAAAAATCTTAATATACTGATTTAACTCACTTTCTTGAAGAAGAAATGATTAGCCAAATGGTTCAGGACCATAGGGTTTTTCGGGTCAATGGCATAAGCTTTTGACAACATAATGACAGCCATCTTGTTGGATTCTGACTCCTGAAGGTTCAGTTTTAAGATTGACAAGCCAACCAATGCCCCAACACATTGCGGATCTAACTGTAGAGCTCTTTCAAACGCCATTCTAAAACAACCACATATTTTTAATCATTCTTCATTTTTAATAATTCAATTCTTAAGGATCTGACCCATTAATTAAGGTCATAATGGTTGAGGTGTAAAGGGATAACTTATTATGGTACATAAATCAGTTAACATATTATCTGAATAGATTTCCTTTGATTGCTTTGTTTTTTCGTTTCATACTTTAGTTTGTATTTTTTATTAATATAGACCATTGTATGTTTATAGTCATATCACATCTAATTTAATCTGCACAAACAGAAATATTCACCTGGCTTTCTCCTGATTGTTGAGCTTCATAAAACAGTGTCCCATACCCAGTCTTAAAGCTGCAGGACTATCTGGGTTTGTACGTAAAGCTTTCTTGTAAAATGCTAGGGCTCCTCTGTAGTCTTTCCGGTTGAATGCTATACAGGCTTTACCAAGTAGGGAAGGGACATTGTTTGGAGACTGGTTGAGTACAAAATTAAACTGTGCATCTGCTTGCTCCATTTTATCACCTTCCAATAGACAGAAGTATGCTCTGCCAAGAAGATGGTTCTAGAATTTATTTAAAGGAGTATTTATTAATACTTTAGAAGAAATTCATTACAATTTAGTGGTAGTCAACATTTAGTATTTTGCTTATTTACTCAAACACAATTTTAGGTTAGAAGAGCCAATAAATTAAAAATTTGGCTGTGGTAGCTCAGTTTGTTATGTGACTCGTTTAACCAACCAACCTGACCTGACAGGTTGAGGGTTCATGGGTTGCCATGCATACATTGTAGCTGCCATGTTCCTCATTGTGCCCAGATAGTGCTGACAGATTCGCAACCTGTCTCACTCAGACATAAACATAAACATGCAAAATGCGATATTTAACATCTCTGCCTACCCCTCTCCAGGGATTCATTATGGCATAAGTTTATGTAAATAAATTAATATATTAATTTGATTATTGACTGAGCTTGCTAATAAATTTGCCTGTGTATTACCTAAGAGCAGTGGTGCTACTGTCATAGAAGCCTAAAAGCCCGGCTTGCTCTATCAAACTAAAATAAATTCACGTTCTTATTTATTCATTAATAAATCAAACAACTTTTTAAAACCATGAACACGAAATTGTGGTTTTGCTGACATGTTCGCAAACTTCTGAGTGTTTTGCTGAGCTCGTCCACGCTAGCAAGTCCACAATGGAAGTATGAAGTATATCTCTCGGCTTGCCCTGTACTAAAACTCTAGGCACGCCACTGCCTAAGAGATTCAGTTTTATGTGCTCTAAACAAGTAAAAACTTTAAAGAACAACATACATCTACCATATAGCTTTTATACATCATATACCTTTTCTTTTCTTAAGGCTTGATTGAAGTGCCAAAACAGAAATTGAATGTGGAACATAAGTCCAGAAAAGTGCAGTATACACTAAAATTTAAATTCGACTTACCTGGTCATACATAATAATCTTGTCTGCCATGGTGTACAGTAAGGTAGCTTTAGTAAACAACTCCTTTTTCTTATCCTTAGACTTCTCTTTGTTGGCAGCCTGGACATAATAGGCGGCCAACATGTCCAAGGCCCGCATCTGGTCCCGCTCAAAGTCCCTATAGTCAATGTTGGCATCTCCCCGAGATTTCTCCAAGATCTTAAGAAAATCATCAACTTTCTTTTGCTTATAATAAGCAAGCTGGAAATATGAAAAACAAAAGAAAACATTAAAACCATATTGCTTTAAAATATTAAATATTAACTAGAAATCCTTTGCTTTGTTTAGATTTACAAAATAATTAGGTTATGTTATGCTACCTACCGCAACATTGATCCAAACATTAAGTTGGGATCGTTCCTTCTGTAGAATGCTGAGTACCTCCTCTCCCGATGGCAACTGATCTGGATCCAGCTCTATCACCTAAGAAAATTAACATAATTTTGTACACTGACACCAAAACTATAAATATTTGACTTGTTACGTTACACTACAAAACAATCACCTCATCGGTGGACATCAAAGGTATTTCGAGCGACATGTTGAGGTTCTTGCCTTTAGGTCATCACAATAAAATTTCTTACAAAATCATTTCTCAAAATAACATAAAAGCAAATAAGCTTTTCCGTAACCTTCGTGGCTATCTGTCACCCTGTCGATCCGACTCCGCCAATTTTGACTTTTTCTATTCAAAATTCAATCAATCAATCCAACCAGTCCACAGATTGGTCCACTTGTTCATTCATGTTTTGAAGTGATTGATGACTGACGGATTCATCAAAGTTTAATTAGATTTTGATTATTAGAGGAGTCTTACTTTACAAAAAAATATTGAATAGGTGAACAATTAATTTATACATCTTTAACGCACAAAAGAAGCCTTACACTATAACCTTATAAAACCATCCCATGAGCAGACAGTTCAAACTATATCTACGTATGTGATGTATATGTAAATGTATGTATGTAATGATATATACTACTCAAAACAAAATAAGGGCCACGAGGTATTTTTTCATTTTGGTGTAAATTATTGAATATTTTCATATTGAAAGTAGTAAAATATTGAGTATACAAACTCTTTGATACCTAAACTTTTAACATTGTAGTATTCATCTAATTCTGGCAACAATATTAAATAAAATTTGTTTTGAAAATTTTGATTCCATTTTCTTTGTCGTTTTGCTTTCCTTAGCTTCTTGGTTTATTAGAAATTATCAGAGTTCATTGATATCTCGAGTCAGAAACATCTTTTGCAATATGCCACAAGCACGCAAGCGTCATATGGACTCGCTCACAGCAACCAGAGCCGTTACAATGATTGAAGAAGGTCATTCGCAGCGATGCAATTGGGATTTTCTCGAAGAGCTATTCAAAATCTATGGAATCGTTTCCAAGAGACCGACAGTGTTAGAAGAAGACCTGGTTCGGGCACAGTTCGCATTACAGCAGCTCAAGAGGATCGTTACATTCGATTAAGTGCGCGCCGAGATCTCACAACGACGGCCCGCAAGCTGCAAAATCGTTTACGGCTCACAACGGGTACTCGTGTCAGTGACCAAACTATTCGTAATCGATTGCATGAAGACCAGCAGGCATCAAGAAGGCGAGTTGTCCGTGTTCCATTAACCAGAAATCATCGTGCAAATCGTTTAAGATTTACCCGTCAACATTTGGACTGGGACATAAACCAATGGGGCATGGTGCTCTTCACAGACGAATGCAAAGTTAAATTTTTAACGAGGATCGGCGTATTAGAGTATGGAGAAGACGCGGCGAGCGATTTTCAGAAGCCTGCATCCATGAAGTCGATCGTTTTGGTGGTCCAAATGTAATGATTTGGGGCGGGATAAGCTTACACGGCAAAACTGAGCTCGCTATTTTAAATGAGGGTACTGTTACTGCTCAGCGGTATATTGAGGAAGTTGTCAGACCACATGTGATCCCATTTGCCCAGCGAGCGGGTCCTGGATTCATCTTAATGCAAGACAATGCTCGTGCACACACGGCTCAAGCGACTCGGTTTGCACTGGAAGCGTCTCAAATTCAAGTCTTGCCGTGGCCGGCGAACAGTCCGGATTTAAATCCAATA
The DNA here is from genome assembly GCA_949316135.1 of Choreutis nemorana. NCBI lineage: Eukaryota > Metazoa > Arthropoda > Insecta > Lepidoptera > Choreutidae > Choreutis > Choreutis nemorana. Next base: position 7,534,792 of record OX438609.1, read on the forward strand.
GAGCACATGTGGGATCAGTTGAAACGAAGAGTTAGAGACGGTGATCAGGAAATCCACAACCAACAGCAACTCATCAACGCTGTTAAAAGGGCCTGGGAAGAGATTCCAATGGAAAATGTCAGGCATTTGATTGAGAGCATGCACTCCAGGCTTCAGGAGTGCGTAGCAAAACGAGGAGGGCATACTCGTTACTAAAAGATGAGCATGGAGTATTTTCTTTTGTTTTCAGTAACTTTACATTGTTTTTACTTTTAACCTTAAATGTGATTTTTTCTTTCAAAAGCAAATAAACTTCTTAATCATTATTATTGGAATAAGTTTATTGGTCTACACGGTAAAAACATTAGTTTTCGTTATGGAAACCAAAAAATATATATATAGTGGTTTTATTATTTTCATGGTACAGACAAAATACCTCGTGGCCCTTATTTTGTTTTGAGTAGTATATTTGTATGTCTGCTAATAGGATGGTTTTTAAAAGGCTATAGCACAAGCCTATTAAGGCTCTTTTTGTGCGGACAAGGAACCTACATGTGTGGATGATAAAATTCTGTTGCTGTGTGATTCATAAAAACCAACTTCTTTTATTTTTGGAATGCCAACCGTCGCGTTTTCCTAGGACGTTTCCTGCTTTTTGGGTATCCTAGGTCATTCTGGATGGTTTTAAAGAAGAGTTCTGGGTTTTTAAAGCATCCTGCTAACTAAGGTCGTGCATTTCAAGGTCATTGGCAGAGTTAAAAAGTATTGTAGAAATAAAATATGCGCTAACCTTATCAATAAATCATGAAAAATTTCACAAATTTTCGTTGTTGGAAGACCAAGCAGGCATTTGACCCCAAACCCGCCTGATGTTAAGTGGCGATGAGGTCAAAGGTGGATCATGCCTGCCCAGGAGAAACCTATTCACTCTTGCCTTAAAGAGGCCCAAGTTATCGGCAGGCAAAGAATTCCACACTCTTGCAGTACGCATTATGAAGGAGCTATTGAAGCGTTTATTCCGGATGGTCGGAATATCTATCACAAAAGGATGCAACTTCACCCTACGTCTAGTATTCCGATTATAAAAGGGGGCCGGTGGAATTAAATTGTGCAATTCCTGCGCACACTCTCCGAAATGTATCCTATAAAATACCGATAGACACGCAACTTCGCGGCGGTGGCTGCGGTCATGAAAGTTAGCAATATCATCGTCAAACCCGATTATTCTTCGGGCTCGCTTTTCAACAGAGTCTAAAGTTGCTAGCTGATACTTGGCTGAACCATCCTAAAGGTGACAGCAATATTTTAAACAAGGCCGAATTTGCGCCTTACACAGGACAAGCCGTTGTACGGGCGTAAAGTATCGCCTAACCCGGGATAGAACACCAAGCTTCTAAGCCGCCGTTTTGGCTTAAGACTCTATGTAGGAGCCGAAATTCATGTTCGACGATATTTCCAGGCCAAGAAGTTGCGTATGATTAGTTATCGGTATCGATACATCCCGGAAAGTCGGAGTCAGCTGGAAGTGACTCCGTTTGGCGGAAAAAACACACGCCTGTGTTTTGGTTGCATTGAATTTAACAAGATTGGCTTCAGCCCAGTCCGAGACTGCCTGAAGTGCCAGATTCAAGCGCTCAACTAGAGACTCTCGACTAGACTGAATTTCATTCCGACTGACCCGAGAACTGGAGAAGTATCTGTCCGTAACAGTAGTGTCATCTGCATAACCAACTGTTCCAGGAACTAGCAGATCATTAATGTGTAGCAGGAATAGTGTTGCGGACAGAACTGACCCCTAGGGAACACCAGCGTCGATTGCTTGTTGTTTGAAGAGACCATCCAAAACCACTTGAATGGAACGGTTCCCGGGGAAGTCTGAAATCCAATTACAAAGGCTAACCGGAATCCCAAAAGAGGGAAGCGTGCTTAATAGGCTACCGTGCCAAACCTGATCAAAGGCCTTGGAGACGTCAAGTGAAACTGCGATGGCTTCATCGTATCTCTCTATAGCCTAACCCAAACCCAAACTGACGGTCACTTAGGAGATCATTGTCTTCAAGGTAGCCGAGCAGACGATTATTCAGTACACGTTCCATAGTCTACGACGATTTGGCTTTTTTCGTAATCTCCCAAGTAATCTATTAAAAGAATCAGTAACCGTACTTGCAAGTTACTGTAGATAGATTCACTATTTCATCTATCATCATTTATCTCTTCATCATTAAAGTTATTGCCATGAAGATGGCAATGCCATCAAAAGGAAACAAAAAAAAGGAGTTACTGTGCGGGAACGGGAAGCGTCAGAATTTTCTTATTTTATTGTCTTTTCTTATATCAGCAGAATTTAATGTGAAAAATGCTAGTGTATTAACCAGTAAATATCTGTAGTGCTGTACAAGTGTGGAGAAAGTAAGTACGACTATTTGGCTGCGCTTTTCGTCATCTACCAAGTAACTCTTTAGAGCCTACAGTAACCGTACTAGCATGTTACTGTAGGCAGATTCATCATTTTCATTGTCCATCTTATCATCTTCATCTCATTTCTCATCTTCAAGAATGAATTATAACGATAAGCCTCAAAAAAACTCGTATCCAGAGCCGTAAAACATTTACAAAAAAAAAATCAATTGACAGTGATAATTTGCTTCAAAACAAAACCCATCGCACGTGGTTGATAAACTAATTAGTATATAATTATTTGTGAATTATTTGATAAAAATGAAAATCAAGAAGCAGCATCGTAAAAAGAAGTACCTTCACAAGTTAAACAGAAAGCGAATGCACATAAATCAAAAGAGCACTGGTGAAGTCAAATGGTTTGTTTTCGTTGATATTTACATATATTCAAAATTTTAATTGATATTTACTAATAATCTTTACTTAATAATAATACAGCGTTGTATTTTTAGCAAAGTTCTTAAAGAAGCATGGGATCACAAAAAATCTACTATTCGTAATCTTAAAGAAATGGGTTTAGCAGATGACCCCAACAAAGTGATTAAAATTCCAAATTTTAAACAAGAACAGTTGAAACGAGCTAGAAAAATTGTGAACCAAGAAGAATCAGACTCAGAAGAAGAAGAAGAAGAAGTTATTATAGTTCCTAAGAAAGAAGTTGTTGAAAAATTAGAAAAAGAAGCAAGAGCACCCCGGGAGAGGAGATTTATGTATGAATATTATTTTTATTTTAACTAGTTGATTCCGCGATGTTCATATCACGAGACTTCTAATAGAAACCAGCATAATCCAAAGTTTTACCCTTTAAAACTTTAGCGAACAAATAAAAGCAAGCTGTCTTCAAGTTTTAGCAAGTCTTTACCAACAGCTCTTCATTTTAAATTTAAGTATAGAAGATTTAAAAAACGCGATTAGTTTTTAGTTCAAAAGTTAACACTTAAGTTAAAATTTTATTGATGTTGAAAATTGCAGTTTTATTAATTATGTATAATGAAAAATCTTAGCGATTTTATGTTTATACCAATAAAACCAACAAATTTTTACACTTCATTTACATTTAAATAATTCCAGGTTACCAAAAGGTCAGGTAGAGTTTATTACATATTTATTGGACAAATATGGACATGATTACAAAGCAATGGAAAAGGATAAGAAGAATTACTACCAGGAAACTTGGAAGCAGTTACGAGCAAAGGTTAAAACATTTATGGGCATTCCCAAACAATATGGACAGTATTTGAAAGATAAAGGATTACTTGATGGAGAACTAGATGAAGAAGAGTTAAAGAAACAAGCTAAAGCCTTGATAATGGATGATGATTAATAAAATGCATTTGTAAAAAGCAGCTGATTTCTTTGATTTTCAATGTATATCTTAAATGCCAATATAATCATAGGAAACTTGATTCTTTATGTTTACAAATTATTACTAAAATTAGAACCAAATATAGATTCAAGTGCATCATTGAAGTATCAAGATCCAGGCTAATTAATATAAAATGGTACCACACATTGCAACAAATATAATAATCTAAAAACTAAATTATAAAATTCTATACATAAATTTATGACTGGTTGACTACCAATAATAATATATATGTAATTGAATAAAAACATTTTTTTTCAATTGGGTTAAAACTGGTTTAATTTTAATTGGATAAATAAATTCAGAAATAAGGAAATAGATTCATTATGATATTTTATTTATTTATTGAGCTTTACACTCATTAGGGATGTCCTTGATAGGTTTGACTTTTTGCAGTTCTTCAAACCATTCTTTTTCCATATCAACTAATTGTTGAGGTTTTTTGTACTGAAAGTGAACAAATATTAGGTTAATTGTTTTATAATAATTATGAAATTTTTACTCAAACTTAGATTTTTAATCAATTAATTTGTTAGGTTAAGTTTAAGAATATTTTTACCAATATAATTAATGTATTAAAGTTATGCGATGACTGTATATTGGCTTGCTCCAGTGGAAGATTCAGTCTGGCTATTTCCGGGACTTCTAACTTCTTAAAATACTTCTTGTTGGTTGTCCGAACTATGATGCTTTTATCTTCATTATTAGCACTTATTGAATAAGTTTCAATTGGATATGGCAAGTTCCTTATCCTCCATTCCAAATTCACTCTAGTGTTACGCCTTGTTACTATAGGCTGAAATATAAATGATCTTAAAAGTCAGTTTGACTACAGTTTTCTTATGTGATGTCAGGTGTGCACACTGACATCATTTCAGTGTGTAAGATAGCGTTTGATTAGTAAGTAGAGGTGATTTAAAAAAAATATAATACATCACAACCATAGCCTAGGAGATTGAATGACTACTACTAGTACCTAATTTTGAAATGGTTAGGTTAGGTAGAACCTAAATATTTAAATTTAATAAAGAACACAAACCTGGTCCTTACTCTCTACAATATCTAGGGCATCTACATGTGGAGTTCCATCGGGTATGGGATCTCCTACTTCAACATCCCACTTTCCTTCCCCTCCAAGCTTCCCTTTAACCTTCCAAGCCCTTCGTAACAGAACTTTAGTCTCGTTGTTGTACTCTTCGACCATCTCGCGGTTGTCGTTAAACTTGTAATGAATTTTCTTAAGTTTGTCTTCTTTAAGACATGACTTTTCCGCATCAAGCAGAGACTTGTACCACAAACTATTTTTATACATTATTCTTTCTCGAATTGGTTCGTTCATCAAACTGTAAGCTGCCCTGGAAATTTTCTCAGGTACATTTAGATTGGTTTCTATGACTTCGATCAAACATTTTCTTTTCATTTTTCGTTTCTATGGTAACATGCATTTTATCATACTTATTTATCACAATAAATAAACTTAGTTTTTTACACTTTTTTAACATGATTTATTGTAAAACATATAGATACCTCGGGAAAACAGTTTTTATGTGGTAATTTATCCACATGTATGTTTATGATAATATTATTTTGCTTGTAGCACGAGGAAAGACCTTGATTTTAATTCCGTGAAACTTTTCCAAATTTTTAGGTTATATACTTTTTAAAATCTCTATTCTCTGCCAATAAGATAAAAAGCTCTATACAGCCAATTCGTGTTTGGGTAAGAGAAAGAAATTAAGATAGTTCAGCACTTCGTACCGCTTTATTTATGTTAAATCTGTTCTTGGCGCAAAAACGAAAACAGAACTACGACACGTCAGTTTAACGCAATTTCAACCAGTTCTGAATTCTGAATGAACTTTTGCGCAATCTTGCAGACGAATACAAACCGAATAATCAATAAATAAATTTTCCCGCCTTTATTTGCCGAGACACATAATTACTATTCTTCCTGATTGTTTAAAAATATAAGATTGCGTAAAAATGTAACACAGGTTTAAGAAATCCTGGATTGATACACAACGATGATTTTAACCAAAAATAATGATAATCAAAAATGAGTCAAGAAAAGCACTTATTGACCGAGAAGAGAGTTACACTAAAGCGGAAAAGACCAAATCCTCTTTTCCAAGAATGGTTGGAAGAACTTTACGAAGAAGCAAAGTTAAAAAGAAGCAGATTGGAATCGATGTTGTTAGAAGCTTTAACTTCGTTGTCTAAATATCCACTGCCTCTGCAATCTGGATTAGAATGTGCAATATTAAAGGGGTTTGATAGACGACTATGTGTGTTTCTGGATAAGCGTCTTGCAGTTTATAGAGATGTGCCTTCAGCGTCTCCAAATACCGATGAAAAGTCTCCAAATCCCGATGAAAAGTCTCCAAATCCCGATGAAAAGGTCTCCACTTGCGACCTGAGTAGTTCGGGTGAAATTCATGTCGTCATTGAGAATAAAGACAGTCAATCATCCTCTGGGAATCTTAAAAAGCGACCCAATAGTGAAGGCGAGACTTATAAACCTGCTTTGAAATCAGGTGGCTATGCAATTCTAGTTGCACTCTTAGAACACTACCAGGAAGACCCTGCCAATCCAGGATTAACCAAAGATGCTCTTATAACTAAAGCACAAAAGCACAGTGAGGAGTCCTTCTTCAGACCCAAACCGGAATCATTCTACACTGCCTGGTCAAACATGACCCGTTTAATAAATAAAGAATTGGTTGAGAAAAGTAATGGTAAAAAACCTTCGTTTACTCTGACAAGTAAGGGTCTTGAATTAGCTAAGCTACTTTTGAATGAGAGTAAAAACACACCTAATGTCAATGATATTGTTTTTAATAATGCACCATCAGCAACTGTAATACCTTGCCTTGAAGACAATGAAACAAATGATTGTGTTAAGTTAAATGAAGATGTTCAAAATTATATTGAAAATGTCATAGAGATGCAAGCTGGAAGTTTTGATGTGGTTTTACTTATTGATAAGAATGAAACTAGTGGGTGAGTACAGATATATAAAAAATAAATGGTAAGCAAGCATCTAAGCCTACTCAATTGTAACCAGTTGTCATATTCTATAAAGTTTTGCAAAACCTAATAACACTGAACTACAGATATTATTTGCCTGCAATATATAAAGCCCAATAACATTTGGTGCAGTTAGGACGGCCCCAATAATTAATAATTATTAAGTTTGCCCTGCTTCAGTTGCAGTTTGCTCAACAACTTCTTTTATGTTCTCTGAATGGTATAATCAAACTTTTGTACATTTCCAGAGTTTCAAAAAAGAATGATCCAACAGTATCCCAGTTCAACAAATATCCAGATTTGAAGCATGAGTACAGAAGTCTAAAAGTCGGTGATTTTACTTGGATAGCAAGGTGTAAGGATAAGAAAGATGTAGAATTAGTTCTTCCATATGTAGTGGAAAGAAAGAGAATGGATGATTTAGGTGCCAGTATTAAGGATGGGAGGTTTCATGAGCAGAAGTTTAGATTAAGAAAATGTGGACTGAAAAATGTTGTTTATTTAGTGGAAAACTATGGGAGCAATAAGCATGTTGGCCTTCCGATGCCTTCATTGATGCAGGCTCTAGCCAATACAAGAGTACAGGATGGATTTAAAGTACACATTACTGATTCCTTAACTAATACCGCTAGATTTTTAGCAATGATGACAAAAAGACTAACCATTGAATTTAAGGTAAGGTATTATAAAATTATTACTTTAAAAATTTACAGTTTCATTTCTACATTTCTGTTCAACAATGAAAACAATTTAACAAAGAGTTATTTAGGTACTTTATATCATCTTTTAAAATAAATAAATAAAAATATGTCCTATGTATTGCTATAAAATTAATGTTATTATTATTAATATTTTATACTCTCTGTCATATACTTACTGTTGCACAGGAGTGTAACAGCTATTTGCTATGTAAGACTCCAGGTTTGAATCTCAGTAAGGGTGGTGGGGGGATGTCATATTCTTATACATGTATGATATACCATGTTGCACAGATAAGTCAATGTGTCATAATGTGGAAATTATTATTAATATAAAAATATACACATTTGTAGAAAAGTGTAAATATACCTATAGGTTTGGATTATTAATAATAAGAAATATTTCAGGATAAGGATTTGAAAGGAGTCAATAATGAACCAAACAGAGATATGCTGATGACTTTTACATATTTCAACAAATCTTCAGCAAAAAGCAAAGCTTTAACTGTCACTGAAAGTTTCATCAAATTATTATTACAATTGAAAGGCATGTCCGTGGAAAAGGCTTTAGCAATTACAAACGTGTACAAAACGCCAAGATGTCTGATGAAAATTTATGAAGAACATGCATCTACTGGGCAAGGAGAGATTGTACTAGCCAATCTGAAATATGGGGATTTAGGGCGAAATGTTGGCTTAACTGTTAGCAAGTCTATTTATCAGTTATTTTCTAATAAAGATTTAATTTAAAAATTGTTTTTTTGTTCTAAATAAGTTTTAATAATAGCTTTTGAACCTAAGTACAAGCACATTACAGATTATTTTTCATAGTTCATAATTTCTTAGTATCTGTTCTATAGTTTCAACTTTACGATGCTGATCAATGCAAGGAGGCAGGGTATCGAAAAATTATTTCAGGATATCTAGCATACTAAACAACATGATGGGGAATATGAATCAAACATCGTTTGGTACATAAAACACCTTTATTGATAAACTAGACTGTGATACAAGTTGCAAGTAATAGCAATAACTTTATAAGATGAAATTAAAAGTGTTTTCGGATTTTAAATATATTCCAAATGTTAACAGTTACAGGTTTAAGAGCACTTTAGGATGGAATCATCATTTTCCAGATATAAAATAGTTTGCTAAATTACAATTAAAAAATTAAGAATTGATTGGTTCGGCACAATTAAGAGTGAAAATGAGATTCTAGTAGTTATGAAATTATAATACAGATCTTTAATACCTACTATTATCTGAATAAGTTTGGCTTTATACAATAGTTATTTAATATTTTGTTGTGCCAAACCAACTAAGGTACTGCTATAGACCCTTATTTTTCATCACATTGCGTTTCCTTATCGTAATACTTATAAAAAATATGTAACTTAGATCTACAATCCTTGTAGTGGACGCAGTTTATGGTCAAAGCTTTGTCTAGTTCGAGATAGAATAGATAGGAAAGAACATAAATGGCACAGTCACTTCATAAAGGATAAAACAAAATGAACATGTTTACTTTGTTTTGTTGTCATTTCAACTTAAGTAAATTGATTTTTAGTTTAACATTTTTTATTAAAATTTTCATAACTATTATCAGTGCTCTTGCAAAACTCGCCTGTGCAATTATTTACTACATGTGTTTTGTGAATTAAATGCACAAAGGATAACTTAATAATATCCAAAGTATATGAATCTACATACTAATTAATAAATTCGAGTAAAAGGTATTAAAACTATGACCATCCACCAAATAATATCAATATTTTTGAGTTACTTATAATTAAAGAAACCATATTAAAAACAAAATGGGAATGCACTGAACCAAAAAGCTTTAGATAGATTTAATATTGATAGCTACTTATATGAAAATATACCTACAATTAATAAATCACAAATAGAATGTTTCATTCTATTTTACTAAATATTGCAATGCAAGTGACAGTATTAAACAAAATATTCTCACTTTAAAAATACAAATAATAAATTTTACCACTTGCGTAAAATTTAACTAAATTCAAAATAAAAATACACTTGACTACAGTGTGGTGCACAATTGGATAATAAAATAATTAGATTTGATGTTTACAAAGTGTGGTAGTTCCTTTCAGTTTGATTTTTGTAGTATTTGAATCCCATAAATCCAATTGCAAGCATACCAAGAGTGAGGATGATGCCACCAATAAAGCTTGGTCCGTCAAAACTGAAAACAATTTTTTTTGTTAGCATTGTGTATTTAAATTCATGGAATAGTTAAGGAATTTTCTGTAAGTAAGAAGATTTGTGATAATTTGAAGTAAAAACTATTCCAGAACATCTGAAACTAAACAAGAAAACTCTTCTATCAACAAGAAAAAACTATTCATTGTTTATTTTGTTGGAAACAAACTGAAATAATGACTTTCATAATACTTACTGCCTAGCTTGTACATTCACATTTTTGTCAGGATTTACTGGTGGTGCTTGAGTGGAGACTGCAGTGGTTGGGTTGACCTCAGGCTTGGCAGTGGTGTTGGTCTTCACAGGCTCAGCAGCAGGTGCTGGCTTCTCAGTCTTAGCAGCAGTGGTTGGAGGTGGACTGGTCTTGTTTGACTTGTTATCCTTATCTGTGTCAGCCTTCGGAGCCTCAGTGGTAACCACTTTGGTCTCATTGTGGGCAGGTTCTGAGGTATTATTGGCTGTTTGTTTCTCTGGCTCCACTTTAGGTGCCAAAGTTGTTTCATTTGTAGAAGTTGGTTTGGTTGGGGCTACTACATCTATAGTTTTACTATCAGTTTTTTTGGTAGTAGGAATGGTAGTGTTGGTAGAAGCTGGGTCTCCTATAAGGAATACACATGTTGTGTTAAACAAAGGAAAATAACTAAGATTGCACAAGAATTTTTACATTAATACAATGGCATTCTGTCATATACCAAATAGTTAAAATGCTAATTATTTAATTGTGTCAATCGTTTTTATATTGAGATATGATGTTCTGGTGTGACTTAATTAAGTTAAAACCAGTTTTAAGAGCTTTAAAGAGTGGCATTAAAAGTATTCTTAATTTTTATACATCCCTGATCGAGTTAGATGGATTCTCCTTTGCCAAGAACAAGGATAGTTTTTTTGATCACTTAAATATACGATCATTGTAAAAATATATGTAGGTATTAGAAAAAATACATAATTTTTCCGTGTTCTCAAGATAATTGCACTAACCTGGCTGCTCTGCTGGTTTACTCAGGCACATCGACAACGACAACAAGCAGATAAAAATAACTTTCTTCATTTTATATATTTCTTAAATCGTTGCAAATACCTATTAATGCGCTTTTAACCACTACCCACAGCAAAAAACTGAATTCGTGACGTTCTATTTTCTATGGTTTTAAGTTGAATGAATGATGACTTTCATTCCACTTCAATCAATCAATCAAATAAAAACTCTAGAATAACATCAATAGCCGCAGTTCCATGTTTTATATTGATGGATTGGTGCAAGTAGCATAGGATAGATGGCGCTTATTTATAAGTATTTTTTTTTCTTATTGTCCACTGTGAGAGTGAAAGATTAAAATACTTTGCTATAGACTATACTATAGCTACACACTATAGGTTCCTCAAAATTAATAATTTATTACATATGATGGTTATATGGTTAATGTGCTGTGTGATTACTTATACCATTTTAACTTTATTTCAAACTAGTGACCTTACAGGGGTCAACTTTTATAATAAAAACTTTATATAAACTTATCTTTGGATGAATAGTATCGCGAAGTTTTGTAGATATATGTATGTTCTTTTATATTGTGGAACATTTTTGTTATATAATCAATAGTTTGCGCAGCGGATGCGATTAAGACGTCTTATGGCAACTTTTTTACACTTTGGGATATATTATTGAAGTTTTAGTAAGGATCTCAAATTTTTTCAAGGAATCAATATATACACAGTCAGGTCATAAGTATTGTCACACAGTAAAAACTTTTCTTTTAGAATGCTGGTCACAAAAAAGTTTATTGAATTCGAATTTCGAATTGTTCATAAAAATAAAAATGTATACTTTTTAGAATTTTACTCATTTTTAAATATGGAGTGGACGCTTAAAGAAGACCGTGTTGTAGTTATAGCGTTGCATCTTTGCGGTCACGCGCCAATTAAAATTTTTGACATACTGAAAAATTTGAATAGAACCAAAAGATTCGTTTATCGTACCATCAAACGATACAATGAAGACTCTAGTGTAGATGACAGGTCAAGAAGTGGTCGCCTTCGGTCTGTTAGGACTCCAGCAGTGATAAAAGCTGTGAAGGCGCGAATTCAAAGAAATCCCAAACGTAAGCAGAAACTGTTGGCCCTTCAGATGGGGTTAAGCAGAACCACGGTGAAAAGGGTGTTAAATGAAGACTTAGGGCTTCGGGCATATCGAAAAAAACAGGACATCGTTTGAATGCTCGTCTAATGGACCTGAGACTGAAGAGATGCCGCGCTTTGTTGAAGCGGTACGCGGGAAAAAAAAATCGGGAAATTCTTTTTTCGGATGGAAAAAAATTTACCGTAGAAGAGAGCTACAACAAACAAAATGATAAGGTGTATGCACAGAGTAGTGAAGAAGCGAGCAACCGTATTCCGCGTGTCCAACGGGGTCATTTTCCATCCTCGCTCATGGTATGGTTGGGAGTTTCTTATTGGGGCTTAACAGAGGTACATTTTTGTGAGAAAGGTGTAAAAACGAATGCAGTTGTGTATCAAAATACAGTCCTGACGAACCTTGTGGAACCTGTTTCTCATACCATGTTCAATAACAGACACTGGGTATTCAAACAAGATTCGGCGCCGGCTCATAGAGCGAAGAGCACACAAGACTGGCTGGCGGCGCGTGAAATCGACTTCATCCGGCACGAAGGCCCCCCTCCAGTCCAGATTTGAACCCGTTAGATCACAAGATATGACAACACTTGGAGGAAAAGGCGTGCTCAAAGCCTCATCCCAATTTGGAGTCACTAAGACATCCTTGATTAAGGCAGCCGCCGATATTCACATGGACCTCGTTCGTGCTGCGATAGACGACTGGCCGCGCAGATTGAAGGCCTGTATTCAAAATCACGGAGGTCATTTTGAAGAAAATTTAGTGTCACAAGAATCTATGTTTTGTCAAGTTCATTTTGGTATATAAATGGTTTCATAATGAATAAACTTGTTTCATTTATTTTATATTAAACATGTGACAGAATTTATGACCTGACTAGGTATATATAATGTAGCATTCTAAGGGTAAAGGATTTTTGAAGTCAGTCCAGTAGCTTTTGAGTTTATTCGTTACAAGCGTACGAAAATACAAATATTTCCTATTTATTAATCAGTATATAATATAGAAATGGACGATGGATTATAGACGGTATTTAGGATTAAAAAAAAAACGCAGGTTTTTGTTACATATAGATCATTTTTAGCTAATTAACAAAAAATGGTGGCGTTCTCCATTATTAAAGTTCAACATTATTCTGATAAAGCACTAAGACATACAACTAAAAAGTAAGGTAAAGTCACCATATTTCATTTTTTGTATAAAAGACAACACAACAAAAAACATAATTAGAAGACAGACATCAGATGAAAAGATTACTAGCACTAGACTGAATTACTAACCGTATTGTACAGCATGAAAAAAATTAGTGGAAGAATTAGTCAGGTCTATCGTATCGTACTTTTGCCTTAAGTAATATTTCTACTTACCTTCAGCACGCGATTTATCAAAATTGGCCTTTGGGACAAGTTAGCAAATAGCTGCTATACCTACGTTAAAAGTATAGACTTAGTATTTGTTTGCCAGAAAATAAATTACATCTGTCGTGGCCGGTATTTTAGTCTATATTCTTGTTATATCTTGGATAAATACTACTAGGTACTACTTACGTGCATACTTAATAAACTTTTTATAAACTATTAAATATACCCTAGGTGCAATTATACCCTATTCAAATTAAATAAATGCATTCTGTTTTTCCAGCCAGTGAATGAATTGATTTATTTATTACTCGAAACGTACTTATTTGGTTACTTTTATCACAACGATTTAGAATATGAAAACTAAAATTAGACCTTAGATCCATGTGCTAGGATCCATTTTTTCGTATTTAGTGAAAAGCGTTAGTGGAAATAATGAATTATTCAACACGTTTCGTTTCTCTTACTTTAAGGAATATTTACACATCTGTAGTATTTTTTTATTTTTACGCTTTTAAGCCTTACGAACTATGAAAGTACTTAGGTTCATAGTTAAGATAGAACGAAAAAGTAAACTGCATATGCACGTTTGAGTAGGCATATTCGTCATTCGAAAGACATTTTTACTAAATAGGTTTAGGTTGCAAGTTGGGAGAATTTAAATCGTCACAACCAAAAAATAGTATAAATAACATCCGTATCCGGACTTCATTGTTAGCTCATGTCAAGAACTTTTACCTACCAAGTTGCCTTTCGGGAAAGGCTAAGAGCATTAGTACATACTTACAGGAAAAGTCTTAACTATTATTATTTATTGTTGTGTCAAAATTCATTTATTGGTATTTGTATACTATATTTTAACTCTATTTTTTGTGTGGACATTGCACCTACGTCTACATCTTTTATTGGCTGATGCTTTGGATCAGATACCGTTTTTCATGTTAAGAAAAAAATGGGTAATTTACTTAAAATAATTTAATGTATTTTATTTTTAACAACCTTTGAAAATATTTTATGCGTTTAATTATAACACCAACCACCAGAGATATTTCCCATGAGTTCCAGCGCGTTCTCTTCCGCAATCCTTTTGATCCCTCAAGAAGCCTTAGCGGTCTTACTCACCTGCATCGTATTATATGTAAAAGAATATTAAACTTAGTAAATACAAGACAAAAGGATTTGATTCACTGATTGCAGACGTGTTCTCCAAAAATTACCCACATCATGAACCTTTTCAAGTCGCGATTAAAAAGGCATGATTCTGCATTCCTATAAGTAAGAATATAGTACTTACAATCAAGGTTTGACATTTATTCGTGATACTTGAAAAAATTCAATTGGAGTTTTTAATCATGATTGACATTCGAAACGCATTATTGAATATCCGGCTAGAATACTGAAGCAATTATTTCAAAGGAAACTTTATCTATTGTCATCCACTGAGCACTAGAATAATGTGACAATATGTTACACATGACAGTGCACGATTTATTATGTAGATAGCATCAATCGATTATTTGGATTTTGTTAGAGATAATAATTAAGCACTGTGTCATTAGGTTGGAAGGACGAATAGGAGGAAATTGTTAGGGCTTCTTTTTTTGCTATATACTAGGGAACCCAAACTAGGATTTGAATTCTCGTAAAACATTATTGGACCCTTAATTCATAGGTTTAGGTTTTCCAGATTAATTGGTATTCAAAATATTTACTGAGAACACCGATATTCGAGATTTATCATCTTTGTCCCTTGGCTAGCGTTATTTACGACCGTATAAAACACAGTTCAAGAGTTGTAATTTTATGATAGAACAAAACCGATCGTTTTTGTTAGTAAGCCGAGTCCCGTGGGGGCCATCCTTGTTTTACGAGCACAGATACATAAATCATGATTGATATTTTACCGCAAATAGCTTTCTAGACTGACTGTAAAACGCGAACTAGAAAGGATTGAGAGCATGAGTTGATTGAAATCTTACAAAAAATCTTGTAAATGGGCAACACTCAGCGCCGGCACTACGCCTTAACAAGAGCGAGATTATGTTTCGGCGCCGTTTTTTAGGCCTTCCTCCAAATCGAGACTATATCTTTTGATCTCAGTAACTTCTTTTTCCGTGCCTAAAGGGTACTTTATTACTAAGCCTTCGCTGTATATCTGTCCGTCCGTCTGTCAGTGGGCTTTATCATATGAACCATACAATGATTAGTAATTAGACACTAGAAATTTTAAACGAATGTCAATTTCTGTTGCCGCAAAAAAATATATTTGTACACAGTCAGGTCATAAGTATTTTCACACAGTAAAACTTTTCTTTTAGAATGCTGGCCACAAAAAAGTTTATCGAATTCGAATTTCGAATTGTTCATGAAAATAAAATGTACACTTTTTAGAATTTTACTCAATTTTAAATATGGAGTGGACGCTTAAAGAAGACCGTGTTGTAGTTATTGCGTTGCATCGTTGCGGTCACGCACCAATTAAAATTTTTGACATACCATCAAACGATACAATGAAGACTCTAGTGTAGATGACAGGTCAAGAAGTGGTCGCCCTCGGTCTGTTAAGACTCCAGCAGTGATAAAAGCTGTGAAGGCGCGAATTCAAAGAAATCCCAAACGTAAGCAGAAACTGTTGGCCCTTCAGATGGGGTTAAGCAGAACCACGGTGAAAGGGTGTTAAATGAAGACTTAGTAAGGCTTCGGGCATATCGAAGAAAAACAGGATATCGTTTGAATGCTCGTCGAATGGAGCTGAGACTGAAAAGATGCCGCGCTTTGTTGAAGCGGTACGCGGGAAAAAAAATCGGGAAATTCTTTTTTCGGATGGAAAAAAAATTACCGTAGAAGAGAGCTACAACAAACAAAATGATAAGGTGTACGCACAGAGTAGTGAAGAAGCGAGCAACCGTATTCCGCGTGTCCAACGGGGTCATTTTCCATCCTCGCTCATGGTATGGTTGGGAGTTTCTTATTGGGGCTTAACAGAGGTACATTTTTGTGAGAAAGGTGTAAAAACGAATGCAGTTGTGTATCAAAATACAGTCCTGACGAACCTTGTGGAACCTGTTTCTCATACCATGTTCAATTACAGACACTGGGTATTCAAACAAGATTCGGCGCCAGCTCATAGAGCGAAGAGCACACAAGACTGGCTGGCGGCGCGTGAAATCGACTTCATCCGGCACGAAGACTGGCCCCCCTCCAGTCCAGATTTGAATCCGTTAGATCACAAGATATGGCACTTGGAGGAAAAGGCGTGCTCAAAGCCTCATCCCAATTTGGAGTCACTCAAGACATCCTTGATTAAGGCAGCCGCCGATATTGACATGGACCTCGTTCGTGCTGCGATAGACGACTGGCCGCGCAGATTGAAGGCCTGTATTCAAAATCACGGAGGTCATTTTGAAGAAACTTAAGTGTCATAAGAATCTATGTTTTGTTAAGTTCATTTTGGTATATAAATGGTTACATAATGAATAAACTTGTTTCAATTATTTTATATTAAACATGTGACAGAATTTATGACCTGTCTAGGTACCTACAACAAAAACAAATAAAAATTGAGGGTTCTCCCATACAAAAATTTGATTTTTCTTGTTTCGTGTAGGAAAGTATGTAAAAAGTACACACACAGCTTAATATTGTACGGATTCTTTATGTGCGAGTCCGACTCACACTTGGCTGTTTTTTTTATTTTTGAGCACTTCTAGCCTCTCTCTACCCTCCCGACGTCGTGCACCATCCGTATATGATGTTCGAATCTTGTTGTATTTAATTCAATCAACTACATGACGCTGAAAAAGTTATTAAAGTAATAAATTAAGTATTATATTTGACGACCTCGGTGGCGCAGTGGTGTAAACAGCCGACTGCTACGCTAGAGGTTCCGGGTTCGAATCCCGGCGGGGGCGTGACTTTGTGTTATTTGCAAGACGCTTTGTTTCGCTTACCGGTCTTGGATGTTGTATTCTTATTTATTTAGTATATACCATATCGTTGCTTAGCACCTGCGATACAAGTTCTTACGATACTTAGTGCAGGGCTGAGTCAATGTGTGTGTCGTGCTGTGAAAAAAAAAAAAAAAGATTTATATAATTGTTATAAACGCGCACATTCACACATCATAACACACACACACAAATAAACACATCCCTTTCGTTTTCCTCTTTTTTGTGTTAGTCAATGTAATAAAAACTTTTGTGGCTTATATTAATATAATTCATAAATGTCAAAATGGTTATCTGTGCTGTTGGTTAAAAAAAATCATATGATCCGTTGAAGGTTAGATCGGACCACACAACATGTGCATGTAGTTACTTGGCGGGAACGGGAAGTGTCAGTTAGAATTTTCTTATTTTATTATCTTTTCTTATATATCAGCAGAATTTAATGTGTAAAATACTACTGTTTTAATCAGTAAATATCTGTAGTGCTGTACAAGTGTGGAGAATGTGAAATACGACGATTTGGCTGCGCTTTTCGTCATCTCCCAATTAACTGCTTAGAGCCTACAATAACCGTACTAGCATGTTACTGTAGGCAGATTCATAATTTTCATTGTTCATCTTATCATCTTCATCTCATTTATCATCTTCAAGAATGAATAAATTATAATTACTGATGATTAGGCAGTATGGTACTAAAACCAATGCCGTTAAAGAAATACATTAAAAAAACACAACATTTGCATTTCTCCTTATGTAATCTAAAGCTTATCCATTGCACCTGTTCAACTTTTGTTTCCTAAATAACAGTTGCATCCATAGTTTTTAAAAGTATAGCTATTCTATATGTATGCTTAATGCAACTAAATGTCTACCTACTGATAATTTAGGTACCTATCAATTTTAATCCGAAGGGCTCACTAAGCTAAAACCATAATACTAATTATGTTCTTGTTACTACGATGTTCTTAAACGTGACATCGCATATATCGACAAGAATATTAAATATGCATCGGGATAAGTTAGCTGACGCATTAAGTGGGACATCCCGTTCACACGGAGGCAATACATTAGGTAAAGTTGTAATGACTTTGTCTACAAAATAAAGGAAGGCCCAGCGTAACTTGAACGATTTACAAAAACTGAATTCGTTTTCACGGGGATCTTATTGTAATGGTTTTTGTGTTTCTTCTTTGAAATCCATCATAACGGCAGCTCCAAGACTTGCAGTGCGATGCCGTGTGAACGCGGGCGGCAGCTTTACTGATAGTGCAAGTCAGCGATTGTTTTGTCGCATTTGTTTACATATTCACAAAGGTCCATTAGCATCGTAAAATTGTGGTAGCTTTGGCATGTCAAATCGAAAGTATGAAGCAAACGATATCACAAATTTTGTAATTATTAAGTTGGCATATTTGTAAAGGCGACTTCAAAGTTTTGATACTTACTGACTGTTTAAAATAGGTAGGTATATTATTATATAAAAGGAAATGAGAATAAAAAACACTGGCAAACAAAAAATTCCTGATTTTTAAACTTCTAAAACAAATTTTGTGAAAGGAAGAAGCCTTAAGAAGGGATAAGAAACATTATAATGAAGTTTCTAAAATTATTTTCAGGAAATTTAACGCTGATATTTTTGAGGAAACTGAAATTGATACTCTGTGAAAAGTTTAACTAGATGAGCAAGTTTAATTGGATCTGTAGCAAAGTGTACAGGCTCATAGTGTAGAGCTACGTTTTGGAGTACAGTGTCGAATTAAGAACCACCTTTTGGTCTTGACTGTTATTGAGTGATTTTCCACATTGTGAGTACTGGATTTTATTTGTTTGTTCACAAAACATAACATAAACTCACGCTGTAATTAATCCCTCGAGACGGGTAGACTGAGGTGTTACACACCGCATACATGTTGAGTCCTAGTGTGACAGGTTGCCAATCTGTCGCCACTATCCGGGCACAACGAGAAACATGGCAGCTACAACGTACGGCAGCCCGAGACTCGAACTCTGGACTTGTCGGGCTGGGTCGGTCGGTAAACTAAGGCAGGTAAGGTAAGGGTAAGGTTGTTTGTTTGTAATTGTAATTGTAATAACAGTATAATATTTATGTTCAGTGAGACAACATTTTAATTCCTGGCCGGAGTGCAATTTATTTACCGCGTTTAAACAAGTAAGTAGGTAGATTGGGTTCAATGGCAATGACATGAGGAAGTCATGAGTGGTCATTCTCGAATGATTCAATTTGTCAAAGCAATTAATAACACTGCACTACGACTCTTCTTTATTTTCAAGACGCATTAGGTACTTACTTCACACGTCATGTTTTTTAGTTAAGAAAAATTCAAACACGTAATTGCACAAAGTAACGCTTCGGAGTCTGATCGTGGAACATTTCCTTGAATAAATATGCACGGATTCCTTCTAATCAAGGGCCTCTTTGACAAATTTAGTTACATATCATGTTTACAGAGTGAATATTCGAAAGTAGGAGCGTTTCCTTAAAATAAAACATGAAACAATGATTTTTCATAACATTCCAAATATGAGTCGGCTTAGAAACTTTTTCTTTGAACGTATTCTATAACTTGTTTAATACTAATTCTTAATGGAAGAGTATAAAATTTCAACTGAAACAAATACAAGACAGGCTAAAAAAAGCATGACAGAATAATTTTACACAGTGACGCATCACCTTGGTTGGTACCGTCCCCTTTCTATTTCTGCCGTAGAGCAGTTTGCTTCGGTTTGAACCATTGGAAAGCCAGCGTAATTTCCGGCAAGAAAGGTTTAACATCTTTACCTCTACATCGGTAACATATTGGCGGTGCTCTTGGCGTTCCAGACATCGAGGCCATCATCATGTCAATAGGCGACGGTATCACTTTCCATCAAGTGAGACGTTTGCTTATTTGCTCGTGATGTATAAAATCAGTGGTGCCATTGGGGGGGCTCTACTCCCTAAAAACGATGACCTTTTTCTTAGAAATGCTTTTAAGGCGGGGCTTCATTAATGTTAGGTTTTAAGTAAAAGTTAAAAGGGGAAGTAAGATGATTTTGGGGGAGCTTGAGCCCCGTAACCCCACCTGGATACACTAGTGGTTTTATGTTTTTAAAGTTTGGTAGGATTTTTTTTTACGATAGAAATAAAAGATCGATGTGTACGTTAAAAATGTTTTAAAAACACAGAATGAAATGTTAAAAACAAATAAGAGAAGAACACTTGTTTACGAAAAAAACTAAAAATAACATTCAGTTTAGTAGAAATATAAGCGTAACGTATTTTCAAGGCAGGTATATTGCTTGTCTAGTTCTGTATTAAAAAACATCGACTTATCGCCAACTTTTTCCGACACAAACACATTTAATTGTGACCCATTAGTGGAGTCTCTAGAAGACATTTTCTACAGTTAATCATTTGATATAATAGAAGTGGGATATTGTTTTATACAATAAATTGGAATGTCTACATTTTTTTTGTACATTGTAAGAAAATAGCTGCAAAAATCTGTTGTAGAAATAGCAAAATCTTAGCAAATGTTCTATGAGTACAGTTTTTTCGAACATTTATGTTTTTTTTTGTTATTTACCTCACAAAATGTAGTATAGGTAAATAAAAAATAAGAGAAATACAAATTTTCTTTTAAATAATCAAACTTTCGAACGGTTTCTGTGACAATTGACTAAAGACCCTTCAGAGAGTAACAGCATTGGAATCGTGTGGCTATAATAAGTATCCTTAGTGCCAGTGCAAGCAGAGTGAGTGGAAATTCAACACTCAGACGGTAACAAATTAGTCTGCATTACTCAAAGAAGCTAGCATTAGGAATATATGACAAAAGTTATGTCTGTATCTGAAACCGTAGTTGTGATTTTCCATGGTGCTAACGCTGTGTCTTGTGTCGGATAAAAGCTACAAATTTGTTTTATTTTTATAGAAACCAGTTATATGTCACCCAAAGTAGCAACCGGTGACTTTGTCTAATTGCTACCACCGGTTTCTTGTGATGGTGTGTCGTGTCGATAAAAAATGCTACCAAGACACGCATTCACGCAGCGCAGTGCAACGCTCTTGCCTTGCAAAAAAGCAAAGAAAGAAAAAGTGGTGTGGAGAAAACAAATCCTAACTATACCGGCTCTTCAAGTAAATTGTTTGTGCGATTTAGTTGTTCGAACCTCAATTGACTGCTACGCTTGAGGTTCCGGGTTTGAATCTCGGTGGGGGCGGGACTATGTGTTATTTGCAAAATGCATTGTTTCGCTTACCGGTCTTGGATGTTGTATTCTTATTTATTTAGTATATACCATATCGTTGCTTAGCACCTGCGATACAAGTTCTTACGATACTTAGTGCAGGGCTGAGTCAATGTGTGTGTCGTGATGTGATTATTATTATTATTGAAACTGAACGGATTTGTGAACTAGAAGTCCTAAATCCTATCGTTCTAATAACCTTAATAACAAACTAATACGACAAGCCCAAATAATAGGGATGTCTATTATTACATATGTAATGGACATATTTATGTCAACCACCGTAACCCGAGTAGATGTGAAGAGTCTTAGGGAAAAACAGAAAATAAACCTCTTCATTTTGATAAAAATATCTAGTTGAATGTTTACCTAGTAACTAATAAAAACGGAATACTCACTTTTACGTTTTATTTGACTCACGAGGAAAATCATTTGAAAATGAATGTGTAAATTAATTAGATCCGACATTAAAAGCCTTTGGGAAATCTTTTTAAATGGGGGCGAAGGTAGAAAACAAATTAACGCTTTCAAGTTGGAACGTTAAAACAAGGTCAGCTATCGTGTTACACTCCTTGCATGAACACAGAACACTTGTCACAGCATACAAGAATTAAGTGTGCTTTGAAATCAGAAACTAAAAGCAGCAAGTGACGAATGATATCTACTATAATGTAAATAAAATAAATTGTTTTTTTATGAGAAATATATGAAAGGATCGTTGCGTATGGCGAACTAATTGTCTTGTCTCTACCCCCTTTAGGAAGAAGGCGTGAGTGTGTGTGTGTGTGAGTTGCTTTTTAATCTTGAATATTTGTAATAGTTATATACACATCTGAATATTTAGGTAGATATTATTTAATGTTCTTTAAAATGCATTAATTGTTATTTATAAACCGTTATTGATGTTTTCTGAAGGCGAGAGTAATGATTCTAAGAAAAGTGTCGCATGTCCATAAACTAGAGGATCCGCAGAATTCTTTGGAAATAAAAACAACTTCAGCTAAAAAAGGAAATTCGATACAAAATAACTTTACAGTAGCTTTAACCTTATTTCTTAGATATTACAACTGAAAATCCTTTAAATTCATTTTGTTTTCTTTTTTTCGGTATCAGGAATGTTGATTCTCTATTGATGTTACCTTTTTGAAGTTTTCTGATAAAATGTTACTTGCAATCATGTATAAGTACATTTCTACGTATTCCTTTTGGGGTGGCCCAGATTCTATAAGCTATGGAGAGAAAAACTCTGTCTTATTATAAGGCATAGACTTTGTTAGGTTTAAACCAGAACTTTTAAGTCAGAGTAATTCGAATTGCCGAGTGTCGTAATTGGAGCCAAAATAGGAACAATGTTACGAATTAAAAAATGCTAGATCTCTAGAAGCGGTTAGGATCAGCTCTAGGCCGGAAGCTCTAGAATTAGAGCAACTCAATAAAAAACTTCATATCTCCCGTATACAAAAAGTGATGAGCCATTAAGCATGAGCCTGCAGGCGTTTTTATTTCGTAGCATTGTTCCTATTTTGTCTCCAATTATGACACTCGGCAGTCGTAGTGCTGAAATGAAGTCTTTATTTCGATTGAGGTTTCTGGGGACACCCACTCAAAAATGTATGCTTTTCGCGGAAATTTGTAATGACATTTCAGCATAGTCATCCAATTTTTCCGAATAAGAAACTGCATTTGGGTCATACTTACAAAACGTCTATACATACGTACGTTAAAGACACTGCCCATTGCAGGCCATTGCAGTTTTGCTATACAACTGAACAATTTTGTGTAGGTGGAACCAAATAAAGTCCAAATAAAACTACATCTAGTTTGTCTACTGGTTTAGGGGCAAATGTTCTGGATTGAAACAACCATTTCCCTCACATTTTATTGACCAACACTACTTTTTCAGCAAGCAAAGCTTTGGAGGTGGGTATCTATTTTATGACTTTTCTTTTTTAGAGATTTTCCAGACGTTCGTACAATTTTTACGACATTGCCAGACCTTTTGGATTTGGTGGATTCAGAGTAATAAATTTACGGAGACTTGTTTCTTCACAGGTATTTTAAGGCGTGTCTTTTTAAATAAAACCATATGTTCTTCTTTTTATAGTTAACAAGTTAGTATGTTTTTGATTTTGCAAGTTGGCAAAGCGGACTTTCATGTTACAAGCTTTGATAACTGATTCTTTTCTGGTGAACTGTATGAACTTGAATAGTCTCATAACTAAAAAATATGAACAAGTTATTTCTAATAGAGTAAAAGAGTAGTTTTTAAAGCCAGGTTTCATATCAGGTTATGTAAAATCAGTATCTCAGAAAATTGCTTACAAAATTTTAAAAAGAATCTTTGAACTACCGAGGCGTTATCATTAAAGAGTGTCGGTGAGTAGAGGCGCTGCTAATCACAAACCGGATTCAATTTACTGTGCTCGGGTTTTTGCTCCTCTGATCGACCCGCTCCGTTCTGATCGCATTCCGCGGCTTTCCGACCACATTATGAATCCATAACAAGTTTCCTAGCACACTAAATGACCGATAAAACGCGCGTTTTCGTCGCCCAGCTCGGAAATTCTAACGACTTTATGCGCGGGGCTAATCTCCAACTTTTCAAGTCTAAGCAATTTTGCAGAAAAATGATGAGTCCCGGAAGTTTCCTGAGTGATTTTTCACAACACTGCGGGCCTTTCCCAGTGTACCGTCAAATGTTTTTATTACCTACTAACATTTAGCCCGAGGTTGTTTTCGTGTAAATTATTTTGGCTTTGATCCTTGTTTTTGAACAGTGTCAGGTTGATGTTAGAAAATAGTAAAAGGTATTTTAAAGTTTATTTTTTATTTATTTTGTAGACTAGGATAGTCTTTCAATTAATTTTTGCTAAGTAAATAAAGCGTTGATTATTATTTGTATAATTTGAAATTAGTTTAGATTTATAATTTTTTTCACAGTGAAATCCGAAATACAACTTTATATATATATATCACGAAGTTTACAAAAATACTGTTTTTTTTACCCAAACCTTAGTCGCCTCAACCCCTTATAGATTTTCTTTCTTCTGATTTTATATTGAGTTAGAGAAAAAGATGTTAGATAAAGCGAAACCTGTTCTAACTTTGTCCGAATCTGTAAAATATTTGCCTAAATTATTACTGCAAGTGCGTCAGAATGTCAGAGCACTGCAATTAAGTTTAATTGCACACCTTCCTCTCCATTCATATGTTGATTCCTGAAACAAGTGGGTAATCGGTAAACGTTATCTGTAACATTAATTGATTATTACTTTCTAGCGCAGAATGTCTGCCATGTTCCATAAACTATTGATTGCCATTAAGCCTAAAAGCTTTTAGTAATGTTTAGTAAAGAGGGTCTCATAGTGTTGAAACTACCAATGATAAACTATTAAAACAATGTAGAGCACGACACCTGTAGTTTTAAGTTCAATATTACCGTGTGTAAATCAAAGATGTGGAAGTTATGAACTTCATAAAGGGCCATAAATCATTTGTTACCTACCGTCACATCAAGGAAATTTAGTTTTACAAAGTTGTATGTTATAATCTGAGTGGCGCTAGTTGTAACCGTCTATCATCTAAGAGGAATAATGTAGCACAAATACAATTTGTTAATATATTTTACGCAAAAAGACTGAAAACGCTCTTTAAATGAAAAATATGCTAACAACGCATTGTGAAATTATAGATATGCCGTGTTGTATATTGATGGTGATATTTTATACGAATAAGCCGCATTAGCCGCTTAGTGTTTTACAATAGCATGTCTCAGAATTTGGTGATAAACATTCTAAGGAAATATTTACTTCCCGTAAGAGTATCTCTAAGTGTGGGCAGATTTTTCACTCGAATAATGTTTTCGGTTTTTGAGCATATAAAATATAAAACTTGAGGTCAAAGATTAATACAATGCTTGTTACCGTACAAGTTTATCTTTGTATAGTAGATATAATGTATAAGTTACTGTTACCACATTAATATTTGCGATGTCATCGGTTTTCAATAAGCAGCCAAGTTAACGTCGATCGACCTAGAAGTGGCCTTAATTCACTGGAGAAATTTCTCTAAAGCATAAAATGATAATAGAAATCTAAAGCTAGGCAAGATTTAGAAAAACATGTAATAAAGATTTTTATTGGGTGGTCATCATAAAGTTATTAAAATTGTAAGCTCTAAATTTACTACATAAATTTGCTACTGTTGTTGTTGTATGCATTATTTTAAAGATTAATTTAAGGATAAAATAAATATTTAATATAATAATAAATTTGTTCCACAATATTTTTAGTGCAAATAAACATGTCTTCACTCACTGTATATATGGTAATTTCTATATAATTAATTTGTTGATAATTTATTTTTACTAAATTATAAATGAGTTCCACAACATATAGATCAAATGACATTTGTAAACATGATTTTAATTTAATGTCATAATAATATACATTTTATAAACAATATTAAATTAGTTCCATAGATTTGTCGCGTTGGAGGGATGAATAGATAGTAGAGAAACGAATTTCTTGCTTATAGAGAGTCGTAAATGTTATGACATCGCAAGCTGTTAGTGCTTTAAAATGTTGGCCTTTCATATCATAAGCTTATAGTGTTTCTGTAGTTTTACGAACCTGCAATGCATTTCATCTCTCTGTGGCTTCTCTTCTATATTTTGTTTCTAATCGGCACATACCCAAGAATTTGTACTAAAAAAAGTATCCTGCTATTTGTTCTTTATCACTCTGTACACCTCTCAAGATAGACGAAATCCTGTCAGCTGGTGATTGTACCACTCGGACACAAATATCAAAACAACAGTACCAACAGACAGACCGAACATAAACATCATCAGACATGACACAGACAAACACACACACGGACAAATTGACTAAAATATGTAATTGTTAAATATGAGCTTTACTTAAATCAATTCATAGTTCAAACTTCGAACGGGGTTTTTCCCCATTGAACCAATTGAAAGGTCCAACGGGGAAAAAATACCCATTGGACCGACTGAGCGATTGACCAATCAGACAAACGGGAAATACCCAAATCAAAAAAGTATGGTCATTTTAAACGAAACAATTATAATTTTGTTTAAAGTAGCAGTAGTATTAAAATTGAATAATGAAATAATTAAATTACAAATTCTACAAGAGAGCTAATAAATCACTCCTACCTACGAGATGTCGAGAACTTTAAGATTTTTCTTTTAAGAATAGACACATTGTAAACTTCTTTTATTTTTCTATACGAGTCAATAACATTAAACCAGTTTTAGTTTTTTGTAATGTAGTAGAACATGGTTGAACGTAATAAAATATAACAAGAGTGCACAAGATTTAAATGAGATGTGTCGCTGTGAAACGTCTCATTAGGCAAGCAAGCGTTCGCAACGAAAGTCGTTTGCAGCGCAAATGTCACACACACTACGTATGCTCCATTTCTGATGGAAGTACACACACACATACATAAACTCACACCGTAATCCCTCGATAGCGGTTGTTAGGACGCATTTCGCTTGTTTATGTTGAGTCCCAGTGTGACAGGTTGCGAATCGGTCGCCACTATCCGGGCACGTTAGAAACATAATTGATAGATGTAAATATTCTATATTAATAATGTCATAACCCCTATCGAGTGTGTGAGTCACCCATCTGTGAGTCAAAGAGTCAAACGTAAAAAAACCGACGAAGTTCGAACAAGTTGAACTTGTTTTGAAAAATCCGTACAATTTGCCTTTCACAGTTCAAAAATTGAAGAAATTGTGCCACTTTGGCACTTTTTGTGTTCAGAATCCTTTTATTTTAATTCTAATTATTATTTACACTTATTTTTAGTTTCGAGTATTTGAAAACTAGCTATATAATTTTCGACACCTTATCTAATGTTAAATAAGAAATTCCTGGTTTCAAATTTCAGTTGAGCGATTCAAGTCTAGTAGGAACAAGCAAGAAATTTATATATATTAACTTCACTATCGGAAATTGGTTAGCCACGTTTTCTATTACTAGGATGGTACACCTGGAGCACATATGAACGTTATAAGATCGACGGCGGAGCTCCTTTGTTAGAAAATTAATATTTGAACAAAGCATCCAATTTAACGACGTGTTAGAAATTTAATCTCCCTGTATCCTACCACTCTATTTTCTTGTGTGATGAAGTGTGGGTGCACGTGAAAGTTGTGGATTGAGATAAAAATATGAAGCGTCGCCAGCCCGCATGGAGCGTAAAGCCTGCACCCTTTCACATACGTTTCCATTAAACAATTTTGTTGGAATTCATACCGGGTCAGCGGGCAGGCTGTATTTGTGTCCACAGAACTCAGAACATTTTATTTATTACAAATTTTAAATTGTTGCCTTTAATCCGTACCTTTTAGGTATACAACAAGAGACAAGGTATGTGTAAGCATTAAATTCAAACTTGAGTACTTAAATATTAGTATTTTTCATGATCCAATTATAAGCATTTTGTTATAAGAGTGTAATGGCCATTTCTGTTAAATGGCAACATGTTCTGGCAGTTTTACACAGCAGGATTAATGTAGATTGTGCAATCGATCATGTATTACAGGCCAAAAGAATTGACATGCAAAAGAGTATCGATAATATTATCATGGAAAGAATCAATTGCCAATTTATTACTGTGCTTTCAGATTATTTCATCTGTGGTTTAGGAGTACCTACTATTGATAATTTTCTTTACACTATCGATAATTAATAATTCCGAGGTATTTTAATAATGAAACAATCTAGAAGTTTCCGTGTTCTATTAACATTTGACTTGCGATTTACTCCGGTGGAGCCCGCAAAAGGGTTTCGGTATATCCACTTAAATTGGAGTAAGTGCTTTGATTGTTTCACGTTTTGTCCAGGAAGTGATTTTTTGTTTTACGGAAACTGTAGTTTTTATAAAGATTTTCAACCTATCCATTTTTACGGCTTTTTATTAAAACTAAAACATTTTAACACTAATTTATGTTCAAAACTACGTAAAGCTAAATGCAGGCTGCACTTTCTGATTATTTTTACGAATTTATACAGCAGTATATTCCGCAGCTGCTTCCACATTTCCAGGCGTAAAATAAAATTAAGCTTTTTAAACAGCGAGAAACTTTCGAAATCTTTTAGTTTATATTTTTCAGTTAAATGGAGTTTATGTGCTCACAACATAATTAAAAGGTAAGTGCATAATCTTGCTGCTTTTAGTTTACTAAAGCGGATATTCTTGCTCCGGACTTAAAAAGCTGTATTTTTAATTTTTTATACCGACATTGTTTCCGCGGAAGTGGTAGTTTAATGATTGAACATAATTTATAAGATGCTTTCCTTAGATTTATTTTGTTGTTTGTTTTTTGCTTAAAATAAAAGTTCTCGTGCCAATATTATGAATAATGCCTACGATTTTTTTGGGAACACGTTTTCTGGAAAGGACTGCGACCTCTATCTTTGTTACATCTATTACTATAACTGTTCAACGTCTAAGTGAAGTTAGACAAATTTACTTAAATTTTCTTTACCGTCAGTTACGATCTAACTTCCATACAAACTCCTGATATCAACTTTAACATGTTTTAACTAATGTGAGATCTCTAAATCAAATAGTTCCTCAAACTTTGGTACCTTCACAATAATGAATTCGTGTTCAACAAGTTAAGAAACTACCAACTTACTTTTAATTAAGTGAAGTTCCAAGTAGGCTCCATTCGTTTGCGAAACGAAGGCAGGTAAGATAAACTGTGAATTTCAACCGTCTTTGTCTAGCAAGTTCTGATAGGTGAAGAGTGAAAAGGTACACTGATAGGTTTCTCAATAAGGTAAAGTATACAGCTATTATGTCTGAAACTTAGAAACCTTCGAACTTAGCGTTCTATTCAATGCTGTACCACATGTTATATAGTTTGATGATGAATATGATTGTTATGTTGAAACCAAAATTAACAATGGACCTCTTTGAGAAATACCTTGCATAATGATTTTTTAAGGTTCCATACAAATTGGTAAAAAACGGAACCCTATTACTAAGCCTCCGCTGCCCGTCCGTCCGCCCGTCTGTCAGCGTGCTGTATATCAAAAACCGTAATAGCTAGACTCATACAATTTTCAAAAAATGTCTGTTTCAATTGTCGCTAAAACAACAAAAACTAAAAACAGCAAGAAATTAAAAATGAAAGGGAAACAAGAAACTTGATTCTGTCGACATTTTTTGCTTATTCTTGTTTCTTTTACGAATTTATCTAAAAGAACATAATGTTCTAGCGCAACTCACACTTAACCGAATTTAATACTATTATTAACCAAAATAGTTTAACTCAAATTACTTAAATATTTATTATAAATAATTCTGTTTATTTTAGAATGACCTGAAAATAATAAAAAAGCTAAGAAAATAATAAAAAATCTTTTAAAAAGAATGTATGACCGTATGCTTTCTTTTGATGTCTGAAAATTCTAACCATTATTGTTTTCAACGTAATTATTTAATTTATATTTCGCATCCGAACGTTGTATCGGAAACGAGTTTCTGTAAATTCGCCTGCTTCCAGACTTGTTTGAATAATTTCGAACAAAACTTCTCCAGCAATGATTATTCAAGAACCGATCTCAGCTCCGCATTCAGTTTTATACTTCCTGTTAAATATGATAAATAAGAAAACTTTGTTGTGCGATGTTAATTTTTGCCACTTTGTTTAATTGATACTGTTTCACATTTTCTTTATAGATCATAGTTCATAGATCATTTATTTGCATCAAAATGTGGTAACAAAAGATATTAGAAGGAATTACATAAAACAGATCCAACACATAAGCAGGTACAATGGACATGCAAATATTAATTGTCAAAGAAAACACCAAACATTCAATTACGAAAATGGAATATCAATGCAATTATGTTGTTAATAGATTTAGTAATATAGAAGTTTGTCAATTACCTTTTTCTTGTTCTCACTATGTAGGATATAAAAACCTTTTTACAATCAACTGTAAAAAATCACAAGTGACCATAATTTCCAATAAACAGTAGCGGCGTAAGGGGGGTGGGACGGAGGGTTAGTCCGCCCCAGGTACCAGGCATCTAGGGGGTGACAATGGCTATAAAATCATTTTCCGAATCATTACTAGCGGTTTGAACTGGTAATTCACGACCCCCACATTTCTCAGAAATTTTTGACCGATTTGTTGAACCTACGCTACGCCGCCACTGAATAAAATGAAAACTAAAAGAATATTATAATTGTTATTCATGACATGTTTACGGGGAGTATTTTTGCAAATACACGTATAATTCAATGGGAAAGTCATCACAAATCGCAAATATTATCACGGTAGCAGCGGTCCCGTTGCGGTGCGGTTGATTTGGTTACATTTTGCGGTCTCCTAGTGACCTCTCCACACTTAATAAACAACTGTACGTTGTAAGTAGTATAAGGTATTACTACTGAAACTGTTGTAAAATTGTGGATTAATTTTCGAAAACAATTACGACGAAACGTAGTAATTCAGTCGTAGTATCCGTAGCCATCGTAGACTACGTAGTCTTTATGCGAAAAGAAAAGTGTGCGAAAAAATTTACTATTTTATATTCCGATGGATAGAAACTCGTATATCGCATTTTACCAAAATGTGATTATCTTTTATAGTTATAAAAGCTGGTATATCATCTGTGATTGTATTGTATGCTCGGCTTTAGATATTAAACAAGATAAACCAAAGACTTGGCCCGCACAGACAATTTCAGGGACAGAGTTTTCTGTTAAATTTATATTAATTTTTCCTTGCAACTTAAAATATTAAATCCTATGCACTATAAATTAATCTACCGGTACATAAACGTCTGTATTCAAAGCTGCATATTTATTACTTCTCGTGAATAAGTCCCTACTGTTCCTGTTTATACAATAAACTATCCGTAAAACAATGCGTGACTGTTTTACTGGGGGTTCTAGAACGGATTTCATTTACGTACAATCCGACAAAATCAGCTCGCCCACTTCAACTAGCGCTAGTTGCTTTCGAAAAATATTAAACCAAACCAAAAATTCCATAGTTCAGCATTTTCCCGTAGGATAATGTTGGTTAGTTGAATTTACCAAATATACACACTGATTCATTACATATGTAGTTTGGTGTTCTCTCTCTTTCGCGCTTGAAACAACTGTTATCTGTTAGAGAGGGAGCAAAATGGTATTTGGAGAATCAAGCCAGATCGCAAATTCCACAAACAACCGCAATTAACTATAGTGGTGAAGGAAATAGTTGAAACGTTTACACCCTTTCGTTTACACTACTGGATGAGAAATATACTTAGCATTGGATTCAAATACCTAATACTTATCTTCTGAAAACATGTTTGTGTTTTATTTCTAATTTTATTTGTAAGATTTTTTAGACAAAGTGTACTTGAAGTCCACCTTCATACATACAAATCCATACATGTTACCCTTTAATGATTGAAGTTCAGTCACACTGTGTTTATATTTAGCAAAAAATTTAAACTCTGTTGATAAAAGTTGCATAATTGTACATTATTCTAAACGGATGAAAAGATGTGCTAGACTCCCAGTCTTTGCAGGCGTCGAAGAACTAGTTTATCAGAGATTCTGTTCAGGCTTTATAAAATAATATTTTAAATGTGAACGTCCGTATGATGTGGATGTTTGTTACTGAATCATGCAAAAAAATAAAGGATTTGTATGAAATTTGGTACACAGATAGTTTTTGCTTCAATTAAAATATAGGATACTTTTCATCTAAGAAAAATGTTTGGTTCCTACGTTATTCTTAAAAATGATAAATATCGTAAAAGTACATAACTATTAATAAATTTCTCAACTCTCTTCAATCGTGAGCAGAGAAGGTAGGGACAAAATTTTTAAGTTTGCGAAGAATTTAGCGGGTAAAAGCTAGTTGACTATACAGCCTGAGTCGAAGTTGAGTTGAACAAGTTAGGCAATAATTCAATGGTTATAGATAGGGCTTTTTGCCGCGTAGATGACTATAAATAACTTGACTATTGAACAGGAAACTATCCATTTCAATTCACGATAGATACTCGGTGAAGGTACTCGGGACCGAATGACTTTTGAGGTTAGTTTTTTTCGTTTTATGATGGTAAAGGATGGAAAAAGAAAATAGTAAATGAAATGAACGATCTTTTAAAGATAAGTTGATTGAAACCTACTTTTACTACTGTTTTTAAAAACAGAGTACATTTAATTTCAGTTTTTTATTGCGTTATTTTCTTTTTACAGTACTTTTTAAAAGAGCTAATGTTTTACATGCGGAACATAATTTTATGATAAAACTACTAATGAATAGTTGTAAAAGTACATGGTTACAATCTATGACATAAAACATAACATAAACTCACACCGTAATTAATCCCTCGAGAGGGGTAGGCAGAGGTGTTGAACACCGCATTTCGCATGTTTATGTTAAGGCCCAGTGTGACAGGTTGCGGAGGACAAAAGGAACATGACAGCTACATCTTACGGCAACCCGAGATTCGAACCCTCTACTTGTCGGATCGGGTCGGTTGGTAAACCAAGGCAAGTAACAAACTGAGCTATCACGTCCTCAACTACTACAAACAATACAAAGTACAGGTACTATTGAAACAAATACCTATCAATTATATAAAGTCACAAGTAATCTTAAAAATCATTTCCAGCTGCAAACAATTTTCAGTAACAGTGCAAATATTTTTCTAAACGTCAATTCCTTTCAAAACTTAGATTCCAACTAAACCAATTTCAACAAGACCTCGGCCACGCCATGCTCAAGTAACTGACATTAGCAAGACCCATAGACTTCGGAAAACAACCAATAGAAAATATAACGCTATTAACGAGTCATAAATTTGATCTGTATTCGATTTCAATTTAATTTAAAACAGGAACTTAAAACCACATTACCTCACAAATTGACTCAGACCTGCACTAAGAATTGAATAATCTTGTGTCGCAGGTGCTTAGTAACGTTTTGTATATACTACATTGATAAAACTAACAATAAAATATACTATACAATAAAACGGTTTCACCAATTATAATAATAAAACTTTTACTCCATTTTTTTTGATGAATATATTTTACGACTTATTTCCGTTATTGGTTCCGGGAGAATCCACATTGGATAAATATAATATAGTTTTTTTCAAGCTTAAAAGTTTATGAACCTGTAAGTTATTCCTACATGTGCGTAGCCATATTTTTTTTCTGAAAAAACTATTGCCGTAGAAGCGTGACGCCACTCCCACTCCACTTGTCTACTACCTTGCTACATCTGTGACAAAACCGATATTCAAATACACGATCGTATTCGAAGCTATTCGAATGCATTATTCAGCTTACGTCTACCTCCATTTTAAATTTTATTCCTTTGAAGGGTATTGATGACGACTATCTGAATTGAGTGGAACTAAAGCCATTAGAAAGCTCTTAGTTCGTTGTAGATTCTTCGATAACTTCGTTATGACTATTGCTTCGGAATTGATGGAAACATCGTTTGAGTAATTGGAAGTTACAGTAATGGATATCACTTAATAGTTGGACGGCCAACGTTATTATTCTGTCGAAGAAAAAAATCAGCTATTTTTAAATGAAACTCTACAGGTGTACCGCAGAAGCGAGCTTTAAGAAAAAGTTCATTCTAAGACTGTAAATACAGCTAATAAAGTAACTTTAACATTAATTGTTGGTATCGTAATTTATTTAATTTGTAATTGCCTATTGTAAATTCTGATTTTGACAATTTTCCTTTAAATATGACTTTTTATTACAAGCAAATATTTGCACTCCTTTTCAGAGGTAAATGTACGGGTCTTCCTTAACGTGTTGGCAAATAAAATTATTATTATTATAATTAACTTTAGCTACATTGTACTATAAAATGTTTAGTATGTAAATATTGGTAGAAATGTTAATTCAATTTAATTTGAATTTATAGTACGTATTTAGCGACGTATTTACGTATTTAGAAGAAACTTTGTTATTTATTATCAGTGATCAGTTTTTGAATCTTTAACAAAACAGACAACACACAAGAAATGTTTATAGTAAAGTGTATGTATATCGCAATATTTATTTTGTAATGACGCATTGGAGATCCACTGGTAAACATTACTACAACGTAAATTTGAAAGATGATATTATCTCATTTTAAATTTATTGCTCCAACAACAAGATCTTTATTATCTATCTGAATTGAGAATCCAACAAAAGCCATTAGAAAGCATTTTAATTTGTTTGTCAATTTTCTTATGTTTCCTTGATTCCTTGATAATACAAAATTTATATTGCATTGATTAATTTTCATAATAAAGTCAGCGACAGTTTTCAGCGTTTATATTTGAATTATTGATGTACTTATTATATGGTATTATAGTGACTTCAATTTTGCCTCGATTGAAAATCCGGAATTTCGATTTTTAATTAAATTAATATGGCACACACTCACCCAACATATACGGCCATATCTTTTGATGGTTGATTTTTGCACAGCTCCAAGGGGCTGTAGACCACAGAATTTGGTATTAATTTCAACTTTGTACCTCTACGCGTTCTTGAGAAAAAGATTTTGTCGGACAGACAGACAGGAGGACAAAGTGATTCCTTTTTCCTTTAGAGGTACTGTGATATTGCATAGTGATAATTCATGAAGGGAAATTTTTGGTAGCAAAAGATGTGTCTATTTGATTAAACTTCAGTCAGGTAGGTTAGGTCATTGTGAACACAACGGCAGCCAGAATCAACATACTCGTTATTTTATTATCTTCTGATTCTTGCAAGTGAGACTATAGTTATATTTGGAGGTACACTATATACTTGGGTTTTACTTCGTTTGCAATCTTACAAAAGTCTTGAGATTCAAAATCACCCTAAACTGCAGAATAAAGTTGAACGCCACTTTTTAGAACGTATTGTCGCTACAATCCGGCTGAACGGGAAGTAGCCGCATTACATCACGGCGACGTTTTTAAATCCGGCGCGCCAACTTGTAATACGACGTGTTATATTATTTCCGGCGACATACATACACATATATAAACATTCATACACATATTATAAAATAAATTCCACCCCTGCGTCTGTCTATCTATCTGGATGTATCTTTGCATTTACTTCAAAAACTACTATCTTTCAACATAGGATTATTGAGGATAGTTTTATATATAATATAAAAACGCGAAAGTTTTATATAAGTTTAATATAGAAGGTTAAGGTTTTGTGTAAATTGTTTGTTTGTTTGATTGTTGAAGATGTCGGAAAAAATCAAGCCGTCTGGGAACTTTAATTGAAAACGCTGCCTAATCAGTCTGATTTTTGTTAATAAAATGCGCTCCATGGGCATTACTTAAAGAATTGTTAGCTAGTTACTACACATATAAGCTGCACTTGTAAGCTAAAAAAAATCTAGTCCAAATCAAAAATATCTACTGTTGTATTTTAGCCAGAAACATATTTCTAACCCAGTGCATTCAACTACACAAAACAATAGATAGAGCACTTTCAAGTACAGAAGAGCTCGTCAAAACTTGTAAAAGGGCCGGAGATCATAAAACGATTTTTTTTTTAGATAAATGTTATAGTTTTTGTTAAGCTTATGATTAATAAAGGCAAGACCAGTCGTTTACACATAGTCATTAACAGTCAGGTATCTCAACACACCGCTGAACGATCATATGATAGATTAACCTGATAAAATAACCGTTCAAATTTTATTTACTGAAATATTCGGGGCCCACCCGCCAGTCTGTCCCACCAATGCAACTCCTGTTTATCAGGATCAACAGTGGCGTCCTTTGATTGAATAATGCAGCTGTGCAATGACGCACAGGCTGTGCCCGGACACCCAAACGGCTGTCTTGAGACCAGCAATGATCATAATTAACTGAAATATATCAGCTGAAAATATTCCTTATATTATTTTTTGCTACACTTCTGGATATTATTGTAAAAAACGAGTTATTACTTGGTGCATTTAATTTGAAATAATGACTTAGTTTTACACTGAACAAAATTTTGTATTAGAGTTTAGAGAGCCTTTTCCTTTCATTATTCTAGGTCAACGGGAAGTTATACTCGTTATTCTATTAAGATATTTAGTTTGGTTTAGCTATGCGAGAGATCATTATAACTTAACAAATAGATTTTACAATAGAATAGGGCTTCCACGTAACAAAATTGGAGTTTCTAAAATCCCTTAGCCCTAAATTCTAACATTGTCTCTAGGGCATTGAGATCGTATCAATTTGTAACTCGGTGGCTTTGATACTAATTTGATTATATCTATTACAATCAAATTTACTCAGAACTTTCTATTAGGTACCTAAAGCTCGTTTCTATTAAAGTAACTATTTAATTTACCAATATTTTTCAGTTTTTATCTCAATTGTCGCTTTTTATATTGTAGATGCTCATTAGGACAATGTTTATTACTACTCAATTTTGCATATGCTCAATGTTTATTAGTTAAATTTCAAAAATTTTGCATTCTTTATTACTATTGTTGGTGATTTCTTTTAAAAGAGTAATTAAAAAGGCTTATAATTAGATTGTTAGAAATCAGTAACGGATGTTTTATATCACAGATTTACGATAGATGCTATCCTGGTTTATTTATCTATGGAACAGTTTCTCTTGATGCGTTCTAAGGTTAGTAAAATTTATTTAACTGCTAGATGAACGCTTAAAACATCAATAAACTTTATTTGCGTATTTGGAACGTCGACGTTATTAAATCATGATCATTTTGATTAACGCGACAACCCTACAAAATAATTTAGCATTTATATCAGCCCTTATATCTGTAAAGGTTAAATGTAAATATAGCAGAACTGAAGTACCTTATAAAGTCTTTAGAGCTTATGTTAAAGTAATACGGTTTCGAATTACTTCGCGTTTACGTACGAGATGAGAATTTCAATCAGCATGTGACCTTTAAACCGCGTCTTTTCTATTATTTCTACAACATATTAAAGTGGTTACGTGCAGTCGAGGCAATTTATATCAAGTCCCGAGTGATACTGTACTAACGAAATGTTTTAGAATAAACAAAACATAGTTAAGGGTTGAAGAAAGAGTTGTTTATTTGTGTTACAAATAAATGTTAAACAATTAATACAATTAAACAACAACAATTAATTTTCGGATTAATTACTTCAATGTATCAAATATTTTCGATAGAAACAAGGTGTTAGGTAAATTTTTTGGGTCTACAAGATAAGGTTGGTAAACATTGGCGGGGCACTAACTTGCCCCCAGGTTGGTACAAGTGTGAGAAGTTCAATGTATGCAAAATTGTATATGACTTCCATTATTAAATCTATCATCGAATTCCAGGAAAACTCATTTTATTTATGCCTTGTTATACTTAGTTTATTAGTCTCTGTTAGTTACTATAGTAGCTTCTAACATTTACTATTCAATTTTACTGCCGGCGAAATATAAACTATTTGTGTTTCTAACTATGTAGTTCAGTATAATTGAAACCGTTAACAGGGCCCTGAAGATCTTTACAACAACGCGAACCTAATCATAACTTGTACAGTAATAGCGTATATCTCTTCTAAATAACATAGTACCTAAATATTTTCGTCACACCAATAAATTAGAGCTAGAGTGACGGAAAACCAAATAGAATTAGCGAAACTTCCAACGCAATAATTACAGCAAGTTTAGGGTCCGGGAGATTACAAATAGATTACGAACCGCAAAATTTATAACTAAATCTATGTAAACAAACAAAGTGAAAGTTGGACCCTCCAGATTAGAGGGTGACAGATTGAAGATGTCTCATCGAAGGCGAACTGTAAAATAGTTCCGGCCTAAATAAATCCATTTACAAATTTACAATTCAATTATTCAGATTTTGTTTTTGGAATGTGTCCCAAATAAACTAATATACTTTGGGGTCTTGCATTCCCGATAAGTGTTAGGTTTGTGGAGCTCAAAGGCACCATTAATAAATTAAATTCTGTGCTATAAAGATTTTTACTCGTAGTTATATTTATTTAGCTTTGTACTGATGTTTTTTGAATTCTAATTACTTCGGCCTGGGCTTAATGGCTTGCATAATCTCTATCACTTCAAAAGGTTCTACGTTTGTCTACTGTAAAATACACACACACACACACACACACATACAGCCTGTGCGTCATTGCACAGCTGCATTATTCGTTGATTATTCGATCAAAGGACGCCACTGTCGATCCTGGTGAACAGGACAGGTGTGGTGGGACAGAGCGAAGGGTGTGCTATACGTGTTTGTTGTCACACTTTGTCACACTTTTAAAGTTCATATACGAGTTGAAAATTACGTGTACCATTAAGCCAGTTTTTCAAATTCTACAGCCGCACCTCAAAAACTTTAATATTTATCATCGACAACTTTATTCATCTGTTTTCCTTGAGAACTTCGGATTTGAAAAATGATGTCTTGGTAGATTCGAGTAGGTATTTTTTCAGGTTTCCGTACCCAAACAACGGGACCCTATTATTTAGCCTTTGTCCGTTCGTCCTTATATCTATCAGAGACCTATATCTCATGAACCGTAATTAGTTTCTCAAAGTGTGTTTTTCTTTTGCCGCTATAACAAAACATGATATTGTTTTTCTTAGAGCGATAGTAGAAAGTCTAAAGTTAAAGCTAAGAAAGAAACGTGTTTTTTCGGCGGTTTTTGCTGCATCACCTTAAAAATTACAGTGCCTCGTTATGATTTGGATAATGCGAGTATCTTATCCTATATAACAAGCGTCTGTAGGCTTTGGTGGCGTGAACAAATTTGCATAACGTAAAAGCTTCACTAATTCAACTATCAAGTTCGGAAAAACAAGTGAGTTTCACAAAAAAACGCGTCTTTTTAAACATTTTTGAACAGACAAAAACATACCTATAAGCCGTTTGAGAAAATAATTGGATTCCACTCAACTGTGACATTTTTAATGAAGTAAACAATATTTCAATACACTTCAGTCAGGCACGAATTCGTTTACGTTTTGTGGCAATTTTACAGAGTCCTCCTTTTATGTAAATCGAATATTTCCAAGCGTTAATAATATTGTGTCGCTTATTTCAGACTAAAACTTTTAAGATGACATAGATTTTTATTCGTAAATTAAAGAATAAATAAAACTAGAAAATATTCTCATCTGAAATTGTGAAGTTAAGTATTAAATTTAGCCGTGGTTAGTGTCTTACATTTTATAGCGGGGTTTTAAGTTGTCGGGTTTGAGTTTTTAAACTTATTTCTTTTTGTTTAAATATTGTTTTCTTTATCTTAAAACGTTGACTGTCGAATCGACAGTTAGTTTCAGATTGGTAGCATGTATTGGCAGATTAATTGGGTTATTTGTCGCCAGAACACATCGAATTCGAATACATTACTTGGGGGAATTTCGGCAAATCAGATAGCACAGTCCCGTTTTGCATTAATTAAACACACTTTGAGATTGTTAAAGCCAACAAATACTGACTGAAGTCCTATAGTTGATTTATTTCGAATATTTTAAAAACAATGACTTTTCAATAGTTATTTTTTTAATATAATTAAATGGGTATGCATCCAACTACATTATTATTTCTACAATGTTATTTTTACAATCACATAATTATAAGTAATTTGTTACCTAGTAATCATATTTGTATTATGCCTTGACAGTTTATTTATGGAGTAAGTTAGCAGTCATGCAATAGTTTCTAATAATTTCAGTTCCCTATCATTTTATTTATTTATTTTATTTTATTAAAAAGATCACCAACATAGTGTACACTCATTCATACAATTAAATAACAATCACAGCACAAAAACAAGTCAAATGTCACTATAAAAAAGGTGAAGACAGCATGCAAGAAAAAAAAAAAAGTCAAACATTTAAAACATCAAAAACCGAGTAAAAATTTTGCCTAAAACTTAATGTCCAAACATACAAATACATAATAAATAAAATAATATAATATTAAATAATGTGAACCAATTATTCATTTAACTCAACATAATAATTTCATAGATAAAACGAGCAAAAACGAACAAATTACTGTGTCAGGGGCAAAAGCAAACAAACATACCACTACTTAAAATAGGCTTTAATACTGGGTATGTTGTCTGCAAAAATATCGAATTTCTCTGTCTTTTGGAGAGAATTATATTTCCTAGTTATTCTTGTTAAGGGTGCGTTGTAACCCAAATTGGTCTGATCATAATTTAATGCGAAAAATACACAGGCATTTTGAGCTTATATTTTTTATTAAAAAGGTCCGATTTAATATACTTTAACGTAGCATAGTGTCTTTGTGAACATTTCGTGTCGTTTATAATAGAGAGAGAACGTGTGAATTGTAATGGTTACAAAGTGAATTTAAAAATGTGCTAGAAGTGCACATAGATTATACAATCAGTTCTCGTTGCAGAAATAATGTTCAAATTGGTATTGATTACACTCAACATCTAGAATTTCATACAACAAACGACAGGGAAAGGACT
Organism: Choreutis nemorana; assembly: GCA_949316135.1. Taxonomy (NCBI): domain Eukaryota; kingdom Metazoa; phylum Arthropoda; class Insecta; order Lepidoptera; family Choreutidae; genus Choreutis; species Choreutis nemorana. Next base: position 7,575,720 of record OX438609.1, read on the forward strand.
GGGTCTTTAAAAAACCTAACTGGCTTACTAAGCAGCGATATTGCTTGGAATATTTTAATATTTGTTTGTAGTATACACCGCATCGTTGCTTGGTGCCTGCGATATAATATTCTCTTAGGGTAGGACTAAGAGAGAATATTATATTGCGTGTAAGGTCAGGTGTTTACTAGAACTAGCTGAGTCAAGATTTACCTTATATGGATATTATGCGAACGTATAGACACTATACATTAGATATAGTACGTTTAATAAAATAAAAAAGACATAAAAAGGCCAAGATAATGAAAAAGTCTATGTAGGTCAAAATTTGGGAACAGGAAATTAAAACAAAGATAAGACTTAACCGAGCAAAAATAAAGATAGTATAATTAAACCTATCTACATGCTAAATTATATCAAAATCCGGTGATGACCCTTTTGCTGTGAAAACATGCCAAATGACGTTAATTACATCATGTATACCAAAAATAAAAAGTTAGATTTTATTAAATATTTCGTCTTAACACACTTTGAAAACAATATAAACGCTTAAACTATTAAGTTTAGAAAGCTGAAATTTGGTAGGGAGGTGGTTTAGTATATAGGAGATATCGGTTTGGAAAGGATTTTTTGTAATATGAAAGAGCTGTAAAAAGAGGGTAAGAACGTCCCTTTGCATATCTGTCACGCAAAGCTAAGGCAAGGTCTTACGATATAAAACTGCTTGGTTAATTGGCGGGAACGGGAAGTGTTAGTTAAAATATTTTTAATTTATTTAATTTTTGTATATCAGCAGAATTTAATGCGTAAAATTGCTAGTGTTTTAATCAGTGAAAATCTGTAGTGCTGTACTAGAGTGGAGAAAGTGAAATACGACTAGCTAGCTAGCTAGTCTAGCATGTCACTGCAGGTGGATTCATCAAACCATTAATTATTCATCTCATCATTTCTTTCCACATCACAACTTGAAATACCTAACTTTTACTTGGCAACGGAAAAACTCAGTTATTAGAAAAAAACGAAAACAATATTTATTAGAAAAATGTATAATATTTTTAACAAACAAATGTTTATGCGCTTACAAAGTTGTGTTCAACTCAAAAAATATTAGATAGATCAATCAATTTTAGTTAATCGAACATTAAAATAGTGTGACGACTTCAAGAGTAATCATAACGTAGCCAAACTTACCAGCCAAATTTAATTAAGTCCGGACAGAACCCTCGTGAGACTGCTACAATAATTAACCACCTTTATTTACGTTATCCATTTATAAAAAGTACTGAACTTGTATCTGCGAAATCTTAGCTGTCCCATTTCATCAATTTCGGAAAGGAAAGGAAAAATTTATATAAACGTTGAGTTGTATAAAAAAGTTAACATAAAGACACTCAGATAGATATAATATTCTCAGCTCAAGGACTGTCATATTTATTTAGAAATATTATATTTTCAATAAATTGCTGTGTCGTAAAATGTATTAAATGCTAAAATTAAGGCTAAAATGGCGATCAATGGTTGACGCCAATTTTGTGCATTAATTTTAAATTTCTATCTGATGACAAGCCGTCGGTCGTCAGAACCTATGTCAAAATCTGACAGCATCTGTTGGCTGCTTCGAATAATAATAATGTCATTAATTAAATTTGTTATTCAATTAATGGTTTAAACTAAGGTTAAGCGCTTTGAAATTATAAATTAATTTATATTCATTATTAGGTAGGTATCAAATATTCAAATTGCTATTAAATATTAGTAATGTTTTCTTGTTGATAATTCTGATCAGGTCAGTCTGGTCAGTCATAGTGATGGACGCAGAAAAATCTTGATAATGTTTTGATTGTAAATAGTTTTGAAACATTCCCGGAATACTCTAGAACTTGAATAAGTCTCGCAGCAACCATAAAATGGTAGCACAAAGTATTGGAAGTGGAAATTTGGTTTCTAAATCAACTTATATTGCAATCTGCTGCATTTCTGGAATATTCGATTGAATATTCTCGCCTCTAAACCAATTGCGATTTCCAATCGCAAAACAACGTTTTAGGGTTCTCTAGAAAATTTACTTAAATATCCTATTTATTTATGTGATTTATTGACACGAATAAGTTCGAAATGAAAATGTTATTCGCAATAATGAAAATTAGACTTCCACAAATTTCATTATTCCCGAACAAAGCTGGCGTTTTAGCTTTAACGTGGCCTATCTAAGTAATATTTTTCGTCCGTTCAGAGGTCGACGGGAAAATTGAAATAATTAGGAAGTAAAGGGTCATTAACCTTGGGCTCGACGGCAGATGATAACCACTGTTTAGCAGCCTCAAGCCATCTGTTAACATAATCTGTAATCTTATAAACACTGGTCTAAAACAAAATAACATCGTCTTCACACTCTAACATGCCGCCTTCTCCATTTGCGAGGCAAGGCTAGCTATATTTATCACTGGAGTTCTTATAAGCATAAAGTGACATAGCCGAGTATTTAACAGGCCGTAACGCGGCCCGGAATTAATTTCCTACCACGATGCCTCGATAATAACCAAGAAATTGGCGGAGAAACTTTCGATCGAGATAATGGGCTCGGAGTTATGCGTAGTAGATTAAATTTAACGTACTATGAAATAAGATGACTCGATTTAAATTGAGTTCTTTATTTCTAGTATTTTAATAAAACCAGACAACAATAAATATATTTTAATACTTTATATCCTAATCCGAAGTATTATGTTAGTTAGAGTAAGGCAATTTGCGAATAACATTTCTTGTTTTACCAATACCAATTTACAAGCTGATGATATGTTATTTTAGTTATATAAAACACATATTTAATAGCATGAAACTCGACAGCTGTCATTTCAGGTCCACTCATCAATAAAAAAAAAGAGAAATACTTAAAAGATGCCGCAGTAAATTTAGCCAAAAAGGGGTAATTATAGAAAGTACCTAAAGTAAAAGTGACAAGTGGCGGGGGAGGACGTGGTAGCTCAGTTTGTTATGTGCCTTAGTTAACTGACCGACTAGACCCGATAGGTCGAGGGTTCGAGTCTTGAATTGCCTTAAGATGTCGCTACCATGTTCCTCATTTTGCCTGGATAGTGGAGACAGATTCGCAGCCGGTTACACTGACTCTCAATATACCTTTGACCGCGACAGGTGTCTCTTTCTCTTCTGCATGCGTCGGTCTCCGGTCGCGGTTGCGGCGCCAATCACCAACTTTGTGTTGTATGTAAATTTAATCGAACATAAATGAAACACTTAAAAACTCAAACAACAAAACAAATTCAAAAAGTACTTCATCGCGTTTATAAGAATTTTATCTTTGTATTACTGACGTATAAAAGAGTGCAAGATTCATACCAATATTTCAGAGTAATTTAAGATGATTGCAAAAACGTCATAATAAGCTTGAAAATTGGAAAAACCACAGAAAATCTATTAAAAATAAGCAATAAATTTACTAGCTATTTCTGAGTAAGGTTCGATCGACGCCATCGAATTAAGTTATAATTTAAAAATCTCGTTTACTTTTTAACGAGAAAGCAGTGTTTATGAAGGGAGAACTTAATATGAGGAGATTACATACTAGCGCCCTTTTAAGTTGCGTTTATAAAAAAACTGAGAGCCACCTAGCGTGCATTACGCAGTTAAGCTTTATTTTATTGAACTTTATAACTATTATTTAACGAGTCATTGAGTTTATCATTACTTTTTAATTTGCAACTGGTTTACTGAGTTGGTGCTTTACACTCAACTTGGTTAAATTTGACATTTTCAGATCTTGACTGACATTTTTTGCTGTTTTAAGAAGTCGCACATCGGAATAGGTGCAATATGTAATCGCCCTTTGAATTCAAGGCCAAAACCTCTTGAAGCAATCTCTGAAACAGTTTTCATCATCAAAGGATTCTGCAGTTGGTAATGGTATTTGCAGATTTAAGTTTTCAACTAACTCATCGCCTTTGATTTCAAGAAAATAAATTTTATTGTGAGATTTAAGGAACGAAATTTATTTGGATTTAAAGTCCATTAAAAATATTTTAAAATCATTTTTATTGATTTAGGATAAAATTAGTTCGATTTGTTGTAGTTCACATTTATTTGATTAAAATGTCGTAAAAATAGAATTTCTACTGCTAATTTCAGAATCATATTTCGTATAGTGTTTTATATTTAGATCATTACTTAATTAAGTTTTGTAGTCAAGTCAATATGCCGAGTACATTTCATAGTCAACCTTTTTTTTTTCGTTTGGAAAACAAGTTAGCTTTCGCAAAGCTTGCGTTAGGCTTTACAAAGGTAACCAATCATGTAAAGCAATTAGCCGCTACCAGCCAATTAGCGCTTTCAAACGGCTGGGACGTTGGTTTGGTTCAAGTATCAAACGTTATTCAATCATACCGTAATTTCAATAGAAATGTTAAACAGTTTTCAGCTGAACAAACTACACATACAAATTTGCAAGTAAACTTTAAATAAAAAGGAAACACATGTTTAAAAAATTGGCATTATTTTATAAATTTTAAGTTTAAAGCGATTGAATTTAGAAAACTTTTTGATTACTTTAAACTATAGCTTAAACTTTTAGTTATAAGCTATTTGAATGTTCATTTAAAGTTTTAAGCTGATTAATCTTAACTTTTGAATTAAAGCTTACTGTAATCTGAGTACCTTGCTTTGCCTTTGATGTGAAATATTGGTGCTATCAAAATAATAATATGAAAACGATTTACTTCTAAAATCACTTAAGGAATGGACTTCCACACCAACAATGGCGACTCAGTATAAGGACCTTTAGAAAGTAAATCCTTTTAGTGGATCGAACGCGACTTGTAACAGTTCAGTGATCGTGAAAAATCGTGAAGCGAGAAACCTGTGACTTCACAGCCGAGCAGTCTAAACCACATAGATTCACACAAATACCTACTTACTCTTCCAATAAATATTCACATTTCGTCGAAGATTTTTCGCCGTGGGAGTGTGCTTGAATTTAGAATAAACTGTTTATTTGAATGTTTGCTTGAATCCCGAGATTGCTGTTTTGAAAATGTGTTGAATTTACAAAAAAAAATCACTAGAAAGTGTATGTATGTGCTGTGGTAGTGTAGTGGGTTTAAGAATTAGTATTGGATTGGCGGGATTTAGAGTTGGCGGGTACATTTGTCCATTTGCTACATGTTCTATTTATATACTGCATAGATAGAGATCACAGTCCTCATGCGTGTCCGATCAATATTTTGATAGATACACGTACATCTGCAGAAGCCAGGGTTAGGCAACCGTTTAAATGAATACCTACCAAAAATATAAAGAACAAGAAAATCACTTCGTTAACATAACGTTGCTCGTAGAACATTACGTAACCTCGCAAGTGGACGTAAAGGCATCATTTCTACGTGTCCTACATTTAGGGCTCTCCCGTTGGCAGCATTTTTCTTTTTTCCCTGAATTCGCCGCGGCACTCGTGCCTGCGATAAATCCAACCCCTTGTTCTACGCCACTGAAAACGAATATAAACATAAATATGTTAAGGAACACACACTGTGCTCTTTGAACGCTGCTTGCGAACCCGTCCTAACAAATTAGACATTTACAATAATCCTCCTTTATAACAGAACTATTTAATCCATTTTAATAAAATATTTTCTGTATCATGTACAAAAAAATAAGAGAGTGTCTGTTGCAATGTCAAAATAACAGCTTTTCACCCTATGCATATGAAAGCATACACGGATAAAGCATTATAACAAAAAAAAAACTTTTGTTTGTCTGTATGCTTGTTCCGGGTAATATCGGGACCGATTTTGAGGGAATTTTCATTTAAGAATGGCATATATTTAAGGGAATATTATAGATTACTTTGTTTTCTTAAGAATTAGTGTTCTGTGTTAGTATTAGTGTGTACCAAAAAATGTAACGCCTAAAATTTTATTCCATATATTATATGTGAAAATGTGTCATGGATTTTAAAATTTGATACGGACAAAACGGGGGTTGAAATTTTGTAGTTAAAGTGTCGAGTTTTTATTTTTAATCTTCAAAGCTGAAATTTCATGTACTATTCGTCATCAATTCGTGATTTTTAAATTTCATCATTTTAGGGGGTTAAATCAGGGTTGAAATATTGTATCGAAAAATAGTTTTATAGGACCTTCACAATTGAAAATCTATACTTTCTACTATCTTTTTGCCAATATGCTACCGTTTTTGGGTTTCCAGGTTTTAAGAGAGGAAAACCGAGGGGTTCATAAGACAGGCATTTTTTTAATAAATTTGCCCTTCTTGAATAGAACATTTGTCAATTACCACTTTATAATATTTATATAGGTTTTAAACGATACGAGTATATCGACACTCACTCAAATAGTTCGTAAATCGAGTGTTGATTATATTAATGAATTAATAAAATCCCAAACTCACGTCGACCTCATACGGCATATGTAAATCCAGAAATATAAATTGAGTTGGCGATTATAAAAACTAGTGCGTAACTCAAAAGTTTGCTCAAGAAAATTACTTTTTACCTCTTCATGGGTATGGCAAAAACTTTTTCAGATGAGAATTGAATTCCAGTTTTTTATGTTCTTGACTAAACCCTTAATAAAAGAAAGTTGATGAGTGCTACGGCAAATGATGTATTTTGTATCGACAATATACTCCAAATTGGCAACATTGTTCGCTTCAATCGCTTTTGGAGCAGAGTTTTCCTTTATTCTATTTTGCCCGCAGGATTAGAGGGCAGTCCTTACAGTGATTGTTAAATGGGAAGTATATGTATTGAAATATATAAGAAATCACCCAATATAGGTTTATAACAAATCAAATGTTTTCATTTTTTTTTAATATTTTGACGAAAAAGTTTTTTATATCCGCTTTATTTTTATAAAAATGTCCTAGGATAGAAACACAAGAGTACGTATTATAAAAATACACAATTTAATAAACCGAAGATTAAATGTTAGGACAAACAAAAATAAACATTACGTTTCCTTTTAAATTCAGACCTGACGTCTTTAATGAAGTTACCGTGATGAATGTCTTAATAATTATGTGGAGCAAATAAATTAAGAGATTCCTATTTAAAAATCAAGTACTGAGAGCTCGGAGCCAACGAAACTTATTTTTTTTTTTATTGAAAATTTCTTATGAGATTTTTCAATATCTTTATACCTTTCGCGTTTTTTAAAGAACCTTTTAAAGCCCTTTTTACGCAGGCAAATAATTTGAAATGAGATCCGTGAGAGAGAAATTTCAAAGACGTGTTTGCTTTAAAAAAATCATTGAATTGTCAAAAATATTGGAGTTGTAGGATTGTAACTAAAACAGAAGCTATACAATCTACACTTAGAACTTGGTAACGCCTCTGATGGTAACGAAATCACTTTAAAGGTCGTATAGTTATCAACTCGCAGGTTCACTGGTGTTGGGAGAATTTTTCACAGTTGTTAGATGAACGTGCGAGATCATCTTTATTGGTACCACCTTCCTTTGTATTTCTGCCGTGAAGCAGTTCACTGAATTCTGTTTCAAAGGATAGAAGAGCCAATGTAATTACCGGCACGAGAGGTATAATATATTTATCTCTACATGGGTAAAAGTTGTTAAACACATAAAAGTTGTTGTTTCCCATACAGTTACTATTAAAACTTGGAGAATAGGCTATTTTGATGTTCGAGAAAACTTATATTGGAATTTTGCCCAGGTTTAATAGTCAAGTATATCCTTCTATATGAGGATGAATTGTTAGACGTTTTTTTTGCATAGGCAGTGCTCCTGGCGTTCAAGGACATCAGAGGCGTCGTCATATTAATAGGTGGCGGTATCAATTTCTATCAGGTAACCGTTTGCTTGCTAAAATAAAAAATAAAAAATCGTCAACTCGAGCCGTTCGGTATTCTTTGTATGAAATTCCACACTGCAACGCACATTTTTCAGTATTATGACGGTATCGCATTACTTTGTGTTGAGAGTGAGGCACAATATGAGAAGTTGACGACCCGTTACCGAGTTGATGGGATGCTTAAAAGTGAAACATAGAAGAAAGTATGCTGTGACCAATATATCTCGATTACATTTACAAGTTTTAATTTTAATTCATGGTAGATAATTTTTATTAAAGATTATTCCACAGAAGCATAATTGTGTTTCTTTATAAACATTTCTACTGATTTGAATTATTATTATGAACAGGTAAAGTTTTTGTGTGTGAAAGTATTGGTAAAAGATTTTAAGGCAGAATATAGGCTACTTTTGCAAAAAAATACAAATTATCTGCGTGCAAAGTCGCGGAAATATACGTATACTCAATTCTAAACACTAAACATGTTATTTAATGAGTGTGTAAAACTGAGTTGTCTTTATTCCTACATGAATGCCAGCTTCGTAAGCACCCATAACAACAGACACTAAAACCGCATTTGTATGAAAAACACATAAAAGTTGTTGTTTCCCATACAGTTACTATTAAAACTTGGAGAATAGGCTATTTTGATGTTCGAGAAAACTTATATTGGAATTCTGCCCAGGTTTAATAGTCAAGTATATCCTTCTATATGAGGATGAATTGTTAGACGTTTTTTTGTGTATCTTTTTATTACTGAGATTTTTTACCTCATGGGCAAACAAGCCTGGTTTACCTGAGAGAAAGTGATACTGCCGCCTATAGACACGAAGATGCCCTTGATGTTTGGTACTGAGTTGTGAAACTAAGATGGCAATCAAATGTATGGTATAGTAGCCGAACGATAAAAACAAATTTACTGAAAATATTTTACACTTGAAAAACCACGCAAATCTTCAAATCAATAAAAAATAAAGGAATAAAGATCCTTTTAGATTATACGCTTTTCGAACTGCAAAAGGCGAGCAATCGTTCTCTTACATTTTAATATTTTCTCTGAATCGGTTAAACAAGAGTTGAGGACTTATTGAAGTTGATTCAATAAGAGCGTCTTGAAGTTCGATTGGATTACTACGCTGTAGCCACCGTAGTTTCGTAGCTCGTAGCCGCATAAGTAGCTTTTTACAGTATGAATTTTTTTAATTTGAACATTATATGACTGTTATTAACCATTAAGTATATTCATTAAGAAAAAACAAGTTAATAATAAAGAAGGAAAAATCTGAACGTTTGTGGTGTTGTTGTTGAAAGTTTTTATTGCTTTTTGTTGCGTATTTAGTTTAACTAAATTTATTTGTCATTATTCAGTGTCTAGTGAAATGTCTACCAATAATAATTACGATATATTTTTAATTTAAAATATTCTTGAATGTCATAAAATGTCTCTTGTTTAATACAATATATTATCCAATGATTTATTTTCCTTTTGTAGATAGAAAAGGGCAATTCCTTAAACATTTTAGGCAGTGCATTATAAATTTGAATACACATCTCATAACAATTTTTCTGTAATAGTTTCTTTGATTTAGGCAAAGCTAACACATTTTTGTGCCTAGTGGTTCTACTATATGAGTCAGAGAGTGTCTTAAAATAATCGATTATTTTTTAGAAATAAACAGATTTCTTTCAAACACGCAGGGCAGAGGTAATATTTTAAATTTTTAAACAAAGGTTTGAAGCTGTCTACGTACCACGCCCTGCACATAGGAATACTCTCTAGATCATCTCATAGATGTTTTCTTTTTAATTAAATATGAATTTAAGTATCCATAAATGTATTGATACTTAGAACCCAATGTGGTTTATAAACTTTAACCCAATGTGGTTTATAAACTTTAACCTGTGGCTTAGTTTGAGATAAGATATTCATCTAAATATTAGTTTAAAATAGCTTCATAAAGTCAAGCACTAAGTTTTACAGCGAAATATTCTGCTTTACCCTTTCATTTTAGAAGCATATTAAATGAAAGTAAGGATCATTCCTGTCGCCGGCAGGACCTGAATCACGCAGTAAACGTTCTCCCGAGCAATATCAGGCACAACTGAGGCTAAAGTGAGGCAAACTGAGGCAATACTAAGGCAATAACGTGCCCTTTCTTAGTGCTAAATGGTTATTTATTGGAGATTAATAAAACCTTTACTATTGGAAATTGAATTGGCAATACAATCTCTAAAAGTAAGGTCAGAGTATAAAACAATGAAGGAAATCAAATGATTCTATCGTGAACCGTGAAAAGGTTTAGGCAAAAAGTTAACCAATAAAAGAAAGGTATAGTATTTGGTTATATTCTTGGTTGATTAAAAGTAATAAAACCATTTAATTTTATTAACTAGTGGAATGAAAAACGTACCTGGATAAAAATTGTCCTGACCAAAATGTAAAAAAATCGATCAAAACGCTCAGCGAACAATCTATGAAAAGGGCATACAAATAGAATTGAACTTAAAGCAATCGAGAAATAAAAGTTATAGCTAACAATGTACAAATAAATCTTGCTTACTAAACTTGCTAAACAATCAAGTGAATTGGTTTCCTTTATGCATTAAAACATTTATTACTCGCTATTGTATTATGAAGCTGTAATTGCTGAGTCTAATGGATTAGAAGGTTCCCAGGGTTGCGAACACATCCGTCTCAATTTACCGAGTTGACTGTAGATTGTATGTTACTTGATACACAATAGATAGGGTCAACACGGTACTACTATACTATATTATGTCTAATAGATTGTTTGTATGTGGTAGTTGTCAGGGAGCATTTATCAGCTTTGAAATGAAATTAGAGTTCGTGTAAATAATTGGGATCCAGTAGCGAATTCTTGCAGCTGATGAAAAAAAGTTTGCTCAACGGATGTCTTGCAGCTGATGATGATGGAGACAACTTTGCTCAGCGAATGTCTTGCAGCAGATGATGACGAAGACAAGTTTGCTCAGCAAATGTCTTGCAGCTGATGATGACGAAGACAAGCTTGCTCAGCAAATGTCTTGCGGCTGATGATGATGAAGACAAGTTTGCTCAGCGAATGTCTTGCAGCTGATAATGATGAAGACAAGTTTGCTCAGCGAATGCTTTGCAGCTGATGATGAAAATGAAGACAAATTTTATGCTCCTGAAATAAACATCACTCAACCATTTCACTTTTCAATTGGATTTTGAACAAGTTGTAAAAATACTTGCTATTATTCATTTTAATACAAATTATCCTGCTTTTAATTACCGCAACTAGATAAATATAGTTTATCCGAAGTAACTCAATGATGAAATAAATCAAAATAAAAAACATTTTTCCATTGTTTTACAATAACACATGGTGCTATTTATCTAATTGTTTTATCAAAATAATGTGTTTATGGCAGGGCATTGCTTTTCAGCACTCGCACATACATGCAGAAACATAAACAAACTAATTGCGTTCTAAATGCATCACATTTTCAACATCAGGTGTTTTGCACTTTTGAATCTTGTGAATATTTAAGAGAAAAATTTCAAGATTTCTTCGCTATTCATTTTGATCCGACTACGACGAAGCCAAAAGGAAGGGTTATGTTTTTGGCAGGCTATGTATTTATGTACAAAATCTACACAGGAGTAGGTATGTTTATTTTAATTTCATTTCAAAAAGCCACAACTTACAAAATTGTAAACACCCTAATGTATGGAACATAGTTTTGTAATGTAACGAGCTGTTCCATATTAAATAATCATTTTGTGTTTTTTCCTTTGTGTTCCTTGAATCGATCGAAACATATGGGTTTGCTACTAAATATTCCATTACTCATATCTTTGATAATATCGTCTTCCTAATTACACCGGAGGAAGGTCAGAGATATTGGTTTAGGCCTCTTGAATATTGAATTTCAGAACTAGATTACTTTATTTTCCTTGCTGTCTTTAGCCGTTATTTTTGTTTGTTTAGTGCCTAACATTATTTCTTGCTCAATTGTTTTCTTGATAAAACCTCGTTGGCATTTTGGCTCTTTTGTAGTATTAGTGTATTCTTACTGACTAGTCATTATTTCAAATTAAGTAGTTTATCTGAAAACTAGTAAGTAGAAAATAATAGGCTTGTCTACTTTTCTATGATAAATCTGGTTTTTACTCCTATTAGAATGATGCCCCAACAAATTAAACAAAAATTGACTATACTTTATTCAAAGAATTGAACTCCTAGGAAACAGAATAATTTCAGCTCATTAGTCAAAACGCGCGGCTAGATAAGAGTAAATTTTGAGGAAAGGTTTATATTGGCATTGAATGTTGGTAACGCATATAAACAAATAGGCGCTTACGGATGGATTTTAGGAGCTTTTTTGTAGAGGGAACTTTTTAATTTAATTAACAAAGCCTATAATATTATTAATACTTAAAGCAAAACCCTATATACCATTTGCGAAAAGTACACGGACATTGCAGTATTATTGTTACACTTAGGTAAAGTTTATGTCGAGGAGAAGTGCAGAAACCCAATATATTATATTATATACATACAATACAAGTAAATACAAAAACACGTTACTACCTTTGGTTGACAGACGGCCTTTGTGCACACATACGTATGTTAAGAAGAGGTTTTATAAACTAGAGATCGCTGAATAATTAAAATTCGAATACTTATTAAATTAATATTTAATTTTTTATCTTGATCTTAAGGTAGTACCGACTTGGTTTTTACGGTTAAAGAAAGAGACTTTTGTAAAAATTAAAAATAAACGTCTGTTTTGGTATTTATTTGCAATCCATAAGATCCACTCTTCTGATTATATCAGAAACTATTGTCGTCTTAATTCCTTTTTAACCACCTCATTCACTTTTACCGTTCAAAAATTGTATACAGAATACAGAAAATACAGAAGTCAGTTCACACTGAGACGAGACGCGAAGCGTTGCGGCGCGTCCTTTTTGACATAGCCATACAAAACTTTATTTACTACACAAAAAGATACACGTTTCATCGCCTCGTTTGCCAGCGCGACTTTGCGAGGCGCTGCGAAAAGCTGTCAAACAATCCGTCATTCCGCCTCGCAATAAACGTAGACTCGAAACGATTTATCGTTGCACTTCACGATGCGCCTCGCGCTGCGCAGCGCAAAGCCACTGGCCTTTTCAAGCATCGTCGCGTCGCGTCTCGGTGTGAAATGACCCATAGCTTTATTTTATTAGTTCTTCCCGGTCTATGTAATAAAAGTTTTAGTACAATTGTCACTAATTTCGGGAGAAGCGTTGGTAGAAGTCTAGACGGAGAAATTATTGGCATTAGAATTTAAATTATCGAAGATTTTTCTATTGAAACATTTTTTTCAATCATTTTCAAAAGTTTCTCGTCGAATGCTTCCCCTTTAGAATTCTCATGTATCGTGGGTGGTAGATATTTTCTATACAGAAGCCTCGAGTCACTCATTTACCTCTAATATGGTTGAGGAGGACGATGGTTGTGTTGTGTTTGTGTGGACTGGCTCATTTGTTTACACTATTTCTATCAGTGAACCCTTTTCGATCACATTTCCCGTACATTGTATCCTTTGTATTTCACACAACTTTAAAGCTATAGACTTAAAATCATACAGATCCTTGTAAATATATTTTTTATTTGTTTATAAAGCACATTGTTTTATATTCAAAAGCTAGAATTATTATGTTTTACAAATTGTAAGTTGTAGTAGAAAATTATTGTATTTGAATATTGAAAAAAAAAGCAAATACGGAGGTTTCTTACCGGATTCTTTCCGTAGAAATAGCATTCCGAACCAGTAGTAAACAAAAAATTACGATTTGAAAGTGAAGTCTATTCGAATAAAAAACATTTTGCCTTTGACTTTGATTAAAATAGGCTTATAATGAGATTAATTAATTTGTACAGAAAAATAAGGAAGATAATTAGAACCTTTTTTTATTCTGAAAGGACTTTAGAGTTAAAGCATATTATTAAAGAAGTATTTTTCAGTTTATCTATATAACGGAACTACTGTAATTATAGGGTAATCTTACTAATATTCTAAATGTGAAAGATTAGATTTTTGTTAGTTAATCATGCAAAAAGGCTGAAGGTAGTAAGATGAAATTTGGCACACATTTTGGATAGTTTATTTCCTTTCCTATTGGTAAAGCTTGATTTTTACGTAATTCCCTAAACGAGTTATTCAACGACCGGAACTAAGTATAAAATTTTAGATTTATTATTTAAATGATGGTATGTTGTGTTCTTTTGACATTCATAATAAAGACATGACATAAACTCACGCCGAAATCCCTCGAGAGGGGTTGGCACAGGTGTTACTCACCGCATTTCGCATATTTATGTTGAGTCCCAGTGTGACAAGTTGCGAAGCTGTCGCCACTATCCGGGCACAATGAGGAACATGGCAGCTAGCACTTACGCTAACCTAAGACTAGAACCCTCGACCTGTCGGGTCAGTCGTTTGACTGAAGCATATAATAAACTGAGCTTCCACGCCAACACTTATAATTTTAATAATTATAGTTTTTTATTAGTTTGCATGACAGTACCTAGTTTTTAGACATTATAAGTATAAAAAAGGATATTATACTTTTATCCCTATTTTTTTTGGTTACTGAGGGATTAAAACAAAATATACGCAGACGAAGTTGAGACCAAAAGCTAGTAACACTGCAATTTTGCATGAGAGTCAGGGTAATAGCTAACATTTGAATAAAAGGTTGATTGCAAAAATATAAAACAATGTTATCAATGCTTCATCTTTGTTTGTTTATCGTTAACTGCGAAATGACTTCAATAACCCTGAGGTGTTAATATGTCCTTTATAAATAGAGTAATTTAAAAATAAATTTATTCATAGAGATGCTGTGCTACCAAAAAAGGAGATTTTCATGAGATTACCTTCACTAAAAAGAAAAACAACCGCCAAGTGCGTGTCGGTTCAAGCGAGAGTTTTAAATCCATAAATATTTTTGAGATTTAAAAAAAAGAAATCCTGGGTATTTATATTGTTGTACCTTCACTATTAAATTAAGGAGTTTAAAATAAAAACAAAACTTTCAATTTCTATCAATGTACCTACTTGTACAATTTTCATCTTTACCGTAGTAGGTATGCCAGTAATACGAACTGTCAAAACAGTTTAGCAGTCCAGTGGACCTAAAATGCCAAATTAAAACAGTTTTTAAGGTTTTATGCAACTTCATAGGCAAACAGTGATGTCTAATAGACAATATCATAAAATTTTTGCAAGATGGCCGCTCAGTTTATGGCCATTTTCCGATTTGACAAATGTATTGATATTCAGATTCAGGGTTTTGTTTAGCTACCTTGGAACCCTAAAATGAGTAAAAGCATGCAGAAGATAATTTTTGTTCATCTTTTTATTACAAACAAAAAGGAAAATTGGTGAATTGACGTCGAGGTGAAAACATAAAACAACATTTTTACAACGATATTTTGTAGTCACTTTCCCTTTTAAAGAATGTAGCTTTATAGAAGCATAAAATCTGCCTTTTTCCGCGAAAAATAAACAAAATTAGCCACTACCACGGAACCTCCCAACAAAAACAGTTTCACTTTTCAATGTCGAACGTAGACTTTTTGTCAGACCTACAAGTAATCATGCGTCATAATTTGTAACTTGTAAGGTTTCATTTCTATTTTTTTTCGTTTAGTATCTCAATTAGTTACCTCAATCATATTCTGACCCTTAATCTATGTACCTTCGTGAATCGGTTAACAGTTCTTTCGATGAAATCGATATTCGACGACGTAAGATTTCTACGAATTGTGGTAAAATATTTATTACCACCAGCTGTCAGGGGAATCGTCATGTCAATAGGCGGCAGTATCACTTTTCATCAGGTGAACCATATGCTTGTTTGCCCATGATATTGTGAAAAAATAACTTAACTTTCGCAAAGATGCGAGTACTTCGACATGCACTTTTTTAACCACAGAATACAAGCACTGGAAATTTACTACCATAGGTTATAAATATACTACTAACAGTTCATTTTGTGTACGTGAAATTCCAGTGTTTGGGTTAATATGTATCAAGTAACAAGGTGCTTTGAAATAACAGGCAAACATTTATTGCACTCGCTTTGGTATTGTAGAGTCAAAGCCGTTACTCCAATAAATTCCAATGTATGTAAGCGGGGGTCGAGTATTATTGCTAACAGAAAAGCACACTGCGACTAGTAACTATATAATATTGAAATTCGAATTTAAAAAGTATGAGTGCAGTTTAAAGTTAGTTCCTAAGCAAGTGGTGCTTATAAAATGCTATGCACATGCAGATATGAATAAAAACTCATTTGTGACTCTACAGAACTAAATAAACTTAAAATTACTAAATTAAAATCTCAACTAGTTTGATTTTGTAGTCGAAGTGTGTAGTTGGGATTTTTTGATTCGACTAAATAATTTCTTTTTTAACAACTAAATAATTACTTTGATTCGACTAAAAATTCCTTGTGGATATTAATGTATTTTCCTTATTTGGTCGAACCAAGTTGAGATTTTAATTCTGTTAGTTAATCTGTTTAAATACCGTTTATGAGTCTTTGAGATCAGTATTTAGAAAACGTATGCAGTTTGGTTAGTTTGCTATGCTTGAATTATACACATAGCTACTTGTATAAATTGAATTCCTTCGTAATTCGTAAATAAATGTTTCGTTGACGGCCATCTTGCTTCGTTGCCTCGGACCAACAAACAAGGGGATTTCCCGGTTCTGCATAATAGGATTAGGGGATACAAGGAACAAATATATAGCATTTGTCTTTCGACATAATGTCGTTAAATATTCAGCCGTAGTTCAACTTACTACAGCAGGCTATATTATCCATATAGTCCTTAATTTGATTGCGTACAATACAAAATACATTATTTATTTATACGAGTATGACTAGTTTATTTTTCATTCTATTAAATATTTATCATCCAGCATTAAAGATTAGATTAAAGCTAATTTTGTATTAATTTAAATTTCGTAAAATGGAATCCATTGCTTGTTTTTAACAGAGTACGGTTAAGCAAAATGCCTACTTGTCTATGAAGGAATGGAACAATTTTAAGGTCGTTACAAGTTTTTGTTAACAAAAGGAAACTTTGTGAAATTTAATTAATTTATTGATTGATGTTTAGAAAATTCAGGGACCGAGTTACCATGTTTGTTCCCCTTGACACCAATCACAATACAATACAATCATTGAGATTGATTATACGAAATGTTGTTCACTTACCCTATCCAGAAAAGGTAGTAAAAATCATGTATTATTTTATCAGCAGGCGTATAATACAAAAAAGAAGTTACACTTGAAACTCTGTAAAAAAAAACTATAGAGCATCACGGTAGTGCAAAATCACTCTTATGAGCATGAACATTGTTATAAAGTATGAGACCAACTTAGAAAATTCCGTGAGACATACAGGCATGGGACGTATGATGTACGCTAAGATAACAACACATCGCGACAGAGTGTGTGCTCGCATCAAAAATTTACCTATCAATAATGGGGGTCCTATCGTGGTGTACAGGCTTCCAGCTATCCAGAAAGGTACAACGTTCCTCATCTCTACCAGGTATGCTCGTCTTACCATATCTTGATTTAGGAATATGCCTTTTGAGACCCATGTGGATGCGGCAGTGGGTGCTAATGCCAATAAATTTAAGGCCAGCAATGCCGAGTGGACCATATACGTTTGTGTTACCGGACTGTATTGTGTCATTGATGTCTCGCTTTTCCGGAACAGCATTTTTATTACAGTTACATGGTTTTAGATTTGTTAATTCATTTTTGTAAACTGACGTTTGACAAAGATTTGACAGTTGATATGTGTGATTTTGTATTGTATAGCCAGCACCAAAAATATTTTTAATTGTTGCGTTTTATTTTTTGATGTCATAAAATGAAACCATTTCTGTTAATTATAGAAAATTGTATATTACAAAAAAATCTTCATAGTATTAATTTTACCAAGAAGTAGTGTTTTTTAAACTGTAAAGGACTTTCAACATTTAAAATTCAGCGCAACTAGTAACTTAACTTAAAAGCAAAAGTGGATACACACTAAGTTAGTGGATTGTCGTAATTTTAAGTTTCCTACGTGACATGCCTTGAGACGAAGCACCGAAATGACTTTTGCAACTAATATACTATATTCGTACAGTATATCCAATAAACCTACCTAGCCTCTATGCAGAAAGAAATAAAGTTCGAATTCTATAAAGTAAAATGGTACCTTTTAATACATACATCTCTTGCGATTGTTTTAGAGCTAAAGTTATATTGGTATTATAAATTTCTACTTTTCCAAAACATCTTGATCCTCTTGAGACCGGAATTTTAAATTATTTCTGTGACAAAATTGTTTTATTTTCAATACCCCAACTCTTGTCCATGTAGTAGTATCTTATGAATACAAATGATTCTGAAAATATAAGGGAGACGCTTAGATTTGAAGCTCTGTGTTTTTTAACTAAATTTTGCCACTGATTTAAAAGTTTTAATGTGAAAAGATAGAAAAGTTTCAGAATATACAAAATAAAGGCTAACTTAACTTATATTGTGGAATGTTTAAGGCAAATTTTGAGGTTGAGATTGAAATTGGCTTTTGAATTAAACATATAATTTTATGATATTACCTTGTTTTTCAGAGTTTCCTTGATCTTAATATTGAGGCCAATCGCTTGCCTACTCGTGCGAAAAATCGGAGCCCAAAGCTTATTATGAACTTAAACAATGAATTCAAAAGTTACAAAGCTGGTTTGTAAGTGGAAATGACGCGAACTCCCATGAAAACGTTTACAAAGAATGATACAAGATATGCTATATTCACTGCGGCCGGTGGTAAGGGTTCTAAATAACTCAGTCCAGACACCAAACGGGATATCACAAATACACGTAGTAGGAATAAAGCTGGAACCTTGGCTGGTTTTGTGGTGAGATATAAAGCAGCGACCAAGACGAATGGAGTCAAGTGCTTCAGGTGGCTTATGTAAGCACGCCTCAGTCTCGCAGGACTGTCCACCATCGAGGAAAGGCATGAAAGAACCAGCAGTTTCAAGGTTAACAAAGCGGTGTACAGAATATAACTTCTTACTATGCTAGCTTCCATTAGAATTAATTATTCGAAACATGATTGTGGATTAGATTTTTTAATTATTTTTGCTTCAAATAGTTTTGATGGCTGATTTTTTTTTTCTTAAAGCTAAGGCGTCTGTTAGTTTACAGCATTTCGAAACATCCCAATCAGATTTGAAAAAAAATGACCTAGAAGACCTATATTAAGGTTTGTGAAATAGATTTTTAATTTTAAAACTAACTATATAAACGTACAGAAAGACATTGTTTTTAATACTAAAAAAGCCACAAAAGGAAACTAAAGCGTCTAACAACATTCGTGATTCGGACTCGTGACATTGCATCAATGAAACAATAAAATTATTCAACCAGGGTTTCATTTCCATTCTGTCAGCTGTAGCTGTAGGTATGCTATATTTTTTCTACAAACAGCAAAAGTGTATCATGGTTCAGTAGGTAGGTACTTTAAATCAATCATTATTTGATATCCTTATATTTGGACCAAACGACAACATTTATAAAACGAATACAGGAAAAAATAATCTCATTATATCACAAAAATAAACTGCGAACGATACAGTAATACTTTGAGGAAATAAAGTAGGTTTCCTTCATTTATTTCTCTAGAGATTACACTTTGATTTTTGCTTTGGAAAAATAAGCATAATTTCATTTGTATGAGGAAGTAGATTGTTATATGGCAGTCAAAGTTTTCAAAATTTTAAGGAAAAATCTTGACTGATAAGGGTTTTATCAGTAATACATAGGATATAATCGATAATAATGACCGGATCAGTGTTCTATTGAATGGTTTATTTTAAAATTATTACTCTGACCAAAAAAAAACAAACATTTTAGGGAAAGGTTTTTTGATTTTGTTGGGATTGGAATTCGATTGGATTTCTCCATACATTTTTTCACAATTTGACATCCTAAAGTTCCTAAATCCCATTCTTAACTTGTGTATTACAATTAACAAGTTTAGTCTATATTGAATCAGATTTTTTTGGACCATCTTTTTAAATAAATGGACTGATGCAACTTTGCAAAAACGAAAGAGTTGGTATTTCAAAAGCAGGAGAGGATGAGGGAATGTAAGGTGACGATTGCAGGTGATGTAGTGGGTTTGTCTATTTGGGATAATTATTTACGAGAGATGGGACGTGTGAGGGTGATATTGAGCGAAGGGTTAAGATAAGTAATCAGGTCAATGGAGCGTTGCACTCCATCGTGAATAGCAAATACGTGTCCAAAGAGGCGCAGATGGCTATTCATGATGGCATGCTGGTGACTTCACTTATGTATGGCAGCGAGTGTTAGGTTTGGCAAAAGAAGCAATGAAGTAGGATATATGATATAGAGATGCGGGAGTTGCGGATTATGTGCGGTGTTTTGTTGTGTGACAGAGTGAAGAATAGTGTGATTAGGCAGAAGTGTGAAGTGAAACAAGATGTAGTGAAGAAGATGCAGAAGGGCATGTTGTGGTGGTTAGGGCATGTAGAGAGCATGGATGAGTCAAGATGTACGAAAGCTAAGGTGAGTGGCAAGATGTGTGTGTATTGTGGTAATGTGGGTAGGACGGCAGGTAGAGGTAGAATTAGGTGGATATATCTTCATATGATTGGTGACGTTCTGAGAAAAGGCCAGGTCAGAAGTACCCGTAACTGTCGTGTGTGCATGAGGAGATGCATGGATGTGGTGGAAGCGAGAGATGTAGGTAAGGATCGTTGCCTATTGCAAACCGTTGTCTCTGCCTTCCTCTTTGGGACGAAGGCGACAGTGTTGTGTGTTTCTATTGCCGCTGTAAAAGATTGTAAAATATAAAATTATAAGGGGACCCCATATAACAAACCCAATGTCATTAGTGTCTTTAGCGCGGTCTAAACTTAGATGAATCTTTTACAGGTAGATGGTACGGAACCTTTGATTTTCGAGTCAGACTCGTACTTGGCCGGTTTTATATGTTTTCATCATTGTTATTCACAGCACCGATATATCTTTACGTCACTGCATTCCTATGGAACATTACTGTCGGTGTAATGCAATTTTCCTGACAAAAAAAGCTTACGGTTCACCTGATATGGAAAGTGATCGGCGCCGCTTGCAACATACAGGTGCCCTTGATGTCTTAGAACGCCAAGAGCATGACAGATAGTTCTACAAAAGAAAGAACGGAAACTAAGGAAGGGACTAAGCCTCCGCGGTGTGTCCATCTTTCTGTCAGTATCTCATGAACTACAATATCTAAACTCTTGAAATTTACAGAGAATGTCTATTTCTGTTGCCAAAGAAATTAAAAATAAAGGGGACTCCCGATACAACACGATTTTTTTTAAAGATTTTGCTTGTTTTTGTTTCTTTGCTTTTTTAAAATTGATAAAAAAGTACATCATATTTAATCTTACAAGATCGTACGGAAGCCATCATGTGCGAGTCCGATTCACGCTTGATCAGTTTTTTTTTCAAGATCACTGTGCCAGTTAAAGTGATAGGTTTCAGTGTAGTATGAAGTCAGTCTATTCTCTTGAACTGTTGTAGCAAGAACTCAAGTCAGGTTATAGTTAAGTCGGTGGCGCAGTGGTGTATACAGCCGACTGCTACGCTAGAGGTTCCGGGTTCGAATCCCGGCGGGGGCGGGACTTTGTGTTATTTGCAAGACGCATTGTTTCGCTTACCGGTCTTGGATGTTGTATTCCTATTTATTTAGTATATACCATATCGTTGCTTAGCACCTGCGATACAAGTTCTTGCGATACTTAGTGCAGGGCTGAGTCAATGTGTGTGTCGTGATGTGGTTATTTATTTATTTATTTAACGTTCAAATTTGTATGAGATTTTGACTTCTTCATTACAAATTCGTTGTGGCGCTCAAAATCTCATTGAGTATAGGGATTCGTGTTACCGGCACTGATATAATATTTTATAGCAGTTTAACAATTTAATCCTACTGATCTGCTGATACATGAAAAGTCTGTAAAATAGTAGCTAGCAAGTAACTTCAAATCCTGGTTACTTAATTCTCAGGATTCAAACTGTCTGTCCAATTTCCATCCGATTCAGCTGGTCACCCGTTATTCCTAATAGACAGATTCACACGCCTACGGGGTCAGTTCAACGATATGACGGTATTATTCATCAGTTTTCATAGCGTGTTATTAGTGTCGTATTCGGTGCGAATCCGCCATGTCCTTGGATGTTGGATTTAATATGACACAAAACTATGAAAGACAGAAAATGGTTACCAAAATATTAATACCAAAGTATCATAAAATGTGATAATTCCTTTTCGAAATTTAGAAGGTGAGGCAGGTTTTTAATATACATACTCACAAACATTGTACGTAGCAGATGTTGTCATGTTTTAAAAATAAAAAAAATCCAGAAGCCTAAGTAAATCTAAACCATCCAGAAAACTGCAAACACACGCAAAAATTCATTAAAATCGGACCAGTCGTTTCATAGTTCAGAAGAAAAACATGTACACCTGCTTACGGAATAATTTTAATTAAAGAAAGATTTAACTACATACGGTATTACGGTATACGGTATACATCATTTCGCTTCACCGCAATCTAGTAAAATAACAGTGTTAATGAATACCTAGACGACAGTCAGATTATATCTGTATAGTTACTTAAGATTCCTTCGGTACAGAATCAAGAATCACACGCCCTACATACGAAGTCAAAGCAAATATGATAGTACATGTGAGATTTAAGTCGACTCGTTAGATATTCATGAGTTTCATATGCTTGTGTAAATATTGCATACCAATAATCTCGGATTAAGGTGAGCTGAATGTTTAAGACTTCTCAATGTTTGTTCAACTTTAATTTGTTTGTTTTTGTCGATAAATTTGGTAACAGTTTTATTCATCGCGGATGCTCTAAAGGGTTATAGCAGCGCCTGAGGGTAGCCTGTGATGTTTTAAGCGATTATACACAAATTTATCTGCTTACCGTTTTCATGTATGAAAATTTAAGCATTTGTATTAGAAAAAGAAAAAAATATTTGTTTGTATTATATCACTAAGCATATGTGTGAGTTTGTTTTATTCAAATATGTACTGACAACAGGCTTGTTACTTCAAATAAAATCTTATTTCCTCTCAGTTTTATAGGCTTAACTGCTCCGTTGCAAATTTTACAACGGCTTTCCTTAATTTAAAATTGAATCATTGATATTGTTCAGCAAGTGCTAACAATAATTTGACGAAAAAGGGAGAGATGAGATGCCCCGTTACACTGAATTTCAAATTTGCCATTGATTTTACAACAACATGTATCAAAAATATTGTATTTATAAAAGTGGTCTACAATAAAATAATAAGATTAGAGAAAAACCATAAAAACTAATAATTAGAAAAGTTTAATTGCTCGTTTGTGTCTTAGAAACAACGAAATAACAGTTTCAAGAGTCTTCCGACAGCATTTTGTAGTTAATTTTCAGTTTTGTGAGAGATCCCTTAAAGTTTTTGATACTTTGGCAGAAATAATAAACAAACCATAAAAGCAGTTCGGAGAAAGTACTCCTTTTCATATTTCGAACTTTGTTAAACGACTAGAGGAAACAAAACTGGAATCTTCCTTTTGTAGTGAGATAAAAGTTAAATAAACAGGAAAGTTTTAATTGAAGCCATGGTCATGCCTGAAAGGTAATCTACTTCATTCGAAATCTTAATTTAAAATATAGAGATAAATACTTCAATTACAGTTCCACCTGTACTTGATTCGGATTTAAAAGGCTACAGAGAAAATAAAGAATACCCGTTCTAAGATTGTTTTTTTCCTCAAGTCTTTTCTTAAAAGCTTTCGTTAAGATATCTGTAGGTATGAAACCTTTTTCACCTACAACCTTTTCATGATATTTGTATTTGATCTCTTTTTCGATTACTATGGCATTTTGATTAAAAATTTACCGAAAAGGTCACCTTTTTTCCCCCCGATATTTTCCTGATAACCAAATCATAGGTACACGGATTAGCTTCGAATCCACTGACATGGGTTCGCAATTTTGATGAATATTCAGAATCGTATTTTTTTATGTAGGATTTTGTGGCTCATTTCTGTACTTTCGTTGGACCTTCATTACATATATGTTGGTTAACAAAGGCGCCATCTACCAACCAATGATGTTTAACACCAATTTGGTGTTATGACACATTTATTACTACAAGTGGTATAATTAGCCGTTGACGGCTCCTCCCTCGAAGGCGCCTTCCTTATGTGTTAATGCCAATTGAAGATTAAAACAATTAAGTAAAAATGTGCAATAAAAAAGAAAAATATTTTTATATTGCGTTTTGAACTTTAAGCTGATGACCATGATTAAACTTATTTTCCACTGCTCCATCGAGCGATGAGGCCCAAATTTGCGAAACGCTACATGAAGTTGCAGCCATCGGCGTTCTTCTTTCTTGCAGCGTTTACAATCTCCTACTCTAAACTCCCTGTGTTTAGCTATGTAGAGAGTAAAAATTTATTTATTAGTAACTTGGCCTTGTTTCTTCTCTGCTTCCTTCAACAAAATGATTTAACATCGGTAGACAGTTTTATGAATCCTCGTTGTATTTAATTCACTATATTAGATGCATAAAATATATTATCCACATCAGATCTTGAAGATTTACAACGAAAATGAGTGGGTGTTTATCATTATATCAACTGTCAGTACCTTCTTCTAAAGGCAAATGCTTTTTGTGTTGTTTTTGGCTGAATGTGGAATGACAAATCGAGAAGGATATCAATGTTGCTAAATCTAATTGGTAATTTGGCTACATCTATGTCTGCAATATAAAATTTCTCATAGTAAGACTACTAGTCTAGTAGAACCCCAGAGGCTTGCGTACGTCGTTAAATTCCTGCAGGGGATTTAAGAGGACATGACAGTGTCATTCCAGGGGATTTTGTTGGTTATCGCAAAGATTTCTTTAACACTTTTCTCGTATGCGTGCGTTTATTAAGCTCAATCACCGATCACAGATAAAACTAAATACCTAATCAAGTGACCGAAAATGTTCTCACCTAATATCCATCTGGGTGCATTTTTTTGTATGGTAAGACAAGCGACATTTGTCAGTAATTTGACTTTTGTTTTCTGCACTTTTCTTAAGGTTGAAGTTTTTATTGTATATAGATTTTTAAAAGATCGATGAGCTCAATCTACCAATGGTCAAGCCAATATGTTCTCGAATAAACATTACAGTTTAAATGTGTAGGCATATCTTTTAAATGTTTAAAAAACTAGAAAAATATCCAAACTGCACAATTTCACAACTCATGGTATTGTAACTATTTTACAATTCAAATTTTATGAAAGCATTGAACGTGGACTGTCAAATCAAATTTAAAGGAAAGTTTACTGTTTAACTTGGTTTCGCATCTAATAACTGGATTTTATGACCTGATAGTTGAGTTGATTGTGACCCTGTCTATGAGGGCATTGATATAAAAGAGCATGCAGACATAGCAAATGCCGTACGCGGCAATTTGGGTGGAAATTTACCCGTCAAATACCGCGGCATGAATCTTAAGCATCAGTCACATTTATAACTTTATGGTACAGAAAACGTGTGAGAACGAAGGTCATAGTTGATAAAAATTCTAAATGTTCGATACGATAGATTTTTACAGTGATTTATTCTTGCTATATAAATATCCTAATTCATCCGGTAGAGGCGCTTTACAAAGTTCAATACAAATTTGCTACTTCGGTTGTGAGCGGCCAAATAACATATACCTACGAATAATTTATTCCAAATAAACCTACGAATGTTAAATTAATAATTATTAATTTAGGAATAATAAATTATTTATATTTGTGTACTGTTGAACAGTAACGAACTTTCGTGCGCTGTGACAGCGAATAAACCGCGCGGAAGACGACGCGTACTCAGCCGCGACATTCGCTATGTCTGGACGATACTGTAGTTTGAAGCATTAAGACGAATTCCATTTTCCTCAAGCGTTAGTGTCAACAGAAAGTTAAAAATGTATTGAAATGAAATTTCATTTTCTGTTGGCGTTAACGTTGTCGGAAAATGATATTTGTCTTAGATGGCAGATATTGGTGCAATGAACCACTTTTTAAATTAAATTCTAAAGTAAATAACGGCTTTGCTATATGTTTATTCATAAATCAACTTTTACAATTTCTCATATTCAGTTTGGAAATAGACAATCATTGCAAATTGTCTGATTGTAATAAGTTTTACCTAACAGTGTTGGAAAAACCTGTATTATCAGTTTCGTGGTGCATCATCACTACATAGTATAAAACAAAGTCGTTTCCCGCTATCTGTCCCTATGTATGCATAGATTTTTAAACTACGAAACGGATTTTAATGCGGTTTTTTTATAGATAGAGTAATTAAATATGAAGGTTTATAATCGTGCTTAATGTCCGTGTGAAGCTGGGCGGATAACTATTATCTAAAGGATATCGACCACTTTCATGAGGATAATCTTCGTGAAGTAAAAAGATATCCTAGACAAGTAAATAAGCAAATAATAATTAATGTTTTTATCTCCTTTGTACGGTTATTATTTTCAATATAATTAATTCCCCGCATAATATAGGCCCATGTCATGGTTGTCTCGTCAAGTATTATATTTCACAATTTTTTCACATTACCTAAACAAAACCAAAAGGTTCATTTTAAACGAATATAAATGAAGTGACTTTGTCAATGTCACCTAAAAATAGAGAGGTTTAAGGTTAAATTTTGAATTTTTCGTTTAAATTTATATACTGTGTGATAAATACTATATGTATGAAATTAGATTATTACAATATATCATATTTTAACAGCCTTTTCATTGTTTTAATTGAAAATGGATCAGTAGTTTATTGGACGGAATCCGAGTTTTAATATTTTCGGAGAATCTTGAATCGATCGAAAGTTAATTTGACGAAAACCTAGGACTAACAATTTAATTTAATTTAATTCGAAAACACTATTCGACGAATCGTGATTTCAGTGAATCTCGTATCGGCGAAACGAATTCCGGTGAATTGTGGTAGGATCTATTATAATATGTACAAATCAACTTGGAAAATTGATACTACATCTATTTGAATTAGGAATAAACTACCTCTACCGGAACATTTCGCAAATGATATTATATTATTTAAAATTATCAAATAACATAGAGAAAACAATATTGGTATTTTTGGTTTGACTGACTCATTTTTTATTTTATTAATGCACATGTTACAAAAAAAGGAGATAAAGGTATGCTTGTAAGATTGTACATGCCTAAAACTGAAACTATTTATCCGAAATTTTACATTCTGCCACCAATTAACTAACATGTATGTTACGCTTTGATGTAGGCTGCATAAAAAATCTAATTACACGCGAGCGATTACGCCATTGTGATCGCTTGATAAATTGCTCAACGTACATCCTATGTTATTTTGACTGCGACTTTTTTTTTTCTCATACAGCATCATGAGCAAACACGCAGCAAGTCACCCGATGGAAAGTGATACCGCTGTCTATAGAGTCTACATGCCTTTGATGTCTGAATACGCTAAGAGCACAGCCAATGCGTTGCGCATTATGAGGTAATGATGTTATACTATCGTGCTGGTAATTACACTGTGCTTACTGCTTGAGATGGTCTTGAAAACTTTTTTATTCTCACTTCTCTTTAACTTTGAATATCATTAGAAGATATCGTTAAAAGCATCGTTTTAATTAAAAGGCAGTTTAATCTACTTTGAATTTATACATTTCTTTTGAATTCGACGTATGTACTGGTATATTAATGTATACTTCTTTAAGCGGGATGAAGTTAAGCCGCGATAGACTGCAGTAGTATTTTCTTAGTGGATGCCTTTTCACTACACGCGCCATATATTTTACAGTAATCATGGTACACACGGCCAAGGATCAACCTAACCTGTTTGGACGGTTTTCCATTCTTAAGTTGTAAAGCATAGGAATTGATATTGCACTTCCTTTTTATGTAAAGCTCTAGGTGTGGCCGTCTGTACAAGCCTGTACTGCAGCACTCACGTTATGAAATATCTCGCCACTATCTTTGGACATCGTGGTTCTTATTCACGAAGCCATAGAGTTTAATTTTGAATAGTATAAAATTTACTTAGAGGGCTATTCGTATTGCATTAGGCATAGAGGTTGACTCCGAATGAAAGTCACGCGTTATATGTAGTTTGTAAAATTGAAATTTATTACTGCACATGTCGTCGGGAGTATTTTACTTTTGCCCCTTTTTCAGATTTCTGTTAATTGTGTCTAAAACATTAAATTTGCTTTTGTAAATCAAATTGCTTTTAGACCAGAACCTTAACCAGATTGGAACAAAACTGAAGTCTTCCTTTTTTTCGAAAAATGGAATAAAGGAAATATTTTAAAATAATTAAGGTTTCATGCAAACCTCAGCTTTCAGTGTGGAAAAGAATTACTTACCAGATGATTTTTTTTTAATCTACATATTATTTTGAAACAAACGATCTTTATCATCTTAAAAAAATATATATTAAGAAAAAAAAAATCTAAGAACGATATGTAAATTAACATTGACTTGCGTTCCGGCTCGGGAAGATTTTTCTGAATTGATTTGAAAAGTCCTCAATTTCTTTCATCCTTTATATTGGCGACCGGTTTCCTATTACAAAGAAACCCTTTTGCTTTAAGAACAATGTTTTGAAAATTTTCTTTGATCTGGCTCGGATATCAATAGTAATTGATATCTTTAATTAATTTATTTCCACTGCCCAGATTCGATGAAATTAGAAAATTTATTTTGTACCATATTTACGAAACACATTTAATAATAATAATAATAATAACCACAACACGACACACACATTGACTCAGCCCTGCACTAAGTATCGTAAGAACTTGTATCGCAGGTGCTAAGCAACGATATGGTATATACTAAATAAATAAGAATACAACATCCAAGACCGGTAAGCGAAACAATGCGTCTTGCAAATAACACAAAGTCCCGCCCCCGCCGGGATTCGAACCCAGAACTTCTAGCGTAGCAGTCGGCTGTTTACACCACTGCGCCACCGAGGTCGTCAAAAACATTTACATATTTATTATTGTACATTATCATTTACTTTAAACATATAATTTATGTGAATATCTACAGTCCAAAGTTCTTTATACCAAAGGGGTTGTTTTCATGATACCTACAGCCTGGCTTAGCAAAGAAAAACTATCTTCGTTGAATGATAAGATTTTGATCATTTTAGTAGGTAATTAATATTGCCATTATTTTGCGAAATTTATGCAAATTTTATTCTGCACACCAAAAATTATGCTTAAGTTTTTCAAGTGTCACTTAAAATGCAATTTTATTTAATTTGTTTAATAATAAACTAATTTCCGATTAAATACTTAATTTAATAGACAATGTTTTGAACAAAAAGATAAAATCTTAGTAAACTTAGTTGCTGGACAATATGAACATATATTACAAATAGCATCAAATATGCTAAATTGGCAAGACTTAATGCTGTTGCAACTCCAGTAGCACCACTCCTACTTGAGTTGATAAATTTAACCGAACTTAAGCTAAAAGTTTTTAATTGAATTAAACTGAACAACTGAACAACTCCTTTCTATTTCTGCCGTGAAGCAGTTCGCTGTGTGTCGGTGCGAAGGATAGGATTGCCATTATAATTACCGACACGAGAGCCATACCATCTTTACCTCTACATGGGCAGCGCATAGGCGGTGCTTTTGGCATTCCACTACATTAGGGGCATCATCATGTCAATAGGCGGTGGTGTCACTTTTCATGAGGTAAACCTTACGACATTGTATAAAAAGAACAACGTACATATACTTCCTAAGAAGCAATATCTACTATAATTGAAAAAATAACTTTTGACTTTGAGGCTTTCGCAATTATACTTTGACATGCTCTTCTTTGTTAACCATTCAAGAGAAGTTATCACATATTTACTTGTGATAACAAGTATCTACTCCTGTATATGACAGGCTCATTATCTTAGTTGGGTACTAAAGGAAATCCCATTTTGCGTAAGTAAACGTACCGCTTTAATTTTGTCTACGCACTCAGTGAAGTCGAAAAAAGGTATTAACTCCTTAAAATGTTTGCTTAATTTATATGAAAGCAGAAACCTTTTTCGTTAAGACTGACGATACGAGAATTAAAAAAGTTTAGTCTGCTTCTGTTCCTAGTCTCTTCTGATTAGATTTTTTGACATTTAAATAACTTAACGATTATTTTAGGGTTATCGCTATTAAATAAAATCACTTAAAATTTGTATCTGCATAAATAATTCTTGAAGTCAACACATGATAAGGTTTCACGGCCAAGTTGTTTCAATCTACTGAAAGCATCTCGATTTTAAAATGTTTTAAATGTTCAGCTAATAATCTGACGAAGATTCAAGCCCTTTGTTGATGTAAACACCGTTTCAAAAGAACTTTTGATTGAAGAAAGCTTTACCTAAATATGCGCCTGCACTCTGTCTGATTGGGACTTTTAGAAAAGAAGTTTTTCTGTGAGTCACTCAAAACATTACTATAATGAAAATTGCAGTAACGTCAGTTTGGCAGATATTTGTGAATTTACACAGTGCTTACGTTTTGAGTATAAATATCTCTGTCAATATGTTTATTGTTGTTAAGTACTCAATTCATAAGCCCAATCGATTAAATTAGGTCTATGATAATAAGGAATATGCATGAAATTTAATTTGATTGTTTAATCAATTTATCGTATAGTTAAACCAGAATTAGAATTGTACGATAAGCCAGGGGGAGAAATAACTATTAAAAGTAAATATATCAATCTCTCTTTTCAGAACAAACTTCCTATGGAAATTGTATGATGCCCGTGTACTTTGACGTCATTGTACATATCGGATCTCTCTGTTCAACCAACAACTTTTAAGCTTTATAATTTAGTTTACAAGATATTTCAGAAAATCTAACGTATTTGTGTATATATGTGTTATCAACTTACAATAAAAAGTTATGCATATTCCGTATTGAATCAGAGTTTCTTATTATTTTAAATGTTTTGTTAAAGTGAAAAATAAATCACTTTTTGATACATTCGAATATAATCTTTTTTAGTTTGAAGTTTTGACGGATTATTGAAATAAATTCTAATTACTCTGCTAATCGTTAGCTTCCATTAATAAGTTCAAATTATTTCTTTTAATGCGATAACTTTCGTAACATCTTCTCAATACACAATGTCTTTGTTGTATCACCTCCAACACTCACGACAATCACGACACACACATTGACTCAGACCTACACTAAAATATAATCCAAGATCGCAGGCATTAAGTAACGATATGGTATCTACATAGATAATAGAAGAATACGTATACGTACGTATACGAATACGTATGTAGTATTACATCCAAGACCTGAAAGCGAAACATTGCGTCTTGCAAATAACACAAAGTTCCGCCCCCGCTGGGATTCGAACCCAAAACCTCTAGCGTAGCAGTCGGCTGTTTACACCACTGCACCACCGAGCTCGTGAACACTGTAACTAAAAGTTCATTTTAAATAACGAAAAGAATCGCAGATAAAAATTTTGTCATTCTTAAAAAGTTATTTTTCGTTACAACTCTGTATATTCTAAAAAAGTTCGAAGCTGTTCAAAGTGATACTGAGATTCCTTAAGGGCGGTACTAACTTCTGAGAATTTTCATTTTCGAAGTGTTTATGCGTTTTTAATACAAAACACTTCGACGAACCCCCGAAGGCGTTCCGATAATTTGCTTTCATCAATTAAACTCTAATCAGTAATTAATTTAGACCTCACAATTTCGTTCATAAACAGGTTGTTGGAAAATTAATTAGCAAGTTGTATTTTCTTAGTATTTTGTTGTTGAGCTAACGACTCGTATGAACGAAAGCAGGTACTGGTGATATAGCAATAAACATCATTCAGTCACATATAACAAAACCACAATGTATATGTTCACCAAATAACAAAGGAAGAACAAAATTTCTAAAATGTGAACGTTTTCTATCAATTTAAATAAATTGAAAGAGAATCAAAAGAGTCTGATCGATCGGTAACGGTTACTCACAAAAGTTCAAAGAGAAGCTTTTACTTGGAGCTTTTCAAAAGAAACACGTTTGATCGTAACAATGGAACTGTTGTAAGTTGTTGAGATTAATTGTCTCTAGTCACAGCGAGTTTGAAATCACAGCAATGTAAACTGCCTAGCGCCAGACACATTTGATTACGTTCGGATATTATGTCGCTCACTGTCTAACGGGATTTACGATGGATTGGGATTGAAGCCAGCAGTTTATGTGATCCTGCTAGCAATTAAAGCTAAAGTATGTTGCTTGTGGTTCATTATCACTTTGTATGTGTAAAATAAATCCTCTTGCTCGTCTCATTTTTTTCATTTAGTGCTGATGCAAAAAAAATATACTATAAATAAATAGTAAGTCAACAGGCTCAGGCTTGAATAAAACAGGATGGTGATTTTTTGACCTGACCTTCTTCTAAAAAATTTTATAACTGGAATTTAGCCTTTGGTGTCCCTAAATTGGGACGTCAATTTGATTCCATAGTACGCCTGTCATTGTCACCTTGATGTTGACAGTAGAGAGTAATATCCGCTGACTCAATTAACACGGAGACAGGCAAAGGAATCTCAATTTAGTTCCTATAATAATGTATCTATTAATTTACGTTCAAACAATTGATATTTAAGACTCGATAGATACTTAATTGAAACTTTGTCAATTGGAAACGATAATATATATTTTTCAAATTATTTTTGTACATTAATTAAAATATAGGGGAACAAATACATGTGCAGACGGCCACACGTAAAACTTCACATACATAACATAAACTCCTGCCGTAATTAATCCCTCGAGAGGGGAAGGAAGAGGTGTTACACACCGCATTTCGCATGTTTATAATGAGCCCTAGTGTGAGAGGTTGCGAATCTGTAGCCACTATCCGGGCACAATAAGGAACATTGCGGCTACAATGTACGGCAACCCGAGGACTCGAACCCTTGAACTGTCGGGTCGGGTCGGTCGGTTAACCAAGGCACGTAACAAACTGAGCTACCACGTCCTCTTTACATAACAAGTGGTAAATCAATAATTATGTTGTACAACTTAAAAACAGTACAAAGTCACAACAGATTACATTGACAACTACGAGCTAAAACAGTACAAAGTCACAACAGATTACATTGACAACTACGAGCTAAAACAGTACAAAGTCACAACAGATTACATTGACAACTACGAGCTAAAACAGTACAAAGTCACAACAGATTACATTGACAACTACGAGCTAAAACAGTACAAAGTCACAACAGATTACATTGACAACTACGAGCTAAAACAGTACAAAGTCACAACAGATTACATTGACAACTACGAGCTAAAATAGTACAAAGTCACAACAGATTACATTGACAACTACGAGCTAAAACATTCTTTCTCTTTCCCTTTCTCTTTTTGGCTTCGCTGTAGTCGAATTATAAAGGCTTAGTTCCGAAGGAGTTTCTGGGTTTGAATTCCCACAGGGATGAAACATTGTGTTATTTGCAAGATAATAATAATAATCAAATCGCTAAACACACATTGACTCAGCCCTACAGTAGGTCGAAGATTCTTGTGTCGCAGGTGCTTCGCAACGATATAGTATATTCTACGAAATAAGAATACTACATCCAAGAGACAAAAGACGAGACAAGATGTATCGTAGGTAGTGCTCGCTGGTCTTTGATGTAATATTTTATCTATGTAATGTATACCATATTTCCTATTGCCATATCTGCGATATAAGATTCAATCTTAATGCATTACTGAATCAATGTGTGTTCTAATTAGTTTAGTTAATTAATGCTCAAAGGGTTGATGGGATATTAGACACATTAATTTATCGCTAGGACGTGTATATTATTATAAATTGTCCATTTCCAGATTCAAAATGGCTTCGAACTTAGTAGTCAAGAAACTCAAATTTAACATGAAAATAACATACATAAAAACATTAACTCGCGCCGTAATCCCTCGAGAGGTTGGCAGAGGTGTTAAACACCGCATTTCGCATGTTTATGTTAAGTCCCAGTGTGATAGGTTGCGAATCTGTCGTTACTATCCGGGTACAATGAGGAACATGGCAGCTATAACGCGCAGCAGCCCGAGACTCGAACCCTCGACCTGTCGGGTCGGGTCGGTCGGTTAACCAAGGCACGTATAAAACTGAGCTACCACGTCCACAAAAAAAAAGAAGCTTCTATAAAGTTATACATTTAGTAAAATCTAGGAAAATCCAGATCAACGACTGAGTTAATTTGAATAAAATAATAAACAAATCTCGGACTTAATATTCCAGATTTGGATTTGAAAGTTGCAAGCCCGAAAATATTAAATCTGAAAACTTATCTTGACATGTTAATATCGAGATAAATAATTTAGCTTTGTTTTGTTTTTCAATAAGTTTAATTCGTCAAAAATATAAATTGGAAATTAAGAGTTCATGTTTTGAAGGTTCGTTTGATTTATATTACATATTTACAAATTTACCCTCAAATAAATAATAAATTTACATAGGATAATTAAAACCGGTAAATTTTAAAATAAGAACAGCACTATGAGGCCTGATTCACACTAGAAATGCAGTGACTGGCGACCAATTCCCGCATTATAGAATTTTAAATTTTATCTGCATATTACTCATCTACAAATGTATCGCTTAAAAGGCTAGAAACGTTCGTAGGGAAGCACGTGTCTGCCCGTGGCGCCTTGAGCTGTCTAGCTGACACGCGCGTCTCGTCAGCTATCTCGAGTCGACCGGGCAGGCTATCAATATCATTTCCACCTTAACAAAGGAGATTAAAACTAAACTGGTCAAATGGAGACTAGACGCGTGGTGTCATGAATCTGTGAATCGATCCTATTAGACTGTTGTCCTTCGGTGTCCATCACTGGCCGTGGCAGTGGCTAGTGTACTAACTTCCTGCTCGTAGTGTGCAACGTTTGCAGAAAAATTAACTTAATCTGCTACGAATATAATTAGTTAATGTTTGTACGTTATACCTTAGAATCTTAGAAATTACTCATCTCATACTTTTTTTCATTATAATTAAAAATAGACTTACAGTATGGATTATGGCGAAATCGCGCACACAAATCTGGTAAGTAAAGTAACTTACCCAATACAAATTATTAAATACAAAATAAATGAAAACATCGATCTTTTCATATTTATCAAATAAAATTTAAGTAAAACTGACTGGCGTTGTTTTTTTGCACTCAGTATTAATCTTGTTCAAATTGTCAGCTGCCATGTGAAGTTGGTCGCAGGTGAGAGTCTGTACTTATTTGAAACGCTACGCGCAAAACTTTCAAAGCGGCTTTTATTTACGATATCCTGAGTTCGAATCCCGGTTCCGGGAAACATAAAATGTAGTTAATTAGTACCCAAAATAAAAGCCCGTAAGTTTGAGTTTGGGCCCGCAATTTGTTGAGTTGTCTTAGATATTATTATTATTATATTACTTAAATAAAACGTTTCGACAATTGTTTTAATGCAACCTCATAGGGAAACAAACGAATGGTTCACTTGATAAAAAATAATACAGCGGCCTTTTGTATGAATCTCAGCATTCTGGGGTTAATGACCCTTTATTTTCTGCTATATAAGTTTAACTTTAATACATTGTGTCATAGATATCTGAGGTAATATATAACCTACATACAAGTGTAAATAAAAAGTATAGAAATTAACGTATCTTTCCATAAAATATGGTTTTTACCTTCATAAAAACTTCTGACGTTGACTGTAACTTTTACAAAGTTGAAACAAGACTTCGTAACTTAGGATGCGACACGTTCGTCGAAACACGTCTTATCCTAAACAATTTTCTTTAGCATTAATTACGTGAAACGTGTTTAACTTTGAAATATATTCGTAATTAAACTGAGAGCTTTAAAACACCTTCTGCAACTCCATCAAACTCACTCACCTCCAAACCCTTACTGATGTATTCCATTTTACAATGGAATATACTTTTGACGGCGTCATTTTAATTTTGTAATTTAATAATCTTTGTTCGAACCCGAAGAGTACTTACTTATGAAATACGACCTACTTGCCAATTACTTGATCATTATAACGATGTTAAGACTTGATTGTAATTATGTTATTGCTTACTTTTTTGTATTCTCATTAAAACTTTTACCTCAATGAATTTTTCAAGGGAATATATGCAATTATTTGGTCGCACCTGGTAGTAGTAAAGATAGTTTATTTATTCTAAAAAAATCATGGGCAAACAAGCAGACGGTTCACCTGCTGGAAAGTGATACCGCCGCCTATTGACACGACGGAGCCCTTGATGTCTAGCAAGAACAACGCCAAGAGCACCAAGATAGATGTGATCGGAGATGTAGCTTGTTTGTCTTGAAAAACTCTAGACTTGGGGGAGCAGGTTATTTTATTTTATATATATAATCAAATTATACTAGAGAGATTCAAACTTTAGCGCTGCGAGTATTAAAACTTGATGCGAATAGTAATTATGATTTAAATTTTAGCATTGAACGATTATGTAAGAATAAATGCCTGCACAAAGCAAAAAAGTTCTATTCTAATTACCTGTTTCAGAGAACCATATGTTTACATCACTTACCTTCAATGGAAAAAAAAAGAAAAAGGCTTCCAAAAAATTAGGGTTCCTCTAAGATTCATATTTTAATGTCATCTCTCGTTTACAAAGCCTTCTTTAATCTTGGAACCAGATGTTCTCAGCTTAAACTATTTTCTACGTGATCCTGTCTATCCAATTACATAGTAAATAGCGTGGTTGATGTTTGTATGAAAAAATAGACCTTGTAAAAGTGCGATCTTAGTATGTCTTGTTGTTGGTTTAGAAAAAGAATTAAGTATGTGATCTATACATATTTTTATTTATAAAAATATTGATACGTATGTCAGCCTTCGCTCTGGCATGACTTTTTTTATTTTGCTGAGTTTTGAGTGGTTACGGAGTCAGGCATTTCATTTTATTAAACGTGTCAAAACAAATATATATACGCACTTGTATTTTGTTACTTACTGCTGTGGAAAGTCTGGCAGGATTTCCGCTCTTATATCATTTTGAAAAATAACTCCCGTATTTGTTGCCGTTTTAAAGTTTTAGGCAACTGTCTTGCCAAAATTTAAGAAAAATGATTTAGCTGGCTAAAGTTTGGCTTTCCGTTTCAAAGCTGTTTCAAATGAGTGAGCATTGTTTTCGGTCGTTACAGCTTAGCCACTTTGTTAGTTAATACAAGTTGACAAGGTTCCGCGTGATTAGTGACACAAAAGAATCTTAAGAAATCGTTATTCTAAAATTCTAACAACTTAAAAAAACGTTGTTCAGTAATCCTTCGCCATTTACTATTTTTATATTTCAAATGGACTTTAGTTACTGTAAACAACACAGAGTGTTTATATTTTTGTTGTTTTTTTATTTGTTAAGCATTAGTCAAAAACCGCTGATTTGATGTGAATTGGATTTCTGTTGTTTCAGTCAAACGAGTTTTAATGAAACATGTTCTAGAATTCAATCAATTGGATTTAAATTGTGCGTTCAAAGTCGAATATTATCGATTTCGTGCTACAACACAGTGCTAGTTTTGAACAAAAAGATAGTTTCACGAGTATTGTTAGTGTTTTTTTCTAGGAATTATTTTTTCTTATTGAATTTAAAAAAGGGTTTTGCACATTACGCCGACTCAACACCAACCTTCGTAGGGAATTTTATAGTCAGTGCCGCAAAGCCTATAGACAAAATACCGAAGCGTGCTCTACACATACCATCAGATACCATCTGCTGATGCGTCCGCCGACATATAGGTGGTTTTAGCTTGCCTATTTAACGTTCGACCGATTCGTCTGCATTTTATTCACCTGTTGTCGCTTTTTGCACACGTATCAAAAGGTTACAGCGCAAATGAGTGTATGTATCTGTCTACAAGTCTGCCGATGTGTGGACAGATCGCAAATTTATTCGCGTCTATGTTAGCCGATCCATCTGCAGACGCATCCGCCGATGTGTAGAGTCGAAATTAAACCAATGCGTTCCATCTATACGGTGGCGAGACGTAGATACTCACGATGCAACTAGTTCACTAAACAAAAGTTGCATAGCAGGCTGATATCATAATGTAATGTGTCTTGTGCAAGTAGATACATACATTTATCAACTGGAAATTTATCTATGCAATACCTATCCGATACGGTTTTAATATATCAAACAGTATTTCTGATGTCAGCGTGGAAACTCGAATAGCTAAAGAAGTGAAATATTAAAGAACATAAAACAACAGGGTATATGTACCGAACCCTGCAAACAGTAATCGATCACTGAGAAACGTATTTTAGCTACTTCTCTAGACCGTATCGGAGTGAGTGAGTGCCACACGGAGAAGAGGTAACGAAAGAATAAAAGCGTAGGTCTTGCATTAGAGGTACGGCATAAGGTATTCAAATTAAACATTCTTCATGAGTTACTTGGCGGGAACGAGAAGTGTCAGTTATTTTTTATTTCATTTTCTCTTTATATCAGCAGAATTTTATGTGTAAAATGCGAGTGTTTTAACCAGTGAATATATGTAGTGCTGTTCAAGTGTGGATGGATTAAACCGCTGTTTTCGTTATCTCCCAAGTAACCCGTTAGAGCTTTCAGTAATCGTACTTAGTTTGTAACTGTAGGCAGATTCAGTATTCCATCTATAAATTTCATCCTTTCATTTCATTCCTCATCAAAACTTGAAGTAAATTGTACTCGACACTGGAAAATACACAAAGTTTTTGCCAAAAGGAAAAAAAATCATTTTGAGCATCATGACTGTATATTCAGAACAGAGGCATTTTGTTGACTACTGTCTATTCAACAAAATGCCTGTACTATTTATAAAAATAAAATAAAATAAACAGATAAGTAGAATTATTCATTTAATAAAAGTCATCAGAATATGAGTAAATACAACCTTGTTGAAAAAGTTCTGTGACAAATCAATTTATACATTATTTCTATTATTTGTTTATGAAAAGGGTGGTCAATTGGTCATGTATTGTAGTTATGTGTTTTCTGAATGTTTGAAATGTTTAGCCAAATACCTATGTAATAGCTCAGCTTACAGTCACAAATAGCCAGCAAACTTATTTTTCTGCCAAACTTTATCTTATATATAACTTTATTCCTTTATGTTTATGTCGATTTTTCTAGAACTATTCATCGAGTTCATCCTTGGATTAGTGCCATGTAGATTTACTTGAACTTTATGATGTGACCTATTGAATTTTACCGTCCGGTCGTGAGAATATATCAATTTGTGAGGATGGCGAATCAAGAACATGGTTTTTCTATTTGAAGGAGCAAAGCTACTTCTTACGAAATCCGTTTCTGCTTCTTTGCTATCTACTGGTATGTAAATTGTGAAATGGAGCATACAAAAATAAGGCTTGGTTTACTGTAATGCGAATTGAAGTATATCTTCGTTGCTATCCAAATATGCATATTCTTACACTAGTTTTGAGATCAAGTAGTTTTTACCCGACTGACTCAAAGGAAAGTAATGATTTTCATGCGCATGTGGGTGTGTACGAGTAAGTAGGTACATCATGTGATGCATACGTTCCATTGTAACCTCCATTACCCTAAACGGCTGAACCGGTATTGATAAATTACATATTATTAGATTTAGCTTAATTGTGCGAATCACTGGGTATGAATTAAAAATAATGTTTCCAAATATTTTACTTAAAACATATTAATTTTAAACGACCCAACAATAATTTTAATCTAAAAGGCTCCAAAAAGGCAGCAAAAAGTGAACTACTGATTATCGTTCCATAACTTATAAATTTGCATGAGGATAATAAAAGACCAAAAAGCTTAAATAGCGGTTCGGAACCACTGATGCTCCCTAACTATAAATAATTAAAACCTTTCCGTAATAAAACCAACTCATGTAAACTAACAATTGAAAAGTTCAACTTTTAATCAAACAACCACTTATAAACTTTACTACTCAAATATTATCTTACATATTATATGAAGGTTTCCTAAGTTACAAAGACGTAGAATAAGTATGCGGTGTGCTGAAGTAGCTAAGGAAATGCATCTTACTCAAATTAAAGTTGTTCACATAGGTACTCTCGTACAGTCTATCTTACTCTTGAGTACTATCGTGTACTTTGTGTACTATTCCAAGGTGAGCTGTGTAAGTGCACCGACCCCCTACTATTGGAGCTTTCTTTTCACTTCACTGATTCAGTCGATTGTTTCGTTAAATTGGTATTTTAATCCAACCTCATGGGCAAACAAGCAGAGGGTTCACCGTTAATGATTTCTGCTCCATATTGACACGACGATGCCAATTAAATAAAACTCTAAGAGCATCCATGTAGACACACACAATGTGAACACATAAGGCATAGTGGTATGTAATTTTAAAATTTAAATATTTTATTACAATAAATAGGTCAAAATAGACCTATTTAGTTATTGACATCTATAAGATCATTACATACAACGGTTTACTAGTACCTTATCACATAGGAGTTGAACTCAAGACAGTCAAGAAAATAAAAATAAAATAGGAATGGAATAGGAATTTCCAGGCCATGATGCCTCATCTTCGGTCATACTATAAAATTCTTGTCAAATTCTTCCCTATTCATGCAATAAAAATTTGTTTCATATAACATATTTCGAAAATGGTTTCATAAGTCATCTTTACGAAGAAAAACTAGAAAATTGAGATTTAGTTTTTCTACGTTTTAAATGTATCAAAGGTTAATAAAAATGTGCTATCCTCTAAGAATATATTAAATTAAATTGAGCAATCCTATCGCCTTACAAAAAAAAATTAAAGTGCCATTTAGTAAAGTTTAATGCTCTAACTTTAAAGTGCCGATAGTAGCTAGAACGTAAGCGAGGTCACGTACACTCATTATTTATCTCACAATTACAGTTTAAAGTATAAAGAGTCAGTAGTAGGGCCCAGAGGTACATTTTAAGAGTAAGAGGAGCACTCAGTAATAATTTTAAAATTTAATCTTTTGCCCTCGCCACCTCCCACTAAGTACTCACTAAATTCTCACAGGGGAATTGAGTTTAAGTGGTAGTTCGTTAAGGAATTATGGGACTTACTTACCGAGCCTTTACTCAGTTTAACGTTGATTTTTGGGTAATATTTTAGACCCCATTTAACTTGAACAAACTTAAATTATGTTTCCGAACGTAAAGAAAAGTAGTCTCGTGGTTCTTATTATTGCCAAGTTGATTTATTTCTAGTTAAGAGTAGATGGGCATTTTCTAGGCAATCATGCTCCATATGTCACGTCGTCACTTACCATCAGGAGAGATTGTGGTCAATCTTTCACTAATCTGGCTGCGGGCTTCAGGCCGCTTAAGCAGAATCGTATTGGGATCATAATATGATTCACTGTCAAGGGATAAAATTCATTACAAAGACTTTTAGAGAATAGCTATAGGATATATTTTTAATTATTTTAAGACGCAAATATCCAGGTGCCCCAGGGTTTTTCTATCTCGAGAAGCATTATGAAATTAAGAATTTTCATACCAGATTTTATCAGTTTTTTACTGCCTTGGGGAAATAGTTTCCAATAGTAATTACTCACTGTTTGTTTTATTTCTTCAAAGGTAAATTTTATTTAAAATTTACGGATAAATAATTGGGAAAAACCAATATGCTACTACTACCACTAGTATGTAATGATCGATGACCGTTCGGGAAGAAAGGTTCTGGAGTGGCGACCATGGGCCGGAAGGCGTAGTCCATGAGATGGACGGACGACCTTACAAGGAACGCTGGGAGCAACTGGATGCAGGCTCAGGATCGTTGGAGATCAGGTTGGAGACATTTCGGGGAGGCATATGTCCAGCAGGGACGTCTTCCAGCTGTTGATGATGAAGATGATGATGAATTGATTTATTTCTTTAGAATTGTTGATGACATGATTAAAAAGTCTGGGGTTTCTTGCCGGTATCTTTCCCAATTTAAATTTCCGAACCGGTGGTCGAGTCATTTTTAAGAAAATATTAAATTTATTTGACGATTCTAAGTACTTTTTTTAAGTTTAGGTAATAAAGTTATTTCGACTTTGATTTTGAAAAGTGCTTTAGGTATGGCACCAAGTCAGTACAGCCACCTCCCTAAAAATATACTCGACATATCAAAAATATCACTTGTTAAAACAAAACTTTAAAAATTTTTGTGCGGAAAAGCTTACAATGGTGTCAACGAATATTTAAATGATCGTTATACCTTCTACAAATACAATGTACTTAATTTTTAAATACAATGTCAGAATCCGTCCGAGGTCTGTGTTAATATTTTGACAGTGATGAAAAGGTGTAATATCTAACTGCAATCTTATAACTTTTGCATGTCTTTTAGACGAAATATTGTTGAAACAATACACATATTTGCAAATAAAGTAATTTGAATTTGAAACGTATTATATGATACATTTCTGTCTGTTCACACGGTAGTTTTCTCAAAATGTCAATAACTCCCACTTTATCACTAAAGAAGTTCCGGGAAACAAAAAAGGCAGATAAATCAAATATCGGCTTTTATTGGTTTTAAATATTTCCTCAAGGTAAGTTATACTGTTTGTTCTAAAGATATATGAATGGGGAAACGTTCGCCCTCTTCCTTGTTTACTTACAAAATGGTGGAGTGCAAACACAGTTGCCGAAATATGGTAAATCATGGAATGCTTTTAATGTAGAAGCATCTTATTTGAGGGAAATGTTTTACTCTGGAGCAATTAGTAGAAAACCATTTTAATCATACTTCAAATATTATTTAAAAGACTGACTGAGCCAGTCAGATGTAATTACTTTCATAGGGGAATCCTTTTTGGTGTGTACAGGCCTAGCATTGGACTTGATCGATTGGATTTTTTTTCGTCTTTTTAGACCTAAAATTACAATAAAAGAACTGGGCTAGGGTCGGACTCGCACATGATGGTTTTCGTAGCATCTTATAAAATTAAAACATTTACTTTTTATATGATTTCGTAAAAGAAACCAGAACAAGCAAAAAATTACGAAAAATCACGTTTCTTCTTTGGGAACCCCCCTAAATTTTTAATTTCTTTATGTGTTTAGTAATTGTTGTTATAGCGGCAACAGAAATAGACATTCTCTGAAAATTTCATGTGCTTAGTCTCTAGTTTCAGTATTACGGTTCATGAGATACAGCCCGCTGACAGACGGATGGACGAAAAGCAGAGTTTTGGTAATAGGGGCCTGTTTTAACCCTTTGGGTACAGTACCCTAACTAGATAGTACTAGTGGAGATAGCACAAAAAATACTAAAAGGCGAATAGTAATAACTTTAATTTGAAAGGGTATTTCAGGTGCAAAAAATTTTACACACCAAATGATAAAATGTCGCGTGAGATTTTCTTAGTACCTTTTATAATTTCAACCCGTAGGGTATTCCTATGCGCTTTTAATATTGCTTCTGGCGAATATTTCCAAATACTGTTTTCACGTGCACATTAAATTCTTTTCTTACAATAGTATTATCGTTCTTTCAATAAGTTCCGAGAATTATTTATTCATTTCAACTTACTTCGGGTCTGAGATTTCCATTTTAATGCCATTTCCTGGTTTCTCGGGGTACCCATGTCACTTGTCACAATTACAATTACGTTAAGGAAATCTAATAACTCCCTTTTTAGACTTAAGTGCCACACAGTGAGGACTGGACACATACTTACGTATTCAATCGGTGAGTTTTTGCATATAAAACGAGGTATCAATTCGAATCCGAGGACGTGGGATGCTAAGAATAAGAACGAAAAACTTAATTACATTAAGAATCCGCCGATTGGACATATTTGCGTACATTCGATTCTTAATCACCCCAAACATAGACACGCTCAATTGAATCACCTTTAACTACATCAAAATCGCTTAATTCGTTCGAAAGTTATGATGCAACAGATAGACAACTCAAACTCAAAAAATCCCTCTTTCTGCGTCGGGGGTTAAAAATAATAATAAATTGTTTCCGAACAATCGTACTGATAACATTTTTCACTTTTCATAACCTCTTTATTATGCTCATGGGATGGGCCTTCTTATAAGGCATATATTCATTAACGTCTTATTTTATTCTTAACGTCTTAGTGGTTCGCTCCAAACTGTGACCTCGCGATGTATTATTAAAAATAAATATTTTTCCTACTAATTTGATTAAAATATTGATATAATAGGTGCTAAGAGAAGGTCTTAGACAAACCATTTTATCACATCCCCCCCCCAACACATGTATTTTGTGGTATTTTAAGGGAAATTGATATTGATAATTAATTCACTTTTTATTTAAAGTAAAACCAGCACGGTTGGTTTAAAAATCCAATCAAGAATAATTCCGACGACAATGCTCCAGGCTTTTGATGCTTCATGTTTTCCAATTAAATTTCACACTATAGGTAACATTGATAAAGATTGTGAAATATTGCTCCATTCATCATTCTTTTTTGGGGAATTTCGAAATCAGCATGTCCCACTTTTTTGCTCGTTGAACTTAACCAAACTTAAATTGTGCTCACAAACGTAAAGACTCGATATTTAATTAGTACCATGTTAATTTATTTGTAGGCAATTTCTACGCAATTGAGCTCTATCTTCGGTCACATCATCGCTTACCATCAGAGAAGATTGTGGTGGCACTCTTTTCAACAATGCTTATATTTACTATGCATGTCCTATGTTTATGTACCGTACGTATGTATGTATTTAATTATGCAAGTTGGTATATGTTAATCTTTGAAACCAACTTGAAACTTGATGAAATTCGAGAAAGTGTGTTAGTTCCTAGTACCTCGATGTATAGTTTTATGCAATTAGTATAAATAACTTTTAAGGATCACTATTGGCGACCTGTGGAACAGAAACTATCAAATAGTTGGTATTTTGTATCTCATAAACTCCAGCCCCATAAGACAAATGTATTTTTTCTCTGTGCGAGGAAATG
The DNA here is from genome assembly GCA_949316135.1 of Choreutis nemorana. Classification (NCBI taxonomy): domain Eukaryota; kingdom Metazoa; phylum Arthropoda; class Insecta; order Lepidoptera; family Choreutidae; genus Choreutis; species Choreutis nemorana. The sequence goes on from OX438609.1 coordinate 7,620,681, forward strand.
ACATTTCATGAACATTGTTGTAGGTTGTAGCTGCCACGTTCCTCATTGTGCCCGGATAGTGGCGACAGACTCGCAACCTGTCACACTGGGACCCAACAGAAATGCGGAGAGTACACCTATGCCAACCTCTCTCGAGGGATTACGGAGTGAGTTTGTGTGTATGATTATGTCTCATAGCAGATAAACAGTGCAGCTTCTTTGTGCATTACGAAGTATATTTATTTTCTAATTCAAATATATACCTATAACGTGGCTTAATTTTTTATACAATCATGTGGAAACACCTAAACGGTTCACCTGATGGAAAATAATACCGCATCTTATTGACACGACGATTCCCCTTATGTAGTGAAACGCCAAGAGCACTGCCAATCCGTTTGCCCATGTAGAGGCAAGATCATTTACACCTAACACAATCACGGTTAATGTAGACTATTAGCTATATTAATTAAGGAATAACATTATTATTAAACATTCCATAAACCAAACGAATTTTCTTTATGAAGGTTTTGTAATTTCAATGACAAATCGCCTCAGTAAAACATTTCGCTGCCTGAGTACATTAATAACACGTAACAGTTTTCTTTTAGTAATAATGGTCGGTCAAAACCATAATGCTTTGTTCTTCCTCGTGAAATAGTAGAAATAATCCAAAGCGCTGTTATAAATAATAATAAATGGGAACAGATGTTGTTGGGTCCGGGCAAAAAGAAAATTACATTTATTCAGTAGTTACAGCAAGAAAAAAAATTAATAATCACAAAATACTTGTCGTGGAACAGGGATCTTTTACGGAATTGGATTTTTTTCTTTTTACCTTTTATTTGAAGGTGATTTTTGCAGGCAGAATGAGATACCAGTACACTTAAACTTCAATTCTCTCTGACTATGTTTAAGTTTACAGGTATGGAATAATATAACGATGGAATTATGCACATTTGCATGGACAAAAGTAAACGAATATCTATAGTTAATTATTGTATTTTAAAACTTACTCAGTGCGGAACTTTTGAAACAAACGTGTATATTATATGCAAACATACATGATAAAGACTGCTATATCAATAGAAATTCTTTTGAATACCTGTCAAAACATAATTCCTTTATAGATTTTGTACATACAGCATTACTACTGGCAGGGTCGGGGCTTATCCTTGCTTAATGCCTGCGATGCAAGATTATATCTTAGTGCAGGGCTGAGTCAGTGTGTGTTTCATGATATGGTTAGTATTATTATTATGTGGTTATTGTTACTTCGATTTTTTTCTCTGTTCTGCAACGTGGCAATCTGTTGAGTTAACAATAAGCTCTGTTTAAAATTTTATATTTGTTCAGGATAATATTTGATGAATTTGACGTCAGCAATGTTTCCAGTCAACTTACTAAGTAGCTATTAATAGGTTTTGGTGATTTTAATTTGAGCATTTGAGAGATAATTTGCAACAAACCAGTTTTTTTTGCACTTTGTAAAGTCTCCTATTACGGTATTGAAATTTAAAATTACTTATGACTAGTGTCATCATTCCTATTATATTATAAACAGTCTAAGTGTAAGGCTACATATAAAGATAAATCTAAGTAGTTATACCTATATAACTTGTACCGTACTTTGAAAACCTCATAAACGGAAAATTTGTTTGACCAGCAAATATCTGTAACAGCTTTTTCGATATAAATGTTTGTAACAGAGGTGTATGCTCAACAGAAATTTGCGGTTCTGACCTCGATGGACAGATGATTAATAAAAAGAATGAAGCATTTCATTGGTTTCTTATAATAAAGAGATATAAGACATTTTTTTCTCGTCATGTAAAATTTTATTGAACTCTCATATGAGGTATTCATAGTACGGTGTCGATATGCAAAAGTAACTGTAATTTTAACAGCTAAATTTCACAGTACAGTCATACGTTTTATAACATTTATTATTTACGACTTCTGTGGCGCAGTGGTGTAAACAGCCGACTGCTACGCTAGAGGTTCTGGGTTCCAAACCCGGCGGGGGCGAAACTTTATATTATTTGCAAGACGCATGGATGTTGTATTCTTATCTATGTAGTGTATATCATATCGTTGCTTAGCACCTGCCACACAAGTTCTTACGATACTTACTGCAGGGCTGAGTCAATGTGTGTGTCGTGATGTGGTTTATTATTATTGTTATTATAAAATACCTGACCTTACTCGTGACGTAAAAATATGTTAATAAATAAAATACTATTGCATGACAGTTACAATAGTTTAGGCACTACAGCTAGGGTCGACTATTTGGTAGTCAAAACATATTTATTCCCATCGCAAGGTCCGGGTTTTAATTTCCGGAATGTTTATGTAGTTTATGCATTTTCATGGAGTCATTAAAGTTTGCTCAGTATGCTATGTAAGCTTGAAGCTTAATGTGGACCCTAAACAATATTTAAATAGTTATCAATATTAAAGACTACAGATTGGACTTTTTAAAGTCGAAAGTAAATAATTTCAGATTATATAGTACGAGTTAATATTCATTTATAGGCAACAACCAACGCTCAATCTTTGACACATCGTCGCTTTCTATAATGACCGATGTTGTAGGTAAAAGCTTAGTTCTCTTTTTGCATCTTTTCTATTTTACTAACGCCAGAAACAGATTCAAGAAATCAATTTCTTTTACCATACTAAAGCCAAAAGTCGAATAATGTTTTATCACATTCGCAAATAAAGGAATCCGTAACAAAAATCTCCGCCCCGGAATGGTACAGAAAATTGCTATACCCATAAAACTTTATAGGTACAAATAAGGTTTCCCTTATAAACAAAAACTAGAAATAGATTCCATTTTCGTTTGAACCTAGATACAGATTTATAGGTTTTGCTTCAGTTTGCCGGGTTTATATAAAAAGTTGGAAATATCGTGTCTTGAATGATCCAATTACTTTCCCGCTGAGTTTTGTACTAAAGGGTTTTCGGCCTAAATAAGAAAAAAGGTAAGAAATAGCCGCTACTTCTGAGATTAAATTAATATTTCCATTTATATTGTAGACAACAAAATTGTAGGTACAATAAAACCGTCAAGATGTTATGTTAGTGCCCATAAAGATACTAATTAACGCTATTTAAAGGAAAATTCAATATAATTCGAGTAATCTTTAAGATTTAAACTTTAAAGAAGGAAATACCAATCGAAATATTAAATGGCACAGCGCATGGAAAGCAGTGATCGACAGCTAGTCTACCATAAAAGTCATATTCGGTATGTTTGAACAAATAAAATATTTTCTAAGGATTTTTTAAATTTTTAATTCGATACCAAAATCATAACATTTTCTCAAATATCTGACTAATTAACTAAGTTATTTCAAGATTCAAAGTCGTTTGTCAGACTGAGATATATTTTCAATGACGTCAAAATACACAGCCGTCATACATCTTCCATAGAAAAGGTCGTTGAGATGAGAACAAAAAGATTTATTTTCTTTGAATGTTCAGATCTCCCGGTTTATTGGTCAATTCTAATTCTGTGTTTACTGTAAATATACTATGTTCACATACTTTACGAGAAATTAAATTTCTTGCATATTCCCTGTAGATACAAATCCCGCCTGATGCTAATATTATGAAGAAAAAAATATAAACTCTTAAAAATATTTTCGCTAGCAATCCCACATGAACTTACTAGTAGTGTAAAGTAATTTTGACAACTGTAAATTAAAAACTTTGCGTGTCAGACGAGTGTTAGCGTTAGTTTTCGTTGATTTCATTAAAACCATACACTGGGCTTTAAATTACTCGCGGTTGCGTAATAGTCATACAAACCACGCGAAAAGTAATTTATTACTTAAAATTTACTATTTATAGCTCCTTAGTCTGCATTTTATCACACCTGCTTTTCGAAAATTTTAGTCTTTTCACTTTATGTTACATACAACATCACGGGCAAAGAAGCATCGCTCACCTGATGGAAAGTGATACCGCCGCCTATTGACACGACGATGCTCTTGATGTCTGGAAGGCCAAGAACACCGTCAATGCACTGCCCATAAAGATAACAGATAGAATAACACTGGATCTCTAATCCTTTGAACCGAAACATGCGAACTGCTTTCAGGCAGAAATAGAATGGAGGGTGGTACCAACCCAGACGATCTCGCACGTAGATCTACCACCGGTACGACCTGTATTAGTCCAGCATAATCAAGACTATAAAATCACCTTGCAAGTGATGGCTTGGTCGTCCCGCATTAAATGATAAACAGGACACTATCGGTTTTCTTAATATTCAGCCATATTACGACAGTTGCAAAAAAAAGTTATTATTGAGCGAGAGAGCGAAGCGAGTGATGTAAAATTTGGGAGGCATTTTAATGAGATCAAAATAATGTTTATGTTTAAATATGAGCGAAATCGGTCCAGGGTTATCCATGATAGGAGTTGCGACTTCAAAGATCGGAACGAACTACTAGAGAAGTTTATCCGGCATAGAGTTGTCTGAAAATCAAGCTCCTCTTTATTTGATTTAAAAAAGATCTGTCAGGTATACCTTCCTCTGCAACATATATAAGTATGGAAGGTAGATATTTAGTAGCCTCCCTGCTAAACAATTTAATTGTACTGGTTGGAGGAATACAAATATGCACTTGACAACCTGTGTATTATTCAGCACTGAATAGTGATTTGTTTATATACAACTTCATCGGCAAACAAGCAAACGGTTCACCTGATGGAAAGTGATACCGCCGCCTATTAACACGATGATGCCCCTGATTGCCCATTTAGAGGTAAAGATTTTATACCTCTCGTACCGGTTATTATACTGGCTCTCCAATCCTTCGAACCGAAACACAGCGAACTACTTCACAGCAAAAATAGAAAGGAGGATGGTACCAACCCAGGCGATCACGCACGATAGTCCCTCATAGAGAAACCCTTTAGAAGTCCTTTAGAAGGTGAATATGATTTTGTTTTTGTTGTAAGTAAAGGTGAAATATCAAGAGGCTGTTGTATAAACACTCTGTGTGGGTGTAAGTCATTGAGGCAAAAATGCTATGAACTGCCGCCTGACCCTTATTTTTCGCATCAAAGGACATTGTTTGTCGGATGAACCGTAATGTCATTTCCTCGTACCGTTCACAAAAATAACGGATGTAGTCAATTAAAAAGACATTTATTTTTATCAATTCTGTCATCATAAAAAGTAATTAAAAATGGATGAAACTCAAGTAAAGATTGGTTGTTGTTGAATTTTCTTTATGTGCTCTTATTTGTTTTTTATTTAGTATCGCATTCAAAGCGCTGAAAGGGCCGTATTTATTTACGTTTGAATTCATATTTGATTTTAATCTATTTAACCTTTATTGCTTCAAAAAAAAAATGCTTTTTCTGTCTGTATCAATTGGATACGTGGTCAGATAAAATGGTGGGATATCAAATAAAAAGCGGCTTATCTTCTTTTTCATCTGTTTGTTTTGGTTATATTGAGAAGGTTTATTTCAACATTCTGTTTAAATTTGATCTTTTGGTGATAATGTGTATAGAGTAATCTTATTTGAAACAAAACCAACAAACATGTCAACTAGAGTTGTTGAAAGCAACATAACTTGTCATAAGACAAAATACAGAGACGTTAATTCTCGAACTATTAGGACAAAACTTGAAACGCGAGCAGAAATAGCGCTTAAAAGCTTCTAATTTAAAATTATTCAAATACAAACTTAAGCGAAATAGAAGCGCTGAATTGCTGAAAAGGCGTTACTGAAATGAGACTGTTGAAGACGTTCTATTTACGTTTCAAGCGCTGTAACTGGAAAGGTGCCTCGGAAATTTTCAGCAAGAAATTTAGTTGCTGGGCGGAATAAGACTATCTTCAAAACTGTACCACGAAAAAAACGAGCGCTGGTAGATAAATGAAAACGTTTATTAAAACATCATTGTCTGGTAGAAATAAAAAAAACAAGTAGCTTTATTTGTCTCTGAGAAACAAATCACTTAAAATAGACAGACATTATAGATATATTCATTTAATAGATAATTTTATTCTAAATTCCCTTATTGGTCATTTAAGTAGTTATTTAAAAAGAGCATCGGTAGTTATTTTAACGGTAATCTGTAATCATTTCGTCATATGATATGTTTTAGATATTGTTTCTTCACCTATCTCTTTGATAATACAGTGCAACCTTAATATAACGTACCTCAATATAACGACTTCCTCGGTTTAACAAATTCTTCGTAATCCCCTTGAATTGTCCATAAGAGTCAATGTAAAATATACCTCTACATTGCGAAGATTTTTTGCGAACAAACTCTTTATAACGAATTTTCGACTATCGAGAAAAATAATAAATTACTCTAATTAACGAACTTTGTCAACCCAAAATCTTTATAAAGATCCCACCAATGTATGACTCTTAATCTCACAGTACGTGATTCATGTCGCGACAGGTTTTGACACGCTTTTTTTTCCTAAAACAATCATTTTTGTTTTTACCTCTTTATAACGAATTTTAGCTCAACCTAACCTCAACATAACAAACCTCAGTTTAACAAATTTCTTGATATGACGAATCTTTACTTGTTCCCTTCCGATTTGTTATATCGAGGTTGCACTGTATTTCTGATTAAATAAGAAAAGACTCAGTATTCTTTTGCTTGTCTAAAACAACTGATTTTATATTGATAAAAAAATATCGCATTAACATCTCTAGATGCAAAAGATTTATTTTTTAAATAAAATAACAAATTGTCTCAAGTCACCATTTTAAGTAGCGTAATGCTACCTGTTAAACTTTTGGTCACAGAAACGTCGGAAAATTAAGACACTTCAACCGAAACGTAGAATAAACAGATTTAAACATTCAGGTTTTTGGAAAAACAAATATTATTCTTTCCAGTTTTACTTTTATTACAGCAGGAGAATGTTAATTAAAATCTTTGTCGAGTAAGTAAATGTTTTGGATTAATTAGTAAAGACATTTTTTTTTATTAAAGTCCATTATTTGAGGACGTTCAATCAATCACTTTATTTATGCTGTGTATCTTAACTGACATGAAAGCCAAATAAAAATTGACAAAAAATTTATCTAGTGTTTTTGTATGTTGATGACACGAGTATGTACCTTCTGCTTGGTACATAACATTTGGCAAATTTATATACCTCCTCAAAATAATAAGAAATTAAATAAAGAAAAGGTTTATTTAATAATCAATCTGGATAATGTTTTCATACAAATTTGTTTCTGAAGTTACCGATGTAAGTATGATTTAAAATTTTAAATAATATCTTTTCGACAAAATAAAACAGGGTTTTTTTCTAGGAATAAAGATCAAATGTTTTAAACAGTTTTTAATTATAACCAACACGTAATTTTGAAGCAAATTTTAAAGTTAAAGTAACTCTGTTCATTTCCGACTTTTTAATTTAACTTTTGACCGTTGCTAGACCAAAACTTTACTGTTGTGCTGACGTAATACAAATAACTTTACGGAACTGTTTTAATTAATTAAAAAAGTATTTGCACTGACTGCCACTGCAATCGCAGTTATTTACGAAAACTCCCGAATCTACGAGAGGATGAAGTCGAGAAAAGCGAATTAACGTAAAATCACTATGTTTATATATACTACTCAAAACAAAATAAGGGCCACGAGGTATTTTTTCATTTTGGTGTAAATTATTAACATTTACATATTGAAAGTAGTAAAATATTGAGTATACAAACTCTTTGATACCTAAACTTTTTAATATTGTAGTATTCATCTAATGCTGGCAACAATTTTAAATAAAATTTGATTTAAAATTATTTTTGAACATTTTGATTCCATTTTCTTTGTCGTTTTGCTTTCCTTAGCTTCTTGGTTTATTAGAAATTATCAGAGTTCATTGATATCTCGAGTCAGAAACATCATTTGCAATATGCCACAAGCACGCAGGCGTCATATGGACTCGCTGACAGCAACCAGAGCCGTTACAATGATGGAAGAAGGTCATTCGCAGCGATCTGTGGGTGGGGCAATCGGGATTTTCTCGAAGAGCTAACCTAACCTAACCGAAGAACTATTCAAAATCTATGGAATCGTTTCCAAGAGACCGGCAGTGTTAGAAGAAGACCTGGTTCGGGCAGAGTTCGCATTACAACAGCTCAAGAGGATCGTTACATTCGATTAAGTGCGCGCCGAGATCGCACAACGACGGCCCGCAAGCTGCAAAATCGTTTACGGCTCACAACGGGTACTCGTGTCAGTGACCAAACTATTCGTAATCGATTGCATGAAGACCAGCAGGCATCAAGAAGGCGAGTTGTCCGTGTTCCATTAACCAGAAATCATAGTGCAAATCGTTTAAGATTTACCCGTCAATATTTGGACTGGGACATAAACCAATGGGGCATGGTGCTCTTCACAGACGAATGCAAAGTTAAATTTTTTAACAACGATCGGCGTATTAGAATATGGAGAAGACGCGGCGAGAGATTTTCAGAAGCCTGCATCCATGAAGTCGATCGTTTTGGTGGTCCAAATGTAATGATTTGGGGCGGGATAAGCTTACACGGCAAAACTGAGCTCGCTATTTTAAATGAGGGTACTGTTACTGCTCAGCGGTATATTGAGGAAGTTGTCAGACCACATGTGATCCCATTTGCCCAGCGAGCGGGTCCTGGATTCATCTTGATGCAAGACAATGCTCTTGCACACACGGCTCAAGCGACTCGGTTTGTACTGGAAGCGTCTCAAATTCACGTCTTGCCGTGGCCAGCGAACAGTCCAGACTTAAATCCAATAGAGCACATGTGGGATCAGTTGAAACGAAGAGTTAGAGACGGTGATCAGGAAATCCACAACCAATAGCAACTCATCAACGCTGTTAAAAGGGCCTAGGAAGAGATTCCAATGGAAAATGTCAGGCATTTGATTGAGAGCATGCACTCCAGGCTTCAGGAGTGCGTAGCGAAACGAGGAGGGCATACTCGTTACTAAAAGATGAGCATGGAGTATTTTCTTTTGTTTTCAGTAACTTTACATTGTTTTTATTTTTAACCTTAAATGTGATTTTTTCTTTCAAAAGCAAATAAACTTTTTAATAATAATTATTGGAATAAGTTTATTGCTCTACACGGTAAAAACAACATTAGTTTTCGGTATGAAGACAAAAAATATATATATTGGTTTTATTATTTTCATGGTACAGACAAAATACCTCGTGGCCCTTATTTTGTTTTGAGTAGTATATATACTTAGTTCGTAGCATTAATTGTTGATACAAACTCATACAAATTATAACACCCATACATACATAGTTACAAACTTACCAAAGGAAATTACTATTCCTTGTATGCCTATTCCCAGTCTGGCAATAAGCAAGTTTATTCAAGTGCCCAGATCTCTCTAGTGATTTAGCTACGTCATAGGAAGAACGTAATCAGAACAACAATGTTGTGGCAAACCCTTTATTATTATTGTGGATCGTAGAACACAAGTCAAACTTGGCACTCGTCGTCTTTCTACCGTTGATATAAGGTTGATTTTGCAATAAATTTAATTCGCGATGGTCAGGTGTTGGTGTAAATTTCAATTGTTAAGCTTTCCTGTTTGATTTTATTGGTTGATCTGAAACATGACGTGGAAATTGAATTATTTGTTATCAGATCGATTTTAACTGAAATGTGATATTGGTTTCGGTCTAGCTATGTGCTTGGAATCTTTGGTTAATTCTGGTGAAGACACGGAACTTCAATGTATGCAATTCTATTTAATCCAACGCTCCAGTCCTTTGCTTCCGTTTCCTCGAAATTCGGCTAATACTGCTACGTACACGGTAGGGCTGACGAAAGCCGTTTGATTAAGGGTGTTGTTACTTCGTCAGGGGTGTACGTACAAGCAGATTGTATCAGTGTGCGTTACCTCGAGTTCGCGCAGTAAAGAAAATATGCACACTAGGACAGTGTACATGTCAGTACAGGTATAATCACAGGTTTACCCAAAAGGCCTTCGTCAGATGGAATGACTAACAAATTCACGGGAACGTTCTGAAATTACTCTTCATCTGCATTTGATTACATTTTTTTGGGATTACATATGCAGAAGGTGTACAACTCGTTAATTTTATTGCGGTGTGTTTGCATTTCTGCAAATAAAAGGATTAAGCAAAACATATGGTTTACAAATGTTGTAGTAAAACTCATTTTCTGTTCACCTTGTAAATCTAAATAATATTTTCTTCGGTATCTTATTTAAATATTATATAAAATCAATTCTTTAAATAACGTATGAGAAAAGAAACCATCTTGTTTTAGTGGTGTTTAAAAAATGAAATACAGCAAATATGGAAATTCAAATTAAATCGACTAGTTTTTTGTAGAAAAATAACCTGACTTGTCTTTTGATTGGGCGAAAAATTAATGAGTAGTAAGATTGTGCTCGTACATTGTAAAATTTTAGGTACAGTGTAAAATGAAAATAAAGTCTTATACCGAAATATTTATGTACTTATATCCAGTTGTGACATATAAGTTTTAAAGTGACTTTACTTTCAATGTATGGAACAAAATGTGTTAACTCCATGATGAATTTACAATGGCCTCGCAAGAAATCAGATTTGAGCGTAAAAATGTAAACTGTCAGATACAGTAACACTTTAAATGTAAGTTTTAAAACTGTTCTCTACAGGGGTTTTAGTGAAAAATACGAAACAGTGGTTCTCCCATCCCACTCTGCGAAGCAATTTTTAAACAAATTCGATTTTGAGAACGTGCTAACATCGGATAAGGGAAATTAAGTGGCGTGGAACGTGGAACGAATAACATTACAATTACTGTGGAAAAATGAGATGAATTTGTCAAATAAACATATTTCAGGAACAAATTATAGTAATAAAGTGGAGTTAACATGATCTGTTTATTTCTCAGATTACATTTTCGATATCCGAAGAATGCTCATTGTATTATGTAAATGATATAAAATATCGGAGTTTGTTCTTTCACCTAAAATAATTTATAAAGATCTTGCACCTCAACGTTGATTGATTGATTCCTCATTTAAAATTTTTACAAGAACCATTTCCTATTTTGTTTATTTATTGTTTAAGCTGAGAAATAAATAAAAAGATGGTAATAAATATAAAATTATTTTCGTACTTTGTACATAAACTACTTTATATATAATATTTGAGAATTTCATGAGAATGCAGTTATGTGAAAGCTCTGATTCATGACAAATACAATGAATAAAGTCGTTATTTTATTCAAAGGGACGCTTCTAGCTTTGTCGGCTACAAAATGAGGGAAAACATGTTAAGGTAAAAACGAACACAAAAGGAATAAAGGCAGTTTTATTACAACAATATCTAACTCAAACCTTGCATCAATACGATGCTGATACAATGCAACATCCACATTAAAATTCGACATCGTTATTTAAATAACAAAACATTCTATCCGGAAAAAATAACTACAAATTTATTTATTATTATGTTTCTAAGAAAATATCTTTATTTTTCCCGGAAGAAATGTGTAAAAGTGCTCGAATTCGCGTTTTTCAACTCCTCTCACTCAGATTGGATTTATTGCTTAGAAAATTATAAGGAGTCGTAAATCTTTGAGGACGGAAACTACAGCCCTCTTCAACCTGATTTGCCTCCGGAAAAAACTGAGGCCTCTATTTTGACTCAACAAAGAATTTTTAGTAAAAATATACAAAAAAACTGAAACAATTACATACATAGACATTACATTACATGTATAGTTTTTTTTTGGTTTTTCAATTTGTTCAATTTCTTACATCTCCACTCTTCAACTTTTTTTTTTGGTTAGTTCTTTTCCTTTTTTAACTGCCTCGATGTATAATAAAATAACGTAATGGAAATCCAATTTTCGGTTGTCAGTACCACCTACTATTAAATAAGTAGATTTTGTACTTATCTTGTGTGAGCTGTGGCTTTTGTTCGAACGATAAAAAGAAAGTTAATAATTACCAATATTCATCAATAATCGATCACAAGTATAATTAATCAACATAAGAACAACCCACTCGATATGTAATTGAACCTTTGTAATGATTAAATTGTAAATAAACGTCTGTGAATTTCAAAGCGCAGCTTCATAATGTTATAAAGGTTATTGTTACAATGTGATTAATTGCTGTAATTAAGATCAATTTACGATGAAAATTATAATTTATAGCGCTGCAAGGTTTGCTTAATATTCAGTCAATATATCTTAAACTAGGCTGTGCTTTTGTCCGGGCGGATTATTAAACGTATTATTTGCATTTGTACAAAAAATAGTTTCATACTGTTAAATAAAGTTCTCGTATAATTACTACTTTTAATTATTGTGGCTTTGCGTTTCTTAGACTATCTGGTATTAGAGTAAAGTGTAGGCTTTCTATTGCTTATTTGTATCGACTATTTTAAAATCACATTATTTGTAGTTAGTATGGTTTTAAAGAGAATCTCTTGAAATTTCGTGCTGACCCTATTTCTGAATAGATATCTGAATGGGCTATTATTGCATTGTTGTCATCGGTGTCATGCAGGAATCTAGTTTGATCATTAAAGTGACTGATTATCTCATTATTATTGTAATTGTTAGGTTAATATTTGTATGGCAATGTTAATGGCAATATTTATGTTTTATAGTTGGTAACATTGTTAACTGGCATGTCGAGTTGTCCGATAGCGTTTATGAATAAATACAGTTTGTCTTGAGAAAACTACTGTTTAGGGTTCCGTACCATAGGGTGAAAATGGGACCCTATTAATATGCCTCCGCTTTCCGTCAGTCTGTCTGTCAGGGGGTTTATATCTTATAAACCATAACAGCTACACACGACTCAAATGTAAGTTTAAAACCTGAACCTGTATTTTTTTAAAATAATAATACATCCTATAAACTCTTACACGATGGTATGGATTTTTTAATTAAGTAATATAGCGTTCTCAATTTGAAACCAAAATGTCAAGTTAATTTTGTTAGTATAGAAATAAATATATATTAGTAAATATATTTTAGCTACTACAAACGATATCTAAGAATCCAATAATTCCAATAAGGCGATATGAACTTTCGTGTATAGAATTATATTCTGTTATACCTTTATTAAAAGTAAATAAAAGTGTTTACGCTGTAATAGTGTATGTAAAAATGTTATTCTCTAATGTTTTTGATGAGTTTTATTGAAATTAAAACGTTTTATTGGAGTGTTTTTGGACTAAACATAATGATTAAATGTATTTTCATGAATTAAAAAGTATTTCACATTCGATATTTACTCGTGGAATCCTCTTTAGGGAATAAAGGGAAATTTCTCGCATGACATCTACTTGCCGTCTCGCATATTGGAATCAAAAAATATTAAAATTTCGTTGAAAAGAAATATATGAATTCCACTTTCGGAACCGTGGCTTTTGAAGAATAAATACGTCGTTGAAATTTTTGTCAATAAAAATAAACTATATAATTATGCTATCGGTATGTCCAAATAAAATATACCAATAAAATATTACATATAGAGGTGATGTGGATACATTTATAAATTAGTATGCTATTTGTTAGATTTCCATAATGTTTTTGCCAATTGTTAGAATGGACTTTTAAGATTGACAAAAATTGCATTTTATTTTATCATAAATAAATTTAAAAAATCCAAGCCGTTGGAGTCGTGCGCAAAACCTAGTTTTATATAAAGTAAGAAAAACCTTCATGTAAACATACTTATTTAGAAGTATATAATAATGTTACGTAAAATCCTTTTCACATATCTATATTTATCTTTAAGTGTATCTTTGTTTACTCCATCCACTGGAGAGAAATTTAAGTCATCATCATCATGTAGGTCAGTCCCAATAACAGATTCATATTTAAAGCGTTCATTTATCGCCTTTAATTCATATTTAATTTACTTTTCAACATAAATGACATCTCCAAACAATTCCCTAGTAACCGTGCCCGTCATCTCACCGTCTTTTAAAAAGTTAACCCTTTAAAGTTTACATGTAATTTTAATAGATTGATTTACTAAGCCAATAATATGAACCAATCTGAACATTATAACAAATGCACCTAACAATCATTAGTTGGATATCATCCAGTAACTCACTGCAGCCCTTACAAGATTCGTCCACTTCGTGGGGGCCTCCCAACACTACGTCTCCCAAACCTCGGTCACTACTCTAAACCAAAATGGTCATCATTTTAACATAATAAGAAATAAATGACAAAAATATATATATATATTTTTGAAACTTATTTATTATCTACACATAAATAAAGGTTTGTTCTGGTGCCTTGGTACAAAGGTATTTAATTAAAGAGTCTCGATAAAATTCCTCGACTGTTTGACCTGAATACTCCGGTTGTGAGTCGCTTAAGATTAAAAATATTATAAAAACTATGTTTCTTTTGTTTTTATCCTATATGCAACAAAGAATTAAAGAACGGGAAAAGTATTATATAGAGATTTATAATTATAGTTATAATATATTTTATTTTTTCCTATATTTTATTTATTCAGTAATATATATGGAAAATATTCATTTGTTATTGAAAATAGGATTGTAATTAAAGTTTTCATTGTATTTTGAATTTTCATTATTTTAAAATATTTAATTTTGATTGTATTATAAACTTATGATACTCGTATTTATTTATTTTTAACATTGTTCTGCTCCCATATGAATGTTGTTTACACGCATAAGTGGCACAATTATCAGGAGAGCACCCTTTATTATTGTTGTCTATTAATGTATGTATGATATGTGTGCTATCGGTGTAACTTTACAAATAAATAAAAATAAAATAAAAAATCACAATTTGTATCCCCCCAGAATCAAAATTCCTCAAGTCTTGCATTATAACTTAAGATAGATTTACAATCGTATATTTAAACCTTGTGTAAATACTATTAATTTACTTTTACAACTTTGTTTTGCACATGCAGTTTCCATTTCGTGAATCTCCATTACAAAAATTCCATAGTCACAATGGAAGTTGCTCAAAAATTTTTTAAAGTATCTTATTTTACGTAATTCTGATAAGTAAATTCTGACAAAAGCACACTGAAGTAACACAAATTGGAATAACCCTCCGTTTTGATTCGCCGTAGTCGGATAAAAAATACATTAGACTTGCTCTGTATTGGCCAAAGTTCTGCCTTTCCCGACAAAAATAATAATTTTAGGTAGTGTTGTTAAGTAGTAGTAGAATGAGTAAATAACAGTAGGTGGGTTATGAAACTTTATTAGTTGAAATTACGTGAACTCACGCCGTAATTAATCCCTCGAGAGGGATAGGTAGAGGTGCTACACACCGCGTTTTGCATGTTTATGTTGAGTCCCAGTGT
Source organism: Choreutis nemorana (assembly GCA_949316135.1). NCBI lineage: Eukaryota > Metazoa > Arthropoda > Insecta > Lepidoptera > Choreutidae > Choreutis > Choreutis nemorana. The sequence continues at coordinate 7,635,993 of OX438609.1, forward strand.
GACAGGTTGCGAATCTGTCGCCATTATCCGGACACAATGAGGAACATGGCAGCTACAACTTACGCCAAGCCGAGGCACGAACACTGGACCTGTCGGGTCGGGTCGGTCGGTACTTAACAAACTGAGCTACCACGTCCTCTAACTCCTCTAACTCTAACTATCGTTCGTATCGTTGAAATTTATTTAAATTTTAATAACTTTGAAATTCAATAGATTCGTAATCTTTTAACTCTACTACTTGAAGTATGAGTAGATACAGATTTTACGAACCTGTTGCGCTTTATTCGAAGTACTATCGTAGATTAAGGACTTAAGTACTAAGCTAGGTATCCACATGAAACGTCCTAGGATAAACTTTTTAATAAAACCAGCTTATCCGTTTAAAGTACGACAAGAATAACGTATGAGAGTGATTCATCACCGCTTAGTGTAGGTACTTTAACGGAAAAAACCGGTTTTATTTACCTTACTCCGTAATAATAATGCCTGAAGAGCTTGAAATTTATGTTAGAGTTATCCTTAAAATAACGATTGCGTCTAAAATTATATTTTATGCCTCATGTTAAGACATCGGGTTAAGTTATTTGATTAAATGTTACTTTAATTTTTAACTTTTGGAGCCTTTAGAGGTTTTAAATCATTTTTTTTATGCGCAGAGTACTATAGAACCTATAGAACTTAAACACACTAGTCAATGCGCGTGGCCAGAGATGATAATAATAATAATAATAATCACATCACGACACACACATTGACTCAGAACGGCTGTAAGATTGATGAATTTTGTGTCGCAGGCACTAAGCAACGATATGGTATAAACTACATATATAAAATACTAAATCCAACACTGGTAAAAGAAAGAAGAAGAATGGGTCTTGCAAATAACACAAAATTCCGCCCAAACCGGGATTGGAACCCAGAACCTCTGGCAGTCGGTTCCACTGCGCCATCAAGGTCGTCATGAGAGATTAGCTATTGCTAATAATAATACAATAGACGAAGTCAGTCAGTTTAGGGCCTGCGCCTGTTCTCGACAGGGCTCGCAGGCATCGGACTTCTACAGATGCCTCTGCATGCTTAATCATGACTTCGGGTTGCTTCGGCACCGTAAGTCATACCCAAAAACACCGAGGTAGTCCTAGGAACAAATCACCTAGGCGTTGTCTAAAGAAAGTTATCACTTAGTGGAAAAACTAACAACCCTACCTTTTGGTCGTATTAGAGCAACATATTTCTTACTTTTATGATGGTATTAGTTTTTTTGTAAAACTTTATCCATACATGAAAAAAGAAATTGGTAAGGCATATGATGTCCCATGATACGCATGTCAATTGATTCATTTATAGGCATACAAACATTTATTTTTTATGAGTTTTACTTATATATTATATTAACGACCATTGTAACAATCTTGTTATCAGTGACGCTTTGCTGGTCTTGCTTGCCGGAGCAGGTCTTTGGTACCTTCGCTCACAATGGAAGATTGCCGACCCGCATTCGGCTGATTAGCCCATTGTGGTGAACTAATAGCCCACTCTCCCTTTGCTTGATGAGGGGAGGTAAGCCTTAGTGCAGATTAATTGTAACGGGTTTTATGAACGATGGAAATTATACGAGTTTGAAATTACTTTGTGATATCAAAACCTGGTGTTTCAATCGTCCATAAGATGCGGTGACTGCTTACCATTAGGCAGTAAACTTGTTTGTCACTTTAGTGGTATTGAATAAGTAAAATCTCATTTTAGATTGTTTTAATCGTCATGGGGTAAAAAGAACACGGTTCATCGGATAGAATATAATAGATTTTTTTTTGCATAAAATGTTGGTAAAATTAAGGAAATAAATTTTATGCACGATAAACATGTTGCTCCATAGTGGCGTGGCAAACATGTTGCTCCATAGTGGCGTGGCAATTTTTCCTCATATGTAACATTATCAATTATTCTTCATCCATAAAACCACAATATAAAATGAAAGTGGAAAGTGATACTTGAAATATGATAATGAAACTTCGAAGCGTGATCCGCTCTCAAAAAATATCCTATAGACATACCAATCATTAATCTATGATTACTTCATTATTCTCTTATTGAATTTACTATCAGAGTAGACATAGGATACGGTTAATTTTTAAATAGTTATTCAAAATAAAAATTCTACGCAGACCAAGACGTCAGCACAATTTAGTACCTATTTTATGAATCAAACTGAAATTGTAATGTAAAAGTTAGCAAAACAAGTGAATTTAACTAGTAATAGTTACCAACTGAAATGAAATTTATTAATGTACTCGTACAAATCGTCGGCGGACAGTGAAAAACTCGTATGCCGCATTTTATCCAAAATATGATTACATTTTTGTATAGTTAAAAAAGCCTGTATTGTATTGTATTATATATAGCGGATACATAAAAGTATACTCTAATTGAAAATAACAAAACAGATAAAAGACTTGGCTCATACAAACATTTCAAGGGGATAATGTTTTCTTCCCGTAAAATTTTGATATACAACATTTTCACTGGTCAACGACGATATTCAAAATATGCCATAAGATTCTTTGGCAAGTTTTTTTTCCAAATAAGTTATACATTCATACTTGTAGGAAGTATTTCATATGAGTAAAGTAACACAAAACATTAAGCTTTTTGAAATTGATATTCCTTTTTTCATAACATTTTTGGTGCAATGAACTGTTTTGTGTACTGAAACTTTAATACTGTAATGACGTCAAAATCCTTTATCAATCCTTAATTAAATTTCAAAATTAAGTGATTTCAAACAGTATTGACAATCTGTTATGAAATTGTAATATAATCGGAGACAAATTTGAAATCTCTTTGAGGTTATAATTAATGTTACTTCAGAGCAATATCTTTAGTAATTTTATAAAGAGCAAGATTGAGAAGTCGGTATGTAACCTTCATCTAATAACATAAAACATCTTTCTAAGAGTGAATAGGTTTCTCCTAGGCAGGCATGATCCACCTTCGACCTCATCGCCGCTTAACTTTATCAGGCGGGTTTGGGGTCAAATGCATGCCTGGTCTTGAATTAAAAATTAAAAAAAGAATAAAAAAACAGGCCTTAATCACCGGAATATATATTTTTAAATATATAAAGTAGGTATTGCTTCTTTTAATGAAAAACGAGAACATTTACCTCTAACAATTAAAACATATTTTTTAGCTCGTTCTATACAAACATCTTTCTTACAGAGGAGATTACAATTTTGATGCCATAGGACAACTCGAAAGAAATGACAGTCTGTACCGTTTTCGTTATCGAAGATTGTATTACATTCAAAGTCTCAATTAAATATTTGCCACTACCGGAACTCAAAACTAAGATGTCTAGTTTAAAATCAAGTCATTAGCAACTGAGCTATCCTGTCGTTAAATACAACACATTCTTAAATTAAAAATAAGTATGTAAATAATAAGAAAGCTAATTTCATTTCATTGACACGCTATCTTTTGAAGTTTTTACTGAGATTTTAACAGTAACAATAATATATTCAAATAAACACGATTTTTTAGTTAGAGCAGGCGTGCCATATAATCACATCTCGTGCTTTGAAGGAACTAGTAGAACAAATTAATTACTTGCTCGTTCGAATTATCCAAATATTTGTGGAAAAGAAATCGTGTTGAATAGGCGTGAACACGACCAGTCGCGTGACTTTACAGCCCTTGAAACTTTTCAAACAGGCCTATTCACTAAACAAACAACGATGAGTTTAAAACTTAATCGATTTCAATTATTTTATTACCTACAATAAAAAAAGTTGAATTCATAAATAAGCATGACGTTAAAACTTAGTATAAATGTTATTGTGTTATTTCTGTTGTGTTTTTTTTTTTTTAAATTAATAACTTAATTGTAAAGTGTTTATGTTAGCAAAAATTATTTCAGAACTGTTAGTGTTGAAAGGACATTGTTCGTAAGCTGTTTAGTTTTAGCACAGTTCACATACACTCATAAATTTATGTTGATCCAGACTACGTTAATAAATAAATACTTATAGCAATTATTAACGCTTTGAAAAAATGATTAAAAATAGGTGTTAAACACTGCAACCATTGCTTTAACTTTGAATAGGCATGCCATTATAAGTTATTTTACCGCGCTTTGTAAATCATAATGAATTATGCGACCAAAGTGTGACGGAAGATTTTTATCTGACGTCGTTGGGTCTTGCATCCCTTTCTTGCGAAAAATGTTTAGCTTACACTGTACCATAATGTATTTCAACGAATTATTCTATTTTCGAATAGTTTGTATTTAAAGCAGGACGTGTGTATACAAATGGATAGACATGTCCTTTTTAATCAAAGATATATAAAAACAAAGTTCCATTGACGTGTCAGATTAGCAAGCTATTATTCCGCCATTATAAAACATTAACGGTTGAATAAATTAAGGCTTGTAATGTAATTATTTCAGCCTGATAAACAGCTTTTTGTTGCATGTTTCCATAATTCAGGAACTTTATTTTATGCATGTGTAAATCCACTGATATTTCGAGAGTGCTTTTTGTTTTGGTAGTTACAGTTTCGAATGTTTTCCGCGTTTAAAAATCGAAAAGATTCTTTTAAAAACAACGGATCAACCACTAGATATTCCGTTATTTGTCTGCCGCCTATTGATACAGTGATGCGGTTTGTATGCTTTTAAAATTGCATTGTTTGAAGATTGGAGGTAAACTTCAAAACTACTCTTTTTTTCTTAAATTTATATTTAGAAATAACTTTTACTGTTTTTTAGAGAATACAAAAGTACGAGTTTTATGCTGGTGAAACTTAGTACGAATAAAAAATCTTCAAAAGTGTTTTTAAAATTTGACACTCATTTGTCTGCCGTCATAGTTGAAATATAAAAACAAGCCAGTACACTGGGGAGCCACGATAAGAAAAAGATTTAGTACACGATGTAAAGCATGATGGAAACCAGTCATAAAAACATTTGTTAAAGTTATCTTGCATAGCAAACAGTCGTACTGCAGTGTACCTACCGTCTGGCCAGTGTTGCCGCTTGGTTCGAAATTCGTCGATGCATAAAAATGCATTGCAAATATTAATGTTAATTTGTATTATCACAGCTTCATAGACTTTTTTGTTAGTATCAGTAGTAGTTTGCTGCCTATTTTCCTCCTAAAAATTGATTCTAAATATTTTTGTAAGTTTTTTAAATCAAATCAGTACTTTCAACGATTTTCATATTCAAATGTTTGAACTTCTTCAACAATCTTTTTATATTCACTCAGGGATTGATTCACTTAGTCTGAGAAAGTATTGGATAGCTAATCAACGAATATATTAACTGCCACATAAAACTTCGTGTTAATTATTATTAGCGTAAAAATAGTTCTTTAGTAGATCTTTACTTATCAAAAGAGTTCACAGACGCAACGGGAAATGCACTTTATAGACCGCCGCATATATAACATATCACAACCATCTTTGAAACTCTATTCCCACTGGTATATGATATCTTAAGATACCGCTATATATATTATAACGCACGTAAGTCATGTGAATCTCTTAAGATTTTTGAAGTTAGTGTAAATATGTAATTTATATTTACATTACTCTCTCGTAATCACTCGGCACAGGTTGGAGGTGTTCATTGCATCTTGTTAATGTTGGGTCCCAGTGTGACAGGTTCCGAATCTGTCGCACATAATAATAATAAAAGTATCGTTTCTATTTGTTTACGTATTTTTTTTCGGTGTTACTTTGTGCTCGTTATACGAATACGAAAAAAAAACTGTATTTTCAACCTCGACCATTGCTTTTCTCAAATTACCATTTTACCGTTTTTTTATCATTCATAGTTTGGCGTCGCGCCAAGTTGGGGTAAGGTTTTAATTTTTATCCCATTTTTAAATAAAAAATTGATATTTGATACTTACCATTTTTAAATTAATATAATGAAAAGCTACAGAATATTTAATAATTGTGGAATTTGATCAAAGTTCATACGCAAAAGTTCAATAAATTTTCTAATCACATATCTTTTCAAATTCTATTAATTATCTAAATTATTTGATCTTGTAATTATGGCGGCTTAAACACGTTTCTCTGATTATATAAGTTGATTTTTAATGAAGGACAATGTTTTCGTAAGATTTCCAAATGTATTAGTAGTAATTATAAATAATATAAAATTGAATTAAAATCGGGGTTCACAGACATGTGCTATAAATATGTAGCGATATCTTAAGATATCGAACAATTCGGGAATAGCGGTTGACTAATGGCCGCTATGCAGATATTACATAAATGTTTAGCGGCCGTCCGTGCACGCATTTCCCGCTATGTGTGTGATATCTTACTATATATTATAGCACACCTCTTGGGAACCCTTTAACACCATAATTCATCATAATTTAACACGGTATCTTAATTGATTCAAATATGGAATATTCGATATTGAATGACTTCAAAATAGAACCCATGCCATCATTTACCGAATAAAATATATATTATGAATGTATTAAGTTTGAAGGTCAATTCTCATAAGATTCGAACGAACTGAGCAGAAAATTTAGTACTAACCAGCGATAACGTAACATTTGTTTTAAAACTATCTGCATGTATTTATAATGTTCAATCGACTATTTTGTGTGGAAACTTTGTAGACAACTATTTTTGGTTAATGACTTGGAAAGCAGATAAAACTATTTGATGGTCCGTAATTAGTTAAATTAAATAATTTATAACGAAAATCTGGAAACTAAATTTACACTCTCATACCCGATTACGGCAAAGGTAAGGAGGGTATGATTTATTTATTTAAAAATAAATGTGTACCAAGCAGTTTTCTTAGCGATAAATAATATAAAGGAACTTAACCGTTTCTCGCAGGGTATTCAATCGCACAAAATCAAATGATAAAACTTGTCGTTGGTTCTGTCTCAGTACTTATTTGGTTTTCTTTTGATGAGTACTGAGGAAGTATCGGATAGTATTACTTAGAAAAGAAAAATCCTTCATTTACTTTTGTTTCTGTTCTTTTATGCCGATCGAAAGCAAGCATTGAACATTTGGGTAAAAGCCAAAATAGTCAGAATGTCATTCGTAAAATCTTTTATCCATTAATATCGAATGACTTGGTCTGCGGTTGCTAAGACCCTGCCAAAGTTTAAATAAACGTCAATGAATTTTTAATTAAAATGTCCAAGAAACTACAAGAGAAAACCCGAACTATTCTTGTAATACAGGTTTTGTTATTTTGAAACAATGCCAAAGGAACGAGCGAAAGAACTTGGTGGCTTTTATGAAATTGTAAAACTTCATTCATTTGTGTTCCAAGGGGTTAAATATGGCTTGGTTAATGGATTTCAGCACTAGAGTTACCCCCTACTGTTACTAGTAATTGCCCGCTTACCTTGAATTTATACATTTGGCAACACCGCCCGTTTGTACCAACTTCAGTTGCAGCTGGAATTTTGAAATAAATGTTATTCCCAGGGAACTTTGGTTTGGCATGACATTTACAAACTATGGTATTTAGTACGAGTATGTCTGACAAAAACTACCAAGTCTAGTACAAATCTTTAGTAGCCATTTTGTAGAATAGAAATATTTGTTTATGGAATTAAAAAGTTGATGGTATCTGCTATATTGCTGTATGATAGGTATATTTTTTACCAAATTGTCTAGGCAAGAAAGTTTCACTTTACCTACCATCACACCATCAGGTAAGATTGTGGTGAATTACTAGCTTAGTATGCGTAAAAATAAATTCTTACAGTGTAACAAATAACTGTTAAACAAAAGTTGACAATCCTGCATCAGTTTTACTGCGAACTACTTCGAACTTTGATTCTTTTAATTTCTTATCCTAAAAGTTAGATGACATTCAAATTCGTTAAAAGTTTCAGCATGACTTTTCTTAAAACTTAAAATTCTATTACAAAGAATATAATAATCTTGAAAATACGAAGGTTTCCAAATTTATTTGTAAGAAAATGTATTGTAATTTTGCACTAATAAAAACTTTTGTCCATAGATTAATGATTGGTCTCGCGACTGACAATCATAAAGCTATGCTTTTGTCTTTAGTTTTACAATGGCTTCACAATAAGATCAGATGTTGGTATTTATTTACGCCGGATTAAAGTATTAAGCCGTGCCTATACGAACAGGAGCATGAGCAATTACCATAAAATATTCATAATTATATTAAAACTAATTTTGAGAATTCTTTTTGAAACAGCAAGACATTATTACAGCTTGTTTATTCGATTCACCTTGAAAAAATCTAATCCCTGGTTAGAAATATTTTATTTTTACTTAATTCAAACTAATCTATTTTTAAACAACACAAAACGTAAATTAGCCTTTTTATTGAACATTTGTAGGAACAATGGATAAAATAAAGGTTACAGTTAAAGTGGGTACTGGACATTTGTGACGTATTTCATATTCTGTTCCTCTAGAATTTCTACAAAAGAATTTTCGAAGCGAAAGTTATCTTCTTAGTCTGGCATTTATTTTAAGACTTTCGCGTCAAGGAATGTTTTACAGGATTATTATTTTCTTTTTAACTCTACTTAGACCTTTGAATAGCTATTTTCAATTTTTTCTTTGTGTACGACGTCATTGTGCTAGGCTTGTCCTTATATTGATGAGGACTTAAAAGATGCACTCCAAATAAATTATTTCAAATATAAAGCACAATGCACAGTACATGTTGTTTATACACTTTGATTTTTTTAGTCCTTACCGATTTGTTCTTCAGTAAAATAAAAAGAAGATTTGGAAAGCTAAGATTTGCCTTCGTAGATTTTTACGTAGGACTTCAGCTAACAAAATGTTTTAGGGTTCTGTTCCCTGCCCCGGGTTAAAGATGGGACCCTATATTACTGAGACTCCGCTGCCTGTCCGTCCGTCTGTCAGTGGACTGTATCTCATGAACCATAACAGATATACTCTTCAAATTTTCAGAGAGCGTTTCAATTGCCGCTATAACAACTAATAATAAAACTTCAAATTAATTAAAAATTAGAGGCGGCTCCATACAAGAAACGTGGAAAGACGTGACAGTTTTTTTTTTCCAAAATTTTATTAAAATAACGTTTTGTTTAAGGTTATAAGATGGTACGGAACCCATCATATGCAAGTTCGATTCACACTTGTCCGATTTTTTAGTTCCACCAACGAGATGAAAATTTGTAAGAAGTGAATGTGTTCAATTACATTATATCCTTACGTTCAGTTTTGTTTAAATAAGTTCTTTTGTTTGGTAAAACGTATTGTTAAATCTGGTTTAAGGTTCAGTAAAAGTCAAAACCTTAATTTTCTCGTCATTTGTCATTCATTGTGCTCTAATAAATAGAATGAACAAAATCTGAATCTGTCCTTTGTACCAAGAAAAGGGGGTATGGCGCTGTTCATTATTCAATTCATGATACTTTAAAGTGTTCCAACTGTTCCACTTGTGGTTTTAAGTGTCTTTTCATTCAAAAACTGGTTGTATTACTGAAGTCAAAGAATTCTTATCATGCATAAAGAGGTAGTTTGTTTAGATATTAGCAGTAAACAATAGTAGCAATTAAACATTATTTATTTAATGACGTACCTTTACTTAATATGAATACATTGCCAATTTTAATTGAGCGAAATTGTCAGGTTAGTATGAATAATTTTTAAATCCACCGGGAATGATCGGGAATGTGCTACGTGTATGCAAAGCTAGGGTTGGTCGTTAGTTATGAATAAAAAAGTTCCCTTTCAATAGGCAAACACAAAGATTTTTTCATTTTAGAAGAAAATTAAATTCTCCCTATATAATTCATTATTAAACAAAAAATAGTAGTTATGTAATACATTTAAAAACCGAATAAAATCATCTGTACAATGGAGTGTGCCCATAGCACTGGCTGCATTTCCACGCTGTATAGCGATGCTCAACCTCTGAGCGAAATGCAGACCAGCGTTACGGTCACGACTCTATTTTTAAAATTTAACATTTAAAATTTTGAATAATCTTTTGAAATCCGCACCTCAAGAACCCATAGTCTCGAAACCAAATGGCTATAATATGTAATTGTTACCCAAAGATACATATTTGCGCCTATTGGCTTCTTCAGCAAAGGTAGCGGCTGAACCAGCTTGAAGATATGTTCTGGGGAGATGGGAATGAGCCAAGGTGTCGACACAAGTGACTTCCCAAACTAAGGGACAATCCATTGACCAAGGCACCATAGTCATTCCGTCTGGGCTCTTACCATCGTCTCGACTAAGACCAACTGGTTCCAAATTAAGTTATTCGATCTTTTTTTTTAATTCACAGAGACCTGTTAAATTTATTCAGTTTAAATACTGATTAAATGGTTAAAAAGTCAAAGCAGAATTTAATATTGAACATCAAAGTTACTCATATTCATTTGACAAGATTGAATAAAAGTTAATGAAAGGATGATGAAAAAAACACCTTTAGTACCTTCAGTACAAAAGCCTTTAACGAGAAAAAATGTAGTTAGTTAAAATTTAAATTATTTTATTATTATTCCTAACTAGTTGCACCCGCGAACTTGATGCCACGTGATCGTTGTTAAAGTAAAAAATTTGTATCCAAATCGGTCAAACCGTGTTCAAGTTTTAGCGAGACTAAAGTACAGCAACTCCTTTTACAAATAATCAAATATTTCTGATGAAATCACTTAGTTTCTACACTGCAACGCAGCACGTTTGATGTACTTTTTCTGTTACTCCATCCTACTTGATTGGATCTGTTTAATCCATTCTTAATTAGCACGGCTTCTGATTAAACTATGATGGGACCACAAGGATTAGTGTTTTTGCTTGTATAAAGTATCGTTCTATATCCCAGGCTAGTTGTTTTTCTCCATTATCCTTCAACTAATTTAAACGGTCCCGCATCGTCCTAATAGCTTGCGCTTTACTAAGTTTTTAGCACTAAAAACTTAACTAGATAGCAAATATAAATTGTTTTACCACACAAAATACACTTTAGAGTCATAGTGACATTATAAAGGGAGAAGAACATGAGCTATTTTAGAATATCCTAGTCAAAGATATTGTATAGCTTAAAATACCTTTGCCTGATTTGTCGGAACGGTATCGGTGCGGTGTTGGTATTTTTAGGGATACACGGTACCATAAACTACATAAAAACCCAAAGGCTATGCGCATATATTTCTTTGGAGCGTTCCTAATTTGTGCGTTACCGACTCTGTACCGCGCTTACCGTACTAATCAATTCTTCATACATACAGCGCTTATACTTTAGCTTTTAGATAGCTTTTGGCATTGCGTATACCAAGAATACCGCACCGATACCGTACTGACAAATCAGGAAACAAACATGTGTGTCATCAACATATAGGTGCTATGTCAGTATAGTGCACGTGACAAATTTAGTGCTGCAATGAAGTAGCTAAGTCCGCCCGTGCTTACAGCAAGGCAGCCAAATGCTTTCCTTGACTGTTGACAAACTCTACAAAGTACCCAATACCCTAGGTATAGTTGTTTGGTGCTAGGCTTAGTTTGGGACTAAGAGGATTTGAATTATCCTGAGATAACATAATGTTATTATTATAACTAAAATTATTACCGATTAGGCTTATAATGTATCCATCCCTGATTTTTCTATGTGATTGTAATTGTTACCAATTTTTTTTCATGTTCGAATTATGTTTTGAAAACAAACAATCACATGATGTAAACATATATTACATCATACTTTAAATTGTAATTTATTTCTTTATAAAATAGTAATGTTACCAAAGAGTTGACAATACAATTTAATATTGAAGCAAACGACGTGGAAACGTAAAATGTAATAATTAAGTAAACCTTAAAAGTCCATAACTTTTTTGTTCGAGCTTTTTTCAGTTTTGTAACAAAGTATCTGCATTGAAGATTAGAAACAAGACATACAAAAACACAGTAAAATTAAATGTATACGGACATAAAACGTAAGTAACGCTTCAGAGAATTGTGTTTGTTGTCTACGTTTTGTTAATCATGGACATCGTCTTTCTTACTGCACAAAAACTACAGATTAAGGCCCTTTGTAGATAAAATCGTATCACTGGCGCCAGTGTCTTAAGGAAGTTCTGTACAATGGTCTCTAAGAAACATCACGTTGCTACGTCTTTTAATAGAAAACAGTATTAATGTTAGTTTACATTGATATTCATAAACGTGTTTACTTTTTTTAAATTATAATCCAAATAAAACTATTCGTTGTCTGACGACCTCGGTGGCGCAGTGGTGTAAACAGCCGACTGCTACATTAGAGGGTTCGAATCCCGGCGGGGGCGGGACTTTGTGTTATTTGCAAGATGCATTGTTTCGCTTACCAGTCAGTGCAGAATGTTGTGTTCTTATCTATGTAGTATATACCATAACGTTGCTTAGTTCTTGTGACACAAGTTCTTACGATACTTACTGCAGGGCCGAGTCAATGTGTGTGTCGTGGTGTGGTTATTATTATTATTGTTAATTATTTTTTGTATGCGGTGAAGTTTTACATACGTCATGACCAACAGTTTATAAATGTAATTATCTTGGTGATGGAGATTACGTCACCGTACCTACAATGCTATTATATTGAATTAAATGTGACACTTCTGTGGCTTCTGCGAAATTGATCGAAGCATACGCTATAGCAGGTGTAATTTATAAAATTATTGAGAACCAAGTACGTACCTACTGGCTAAGTCTGTAACAGTCTTAAAGCTAGCAATCAAGATGTTGAGTTGAAATGCAAGTCATTTACTTATAGAAACGAAAGACAACAAAGTTTTACAATCATGTTTCTCATAGTGATGGTACACATATCCGTCTGTCTGATTATTTTTATTATAAATTTAGCCTTGAAACGTCTCTAATATAAAAACGCAAGTATCTAGTACTTAATAGTTTCTACGGTTAGTAAAGTCTACGTCTCACCACCGACGAATAAGTAAGCTGTACTATACTATAGTGTACTATTTTTGACTTGGTAAGCAAAGTTGATGAAACATATTAATTGGTAGTACGATTAATGTTAAAATTAAACGTTTATTTGCTCGTAAAATTGAATAAATTGTTAAGTTAAATGAAAGTAACGTTTTTTTTTAAAGCTTTGTAGAGAATTTTATCTATTTGAATATATATTTATTTATAGTTTTCATCGATATTAAGTTCCCACCTCATAGTACTCGTACTAGGCTAGTTGGCTTAAATTGGGATTAAGACAAATAATGTGAAGTGTCTCATTTCTTCAAGGGAATCGAATGAATTTTTCAAAATCAAATGAAGCTAGTTGTTGTTATTTCAAAGCTAGTCTCGCTTCTCGGTGAGACAAGTTCCTAAAGGAGAATCCCGCTTATGCATTAATTCGTATTTGTTTTTGTTGAAGGCTATTATTATTCCATTTTATTCATAATGATTGATTTTTTACAAAGCATTTTTTTAATTAAATCTATCTTTTGTTTCAACTCATTCATTTGTGAATTATGCATCCGTTTTGAGTTGCCTTAATTGTATAAAAAGTTTCTGGCCAAAATATAGATACGTAGCAACTAGAAGATAATATTTTTTCGAAATTAATTAAATTGGGAAGGCAAGTTATGTCTAGAAGACTAGTAAAGTGCGAGTCGGTATCGTGCACCGAGGGTTCCATACAAACTTTTAGATATGAGGATGTATATAGTTCGTTCATCACGGGATTCGAGCCTTGAAGATTTTTTCCGTTTTTTGAGATTTTATTTTGTGAAGTAACTACTAATTTACTTGTACTCTATGACATTCCTTCTTGCTAAATTTGATGATTCTTGGTCAACGGTAAGTAGATTTTGATTCCCCATAAATTTGATGATATTAAAATGCGGCATAAACGGTCGTATCTTATGATTGCGTTGATTTAGGTATTTGATTTTTATCTGTTCAAAGGAAAGACACACAAAACCTTTTGATTTTAATTCCAACGTAATACTTCCGAGCGTTCCTGAGCAAAAGGGTCTTGACAGTCGGATAAACAAACGGGGAACAGGGAACAGACAATACAATTCATTTATAAGGGTTTTGATTTTTCATTCGGACGTACGGAACCCTGAAAATAAAAATTGTTATTCAATTAAGGAGATATGTGATAAGACATAAGATTTAAATTAAACAAAACAAGTTTAGAAATTTTTATAATATTTTCAAAAAATTATAAAATTGCCCTCAGTTCACATACGCTAAAATATATTAAAAAGTCCAAACATGAAGTCTAAAAACGTAATCGGAAGAGAACATCTAGTTTTTTGTTTGTTCAAACAACATTAGTCATATCATACACATAAATTCATCGTTCCGTCGAATCGTACTTCAGTTCACGAATCGATTTACTATCGACTCGCTGCCAACATGCTGTTGCTATTCAGCATCTCGATTGTTTTTCTAACAACTATTAGTTCCTCTTCCATCAATTACTATCCGATTTTCGCTGATGACGACGCGATTGTTTTCGAAGAGCCGACGAACTTGGACGAATCGAGCTCTAATAACATAGTACACGAGGAAATGTATGAGTTGGATGTGAGATTTAATTCGGACGAGAAACAAACTTGTCCGAATGGTTTTGTGTGGGACGGAGGATTGTGTTTTCCGGACGATTAAACTGCATCCATCGATGCACAAGATACTGGTTTTACCTACGGCATAACGGGATAGTTTGTGAAGGTTGCGAGAAGTGAAAATCATTCCAATATCCTTGTTAATTCAGGACTCGTGTTCATCGCGGCCCCTGGTACAATAACTTTGGAAATAGCATAGCGCCTACTGTCCTTGTGGGCCTGGTGATGCACCAGTATAGTGTCGAGTTATAATATGAAAAATTATGGACTGAGTAATTAAGACAAAAGTCTGCGATTTGTCGTTAAGTGGCGCACCGCACGTGATCTAGTGTACATATGGTTTATGCCATCACGGGTAGCTTTGACTGTAGTATTTGTTTTAGTAAGATCCCTTGTTCTATAAATAGTAATTGAGATTCTCAGAAATACCTAGAAATCGAAGACATTAAGCGCGATCCGATCATCAACTTAAAGCAAATTTAAATAGAGGAAAATATGCTCTGTTGACTTTATGCGACATTGTGTTAATTTGAACAAGGCTGATGTGTGCGTGTGTTGTATTGTTTTAACACTACTAGTTAAAGGTAGTTTTTGCCTAAGTAATGAAAATGTACATTGGTTTAGTTAACAGGAGTTTATTTGTTCATAATTCTTCATTATTTGCTATGTACATAACATTAAACTTGTTGTGTATTAAGCCGGGTACTGACAGCGCGTACATACTTGCAGCTCCACATATACTTTTGGTGCCTCGCGAGCCAACGTTTGTCGGTTCGTGAGAATGCTCACGTCTCTCTTTTGCAATATTTGGGTGGCAAGATAGATATATAGTGCCATGGATCGTTTCACCTCGCGCAGCGGCCAGTTCAGGTGCTGTGCGCGTATTCAGCGTGTTTAAATCATCTCGAAACGCATAATTCGGGAACGCACAGTCAGTACGCGGCTTTATAAGGATATCATTATCTACATAATTATTTCTATAATAAAAAATGACTGAATCCACATAATTTTCATTATTAGAGATCATCAATAGCAGATTTATATTTAATGGAAGAATATGTTGTTTTTATATGTATTGTCTTGTGATTATAATGATTAAGATCAACCTGCGTTTTCTTAATTGAGTAAATAATGCCGGAGTTTTTTTTTCTGTCCCCAGAGAGTAGTGGTTTTTTATATGGTATTTACTAACAAAATAGTGAAACCATGATGCCAACAAAAATGTTAGTAGAATAACCATTTCACGTTTTTTTTAATAATAATAAATAATTTATTTCGGCTGTTCGCCATATAAGTAAGTAACAATTTACTTAAAAACTATGTTACTAAAAACATTTATGAAATCAATAAACATTTAACAAAATGTATATATTCAACATCAACAAAAACAATTAAAATGTATACTGATTTATAGCAATTAAAGTAAAATCATCCATCATTAACATAATAATTAAATTCAATCAAAAATACATAAATTCAAATTACAAATAAAAAAATCTAAACAAAATCAACTTTTTTCCTTCTTTGTTTGATCTTTCTCAATAAAGTTATCAGAAATTTATAAAGCTTTCTTACTTTGTACCTAACAAACAAAACAACCAACATTTCTGCCTAGACTTTTTATTTTTCATCATCAAAAAGGCATTGACGTAAATTCAGGTAAACTTTATTCATTTTTTACTGACACATAAAACAATTCCTTATTCGTACCCTAATAACATTTTAATTGACTCACGAATCTTATTACGTAAAAGTTTGTTCTGTTTTTTTTTTTAAACAGTTGATTTCGATATGATAAAAAAAATAAAAAACATATTGTTTCGATTTCCTTTTCCAAAAAATTTATCAAAAGTCGGCTTTATTATTTTTCTTTTGGCTAACCAGTATTTTGGTTCAGTTTGTACGGGATCAGTTAACTTAATTGTCTCTACAACACGACGACTTAGTAAGAAATCAAGCTTCAAGGTTCGTCTCGTAATAAGAGATTGCTGAACTTTACAAATTTTCTTGCTTGAACCGGATTCCAAAAACGGATTTTGTCTGCCCTTTAGTAATAAATGAATAAAGCCTTTGTTTATATAATTTTTGTTCCTGAAGGTAAGCTAATGTTTTTTAGTTTTACTTCAAGCGAGCCGCGATATTTTTACATAGATAAACTTCATACGGATCCCCATTTTCGACATAAAATTTCCACCATTCTGGTAATATTTTTTTATATCACTCCCTTTTTATATATTTCTTCACTCGAAAGCAATTAAAAAGAGTTATGGTTTGTCGTAATGAAGCTCATAATTTAATTTCGTGAAAAATGCCATTTAAAATTATCAAGGTGGGTGATATTTTAATTATTTTCAGCTGCTTTGGTCATAAACGTTTTTATTTTCAAACCGGTCAAAATCATAACCCTCCTTTTTGCCTTTCCCTAGTTGGTTAAAAAGAAACGCTGATTGCCGTTGATTTTACTACGGAAGTCAAGGGTTTGATTTCCTATTAGCGATCTCGAAATGCAGTAAATGCCCTAAAAAATATTGAGGATATAAATTTAAACTTTTCTTTAATAATCTATGGTTTATTCTTCTCTTCCTTTATGAATACAGTTGAGTGGTATCTTTTCACGAGCCAATGAAAAGTGGGCTTAAGAAGATGACGAAATCAGTTTATCGTACAAATAAGTACCTGAACCTTTTAGTAGAATGTAATAAAATCCAATTGTAACCAGAAATGCGCAGAGTTAAAAACTATTTCTAATAATGAGTCTTTGGAATAACTGAAAGTTAGTTCCGAAATTTTTAACTCACTGCAAATACTGTTTTTCCCCCACTCTAAAATTCCGTCTATGTTCCACCAACTTTCTACGTAATTTTTCGCTAAAAACACGTGCAACTGTTTATTTTGAAGTCTCCAATAAAGTTCTTAGCAAAAATCGTTCTGTTATATTCAAACTTCAAGTGAAAGAAAGTGACGGAAACAGCTGATTTCGTGGTCCCGGATGGAATTCCCAGCTCACACAAAATTATACGAAATTTAAACGATTTCGGTATTTCTAAAGCTACAAAACAAACATACTTCACGGGTGGAACTATTCCGCAAAGTACCCTCGTACTTTGGAATTAGCAAAACTGAAATGTTTCAATTACACAGTTGCAACATTCGTCTGAAATTCATTATTCAAGTGGCAATACTCGACTGTTGAAATTTCAACTTTAATGTTACTATGTTATACCAGAATATTTGAAAAAGATTCACAAGTACCTAGGTGTAATGATTATTGGTTTTCCTTGTGACGTTAGTATATGATTAGTCACGTTATGTTTTTAATTTAAAGTGTGGTTTCGGGAATTAATAATGCGGATTCTATGAAAATTACATTGGGTGTTGAGAATAAGATACTCTGACTTTACCTCTTTCTTTTTTATATGGACTTCCAACAGCAGAACTAAGTTTTTAAAGATTATAACAAGGAATATAAAAAACCAAGCCAAAAACAAGATGTCACGTTATGAATAGTGTAACTTAATAGGGCTGATAATAAATGTTAGAGAGCTGAATATAAGAAGTGATCAATTCTTAAATATATAAGTATACTTGCATAATACAATAGATATTACATGAATAAACATACGTACATATATAAATACACAAATACTAGGTAAGTTCTTTCCAAATTTTCATCTAAAAAATTGATCTATTCGTGGAAAAAATATCAAATTTGCTGAATTTCTTATTAGGGTGCGGGAGAAGATTACGTTTAGTCCATAATTTGGGTAAAGGGTACATAGAAAACTTTATTGTCAGATGATCTTAAGCGATGTTGGATCTCCTGAATACAGGAGATGAGTGAGAGAGTATCTTAGTTGGTATGAGAGTAATCAAGCGAAAATCTTACTAATAATCGTATTAAGACGGATGTTTAAATATATGATATAACATTTTTTTCATTTGCTAAATTACCTCTTATAATATTCATGCGTATATATTTACTTTCGTTAATTTTTTAGTTAAGCTTTATTTGAGTATCAAATTGTAGGTAATTTAATAACTCATAAATTGTTTACCTGAAAAATCTACCCCAGCCTCGTATAGAGATTGAATTGTTTGGAAAATATTGAACAAGCATTTTGTTTATTAACACTACTCCCGTTTCATAACAACACTGCGAAAAAAAAAACAAATGTTCTACGTAAAATAAAATGTATTTATATGTACGAAATTATTAACCATTTAATTTAATTATCTATTTGATTCAAAAACAGAATGGAAGAAACAACCACTTGTAGTTAATAAAAAAAAGTTGTAGACCAAAAAAACAAACGTCAGTCTTTAAAGAAATAGTGATATTAAATTATATATTTATCGGTATCAAAGATCTCATGATCAAAGCGAACCTAGTTAGGGAAAATAGGGTTTCACTATTTATCAAGATGGCAAATTAACGGGACGTCTTCACCATTCGTTCTCTTATAGCAACTTAACAGGTAAAAAGCCTAAAGAATGAGCTATTTCTCTAGCCAGTGATATTACGACAGCAAAAACCGAGGGCGTATTGGAAAGACTTGACAGTGATGTGTAAAGGCCGGTTTACATGTATTTTTTTCGAACGCTTTTCTTTTATTTCTTCATTACCTGTCGGGAAATAAAAACTAGATGTAAATTACAATGACGTTAATACTGCTAATGATTTACCCATGTAGAGGTAAAACATGACGTAATTATTGTCGTCCTAGTTATAACGCTAATTCTTCAAGCTTCGAATCAATACAGCGAAATGCTTCCAAGCAGTCAATAGAAAGATTTTTACTAGAACAATTTACAACTTAAGGAAATAGTTTTACAAAAAAATATTGTGTAATTGTAAAATAGAATTAAATTCAATTTACGGGCTTAAATTTAATAACAAACATCTTGCTGTAATAATCTGTTCTGGTTCGGACAGTTACAATATTTTTGATCTTAATTTATTTCTAGGATCTTACTTTTTAATCTACCTACGCACCTCGACCTCGGTGGCGCAGTGGTGTAAACAGCCGACTGCTACGCTTGAGGTTGCGGAATCGAATCCCGGCGGGGGCGGGACTTTGTGTTATTTGCAAGACGCATTTTTTCGCTTACCGGTCTTGAATGTTGTATTCTTATCTATATAGTTTATATATCATATCGTTGTTTAGTTCCTGTGACACAAGTTTTACGATACTTAGTGCAGGGCTGAGTCAATGTGTGTGTCGTGATGTGGTTATTTTTATTATTATTAACGCATCAAGCAGGTTTAAGTTTTTATAAAGGTAAACATGAATTTTCAAATTTTTAAACACTTGCTAGGATGTAAACCTGCCTTAAAGAATTAGAATTCATTACACTCCTCTGCTATTGATTGATTGTAGATTCTCGGTCAGAAAGTAGGGGTTTTCTTCAAATGCTGAGCGCTTGACTGTTCTGGAAGTGCAAGCACAGAATTTCATAGACTACATTAAACAAGTTGACCGTTTATTTCACTTAAGACATTTTAAATTTCGTTGTTTATGTTGAAGATTTAAAAGCTCACCTCGTATTGCTTAAATGTGATGAAGCCTTCTCATGACAAAGTACGTTCTGAAAACTTATTTTTGTCAAGTGAAAAATATATTCTACTATATGGATTAAGTGGGATCTTTACACCTATGCAGAAATTACCTGAAACAAACAAATTTTAAAACTCTAAACTCTTTAGTCTAGATGACCTGATGTATTTTATAATAGGTAACTGCAAAAGAACCCTTTAATATTTTGGTCACGTAAATCGGTTCGAAAATGACTCCATAGAACGCCTCGTCGTGAAGGGGAAGGTAGAAGGGAAAAGTCCATGAGGCAGATCACCGATGCGCTGGACGGACCAAATAATCGCGGCTGTTGGTGGTCCTGTGTACGAGACTGTCCAAGAGTGCACCCGTATGACGGAGAGCATGCAGAGGTGGAGCGAAGTAGGGCGGCGAGTCCTTACGATTCATGGTCATGACAACCATGACCACTCTGCTAAGAATGTAGCGACGAAGAAGAGAACTGCAAAAGTGCTTTGTGTGTTTGGTTTCATTTAAGTAATCGGTTAGAAAAATACTTTTAGCGTTAAAAGTAATATTATGGACGATAATGGACTAAAAAAAGTTAGTAATATCTGAATCCACTTTATCTGTTATACATTTTGATAAAGATTATGCCCCAGGAATCCAGCCAAAAAAGCTTTGAGATCAAATATTAAAAGTAGCAAATCTTGTCATCTCGATCGTTAGACATTATTCGCAAAAGCCTACAAAAGATAAGTAGTTATGACAAGAAGTTTTTGGTGAAAGCTTTTGTTTTTTACTTTTACGGTTACTTCGGAAGGATCATCAACGTCTCGCATTTTGCCTCACCGTCAAACCGAGGCGTAGATGCTGACTTTGCGTTGCAGTCATCGATCTAATCATTGATTAATGATTGGTCTCCGCTGCGCCCCGACACCGCGACTTACAATCATTAATCAGTGGTTCTAATCTATACTAATATTAAAAAGAGGAAAAATTTGATTGTTTGAATTAAATAGGCTCCGAAACTACTGGACCTGTTTGAAAAATTCGTTCACTATTAGAATTCTACATTATTCCTGGTCAACATAGGCGATATAATATTAAACAAAAGTTAAATAGTTGTGCAAAGCCGGGGCGGGCCGCTATATTTTATAGATACACAATTAAATGACCGACTAAATGTCCACTTTTTTGTATGGTATAAATAGTTACATTTGTCAGTAATTTTTGTTTTGTTTCTTAGTAAACTCGTTTGATAAACATTTCAGTACTTTTCTTAAGGTCGAATTTGTTTAAATGTGTGTTTATTTCTAGTAACTATTTATCTCCCTGTCTCTATCCTAAATTGATGCCAATTTTTAAGTACACTTTAATTGTGATTCTGTATCTATACTGTAACAGGTCGGTGGTTGCAGTATGAAATTTCATATTAAGAATACCGAAAGGCTCGAGTTGATACAATTATATAGGTTTTCGATTTGATAAGTTTGCTGGGACTCCTGTTTGTAATGGAAGCTTTCTATAGGGTGGGTTCCATAGTCAAAGGGTAAAAAACGGGACCCTATACTATGCCTCCGCCTAATATGTTCGCCCGTAACCGTCTGTCTGTCAGCTGGTTATATCTCATGAACTAATAGCTAAACACATGAAATTTTCAGAGAATGTCTATTTCTGTTACCGCTATGACAACAAATACTAAAACTATAAAGAATTTAAAAATTAAAGGAGGCTCCCATACAAGAAACGCGATTTTTTCGTCAATTTTTGCTTTTCTGGTTTCTTTAACAAAATTATCTAAAAGAACACAATGTTTAATCTTATAACATGTCACGGAACCCATCATTTGCGAGTCCGACTCGTACTTGACCGGTTTTTTCATATTTTTGTGCAATATTTTTGAGAGCGCTACTGCGTGAAAGGAACCATTTTTTAGGTATATATTTATCCGACAGAAACTAGCGTTTACGCGTGAGTTCGCGTGTAAAGAGATGTCAGTATCACCATGAGACATGGACGTGATTGGTTTGTTGATGTTGCGTGAGGAATAGTAAATATTATGTCGAATTCAATACAAGGATTGGGCACCAATACTTCTTTAAATGCTTTGGTTCAGACGTGATGCTACACATTTTGCTTTTAGCTAAGAAGTTTTATATTAGACAACGATTTAGTCACTAAAAGATTTGTCTATTGTTAAATCAAGCAAAGAGGGTTGAACGGATTTGTATGAAATTTATAATACTTTTATCCCGGAAAAATGTTAGGCTCCTGCGGGATTGACAAAAATCGAACTTCAGGAAGTATGCGTTTGATAAAGTCACTAGATGGCGCTGTCAAATGTTTCATCTCTTTCTGGACTAAATTTTTTCACCACATCCGACACACACGTTGACTCAGCCCTGCAGTAAGATTGTAGAATCTTGCAATCGCAGTTGCTAAGCAACGTAATGATAAAAACTACATAGATAAGAATAAAACATCTAAGACTAACACAAAGTTCCGCCCCCCGCCGGGATTCGAACAAGGGATCACTTGCGTAGTAGCCAGCTATTCATTATGAAGACGTAAAGTTTGTTAGTTTGTTTGTAAGTGGGAGTTGAATTTTGAAACTCGATCAGTGTTTCACTAATATTAACAATGGACTTCCAGAATAGAAAAAAATATGCGGACGAAGTAGTAAGCAAAAGCTAGTTTTATAGGTCACATTCGGGTCAAGGTTAGGTAAAAAATTATCTTAAATACAATCCATTTTTTTTTTTTGGTACAATACACAAACCAACACCCTGAAATCATAACCCTCCATAGCTTCGCTGTTGTCGAGCAAAAGCTTAATATTGTGCAAAGGGTGTGAAAAATACAGATTTTCGGTATGAAGTTTTAGTCGCGAACGAAATGAGGGTACGAGATTGATAGGAGCTCTTTATTCAACGTCGTATTTCCTTTCACGAGGAAACCGCTTAAACTTTGTTTCGAGGCATCGAAAATACGTAGGTAAATCGAGTATTTTAAGTTTTTTAGCCTAGAAAAGCAAAAGTGGCGCTGTAACCAAATAAGTGATTGAAACGCCTTTTTTTCGCTTTTGATGATTTTAACTTTGCAAGCGATGCCAACCCGATACATATGAACAACTCTAAATATCACATCACGATAAATGAATATCCCAATCTCAAAAAATTCATTATAAATGAATATCCCAATCTCAAAAAATTCATTATAAATGAATATCCCAATCTCAAAAATTCATTATAAATGAATATTCCAATCTCAAAAATTCATTATAAATGAATATTCCAATCTCAATAAATATACGACAAATGAATTACTTTAAATATCACATCACGATAAATGAATATCCCAATCTCAAAAAATTCATTATAATTGAATATCCCAATCTCAAAAAATTCATTATAAATGAATATCCCAATCTCAAAAATTCATTATAAATGAATATTCCAATCTCAATAAATACACGATAAATGAATAACTGTACATATAACATCGCACTAAATGAATAACTTGAAATAACACATAACGTTCCCGGAAACTCATGTTTTCTTGTTATCGAGCGTAAAACTAAGTAGGTTTATTATCCTAATTATTCCTAATACGAGTATTGGAAAACCATTACAACGAAGCCTCTGATCCATGATATTATTCTCCCCACTCTGTTATTTCTTGCGCTATAATAAGAGGAGATATTAATTATTTATCGCATCCGCATCTCTAATACTTTCGGCTGGTTTTATATATGTCTTAGCTATAAGTTTCAGGGCAACGATAATATATTTATAAACAACCTAAACACTTTATTATAAATCAATATTACAAGAAATATATTATATCACGATAATAACATAGAATAAATAATTATTAATTAGAACAAATATAGCCAAATTTCTTGCCACATAAAATGAAAAGATTGTAATCAAAATTCTTACCACGAAAATCATTAACGAATGAAATTAATGCAAACATTATTTGTTGCCTAGAATAGCCTTATCTGATTTTGTATTGTTAAGACATTGTATAGATCGTCAATGCTCCCGATGCGAGCTATTGGAATTACTTCAATACAAATTGTATACGGGACATTTTCCTTTTTATGGCGGTAAACTTTCATCCGCCGCAGAAGTTTTGAAATTTAATTCCCATCGCAGATCTTCCTGGATTGTGTTCAGCACCGCTTCTCGGACATAAATAAAAATATATACATCCTTTTACATAGATTTAAACATAATTTTCCAGTGTAATCTTTTCCATACAATATTTTAATAAAATGCAACATAAGCATTCTGGTTGGTGTGTTTTCTGTACGTTCCAATAGCATCCGTTTATGTTAAAACCTGAAATCGATTTTAAAGATACAAACAAGGTTATATGTTGACAGAACTTTCTATTTTATTAGCCAATTCCCCTTGTTCTTTAGCTACAACAGTCATTGCAACATAAGCCAGGAACATCTGGTGCGAAATAAATTTCAACTTGTTATTTTTACGATGCAAAGCTGCAATGCAAGCTCCTTGGCCTAAATCAGCTTAGGGATGATAAAGCATGCACGATATTGCACAATATCCATTAAAATATTCGGATAGGTCAAGAATTCTCACCCTACATTGACCTATCGTACTTGCTTACTTGTGAATAATATTTGCATTAATTAACTAAAATTAAATTTAAAATGAGCATAAATAGTATAGTCGAGTACAAATAAATTTAAACTGCCATACCGCATCAAAAAAAAAATATTTACACATCACGAAAACTAAAAATTTAACAAAACCTTTTTTGAACAGTTTTTTTAAGTGTCAGTTACAATACTTCGACTTATTAAACATTGAAATAAAACTAAAAACATACTACTACTACTCGCTCAAATAACTAACGAATAATGCAGCTGTGCAATGACGCACAGGCATTGCCCGGACATTCTACCGGCTGTCTTGGGACCCGCAACGAAATGAATCAGAAGAAAAAGGAGGTAGTAAGAAAGCGGTTTCAGACTTCTTAAAAAACTCTTTTCATGTTTTGTCAGACTCATCACGTAGTGCACATTCTCATTCTTTATCTATGCAAACGTAAGCTTATGCTGTACAAGTTGCTGACATAGCAATAGATATCCTCGAACCCAAAGCGTATTGAAAACAAATAGAACGAAATTGTTTGAAAGTTTTCAAGCAAAAAGAACTAAACGAAAATAAATGTTTTAAAAATTGCTTGTGAAAATTTTTACTTGTTTATTGCTTTTGAGAGCCACTTTAAATGAAAGTGTGCGTTTTAGTTAACGCTCGGTGTGGTTAAATTACCTGATGCTTGATTTTTACAAATAAACATTTAATTTATTTCTTTTATTCGATTTTTTTAATGTCAATTAATTTGAAAATGTATTTAAATTCTTTTCGTGTGTATTCAAAATGCGCTAAATGCCGAAAATTTTATCTTTTCCTACTATTCATGATAAAATTGTCTCGAATTTGATTCTCAATTGTTTCTGATTGACTTCCAAACTGTTTAAAGAACAGTAGTTTAGTGATTGTATACAGTTTTCGCCTTAGGCCCTTTTGGGAATCCCATTGGTATTTAAGGTTACATTTGTAGGCTAAGTCTAGGCCTTAGATAGATAAAGAGGGACAGTCCTTTAGGCCTTTAAGCCATTCCTATACAAGGCGGATCCTAAATAAACGAGATTATCTCTGTCCCTCCATTTCAAAGTATCATAAAGTCTTGCCAAGAATGGCTTAAAAAAATATTCTAAAACTTGGAATATTTGCAAAGGAAATATTTAATTAAATCTACACGTATTAGTATATGTGAGAGATCTGTAATCCTATGGAGTCCATACATAATATTTATTATTTCGTATGTTACATTTGTGTTTTATAACATTCTAGGCGCCAACAATTTTTTCCTTACAAATATTTACTACCAATATCCGACATAGGGGTTCAAATTTCGAAAGAACCTTCCTTAGCGGTTGCCTAAATTATGAAATATAACTAGGTAAATTCCAGATTTCATCTATTTAAATTTTGTACAAATGTCAGTACAAACGATTTATTGTATGAGATTGAAATCAAATCATGTTATAATTCATTTAATGTTTATGATCAGTAGTAAATAATTAATGTGCTTGTATTGTATGTGACACCGGCCACGTATAAAGCTATACATAGCAATGTCAATCCTTATGTTGTACGGCACGAGAGCGGTACAAAGTCGAAACAGAGCAGGTTGATTTGTAGGTGTGTCACATTTGTATTCTGCTACGATCGTTACAAGTTATGATAAATATTAAATTAGTTTTGGCCAATTTTATTCAAATGCTGCTGTAGCTTCTGCCTTCGACATTGAATTAGAAAACAATAAAAAATAACCACATCACGAAACACATATTGACTCAGTCCTGCACTAAAATATAATATTGTATCACAGACACTAAGCAACGATATGGTATAAACTATATAGATAAGTATACAACATCCAAGACCGGTAAGCGAAACAATGAGTCTTGCAAATAACGCAAAGTCCACCCCCACCGGGATTTGAACCCGGAGTATCTAGCTTAGCAGTTAACACCGCTTTTATATGCTAAATCAAACAATTATTAGCTCAAACGTAAAAAAACTGAGTATGTGTAAAAACTTTTTTTTTTTTGCCAATATTAAATTTTAGCCCACATTCATATAAATAGGCATTATTTGGGCTTGTTCGTGTTTATTGGAAATAGATGCCAAATATTTAAGGAGATTACATCCTCGTTGGCTGAAAACGCTATTTTCTTATAACTAAGCTGTATGTCAGAATGTCTTTTCAAAGTTTTCCCTCTGATAAAATCCAGCGGATGCGAAGCTTTCGTATTACATTTTTTGCGACAAGTATTCCTATGTCGCCAGTTTTATAAAGCTATTATAAATAAACGGTGACATGACGGTTTGTTAATAACCTTGCCTTTGAAGGTCACCGTCTGGGTTTGAATCCATGACATATAATATAATGGTGGAATCTCTCTTGTCAACGATCAACATGCTTTGTATGGAAAATAACTTTTTAACATGAAGATGCCTACTCATCCATTCAGTATTACGCAACGATTCAGCTGCTAACGCGTCTTTATATTAAAACCAGTCAAGTGTGAGTCGGACTCACACATGGTGGGTCCCGTACCACCTTGCAAAATTAAACTATAAATGCTTTTTAGATAATTTTATAAAAGAAACAAGAGCAAACCAAAAGCGTTAAAACAGTCACGTTTCTTGTATGGGAGCCACGTA
The DNA here is from genome assembly GCA_949316135.1 of Choreutis nemorana. Lineage (NCBI taxonomy): Eukaryota > Metazoa > Arthropoda > Insecta > Lepidoptera > Choreutidae > Choreutis > Choreutis nemorana. The sequence continues at coordinate 7,663,380 of OX438609.1, forward strand.
AAAATTTTGTTTTCTTTATGTTTTTAGTATTTGTTGGAGTAGCGGAAACATTAATAGACATTCTCTGAAAATTTCAAGTTTCGAGCTACTATGGTTCTTGAGATACAGCCGCTGACAGACGGACGGACAGCGAATTCTTAGTCATAGGGTACTGTTTTTCACTTTTACTCTTTGTGTACGGAACCCTAAAAAGCGATATTCCACATATAAAATGCTGGTCGTCGCTGATAAGTGTGTTCCACCCTAAACATGAAAAACAAACGTAGTGAGGCTTTACTAATTACCCAAAGCCAAGGCTTGAAAACTTTGTGAAATTCCTATAGTCCGAGTTAGTATTGTCCAAATAATAATAAAAACATTAATACCACTTCACTACACACATTGACTCAGCCCAGCAGTAAGTATCGTAAGAATTTGTGTCACAGGACGATATGGTATAAACTAAATACATGAGAATACTACATCCAAGATCGTTAAGTGAAACAATGAGTCTCGAGTTGTGTCCAAGTATGTCGTAGTAGGTAGTTCGGTGCCTTGAGTGTTTACCATTGCACTGGCATTCTATCCCAAACACTAGTCCAATCTCGAGTCTGAATACATAATGCATGTGCTGTTTGACTTGGAACCGATAGGCCATGGTTTTCCGGTTGTGAAAGGCTATTCTGAGTAGATACAAGTCCTAGGAAATTAAATCTAAAAATAGATTCAACTCTACTATTCTCTCGATTATTGAATTTTAAATCTATACGACTTTTACCAAATCACAGTATGAAAACAAATGAATCTTTAAAAAAATATATCAATAAAGCAAAAGGAGTTCTTCATAAGACTGAAAACACGTACTTTCGAGAATTCCAATCTAAATATTTAATGCTCAATGAAGATTAGATTTCGTTTTCATTAAAAGATCGAAGGAGAATTTAAAAGCTTAGAAAAATAAAGAGGTCTCTTTCATCAGCTGAATTCAATTGGCGAGTCAATTACTGATTGAATTCTTTTTAATGAACTCGGAACACGATATAGACCTAAACCTTAAGGATTTTCTATCACTCATATAGAATGTCCCGATGGTTCGATGACTGTAATTTGATCTCGAAAGGCTTACCAGATTTCCATGACATTTTAATTAAACCTATTACAGTCAAGGATTCCGGAATTTCAGATTGTAAGTAATTTCCAAATCTTACCAAGGGCATCGTCGTTTTAATAGACGGCGGTATCACTTTCCATCAGGTGAATAGTCTGTTTGTTTGATGTTGTATAATACTCAAAATTGATATATTATTTCAAATTTTCGCTAAACTTGAAATCTTGGTTGAAGAATGGTTGTTTAAATAATCTGAAACCCACAATATCTGCTTAATATTTAAATTACTGAAGAATATAGTTCAGAGACAATCGGCAAGCAAGGGTTGCCCTTGAATTATTGTAATTAAGGTTGGATTCGGATGGATTATAAAAGTTAGTGAAGGCAGGTGCGGTTGAGACTTCCGTGGGACAAAGACTTACAGGCTTAAGAAAAAGTTTCCCCAATCTTTTGCGACTAAATTTACGACTGAGCCGTAGACCTGAATTATACTTTTATACTTAAATAACAGTTTCAGAGATTTGGATTTGAAGTTAATTTGAGAATTTAGGACAGTTCTACTTACTGAATGCTTTATCTATTGAATTAAACCTTCGTTTATGTATTAGATAAAAATATAGGAATGCTGTAACTTGAAAAAACACATCTCTATCGAAATGATCAAATACATACACAAACGCAGGCCTACCTCACCTCACACAACGATCCTTACACATTTATTTCGCTTCCTCCACATCCATACATCTCTTCATACAGACGACGGTTACCTTTGACTTGGCTTTTCCTCAAAAAGTCACTTATCTGGTGTGGTCTAGAAGTGGTACGTCCGCTTTCGTTCGATGGCGAAGGAAGGTTCTGGATTGGTAATCACGGGCTGGAAAGCGTAGTCTTTGACGGGCCCCCATAATGTGGTCGGATGACCTTGCTAGTGTTGCAGGGAGCCGCTAGATGCAAGCGGTCCGAAATCATTGCATTTAGAAATATTAGGGGAGGCCTATGTCCAGCTGTGATAATCTACCTGATTCCAGTAGTTATTCGTCAGCAGAATTGAAGTATTTTATTCAAGTTTTAGATGCTTACTTCCATTATATATTGTTTTTAGATTTCGACTCTCTGTTCTTTTGATCGTGTCGTGTCGATGTAGGTATACATAATTCGGTATATTACTCATAATTTAAGTCGCTATTCTGTACGGATTAAGGTAAGGCTTTCAAATTTAATTAAGCAAAGGCAGACATTTTTTTCGACTCCTATAACGTAACAAAATATAACGTAAGTCAAAGTGAAGGAAATTTAAAATGAAAAAAATTTAAACATCTCATACATTTGCCGTCTTAAAAAATATTGACAATGACCGAACAATTCCAAATAATTTTATTACGAGTACATAGGCAGTATAAGTAAGTATAACCTTTAAAAACCGTAAAAACACAGACATAAAAGACGCAACAGTATAATAACATTCGTTTTATGATTATGTCGGATATAAAATTCCACATATAGACAGTAAAAAATTCACGCCGCAATACTAAACAATGGTTTTTGGCTCAAATGTATTTGTAAAAAAATCCCCTTTATTTATTGTCGTTCGGGACATAATAAAATTCGATGACTGTTACAAATTCAGCGGTCAAGTATTAATGTTTGTGTAGATAACGTATTCCGCGGATAAAAATCCGACTCGATTCGAATTTGTGGCCTGTGAACGTATGATATCGAAAAAAATCGTATCGGTTACGTCACAATTTACATGACCAGAGCTGTCATTTGAATGAGACTGTAAAATGATATGAAAGGGTGTTTGTTTATTTTTTGTTACTGTTATATGTAATAGGTAACAAATACGAAGAGAACGTGGTAGTCTAGTTTGTTACGTACTTTGTTTAACCGACCGACCCGACCCGACAGGTCGAATGTTCGAGTCTCGGGTTGCAATACATTGTGGCTGTCATGTTCCTCATTGTGCCCGGATATTGGCGACAGATTCGCAACCTGTCACTGGGACTCAACATAAACATGCGTTTCGGTGTTTAACACCTCTCCCTACCCCTCTCGAGGGATTAATTACGGCGTGAGTTTAAGAGATGTTGTATGTGTTAAATATAAGAGCAAAATTAACGACAGATCTTCCACATAATATGTTTTAGGGTATCAAATATAACGTCAAGATAAACCATAAAAACCAAAAATCACATCTATCCATGAAAAACCCTTCGACGGATAATCGATGATATTTTGGATCCTATATGTTTACGGACAATTTTATATCATTTTTTTATATCATGTTTTTGATACGTTTGCACTTTTGCATTCGGGTTGTCGATCGCAGATATATCACGTGAAACTATCGCCTACAAATCTTTATGTTTTTTAATACTTGCCTTTACTGGTGTAATAAAAAAAGTATATCGCCAAAAACACCAAATTCTCTTCTTTCTTTTAATTATTGTAACAATATGAATCGATGACATTCATAACCAACAAGTTTTATACATAGACTTAGTATTAAAATAATTTAATTTTCTAATACATGTAATTTTTTTGATTAAAAGTTTAAGATCCTGGTAATAACAACTCTACGGAGATTTAAATTAAACTCAGCAAAGACATGGACCGTGTATAAGACATGGACTAAGTTCGATTTAAACTTATTTGTCCGGACTATTTCAGTTTTTAGTTAGAACCGGAACAAAAATGCATACTTTTTAGCGAGAATCTGCGTCGTGTAATGACAATTTATCATAATTTAAACCTGGTTTAATCCTAGTACTTTTTTAAAGTCCATTTCTTATAATAAGACGGCGGCGCTGGCGGTGGTCATTAAGACAGACCAGGTCAACCAAATAAAGTAAGAATTTAGTGAAAAAGTAAAAAGGTGTCGACCCTGCTGCTTGGAATCGTTAAGTAAAGTGGTCGCTCGACTGGGACTGGGACACTATGCACTAATTCCCAACACTCACTAGCGACCAGTTTAACTTGACACCTGGAGATAATCTGACGTCACATACTTAAGGTCGTAGCACATCTATCGACTCGGAAACGGAACGACATCTGGCTTTTTTAATCATTAAGATGCTGAGTGTGCTTTGCTTTATGGAATTTCACACAAAGAATGCCGAATTGCTCGAGTTTATGGGTTGTTGATCCGTTTACTTGCTGAAAGGTGTACAACGACACTCTTTTTAATACATTAATTAATGCTACTTGTATTATTTCTTATTACAAAAATTAACAAATATAAATATTTGATATTTGTTAAAAACTCACTATAAATTACCTTGAAGTTTTACTTACAGAAGTCTTTTCCTAAATCTCGAAGAAAACTATAACAAAGAGAAGTCGAATTGAAAAAAAACTAGTACTTCTTTGAAGTGTCTTCTTAAGCTGGTGGCGATACTTGCAAACGCGACATCCGTTATTCCCACGTTGCTTTTAGAAAAGAAAACTCATTGTCCTCAAAGCGTTCCTTGGAACAAAAGAATATTAAAATATTTAACCTCCATACAACTTAGAGGGACTTCATTTAGATAAATTAGGGGCATCTTTGAAGTTACAGGCTACGGTAGTGCTGTTTTGTTTGTACGTAAATTCAGGCTAATTAAAAGTTGAATTTGTAACGTTGGTAGCTAACCTTTTTGTTCTCAATTTTAATTACAAAAAGTTTACGTAAAGTACAAGCGCTGTACCTATTAAGAATTGTAATTAGTTGGGAAACAATTAGTTCACTAATTTGTTATGAAAAATATATTTTTTTCTTAAATTGAAACGAGCAGTACAGAAACTTTTCAAAGAAGCGTATCGCTTTTTATTCCGTTAAAAAAGTAGCCTTTAAAAATTTTCTTTTTGGAAAAAGTATTTCTTTAATCTTTCTAATTAACTAACTTCCAAATAATTAATTCTTAGATAACCAAAAAATACACATAAAATAAGTAAATTTTCTAAATTTGTAATATGAATTTAATACCCATACAATAGCATAATATGGGTCAACATATTTAAATCCTGCCTGAATATCGAACAAGTTCGATGGTTGTTTGATTCTGATATTGATTTTCTCTCATGGTCCACTTTGAGGAGCTCGCAGCACACCCTGATGGAGTACGTCTGCACAATAGCCTGTTCAATCAACTAGAAAACTAATGATAAACAGACTCTAAATCTATTCTACGTGTGCGATAGCATTAGCTTTATTAACAAAGAAGGCTGTTTGTATAATTATATTTATATAAAATTACAACAACAAAGTCAAAAATTAGTCAAAAGCTGGTTTTGGACATTTTGTTAATGTTATTTTTTTAATTAGTAATAGTCCCTTAAGTATTTTTATACAACAAAAAAATCAAAAATGCGTCTAAAGCTGATTTAAGGCTTTATTGCACATTTTTTATTTATGTTTCCAAGTGTAGCTAGCTTTTCGAAAACTTGCATCTTTGCCGGTGAGCTCAGAAGCAAATATAAAAATCCTGAATTAAATGGATGTATCCTTCTTTCTTCTAGTGTTATAAAAACCGTGTTAATATCCATTTCATCAGTATGCACTGTTTAGTTACTGTCATCTTGTCTCGATGCCATCCTTCACCTATTTTGCATATAAACTACGTTGTTTGTTTAGGATATGGAAACTTGGCGATCTTACGTCAAAATCCTATTATGTACTTTACTATCTGCAAGTAAAAAGGGTCAAGTCCATAAACAGTGTCAATTTTGACGACTTTGGTGGCGCAGGGATGTACTACTGCGGGTTGAACGTTGGATGTTGTATTCTTATCTATGTATACCATATCGTTGCTCATTGCCTGCGATCAAAGTTTATATTTTAGTGCGGGATTGAGTCAATGTGTGTGTGGTGATGTGATGTTGAGGTTATTATTTTTCAACGCTTACCTTTTTTGCTGTAACCTTTTAACTCGTGAAAGTATACTCCGAGTGTTCCTGATTTGTGCGGTACAGAATATGTGTCGCGGTTACCTGATTTGGTAACCAATCAGAAACGCGTCAAAGAAAAAGGCGCTTATCCTTTAGTTTTTAGGTAGCTTTTGGTACCGCATACACCAAGAATTCCGCACCGATACCGCACCAGCAAATCATGAAACGGCTTAAATACTTATAACTAATTTCTAACATCATAAATCAAACTTCGAAATAAGATTAAAACCGAAACAGTCGTACATAAAGTTGTTTTATAGGCATTCAGAGTCTGAATAACTTATTGAAAGTTGGCATAAAGTTCACGGTTCGGCTTGTCTGAAATAGTGGGCCTATGTATCAAATATATGGCACGTACCGAATTTATGGAGTAGGAAGTGAGAAGATAGTGCCAAGTTATAATAAATCCAACATTTGGCCAATTACGGGACTTGGCAAACTGTAGTTGTTGAGTATGTTTTCATCTGAACAGGTTCTGGTTTTCCTTAGTACTTATTATGTTTATATTTTGTTGTAGAATTATGTCTATGATTTGTTTAGTTGTTGTAGAATTAGATGAACTGAAATAAGTATCGGTGTATATATAATAACTTTTACTCAATTATTATAGTCGTTATTCAAAAATGATCTACGAAGCTGCTGAAAGTAAGATGGCTGTTACTAACGAAGGTTTCGAAGATAATAAAAAGAAATAGTTATAAAACGCCATCCTAAAGAAGGTAATAAAATAAAGGTGAACCTATCATTCTAGGTGAAAAAGTCAGAACTAAAACCCGACCTCTCGTTCTGATTTATGATTGTATTTATCTACGGCTTAGCCGATTTCCCTGGCTTCATAAAACTTTTACAAGGGAAAGTTTGTCTTTTCAAAACTGTATTAAAGGGTTCTTAAAAAGCTAAATGTTTGCCCTTAAAACTTGGAAAGTCTTTTTCCGCATTATTCGATTTATAAAACTTTTTAAATACGCTCCTATGGATTTCTATCGATTCGGCTTCTCTTTGAATATTTTTCTTTAAAACTGATCAAACCCTGTCGAGTTCATATTTTTAAAAAGTAATACTTACAGTGTTTGTCTATCAAATGTTTCCTTTTCAAGATTAATTTAATGGCAATTATTAATTAAATAATTTTTGATAATCTTTCTCATTGAACTTCATTGTGGGCTACTCTCTTCTATTAATCTCTTAATTTAATGTAATATTTCGGTCAGCCATCCTAGCATCATAATAAAAATAAGTTACTTTACTATAGAATAGTTAATACACATTTTTATTTGCAATAAATGTACAAAATTGAGATGGTGTAGCATTAACATTACATTAATCTTCTTGAACTTTATGAATTTTAGAAGATTAATGGTGTTCTGTTGTATTTGTTAGTACTTTTCTCATATGAGGTGAAACATGTGTAGGTTTAATCTTAATGGCAGGCTTAGCCACTTTCTTCGAACTTGCTCAGTACAAAACCTTTTTCTCATCTACTTAAGAGATGATTAAAAAATCTTTCTTTTGAGCCCTAAAAAATTGGGGAAATTTATTTTTCATGTTTACGTATGTTTTATTAGATATATAACATGTATTTACGCTGAGATTCGAATGGAGATTAACGCAATTCGAATTTGTCAACATACACACACCTTTTTTTCCAGGTTTCCAGGTTTTCCACGACCTACGTGCTTTAGTTTTGAAGAAAAATTTAACTTTACGTTAATATTAAAACCATAGAGTGAACTTTATCCGTAGTGGGCTACTGCAAAACTTTTCTTAAAGCATGCAAACTAAATTTATAAAGTAGTTACGAGGAAACCTAAAATCTTGCTATGAATAATTAAAAATTTCGGTTTCAGATTGTTATGGTTTTTTATTTTAATAAAGCCATTCCTCATGTTTTAAACATATAAACTAAGTATTAAAAAAGTGAATTTTCAAAAAAATTGTCGCCTAAAGCCTGACGCTCACCACCGTGGAAACATAGCATAGCATGTATATATAGCATGTAAATAAATAAATAACCACATCACGACACACACATTAACTCAGCCCTGCACTAAGTATCGTAAGAACTTGTATCGCAGGTGCTAAGCAACGATATGGTATATACTAAATAAATACGAATACAACATCCAAGACCGGAAAGCGAGTCAATGCGTCTTGCAAATAACACAAAGTCCCGCCCCCGCCGGGATTCGAAGCCGAAACCTCTAGCGTAGCAGTCGGCTGTTTACACCACTGCGCCACTGATGTCGTCAAACATCATGCATCCATCATGGAGCATGTGTATCCTAAACAAATAAAACTTTCAACTTTATTTCAAGAATCTGAAAATTACTGTTTCTACAATCTAACACAAACGTCAACGCTTCACGTATTATTCTGTGGCACGTCTTGTCATCAAGGAAACTCAGTTGAAAATTATTTGTTTAGTACAGAATGCTATGCGATGTCAGTGAGCGCCGGCCATTAGTTGTTTAGTCTTTAAAAGGATTTTATACAAACCAAACGGGAATGTAAAATAATTATGACTGCTTTTTTCATATTCGGTGTTACTGTCAAAGTGATTTACTGACATTATAAACGCGAAAGTTTGTAAGAACGTGTGGGTGAACATCCGTTTTGCCCAAAAACTAAGATACGCGCATAAAGATTCTTTAACAGAATTAAAGGAAGATGTATTTCGTATTTTATCGAAATTCAACCCCTAAAAGGGTTAAAAAGGGTTAGAAAATTATTTTGGGTATGGTTTGCTTCGAAGTTGATATCAATACTCCTTTGTTCTTTTGATTTAAATCAAATTTTATTTTGACATATGTTTGACAACTCAATCCGTATTTATAAAAAATGCTATTCATTATCCGGTTGAGTTCCTAAATACACTAAAGCCAAAATCCCAAATTCACATATTAAAATCAAGAATTTGCGCGCCAATTATGTTGCTGTGCCCTATATGTACACCATAATTATGTAATAGCATCAGATTGCAAGTGAAAAAATTGCATCGCAATGCAATCGAGGCAACTATACTGACCGGTTGTTCTCGAGGAGAGTCTATTCATTCCTAGAATTCCCCGTCAAATTACCATTAAAATTCAAGAGAGTGCAGTTTCCTATCAGAGTCTGCTTCAAAATAACCATGAACAAAGCTCAAGGTCAAACTCGTAAGGAGAATTGACGGTAAACTGCCTTCCAGCGGCCAGTTATATATAACAAAGCTTAAGATCAAACTCTTAAGGTACTGGGAGTAGACTTGAAAAAAACCTGCTTTTAAGCGCACAGGTGATTCTAGGACCCGAAGGTAAAAAATTGTTTGAAAATGTTGTTGAAGGTAAAAGAATTTCGATTGCGGTGTAAAAAGATAATATCCCCGTGTAACTTTCACCATCAAAGGCCGAGCTTCGTGTTAATAAATTATAACAAAAAATTTCACGTATATTTAACCTTTAAATCCCTAAACTACAAGAAAGACTGTTGTATTTAAACTTTTAACATTATTTTATATATACAAATCAAAATTAATAACGTAAAAAACCAGTAAAAATCCTTTTAGAACTATTTTCGACTTCTACGTAGACGAAGTCACGGGCAAAAGCTAGTATACATATAAAAGTCATATAATAGTTCAAGTTAATAAAGGTTTTAAAAGCTTTACGTCATTTAAAATCATATTGAAAATAGGTATAGGCATTAACAACAGCTTATCTCTATGCCATTAAATTCAGATATATAAAATAACATTTCTTTCACTGAAGCAAGGTTGCGTGTTTTTGGAGTTGTCACTTGTCACACTCAAACCACAATAAACCTTATACCAAAACGACTAGGATCAAAATAGCTTAACGGATTCATTCCTTTAGTGTAACCGAAGTCCAAAACTGTAAATCTAACAAGGACCAATAATCTTCAATTTCTTCATCCTACGACTCGTTCACCTTCAAACATCCTTGAGGTGAAGCCATATTGATATGTTTCCACCAGGTTTTTGCTGAAATTGTTTGGAGGTTATGGACCGAACGGGTCTTTATTCTCAACTCTATTGTTCTCTTCTAAATTATAATCTGTTCAGTTCTAACTTTTTGTTTGATAAATCCGCTGTTGATTGAGATGTATTTACATAATAAACAACAGGATTGTAACAAACGATTACCGTTAAAAGATGTTCCATTGAAAGGATTTTAGGAAAGGGATGATTAAAAGTAAAAATTAAAAATAATTATTTATTACAATTTAAAATAAAATTGTCGATCAACCCGTAAATAGTACATAATAAATTATAATAAATATTTTAATCTAATATCCCTTTCAAATAAGGGCTCAAATTATTTTAAAGGGATATGACGATAACAAATCATTCTCAAAATAATTTTTACAAATTTTCCAATTTATTTTAAACATTATTTTCATATTGTTTTTATATACAACAGTTATCTATGTGCAATACTAAGATATGTTTATTTACATACACAGAAGTTATGAGTTTCATACATTTTTAAATTTCGTTGAAAGTAATTATTACTTAGACAGGATTATCTATTTACTGAAATGCAATAATTATTATATACATACAGTTTAATGTTATAATATTTATACAGTGCCTTACTAAGTGTGCTATGCACAATTGCACATTTATTTAATATACACATTGATTTCCTACGCTTTTATTTGTAATTATTACGACAATGCCTTAATCTTTAAGATTACATTCTTATACATACTAATAATCACTTAAACTATAATTTATATCAATTGTATCCATCAATCATTTCTAAACAAGTACACTACGTATAAAGAAATTGAAAACACATTAATTTGAGCAAATGAGCGGCTTTTCGAATAAGCGAATATATAATTCTAGAGTCGTAAAGTCATAACACAGTCTTTGGCACTTAAACAAAACCTACGGCTTGATAAAAAGTAGCTTTTTGAAAGCCCTCCTGAAATCCATGTTAAATATTGTGTATATTAACGGATTTAGGGCCGAGTTAATGTACCCGAGCCAGGTAATAAAGTTAATGAATTTATTCGAGAGACAACAGTTGTCACAAAACGGGATGACAACATAGATCACGAAAAATGGAAGCCAGCACACGACGAACACTCCCATTATTATACCTAGGGTTCGGGCGGCTCGCCTCTCCCTCGTCAGGGATATTCTCTGTTTCTCTTCTATGAATTGGTAGACTGCGCTCTGCTGAGCCGGCCTCGGCTTCGTAACCTCCTTCGTAACGGTCACCTCAGCGACTTCTATTACGTCTTCCTCATGCGTCTCCTTAGAATTACTCTCCGAAGAAGTGTTCCTGTTCTCCATGTTGTCCCCCACGTCTGTGGCCGAGTTCTCATTTGATAAAATAGGAATGATCAACTTGTTTTGTGCCTTGTCATCTTTGCTCCAGTAACGTAATTTTGGTTTTCGTTTCGGCTCAGATTTTTTCTTCTTGTGAGAGCTTTTTTTCTTTTCGCTATCTTTTCTTGTCGAGCCTGGGTGTTCGTTATGGTTTGCCTCAGAGCTGACAGAATCTTGGTCGTGATCTTTTGCGCTGTATCGGTTACGACCGCTAGAAATTGTACTTATTTTTGTAGCTTTAGCTCGATCCCTTAACCTTTTTTTGGTGGCCAAATAGATCTCAAAGTAAACTACAGTCATAATAACAAGTGGAATATAAAACGACCCTGAGGAAGAAAATATAACGAATCCCGGTTGAGAGGTCAAACGGCACGGCGTGTCAGGTTCAAATACTTCAGGCCAATCGTTCCATCCTAAAAGTGGCGGGGAACTTATAATAAGCGAGAGTGCCCACACTATACCGATCATAAAGAGGACCCTTTCGAGTGTCCTTTTTTGAGCATAATTTATGGGGTCAGTTATTGCCCAGTACCTATCGAGGGCAATTGCACATAAATTGAGGATAGAGGAAGTGCAGCACATAATGTCACAGGTAAGCCACATCTTGCACACATAGATCCCGAACACCCATTGTCCGAGAATTGAGTAGGCTACGTTAAGAGGCAGCACTAATATAGCAACTGTGAGATCTGCTACAGCCAGGGATACTATGAAGAAATTCTGAACAATTCTAAGCGGCTTGTACGTAAATACGCTGAGGATTACTAAGATGTTTCCGACTATAGTAGAGAGGATTATGAGAGTGAGTACGATGGCTGTACAAATAGCTTCCCATTCGGGTACGGCGAGAGTAATCCCTAAGCTACTCGGATATTTAGGGTCATCAGCGGTGGCGCACACGTCCCCATCTGCAGCGATTTCGTAGATACCTGAGTAGTTGAAGGTCGTCCGGTTGGAGTCGAGATGCGTGGATGTCTGGCCCATTTTTGTTTACTATTAATTCGCTACATTACCCATTTATAATTCATGTTCCGTTGTTTACGAGAGCGGTAAACTTTGAAACAATTCTCATTTCAGTGTACTTAGCAACGAGACGTCTGAAATATTTCTTCGTTTGAAAAGTAAACTGTAGTTGTTGGTTTTGTATCCTTTTGCTCGCCATTTTCCTGTAACAATGAAAGTATTTCTAAGCAAAAAAAATTTTGGGTAAATATTTTCCCTGTTGGGTTTCATTGAATGTTTGACTTACCCTTGAGTAGAAATCTTTTTGAGGAGTCCTGTATTGTTTAACCTGTTCATCCTACCGCACGTATCTGAAAGCAAAGAGACATTTATTAGACCCGACCTTTTGAGATTTCAACAAATTTGTTTAAGGTGAAATTTGTAAAGCATGTGAACGTTTTGTTGGTTTTATAAATTATCGCTTTGAAAAGAATTACGAATACGCTCATAGCTCTAAGGTAAATATTTCATGTAGAATTTCGGGTTGGAGGGTTAAACAACGCATAAAATCCGCCTGAAAACAGGCCTGTATAAAACATGGAGTAGACATTTAAGGCGTAGGTAACTAAACTAGGACAATCTTTTTGGATAACTTGGTAATATAATAATTCGTATCTACCCAGGTACTTATGTACCTTTGAAAAGTTTAAAACATTTATATCAGAAATATATTGTACCCAAATAAACGTCTGCATAATTATACATCAGGTTTAAGTACAAGGCTCATTCACACACACCCTTACAACAAGGGTCCAGAATTATAAGTACTCGGCAACAAAAGTGATCAAGTATAGTGACTGACTAATAAAACCACACCTACACTTTTAAATAACTTATTTTTTTTATAGTAAAGCAGCTGGAAACGATAGAATTCAATGATATGATTTAAATAAATTATGATTTATTAGGTCAATTGAATAATCTTGGTTACTACTTTTAACTTCTAATTAATAAAAACAAACATTTTCATATATTAATGCAACTGAAGGATAAAATTAATCATACTGAAGAAGTCGTGACGGTAACTTAATTGTGGAAATGTTAAATCTTCATACTAAATGTGAAACAAGTTGTAATTAACAATAGTTTATTGCCTGTGTTAAGTTTAACAGGTGTAAAACTAATTAAGTAATTAAATTAAGTACATTCAAAACAAATTCTAGAATATTTCAACGATCTGACATGATTTGAACATCAAAGTATGACTTCTCTCTTATAATAGGCCATTATACCTCGTTTCATGGGCCTTACTCTTGTAGGCAATCCCTAAACTCGACTTTTGCAAGCCTTTTACGCAAATTGTATATGCCTAATGCGATGGACCACAAATGAGATGCTAAAAAATTCCTTAGGTCTCGCAAAGTAAAGCAAAAAACGCTTAAAATAAATGTCAGTTCAAAAAAGCTTTTCATTTAAGCTACTTAAGATAATGCTGTTTTATGTTAAATAATTCAAATGAAGCACCTATCTGGTAAATTTCATTGTAAAAATTAAATTTTAGAAAGATTAATTATAAATTGCTAATGAATCAGATGGGGATGATTAAAACTATCTGCTGTTAATTATAAATTGTTTTGAAACTTTAGTGAAAAAAAAGCAATTATTATAATTAACATAAAATATAACATTTTGAAACTGCTTCGTTTTATTTGTTTTGTTTTCGTAAGAATGTTTAAAATAATATAGAACAGGCATGATTATGCATTTCTTGTAAAAACCCGATATTCAGCCAATGTGGGCAAGGTTTAATTGGATGCCCCACTTGACATTTGTCGAGAGGCTACAAGGCAAAAAAGTAGATAGCAAGGGAAAAAACGATATGTACTTTCAAACTTTTAATGGTGCCAATTATTAGGAATGACTTTAAAATGACGTTGTTTTTTTTTGAAAATAATTTTTGTACCTACCTACAATAATTAATTTGTAAAAGTAAATAATGTAATTTCTTTCTATTTACTTTAAATTACATTTTATAAGTTTCACCAAGAGGTTGAGATGGTAAATGTATAGAACTTAGATCTTCGCAAATATTTGTATTAAAAGTATTCGAAAATTTTTAAAGCTAGCCTTTTTAATTGATTTTAAGTGATACTTGACATTTAGAAAGAACGAGTATATTCAAAGATAAACAAATATTTTGATTGAATAATAGTTCTTATTAATTTAATTAGTAATTCCCCAAGTATATCTTAGACTACGATTATTTCTCCAGTTTCCTTTGTTTGCGAAAACTAGACATTTTTCGAACTGACGTATCTCTAGAACAAATAACTTAATATAAATAGATATGTTGTAAGGGAAATGATATGTAGATATTCAAGAAAATTTCCTTTATTATTAAAGATTATTAACAATGGATAGATTGCAAAGTCTCGCTGATGGCGGTCGATCCAGTTATATTACTTCGTATATTAGAGTATAGAATATATCCCTTCTGTATCCTAGGCTACCTCTACATTTTACTAGAAATACACAAAATAGATAAAAATAATGTTATGTGTTATAATGTTTAGATTGATTCATATATTATTGGCTTAGTAAATCAAATTGGCTTTTTTTAAATTGGCTTTGTAATTTAATTTGTTGTATTTATTATTTGTTTTTCTAGCACATTGTTTTATATGCAATATTAGAAAAGAAGAATTATTATGTTTTACAAATTGTGAGATGTGATAGAAAATGATTGTATTTGAATATTGAAACAAGCAATTAAGGAGGTTTCTTGCCAGATTCTTCTCAGAAATAGCATTCCGAACCGGTGGTAGAAAAAAAAATTTGACGAGTGCTTATTTTAAGTCTATTCGAATAAAAACATTTTGACTTTGACTTTGAAATATTCTATAAAATGATTATAAAATTTTAAGGATTAACTGTGTTAAAGTCAGTTCCGCTAGCATGACGGTTAGATGACGGGCACGGTTACTAGGTTACCGTTTGGATTCCGAGTTGTCATTTATGTTAAAAAGTAAATAAAATATGAATTAAGGCGATAACTGAATGCTTTAAATATGAATATGTTATATGAACTGCTTATATTAAAGGACTTCTTTTTAAATATTGACTAAAATCCAATTTTTGTTATAATAAAAACTGAAGGGCCACAACCTTTCTGTTTAAGTATGTTTGGAGAGTCCCAGATTCTAAGTCGTAGAGGGTCCTTGGCAAAAGTGTTCCAGTGTTGCCACTTTTTCACTTTTTTAAGTGCACACTGAACGCAAGTGCACTTCATGCGATAAATGCCTTATAGTAAAAGTAATGCATTGAAATCATAACAACATTTCTGTTGAGAGGAAACACCGGAATAGAACTGAAAAAAAAGTGAAACGCAAACACAATTATTAACTTTGATGCACTGTCACTACATAGACTATGTACTGCGTTAAAATTCAATTCAATGTGAGTGTGTTTTAACCTAAATCAAAGATAAAGAAAGAATCGAAAAGTGTACTGCTTGCATAACAACTCAATACTGTATAAATCACATGATTTCACTTTCAGGAAAAAAAACAAAGTAATTTTGTGGTGTTGCCATTTAAGAGCATTAGTACCGCAAGGTAATATAGCAACTCTGATATGGACAAGAAAACCTATCAAGCCCTTCTTATATCTTTCACAGCTTTTTTATAAAAAAAGAAGAAAGAAAGTACCGAGGGTTTCCAATTTTAAAACTTGGTGTTCCAAAGTTAAATAAATATTTAACCACGGGTCAGGTACAAATTTTGTTAATCATTACCTCTCGGGCGATAGCTTGTAAAATATTTTATTAAGCTAACTATGAATTTTTGTTTTCAACTCTACTTTATAATAGGCACCATGTTATCTCAAACATGCCATGAAATCAAACGACGGAAAGGATCGACGATCTAATAAATAATGGATGATTGTGATATCTGGGAGCGGGCCTCCATTATTTCAGTGGAGCCAAAATTATAAGGGATTTTCGTTAAGGTTACGTCATTAACGTTAAATGGTTTAAAATGTGGTAATGACTTTGTTGAAACTTTGATGCGGTTTCATAGCGTTTGATGTGGGTGTTATTTTGTCAAATTGAATTTTCAATTTTTTTTAAACCGTTCCTTTATTGTGACATTTTTATTGAATCTTTTGTAACTGATAACGTAAGAAAAATCACGTATATTTTGTCAATGTCCCTCTCTTGAGGGCTACTATATTCTACTTTAACACGCCAGTAGGTGTATTTGTTCTGCGGTGTTCTTGAATGTTTTCTGTTTACTTGTGTATGTATACAAGTGTTATGTTTATGTTTGCTAGTAACCATTACAAAGGCTTAAACGAAAAAGTTTGGAAGTAATTAGGTATGACTTATTTCAAGTTATTGTATTGTTATTACAAGACGAAGAAACTTTTTATGTGAACTAATTATAATAATTGTGAGGATTTAGACAGTCAACAAGGATTGTTTGAGACGAAAAGTATGTTGACAAGATTTCGTTTAGTATTTTATAATCGAATGATCAATTAAAAAATTAACAAAATATATATATAAAATTTTATTAATATATAGTTTCTAGTTGAACCTGTCGTAGAGCTCAACAACTGCATACATAAATAACATAGGAATCGATCATAAATGGCATACTCGTAGATTAAATTACTGAACTCAAAACTCAAATAGTATCGACCTAATGACGAGTAGCCACCATCTCACATCAAATTAGGTCGCAATTTTATCGTTACATATTTGTTATTCGACCTCTGTGGCGCAGTGGTGCAAACAGCCGACTACTGGAGGTCCTGGGTTCGAATCCCGGCGTTTTTGTAATTTGCAAGATGCAATGTTTCGCTGGCCGGTTTTGGATCTTGTATTCTTATAAATATATTTTATACCATACCGTTGCTTAGTTCCCGTGACACAAGTTCTTGAGATGCTTACTACAGGGCAGAGTCAATTGTGAGTGTCGTGATGTGGTTCATTATTATTATTTCGTTTTATATTTAGTATAAACTACATGCCCCGGCTTCGCACGGATATTATACATGTACTATCTACATATAAACCTTCCTCTTCCTAAATCTGTTGCGTAGTTTTAAAGAAGGCATACATAGGGACAGATGTATGTATGTCGAAATAAAATGAGGTCGCAATTTTTCCTTTACAAATTTGTTATTTAGTTTTCTCTTTAGTATAAATAAAAATGATGCTACATTCGCATGAATATTCCGATTAATTTTAAAGATATAATTCAAATCCCTAAATCTATTTTATAAAAACATAGCTTTTTCGCCAAATGATGCTCTTGGATATTCCGCCTTGAAATATTCTCGTAAATGGGAACCCACCAGTGAAATACAAAATGTGCTATTTTATTTCCCTTTATCCTGTTACTAACTGAAAACCCTTACATTCGTAAAGATACAGTAATCCTATACCCTCTAGAGACTGTAAGAAACAAAGCCGAAACTGATATCATTTCTGTTGACATCTTACAAAAAAGAGTATTTATTACTAGATTCTATATACTTATTTATAGAAATAATACGAGTATTTTTTACATTAACACAAAAATATTAACTCACGCTGTAATTCCTCGAGAGGTTGGCAGAGGTGTTAAACACCGCATTTTGCATGTTTATGTTCCCAGTTGCGAATCTGTCGCCACTATCCGCACAGTGAGGAACATGGCAACTACAATATACGGTAATCCGAGACTCGTACCCTCGACCTATCGGGTCGGGTCGGTCGGATAACAAAGCCACGTAACAAACTGCGCTACCATGTCCTTTGCTATCATTTTTGAGTCAGAAAAATACTGCAAATATAATTACGAACTCGGTAACGCTGTGGTGTAAACAGCCGACTGCTATGCAAGAGGTTTCGGGCTCGAATCCCGTGAGGGGCGACACTTTATGTTATTTGCAACGCGCATTGTTTTGCTTACCGGTCTTGGATGCAGTATTCTTATCTATGTAGTATATCGTTGCTCAGTGCCTGCGATACAAGATTATCTTAGCGCAGGGCTGAATCAATGTGTGTGTCGTGATGATGTTTATTTTCATGATTAAAATTATTGCAGTTGTTATTTTTGGTACTATTAATTTTTATTTTCACCACGTGAAAAATTCAACAAAAACAATTTTTAAATAGATTTTAATTAGAGAACCCAACGGTTATTAGACCCAATCAGTTTTAAACGGTCTCCTTGTTATAGATAGAACAATTAGCTTCAGAATATCTTAGTTATAGAGGCCTTTACAAAGTCAGTGACTGTGAAATTGTTATGTAAAATTACAGATAATTATCTGTAATTTATAATTATAATTATAGCGGGTTCCATTTACACCGTTATTAATGTTATTTGAACTTTGAACTTAAACCGAAAGCAAATGCTTACTTAATTTATTTACCATAATTGTATTTATACCAAATTATAGTTTGCATTGTGAAGGTATTTTCTATAAAAAAGAAAATGGACGATATTTTTGTTTTATCATAAGCAGACATCGTTCATAGACAGACATTCAATTAGAGAGTGAGTTCAATTTCAGTTTAAGTAAATGTAATAATGCCTTTAAATATATGTACCTAATTGTGCGAGGGCTTCCAATCAGAGGACTGTTGCAAAAGCTAAGTGGCGTCTGAAACTGTGACCTTTGATCCTTTGACATAATGACGTCGTGGAAAGATGATCGATGGCTCAGACTCAAGCTGAAGATTTCCTCCAAGGCCTCTAGACGAGATGCATATCGTTAATCGAAATAAAATGAGCTCGCAAATGTGTGGAATTGATACGAATACTAGATAAACACGTGTTGCTTATCGGTATGTATTTTGACTTAATGCTTCTTCACTACAGCCTCAAGAAGGAAAGTCAGGGTTTCGGGAGGATTTTCACCAGTGTCTCTCTTTAATAAAACTTATGTTATAACTTGGAATTTACTAAAAAAGAAATTTAAAACGAAGAATTTAAAATTTAGAACTTATTAAGTGGTCGCATTTGTAATTACGCGATTGGGCTAGATATGTTATCAAAAGTGTTTCGAAGGGTAAACAAAGGAAGAAAGGTAAACAAAGAAAGAAACGAGTGATGTAGTATTTAAAACGATTATTGCTAGAGCGTCTCACACAAAATTAGAGTTTTGGTTTTTCCTAAACATTTTTTTTTACTTTTGTTATTAATAAAATATTATTTTTATACTACTGAGGTGGTAAACAAGCATACGGGCCACCATCAGGTGATGGTAAGCAGTCACTGTAGCTTGTGGTCGTTTGCAATAGGGATGTCACTCACGCGTTGCCGGCCGTGCCATAACCTTTTAGCACCATTTTTGAAGACCCCATGCTTTAGTCACTTCCAAGTTTTTGTATTCAATGTACCGAGAGGATTAAATTCAAGGAATTAGATTAACCTTTAATTGAGGTGAAAGTTTTGGCCCGCCTTAACTTTAAACTCTTAGACTTCCTGGTAATGGTTATTTCAAGTTCCAGTAACTCCAGGCAGACCCGCACAATGCTTCATTAAAGGAATTCCAACTCTTCAGTTTGTTTAATTAGTTGAAACATTGTTGTGCGAGGGAGGAAAAAACGAAACTTTTTCGATGAGAAAGTATTTTGTAATTTTGACATGTAAATTTTTGAAAGTTGGCCGACTCTATTTGCTGGCCCCTGTGATGATATGAAAAGTTTGACCCTTCAGTCCGCTCGAGCCTGGATAGAAGTAGGTTAAACTTTAATCATAACATTAACCCACCCACTCGCTGATAAATATAGATTACTTTTTTTTAACTAGTGGTTGTAGATTACCAGAGCTAAGTTAGTCATCTCGCTCCGATTAACCTGTCTGACTTTCAGGCGTTTTAAAGAAATATTTTTAGTTTTTCAACCGAATTAAGAAAAAAATTGGTTTAATATTTTATATTCAGTCTGAATTCCGTACAGTAAACTTTTTATTTAACTTTATGGGCAAACAAGCAAACGGTTCACCTGAAGGAAAGTGATACCGCCGCTTATTAACACGACGATGCCCCTGATGTCGTGAAAAACTAAGAGCACCCCCTAAGCATTGTCCATTTAGACGTAAAGATGTTATATCTCTCGTGCCGGTAATTACACTGGCTCTCCAATCCTTTGAACGGAAACGCAGCGAACTGTTTCACGGCAGAAATAGAAAGGACAAATATATAGGATAGGAAGGAACTGTACTGAACAATTAACGAATGAAGGGGGTTTGAATTATGCAAATGATTAAATTTTAAAATTAAACGAACTACAAACAAAATTAGATGACGATAATATACATAATAAAGCGACGACATAAATCGAAATTTTGGTTGCCTATGTGTGTGCTGGATAATACACACTTTGTTAGGTGTACTTTTACACCTACTTTTCATAAGTACTTATTTAAATGCTGTTTGTATGTCGAGTATATGTACGTAACTTATTTTATCTACTCTGTATTAAAGATGAATGTTAAGGGATACTTGGCTATCCTTAATACAGGTTGCTATGTAACCTAGCAAAGAGCCAAAATAGTATATTTTATAATGTCAAGTGAATGTCGTACTAACAAACATTTTAAGATATAATTGTTAGATCTGACATTGAAAAAAAAAACAAATACATTAATGCAAAAGTAATAATATTATTTTTGTATCCATTACAAAACAACACAAAAAATATACAAAAAAAACAAAACAAATGAATTTTACAAAATTTGTATTAATTAATGTATTAATTAATAATTTGTATTAATTAATAATTTTATTAGTTAAGTAGCACCTGATGCGGACTTAGTTGTAAACTGCATGATTTAATATTGCAATTCTCGCATTACACTCTACTGTCGCGACAGATATGACTATTGAACATCGTATTAAACTATGACGATGTTCAATAGTTTACATTCAAGTAATTAATTGAATATCAGACAAACTCCTAGATTAAGTTCTCTACTTTGGCGGTTTTGAACAAAACCTTCTCGACTTACAAAGTTTCAACAATCGTTTGTAAATTCATCAAACAACCGATCAATCTATAGTCCGAAACAAGAAAGTAATTTACTAAACAAGTCTTCATCATCTCTATTTTCTCTAAGGAAACAACTTTAAACTTATTAAAATTTATTTCGTCAATGCAAAATACAATGATAAAACTTATCTTCCAATAAACATGAAATCTTAATCCTTCAGCTAACTCTACATTATATCTAGTCTTATAATTTCAAAAGCGTACGCCTTGATTGATAGAATCTAATTTGTTTTCGTTTTAATAACGAAATTCAATTATTTGCTTAAATTTTGTTTCAACAAAGGTCGACACCCCTTTTTGTGATTACGAATCGTCCTTGAAAACCAAATAAAAGTAGGCAATAAAAATTTGAGAGATATCATTTTGTTTTATAAAAAATTTAAACAATAAACATTACAGGAAGTCTGTCAGTGGACAGTAGAAGTAGGCCAAAACTTTTTCCTCAATTATAGGTTAACCTAATTCCCTGATTCTGGAATTTAATCCCTTTGGTAAAGGGCTAAAACTTACAATGTTTCATTTTTAACAAAAGCATTTGAAACTACAGAAATTCTCACTTTAGAGTGGTACGTATAATGTGACTCAAAAGTTTACACCCAAGGGTGACCCAGGCTTGCAAATGAAGGCTTCCGAGGACAGTTTTTGCTCTCTCGTGCGATTTTCATGCGGACTTCGTGTTGATTGCACTGCGAGGCTTAAATAAAAAGTTTTTAATCAGAGTAAAACGCTCATCCGATGAAATTGACTCTAAGAATTATATATTTTTTTCACGGTACTTAAACTAACAGTGAAAGGTTTGTTAGACGATTTTAAGTCTTGGTTTCGTGCAAAAAATTTGGTACTCTGATGAATATGTCATTTATTTTATCCAGGAAAAGTATACTGCAGAGAAATGTCAATCTATTAGGAATTTGCAAGTTCAAAAGTATAAATTTTAAATTAAGAATTTATCATAATTCAAGAAAAAAAGACATCGTTCTTCCGACATTCCTATTTTAACCATGAGATTATAATTATTATTTTTTTCTAGACAGTGTAATAAAAGATAATATTCAAAAAAATCCTGATTTCCTTTTTACCCCTCTCACTACCCACCAGTAAAAGTACTGTTGAAATCGGCCCAGAAGTTTTGATGTTGAAGAATACAACAAATAAGATTTTAATGGAAATATTTTGATACAAAAAAGTTTCAATGCAAAATAAGGGGATTCTTTTTTCATTAAAGTATGAATTGTTAGTATGAATTTATAAACAACAATCAAACATCTTGATTAAATATGTTATATTATGAATAGAAATGTCCTTACTAACATATAATATTTACATGGTCCCTCTTTCCTCAGTTTATATTTTCTGATAAACGATCGCAACAAGCAGGTTATAATAACTAATTATAATTATATCTGGTGTATTTCATTTTATCCTTCAAGCTTTAAGAAAACGTCACTATGTGAAACAAAAATCTAATGTAAGTTATTAATCATACTTGATGAAATGTACGATGTTTTGGTTGCCGTTTCAAACACGGAAGACATTAATTCCCATGTTAGTATCATGTTTCCCAACATTTCCTGCAATCATTTGTTATGCTCTTAATGCTCTTATGGGGTCTATTAAGTGCCTAAGATGCCATTGGAGCTACGTGCTTCGTTAGAGCTTAGATACCGTACAGTATTCCAACGCCACGGTATGTGGAGCATGTCGATTGCATTTTCTTTCGAAGCATGTCGGGGTAGTTGGGGGTATACATTTTTAATATGAGGGGATTAAGGACACGGACGGAAGAAGAGAATTTAATCATTTCACCGTGAATTTTCCTTCGCGAATACATTTCCTGGAAACAAGTTTTTTCCCCTCAAATAAATCAGAAATGCATTGAAACTACATTGGAAAATAATAATGAAAATAAAAATATCTAGCTGATTTTTAATCTTATACGTAATTTTAATTTATATGAGTCGGCTGCAATGTAATAATAGAAACAATTTCTTTGTTTTTAAAGTGCAACCAAAACCACTGCCAGCAAATCAGGGCTCCTAGTAATTCTTTATTCGTTCGCTAGCGTTTACAAAGCCCAACTTTGTCGTCATACGCAAAGATATTTCAATATTCAGCCTCAAGAATTTCTCATGATAATACAGGTTTTGCGGAACTGAGTAATGCGGGCAACCTGTGAGCCGTTTAATAACGAATGGGTGATACCGCATAAAGAAATTTATTGTCATCCCCCTCTGTCATTAGTGAATTTCATGAGTTCGGGCGTAGATACTGACAAAGAAGCCTATACGTGCTGCCGGGCGATGCTAGTCGATAGCGACTGTTCCTTTCTAAGTTTGGCACAAAAATTTCTCAGGCTTTCGATACACAACTATAAAATGGAAATGGAATTCCATTCAATGTATAAAGTAGTACAGTTTACTGAGGAATGCTACTGTTGCATTTTCTTTGACGTCCATTGGTGACAAGGAAATTGACTTTCTTGGCTTGGTGTCCCGCTTAGTTACCTACCTAGTCGCTGTCGACCAAGTCACTCGGCGACTAATCGACAATATGTTTAGGCTCCTTTATAATCAACCTTTTGAAAAGTCGAAGTTTTGGTCAGAGTCAACGATCAGATAGAGCAAGAGCTGTGTAAAGCTTAATTGTATGCGGATTCAGTCTAAGCACAATCTAGATTTAATACGTCTATAAAATTAGCTAATAGGTCTTTGATTCAAGTCTCTTTGATAACGTAGTTAACATGGGTAACTAGTTTCTC
Organism: Choreutis nemorana; assembly: GCA_949316135.1. Taxonomy (NCBI): domain Eukaryota; kingdom Metazoa; phylum Arthropoda; class Insecta; order Lepidoptera; family Choreutidae; genus Choreutis; species Choreutis nemorana. Next base: position 7,687,480 of record OX438609.1, read on the forward strand.
GAACTACTAACTTGAATCCAATTTATTTATTTCGACATAAAACGACTTTGATGGTATAAATTAACATCTTAATACGTGATGAATTTATAGATCGAAAATAGTGGTTTTATATGTCTATATTTATTAATAGAAAATCGTTATTTTGACCAAGAATGTTTAATGTCTAGAGATACATCACTCACTTGCTAATACCAGATAGCGTATGTGTTACGAAATATTTATTTGGATAATAAATAATAATAAATAACCACATCACGACACACACATTGACTCAGCCCTGCAGTAAGTATCGTAAGAACTTGTGTCGCAGGTGCTAAGCAACGATATGGTATATACTAAATAAATAAGAATACAACATCCAAGACCGGTAAGCGAAACAATGCGTCTTGCAAATAACACAAAGTCCCGCCCCCGCCGGGATTCGAACCCGGAACCTCTAGCGTAGCTGTCGGCTGTTTACACCACTGCGCCACCGAGGTCGTCGGATAAGACTTTTTGTAGATGTATGATAGTAAATCGATGTTACTCGGTTATTTTCCGCACCGTAAATTCCTTCTTGATCTTAAGCTAGACCTATCTCGATAGAACCACCTTTGGGACACTGATTGATGTAGAATGGAAGATTCAATTTTCTCGTGACGACGCCTCTCTTTAAATACATTGCCGAGTCGATAGGAAATCCAATTGTAGTGGTAGAGGAAAAAGGACAAGCTATTACGCGTTCACGTTTGCAATTGATTGACATTACATTCTATTTTTACTTTAATTCTGGCTTAAGTTTGAGGATGAACATAATTTCGATTATCGAAAAACTTAGTTCAAATCGTCTTTTTGTGTGCTCCAAGTGTTTGAACAGTTTAATAAAACCTCTCAAATAAAGCCTATTGTTTTCGGGAGACGTCAAAAAAGGAGCAAGAATTTTGTGAAAGTTTATTAATTAATTTTTCTCAGATCATAGCGTTGTTGATAAGTTGGGGTAATTGATCTACGGTATTTAATTCTAGTTCACTGTTAACAAATTAAATTAACGACATATAGAAATATTTTTTTACCTTTTTTAATTGGTTAAGATGACAAATATAAATCGTTATTTATATTTAGTTTTTGTGGTCTTATAAATTTCTCACCTTATAGAATTAACCATATAAACTGAATCAAAATTTAAAGATCATTTTAAACTTTATTAAATAAAAAGGTACTTTTACATATTCTTAGAAATTATTATTAGTATAAATGCTTATTCAAAAGCCAAATTTTGTACAAAGTGATTACAAACGAAGTCTTTCTTAAGAAAAGTTTTAATTATATTTAAAATCTCAAAGCGATATGCGACGTGATTTACTTAAAAGGAATGAAACTTCACGGTAACCGGATTGCTAGGTTCAAAATTTAATCCGATTTTTAAGTTAAATTCCTTTGTGTGTTCGGGCGGAATTAAACTGGGGGAGAAAAGGTGGGGTCTTATCTCCTGTATTGAAGTTAACGAAGGTCATAATGGAATAATAAAATTGTCTTAACTATAACGGAAGTCAATTACGAGTAAATTAAATACAACATTGTGGGTTGCTCTCTTTATTTAAATACGTAATTAGTGGAGATGTAATTGAATTAAATCATCATTTTGAAGGAAATTAAGGAAAAAAGCGTGTTAAAATACAAAGTGGATAAATTAATACGAACCCTGTAATTTAAAATGCTTTTAGAGACAAAGAGGATTTTTTTTTCTATGTGTAGGTAATGAAAATCTGGACTAGAACTTGAAGCTTAGAATAGACTTGAGCAGACTTTAATTGAAGGTTTGCTAACGTTTATAGTTATTATTTAAAGATGCTTCTGTAGTGATTATCCCTGATGTTGCAAGCATGGACTCAGATAGCGGCATACTATTACAAATACTCTAAACTTTATTGTAAATATTAATCACAATCCAATCAAAGGAGAATGCGCAAATTTGATATATTTTACCTTAGCTCCGGTGCAAAAGGAACCTATCTCTTATTTTTGTATTTATTATGTGTATAAAAGTATTTATGTGTGATAGAAGTGGCTAAAGTTGAAAGGTATACCATTTGTATGGTATGTCCCGTCACGTTTTGCACCTTACACCAAAACATATGAAAGTTTTCTACAAAAAAAACATCATTTGTTGACAAAGTTGGGCATTTTTGCGCATTCTCCTTTATAAATCTGATTCAAACAAAGGAATATTTAATATAGCTTACAAAAACCAGCCTTTTATATATGTGTTGAACTGTAAAAAATACGAAACAATGGTTGTCAAAAGTTGAACAATTCCTACGTGTAATAATTTTGGTAACAATTCGTTACCACTGCTCTGTTTACTCAGCCTTTTTCGTGGAAATACTTGGGGCCTATACAAATATTTGCGAACATGGTTAAATAATGCAACTGAAATGTACAGTTGAGCGATTTCAAGTCGACTTTTTGACGCTTTTTAACTTTTCTACCTAATTTATTAATATTTTAGTAGTCGTGGCGACAGTTGCGGCCATAAGTTCTAGAATGTTTTGAGTTGTCTTTTATAACAATGACTGCTTAGACAGAATATGTTTCATTGTGCGATATTTAAATGGATTCGGATAGATTCTGTTATTAAATGTAAGGCTGCCAATTTATTTGACTTTGTCTACAGTACTTTTACGAGTACTTTAATTATCGTTGTATACAACCTCAGTAAATTCAACGTCCGTTTTTGTGTGAACATTGGTGGGTTAGCTGTAGGTATTTATAGTTAGACTCAGGTGTTTCAGCGGACGGTGGTAATATAGACAGAAAATTATCAAAACCAAATTCATAAATGAAAAATTAATAAACAAAACACTAAATATGTCAAAAAAAATCCTTAAAATAAATAAATTCAAATAAAAGTATATTTATCAAAGTTGTCTTACATTTTTCCGTCGATATATTGCAACCAACCAACTAATGAAATACTGATTTCACTCAGCTAACTCACGCATACTTAGTGAAATCATTAATTTTGATATGACAAAGAACGTCATGTTATACCCATCCTTCACGGGTCCCTTAATACATTTCCTCGTACGGATATTGCATCTCATGAAAACCTATGGCTATGCTTGTGTTTTGACGTGTACATGCACATCGTTCGAGTGTGTGTTAGTAGCAAACCCGAGGTTACACACACTGAAACAATGTGTTGGCACACGCCTGTCAAAACTAACACAGCCTTAGTCGAACGATCATCGTGAGATGGGTAAACTGTAGCATAAAATCACATCGCTGCTCTCAGAAACTTTGGCCGGTAATTTATTAATTAAGCAGACGATGCTTATCAAAACAGAATGAACTGTCTTTGTTTATTATTAAACTGATATTAAAGCAGGGTAGGGGTGGACGTGGTAGCTCTGTTCCGTACCTTGGTTAGCCGACCGACCCGACCTGACAGGTCTCGGGTTCGAGTCTCGGGTTGCCGTAAGTTGAAGCTTCCATGTTGCGCATTGTGCCCGGATAGTGGCGAGAGACTCGCAACCTGTCACACTGGGACTAAACATAAACATGCTAAATGCGGCGTGTAACACCTCTGCCTACCCCTCTCGAGGAGTTCATTACGACGTGAGTTTATGCGTGTGATGTATGTTTATGTAAAGCAGGGTTTAGGCCACGAAAAAAAAAAAGCAGTCGTAAATGCAGTGATGCTTTGGTTGGCAAAGGTTGCTTGTGTGTTTTACAACATATCAAAAAACACAACCAACTTTTGTATGTATGTTCGAGCATAATTTTGGTAGTAAATCGATTTATATCTTTTTTATTGGAAAAGGGTTCCTTAAGAACAGGACATTCTTACCTGACTACGGCGAAGCAAAAAGGAGGTACCGGTATATATGTTCATCTGTTCCCTCATAAATTCTGAACTGTTTATCATAAAGTGGCAAATGAGATATCATTGGATGTGTCATGACTGTCCGCTGGTACTATATGAAGTCACATTAAATTGAGTAGGGCGCCCTCTATAGCACATATAGCCATGAATGAAAAAAATCATGTGGCCGTGTTTGGTATCAAATAAAAGGGCTAAATACATTATTAGCTTTTACTCACGGCTTTGCTTGCATGCGACCGATAATTTATAATAATTTCTAAAATCACACACAATATCTGAATTTTACATATGTTCTATTTAACCTTACCCAAAATACAAAACCAAAAAACGCTTTTTTTAATTACAGATAAAAATTTTAAAACTAAAACCCGACCACCGAAAACCGCGCTCTGAAATTATGGATCAAGAAAATATTCTCATCTGAAATTGTTAAGTAAACTATTCAACTTTGCCGTGGTCATGTGCCTACACCAAATATAACCTTATAAACATAATACAAGTAAGTAAGTTTAAAAACTGTAGGTGGCTTAGATACGTGTGAGTTGTACAGTTATAGCCCTTAAGAGATGTTCTTTGCTTCTAAAACATTATTAAGTACATATTTGTAAAGTTATATTCAAATTTTGTCTCAAAGTCTCAGCCGGAGCTAAAGATATTTTATGTTTTTCATTGAAGTTGTCTGTAAAAAGGTAAAATAACACAGATATTTAAGGAGGGTAAAATATTACGTATAATTTCATTGACATAATTTCCATAATAACGTTATTATTAGAACAAAAGTTTCTACATGCTGAGAGTTCCTTGGGAGGGAGCTCATGACGTCATTGGTTTACTCAATAAATCTAGTCTTGGTAACGCAATTAACAAGTTGAAGATACTTGATTATTTACCAGCCAAGATTTTTCTCTGCTATTTATATTTCGCGTTACTGGCGAAAATGGGCGTCTAGTTTCTATGACTATTGACATTGTCTTCTAATAAATATAAGGTGTAGTAATTCAGAAAGTGTTACATATTTATATTTTTAGGACCTACGGTTTCAGACTAAGTATACTCATAGTACAAAATTGAAATACTTTTTGTCACAATTATTGAGAATGATTGAGTGAAGTGCGAAATAGCAGTAGAAGTGGAACGGAAAGTTTATGTCAAAAATTCTTGAGAAAAGTCGAACGGGTTAGGTTATTTTATATGTAAAGTTACAAAACGTAAATTTTTACTTTTATATAGCAAAGGCTGATGTTCGCAATTCCACGTGACGTAATGGGGTGTACAGAAATTGCGATTGCAGTTAGCATCACGAAAGCCACAAGAGCTCCAGACCGGAGCAATCGAAGTGTAATAAAATAAATGTGCTCACGATACCTGCTCTGAGCAAATACAATCACGCTATTGGAACTTCAAGCTTTACGTAAAGACCTAACATCACAGCTCTTTCAGTAAAGCTTAACTTTAGTGCCTTACGAAAAATGTATAAGAACGTGTAGCTAACATTATTATTTAGTCGTTTTTGGAATTCTACTTTTGGATAAATTGTGTTTAATAAAATGTGAGCTTTAACACACACATGCACGCGCGCGCGCACACACACCAAACACATACACACACACGCACACACTTTTGTTTATTTATTTCTAAATTACTCATATACACATTTTAAGATGCACATGAGCACAAGTTTTCTTAAATATTTCATCTACTTATAAAAATGAAACCTTTGTTGGCAATTTTTTATTTACTTTGAATGGTTTAAAAAGTTTCGTAGTGCTGTGGTTTTATGTAACGCAAATAACATAAACATATACCACGCCGTAATCCCTGGAAAGGTTGACAAAGGTGTTCAACACCGCATTACGCATGTTTATGTTGAGTTCTAGTGCCCTACTATCCGGGCACAATAAGTAATATGGTCGCTACAACGTACGGCAATCCGAGACTCGAACACTCGACCTGTCGGGTCGGGTCAGTCGGTTAACCAAGGCACTTAACAAGCTGAGCTACCACGTCCTCCCCTTTATTTTTAATTACTTGTATTTTTTTCTTACGATCTACCAATCAAAAACATGAACATCTAGAAGTCGCATGTAATTATCAACTTTTTCTTTTAAACAAACATAGTATTAAATTGTGACGATTTCCCGTTGCCTGACAATGCCTTAATACCGTAAACGTGGTATCATTAGGAACGATTGCTGTAATTTGTAGAGATGGAAACACCTGACGACTTGCTGATTGAACGTCCTTTACTCGATTTATTACTCGGATTTGTACTCGGTTCGCTTGAAATACCTATTTATTCGCTTTTTAAATACTTTTTGTGTGAGTTTAGAAATTTTTATAGTTATTTTTACTAGCTTTTGCCCGCGATTTCGACTGCGTAGAAGTAGAAAATAGTAAAAGAAGTATTTTAAACAACTATACATTTATCTTTACATTTTAGACAGTTCACAAAATATCTTAACAAATTATAACCTATAAGTTATTCTGCTGTATAGGCTATGTTATTGTAAAGTTTCATTAAAATCCATTCAGTAGATTTTGCGTCAAACAGTAACAAACATTCATACATCCCTACAAACTTTCGCGATTTTGATGTTAAGGATTAAAGAACCGTAAAGTACAAAATTCATAACAGGCGATGTAGCATAAGAATATACCTTCCAAGTTTAAAAGTATCTTTGGCGACCTTACTTAAGCAGGAACTTTACGCAAACTTAATTAACTGCGGTCTTTAATTATGGTACGAGTATTTCTTCTATTTAAAACTCTGAGAAAATCTTGAAAGTCCTTTATAAAGATATGAATAAAAGACATTATTAATTATAAAACTGTTTGTGACCAAAAAGCCTACTTTCAATATAACCTCAAAACTAAGTAAATATTCTTCTTCTTGGTTTAACTCTTCCCTTTTGTCGGGAAAGGCAAAGGGCTTTAGCTCATACAGCGCAAGTCTTTCTTCTTTCTTAATTGTTTCTACAGTAACATGCTAGTAATTTTAATGTAGACTTTATTGAGTTACTTGGGATATGACGAAAAGAGCAGCCAAATCGCGTATTTCGCTTTCTCCACACTGACCCGTGTGTCCCCAAGACAATATTGTATTTGAATCAAATCAAGTCAAATCGTAAAACTAAAGCTTATTGCTTGGGAATTTAACTGTCAATGATATAATAAGCGGCCATCTTGCATTAGAGAAAAATAGTCAATGAATTAAAATAAGAAAGCTCTGTTCTGAAAGGTCCGCTGAACTACGGAAAATAAATTTAATAGTCAATATCGTAGTCCAGTGTTTGTAGACGAGGCAAAGTTGTTATCAGACCTTTGTTTTCAATAACAAACCAATACCGGTTCCAATTTCATTCTTTGCTTACTGAAATACAATAATGCGTTCATCCAATTATTTTTATGCTCAAAGAATTTTTGTTTCGTGCCAGTTACGCTATTTCAAAAATAAAACGAATCTCGTCTAAATGAATTGAAACAGTAGTTTTAGGTTATATTTTTCATTGATATTTGTTAATATTGATTGACTCCGGTAATTGAGGTAATTCAATTGAAAATATTTTCTAATAAAACAATTAAGTTATAATTAAAATTGTCAAGTGTTTTTAATATCGGTTTTAATGGAACGTCAAAAAATTAAACGCCGAAATGTCTTCTGAGCGCGACCCGTGCGAAAAATGGCTGAGATCAATTTGATCGTCAATCAATTTGAAATTAATTGAATCAACCAGCGTTTTCGCACAAAATACAGCGGCAATTCATGGATAAAGATGACGGATTGAAATGAATATTGTTTTAATTTTTTGAATTTAATTCTTCTCCTTTTTGCTTGAATCCTTACAAATGAATTTAGTGATATAATTAATGGAATTGAATCAATCAGGTTTATTTTTTACAACCCGTTCGTTCGGCAATAATTGCTTTACGAAAATATAAAATGTCATTGCCAATTAAGTTATGATCAATATGCAAGTCACGTTCATGTATCCTTTTCAATAATTAAAAGAGTACGTAGTTCCACGGCAGCGCATATGCTGACATCTTTTGCTTGCAGGTGTCCTTGGGCGTCGGTATCATATCATCAAATGAATCGCCTGCCCGTTTGGCCCCAGTTAGAATAAAAAATAACTGTACGCAAAAATTTCCTTGGGGTATAATTTTGAAAATATAGAAACTAAATAATTGTTTAGTTATGGCATTTTGTAATAAGGTGTGTTAAATCCATATAACCGAGCCGTAGGTAGGGAGGTTATACATATAGAAGTTGACTTAATTTATGTCATGCTAGACTGTCAACAAATTTTTTTTGAACAGTAGAAACCTTTTTTTGTACCTTAAACGAATATCACATTGGCTATACAATATTTAATGTAAGTATATAAAAATAAGCATGGATGGTAATTTGTAAGCGAATAAGTCAAATAATTTCACCCTGGGAGATATCTCCTGAAATGTTTCCGAGGTGAAATGAGGGCACCTAAAATTCCACTTTGTTCTTCTGGGTGATATCTCCTGGGCGAACAAAGTGGAATAAACCAACCATGTAATCCCTTGCACACTGCAAGAGATCTACGTTAAAATAAATAGGAACGGAGTCAGTGACGAGTAATGTCTTGGACTATTTCCTTTTAACATTCCTATTACATGCTCCTTATAGATCTGTTTGGGATTTATAACCCTTAGTAGTTATGGTTGACCAAAATTGCATCATTTAATATACTTAGAGGAAAGATTTTTTAAGTTTGAAAAGGTTTTTACAGCGCGTGCTTGATACCCCTGGTCCTTAGGCTACGGTGACTGCTTACCATCAGGCGGGCCGTATGCTTGTTTGCCACCTCATATAAAAAGTTAACCAGAAAAAGGGAAATTTAAACTAAAAGAAAAGTTAAAACTTCGTACTCACTCTTAAGCTGGTATGAAGTTCCTCATTATAGGAGTAAAAAGCAATGTTCCCAAAAGGAATCTTTGAAATGAGTCGATAAAATATGATGAAAAATATTGTTTTTTTTAATTTGGCAAACTTATGTCCTTATTTTATACAAAAAACCATTTTTTTCACATTTTTCCCTCAATTATAATAATATTTACTACTCAAAACAAAATAAGGGACACGAGGTATTTTTTCATTTTGGTGTAAATTATTAACATTTACATATTGAAAGTAGTAAAATATTGAGTATACAAACTCTTTGATACCTAAACTTTTTAATATTGTAGTATTCATCTAATGCTGGCAACAATTTTAAATAAAATTTGATTTAAAATTATTTTTGAAAATTTTGATTCCATTTTCTTTGTCGTTTTGCTTTCCTTAGCTTCTTGGTTTATTAGAAATTATCAGAGTTCATTGATATCTCGAGTCAGAAACATCTTTTGCAATATGCCACAAGCACGCAGGCGTCATATGGACTCGCTGACAGCAACCAGAGCCGTTACAATGATGGAAGAAGGTCATTCGCAGCGATCTGTGGGTTTGCAATCGGGATTTTCTCGAAGAGCTAACCTAACCTAACCGAAGAACTATTCAAAATCTATGGAATCGTTTCCAAGAGACCGGCAGTGTTAGAAGAAGACCTGGTTCGGGCAGAGTTCGCATTACAACAGCTCAAGAGGATCGTTACATTCGATTAAGTGCGCGCCGAGATCGCACAACGACGGCCCGCAAGCTGCAAAATCGTTTACGGCTCACAACGGGTACTCGTGTCAGTGACCAAACTATTCGTAATTGATTGCATGAAGACCAGCAGGCATCAAGAAGGCGAGTTGTCCGTGTTCCATTAACCAGAAATCATCGTGCAAATCGTTTAAGATTTACCCGTCAATATTTGGACTGGGACATAAACCAATGGGGCATGGTGCTCTTCACAGACGAATGCAAAGTTAAATTTTTTAACAACGGTCGGCGTATTAGAATATGGAGAAGACGCGGCGAGAGATTTTCAGAAGCCTGCATCCATGAAGTCGATCGTTTTGGTGGTCCAAATGTAATGATTTGGGGCGGAATAAGCTTACACGGCAAAACTGAGCTCGCTATTTTAAATGAGGGTACTGTTACTGCTCAGCGGTATATTGAGGAAGTTGTCAGACCACATGTGATCCCATTTGCCCAGCGAGCGGGTCCTGGATTCATCTTGATGCAAGACAATGCTCTTGCACACACGGCTCAAGCGACTCGGTTTGTACTGGAAGCGTCTCAAATTCACGTCTTGCCGTGGCCAGCGAACAGTCCAGACTTAAATCCAATAGAGCACATGTGGGATCAGTTGAAACGAAGAGTTAGAGACGGTGATCAGGAAATCCACAACCAACAGCAACTCATCAACGCTGTTAAAAGGGCCTAGGAAGAGATTCCAATGGAAAATGTCAGGCATTTGATTGAGAGCATGCACTCCAGGCTTCAGGAGTGCGTAGCGAAACGAGGAGGGCATACTCGTTACTAAAAGATGAGCATGGAGTATTTTCTTTTGTTTTCAGTAACTTTACATTGTTTTTATTTTTAACCTTAAATGTGATTTTTTCTTTCAAAAGCAAATAAACTTTTTAATAATAATTATTGGAATAAGTTTATTGGTCTACACGGTAAAAACAACATTAGTTTTCGGTATGAAGACAAAAAATATATATTGGTTTTATTATTTTCATGGTACAGACAAAATACCTCGTGGCCCTTATTTTGTTTTGAGTAGTATATATTTTACGAGCATTGCCTATTGACTTTATTTATCTACCTGCTTTTGTTTGCGACTCAGTGACTTTTTGTGTCTCCGGCTTTTACGCAATAACATTAGCATTTGCTTCCTTAAATCTCATTGTGTATAGAAACCTTATGCGCCTTTATTCTGGTATTTCCGGGAAAGGATAACCGGTAACTTCGGGCTTAAACTTAACTAAAGTAGTTTATGTTAGAGTAGAGGTATTATGAGAATTCCATTTGTAAGGAAACATTGAGGTCGGACGCCATGAATTCATCATGAAGGTCTGTTGTTTAAGTTAAGCCCTTTTTCTCCTTCGTTGCTATTCAAGGAATATTCCCACTGTAATTCCAGAACATAAACCGCTTTTACATTTCCTGTGTTTCCATGGCAACCACTCCATTTACAGATTTAGCATTCACGACGAAAAAATGAAAATCACTCGACATATTTTTACGAAACTTCTACGAGAGTCAAATAAACCGAACCTCATTTCGGCGATTCGAAAGTTTCTATTGTCGGCAGTCAAGCCCTCGTCTCTTATCCGACGTGTTATCGAAGTACTTTATGGAAACTATGTATCATGCGGTCGGATTGACGTGCATAGAACTATTTCCGAGCTTTCCATGTCAAATTGATATAACCGTCAAACGATATCGGCGAAAAGAAGCTTTGTGTTTGCTGACGGTACTTTCATGCAAATTACTTGACGGTTTCGCTGTTCTGCAAACTATACCGCAATCGAAACTGAAGACGAGGATTAGAACTCGACTCGGTTTTTTTTTTTGCTTGTAATCTTTTCATTTTTAAATTGATCCTTTAGTTCCTTGCTCTCAAGTATTTTTGTAAAATAAAATGTAAAAAAATGTTTTTTTTTTTCGAATAGACTTAACATAAACACTTTGAAATCGTCATTTTTTAACCAACACCGGATCGTGATGCTATTTCTGCGGGGAATAATCCGGCAAGAAATCTCCGGAGTTGCTTTCTTATATGTTCAAAATACAAAAAATTTCTATTACAACTTACAATTTGTAATACATAATCATTCTAGTTTTGTAATGATTAAATGTCAAACAATGTTCTGGATAAACAAATAAATAAAAATAGTGATTCAGGATTTGAGAGTATTTTGTTTGTCGTAACCGGTAAGTAGATAGTTTAATCTTGTCATAGAAATAATCCTTACAAACATAATGAGGTTCGAAGCTTAGTTATGAAAATAATTACAACATAAAATTAATTTCATACTTTATTTTTGACTTGCGTTTACCCGTATGTAAGTGTGAATGTGAACAATTTACTACTCAATACTTGTCGATGAAGTTTTATTGGGGTTAAATTATATAGGATAAGGGTAGGATCGTAACGTAATACAATATGGCAGGATGGGCAGTACCGTACCCGATGACATAATGTATGTCCTATTTGCAGATGACAGCGTTGTAGATGTTAAAAAAATCTGTTTTGTCGGCCAAATTAAAAAGATGAACGGTCTGTGAAATACGCCCAATTGCCGGAAACAATACGTACCTACGATGATTTCAATTTCAATTAACATGATTCTTTTTTTGCGATTTTTACTAACGCGTTATGTAGGTATAAACTTTCAGTTAAAAACACCAAATTTAGTTTATAAGGCCCCCTAGTACCAGCGTTTTTAAACGCGCGTTAAAAAAGTGTTCAAGGTGTATAAATGGATGCCTTATTACCTTGCACTGTTGGATTTCTAGCGTTGAGCGTTAAGGCCTGAGTGATGCAAGTTTTTCATATACAGATCAACATTAGATAGACCTTGAACACTTTGAAACTTAACGCCATAGTTACAGTTATAATTATAGTTACATAGTATTTTAATATGTAACAGTTAAACTTCGATTGAAATGAAGCCATGTTTACTGCTTATTTTGCATACATCACATCAATAGCAACCAACGTCATTGCTGTTTACTTGTGTTGTGTTTAACAAGTATAATTCCATCTATATAAATTTAACTGTATGTATTGCGACTCAGGTCGCACTCGAATCAGGTTCTTTAAAATTCAATTTTTTCTTAAATATTTCCAATTAAAGTTCATTTCCATGCTCCAGTAACTGATCCGCATTTATTATAAAATGTCAGAATAAAGCGACAATTACGTACTGATATTTAGCTTAACTAAGCTAGCTTGTTGGTTGAACTATGCAATGATATGTAGTTATTACACCTTCTGGAATGTTCTCGAAACACATAGATCGATGCTCTGTAACACCTGCTCTACTTTAAAATTTAATGAGTACCTCGGTTATTTCTGTAGACTGCACTATTATTTATTTATTGCACTCGTTGTATTTGACGTTTCTGTTGGTTGCTATATTTATGGATATGTTACTATATAAGTCATAAGCGTCTATCGCATCTATAATCAAATTACTCGTACAGTTTATATTTTATCAACTAATCAGTCGAAAAGCAACCCTATTTATTCAACAAGCAAATTAAAATTAACTTTGAATATCCGTAATATGAAGCCCCTTTTCCTTAGCCACAAAAAGTAGGATATCAGTCACACGAGGAACGTATCCAGAAATATATATAAATATATATATCCAGAAAATAACACATAACATAAACTCACGCAGTATTCCCTCGAGAGGGGTTGGCAGAGGTGTTAAACATCGCAATTCGCATGATTAAATTGAGACCCAGTGTGATAGGCTGTGAATCTGTTGCCACTATCCGGGCACAGTGAGGAACTTACGGTAACCCAAGACTCGAACCCTCAACCTTTCGGGTCGGATCGGTCGGTCGGTTATCCAAGGTACATACGTAACAAACTGAGCTACACCGTTCTCCAGAAAAAAGATTTTAACATTACAAATACAAATATCATTTGTATTTAACCGTAACGAATTGACACAGCTAATGAAGCTTTAGCCAATAATGAGTGCGTGCGGGAGATAATTTGCATTTTAATTAAGTCATTCAATACAATGATGAATGGAGGGTAAGCGTTTTAGTCAGATGTATTTGGGCTACTGTTTGGCATTCGTACATTGAGGAAGCTGATGCCCATTACTTTAAGCAAGATCTTTTAGAAATCATGTTTATATTATCGCGGCAAAAGTAATCCAGTCCACATTAAGGTTCTGGGTTTGAATTCCAGCGGGGGCGAAACTTTTTGTTCTTTTCAAGACGCGTTGTTTCGTTTTCCGTTCCGTTCCGTGTATATGGTATTCTTATCTATGCAGTTTATACCATATCGTCGCTAAGTTTCGGTGACACGTGTTCTTACGATACTTACTGCAGGGCTAAGTCGATGTGTGTGTCGTGAGGTGGTTTACTTATTTTACTTTATAGAAATTTATCTATCTATTAATGTTCATCAGATGGACGGTCGGACGGCCAGCAGATGCTTTAAGGCACTGCGTAAACGTTTGTCTTATGTTGGACGCCATTTTTTATTGCCGACGTCGCTCGCACACACTCTATAACTAGAGTTGCGGTGTTCGGTGGAGGTAACCGGTCACAGCCTTCGCGGCAACTTTCGGAGTTTGGTAACTGATTTATATGATAATAGTTGGTGGCTGGTGTCTAACATAAGGCATAAAAAAGGTCTTTGGGAATAAAATATTAAACACAATTCAAATTTGCTGGACGATTGTATTGTGTAGTGCTGAAAGGTGAAAGGTGTACCTGGAAATTGGAAATTCCAAGTCAAAAGTACTGCAATGCCAACTATGCCAATAACCTCGAATTGCAAGTTAGTCCAAAACTTCGTTCGTTTCAAGAAACGGAGTTTCAATTCAAGTAGTCAGCTCTACTTGTGAATCTGAATCCCGTATTCAATTCAATAGGTCAGTCTGAAAACGTCGCAATCGAATTGAATCCTGATATTGTACTAAATTCGAGTGCTTGTGCTAATTAATTGAAACATTGAGTTTGAGAATTAACTAAATGTTAGGAGATATACCTAACTGTAAAATATGTCGCAAAATTATTGCGAAAACCGGATAATTTCTAAAACAAGACAACCTTCCTCGTTGATTGTAGTTTTTTGCGAAAGTCCCATTTCCAATCCGGTTTTCAACACCAAAAGAAACATTTAAAGATACAAAATCCATTTGAAAACGTACTTAAAAACTACTTCATTCACTCTCATTTATTCATTCACTTACATGAAGAAAAGACAAAGTTTATTTGCGGAAGAAAATCTTAGAAAATTTTCATCAAAGATTCTTTCATATTTATAAACATTTTTAAGCGGACTTCGCTACATTATGTTAAAAATAAATTCAAGTTCAACTTTGACGAAATCGCAGGTATATTTAAGTACCACCTCACTTATTATATGTTATCTTCTTATTGTTATTCAATTAACAAAAAGCTGTTTTAATTAACAAAAAGCTGTTTTAAGTGTTCAAACAGAAGTTTTTTTTTAACTAATCTTCATAAACTTTACATTGAAAACGGCGACTGCTACTTAATGGAATCTTCCAAGTTCTTGTAAAAAAATGACTAATTAAACAAGGAAAGAAATTCAGAGTAAAAATAGATTTCCTTTATAAAAATATTATCGGAAGCTGAGTGGAAAGTGAACAAATATTTCCTTGAAAAGGGATCTCCTTTTATATTAAAAAACCTGTTTTATTCTGATAGAAAATTTATTAATGTAAAAGAAAACTGAAAAAAAAACACATTTGATGATTTGTTATTGAAGTTTAGATTGAGAAAATGTATAGCAGCCCGGTGACATAGGTTTATTAAAGTGGTAGAAAGAACTTATAAAATCGCATACATTTTAAAATAACATCTACCTATCTATCTACCTTTATATTATTATTTTTTTATATTATATATTATTTATTAACGTTTAAAACATAAAGCTATTTTGATGGTAAAAATATAATAGTTGAATACTTTAGCAATTATGAGGGGATTGTAAGAAACGTCTTTTCATTCTTAAGATATACATGTGTACATTTTATTTAAATATGTAACCATTTAACAAATGTAGATCTCATAGAAATATTGTCTGAATATAACAAAATCAGTAACTATAGTAAAATTTAATTGGTTTTTTATTGAATTTCATTTTTTCAATGTTTCCTATAGTTATAGTTTTTAGGGATGAAATTACAATATATTTAGTTTTTTAGTGGAAATTTCTAGAGGCATGTTTAAATACTCGTATAAAATCCTCAAACAAAACAGTTAAGATTCCTACTTCAAGATTTCAAAATAATGTTTCAACTTTTTATTATACCTTTCATCAATGTTAGTAACTTTCAACGAAATAAATTGTACAAAAATGCTCGTATAAAATTGTAATTTTCTCATTTATCTTCCCACTAACTCTAAAGAACCAGTGGGCTAAACCTTGAGTGATATAAGGGCTAATTTCCTCTGCATTAACTAACCGGATACAAGATAGATGGAACACTGCCATCGTCTTACTTATAAAGGATTACTGTACGCGATCATAGCCCTTATTGCATTCAACTATCATTGTTGAATGACAAAGAGAATCAAAATGGTTTTTGAAGATGGACTTTATGTATTTTATCGTGAAAACGTGTTTTACGACGCAACTATAAATTATTGCAATCTACTCTCAACATTATAAAAAGTTTAATTTTCTCAGTTCATTTGTATAAAAGAAAATCGAGATAAAGTTCTTTCAAAGATAGACGCAACCCGTCCTATGTTTAACACTTAGTCTAAAGCCAGAGCAAGTCTACTTTTGCGAATTTCGAACTTAACTCCAGTACAAAAATGATTATGTTTTGAATACTGTTTATTGTAATGACATTTAATAATAATAACCACACCACGACACACACATTGACTCAGCCCTGCAGTAAGTATCGTAAGGACTTGTGTCATAGGAACTACTCAACGATATGGTATAAACTACATAAATAAGAATACAACACCCAAGACCGGTAAGCGAAACAATGCGTTTTGCAAATAACACAAATTCCGCCCCCGCCAGGATTCGAACCCAGAACCTCTAGTGTAGCAGTCGGCTGTTTACACCACCGCGCCACCGAGGTCGTCAATCATTCGAGTATGGTCAAACCCTAGTTCTTTTCTAGTCTACATCTCATAAATAAGGCGATTAATCCATTTTTCTACCAAAGACACCATTCTTAGAAGGCACGGTAATTCAGTAGGCCGACAAGAAAAATTTAATTTTACTATTTCATAGTCTGTTAACTTATAATTATATATTTCATAATGCCTAAAACTAAAAACTTATTATTTAACTGGTAAAGGCCGCCAGCTTATTTGTATGAAACTTATTTAATATCAAACAGGGTTATACGAACGCACCTAAACTAGTTTGTTAATAAAATATCTGGTAAAACTGTTATTTACTTTGAAAACTAGTCGTTAGTTTATATTCGTAAAAAACTAAAAAAGGTTATATTTTTACTAAAAATTAGCTTTATCTGCATTTATTGTTAAATAGTGTTTCCAATTTTAAACAGAAAGTTCAATATAATTTTGGTGAAATAGTTTTTATCGCATGAAAACTTTCGAAGACTACCGCCAACATAAAAGACCTTTTATAATGCTAGTATAAAACCAATTTTAGAAAAACCTCATTGCGATTGACTCGAAGGCTGCCAGTTATAGTTATTCCTCATGATAAACGTTCAACTAACGTTGTGTTAGATTTGTGTATTTGCACATTATTTCAGTGTGCATAATTTAGAGTTTGCTCAGTAAAGAGGTTACGGATCACAATTACGGATTACAATAGAACGATCTGCATCTACACGACCAATCACTGCTATAGCCGATCCTTCGTCGTAATGGAATATCTGTGTGTCTACCATGAGTTTTTGTCAGCAGTTCCAAATTTGTATTAATCTTTGCAAAGCGCCTCCAACGGATTTATGAGGAATTAAGATTCTCAGTACAAAATCACTGACGCGTAGAAAAATAATCCGAACTCTTGGTAGACACAATGTAGCGTGATATTTAAATAAATAAATTGAAATTCGAATAGCTTTAGGTTTGATGACCTTGACTTAGCAATTATTATTTGCATTGTTAATGTATTTGGAAGGATAATTCATCCAAACAAAAGACATTGGATAAAATAGTTGATACGTTGAAGACAGCTGATAGTTTTACATAATGATTTTATATTTAACTTAAAGAAACCTTTTATTTTTAAGCAATTTACTCATTGTTGTAACTAAAATTCATTCTGTTGTCATTGAGATAGCATTTTTTTTTTACTTTTTATTAAGAAATATGTAATTTATTTTATTTTGGTGAAAAGAGATGAAATAGTTTTAATAATTATAATATAAGAAACACATTTTTTTATTAAGAAGGTTAGAATCTACTTGAAATCGATTCAAAAATCATTAGGGACATTGGACGTACACTAGACTTTGTTTAAAAAATCTAAGCCGACAAATTATCGGGCAAAAGTTAACTGTCCTTTTAAAAAAATAGGTCTTGAAGGAAAATGCTGTTACATGAACAGTCTATGTACCACCACAATGCTATACTTTTATTCCTCACAATAACCGCAACACACTCCTTTCGACTATAAATAGGTGAGTAATCCCAGTGCCTAACCCTCCAAATTCATTCCCTAATTCCTTTTTGTTTGTTCCCTGTACGTGATAAATCCTCAGATAGGACTCTCGAAATAGAAAGTTGGCGAATGTGACCGAAAACGGTCGAAACTTGCGAGTCAATCTCTACTAGGATTTAACTTTTATCCGGCTCTTCTACAGACTTTATCCGGTTTATTACTAGACGTAGACTAATAAAATAACTATGGTTTAAACCATTCTCGAATGTCAAATGTCAATGCAATACGCAGTTTTCCCACAAAAAGTATGCATTTTTGTAATGGAACAGAATTCGAAATTGGAAATAGTTTTGGACATAAAGTTTTGGTTTCAGTCAACGTCTTATAGTAATGTGAAATATGTTTGTTGAATTGTGTCTTATATTCCTACCGTGAATCAGTTCACTCTATGGATCGGAAAGCCAGTATAATTACCGGCATGAGAGGTCTTACATGGGCAAAGCATGCGTTGTGATTGTCGTTCCAAGATATCAAGGACATCGTAGTGTCAGAACGCGGCGGAATTACTTTCCATTATGACAACCATCTTCTTGTTTGACCAAGTAGTTTAATAAAAAATTACACGGTGAACCTTGAAATATCATAGCGACAGAAAATAAATACTTAGTCAGCAACAAAAAAAAGGCTTTTTAAATTATGTAAAATTAAATTGCTAAGTAAGTTTAAATTATAGTCAATAATTATTAGGTATTTTTTTATCTTTTTAAATAATTTATACGTATTTTTTATTTATAGTAGATACTTGCGATGTCTTTTCCTGTGTCAATGTTTAATATGTATTTAAATGGTATCCCTTTTAAAATCTGGCCGGAGTTTAGCCTTAAGGGCCCTGACACTGGTGAATAATTAATCACATCGAGTTCCACTGGAACTTCTGAATTGTTCTCGAAGCAGCCCTTTGTTTGGTTTTCGAAAAAAGATCCAAAAACCCGATGCCTGTTAACGAAATCGGCTATGTTAATCTTTTTTAAATAGAATAGTAAAGTTTCATATTTTATACATTTTGTTATCTATCTTTACATACACTTAATATAAAATTAAGATGAACTTTTTTTATTTGAATGCAGGACACAATCTTTCTAAATACTCATCCTATAAAAAATTATTTCATCCAAATTTGAAATTAACTTTTAAGGTAATCAATAGTAACATTTTCTAAATTTTCTGTCTTAGAACATAAAATGCGAGTTGCGTGTGGAAAAAGTCGTTGGCAAAACCCAATTTAATATCGATGCTTTTCAGCTAAAACATTGAAAGTGACAAAAATCTTAAATTGGTTTTTTTGTTTGTAATCTCCATACAGTACGGTTCAATTTTAAAACTTTATTTCAATCAATTTTAATCTTTAGTTTTAATTTACAATACCTTTATTATGGTAAGAAATTGCTATCGTAAATGACAACAAGTTAATTGACAAAAACCATGAAGAAACTATCTCATGTAAAAAAGCAAATTATTCTCGCTTACGACGTTCTTCTTGAAAAGATTCTATATATTACTCGTATTACCTTGCATTGTAGCATCATCAACATATCTGGCTAAATTTGAACTCAAATGAGGGTAAATGCTGTGCTCCCAAAATCCAAAGAATAAAATACAAATATAATCTTAATAGAATAGAAGAATTTAGATAAACGTTGTAAGACCAAAACACAAACAGAAGAACTATCAACTAAAGACAAGAAGAACCAATAAGGCATTCGTAGTGGTTCTTAAATTAAGTTTTACTTCTTTATTTTTTTCTATCAATAGTCCAAAATGTCAGTTAAAAATAGTTAATAGTGAAACATTGAAATTATTTAAGAATTTAAAATATAAGTAGATAATAATGTATACGTAGAACCAAAAAAACATTTAAAGCCTCAATTGTTCTTACTAATTAGTTATAAGATAACATTTTTAGACATCGATTTTATAAATCATCAAATTATATATCAGTTGTGAATGGTCAAACATTGTAATGATCCCCAATTTTCAAAACTCAAGATGAAATTTCTTTTAAATTTAAAAAGTAGAAACTTATGCATAAAAATCTTGGTACAAAAAACAATGTCTAACCTAATTCAAGATAAGAAGTCGTATGAGGTTTGTATCAAAACGAGAAAAAAAAAACCCATATGAAAGTCATAAAATCTAATAAAATTTACAAAATTGATTTTTGTTTAATCCCCATTTAAAAATTACAATTTTATAGCAATTTTTATTTAATTTATTCTAATAATTTGAAACAGACGAGAAAAAATTAAATATTATATTTCTTATAGGAGACAACATGTAGCATACTTATTCTAGGCTTAATAACTGGGTAGATATAGATAAAATTCAAGCTTACCTTTTTATGATCTTCTAAAAACTCATGACAACAAAAAAAAAACTTTAAAGTACAATTCTAAGTAACTTTGTCTTTATAACTAACTTTATTTCACTGTACACGTAAATACTAATACTTCATACATATTCTTAGTTTTTTTCACTGTTAGGTTTTTTTTTTCAGTAAGTTTAAGTTGAATCTAAATAAAGTTCAAAAGAGACTCGATGTGGTCTGACGGGCGTAGTCGCGTAGCTTCGTAGCGTGCGCTCGGCGTAGTAGCTACCCAACAACTGCGACTACGAACTGTCTCCCGCAGTTTCGGTATAATAGGCCCGTTCTGCGTTTTAAGATAAGGGCTTGTGCTTATAGGTTTTATTATAATTCGAACTTTCGTGTTCAAATAATTTTTACCTAATCGTTATTAATAATACTGTTTATTCAAGGTGTATTGTGGACCCAAAAAGCGGTTCGAACGTTTACTTAACGACAAAAAGTCTTACTGAATAATACTGTTTGTATTGTTTTTGATGTTATTAAAAAAATTATTATGCAAAAATTATCAACACGAGTAGTTGAGCATCAAAAAAAACAATTGAAGGTGCAAAGAATTAAAAAAAAAACACACGAATTGAAATCGTTTCTTCGTGTTTTTTGTAGCAAATGTTTTATTTTAACCGTTTTTTAAATTCTGATATGACAATAACGTAACTGGGCAGAAGTTTGGAACTTTAATATTAATTGATGTCGAAGCAGTGGTAATGTTACTTTTGTTTATTTCTAAAAATACTTAATTACAAATAATTATAATTTTCTTTATTATTAAATTATAACTAAATACTGTTACGGTATTAAACAATTTTCGTCATAATTGGTACAAATTCGAAGGCTTTCCTTGACAATCAAAGGAAGGCTTTGTAAACAATTATAGAGATTTAGAAAACCAACGATTTTGGTGACAGAGAAATTTTAGACTAATGTCTTGTTGAAATAACGAATTTACACTCCACTTTGTTGTGTTTATAACAGTAAACATAAATATAATAATTTTGAAATATATTTTTATTGTTTTATTTTAAAATATAATATCACACAATAATACAAAAAAAAAAATCAAAATAAAAGCCGAATTAAATTTTTAAAAAACTAGTCTTTGGTTCATAAAACCCCAATTAAAAAGAAGGTTTAGATTTTCCAGAATCCCTTTTTTCTAGAAACCTTTTTCAAAGTAAACCGTTCAGCGGTTATTACCTTTTAATATGACGGTGGACCACGGTCTGATGCAATGCCGAGGTTACCCCCCGAGGGGACGCAACGGTAACGCGTTAGAAATGGAGATAGAGAGTTTTATACAATCAATCAAGGGATCCAGTGCCAGCACGTAATGCTAACACTTCTCTATCAACTAATAGATTGCTGTGTGGACTGTGGAGGCTATCTTATCTACCCTCGACACGTAGTTTTGTTTTAGTTTGTATAAAAATTGCAGCTTGAGGTAGAAAACTTAATTATAAGGGTTTTATTCTCAAAAGGGCGCCTACGAGCCGTGTTACTAAGACTCCACTATCCGCCCCTCCGTCTGTCTGACAGAGTGTTGTCGCTTATCAATTGCATTTAGGAAATTTAAATTTTCACAGAGTAACAAAGAAGAAATAATAAACGTAATATAAACAACAAAATAATAATAACCACATCACGACACACACATTGATTCAGCCCTGTAGCAAGTATCGTAAGAACTTGTGTCACAGGAACTAAGCAACGATATGGTTATATACCACATAGATAAAAATACAACATCCAAGACCGGTAAGCGAAACAATGCAAATAACACAAAGTCCCGCCCTCGCCGGGATTCGAACCCGGAACCTCTAGCGCAGCAGTCGGCTGTTTACACCACTGCACCACAGAGGTCGTCAAAATAAATATTTGACCTTGAAAATTGGTGTATTTAAAAATAGTACAATCTTTAATCATGACAAGGAACCTCTCGGCTATCTAAGAACATACATTCATTAACAGGAAACGTTTTTCACGAAAATACATACGAATCATCAACGACAACCTAACCACAATATGTAAACAGATCATAGAATAAATTATATACCTATATAAGACTAATACATAATATACTAGACTTTCTTGAGAGGATGCGTGTTTGCAGGGGTAGAAAAGCGCGCGTTGTGGATGTAGCAACGCCAATAACAGAACTTCTAGTTCCAGTTCTACGCATATTGATTTGCCTGACTACCAGAAAAAAAAATCCTTTAAGGAAAACGAAATCTCAAAATAAACATAACTTTTTAATTAAGATCAACGTAGCAACTTGCCTGCTTCACACTAAGTTAATATTAACTTATCGTGCAGAAATTTGTTGAAAGTTCAACGATCGGACGTTTTATAACATTAATTGATATTTCGGACAATTCATAACAATAAATTAATTAAAACTGATATCAGCTTGTCAACCTTTTATAAATTATATCTCGTCTGTTATAATTTCGAGAGATCTTTGTTATTTTTTTATGGCTAGAAGCTTATTTTATACCATTTTTTTATTTTCCACTCGATAAAAATACGTACTTAAGCATACGTACTTAAATAAATATAGTTTATTTTTTCACTTCAAACTTTCAATGTTTATTAGAGCGTTGCAAATACAAAAATGCAGGTGAAAATTCTTTTGAAGTTTAACATAAAAGAAGTAAAAAATATTTGCTCAATAGAATCTAGTTTTGTGGGTATTCCAACAGTATTCTAGCTTCCAGAGAATTTCAAAGCATTTCACTCTTGTATTAGGTAAAGAAACTTTTTTTGCTATTGTCACTGGTCCAGCTGTCTTCTTTACTCTTACGCTAAATTGGCTTAGATTAAAAGAGACAAGCTAAGCAAGCGTTGGAGATGGATTACAAAATACGCCTTTGGTACAGGGGAATAGTGGAAATATCCTTTGGGTACGGATGTTTCGAAATTTTACTCTACTTTAAATGTACAATTTCTAGTTCTTTGAAAAAAATCTTATACGACTGAAAACGGAATATGGATATTGCATTATTCAAACCACATTGATTTTTACTGTTTAGTTAACTGGATATTTAGGGCAAAAATGTTGTGAAACTTTGTAGCTTTATCGTCAAAAACTACTGAATGAATTTCAGACATTCAGTACAGTCAGCTTTTACCTCACGAAAACGTTAGGCTCCTGTGGGATTATACAAAAAAGGTAACGAATCGAAAAAAAAACCCTAAAAGGTTGCAAATAATGTATTATCTTTAGGAATTATAGGCTGTTTTAAAGAAATTAGCTTAAAGGTAGATAGAAATTCATACCAATATTGTAATTTTTGGAGTTGGTGCCAGCCACACAAACCGTATAATTATAAAACATGGACTATGTTACTTTTAAGCCAGAACTTATGAAACTAGGATTATTTAAGTTAGTACGGGAACAAAAATTTTAAAGAATAAAAATAACAGTAAAATCTGGATTTTCTTTTTAGGCTTTCATTTGTTAAAAACAGTGTGACTGTTTGACAAAATCTGCGAACCGCGCGTCAGGTTTTGGCGTAGGCACAAAAAAATAACACTTAAAGTCCATACACATACATACAAACCCACATGAATAAAGTATATACAGACTTGATGGACGTGTGACTGCACAGCTGACTATTTCACGTCATGAGGTTCGGCGGATAAAAAAAACAATTCCAAACGTAAAACGAATAGAATACCCCATAGTTTGCTTTAAATTGGAAATGGCAGCTTTTTTACGCTGCTGTCAAAACATCTTTATTTTAATATAAAGTTCGTAAAAACACATTAAACTATAAAATCCTCGTATAGCAGTCACCTAATATTTTATGTACATATTGATTGATGAAATGAATGATAAACGAAGTAAAAATTACAACTGTAGCCGCGAGCATGTTAATAAATAATTATTTAGTAAAATAAGCTCTCCAAAGCAGTTATTACGACAAAAGGCTTGTAAATTCAGATATTTATGTTTAGCTGAACACAAACCCTACTTAGATACTTAGTTTTTACGAAGGACCCTCAATAATAAGGTTGAAGCCTAATCTGATTTCCCAAGTGAAATATATAAATACATCGATTGCGACAAACACACACAGGTGTACCTGTATGTTATAAGATAAATTTTAATTGTATAAACTTGGAATCACTCGAGAAAACGAAAGCCACTTATACTTTTCGCTGCTTTTGCTGGTTATCTAAGTCATGGTACATACCTTCCAAAGAAAAAGTTTATTAAAACTAGACAATGTATATAATTACTTTATGTCCAAAAATTGTGTGTTATATACTGTTCTATGTTATATGTGGATAATTGTTGTTAGCGTCTTAATTTGTAAATTGAAAATTGTTTTCCACACTTGTTACACGCTGTAATAATTCATCCGAAATAAAAATAAAATAAAATCCATCAAATTGCTGTACATAAAATATTTGTTATTACAATGCTAGACAAAAGGCTCACTTATTATAATCTTTTTTTTTCCTTAGCTTAAGAAAGGAAGTTTCTGTTAAAAATATATTTTCATGACGCTTGTATGTGAGTGTGTTAAGTTTTAATTCAATTCTCAACTGCAGCGGAATGAAATTTCATTCTTTTTCACGCAACTCCAACACCACCGTGCATAATTCATTTTTCTTCCAACGCGTTTACATACAGCTCAAAAAGAAGTACATTTCCAAGCGATTATAAGTCTTATTGTTTTATGATAGCGGCCATGAATAGATCAATTCTCATATTGTATAGTCTAACAATGAAATGTACCTACAGTCCTAGACCATTGTTGTGGCTTGTCAAGTTCTTGTTTTCTGCGTCACTGAAGGGAATTCCAGCAATGTTTTAATTATATTTTGTTGGAAACTCAATTAATTTACTACGAATAGAAAAAATCAACTAAAATTTAGCCGAAGGCTGTCAAATTTGCTTGTTGCTGATAGCGTTGTTTAAAATGTGTATGATTGAGAATTAATTTAATTTTCATATCAGTTTGTTCATTTGGCGAGAAGTTGTCTGCTGACGATTTTTTGCTTTGTCATCCTTTATAAGGGATGCGGGAATGGTTTGTGATGTCAAGCTAGGAGTTGGTACAATTAATAGCTCAACTAAGAATAGTATTTTCTCCCAGATCAACTTAGTTCTCTAACGTTTACAAAGCGATAGGTTTTTACAAAGCGATACCTGATCTGTTTACACTAAAAAAGCACAACATGTATTCAAAATAAATGATAAAAACAAAATCGAATATTTTTATTCAAATGGACTTTTAAAAAAATCACCACATCACGACACACAAATTGACTCAACCTTGCACTAAGATATAATCTTGTATGGCAGGCACTAAGCAACGATATGGTATATACTACATAAATATGAATAGAACATCCAAGACCGGTAAGCGAAACAATGCGTCTTACAAATAACACAAATGCCTGCCCTCTCCGGGATTCGAACCCGGAACCTCTATCGTAGCAGTCGGCTATTTATACCACTGCGCCACCAGGGTCGTAAAATAAATTCTTTTAAATCGTAAAAAATATTTTTAAACTACCACTGATTCGGAATGCCTGTCTACGGGAAAGAATCTAGGCAAGAAAACTCCGTAGTTGCTCTTTTCAATATCATAATAATATTTCATTACAATCTTAGTTTCAGTATAAACTTTTACAAAAAAAATAAAAAAATCTTCTAATGCCACTAAAAATTAATGTTTTTTACTGAGTATTTAATACAACATATGCAGTGTGATTGCGTAAGCATATTAAAAAGAAGATGCCTTTGATTTCTTAGATCTCCAATACAAAACAAATACAATAATGCGTCGCGCATGTAGAAGAAAGATTTTATACTTCTCGTGCTGGTAATTACACTGGCTCTGAATCCTTTGAACCGAAACACATTGAACTGCTTTACGGCAGAAACAGAAGGTGGGTGGGGTACCTAGAAAATCTCGCACGTAAATCTTCTAGCAATAAACTTAACTGAATTCATAAGACTTAATTCTAATTTTTTTTCTGTGTAATAACCTTGCACATCATACATGAAGATACCCAATACGAGAGATTAAAGGATTCCCTTATCTTTTTTTTTGTTTTATCGATCCACTTAAAATTAGCTTAATTTATACTAGCTTAGTGCTTACAAAATTTGTCACTCGCTTCTAAGCTTTACGTTCTAGGAACAAGGTCTACTATTAAACGGTATCTTTTTGGACTGTATTTGTAGGTACGTAGGAATCTTAATTGATGAGTCTTATTTGGAGTAAGTAACGCTATTAACAGTTGGGACTGGCACTTGATCTTGATACTTAGTACAATGTGGAATCTGCAGATGAAAAGGTATTTAGTCGAATTCATACAGAACGATACAATTAGAAACAACGTTGGTGTTATTAGTAAAATTGTCGTTGTTTTATCTCAATCTTTTTCAAAGGTCCATAAAAAGGTTAGGATTCCATTTTTAAAAGTTATGTTACATTTGAATAAGATTATAAAAAACCATTTGGTTTTTTTTCCTGCATCAATGTAACATTTATTGTTGTTTCATACACAATTTTTTTGTTGTTGATAGTTCATTAGTGACTTCTTCTTGGGTACGGAACCCTAAAACGTAAACCCTAGTTACAAAATTGTTTGGTTGTTTTTTGCCGAGAAATCAAGGCAAAAAACCTGATGATCTGGGACCTGGTGGTGGTGGCGTCGCTTCATAAGATTATATTTCTGGCTCGTTTCTTCTCCACAAAAAACGACCTTGTGCATTGTAACTAAGGTTTACTTTATGTTTTTTGACTATCTTTTACGTAAACCACACCTTATTGATATGATGACGAATGATGTAAGATTTCTTTGAAGAACACGAGTATTTTTCTAATATGTCCATAGTTATTTAGCAAACAACTGCTTAGTTAAGATCTAAAAATTTATGTGAATTGTTCCAAGATTAATAAAATGCATGAACACACACGGTTTCACATCAAGTGCAATATTAACCCTTATGCCGTAATCCTTAAGAATATTTTACTAAACAATTGACATTATCTGTAGCTCAATCTATCGACACCGTACTCTAAACACTTTGACTGCCCACAAATATTTCTCAACCAATAATGAATCAGCTCTTCGCCATTATCAATGACATAATTATCACATTATAGAACTGTTCAAACTTCAATGCCCTTAACTGGACTCTGAAAACCTCTTTTACATTTAACATTCATTATCTTCGCTTGGAATCCAATGGTCAATGGTCAGTGTGTATAATTTACTTGTGTAATTCTTATTTTTTCAGAAGCTTGAGACATTATGAAGCCTGGATTTTCGAAAAACTCATTAGTTATTTCAAAGATTACTTCTTACCCAAAAACATCTCTTTATAATAATATAATCGATGACAAAGAATAGATTTTTCTCATTTTCAAAGAGAAAAAAAGATTTTTCACTGAAATGATTTTGATGAGCTCAGATGATGTGTAAAGGGCATTGGTTAACTGACCGACCCGACCCGAGGGTTCGAGTCTCGCGTTGCGTTGCCATGTTCCGTATTGTGCCCGGGTAGAGGCGACAGGTTCGCAACCTGTCACACTCGGACTCTACATAAACATGTTTAACCTCTGCCTATCTGGATCAATTACGGCGTGAGTTTATGTGTTATGTATGTTTATGTAGACACAAATGTATCGCGTAACAGTAAGCTAATTAAGGTATTCAGAGTATTGAAAGTAACAAGTATAACATGTAGACAAATAAAAGTGAGTAACATGCTTAGTAAGAACTGCTTGCCGAGTTAACTTGATACCTCATTAAAATCAAATCTTGTAGTACCTTCATTAATTGGCATAGAATTCATATTAATTAGTCATACAAAACCAGCCTTGTAAGCTTCATTTTGTTTTTACAAAATTACGAGTTAACCTGTGAAAATTTTCAGAGCATTAATAATTTCAAACCTTTCGAATTTAGTACAAGAATAAGGTAAGAGGTAACGTGTAACTATGTAACGTGGAGACATAGTAAAGTAGTACAGAAATAGCAGTCATAGAATAGCAAAGTAACTGATGTGTGAAAAGATGAGACTTCTCGAGGAAAACTCCTCGAAAGGCGAGAGTCCTATGTAACTAAATGCATCCATACTAAACCGGAATGTTACTTTTACAACAGTTTAGTACCTACTTAGAAAGGGAACCATGGATTTGATGTCTACGAGTATCTATAAACAGAAATGGGTTTTTAGAAAAAGTATTAAAATATTCTTAGAGGGCCGGCAACGAGCATGATCATTGTAAACATCAATAAGCTTCGGTAACTGCTAACCATAAGGCTGGCCGCATGCTTTTTTGCCACTTGGGTGGTATTAAAAACACATTTTTTGCCATCCTCTATAGTAGAGCTATACTATTGTAACACAAGAAATTCTGGGTGCGATTCCCGGCAGGGGCGGAGTTTATTGATGATTTGTTTGACTGACGTACATGTTCAGTATAGTCCCATGAGAGCGTAAGTATTATTTATTTTGATAGGTAAATTTCAATTCTACATTTGGTGTTCTAGCTTTAGGATTATACAGACATAACAATTATTAAACATTTCAATATCCCAAGACAAACGGTACTCGGGCACAGCCTGTGCGTCGTTGAACAACTGCATTATTCGTAGATTTTATTCAAAGGACGCACTGTTGATCCTTGTGAACAGAATTTGCAGTAATGGAACAGAGTGGCGTGTGTGCCTCGAAACATTTGAATTTATCTATCTAATACTTAATAGGTTTATGTGACTATATTTCTGTTTTTATATTTCTTAATTGCACCAGTACAACTACCAGTTTTATCTTACTACTCACTAACACTACTCTTGTTAATTAAAGGTTTCGATAAACTTCAGGATAACTGATATTTGTAATTGCTTTTTGTACTTGTTCATTCTTTTAGCTTTAAGTGGTATTGCCAATTTATTAAAAACCAATTCACGAAAGTTACTAGTGTATTCTATTTCAAATTTGTTTTGTTTTGAGGGTTTCGTAATTTATTAATTAGAGTAATTTCAACAACATTTTTAATTGACGTACCTAATTAAATACCTGATTACTTAACTTTTTTTTAATTGTGACGTAATTGCTTTTAACAAGTATACAACATACAGGACTACTAACCATTCTATCCATGAAAATGTTAAAATTTGAAAACCTGTATTCAAAATTCCATAAACAATTATTTTCATTATAGATGTATGAACATTGAGCCCATAATAGAGGCATTTTGACCATAACTGCCACACTGGCACCCTACACCGAAGTTTAGGCTAAAAGCAGAATTCTCTTTAAATAAATCTTACTTTCCCCTATTTCTGCGGATAAATAAACGTCGTAACATTGGTTCTGCAAATGGTTTAAACCTCATACGTCTTGAGTTCAGCGTATATGAAGATTTACTGCCTTCTCCTACAAAAGTGTGCCGCAATTGAATTTAATCTTAAAACACACCCTGGAATGGGTTCCCTTTTTGTCCCTCAAGTTATTTATTGGCTGATTTTTAAATTAAACTCCTTATTTATTAACCGAATAGAAGAAAGGCTAAAAGAAGACGATGTAAGTGTACTTCGTTTAAATTAAGTACTAAAATCGGTTAAATAATCAGGATTATAAAAATAAATTACATCCAAAGTCATTGCAAAATTTACATACACAAAACACAACATATATAGTCTTAATTTTATTCATATTTATAAATTAAAAACAGAAATTCCTTTAATTTTAAAACGTTAAACGCTGTATAATTAATCGTATTTGAAGCTAAAATTTAAGATTTACATATGTATCTGATTGAATGAACAAACGTTCATTGGGCACAAATATATATCTTAATCATGTGTTTAAAAACAACAAATGTTGGCTGTATCTTATATATAGAAGCAAAAAGCTTAATCAATAAAAAAATGTAGTTATATTTTACTTTCTCCATATTTACAGTTGATTTTTTGTTTGTACCCGTACCTAAATCAAGGAAAATATCATTTATAAAACACGTAAATGAAAAACACTTGACTATTGTCAAGTTGATTGTATCCAATTGAATATTTCAAAATATATTTACATTGATGTTTCTGGTACAAAAGTGTTTTATGAAAATATTCATTATTCCTTTTTAATTTCACTTTTGCTTGTTTTTTGGCTCACGATGTTTATCTAAATAGGTGTTAATTTTTATAATTGATATGGAAACGACTATCATGATAGTATAGAAATCAAATGAACTTTAAAATATAACCAACAATTATTTAATCTAATAAAAATAAAATTTATTACTTAAATAGCTGCGTCTTTGATAGTGTCTTTGTTAATTGAAAATTACTAGTCTGAGCCCCGCTTGATCCAAAGGTCTTCATTATGCTGGCAGCATTACCACGTTTCATGGCAATGGGGACCTGCTAAACCAACCAGGGCCCAGACCGAGGATCATTGCCATTTAAAAATTTGTAAATTTATTTTATAGTTTATAGCTTTCAAGTGAAATATTATTAATTCGAGATAATTTTTGCCGAGGGTCTCCTAATGGATTTTTAGGGTCTCCTTGTGATGAGATTACAACATACCTATACGATTTCTATTATTTTCCAAAGACAAAGGAGACCACAGCCAAATAACATTACGTTGTCACCTCAACGTGAATAAGGTTAAGAAAGGTTCTTGGAGTGTGAAGTTCTTACATGGCTTTACTATGTACGTTTGTTTTGCCATTAAGCATAATTACTCGGAAGAAAGTCTAAAAACCAGGTGGCCAAAACTTGAACTGGTCTAAATTCGATCACATAAAAGAAAAATACAAATTAACGAAAACACTTTAGGTTTTAATATTTCCAAATTTTACTGAAGTCAGTTTTATTTTCATCGATTGTTATTTAATAAAACTTTTGTTTCATACTTTTCCGAGCTTTTTTTTTCAGTAATCGGGTTTAAGTTTTTGAATTTTCTTTTTTACCTTGAAAAATAATTTGGATAATAGAATACAATTACTATCAATCATTTAAAATAGAAAGTAAAAGTTATGCGTGACAAACTTCCATTAATATTGACACGAAAATACGAGTACACACATCCAAACATTTTATTCCACGCTATTCTGATTTATACCTATCTTTCTACTCTACTAATCAACATTGGCCTTTCAACTGAACTGAGAGAACTTGCCAGGGACACATTTGTATTTAGCATTGAAATGTTTATTCGATACATAAGAGACCGATGTCGCTCCCCAAATGAAAATACAAAGAAACTTACATTCAAACCAATTTGAATTATATCACACGAGCTCTAAGCTCAATTTAGTTTGGCAAAAAGACTGTGGTCTAGAACCGTTTTTTTTTTTTTGCGGGATTTATTTTCAGACATTTTTCTGCAACAATTAACTTATCTCCAATAATCTTTATTAATGACTGGCCAGTAGCAAATAAGGTCGACATAACGGTTCATTACTCCTTTTTCTAACAAATTGTGTTCTCTTTCGAATGTGTCGCGCTTACAACGATATCATTTGTAAAGGTGAAAAATACATTGAAGTGTTTAACTATAAATTCAAAATCTTTAAAAAGTCTTTGATGACGTTATTAATGATTGTTTTTAAAACTGCTGTCTTAATCAAAATTGTATTTTTTTAAATAGTTTGTATGTGTTCTCACTGTGTTTTTATTTAGATAAACACTCTAGCTGCCATTTTTATATATTTTTTAATGTAACGATTTTGGGCCTATAAATAAACAAATAAATAAAATGCTTTTGTACATCGTAATGACGCGGAAATCAACAACGTCCTTTCAAATAGATATTGAAGACTGCTTTATTGCTTACTAGCGATCCGCCCTGGCTTCGCACGGATATTATGCATGTATTATTTATTATATTCATATAAACCTTCCTCTTGTATCACTTTATCTATTAAAAACGCACCTAAATCCGTTGTGTAGCTAAGCATACAAAGGGACAGACAGCGGGAAGCGACTTTGTTTCATAATATGTAGTGAAGTTAGAAATGCATTAGATTCTTTGTATTTGAATAAAAAGCAAGGATTCTCGTTAGCACCCAACGAAAGAAAATAGTTTTATAATTTGAATCATTTTTGGTCCTGAGATAGAAATTGTAGAAAACTGTAGACTTGAGCTGTTTGCTGACATTCACTCAATATTTGTATAAAACTGTAGAAAGAAATTTAGCTTTTTCGGTTAGAGATCTTGAAACGAAGTTATAAGGCCGAAGTTTTGGTAAGAAATTAAATTGATTACAGCTATTAGTTCCAGATTTAGGGCATCTCGGGAACCCTTTATCCTGGAAGAACGGTTCGCACGCAAATGATCTGCTTAACGCCTCGTCATTAACGCGATTACACTCGGTTCAGCTGCAAATCAAAGGCAGAAATAGGAATAGCATTTGAATGCCTTAACCGTGTCTCTGCCAGAAACTTCTCTGTAAAAAGGTAGCTTTAGACACGCTTATTTTAAATTACCAACAAATTTACCGAAATTTAACAGGTAGTTGATACCTCTAAATTAATATTTTTACGACGTTTTAAATGATTAATTTCCGGCTGGCTCAACACTGAAGTGTCACAATTACCGATTTAGGTGCTGAGAAAAAGTAGTTTAAGTTTTCAATGTTGATTTTTACTTCATTACATTAAACACTTCTTAATGTTGTATTAAAATGACAGAAAACCAAGATTTTTTTTCGGGGCACACCCGCCACTGTGTTCCACTAGTGCAAGACCTGTTTATCAGAAGCAACAGTGGCGTCCTTTGATCAAATAATCAACGAATAATTCAGTTGTGCAATGACGCACAGGCTGTGCCCGGACACCCTACCGGCTGTCTCGGGGCCCGCAAGGAACTTAATCAGTAGAAATAGGAGGTAGTACGAAAACGATTTCATACTTCCCTCCCAGCAAAGCAGAGACAGCTATAGAAAACTAGGATATAGATGTCGTTATAGATGGTTTTCGAACGCTGGTCACGTTTCTATACCAGTAGCAGGTACCTAATACTAAACTTCCAAAGTTTTCCGAAAGAATGAAAGTGATTCCAGTCACTCGAATATCCTTCCACTTGCCCAATCAATAGTTTGGAAATAGCAACCTACCTGAATTTTTGACTAACTGAGAATTATTATTTTCTTCACTAAAGACCAACTACGTTTATTCAAAGCATTTCGAACCGGTAGTTAATTTTGACTATTCAACAGACCTTATAACGGATACCAATTGAATAAAACATTGATTTTGATCTCCATATTTTATTGTCCATAAGTTGCGGTGCATATAAGAGCTCGTAAAACAATTGAATTGAGAGTTCCATCCTTTTTTCAAATTGATTGTACATTTTTGAACATTTTTGTATCGTTTCTGAAATATTGAACACAATTTATTTATCCATGCTTGCTAAAAAGACAGATCAAACCCATACTTAAAATCATTGTTAATTTAAAAGTTCCAATGTTTATCAAGTTTTTAGGTTTGTTTTTTTTTGGATTTTGATCCATCATATTTTGCACTTCTATCAACCATTTTTTTTCTCTAATTTGAAAGACAACAAACTACTACTAGTTAAACTCTATCAAATGACTACTATTCGACAAAACAAATTCTCTCTACTAGATAAAAATCATTTCATTTTTCTGATCTTCACTAAATTTGGATCATAACAAATTATTGAATTAACGTTAAAAAACAACATCCATTCGTAGTGATATTAGGCTTTATCATTTATCTATTGTCTGCTTTATGTGAACAAACGTACTTGAATCACGGAGTATGACCCACATACATTTGCTGGTAATCATTACTCTATCTATCACTTTTGCTTCAATGTCATGGTCATTTGTTAACTCTCTAAGGGTTAAGCTTACCCAGGCCTTTCTCACGGGCCTAATTACATAAATTTAGCTTGAATAGTTTCAGATCATTTATTTCACGAAAAAGAATATTTATAGTACTCGTATGTTTTTGTTTTTAAAGAAAAAGAAAAGAGAAGAAGAAATATATTTTTTACTAAAAATCAATCAATCATACAGGGTTTTTAGGTAGTAGATCTACGTGCGAGATCGTCTGGGTCGGTACCACCCTCCTTTCTATTTCTGCCGTAAAGCATTTTGCTATGTTTCAGTTCGACGGATTGGACAGCCAGTGTAATTACCAGCACGAGTGGTATAAGATCTTTGCCTTTTATTTTCATCTTTATGGGCAAAGCTATAGCGGTGCCCTTGGCGTTCCAGACATCAAGGGCACCGTCGTGTCAATAGGCGGCGGTATCACTTTCCATTTGGTGAACCGCCTGCTAGTTTTTCCCATGATGTTTATAATAAAATAAAATCATAAATCAAAGTTTTTATGCCATATAAATATGTTCTGTAGACTGAAAAAACTTTTGATAGTGAAATTATCTTTAAACTTCATTATGTATTCAAAATGCCATACATAATTTTCAGAGCTGAAATAGAGTTGAAAATTGTTCGAAACTCAATAAATAAATTCCTGAAGAAGCTACGAAAAATCTTAAAGGGAATCTTGGTCAAGCGAAATTAATGTACTGTAACTTCCCTTGGCCAGTCCCTTGAGATTTACGCCATGACATTCAACTAATAACTTTATGAAAATAACACCACAAATATCACAACACAATATAAGCAAGTTGTTCATTATAACAAATCAAGGCCACGTATTTCCATTACTGATTGATTTCATTTATACTTTTTATTTTTCAAAAACAATATTTTTTCTATAAAGTAGATAATATATTCATGAGTAAACATTACAATTTGCTTCACTTTTTACTGTTTTTAACACGAAATGAGAACTATTAGTGAACTAAAAATATGTTATATAATATGGTATTTCAAATTTTACCCCGAAAAAACCATCAGGAATGGAAAAGTTGTGAACATAATTGTCCGTTTCATTACGTAAATTTCTGAATAAGCTCGGTTTTTCATTGAAAAATTCAGCACATTCCAGTAAATAGGGCGCGTAGTTGATGCATTGTTGACATACCGTTTGAAACTCATCTCTCTCGCTTACACAATATCACTTTTCAAAGTTTTAATAGACTACCTTATTCACTTGTGATAAGGTCTAAAATTGTTGAAAGGGAAAAGTTTTTCTACGAATGCGGACGCTTCTGCGATCCTTTGTCACTCTGGAACGGGTGTTTCGTTCTGTTTTATGGGGAACTGTTATTTATTTACCTGTCCTGTGGCTCGCTTATTTTAATAGAGATTTCACACTCGTTAAAATGTGATAAAATGTCTGCTTTCTATCGAAACGTTGGTTTAATAAGCTCAAAATAAGAGAGCTAATTTTTCGAGAGGCTTCTCTATTCAATTAGAGTTTCCCTGCTGGGAAAATACCTCAATTTTACAAAATAACCGAAAATGCATAATGTTATTTTCCAGCAAGCGAATCACTTGCTCCTTGAGGAGGTTTAGATTACCTCTGATCCCGCAAACTGCTAGTAATCTAGGTTATGAAACCATATTATACCATGCAACATAGGAACGATGATTATTTGTGAATAAAACCTACGCCATCCGTAAAGTTTTATTGTTATTTACATAGGTTTAATATTCGAATAGCGATACCCTTTTAAGGTGTAGCTAAACGAATGTAACTTCACTTGAAACAGAGTACGTAGTAATTATTTAATAGCGTTAGTTGTTACTAAAACAATCTAGAACTTATTTAATTTTGTCCGCGCAACTTTACTAACATCTATTAAGCAGAGGCGATTAAAATAATTGCGCTTAATTTTCACAGTCGTTATGTTTTAGAGATTTAGTACTCTATTATTTTGGGACGTGACTTTCGAGTGAAAATTACATATAAAGTGTTTTTTTTTTTTTTTTTTAGTATTATCTTATGTAATCAGACAGTCTTTTTGAACTTTTAAGTTAGCAAAGAAGCAAACGGTCCAATGGTAAGCAATTGCCGTAGATTAAGGACGTTTGGAATATTAGGAACATCGCGAAACCTTTGCCGAGACTGCAAAAACTTTTTTTCAACTGGTTTTAAGTGCTCCATACTGTAGTCTCAGAAGAAAACCATGCCAGTCAGTTCATTCCACACGAGGAACTTCCTTTGAAAGCGAAAGGCCTTAACAAAAACATAGCAATATTGGAACCTTATTGCGTTTATATTGTTTAAGATTCAAGTTTGTGTTTGGTACAATTTTCAATAGGATTATAGATTTTATGATCGCTAATATTTTTTTACAACTTTTAAGTGTTTAAAAACT
This sequence comes from Choreutis nemorana, assembly GCA_949316135.1. Classification (NCBI taxonomy): domain Eukaryota; kingdom Metazoa; phylum Arthropoda; class Insecta; order Lepidoptera; family Choreutidae; genus Choreutis; species Choreutis nemorana. The sequence continues at coordinate 7,724,247 of OX438609.1, forward strand.
TTTTTCATACGTTATTTTGATCTAAAGGGAAACAACAATGGGCGGGAGAATATGCAATATGTCTGTTGTATAAAGTGACATGCGTGACAGGGAAATATTAGAGAGAGGGGAGTCAGTGGAACCAAATAGAAAAGGTGACAAAGGGAAAAAATCCCGGGAAAAGGATTTGACAGTAGTATCCATAAAATAAATCGTCAATCATTGGAAATACCTTTAGTTTACTCATATATTTATCAGTGTTTTTTAATCATGGGCAAACCAGCTGACGGTTCATAATGAAAAGCGATATCGCCGCCTATTTACCAATAATGCCCTTGATATCACAACATACAACCATACAACGCTAATAGCACTGTCATTTGGTCGCTTATGTAGAAGTAAATATTGTATAAAAAGCTGGTAATTACACTTGCTCTCAAATCCTGCGAACCGAAACACAATGAACTGCTTCACGGCAGAAAAGGAGGGTGGTGCCAACCCAGACGATCTCGCACATAGATCTGCCACCTGTTTATTTATTAGGTATATAATATCGAATGTGGCTACAAAATTGTCAACCACACAAATCGTCCACTTGCGGTCTTCTTATCAAGTCCAAGTTATATTCGTTAAGTGTGTTTTAATTGAGCGATCTGATAGCTCTCTTTGTTGTATACTGATTTCAAGTCAAATATAAGAAGCCATATTTTACATAATTTTGATTTAAAACTTAAAACCTTCTATCGTGTAAACTGAAGAGTCTCGCATCATGACTATCAAACTACTTTATTCATGTTCATGAGTAAACAGTCCATCGTCACTACCAGGAGTACATTTACATTTCATATTTTCCTTCTTTATTTTATGCCTTCACATTTTTCATTAATCAATAGCATATTATCCTAACTTTTTTAAAATTCTACTTCTTGTCACTGGTTTTAGCAATTTTTTTTTTTTTTTAGTAACTTTTAGACTCCAATGTGACTCTAGCTCTGATAAAAACATATTCAACTTATAATTAATTAATATGTTAACATCAATAAGCCTGCTCAATTTTATTTTTAACATATTTAACATGGATTCAATATTACTTGCCACATATTAAGTTTTCACGCCACACTTCCCATCGCCATTATGCCAGTTGTATCGCAAACGTCACTCGCACGGCTCGCACTCCACGAGGCATTGTGTGCGAGAGTGTTGCGATGTGATTAACAAACTAATAGACTGTGTGTATTGTACTTTACATCAACAATAACTTAAAGTTCGAATTGTACGTTAATACTGTTTTTAATGTATGTAAATCCGGAAGTCTTTTTAAATATTTAAACATGCACTTTAGCTTGTTTTATAAAATACTTTTTATGATGTTACAGTTAAAAAATAAAATCATATTTTTAATGTTTATTCAGATCAAAGTAATTTCTTAATAACTATTAAAGTACCAAGTTATTAAAACTAAAAAACGAATAAAGATCAAGAAGTGTTTAATGTATTTTATCAGAATAAGGGCAGGTCAAAAGATTCAATCTAAAACCCACATAGTTTATAGGTTGGTTACATAGTAAATTTGAGCTTGAATAGCTTTGGATGACACAAGCTGGTTCAGTAATCACTTGTAAGATAAAGTCAAGAGATAAGCAAAAAGCGACCCTTAAAAAATAAATTGGGCACTAACTTTCGCACGGGATGATTTCGGATCCCTCTGAAATTGGTTGAATACAGCATGTTCTTGATATTATGAGGCCTACAATATTTCAATATAAAGTCCCGAATTTGAAGCGAGTAATAAACATACTCGTATATTCGAAATACAATAAGTACGAAATACTTTTTCACAAAAAAATGCTGCTGGCAATTTGGGAGCAGAAAATATAAGAAAGCCAATATAGACCGTTGAAGATCACTCACTACTTTTGAAATGCTAAAACTTTTCGGGGTTTCATTTACCTGTTTTGAACTAAAAGTTATCTCTTAGTCTCAATGCAAATGCAACGCTTTTAATCCAAAAAATATTTTGGATTTTATGGATTATTTTGAGCAATTTTTGAGAAATTCCATCAAATGTATCTATTGAACGGTATTTGAATCAGCCATTATGTCCAATTAAAAATAAATTTGAAAACCGTTAGCAATTGACGTAAGAATCAGAAGCATGCATATTAAAATATGGATACAATCGATCCTTTTTTGAATTCGATAAAATACTGACAAAAATTAATTTAATCGAACTTGTATAAAATTATGTAAACTTAACCAGACTTTTTCTAAGAAACACAGAAATCGATTTTTACAATATTTAACAATTAAAAGTAAAGTTAAATTAAAGGTAAAGTAATTTATCAAATCATAAAATTAGATCCAAAGATTACCACCTAAATACGAACGTAAACTTTACTCATGCGAAGACTTCATTCTACATAAGTAGATAGAAAAAGGCTTGTCTACGCCTTTTAACTTTTTCAGAAACTTATTTCTTTCATCCAGCCATTGATAGAATTCATCCAACTTTTATTTTTGTCGCACAAATAACTTTATCACAATAAAACAGTCGCAGTGAGGACCAAAATTTTCAATTCCAGCTACATAGATAAACAATTTGGCGTATTCCAAAAGCTTTTATCAAAAACAGTTATTCTATTTCGTTGAGTCAAATGTTGACGTAACAAACGTTTGGGAATATTTATTTAGTGGAAGTTTTCGGAAGGGTTTGCGAAACAAAACGCTATGCGATACTAATGTTGGTTGTGAGTGCCTTGTTTGACTTCCATGGGGCCCTTCTCGTGATAACTAATGGTGCTTAGTACCACATAATGTCGCCACGTTTGTTTGTGGTAGTGATAATAAACCGTTTGTATAGCTGCGGAACTAGGCGATTCTATTGCGAATTCTGTTTCAAGTAACCTCACAAACGTTTATACACCTGAAAGTTATACAAGCATCCATACTTATATTTTAAAAGTTACGTATTTTCGGAATAATATTAATGATAATTAAGGATGAAAATTCAGTGTGGACACAGGCTAAAAAATATTAACAAAAAATAAAGTCGCCGAGAAGTCACTGGACAAACCTAGTATTTAGTAAACACACAGACAGTGGTATATAGAAATATAATAATTATAACAATCGCAATTATATAACATTTAATTATATACACAGTCAGGTCATAAGTATTGTAACACAGTAAAAACTTTTCTTTTAGAATGCTGGCCACAAAAAAGTTTATCGAATTCGAATTTAGAATTGTTCATGAAAATAAAAATGTATACTTATTAGAATTTTACTCATTTTTAAATATGGAGTGGACGCTTAAAGAAGACCGTGTTGCAGTTATTGCGTTGCATCGTTGCGGTTACGCGCAAATTCAAATTTTTGACATACTGAAAAATTTGAATATAACCAAAAGATTCGTTTATCGTACCATCAAACGATACAATGAAGACTCTAGTGTAGATGACAGGTCAAGAAGTGGTCGCCCTCGGTCTGTTAGGACTCCAGCAGTGATAAAAGCTGTGAAGGCGCGAATTCAAAGAAATCCCAAACGTAAGCAGAAACTTTTGGCCTTTCAGATGGGGTTAAGCAGAACCACGGTGAAAAGGGTGTTAAATGAAGATTTAGGGCTTCGGGCATATTGAAGAAAAACAGGACAAGCTCATGGTATGGTTGGGAGTTTCTGATTGGGGCTTAACAGAGGTACATTTTTGTGAGAAAGGTATAAAAACGAATGCAGTTGTGTATCAAAATACAGTCCCGACGAACCTTGTGGAACCTGTTTCTCATACCAAGTTCAATAACAGTCACTGGGTATTCCAACAAGATTCGGTGCCAGCTCATAGAGCGAAAAGCACACAAGACTGGCAGCGGCGCGTGAAATCGACTTCATCCGGCATGAAGACTGGCCCTCCTCCAGTCCAGATTTGAATCCGTTAGATTACAAGATATGGCAACACTTGGAGGAAAAGGCGTGCTCAAAGCCTCATCCCAATTTGGAGTCACTCAAGACATCCTTGATTAAGACAGCCGCCGATATTGACATGGACCTCGTTCGTGCTGCGATAGACGACTGGCCGCGTAGATTGAAGGCCTATATTCAAAATAAACTTTAGTGTCATAAGAATCTATGTTTTGTTAAGTTCATTTTGGCATATAAATGGTTACATAATGAATAAACTTGTTTCAATTATTTTATATTAAACATGTGACGGAATTTATGACCTGACTGGGTATTAGAGGGGTATCTTTATTGCCAAATTTTAACAGTTTTTATGAAATTCTAAAATCATAGCCTAAAATTTATGTATTAGCCATGAATTTTGCTACTTCAAATTAACAATATGGATATTTATGAATATTTTTACCCATTGTTCCCAGGCCAACGAACTAATATGAGTAGTAGTATTAATAATAAAATAAGAACCATATATTTTTTTGAATAATTGTGCAATATCCTATTTGCCGATGATGTTACCCTAATTACAATAATGTAATTTCATATGACAATAACAATGTGTCTCTAACTTACATAGAATAGTATTTGAAAAGCATTATCATTTCATATTTGACGGCCTCTGTGGCGCAGTGTGTTTACAACTGACTGCTACGCAACAAGTGCCGAGTTTGAATCCCGGCGGTGGCGGAACGTGTTATTTGCAAGACGCATTGTTTCACTTTCTGGCCTTGGTTCTAGTATTGCTATGAATGTAGTTAATACCACATCGTGGCTTAGCACGTGCGACACAAGATCTTATAATCTTACTGCAGGGCATATTCAATGTGTGTTTTGTAATGTGGTTATTATTAATAATTATGTTAATTATGAAAAAACTTAAACTAAACAAATGACCACGGCAATATTGAACAGTGTGTAGTACATTACAATTAATTAGATAAAAAAATTATGTCATACTTTTTGGGTCATAATTTTGCATTATGTAGTTGGGCTTTAGAATTACTTACTTTTATTATGAAATTTTTGAATAAAATAATATGTTTCAAACAATTAAGCAATGAAACATGAAACAAGGTAACTGAAATACAAACACTAGCAAATAAGTAGTTATCCATTGACTCTGTGTTGAACAGTTCTATCATAACTTCCTTGAAGCATTCACTCGGAATCCCTAAGTCAATGGCAGCGAGACTCAGGAACGTTCAGATACCCGAAGTTTAAGTCAAGTTCAGTAACTAAGTCTAAGTCAGACGAGCATAAATTGCGTGATAGCTAGCCTAGCTTATAGATTAGAACGGAAAGGCTTACGTCATTCGCAAGTTTGTTATGTAAACAATTAGTTACAACTTAGGGATTAAGATAGAGTTGGATCGTTTGGCCACTAACTTGCTTTAGGTTGGAAGCTTTGAGAAGTGAAATATTTAAAATAATTTAATGGTTTTGTTTACTAACATTGAATCGGAAACTTTTCTACGGAAAAAAGATAAATCATCACAACTTGATGACGGTGAAATATAAATAAATAATCACAACACGACACACACATTGACTCAGCCCTGCACTAAGTATCGTAAGAACTTATATCGCAGGTGCTAAGCAACGATATGGTATATACTAAATAAATAAGAATACAACATCCAAGACCGGTAAGCGAAACAATGCGTCTTGCAAATAACATAAAGTCCCGCCCCCGCCGGTATTCGAACACGGAACCTCTAGCATAGCAGTCAAATATTGTGGTTAAATTTGCATTTCCTCGCAATGCCAAATGAATTTAATGAATAATTTTTCTTGCATAGATGTTGTTCTGATGTCAATCATAAATACTACAGCTTTTTCACTGGCTTACATTTGCTTTTCCTAAACGACGACTGTTGCAGCCCTTAGACCTTAGCAGCTTTAATATGAATTTACTTTACTGTGGCTATCGTTCCCTCAGGCTATATAGTATTTGTGAAGACAACACAACAAGATGAAAAGCATAGGTACGACCGCCATACCTTTCCACGTCCACATCGAGCCTGGACTAGTAAAGCCCCGGTCGAAACCCGGACCGGATCGAAGGACATTGAAGGCAAGGAGAGCCACAAACTATATATTTCCCAAGAATGTCTATACCGGCTCGACCTTGACTTGCGAGACTTATGGGCATGAGAAATCTAACAGCAAAGAGTTGCCGAGTAAGAACCGGAATAGGAGAACGAAGAACCCCCCCATTGGTTTGATTATCGAGGAAATGGGGGTGAGTCGGCAACAGACGGTCACCTCCCTAGCAATGATTTTTCAGGGATCCCTAGTTCACCTAAGGGAGTCTCGGAAGAAGGCTGAGGTGATTGAGGGTGGCATTACAATAAAAGTAAAATAATATATGACTAAATAACAATATATTTTTTAGTTTCAGAAACTTTTTTATTGGGTTTCCAAAACGAAAGTGAAAGACTATTTCATGAATAAATGCTTAATATTGAAAACGATCTTCTGAAAAGAAAAATGTCTACCACAGATAAATTTTTCAAATAAATATAATATATACATCAGTATTCACAGTTTGAATGTGTGAGATAATTTTTAAGAATAATAATAGATTTAAAATAGATTTTAATGTGAAACGCTATATTTGGAGAGTTTTGGTTTTTGGTCGTCAATATGATTTTCTACGATCTCTTTGTATATAAAATAAATGTTTTAAGTTTTAATTTTATATTTTTCGTTTACTATTAATACATTTTTTTTTGGTGTATGAAAATCATACCGTTAAAATTCTAATATTTAATCTATCTCTAATTATAATTAAATTGACATCAAAAATCCATAAAAATAATGTAGGCCACTTTCGTTGGTACAAAACAATAATGTGGTATGGAAATTTTAATATAATAGGCATGTGCTCTTGCATATAAATGAATTTGGAAATTAGTCTTAATCCCTTAATGGACTCCATCGGTCCACTCAAGGCTGGAATTTTAATGATCTTTTGCTATTAGGAGATAAGCGATCGTATAAATTTATCCGAAACATAAGTGAAAGCTTTAGCAGCTTAGCATGAGAGCCATTCGTATCATGAAACCTTTGAAGCCTTACTGCAGAAACATAAATCTACCAGACATACAACATACTTTTATAAGTTTGGGAGTTTTAAAGTTGCAGGTTGTCTTCGAAAGTCCTTGAAAAGTCCTTCAAAGATTCCTATTTTTTTGGGGTAAACATAACCTATATTTTGTCTCAGAAAACGAAAGGACGAAGTCACGAGCGTAAGTAGGTGCATAAGTAATGTAGGAAAACTACACGAACTCATGGTAGACACAATGTAACAAGTCTAATCACAGCTAATAGCCGAACAGTCTTCCTAAGATGGAATAAAAAACGACTTCCTAAAATTTTACCGTCAAATTATTTTACGTAGGAGAGTCATTTCAAATTCTGTCTGAAAAATGTTGAGCTCAAATATAAAATCATGTTACATGTGTCATTAAAAATGCATCTTCAGGTATGTTGTTGTTGCCCACCCCGGGGCTGTGTGATTATCCATGAAGGATTTCCTCATGCCAAAAGAAAAAGGTATGTACCAAAGGTATGTTGTCCCCTTTATAAAATATATTATATTGATTTTGACGATAAATTATTGCAGTATATCTGCCTCCCGCCGATTGAGCAAGAAATGAGTTCACAGCATTAAATTTAGACGTTTGTTGTCGGCTTGTCGTCCTGCTAACGGAAGATAAGTTTTTTTCTTACAAAATGCACGGAGCTGAGACCGTGCAACAAACACATGACATGTTAAGAACGTTTTGTATGGAAGGAAGGAAGGCAGTTGTCTGCTAGTTCAAGTTTGATCTAAAGGAATCTTTTGGGCCCTCAAATTAATTATTATTTTTACTTTCACCTTTTTGTTTTACTGGAACGGTTCCTTTCCTTCTATAATGTACGAAAAAACTATTTTTTCGGTCCCTTAAAATATCATTTTACTTTTTTTGTTACAAGTGACCCTTAAATGACTTGGTAATGTTGTATCAGGTTATTATGAAAGGTAAGTTAAACAAAGAACGGCCAAGTTTAAGATAACGATGCTATAAAACGCACTCCTTGTCGTAAATCTGTTACGTGATTCCGAACTAATATCGCCTAAGTCTAACATAAGAAAGGGACGGAGTCATACACTACCATATCTCACATCTCTTTCAAATTGCCGGACATCTCCGGTTAATTGTGAAAAACGTCCAGGCGATACGTGATTTGGAAGCGAAACGTTTCCAAAATGCTTACCTTTTGTAGTATCTACTTTATTTTTTATCTTTAAAATGCAAAAGTTTTTAGATTCAACAATTACATACAACATATTTTTGTAACTTACAACAACCATGTTATGTTAACATGTCTCTGCGAAAGTGTTCATGTTGTTAAGTTTTTCTTTCACAATAATGGATCAAAATGTATCAGCATTTAGATATTTTTTATAATGTTTACCCCAAATTTTGTTTTCAATTTAGATTTACCACGTTTCAGTTTTTTTTATATAATTGAAATGTATCATATATTTCTTAAATTTCTGTATGTCATGAAAATAAGAACGTAAAATTTCAATTTAAAAGAAAGTGACTTACTGTACAAAAAATTTGTCATAATTAGTACCCATAATTATTATAAATACGTATAATGTGTATCCTAATCTTTACAAGATTCTTTGACACTTGCTAAATATAGTTTTCTTAATTAAAAGGTACCAACTTGGTAGCTTTTTGTGTGTGTGTTGATAAGGTACTTTAATTAAAAAGGTATTAACAAAACTCAATTAGGAATCTAGCAAGCAAAGCCCTCACTAATTACTAATTAGATGCTTAAGGTCTGAAATAAGTATTCGCTTGGAAAAGTAACAGTTCTCTGGAAATACTTAAACAATATAGCTAGTTTCAAAATAAATATAAAATGGAAAATGGAGTGACAATTTTATAAGCTTTTAAGGCTTTTACACCTTTTTTATATAAGCTTCTATTAAACTAATACGTCATCTTTACTTGCCGAAATTTCTTAGTAACAGAATTTTTAATACAGCGAAAAATTAACGCCCGCCGTCAATTACAGGTAGATCTATGGGCGAGATCGTCTGGGTCACCTTCCACCTGGCCCTGGCCCTGGCCCTGGCCCACAAAGGTACCACCCTCCTTTCTATTTACAACGTGCTGTGTTTCGATTCGAAGGATTAAAGAGCCAACGTAATTAGGTATCACTTTCCATCAGGTGAACCGAATCTATGTTTTTTTTAAATAATCAAAAATAAAATGTTTGTATCATAGTCAAGTTTGTATAATTTTAAAGTTCCATTTGACTATTACAGTAGGAATTTACTCGTCACTTTTTTCAAGCAAAAATATTTTTTTTTTACTACAAAACGTACCCTTTGTCACCGAGACTATAAATGAGAATCGATTTAAACCTTATTTATCAAAATACATTCAATAGTTTAGGAGCTACAGTCGAACACAAGCATAATACGAACACACATGGACTGATGAAATTGGAACCTTTCCTTTCAGCTCCGCTGGCCATCTTCGAGTAATAACTACTAAAATAACATTTTGATGTTGCCATCGCTTTCATTGTCAAAAAGTTATCAGATCTCATAAAGAACCAAGTTTGAGCTTTTCAAGCCCTAACTTCAAAAACTCTATACCTTAGTCAAAATATTTACATCATCATCCACATGGGGAAACGGCCGCCATCACGTGAGCGTAAGGTGTTTTTGGTGGTTTACTGTCATTTAATAATGTGATCTTGTCACCACATTTAATTTTTAACTATTATCTTTACCTTTTTGTTCTATTATCAATAGTTTGCGCATGCGATCAAGAAATTTTATGGTAACTTTGAGGGTTAGATTATTGAATTTTAAGTAGAAATTCCAAATCTTTGAAATCGGACCAGTAACTGCTCTTTATTATATAACTGTTTACATTTTAGTGTGTTTAATATTTACATTTTTACCTTTTTTCATTTATTTTATTAACCAAGTATATACCAGATTTCTATAAATCTAGGTATCTTAACGCCATTTGTCCCTAGGCCGTTGAAACGAGGTAAATTGGATTAGGAAAAGGTAGTCTGGAGTACGGGGATAGAAAAACAATAAAAAGCACTTACAGTTCAAAATTATGTTCCATTCCGAAGTGACTGAATAACAGTGACTAGATTTTATACCCAAGGTGGTAACCGTTCGAAAATAACTTTTATATTAAAGTCTACTAAAGTCCATTTTCGCGTATCCGAGTCCCTAAAAAAGAGGGATTCACGAAGATTTTAGTTTTAATCCTCAAAATTGTCATGACTTTTCAACGTTGCCTTTTCAAAACGAAATAGATTCTGGAAGGCCTAAATCAAGAAGGCAGATACTGCCTATAGCGGAAGGTGTGAATTCAATACATTTCCCGAGATCAATCGGCAAGTGAAACCCATTATCCCTATCAAAAAAGGTACAGAATTCACCTGCTGAAACTTTTCACCTTTCTGATAGATTCCTATCAATCTATTACACGCTATCTCCAACAAAAAAGAACGTACATAAGCCATTTGTTATTTATGTGTTGTGAAAATTCTATCAACAAATTCAGCGTTTCTCGAGCTTTCAAGTTATAATGGTGAAGTTTAAAATATTCCATGAAGCAATATTTACATTAATTAATTATTTAAAAAGCAAATTTGAGCTGACTTTGCGTTAAAACTTCTGATAGATCGACTTAACAACATTATTTTCATAACTATTAAGTTTATATTTGCTTTCCAAATGAAACCGTACATCTAAGCTTACTATTTTTTTTTTTTTACCCGACTACAGAGAAACCAAAAGGATGAGTTATGTTTTAAGTCTTTTTATTCAGTATCTCATGTGTATTTTTCTGTTTAACATCGAATTATATAACGGCCCCTACTAGCTAACTCGGTATTGCCTTTCAACTGCCAATTTTGGAATATTTCGTATCAAACAATATCAACTACTTACAAATATAGAATACAACATCAATTCCACGTACAAATTTTTCATTTCACAACAGATATTTTCGAGTTATCACCGGTCGCCAGGTGACTTGATGTCAGCTAATAAGGCCAGTGTGTATACTGAATGTGGTCGACATAGCAGAATTTTCTAATCAACAGAATAGTATACGTTTTAATGGTCAAGTTGAGTTTAGCTCTGCTTACAAATGACCGCTATTAAATTTAAGCAAATGAGATACATTTGCATATTTCAGCGAGCTGCTATTTGCAGAATTTCAGCTGCTATAATTTATGTCTGTTTAGGGATTACTTTCTAACTCATTAGACTTGAGTTTGGAAACTACTTTCAAATCATTTTAACAGTAGGTAAGAGTATGTGCATGGTTCATTGCCATTAATTGTAATAGCCATAATGCCACATCATTAAAAGAACCGTGCATATACATGAGTAGTCGACCATTGTGGCGCAGTGGTGTAAATAGCCGACTGCTATGCTAGAGGTTCAGCGCTTCAGGGTTCGAATCCCAGCTCAGGGGGAACTATGTTATTTGCAAGACGCAGTGTTCTGCTTACCGGTCTTGGATGTAGTACTGTTATCTACGTAGCTTATACCATATTGTTGCTTATTTCCTGTGACACAAGTTCTTACGACTTTTACTGTAGGGCTAAGTCAATGTGTGTTTTGTGATGTGGTTTATTTATTTATTGCTTGAATTTGAACTCAGGTCCACAAAATGAAGGGAAATAGGATAAAATTTGCAGTGTATATCTGATAGAACTGTAATTTATGTATGATTATAATTTTCTTCCCTTTCTTCTATATCTTATCGAATATATAAAGTCAGGTTATTATTGTTAAACGAATATAGCAAACAACGAAGCTTCTCGGATTATTCTCCGTAGATCAGTTTTACGACCCGGTGGCAACTTTGACTAAAAAACATTTGATTTCGCTAATAAGATCAACTACATGTTAAATTCAAAACCTCGTCGTTCGCTCAAACAAATTATCCTTAATTTACGTTCGTTTTCACTTACGCACGGTAACTAAAAGTCATTAGAAAGATAATATGTATAACGGAACGTATAGTTTGAAATTAAGTTGAAACGTTGAAATTGGATCCTAAGCGAAGTTTGAGTGGTTAGTCATACAAGGGTAGGTTACGCAAATAGTACCTGCACACGGTCACAAATCAAGCTTAACATTAAAAGTATGAAGTAATTATCTATCCTTCAACTGTCTCCCCTTTAGTTTTTTGGCCTCTGGGCCATTTTAATTGCTGTCTCGGCTTTGCTGGGGGGGAAGTCTGAAATCGCATTCTTAATACCTCCTATTTCTTCTGATTAAGTTCGTTGCGGGTCCCAAGACAGCTGGTGGGTGTCCGGGCACAGCCTGTGCGTCATTGCACAGCTGCATTGTTCGCTGATTATTTGCCACTGTTGATCCTGATAAACAGGAGTTTGCAGTAGTGGAACAGAGTGATGGGTGTGTCCCCAATCTATCATCATACTGTATAGGTATGGCTTACGCATGCTTACTGAGCACGATATCTCTACGTTATTACAACCCTTCATTTTACCATTTGCATTTTAGATAATTAATTATACCCAACTTTCGTTTTTCCTTTGAGAAATATTCGAACATGTAACCATTTCATTCCATTTCGTACAGCTAAGTATATTCAACGATAGTTGACAAACAGGTTAAATGAAGTTTTAGTAGCATGTGGTGATTGGTGATTATTAAACTGCTTTAATGAAATGTTAATAATATCTTTGATTAATTTAATATTGATTACACGATCCAAATATTACACTTAGTCTATGGTTCGCTATTATTTTTAGGGTTAAGTACCTTTAAAGGAAAAAAAACCGATACAAAATTTAAGGTACTTCCCGTTGATTTAGAATCATGATATCTGCCAAGAAGATCTATCATAGAGCACAAGTAAAAAAAACCGTAAATATGTAGCTAATATAATAAATGATATCTTTTTCCCTATCTCCAACAGTTTTAATAAAATTTTAGATTTTCACTTTTGACTGTTTCTTATTTAAATAAATCAGTTTCTGATGACTAATTAAATACAGGATCAAAATAAATAACCCAAAAAGTCCCTTTTCTTCATCACAGGGCCTAAGGCAGGCGGGCCCTATAACGCAATACAAATAAAATACAATTTCAAGTTTCTTTGTCAGCACGAAATTGTTTGGCGATGGCTGTCAAAGAGACTTATAAATTAATAACAAACCGAGAAAACTCAATTTCAGCATTTCCCTTCCTTACTTCGTTTCATTGAAATCTGTATAGGGAATTTCCTTTTAAATTATGTAATAGCTTATTTAGTGCAAACACGGTTTAACTTATAAATGTGCTAACGTAAGGTGTAATATCTAAGGCTTTTGTTAATCACCGCCAACTTGGTAGATGCATCATAATGCCTTCTAAAGCCAAAGTGATTATGATGCTGTTTACTCACACACACGTATTATTCTGTTAATCACGAAACACACCTTGTAACTACGCCTGTCATCTTCCTTATATAATGTATTCTCCCATACAACTAGCGGAACTTAAATCTTAGACTTGCTTCTGAGTTAATCAGCTAAATAAACTACCGGCATTGCTAGTCGAAAATACGTTAGTTATATTTGGGTTAGAGATAAGCTATATTTATACCTTTGGGCTTCAATTAACATGGTCAAAAGGAAAAAACAGAATTTTAAAGGTTTGTTTATCGCTTAACTGATGATCTAATAGATGAAACAAATAGGAACATCCATAACTTTTTGTTCAGCTTCATCTGGAGACTGATAACGTTTTTGTATATACTACATTACTTTTGTTATATACTAATTATTTGAAGTTGCTGCAGAAGGGATTATCTTTTGTCAACCCAACATTTAAAAAATCTGTCCTATCCAATTTGCCAACCCCAGAATAGTTAGAGAATACGAAGTGAACTTAACACTTTATATAACCTTTTCACTGTAACAATGGACACAGAACAGCTCTAGTATATTATTTCCTCGTACAAAGACGCTACACATCCTTTGTCCGCGCGTCAGGGACCAAGCACAAAGCTTTGCTCCAGACCTGCGATGTCACGTCACGCAATGTCACGCGCCGTGACAATTGCTGCATTATAGTTTAAGTTCTTCTTAGCTCAGTAGAAAAATCGCCTGTGTTAAAAAGGGGACGAATTAAGTATAACTAACACAACAATTTAATAAACTAAAATTCGCAATTTTCTGATAAATGCAAAACTACACCAATACCGACACACGATACTTTGAAAAACTTACATCGGCGTATGATAAAATTTACAGGAAAAATTGCCTCCTATTTTAAGTATGGAGAATCAAGCAACTCTTCATTGTATTTATTATATCCGTCGATAGAGGTCGAAATAGCAATTTCCATTCGGCATAGATTCAATGAGTTTCGAGGCCCTTTTCATTAAAAAAGCCTATTTTAAGCATAAGTCAAATCTTGTATTTTCGTGGTTTTACAGTACGGAATATATATATAAAGATCACATTATATTGACATACTGTAATTTAAGTTGAAGTAGAGTCAGCGTTGAGTCGGCGTTATATGCGAAGACCTTTTCAAAGGCAAAATAATTCAATTATCCCATCCAAAATCAATAAATCGAGACAGTTTTTTATCTGTTTTAATTATCAACTTATTGATCTGTCAAATAAATTTAAACCTTAATGCAACAACAAATTAAATGTAAACAAGTAAATCAACAGTTTCAATATCGCTGAAGATAAATGAAAAATCTACTAAACTTCAACTGTACTGAACACTATCCTAGAAAACTGAAGGCCTTTAAAATTACACCTGCAGATTTGCCGTTCAATTACTATCACTAATTGAAGAAGCACCTAGTTTGTCGGATGCTTAAATTCCCATTAATCATTTTGATATTTTCTCTTCTTTTAAACTATATTCCCGGAGCCATTATGCAGTTCACACTAATGGGTTGTTTATACGTGACAAGTAAGGTAGTAATGGTTAAAGTAAGACAGAAGAGAGACAGACAGCGGAGGTTTAGTAAGAGAGTCCCAGTTTTAACTCTTATGTACGGAACTCAGAAAAACGTAAACTCAACGCAACTTTTGCGACTTCTTCCACGTTACTTTGGGACGAATATATGTACATGTGAATGGAGTCACTGGGCTTGTTCTTCCGCCTTTTGGTGTTGTTGTCTATGTTTCTGATCGCCAATGATCGAGTCTTCCGGCGACTAGTTGACACTGCTTATAGGTTCTTAACTCAAAGCCACAGCCAACGAAGCTTGGATTTAGAATTTCGATAGTTTATACCATCTGCTAAGAAAAAGATTTTGAAAATTCAATCCCTAAGTGTGCCCAATTCATACTGGTACGAATATTTTCGGCTCAAAACCGCAATTTGAATCGAAATCTTTACTACATTCATCAATACCTTATGTATTTGTATTCCTTAATGAAAAGGTATCAACTTTGTAGCTCTATTGGTAAAGATAAAAGTGTCGCTTCTAATAAAGAGGATTCTTTTCGCGGCACACCCGCCACTCTTTCCCACCACTGCAACTCTTATTCACCAGGATCAACAGTGGCATCCTTTGATCGAATAATGCAGCTGTGCTACAGTGGTGTGCACATGCTATACCCGGATACCCTAACGGCTGTCTTGAGACCCGCAACAAACTTAATCAGAAGAAATAGGAGGTAGTAATAAAGCGGTTTCAGACTTATCTCCCAGCAAAGCGGAGACACCGATGGAAACGGCCCAGAGGCCAAAAGATCGATCTCGTAGATAAAGGGATCTATATTAAGAGGATATCAATTTATTTCACTTTTTGTAATTTGACTGAACATTATACAATTTAATGATAGTATTTTGATGTTTTCATAAAAATAATGTACAAAACATTATTATAATTATAATACCATTAGAAATAAATGTAATCTTAAAGCAAATTTACCAGTCCATAAATAGGACATTATAAAAATAAAACTTTACCTATTTCATTATGAGTTTTGAAATCATTGTTATTGAACCGGCACAAAAATGTTGCCTTCGACGTTCTTGAATTTTTTGCAACTTCTGTATTTGGTTTATCAGACCGGGGCATTAAAGTTTCCATTACCAGATTCGTTAAAATCAAGAAAATGGGTATGAAATATTTTATTATTATGTCTTTAGTGGCGGACAATTTAGGAATAGAAACAATAAAATCACAAAAAAATTGGTGTATAGTGTTGTATCTGCAATAGTTAAATACATGGTAAAGGAGATTCGGGAATGCAGGTACAACGCAGACACTAGCCATACTGTTATTTATATGTATACGAGTATATACACCCGTTGTTGAAGACGCTGCAAAATAATGATATTTAACGTGTGTTATATAGCTAAAAATGCCGCTTCAGAAATTTTGTATTTGTATCTAAATATGTATCATAAAATGGATTAAAATTGAACTACCACTTTTCCATACTAATAAGTGGATACTTTGATAAGTTTAAGTAGCTTTAAGCGGCCTTGCCGGCCCGCAGACCTTGCTGCAATAACTTACAATGTGCTACACATCTATTCTGTTCTATGTTTTGTGTTCTGTTGAAAAACGAGCTCTCGAAATCATCGTACGTATTAACGTTGAAATATTTGCCTTGTTCTGAATTTTCGGAGCACACCTGCCACTCTGTCCCACCCCTGCAACTCCTGTTATCAGGATCAACAGTAGAGTCCTTTTATCGAATAATGCAGCTGTGCAATGACACACAGGCTTTGCCCGGACACCCTACCGGGTGTCTTGGGACCCGCAACGAACATATTTAGAAAATAGGAGGAAGTAAGAAAGCGATTTCAGAATTTCCCCCCAGCAAAGCGAAGACAGCAATTAAAATGGCTCAGAGGCTAAAAACTAAAGGGAAGGCTGTCAGGAGTATACGAATACCTTGTTTTAAATAATAAAAATTAGTAATGTTCCTTATTTTGAAAGGTGTGCTAGGACCACACCTTTCAACTCTACTGATAAATTTACGTTGAACGATTTATTTCTTTACCAAGAGTACCGAACAAGTAGGGTCAAGTTGAATCGGTGATGATATTAAAGTGAATTATAATAGGGATTAATTAAGCGTCTTTGAGTGTCAACTCATTAAAGCGTAATTCAACGTCCAAACTGAGAGACACAGAAGAGAATCTCGGCTTGGTAATCCATGGATCCTGCACTACTGATCGTTGCATTTAAATAGGAGTAGATTGAAAGAAATTTGGATGCAAGCGTGCAGAAAGGAGAAAAAAAATGCTATTTTTATAGCACCCACACAGTAGTTGACTCTAGTCAAATTTACAAAAAAAAAAAACACAAACGATGATGAATAACATGAGACAGACGAGAGTGGAGATGAAAAAATAAAATGAAGCATAACAATTAGTCAGTGGTATTGCCATGCTATAACAAAACATCAAAAAAGTGCCAAAAGTTGTTAAATTATTAGGGAAATGACCAACCAAAATGTAGGAAGTTAGTTATCAGGGTTTCTAGAATTTAAAAAGCGTAAATTCTTTGAAAAACTTGTGCCGTATTCACGTTGGATCCAGCTGGATATGCTTAAATCCAGTATCAATACAGCTAGATTGTAAAGGCTGGTAGATTGCAATCCCAATTCCCGCCCATAAACCACGTTTGTTTTCAGGGCCCATTTAAAGTTATTGTTTTGAATGCCTCATCGTACATGACAAATCTCTCTACCAGTAACCCTTTAATAGTTCATAATACTACAACAATAAAAGTTAACGGAAATGATATCATCCATGCTGATGTAGATGTGGTTGGCGATACAAGACATATCAAGGTAAGATATAAAGTAAATAAAATAATACCCCTACCCTCTAACATTTCTCCGAAGGTGCTGCCCAGTAGTTGCACAGCATCTATTTTTTTGGTAACGGCTACATGTACAACGTCCTACTATGTTCGTCTGGGCACAAACGTCTCTGGTTGTACCGCTGGGTAGCTGACTATTTATGAAAAGTAATAACTTAATTACAAATTATGAGGGAACTCTTGGGTTAAAACGGCTGTTTTTTGCCGAATAATTCGTTGTAATGTCATCACATTGCCATGATGATTTCAAACGGAGCAATAAGTGAGAGTTGCGGTCTTTGCAATCAAACACCCCGTTCCAACTACAATATTTGAATTGACTTTAACAAAGGACGGTGACGATTAGTGGACCAAGCGTCGTCAGCATCATCAACGGAATTTTACGTGTATTGAACGGCAAAAAAAAAAAATACTGTCTCCGATATTCGTTATAATAGAATATTCATAAATACATGTCCTCAAAAGTGATAGAAATATTAAGTATAAAGACTGGTTACCGAGGACTTTAAAATTTTGACTCACCAATCGGTATGGAGCATTTTGAATGCCAATAACTTTTTATAAGAGATAAGAGTTAAAAAATGAATTAGTGGAATTTATGCTGGTCAGGTGCCGGGTAGCTGTTAACTCTGCCTCTTTGGTTTAAACTGAATCTATGAAACGTTAGGTTTATGTTGAAATCCATTTTATGATGTTTATTTAATACAGGATTTTAAGACACGAGGATACGCTTATTTTTATCGCCTTCGCTTGATTTAAAGTTACGCTACGAGTTTTAATCTGTTTTATGTAATTTACAGCTGCATGTTATAGTTGATTTATTTGAAAATGATATATTGGGTTGCCATTCAACACTGTACTCAATGGGTGCAAGATATTCTTTTCCGAAAATGAAAAAAGATTGTTCGATTAAGAAGGTAAGAAACATGAATGAGTAAATAACTTCAATAGTATCAAAATTGTAATAGTTTTCTTCGTGTTTACAACACATCGTCAAAGCGACTTAATTTATTTTTTGTAATTGTTTTTTTTTTTTATTCAGTGGGTTTCGTAGCCAGAGGGTGCAATCTGAAACCTATATCTTAGCCCGTTTATCAGTGTGTTGTATCTCATTATCCATAATAGACACTTAATTTCAGAGAATGCGTATTTCTGCTGCC
Source organism: Choreutis nemorana (assembly GCA_949316135.1). NCBI lineage: Eukaryota > Metazoa > Arthropoda > Insecta > Lepidoptera > Choreutidae > Choreutis > Choreutis nemorana. The sequence continues at coordinate 7,743,215 of OX438609.1, forward strand.
GCTATATTAACAAGTACTAAAAATATAAAAATAAAAATTGTAGGAGGTGCCATTAACAAACGCAATTCATTCGCCATAATTTGCTTGCTTGGCCGTTTTTAAAGAGATATCTTCAAATTAAAAACTGTTATACTTTTACGCTAAATCCCAATTAAGCGCACTCGAATTAGAATTTAACCCTGCTTTAAAATGAGTAGAAAAATTCTTGCATGTGGATCATCTTTTATGTCGAGCTATAGCCGCCACCTTGATTTTTTTTTGTCTAGAATGTCGAAATTAACGCACCAATTCCTGCGAAAACTATGATGAATATGGATTTTTTTCAGGAGAATGTTAAAATATTTGTTAATATCAACCAACGAGCCCATATATTTCCAGACACATTGTTTTATGGTACCGGCAGGTATAAACTTGAAATATTCAAAAACAAAAATTCACCAAAATTCTTTAGCGCGGAAGTATGGCTTGCTTCTGTACCGGTTACCAGACAAAATCAAGAAAAAAAAGTAGTATTGTAAAATAAAAAAATATTTTTAAAATGAAAAACTTGTTTTCTTAAGTTGAGTATTAGATTTCCAACAACTTCCTAGCAGTCGGTTTAAGTTTTTTTTGTACGGAGATTGCTTATTCGATTCTGAGAGAGATTATGCTGATCGGTATTAACATTGTATTTAAAAGGATAAACCCACAAAAAGTTAGAATAGAGTCATCAAAGAATACAACATCATCAGCTGGAAGATGTGCTGCACTTAGGCCTCCCCCAATTATGCCGGTACGATTCATCCCCTTAGACAAATACCTTTTTCCGAACGCGTTTACGCTGGCAGAAAAAAATGTATGGATTTGATATTCCAATTACATATCACGAGCGCCAGAAAAAGTTATTTTTATAAAGGACTGGGCCACTTGCTTCCAGCGGTTTCCAGCAGCCCTTAAAAAGTCTCTCGTTGAAAAACGTTGAGAATCTCATGTGGGACCATCCAACAATTCCCGGCCCATGGTCTTCACTCCAGAAGCTTCCACATATTATTCCTTGCGTGTCTTGTCTATTTATTACAATATAAATAAAACCCAAAATACATGACAAATTGTACTTTTGTAGGTATATTTATATTACTCATTAGTTAGATTTCTTAGATATCTTGAATTAATAATTGATAAACTTGTAAACAAGTTGTATCGTTTATTCGTCGGACTTTATCTGATATCGGATTTGCTAATTTATCCAGTTATATTAGATTTGTCTATGATGATGTTAGATAAATTATTTTTTTTACTGTATATCCTCTTTGCCTATATGTAAAGGGTTTTGTAGTTGAAAAAAAAAGATGAAAAATAATTAGAACGTGCATAATTATTATTACTTTTGACCTTTAAAAAGGTTTCCCGACAGTTAATTCCAAATTTTTTATACGTTTCAAATTATTGGCTATGAATTTTGCTATTTCAAAACAGTATTCCACAGTAATGTATGGACTTTGCGTAAAATTTTATCAAACAATACAATATTGTTCCCAGGGCAACGACCTAGTATGAATTATATTAATGATAAAATAATAACGGTTATGATTTTTTTAGCCAAAACATTAGGTAAAAGTTATGTTTAATTATTTATAGGCTCATTTTCACAGGAAAATCCTTTCAAAGGGGATTTTTTTTTCAATGTATGTAATTAAAACAAGTTATTGTTTACAGTTGAAACTGAATTTATTGCATAATTCTACGTTTGTAGAAGTGGAAAATACTTTGTTTAGACACCTACAGAAGAAGGAAAATAACAATCGTTCTAATAAATATTTTACAATATAACAATATCATTATTTTGGCACAATCTCCACTGGTATCTGGACTTAATTACTTCTAAAAGCTTAAAATTATTATCACTATAATTTTTAAAACTTGTCAACTTTCAAAATAACAAATGATTAACAAAGATTGATGGAATATCACGACTTTCATAGACATGTCTACCGAAATATTGATAGTCGAAAATCCCAGACGCATAACTTGCGCCTTTCTTTTGGAAAAATCCTTAAAGCTAAATTAAATAGCACTTATTTATCACAGTCGGAGCTTCGTTTGATGGATGATTTAGGCGCTGTATCGATCGCGAACCTTCGCGAACATCTCTGCGCTGTCCACTTTATTTGAGCCCTCATTCTTCCCAAAAAACGTCATCCGACTCGTCTTGACCAGCCCTTTATCCGCCGATTTCCGCCAATATACAGTCTGGACGGCGTGTCTGCCAGCGATGTACCGGGTGGCACTGCCAATCAGCTGTCTCTTGTCCATTATTATTTCGAAAGAGAAGGTAAATTAAATTCGGAACACGAATGTTCGTTTATTTGAAACCGAACCAAAGGAACCTTAGTGGCGGCTGTTTCGAACTGTGAATGATGCTTTGTCAGTGTTGTGGCGTGGTTTTATAGTACGTGGCACGTGCTCCGCGACTGTCCGATGGAGTGTTGTCTTTCTGACGTCACAATGTTTGTACCTACGCGGGTAATTAGCATTTGCTCGTAAACTTTGCACTATGCGATATCAAGTGTAGGGTCGCGTGCTTCGTTTAGTACGTTCTAGGAAATATTCCTCTGCTAGAATTTAAATTAATTATATGAATAATCAAATAGCACTCGACAAAGACATGGACCCTTAAATGGCTCAAATGTTATTCTATTGCTGACGTATGCTACATGTTAAAATATGCCACAATAAGGTTTCATTTAAATATTTTTCTCATTCGATCAAATTTAATATTATAATCTAATCCGTAAACAATAAGATCGTATGATGTTTATGTTGTATCTGATAGGTAGGTATTAAGTTGTTTACTGTGACTCCTTGTTTTTCTGGTAATAATGTATTTATTCTAAGGTGCTGTTATATCAAATATTAAATTAGAAAATTCCTTGAATAGTTTACGTTAAAAATAATTGTATTTCTTCGTTGTTTGTTTGCCTTTGGACTGTCTTACTGTAATCTAAGTTTTCCGGTAAATTTGCTGGAGAAGTAATACTCCTTTATATGTGTAGTAAATTTATTTATTTATTGTTTGTTTTTAACAATCGTTTGCTCAACTTTATTATCTATCATGTGTGTTTGGCATGGAACAATAAACAATTTTATTTCTTTTGGTTAAGCGTCTACATTGATATCTGCATTATGATAAGAGTAGTAATTAAAGATAATATATTTCTATAAAATGTGTGTATTTACTATATAATATACCTATGTATAAAACTGTTCCAGTGCAAAATAAAAAAGTTTTTCTCATCCCTTTATGTTTGCTAAATTGGTGTATCGGATTAATTTAGGTTTACAGCTATATTTAAGTTTGTGGGTTTAAAAACGGATGTACTGATTATGATGGGGTTTTATGTTATTTTTTGTTATTTTGACGTATAACTGTAGGAAGGGGTAAATTTTGTTTGCAGTGTCTTGACATTCGTAATCAAACTTCGTAAATTTTTCATAAATAATTTACCAATTTAAAAAATCTTACCTTAAATTATTTTTGTTTGAAAAGCATTCATAATATTTTCAAAAACAAATATTGTAATTTAAGACACAAATTTCTCTGTTTCCATCTAAAAAGTAAACAGAAGTGAAAATTTAATTGACAAAGGCAAATACAATTGTTAGATAAATTTAATTTTGAAATATCTAAATTTAATATTTACACAAAACAAACTTTTTATCTTATAAAATGGTCTGTTATATACAAACAAACTGTTAAGTAATTAAAATTAAACAAAAACTTTGCCTATACCTTAATTACATGGTTCACAAGAACAATTCTCACAATGAAAACACAGAAAATAGTGAAAATTTGGTCAAAGGTCATTTATAATTGTTTTGGCAACTTTTAATGAAATAATTCGGGAACTGCAGTAGAAGAAAAACATAAACTCACGCCGTAATTAATCCCTTGAGAGGGGTAGGCAGAGGTGTTACCCTCCCCATTTCGCATGCTTACGTTGAGTCCCAATGTAACAGGTTACGAATCTGTCACCACTATCGGGGCACAATGAGGAACATGGCAGCAACAATGTACGGTAATCCTAGACTCGAACCCTCGACCTATCGGGTTGGTTCGTCGGTTAACAAGGCATATACCAAACTGAGCTACCACGTCCTCCTCGTAGAATTAAGGTGATTATTTAAGCACGATTGCGTTTTATAAACCAAAGTATTAATTTGAGAAGTAAAAGTCCCATTTTGTAAAGGAAAATAATACATTTAAAAGATAAAAGTTCGGCCTCTGTGACCTAACGGTGTAACAGCTGGCTGCTACGCAAGAGGTCCCGGGTTCGAATCGCCAGCGGGGTCGGAACTCTGACTTATTTGCTCCAAAACTTATGTTTTGCTTACTAGTCTTGGATGTAGTAATCTTATCTATTTAGTATTTACCATATTGTTTCATTGATTCTGAAATCTTGATCGCTGTTTTTTTAAATTAATGATAACACTAAAATAAGAAGTAACATTTTTTTTTTCAATGCGTGTATTCGCAAATAAATTTAGTAAGTCACATAAATAAAACAGCTTAAAAATAGTTAATTTTCACGACAGTTAAATGCATAGGACGTAGAAATTAAGTCAATTGTAAATGATTGACAGTTTCTCAATTGGAATGCATGCAGTAGTAACCTTGATCATGAACGCTTCAGTAATGACCCTCGCAGATAAAACTGGTTCAATAACAAGGAGGTACGCGTATATAAATATTTTAACAAATAGTTGGTATCAGATTCCAAAAAGGGCAATGATTCTTCCGTGGTCTTATCTAATTTAAGAGCATAGCTATAAAATGTTTGTGGTCTAATTGCCAATGCTTTTTTAAAGACAAATCGTAATTACAAACTTGTACAATAACAATAATAATATACTGTAAGTTTACAATTAACGTATATGTAAGTTTAATGTTATGATTGGTAATAAATGAATGACGGATTTAACAACAACAGAATGACGATTCTCTCTCTAATATATCAACTAACTCACAAAATAAAAATAAAAATAGCCGAAAAGATAAATCATTTAACATTTGACATTGAGGCATGAAAGTGTAATTCATTCGTGTGATGCCTATATCAAACCTTCCTTACACGACAAAATAATGAAATAAGAAAGTTAGCCTTATAATGTAGGTGGCATATGCCCACGGCTAAATTTAATGGTTTTCTAAACAGTTTCAGTTGATAATATTTTCTTGTTTAATTCTGTTTAGAGCGCGGTTTTTTGTAGTCGGGTTTTAGTTCTTCTTTTTAATAGAGTTCGGGCGGTGTTTTTTTTCAAGTAAGATAACATTTTTTAGGGCTGCAGGTCTATAAACACACATGCCACTTATCTGTCGCCTATTCTGACGATTCCAGCTACGCTATACGAATCTGTGTCTTTAACTAACGGTTTTCTACGTAAAGGTAAACGCACACATACAATAAAGCAATGAAGATTGTATCAGTTTCTCCTTTAATCGAGAAATGTCAGATGTTATAATGAAATTGCATTTCACCGTTAATTGCTTGGTCGCTGTCAATAAAACTCTACCTAACGTACTTGGACGTTAGACGAAGAGATAATTGTTACTGATAATGTTAAGGTTAGTTTGCACTGGCGAACCGACAGAGTATTGGGAATTAGGCAAATTTTAATCCCCATCTCGCGAAAACAGTTTTCATTTCGAAAATTCTAGTACAGTATTTTTTCATCTTTTTAATTTTAAATTGTGTATAACATGTACTCATTAAAATTTTATCGATTGATAAATGAACTAGCAAAGCTTTATTACGTTTTATGAATGCAGCAATTTAATTCAATTTTAAATTCTCGTATGTGTATGTATCACCTTTGCAAGTCCAAATATTTCAAATTTGCCAACCAATAACCAATTCTTACGTTTTCTCTGCTCGGTTTTAAAGCACCTTAATAATGTTCGATCGGCTCGATTATAAATTTCCTGTTAGTAAAGTGATCCCTTAATTAAGGTGCTAGAAAATGTATTTTAAATTGAACACACTTTTGTTAAGTTAAAGGTTTTTCGAATTTATAAATTAAAATCAAGCTGAGAGAAATAGACATTTTCAAAAAGGAACTAATCAAATTTGTTTTTGCAAAAATAAAAAAAAAGAAGTATTTTTTTTGCTGTATCTATTTATTTAAATATAAATACCAAAACATAAGGTACTGTGTATACACATAAAGTATGCCATGATTTATGCAGTACTCACCCTGAAGTAATATTTCAGGCTTGAGCAACTATCATTAATCAATCATATCATTCAGCAGCATTCATGGGTCCCGATAGGCCTTACAAAGCCCTCCCGCATAAAACCACAAGTGTTCCCCATAAAGCCATAAACATCAGAACCTCACCATACGTCATCCTGAAAGTGAATAAACATCCGTAATTACATTGTGAAATGCTTTTTTTTTTCATGGACAATCATGTCGATCCTTCATGACGACTTAAAACTATAAAACTTAACCTCATTTGTTTAAAAAAAACATCGGATACAATATTTGAGTTTCTTAGTGATTTTTTTTGCAGAATTCACATTTTTTTAACTGACGATAAAGTTAAAAATAGTGAGTATTTTTTAACTTTATCATAAATTTAAAAAAATGAAAAACTAAATTTTTCTTTTCTTTTAAAATATAATTGTAACTGCAGAAGATCAAACATTAATAATGTAGTAATATTCGTAGCGGAGTAATTTGATGTGGTTTCTGGTGACACTTGTGGCATTTCCAGCAGCTTAGCAAAGCTCTGTAAGCCAACAGAAGTTAAATCGCTTGTCAACATTGTACAAGTTTTGATAGTTGGAAATATTTTCCAACCGAAATATAAGAAACGCTCTCAAAATATTTCATTTAAAAAACGGACTTCAGTAAATTCGATCATTTAAGTTATGAATTTGAGCATATCGTAGATTTATAAATAAGAGGTTGCATTTGTTTTTCGTCATTAATTAAAATAGATTGATCTGTTTATTTACATAACAAAACTCTCTATTTTGATTTTTTTTTATTACACATTGGTATCGTCCTTTAAACAAAATTACCAAAATGAATGAAATCTATCAAAAATTGTTTATTGTTAATTCTTAAAAACAGGTTCAATTAAAAATTCTATTTCTTTTAAAATTACTGTAACAAACGCGATGGTGTCGCTTTGCTCATTACGTTAATCAGTACGTCTACTGACTTTTTTTTTGCAAATGCTGCCAAAATTCTGGTTTAGTGGTGGTTCCAAGCCTCGGGTATCCTCCCGGCCATTATCAAGTGCACCAGATATTTCACTAATTGGTTGTGTATGCCCTGAGGCTCTCGTAAAATATACTGAACTGAAATTTTAAAATTTTGAGTCCTTTCCTGTGCATGATTTTTTATCCTAACATGACATTTTTTTTAAGTTAAATATTCAGCCTGAAACATTATATACTTATAAAACACTTTAATTGATGGGTTATAAAGTGAAATCCGATTATTTATTTGATCTTATCATTTTGTTAAGATAAATTTTCTATAAATAAACTATTGACTGCTCTAAGCTATAAATAAGAGCCACTCGGAAAGAAAATGTTTACCTGCGAGTGTTTACAATAACGTGATTTTCCAATAATCTCTTATGAAATTCCATTTGAAGGAAACATTATATGTAAAAGGAAACTTTATTCAATTTGTTGTTTAAAGTTCATTTTAATTTGCTGAAATGGAATTTAATGTGGAGTTAAATTCCCACTTACTTGTGTTTGAAGAATGGACAATGCAGTTGTTGATATAAATACTTCGACTTTAACTTCATCACACTGTACTTACTGTATGTACTTACCACTACTGAAATCGGTTTCTTACTTCCTCCTATTTCTTCTGAATAAATCCTTTGCCGTTTGCCGGACAGCCGTTAGGGTATTCGGGTATACAGCTTGTTCTTCATTGCATAGCTACATTATTGGTTGATTCTTGGATGCAAGGACGCCGATATTGATCCCTATGAACAGGTGTTGCGGTGGTGGGACAGTCATGGATGTGCCTCGTCGATACATATATATGTCGGAAAATCGATGGAGACGCCAATGCCATATTGTGGCATTCGACAGAGTGGTCGGGAGGATCACATACGGCCTAATATATATTATTACTATTTTAGTGATCTGCCCAAAAAATTACCCATTAAAAAATAACCGTTGTATTATTTAAGTAAACGGCTCCATTTTGAAGCTATGAAAGAAAGAGAATCCATTAAACTGATGTTCAATCAGAGATTGGGTAGTAAGGGGGAGTAAGGGGCGTAAGGGGGGAGGGCGGTGTACCAGCCACCAGGGGGTGACAATGGCAACGGACACGGACACGTGACGACCCCATACATCTCGATAATCTTATAATCTTTGACCGACTTGATGTTTTTCTTGGGGGGGAGGGGGAGTTGCTCAATAAAATCCGGCCCGGAAAAAAAGTATCATAATCTCTATGCCACATTTTAGTTAACATCCTAAAAAAAATTTTACTCTACATCAGAAAAAATAATAATAAAACATTTCTTAAAATGTACATTATAGGTAGGCTTTATTTGTATTTAAGTAGTCGGCTCCATAATAAAATGGTATTTAATTAAATGAAGTTCAGTGAAGTTTGGGGAAAAATTTAATTGCATCAGACTGTTCAATTGCGGTTTACCGCCCGGAGAATTATCAAGAGGTATTCTAGGGAATCCCGAAATAGTCCGGGATTAGAATACCGCACGGGAAACTACTCTGTCGATTCGGTCCATCTATATTCCGGAAGCTGTAAATTTAGTCCTCCATTAAACCCATTTTCGTAAAGCAAACAACTGAATCGTCAACGACCTATAAACTCATCTCTATAAAAGAAAAGTTTCACTAGAATTATAACTATAATTTTAATTCTATAAAGCATTTTTTGTATCTTCTGTTGAAAGTATACAAAAAAAAACAATTCCCTTGGTAAGGACCACGAAAGCATGAAGGCCAGCCAGCAGATTGATACTCGCACTTCACATCCTTGCATTTTCTAGCCATCTAGCCTACAACAGTTTAACTCTCAAGAAGTATTAGTATCCATTTTATCACGGACACAATCCAATGCAATAGCTATTGCCATCTGTAAGGATATATTTGAGTTGTTAGACTATTCCAATTTGAAATAAAATCTTAGATTTGGTTCAAATTAACACTGTATGCTTCAAAAGTTATGAAGATACTGCGATCTATGGTTTTCCCAAACTATAAGACCTTGCAAAGCGATTTTTTTTTAATAGTAATAAATGAAATTTATTTGCTAGAAATATGGTACACACATTTGTTTAAAATAGTTCATACATATTTCGCTTTATAAAAGTATGCAAAATATTGGTCAAGTACAAATGGGTCATCAGGACTAATAATTTAAAAAAAGAAAACAATTTACATGACAAATATTGTGAAATGTACGCAATTTCAAATATCAAATAATGTGAAATCCAAATGTCGATTTATATGAAATAAGCCGTTCAAATTTCAAACATAAGATAAGTTATACTAATGTCAAATAATAAATTGAATAACGAAAGTCAATATGTCAAATAACCGAATTTTTTAGTCTCCAAGTATTCCTTGCTTCTTTGCTTTTCACTTTTCATTGCATTGCATTACAACAATAGATGACGAAAAAGGTAATTTATATATTCTATCGTACCTTTCAATAGGGAATATGCATGCATAAATGTTTTTACTATAATTCGACACCACATAGAGGTCAATAAATAAGTTCGAAATGTATTGTATTTGTAGTTTGTTACGTTTGCACTAAAAATTTTGACTAGTTGTTTTTCAACGAAGAATTTGTCCGAATAAACTCACATCTTGTAAGTATACTGATAGAGAATAGGCATGACTTTTTAAACTAATCAAAAAACTAATCGACGAATGGCAAACTAGATGGGATACTTCGACTAAGGGGCGGCATTTATTTAAATTTTTCCCTATAGTGCGCGAACGGTTAAATAAAACGTGGCTTGATATCGATCATTGCGTAGCCCAATTTTAACCGGGCATGGTAACTTTAAGGGCAAACTTTATTCATTTAACTTGGTGCCGTCACCTTTTTGCGAATGTTCAACGTCGGATCAAGAATTTGTGCAAACTGCCCATCATATCTTGTGGGAGTGTAGTCTCTGGCATGACGAACGATTAATCATGTTGAATTCGATTCAAGTATCTGCGTGTAGTCCTATTTATTACCTAGATCTTGTGAAAACGAAGGGAAACTTCCGTGCCTTTAAAAAGTTTTGTCACCAATATTACTGGTGTAAGATTTAGGTTAGTATCTAATTTATCCCCTGTTAGTTAGTGGCATACCGTGGTGTTTAGACGGTCAGGCGTCTCCTGACTGTCTCCCCTTTAGATTTTTGGGCCTCTGGGCCATTTCAATTGCTGTCTCCGCTTTGCTGGGAGGGAAGTCTGAAACCGCTTTCTTACTACCTCCTATTTCTTCTGATTAAGTTCGTTGCGGGTCCCAAGACAGCCGGTAGGGTGTCCGGGCACAGCCTGTGCATCACTGCAAAGCTGCATTATTCGTTGATTATTCGATCAAAGGACGCCACTGTTGATCCTGATAAACAGGAGTTGCAGTGGTGGGACAGAGTGGCGGGTGTGCCCCGAAAAAAAAAAAGGCATGACTTTTTATTTATTTATTTATTATAATTTGATACCGCATACATACACCAATCCGTTAGATTTTCTGAAATATCTGACTTATTAACTAAGTTACAAAGCATCGTAGTCGTTGGTTAGACAGAGAGATCCAATATGTACAATGACGTCAAAGAACAGTAGTAAGGGATGAGCGAGATAGATATATTTACTTTGAATGGTTATATCGATCTGGTTTAACGTACAATTTACAGATACATTATGATAAATTGATTGAATACTTAAATTTTCATGCATATTCCCTATTGACATATTAAAACGTTAAAAGGAAAGTTTGTTAAAATAACAGAGCCTAAAAGTTTCATTTAAATTAATTGAAGATAAATTTTAATCGTTAAAAGTCAATTAGGTATTGATAACAGATATTATGTAAAATATTCCACACGTATTATCATAATATTTTCGGCGTTTTAACAATGTTTACATCTTAATATCAGTTCACGATCGTTGAACTTTCATGAATAATAAAATATGAAATACCTTATCAAAGTCCGGTAGGCAGTAAATCTATACGCCAATGTATATATTTTTGCATAGAAGAACATTATTATTCTAAACGGTCGATGTACTCATAGGAGCAGACACGTGTCTTAGGTGACAACCAAGCATATATACCTGAAAAGTCTTTACCTCTACATGGGCAACGTTTTGGCGTTGCTCTTGGCGTTCCAGACATCATGGGCATCGTCGTGTCAATAGACGGCAGTCCGTCAAACCGCTTGCTGGTTTGCTCATGATATTGTTTACAAAAAAAAAAAAGATTACAAACATTAACACTATTAATTTTTAGCCAAATACTAACATATACCTAGTACAGAAGATTATCTAAATAAATAAAAATAAAATAATCTTTATTATCAATCACAAATCAACAAATAAAAATCGATAACATTGATAAATAACTAAATTCTACTTCAATTGAATGTCAAGGAAGTCTATTTAAGATTATGATGTAAAATTCCTATCTACGCGTTACATATGACTCCTTATGTACTTGGACACTTGAGTATTATTCCGCTGGAAAAACAATCTAGATACTGAATAGTATATAGTAAACACAGGGCACTAATTGTTACCACGGTACTAATGCGTGGCCTAGTAAAGTGCTTATTGACAACTCCACACAGCTAAACATTCAACTATCAATATTTTATTCCTACACGTGAATCATATTTATCTTTATATCTCTAAACAAATTGACAAAGCAATATACAGGCCTGGAAAACCCAGAAATAAATCCGTTATTGCATTATCTGCGTTAGAAAGTTTCTTAAGGGATCGTTTTAAGGCGTTAATCACCTTAGTTTTTGGGACATCACACTACGTCACTACGTTCTGATCTTGACTTGGCTCTTAAAAGTTGGTACCTATTATCACCATATCAAGCTGTTTATTATTAACCCCGTCAAATAGTAATACGCTGGAACCTTGTCAAATTAATGTCTTATAATTTGTGTAACAAAAAGTAAATTCAATGAGGGTTACGAAACGGGAAAGTGTCCAAGAAGGAGCCCGATATCTTGATGTGAAGTCAATTTGACGTCATCAAAATGGCTGCCAGGCGCATTACCATTTAATTTGCAATGTCAGTTTTTTAAAAAGAACCTGGTTGAGTTCCGTAACTGTAGTTTAAGTCAGATTATTGTAAAACACGCAAACGGCATTAGGCTAATGGTTTGGTTCCCAAAGGGTAAGTGTAATTGGCCGCAATGAAATAACCCTTAATTTAAAGGAAGAAGACCTGTTACATCTGCATATTGAGATATCTACCAATAGATCCCTTTCCTCCTAAATTAAAAACCCTCTGACCCAAATCCACTAATACATCAAAATATTTCCATCATATCTTAATGATATCAAAAATATTTGTAGGCTACATACTTCCAGAGAGGTATTGGCTTAGGATAGGTATATTATATCGGTCCCGTTTATATTTCGTAAAGGATTAAGCTGGGTTCTGCCTTATAAGCCTTTTATCACACGTTCACAATGTGAAAAACTTAACTGAATTTACCATACATTCAAACCTTTATATATTCCTATGATGCTATAAAAATTTCGTTGTGTAAGTCTGATTTGCAACTATGTAGGTTAATAAAAATATTTTAAGCAATACGAAAGAGGAATTTGTACCTTTTTTAAAAGAGTAACAAAGAATCTTTGCTTTTTATATTTCACTTATATCTTTGTATTTTATGATTAATATAATAAAAGCATTGGTCTCTTAATTCTATGGGAATACGTGAATTACTTAACGGAGATACTATTCAATGGGTTAACTTTATTTCATACTAAATGTCGTGTACCTGTAGGTAGTAAAAGTAATGCCAACTGTGGTCAGATTCCTATCAATTGAAGTAGTATAGTCCAAACAGACTATTTATAATTGGTTGGAAACACTCCATAATTAGTATACTTACAGTCTTCTTTGAAAAACCAACTAATTAAAATTTTAGGTGCAAATGTAACAAATTACAAATACAATATATTTCAAACTTATCTATTGACCTCCAAATAAATTCAACGAAGATTGTTTATGATTAAATTTGGAAAATCACCTAATAAATAAAACAATTTACTTGTATTAAACGTCTAAACCTCACGAAATTAATTAACCTACCGCCAGAAGGTAAACAAGACGCAAGAATTGCTTCAAATAATAAGCAATTGTCAGTTCATTTACAAGAAAACTTGATTTACAATACGTCTCTTTTACATAAAGAGTCGCTACGGTGACGTTTCACTTTAAAAAGGTGGTTTTAAAACTGGTTTTTTATGGTTTCAAATTAAAATAAAACCTACTTATCAACTGTTCTTCTATTCTAATATTTTATCGGTATAATTTTTATAAATCTTTAAAAATATATATTTGAATAGTATTGAAGGGATTACACAGGCTAGATTTTAATTTAGAGAATACGATTTCTACTTACAGGAAATAACACTTCAATACTAAACTCAATAAAATGTTACATAAAACATTTCACATCGGTCTCAAGATTTTCTAAAAGTGCAAATACACGGGTTGATTCAAAATTAAAAGCTTTCATTCGGATAGCATTGGGTTACACCTAGAAGGTTTGTAACGGAACTTCAAAGCAAATATAAGAGGTTATTCAATAGGTGTAGTATCATTAAGTGAAGCGCCCAGTTCCCTGGTATATTGTTTGAAAATTCCTTTTAAATTCTCTTGTTTTACATGCCTTTGCTAAACGAAAATCACGTAAAATAGCAGCTCTACTTACACGCCGTGAAGCTCTGTGAACAGGCATGAATGGTTTTCCCGGGGTTCACGCGCGTTCACACCATTTCCAGATCGGAGTCGGTATTTTGTCCCGAAAAAAAAAATTGCGCCTCGTCCTCTCGTGGCGTTCACGTTTACGAATCCACATTCACGGCGCCATGCTAGTTTTGTCAAAACTTAAGATGAGTAAAGTTGCAAGTAAAATGGCAACGCAGTAGCGTAAAACTTGGCATTTGTAATGGATTCATTTATTTTCTGATTACAATCTTTTTTCGTTGGTTCAAGTAATTGAATGAGCGAACGATGCTCTGATAATTTAGGCGAACAATCCGGCTTTTGTATATATATAACGACGCTTGTTTGACGATAACTCGAATATCCTTGATAGGATCATCGTGAAATTTGCTACGCGGAAATTGAGGCAAAAAAAATGAACTAAGTCGGTCAGAAGTTACTGAGATATGGGGTAATTCAGTCCGTGTACCTATGGGTGCCTTATATGGACACGTCATAAGGGTGACTCGAGATAACCGGACAAATACCTAAAAGATAAATATTTTTTCTACATAAGGTAGAGCTGAACCAACTACTGTGGAGGAGTTACCAAAGTTGCCAACTTATCGAAGTTGTTAAGAGCTTTCAAAAGATACTGACGGGACCCTATAACTAGGCCTCCACTCACTGTTCGTCCATCCGTCAGTATGTTAGCAGGATGGGATAATGACTTCATTAAATAGTTTGTACCATGTCCAATGAGAATATTTTCTCTTTTCACGATTTAACGTGATTTTTCATTGGTCAGGATATAGTTTTTCAACTTACTTAATCTTGCTAAAATTGACTCAAATGTGTTTATCTTTAAACCTAACAATTATTTAATTTGTAAACATACAATTTTGTTGATATTAAAACCTAAACGTATGTGAATATTATCAAATAAATTAATTTATATGTAATGTAGTGTCTGACGCAAGTAACAGTTAATTTTTATGAAACAAAACAATTGATAAATAAATGTAGTTAAATCCGGATCTAGCTGTTTGAAATTTAATAATAAAAAAGATTTTTTATTTGTTTTAAATGTTATCGATAAAATATTATATTTTTTTATCATTTAGAAAAGATTATATCTTTGAGATATAAATTATTTTAAACGCACCATCAATCAGTAAAATCATTCATAGCAGGGCGAGTTTAAACAATTTTAAATCTATCTAGAATTAAAAAGATGTAAAGTTTTGTACGTAGGAGGAAATTTTAGAAATGGCGCTAGTAAAATAATTAAAAGATTGTTATAATTGTTAGTGAGTAGTGAAATTGTAGTGCTTATTCGATTTAAATTTCATTTACTAATATTCAGTATACATAATTTGGCTGGACATGGGGGAAAATAATAGTAAATAAAATGTTAGAAACTTCTAAACGTGCGTTTCCAACAAAAGATAGGTCACCTTGAGCGTTGCAGCATCAGCAACGAAGTGCGTCAACAAGTATTACGACCGGCTCAGCCATGTTTAAATCAAAATGATTTAAGTAGATCCATAACTACTTCACAATCCTTTAACCCCACTTAAAGCTTTATCAAGCATATACCCATTTCACACCAAATTCGGAACATACTCAATCACTGTCATTAAAACTCGTGTAAGTGCTTGTCTGTCAACCTACTAATATTAGAAAATTATATATTTTTAATCATTTACAAAAAAAGGGCGGAAATTATTTGGATGAACATAAAAATAAATAAATAACCACATCACGACACACACTTTGACTCAGCCCTGCACTAAGTATCGTTAGAACTTGTATCGTAGGTGCTAAGCAACGATATGGTATATACTAAATAAATAAGAATACAATATCCAAGACCGGTAAGCGAGACAATGCGTCTTGCAAATAACAAAAAGTCACGCCCCCGCCGGGATTCGAACCCGGAACCTTTAGCGTAGCAGTCGGCCGTTTACACCACTGCGCCACCGAGGTCGTCATATAATGTATATAGACTTATTTTATTTTATTTAGGCAAGCCAACAGTACATGCATCACAATCACCTTCACCAATCACCTTGATTTAACTAAGGATACTTTTTACCCCGAAAAATGTTTAGGATGCTAACACATCCGACGGAAGATGCGTCGCGTATCATCGATTGCGTGACGCCGTAACGGACAAGCAGAAAAATTCAATTCTACTTATTACAACCGACAACACAACAGCGCGTCAAACATATTATCGATGATACGCCCGACGCATCTTCCGTCAGATGTGCAAGCAGCTATGACACGAAATCTAATCGCAATATTAAGTAAATAAAGAAAAAAACCTTTTCCCTTAATTAAAATCTCTTGATTAAGAAAACCCTTTTCGATTTCACGATTCGGTGAAGCAAGACCATAAAAATGCAGGGAAAAGGAAATGTGCTAGCTTAACAAAGCTGACCGTTTGTTATTGTTATATTTTTCTGCTATTACATTGTAGGAGTTTTGCCTTCGAAGGAATTTTTGATCCGTCACGTCAGATATATTTCGCATTAATAAGACATTACTAAAGCCAGAATTTAGTCCAAGACTATTTTGAATTACGAGGTCAGTTTCAGTACAAAATGCATACTTTTCAGCCTATTGTAATGACATTTGAGCATGGGTTATACCCATGTTTTGTAGTTCTTTTTTGGTACCTACACGTTTTTAAACAACTTTTTCTCTTTTAAAATGATTATTACGTCTTAACGAGTACGTAGGTGTGTGTATGATTGAAATCCCATATGACAGGAATAGATGGATTTGTACTTACATTTTGTATTTCTTGTGGTTATAAATACAGAAGTCAACATCTACCCTAATTGGAAATATTGATTTCTTATCTTTTTTGAACGAGCGAACGAAGGAGTGAAGTTCTCAGACTCTTCCGCAGCAATATCTGTATGTATGTATGTATAAATATTTCTCCGACGATAATTCGAGTGACAATGATTGGATCGTCATGAAATTTCATAGACGAAATAATGAGACAAAAATAATTTTGATTAAGAAGGATATGAGCCTAGTCGGTCAAGGGAGGTCGATAGTTTATAGTCCGGATCAAACTACTAGTTTTATTAACACTGATTTTTTTTTGCCTGTTATTGCTTTGTTCAATAAAATGTGACAAGCAGAGGTTGTCGACACCCATTAGTCGCAAAGTGAAGAGAATACAGCCTGAGCTTTGATATACCCTATTCCTGTTTCAGACAGAAAACAAAACCATTTTTAAGATAATATATTAGACTTGCATATGCAAATATAGTATTCCTTCAATAAATATTTCATGTAAAGGAAATAGGATTTCACGCTATGTGCAGACGTGTTTGCCTATCAATTGGTCGGGAATAAAAAGATTTTATAACGGAAATTGCAACTCTTGGTTGGAACTTCCCGTGGTCTCCTAGATTCTGAACTTTTGCTTTTGTCCTGAATAAGTGCTATTAGGAAAACAATTGTGGTTTCAACGATTGAATAGAAAGGTAAATTTTTGTTTCTTGTAATTACTAGGAATTTTTCTTTTACCAATTTATCCTAATAGACGAAATTATTTAATACTTCCTGCCTCGGCTTCGCTTGAATGATCTCCATCTAACTTTTAACTAATTTTAAATGGATGGTAGATTTTACGATGGATAATTTTGATATTAATTTCATTCAATTGAAACCATCGTTAATTTTAATAGACCCATCATTATGTAAACACATCTTAATTAAGTGATTTTGGAATGTATTCGCAATCACTACCTTAATTGTAAAACTAATATAATAAATGGAACATACATTTTCCTGTATTTCCGGTACAAAATATCCAACAAACAACCTTTTCTCAAACGAAATACGAAGCCTTATTACTAAACATTTCCTATTTTATTTTTCCTTTTTCAAAGAAATAATGAAAACAAACCCCTTTTAACGAAATATGTTGCAGAAAATAGGAGTTCATGTTTTACGAGTGCGTACACTTGTTGTCATGGCAACGGATTTTATTATTTGAAAGCTAACTTTACAAGATTCCCTTAGATTGAAATTACTGAACGGTAATTGGAATGTACCGGATTCTTATATTTTTCGATGCAATGAAGATAATATAAAAATCAAACACACCTAAGTGAAATTAAATGCAATTTATGTTAGAAATGAGAAACAAGCTTACTTTAAAAATACCTGTTTAAAATACTTACTAGAGAGTTGTTTTAATTCGGCAGAGAACCAAAGCTACCGACATAGCTATTTGGATAAGCAAGCTGAAGCAAGCAAGCTGGGAGTGGGCTGGTCACATCTTTCGCAGAACTGATTAACGATAGAGTAATCGAGTTCTGCAGTGGAAACCGCACTTGGGCAAACGTACTGTTGGACGCCCCCCTGCTAGATGTGGCGACGATCTGCGTGAGAATGCTCAAGATCGAGAAAAATGGCGTGCCTTGGGTGAGGCCTATGTCCAGCAGTGGACTACCGCAGGCTGATGATGATGAGTTGTTTTAACAATTCTCAATGTCCCCAGTTGTGGCTTGGTTATCATCGCTTTCAATTACCATATTTTGTACTAAATCCTTAATTGTAATAAAGTACGGCCCTAAGTAGAATCCATATTTTAAATTATAATTAGAGTTTATTTTATGAGCAGTAAAGATAAAGCATGAAAATAAATAGCAAAACGCAACTGACCTTAGTTTTAAAACAATATTATTTTGATCTCAAAAAGGTTATAATTTTACTATTCATTTGTTTTTTTTTTAATAGAATATCAACAAAACAATCTGAACTCAAATTGTTTTGTTGTAAAACAATAACAACTATAGTAAGTAACACTTTTTTAAGACTATGAAAATCATAATTTGTATACAACGGCCAATCATCCTTGTTTTTTTGGTTAGTACCTCAAGGTTTGCGTCATTCATTGTATAGACAGTTAAACTGCTGCAAAGTGATCAGCGCCGTTTATTGACACGACGATGCCCTTGTCTTAAGGCCGTAGCACACCGAATCCGGTTGAGGTGCGGTTGCGGTGCGAATGCGTACGTTTTAGAGTTGAATTACCTGACCACGACCCTGCCGCATGGACTATCTAGAACGCTTGCAGAAGCAGTATTGCCAACTTGACGGATTTTCCCTTAAAACAATGTGTGTTTTAACAGATGTTTTGACGATCGTGGGATTTTATACAATTTTTTTAAAGGTCATCATGTTGGCAGCATAGCCGCAAAAACAAACAAAATAGCTAGAACAATGAAATGAACGACTTCCCCTTGTCCTTATCTTTCAAATTATAGGAAAGTCGTCAACCTGCGTCGCTCCTGGTAGGATGGTAGAATCAGCTTAAGCGACTTTCTGGCGAGTTTTGTTGTTGATTCTGGGGACTTGTATTCATTGGAGTTGACAACACTGGATTCTCCCTTGCGGTAGGGACGTATGTAGAGACTATCAAGTTTTTTTATAAAAGACATCACACAGCACACGCGCGAAAGCGGATCCCATTTGGTGTAACGTTTTTCATAGATTTCATACTTTACAACTTCTACGCACGCACACCGCAAACGGATTTGGTGTGTTCTAACCTTTAGAACGCCAAAGGCACCGTCATTCCCATAGAAGTAAAAGATGATACCTCCCGTACCAGTAGGAAATTACACTGGCTCTCGACTCCACTGATCCTACGAACTGACAAAGCGAAAACAGAAAGGAGTGGGATGCCAAATATTATGGTCTCGCGATAGGTCTAGGCGAGATAGATCTCTGTTCCTCTTCTATTGAGGCAAGCAAATTTGCTAACAAAAAGCAGGAGGAATGTGGGTTTGTTGGTATGATATCTGCCATAGCAATAGTAAAAAAATTGCCTTAAATGTCATTCCTGCGTACAATTTTAAAGATTTACAGATACCGTTGTCCGTTGATACAATGATTTTTATTAATGATAACTGAAAATATTTTTCATTAAAAATATATAGATACATAAAGTAAGTTATATTATTTTGAAATGTCACCAGTGTAAAACTGCATAAATTATTTCAGACCTCGTTCAATCATTTTCATAATGTACATGCTTTATTTTTCATTTATGTAAACGAAAAGAATTGTGTTTTGACATTCTGATCTGACGTTAATTTAAATGTTAACGAATGTTTATCATTTACAATACAAAGACAGTCACAATTAAACCAAACAAAAACTCTTTATCAAACGTTGTGAAAGTTTTTATTTTCTTTGAAATCTTCCTCGAGGACAAATAAGGCAACACTTCGTTAAAGTTGCTACTTAGGCCTCATTTCAGAATACTAATATTTGTTTCCAGTTCCTACAATTGCTACGTCATTAAAATACTAAATATTTACTACTTTTCGTCTTCCCTATCACTATCAAAAAAGGACAAACATATGCAAAATTATATTTGGCATCTCACTTCTAACAAAAAATCTAATATCACAATGACATCACTTACCTCAAGAAGCAAGTGCGTTCACTTGTGAAAGCATTATGTAGGAACTAATATGCATCCGCCTATCTCTTTCAGATGTCATGAAAAACAGTATGTAAGAACTGGCCGACAGTATTTTCGCTACGCGTTTGTTGTTCAAGTAAGGAGGAGAGGGCATGTTAAATAATCTAAATGTTTGCAGTTACGACGATATGTTAAGACTGGCAATTAGAAAGGGAGATTTAATTACATCTGTTCATAAGATTCAACAAACGAGAAACTTGAGCTTTAACTCAACAATCATTTGTTCTCTAGTTTAAATTCTGATCGTTCTAAAAGAAAATTTATAAATATATGTGGACAATGGTAGCCTGTGTTTCATTGGACAGCTGCAAAGTCGCCATTTGAAGACCTCGGTGGCGCAGTGGTGTAAACAGCCGACTGCTACGCTAGAGGTTCCGGGTTCGAATTCCGGCGCGGGCGGGACTTTGTGTTGTTTGCAAGTCGCATTGTTTCGCTTAACGGTCTTGGATGTTGTATAGGATATACCATATCGTTGCTTAGTTCTTGTGACACAGTTCTTACGATATTTACTGCAGGGCTGAGTCAATGTGTATGTCGTGATGTGGTTATTATTATTGTTGATGCATTTTAATAGGAGTTGCAGAGGTGAGTATCTACGAAACTAATAAAATAAAAAATTCCTTGCAAACGAAGTCACTGGCAAAATCAAAAAGAAAATAAAGTAGATAATTAATTCAATTAGCAAATAAGCATCTCATTCAAATAATCTGGTCGTGTAGACAATAGTTTGTATATTATTTATACAGAAATTAATTCTATCCCAAAGTTTATAAGTCATATTTATGAGATGTTTCCAGTAGTTGGTTTCAAACTAATATGGACATGAAAGGAAATCAATTTTGACTTGAGAACACAGTAATAGATAAAGGCATATCTATAAGTTATAAACAAGAGCTTAGGACACAAACGAATCGTTTAATCGCCACGATTTGATAAGAATCATGCTTGACAAAATATTAAGAAGTTTACTTAAACTTATAACACGAGTATCATTAAAGCAAACCAAGTTCAATAAGAAGAAAAGAAAATTAATAATTTAAAAATATTTTGTGATCATATTGGTTGCTAGTTAAACAACAACTCATAAAACTCAATATATTTTTGCTTTACATCAAAGAAGACATCATGTAAATATTGTTAAGAACGCTTTGGTTCTTTTTTTTTATAACTGTGCATTCAAGAATACGCTGCACCATATTACTGTGTGGATAACTAGCTGAATAACTCCCAAGCCCGAAACCATCGACCCGAAAAGGCCCGAGTAATCTCAAACGCTGTCCCGAAGAATCCCGGCATTCCATTAAATACGCCTGATTCTAACTTATGAGCCATTCCAAACTCCTAATAGCTCATAAAAACCTGCACATAAAACTCATATAGGGCTGAACTTACACGAGCACCGAGAAAAAATGCCCGAGCTAAAATTATGATTTATTCAAGCCTTTAAGAGTTTATAACTAAACATTCTCAAGGTTAGGGGTGTATTGTAAGATCGAAGAGGTATGTACAAGTTTCCCCTATAGTAATGCTCGTACCAAATATGTAGTATAACTCCTTTGACTATATTTGTTACGAAGAGTCTCCGGAAAGTATGTTTAAAATTGTTATTTTAGCTGTAGTTGTATCAGTAATTACTGATGAAAATGAATTTTCGTCTAATCATTGCGAGTAGCTTTCTTCTTCCTTTTCAAAGTATCTCTTTTTCAGAAATAATAATAATCATAGACAATTCATCTATTTTTTGCAAGATGGCGGATTAGTATGGACATCTGACTTTTCAATTCACAAACAATAAGTGGCTATTCTACGTTTTGACATAAGCATCATATTCCGATTCGGATACAATATGGCATGGCAAGCTTTTTAATTCCACAGTTCTTCTAAAAAGAGTCATGTGTTTCCTATCCTTACCTTACCTACTAAAGATATGGAATTAGTACTTTTCTGTAAACTTCTGTAAAGTACTGTACTCGCCCCCTTAGACAAATGGCATTTTCTGCAAACGTTTACGAAACATTTCCTCGCGCTCAAGTTACGTAATTGTAATGTCATGTCAATACGTTTTAATTTTCTGTTAGCGTTAACCCTTCAATGATATTTATCTAAAGTGGCAGGAAATACTCCTTCTTTTGTGTTAGACTATTTTTTACCTCTACTAAACTAAGCACCTTCCTGGCTCAAGAGAATGTAGTCTACCTTTTTTCTCAATGATATTTGATAGCAATCAGATTTAAGGAACGTTCTAGAAATCAATACGAAATATGTAGAAGTAGATAAAAATATCAGTATGAAGAATGCCAGCGCATCAGAATACTGAATATAAAACGACTCAGTGAATTCAAAAGGCATCTTACATTGACAATGGAGTCTGAAAATCTTGAATTTCACCTCTGGAAGTAACAATTTAGTTTTCGTTGTTCAAGTGCAAAGGCTTTGACGAATTCTAAAGCAAAGTAAACCTAGGTGAGGGAATCTGCAATACAATATGTTGTTGCTTGTTTAAGCCTAAAATGATAAATTGAAGGTTATTTTCTTGCCACACACATACACATAACACACATTGACACATTGAATACATAATATCATTAACTATTACTACGATATATAATTCCCCATTATTTCTAAAACAGTTACAAATGTGGTAGCTCAGTTTGTAACGCCCCCTAAACCGACCGACCCGACAGTTCGAGAAGTCGAGTCTCAGGTTGTAGTTGTAGCTGCCTCATTGTGCCCGGATAGAGGCAACAGATTCGCAACCAGTTGAATCAACATAAACATGCGAAATACGGTGTCTTGCAAAACTACGGTGTGGGTTTATGTAATGTGTTATATTAATCGATTTAGAAAAAACTTAATAATATTAAAATCCTTAACTACGATGCTGGCGTAGTAACTACGTATTAACGTGGTCATAACATACCATGAGTATGATTAAAATAGCTTATTATCTGAACTAATAAACGTTATTACATCTGAAGTTTTAATTTAATGTTTTGTGCTTAGATTTTAATTAAATAGTAAACCTCAATTGATATTATAAAACACACACACAACATATATTATTTAAACTTTAACAAAAACGATATTCTAAATGTATAGCAAAATTCATAAATAAATAAATAGAATTCTACAAATTATTACTAAAACAGATTCAATTTTAATTAACTTAAGGGCCAATATAGAATAACATCATTTTTATTTCAAACGAGTACAAAAATTGGAATTTCTCTTAGAATTTCTAAATTGTTTGCGTCAAACAAAATGGAATTCAAACAGATATGCAAATACATAATACCTACATCTTGATAGATAAGAGAATCTAAGAAAAAGCTGCTGAATATAGTTTAAATTTAACATAGTAAATTTTTTAAATTACAAAATACACACTCGAAGTTGTATTTCTCCATTGTCATTATATATATTATTATAAACTCGACGACGACGTGGAGGACATGGTAACTCAGATTGTTACGTGCCTTAGTTAACTGAAAATACCCAACAGGTCTAGGGTTAGAATTTCGGGTAGCCATAAGTTGCAGCTTAGATGTTCTTTGTCTTGCCCGGATAGTGGTGATAGATTCTCTACCTGTCACACTGGGACTAAACATGATATGATGGTGGACCATCATATCTTGTGGGAGTGTAGTCTCTGGCATGACGAACGGTTAATCATGTTGAATTCGATTCAAGTATCTGCGTGTAGTCCTATTTATTACCTAGATCTTGTGAAAACGAAGGGAAACTTCCGTGCCTTTAAAAAGTTTTGTCACCAATATTACTGGTGTAAGATTTAGGTTAGTATCTAATTTATCCCCTGTTAGTTAGTGGCATACCGTGGTGTTTAGACGGTCAGGCGTCTCCTGACTGTCTCCCCTTTAGATTTTTGGGCCTCTGGGCCATTTCAATTGCTGTCTCCGCTTTGCTGGGAGGGAAGTCTGAAACCGCTTTCTTACTACCTCCTATTTCTTCTGATTAAGTTCGTTGCGGGTCCCAAGACAGCCGGTAGGGTGTCCGGGCACAGCCTGTGCATCACTGCACAGCTGCATTATTCGTTGATTATTCGATCAAAGGACGCCACTGTTGATCCTGATAAACAGGAGTTGCAGTGGTGGGACAGAGTGGCGGGTGTGCCCCGATGGGACTAAACATAAACATGCCAAATGCAGTATGTAGCACCTACGCCAACGTCTCTCGAGAGATTATTCATGAGTTTATGTTTATGCTATATCATATTGTATTTCATCAGCCGGAAGATGTCAACAGCTGGACCCTGGACCACTTGCATATAGCAACTCCCTACGTCCCTTACAAGATCTTGACTTGGTTTTATATTTTTTTTACGCGGCAAAGGGCAAAGAACTGATTGCTTAGAAACTTTAAAAATTCACTGGAACACTAACAAGTCAGAGTCTATGATAAGCGAATATGACGTTAAAATTTAAATTACTTCACCAACAATTTAAACTGAAACTTAAGTTACTTAAAGTTTTATGCTTAAGTAGAGTTAATAAATCTTTCTTATTTTCTCAAAAAAATTTAAATTGAGACATTAATGACAACATAATTTATATTTTGTATCTTTCTAATCAATTGCATGGAAAATAATAAATAACTTAATTAATACATTTAAAAACCTAATAAAAATCATGTGTGTGGAGTGTGCCCATAGCACCCATTTGTATTTTAAAATTAAATTACAAACTTAAGTCGTCTTAAGTTTTTAAGTCAAAATATTGCAAAAACCACATAACAGTTTGAACAAACGTCAAAAAAAAACGGTTAACAATCTATTGAAGGGTCTATCGTTCAATGCTCTATATCTGGAAAATGCGATTTCCGATTACCCATAACACCTTTGTGCCTATAAAATCCAACGACCCACCAAAAATTATTACCTACGTGCGAAAAGGTGTTATATCAACATTACAAGACCCTATCCGACCCTGCTTATGGCTCTCATGGCTATTACCCCAATGGCTATTTAAGCATCAGGGGAACATTAATGCTGATTTTCGCATTAGTTAATCATTATTCTGAGTGCTGAGTCGTGTTTTGATAATCTCTTGCAATAAAAAACGAACAGTTAATTTGATAAACGCAGAATTGGACTATTTGCCAAAAATCCCGCTCTCAATTCTGAGTAATTATGAGCTGGTTGTTGCTTTTCACAGAGAAAATATTAAAAACCTATGTCTTCTGTCAAGGTCTTGACAATTCTTTTTTTTTAGAAATCGGGTTTTCAAAACATTCTGTTAACAAAGATAACAGCTTATTCTTAGGCAAAATGGATGGCAGATGTGCTCATCGAAAGCCTACAAGATGATGCAATGATACGATCATGATCTAATGACTAGAGGTATAACATATTTACTTCTATGGGCAACGCATAGGCGGTGACCTTGGCGTTCCACGATATCAGGGGCATCGTTGTGTCAATATACGGCGGTATCGCTTTCTATCAGGTGAAAAGCTTATTTGCTCATGGCAATATGTAAAATAAAATAAAATATGATGAATACAATGGGCTGCACCACTCAATATGCGATCCACTCAGCATATTACCACACCCAGGGGTGGTGAGGTGAGGTAGTGAGCCGACTGCTTGTTTGCCCGTGATGTTGAATAACAAAAAAAAACTCAATAGAGGAGTATGTACTTGGTCAAAAAGCAGTAAGGGGAAAAGGAATAAATTAAAAATGTACAACCTCTCCAAAAAAAATATTTTTCTGTCAACCATTGACATGACTTCAGATAAGTAAGAACAAAGAAATCGGTCGAAATCATTTTAAAGCACCCCCACATAACTTGTAAATGATTTTAACTATATTACTAACTACAACTTAAATAAACTAAAAACTATCATCAAAGTATACAAACACATTCACTGCACTGTTTCTATTTCTAAGAGAAACATTGTTTCATCTGCTAAATTTATTCAAAAATAAATCATAAATTGAAAATCTTAAGGGCTTTTTCTTAGTAAATTTCTTGCGACAGATATTCTAAATTAAGTCTTGTCAATTTCGATCAAATAATGAAAATTCAATGAACCCGAGAGGCATTGTTATTTTTATCGTCAGAGTCGTTGACTACGAAAATTGCTTAAAATAAAGTCATTAACACGCCCCCACCTCACCTCTGACGTACGTTTTACGATCAAACCTTTTTTTTTTTTTTACCTGTGGAAATCCTCATGGATCTCCTTCAGCCCGGGGGGACCGAAGGAGTATGTCGGACTCACGAAGAACCCGTGCCTACCGACTAAAACCCCACGTTCCGCCAACGCCGTTAGCTATTAGAGCATTACGGGATAGAGGGAAGCCAGAGGAACCCTCAGACACCGCACTACTCCAACGGCTGGCCCGTCTTAAGAACCACCGCCAGTGAGCCCCGAAAACAAGCAGGCTACACCATCTCAGTAGTCTCAAAACGGGCCTTCATCCAGTGGGCCTTTTACGGGTGCAGGGTCCCCCGACCCAGCACCCCGGCCACACTATCACGGCGGAGGCAGAAGATGCGCATATCGGCGCCTTCGCAGGCCCAACCTGCGTCTTCGGAGCAGATCAGCGTTGGCGTCGACCTCTCTGTCCCGCTCCGCAGCCTCCTTCTGCGAAATTACTGACTCGCAGAAGGTAGCTACCGCGTCCCAACACCTCTCGCTGCCAAGCATGACATTGATCATGCCTGGCAGCGAGAGGTCACTGCCTATGATCTGCGTTAGGTCGTGCCTTTGAGGCCCCCACGCTGCGCACTCCTCTACCGTGTGGCGCACGGTATCCTCCACTGCTCCACACTCATGGCAGACCATGTCCACCTCTCTCCTGGCTATCTTATGCAGGTACTCACCGAAGCACCCATGCCCGGTAAGCACCTGCGTAAGTCTGTAGCTCAGGACTCCGTGTCTCCCGCAAACCCAGCGACGTAACTGAGGTTTGATGGCCTCAATCGTCGCTAGGCCGAAGGACGAAGCCCCGAGCTGCTCCTCCCATTTTTCCAGGACCGCATTCCTTGCCGCCCTTCTTGTCCTGGCTACTCCCTCCCAGTCTAGCGCCCTATTTCCAGCGCGATGGCCAGCCCTGTATCGGTACACCTCTGCGAGAACCTCAGCCCGAAGTTCCCACGGAGGGTCCGCCGCCAGCAGTGTTGCAGCAGCCCAGGAAACGGTCCGGTAGCCTCTGATGGCTCTTATAGCCACAATCCTTTGCGGCCTTCTTAGAAGCGCCCTGTTGGTGGAGTCTAGTGCATCAACCCAAATGGGTGCACCGTACAGGGCCATACTCCGGATGACTCCAGAGTACAGGCGCCTGCAGGACCCATTGGGTCCCCCCACATTGGGCATAAGTCTCCCCAAGGCAGCAGCCGCCGATACCAACCGCGGACCCAGCTGGGCAAAGTGTGCCGCAAATTTCCAACGACCGTCCAGGACAAGACCCAGATATTTCATCTGGGCACTTACCGGGACCACCGTTCCCCTGATGACCAACTGGGCACCCCGCGGGGGTCCTCTGCGTGGTCCATGAAAAAGAAGGGCCGCCGTCATGGACAAGGCCACCTCAAGTCCAAGCTGACGGATCCTGTCCACCGTCAACCCTGCACCAACCGTGGCCTTCATCGCTGCCTCCTCATACATCTCCCCTCGGACAGTGACAAGAGTGTCATCAGCATAACAGATGACCTTCGTCCCAGGGAGAACCGACTGCCGGAGAAGCCAGTCAAACCCGATATTCCACAGGATTGGTCCAAGGACCGAACCCTGTGGAACACCGCAGCAGACAAGACGCCTGGTAAGTGTCCCGCTCCCTCCCGGTCTTCAAGGTATGCTGCCACCACCGCCTGCAGGTAGAGGGGCACTCCGTGATAACGGAGCGCCTCTCTCAACGTCTCGAAAGGAAGGGAGTTAAATGCATTGGCTACGTCCAAAGATATAGCCAGCACAACCTCCCCCCCATTAACAGCCTCCACGGCCAGCCCTCTTAGCTGGGTAAGGGCGTCAAGGGTCGAGCGACCGACCCTGAATCCATACTGCGCATCTGATAAATTTGGGCCCACCCCCTCGAGATGCTGGATAAGGCGAGCAGCAAGTATCCTCTCGAATACCTTACCCACCTCATCCAGCAAGACGATTGGCCTATAAGCTGAAGGATCCTCCGGTGGGCGACCCACTTTAGGTAGCAAGCATACCCGTCCCTCCTTCCAGGGCTTCGGAAACTGTCCCTCGCGAATACACGCGTTGAACAGTTCCCGAAGCCTGTCCCCAAGAAACTCCGCTGCAATCAAGAGCACCCGACCCGGAACCCCATCCGGACCAGGCGCCCTCTTCCGACCCCGGAGTTTTCCCAGGGCCACCAGCAACTCGTCTTCAGTGAATTGGGGTACTTCCTCTCCCACCTGCGTTCCAACGGCCGAGGTCGGCCTCATTCTCGGAGGACTGTGAGCCCGAGCAGCCGGAAACAGAGCCTCCATTACTCTCCCAAGGAGAGCCCCCGGCAGCTTATCCGTGACCGGACCCTGGGTGCAGATCTTACGGCGCGCCACCCTGTACGGGCGGCCCCAGGGGTCCCGGTCTAGCTCCGACAGAAGTTCCTCTCTAGCTCTAGCCTTCGCACGACTAATTGCCAGTTGGAGCTTATCTTTCGCCCTCCGGAAGGCTCTCCTTAGGAGAGCCTCTGTCTCTTCGCCATCCCTTCCATTACGCCTACGACAGCGCAAGTAGGCCCGCTGCGCAGCGTTAGACGCCGTACGAAGATCAGCAATCTCCTGAGACCACCAGTACACCTGATGGCGCTCCGTACGACCGCTGACCCTAGGCATGGACGCATCGCACACCTCCCTAAGGGAGTTACAAATACGCCCAGCCATTTCATCCACACTAACTCCAGCGCTTGAGGGGGAGGTCCAGTTCTGGACTATGGCAGCCTCCTTGGCCAGTTCCGAGTTAAACCTTGTGATGGCCCAACGTGTGAATCGGCTAGGGCCCCTGTACGCACATCTCGAGAGGGAGGAGATTTCAAACCTAACATATAAATGGTCCGATAGAGTCTCGACCGTCTCCATAACTCTCCAGTTTACGATCTTGCGAGCCACAGTAGGAGTGGCGAACGTAACGTCCACCACAGACCCCCCCTGCTGACGCACGCAAGTTTGAACTGCACCTCTGTTGACGAGAACAAGATCGCACTGCAGTGCCCAGATTCTGACTGCATGACCTCGGGCATCAGTGGAGGGGTTTCCCCACTCCTGAGCCTTGGCGTTTAGGTCCCCGAGCACAATGACCTGCCTCTGCGTTAGACGGCCCACCGCCCCTCTAACTGCATCCAGAAATGCCTCAAAATCGGCCAGAGTTCGATTCGGAGAGAAGTATGTGGCAATAACCGCATACTCTCCCCACCCGACCACCACATAGCCCGACCCTTTCTCCAATACCAAGAAAGGGAAATCCGAGTGCGCACCCGCGGCGACTACCACCAGATCATTCAGATCCCCGGCCCAGTTTGTCTGCGAAGGAACGAAATAAGGTTCGCACGCCACAGCCAAATCAACCCGCCACTCCACCATAGACTGCAAGAAAAGATCTTGAGCCCCGGCACAGTGGTTCAGGTTCGCCTGTAGGAAACTAATGGACCGTGCAGTCATTGAACCATCTCATTAGTCTCTCCCAGTTCCCGCCGGGAGGATTCAGCTGCAGCGATCTGGAGTCCCTGGATCGTTTTTCCCTTCTTGCTGGGGGGAATGCACATTGCCCCCCCCCCATTATGTGCCCAGAGGGCCTGCCAGCGTCTTTGCAGACTGCGCAGCAAAGAGATGCCTTACAGCTAGCCGCTTTGTGCCCCGCTCGACCACAGCGGAAGCACAGTTGGCTGCGGTCTACACTTTACGTTCAAACCTGACACAGGGTACGAACTCCTGAAAAGTTCTGGCTCTGATGTCAAACGCTATTTATGCATTCTTAGGCAAATCAAACAGCACTTTAAACACATTTTAGCAGGCATATTTTTAATTTATTTATTAAATCTATCAAATCAGCTGATAATTTTCCTAAAATAATTTCATTCTGTTAAAAAAAAAAGTTGTCATAAAATTTGCGTCGAAGTATTTTTATTATGTCTAATTAAATAGCTAAGTGTTATTTAGTGGAGAAAATGTTGACAACATTGAGTCGGGAGAATCCGACTAGACACGTCATGCCTAGCTAGACGTGCTTTCGGAACGTTTTTACTCCCATTATCATAAATACCACCTTACTAATCATAACATACTGACAAATATGTGTGGAATTGTATGGATATTTAGGATTATAATTTGTATATTATTGTTTATCTCTTTGTCGCTGATTTTCTATACTACATGCCTACAATTGGTTTTGTATGTTATTATTAAAGATAAATAAATCAACAATGTACTGTTGGCAAGTCCAAACTAAGCATTAAAGTGTTAATTAATCACTGATACCCATTCAAATCATCTGGAAGACCATTACTGGACAAAGATCTGACCCCAAAAAGTTCCAACCGGAGCAACCATTGGCCGTTTAGCTCAGTAGTCCAACGGAATACCTTGTTCGACTGTGAATTAATTAAACTTCTTTCCCAATAGTTCAACTATAAACAATCTTTTGACAGTTGAATAATTGGCTTATTCCCACTAGTTAAACGATTGAACTCAGGTATTTGTTTTTAAATTATTGTTTAAAAAAAATCTTTTGAAGCATAGTCCAAATTTGAAATAAAATAGCTAGGTTTCTTTGAGATCGTATGTAGATCAAGGTTCCGGCGATCGTGTGGAGGCATCATAAAATTCAAATAGCCCAAGCGTTTGCATTATCCAGACAGTCAAGCACGAACCTTAAGAAAGGTTCAAAGAAAGTTCACAAAGCACCTACTTTAAATGTGAATAGGTATAAAAATATGCAGGTTCTATAAACAGCTGTATTATGTAAATAAAACCAAATGTCCAGTTTGAGTTTGCTCTCTATAAAGTACCCTTTTTCCTAGAAGTTAAATGAATCACGTCGAGAAAAGAGGTTATTTCGTTCAGATACAGGATTTTTCACAAAAGCTTGAGTTAGGTTGATGTAGGTTAAGAGTATTTATACTCAGAACACTTGAAGTATTTAGAAATCAGGATAAAATCGTCCTATATTAGGAAAACTTTTCTTAAAAATCACCTTTTTCAAAATTACCTCTTATTTTATTGACCAAAAATCTATTTCGTGAGAAATGTCCCCTTATTTGTTAATCATTATTAACCTAAAGGGTATATTTATAACTTAAGATGTATTAGGTCCTAACATATGAAATTGTCGTTTTGTACGGGAGTAACCTGAAGTCGATTTAAAAATATATAATATATTTATTTAATCAAAGTATGCCATGTAGTACCATTGCTATTTATGCACTGTTGTCATCTCATAGGTAGTTCATTGATCCCTTTACTAAAAAAACCATTCGGACGTGAATCAATAAAATCTTTGAAGGCGCTTTGGACTGCCCCGTCATAGTTAAACTTTTTCCCTTGCAAGAAGTTATCCAAATTTCGAAAAAAATGGTAATCTGTTGGAGCAAAGTCTGGGGAGTACGGTAAATGTCTTAGAGATTCCAATTGAAGCTCTTCTAATTTGGTAAATATCTGTTGTGCGGTGTGTAGTCTAGCATTGTCCTGAAGCAGCACTGGCCTTCGGCGATAGACCAGCCTCGGTTGTTTAGCAGTTAGCTTTTCCATCATGGCTTGCAATTGCTGACAATACACATCTGCCGTAATAGTCTGGCCAGATTTAAGAAAGCTAAAGTGAACAACACCGGCACTAGTCCACCAAACACTCACAAGTAACTTTTTTTGAGTCAATTTTCGCTTGGGGCAGGATTTGGCTGTTTCGCCAGGTTCAGCCATTGCGATGAACATTTCCGATTATCGAACAAGATCCAGTTTTCATCACAGCTAATGATTCGAATTAAAAGCCCTTAATTATTATGCCGGTTGACTAATGTAACGCAGCAGTCTACGCGCGTTTATCGATTTGCTCCACTCAATTCATGAGGGACCCATCTTTTAAGCTTTTTCACCTTACCAATTTGCTTCAAGTGGATCAAAACAGTTTTGTCACTAACACTGCAGCCTTCAGCTAACTCGGACGTGGTTTGCGATGGATCCGCTTCCACATTAGTCTTCAATTCTTCATTATCAACCTTGGACTCCGGCCGCCCACGGGGCTGGTTTTGTAGGTCGAAATTTCCAGAACGAAAAAGTTGGAACCAAAAACGCTCTGTGTTTTCTTTCGCGACACCACCGCCATACACATCATTAATTCTTCGAGCTGTTTCTGCAACGCTGTCGCCACGCCGGAACTCGCTCTCGTAAATAACGCCATATTTAAGTTTTCCATTTTGTAAACCGAGTGACGCAAAAAAAAACAACGATAGGAAATACATATGGATTACGGTTTTCGTAGAACAAATGCATGAGTAAATAGCTGTATTAATTTGATATTGGAATTCCTAACCAAAGAGAAGATATTTGAGATCAAAGTGGCCATAAAAAACGCCAATTTCATTTGTAAGGACCTAATGTATTAAATGTTGGAATATATTACTGTAGTAACTTGGTCTAATATGTTGGAGAAAAGCTATGAAACTACAAACGACATTCTTTTAGAAGTTCACTTACTTTGTTTTACCAGAATAGTGAACTCTGACATACAGAAATAAAAAATTATGAACAATATCTGATAACAACCAAACAAAACTTTAATAGACACCAAAATATTCACGGCTTTTAAATTTTATCAACTTTCATCTAAAATATGCTTTATCTTAATTTTCAATTCAATTGTGTTATAATCATCCAATAAATCATAATGTAACTTATTTATAGCTGTCAAACACAGTTTCTTGTGAAGAAGTCTTTTCTTGAGATAAAATAATTATACTTTAAATTTTTTCTTAATTTTTGAATGCTTTTAGAGTGGTGGTGATTCCTTGTAGTAGTATATCAGATGTTTTTTGTAAAGAATTTATTATTTAATATGTTTAGATATAATAATATTATTTAATTTAATATTTCTTTTATACGTTGAGACATATTTTATATTTATTAGAACTATACAAAATTGCCTAATTTAGAAATTGAGGCAATTAGTACGAGTCATCGAGTGAGACCAAACTTTTCGTTTTTGTAATAGTTCGTTTAGTAAAGCCTGTTGAATTTTTAAGCACTCTTATTTGTTTATTTTCATAAAGTTTACAAATTAAATCAAGTTTACCTAAATTGTGTCAAATGTTTGTAAGAAATGTTCATTATTATAGTTTTATTTGCTCGCCATCTGTCCCAGCCGTGTGACACGCCTCCAAAACTGCGTGTTCATAGGGTAAGAGTCCCTGAGATTGAACCATTCCTCGTCCTTTTTGACGCGCGCTCGCCTTGTTAATTTACCTATATTGCCAACTACATACTAACACATAAAACGACCAACTTAACTCTGAACCTTTGAAGTTAACTGACAGTTAGTTAGTAAAGGTAATTAAGAAACGTCTTCTTTTTTACCTGAATACAGCGAATCTAAAAGGAGGGTTATGATTATGACCGGTATGTATGTTTAAATATGCTACAAATAAAATATGGATAACTTGATTATGACTACGAATAGATTAATGATTGGTCTCCGATGCGCTCACTGCACCGCTAATACCTTCCTATATCAGGGCACACCCGCCACTCTGTCCCACCACTGCTACTCCTGTTTACCAGGTTCAACAGTGGCGTCCTTTGATCGAATAATCAACAAATAATGCAGCTGTGCAATAACGCACAGGCTGTGCCCGGACACCCTACCGGCTGTCTTGGGACCCGCAACGCAACTTAATCAGAAGAAATTGAAGGTAGTAAGAAACCGATTTCAGACTTCCCTCCCAGCAAAGCGGAGACAGCAATTGAAATGGCCCCGAGGCCAAACGACTAATGGGGACACACCTTCCTATATATACAATCGTTAATCAATGTAACTACGTATAATTACTTGTTATTTACTTTGATTACTTTTTATACTTGTTTAGTTTTAGTTAAGTTTAGTTAATAAGAAATAGTCTAAATTAAAATTCTGATATCAATTAGCTTTTGAAGTTTACTGCACACATTGAAGGTATATAAAATTTTAAATGCGTCCTTAGATTTTATTGGGTTTTTTATTATGTGAACGTCACTTTGTATAAATTGCACTCAGCGGCGCTAATATAGTATTATAAGTACCCTCTTTGACGGAAATTTAAAGCAAAGTCTTCGTCTATGTTAAAGATATTAGTCTGAAAGCCCTTGCAACGTAAGCAAACCTATTAGCCTAGCTAAATGCACTCAGATTTAAAACGTTCTAATTAAAAGATCACCTAGACAAAGTAATTGTGTGTTCCTACAAGTAAGTAACTATGAGATGTTTATTATTACAAATTGTTATAAACAATACAAATTATTGTAATTACGTTTGAAAAAAGCACCTACGGAGGTTTCTTCCCCGTAGAGATAGCATTTCGAACCGGTGCAGTGGTAATATAAAAATTACGATTTGAAAGTGCTTATTTCCAATCTATAACATGTTGACTTTGACTTTGTACTAAAGTTCCTTGAGTGTTTTGGAGTTTCCCAAAACGGTGATGTACATGACTACCATGAGTTTGGTAAACCTACTGCCGCTAGCGACAACAGTCACAAATTAATCAATAGGTACTTTGCAAAGCGCCTTTACTGCACAGATGAGGTATTAATATCGCCAATAAAATAATTCTCTTACCGTACCTTTCTTCTTCATACAATTATTAAATTGACCACAAACACCAATATTCGATATGGCACACAGTACGTTATAGCACACTAACTTAATACGACAGTCAAGTTAATGTCAGCAGGAGAAATTTTTCTCCATATCATCAGAATGAAAAAAGAAACCTCTATTTTGTCCTCGTATGTCAATGTCGCGCGTGTTGTATGGCCACACGTAGAGCTTCACGTAACAAATGCAATATCAATTGTATACTACATAAGAACGATATACAATTGGGGATTCCGCGACATCTGCGTGGAAACCCCAAATGTCCCTCCATAGTCCAGCTCCCGTCCGGCTCAGTCTTTATTAAGACGATTCAGCCTGATCGATTGTATGGGGAACCATAGCCACGGTAGTTACGGTTAAGCTGCTAAGGTCTTCGGGACGTAGTACTCGTCGGTTGGAAAAAAAAAAGTCCAAACAGGTTAGGTTGGTCCATGGCCGAGTACTGTACAAATAGTATGCCTGGTATACCGGTTTCATTCTAGTTAAAATACCTAAGCAACTCTTATTTATGAAAAAAACCATCCGAACACAAAACAGTAGAGAGAAGACACCGAAAGCAATTCGGTCCTCGGAAACGTAATTCAAAAGTTCAACACTTAAAAATACTTTCAGCCCTGGAGTGCCGAAGTGATAGATTAAAAAACTTTTTGCTCCCAAAACGCCTGAAGACTGCTGCATTTTCCAGTTTCCAGGTCCTGAGCGGCAACTGGCTGAAACAATATAAGTACTAAGTAACCGACGTTAAATAAAACGAAAACTGAATTAAAACTACTTCTTCCTAGTCTACTCTTCTTTTCAGAATTGTTCTGAGTTTTCTGAGAACCGCTACCTACAGCTTTTAAAATATATTTGAAAGTACCATTTCAAATTTTATGCCTATGCTTTTAAATTGTTATATCATTGTCGTAATGGAATGCGTATGTTTTATACTTGATCAGGACCTCGTAAATAAACTAATCACTTAGTTTTAGAACTTCTAAGCTAACAAATAGGCAAAGCCTGTTTGAAGGTAAGCAGTTATCGGAACCGATGAACGAAAGTAACATCCGATAAAAAACGAATGAAATTCTCTAAACCTTAAGTGATTTAACCTTAACGAGCTCAACAAATTATTAAGTAAGACTCAAATAAAGCTCCGCATTTACTGAAACAATAAACTCCGTTAAAATTTGTTTATTTGGAATGAAATATATACGAAATAAAAAGAGAGATTTCTTCACTTAAAGTTTACCTACTGCATACGAACTGTTAAACTTTACTTCTTTATCAGTTAATAATAATTGATTACGTTCTTCTGCAAGTGTAAGGTAAAGAATAGAACGGTAAGACATACTGGATGTATATACAGGTGATAGATCTATATGCGAGATCGTCTGCGTTGGTACCACCCTCCTTTCTATTTCTGCCGTGAAGCAGTTGGCTGTGTTTCGGTTCGAAGGATTGGAGAGCAAGTGTAATTACTGGCACGAAAGGTACCTTTACCTCTACAGGGGCAAAGCTTAGGGGGTGCTCTTGGTGTTTCACGACATCAGAGGCATCGTCGTGTTACTAGGCGCGGTATCACTTTCCATCAGGAGAACCGTTGCTTGTTTGCTCATGTAGTTGTAATAATTAAAAAAAGACATGTCTAACGATGGCGGTATGAGGGTTGCGGGAAGTATCAATGCAAGTTGCCCAGCATCGTAAAATACTTCCAATATAGGACATTTAGCAGTGGACATTCGCAACTGAAATATTGAGAATAAAATAACGAAAGCATCTTATAGCAAACAGAGTGCTTCTAACTGATTGCGATAATATTAACGTGAAACTAAAGGATTTCGAATCACAGTATCATTCATCATCGTCGTAATGAAACGGACTAATAAAGAAATATTGATAAATACGTAATACTCCTGTTAAATGATCCCGGTCTATGAACAAGGGGCGAGTTGGGGATCGAAATGATTTATATTAACTATGCCATGAGATTTATTATTCCTTCTTCTATTGCATTCATAATAAGAGACCTTTATGTAACTTTGATATAGTACTGCGCAGGAATACGAATAGATGTTATTAATAAGGAAATGTATTAAGTATCTTAGGCCGAATGTAGACGTACCACTTTATACACATTTTTCAATACTCAGACACATTACCTAGTTCTCTGTGAAGAGGTTTGAACGTCATCAGTAAAAAGTATTTCATTATATACATCACATTTAAGTAAATGTTACAATGCATTTTCATACAAAATTAAGGACTGGCCTTGCAAAGATTAATAACATGATTTTTCCCTTCTTCAATCAATCAAATATTTTTATTCAAATTGACTCAAAATAAGTATTTTGAAATCGTCAAAATTCTTTCTAAACTACCACCGGTTTTATTTTTCAATTTTTAGGTTTAAAGATATTTATTACTCATAAGAACTTATATATTATACAACGTGTATAGACGGTTCACTTAGAATGAGAACTAATAATTTAATTATATAATTATTATTATTTTAGGCGCAGCGCAGCTTCCAATTGCCTTCGAATAGACAACATAATAAACACCTACGACTGACGACAAAACGCGCGTTTTGTAAAAACTTTCCTGACTCACCGTTATAATATATTGTGACTGTCCAAATAAAGCGAAATCATTCAAGTAGTTATTGTGCCTACGATGATTTTATATTGCTACCTACCTCCATGTTGCATAGATAAATAAACGTTGTTGTTGATATTGACAGATTATTCGCGAAGCACAAGATAAGTGATGGAGTCTTTTGAATTTTACTTTTTCATACAAAAACGCAAAAGAATCCAAACTAAGTTGGTCAAGTCATTCTCTGTTATTATGACATGCGAGGATGCTTATAATTATATAGTTAAATAAAAAGATAATTAAAAAAGATTGTAACTTATTTTATTTACAACAAAAACATGCCTCTTATTATGACATTTTCAATCTGTGTCAGCAAACGATATGATATTTTTAATTTATCAAAAAAGTATTATAATAGATATAGCTACTAAAGATTGCCTACGACAGCTTTCAATGAACTTACAAACTTTTGATAAAGTTGCGTCTAAACAAAGCCTTAGTCATACATACATAGATTACAATCTATCTCATAAAACTGTATACACATTATTTCATTGTCGCTTTGATGAATCGACGACATTGAGAAGGTTAAATTATGTTAATATACATTTAACACTAAAGCTTTTATATTTTGGTTAAAGGAAGGCGGAAGCTTATCTCTTATTTATACTTAAATGTTTTTTTTTAAGAGAAGAATTAAAAAATATTACAAGTCTCAAAATGGGAACGTCATTAAAAAACACATAAATTACATGATTTTTAGACTTTTCTTTTTGTGTTTTTGCAGATTATAAAGTATAAAAATGTGTGTTCGACAGAAGTACCGTTTAAATGTATACAATATTTTTTTTACATTTTGTCTGAGCAAAAATAGAATTTCTTGGAACCGTTCATCCTGTGTTGTATTCTGTTTGTTGGACTTGTTTGTGTTATTGGAAGTTGAAGAAAAATAAGCTTCATTTTATTTAAGATTTTGTAAATGTTTGTACTTAAATAATAAAATGAAACATTATTTGAAATAAATCCCGTACATGATGTATCTTGTTAAAATGATTTCGTTTCAGAAGTCGACATTTTTACACACAGTTTTCGAGTAGTCGTTTGTCACATAAACCAACCGACCTCACTTTTTACATTTAACAGTAACATTTTTATGTTTTCTCTATTAGATTAACATCAATATTAGTCCAAGACTAAACAAAGAACGTTAATGGTAACTTTATAAATTTAGAAAAATTCATGAAGAGAGACAATTGTGAGGATCCAATAAAGCATTGGAACATAAAATAATATTTCAGTCGACGCAGCCATCGAACGAGAGACTGTCTGATTTATTGTATAAAGAAAGTTATACGATCTGAATTACATTGAGAATATTGATATTCAATAAAGGGAAGTAATGTTATATGGCATATTGGGTTTTATGGGAGATAACTCGCTTTGATTCTGAACAGGCTTTCTCAACACTCTTTTATTTCGACAGTATCTTTAACCATTGATAATAATATAGTTTACATGCTTTTAATCTAAATTAGTATGTAAGTTTTTCCATACTATTTTCACAATGGAATCATAAAATACAATATTTTTTGTTAAAATATTCGTTTTTAATTCATTTCTTCACAAGGATTTTAAAATCAAAAACATGAGATCAATGACAAGCCCGTCAAGTGTTCAAGCAGACGGTTACTGTTGTACTGTTATAACGAATAGTTTAATTCTCATTGATACCAACAATTTATGTAAAAAGTTTCTGCATGAATTTTTTTAAACTTAAAATTCTGTTACAAAGAATGTATGAAGGTTTCCAAATTTATTCGTTAGAAAATGTATTATAATTTTGCATTAAGTTTATAGAGTAATGATTTGATTTATCACAAAGAAAAAAAAATGCTTGTATAAAGATCAGATTAAAGGAATGGTATCCAGGGTCACTATAATAAAAAAACTTAAAACTCAAGCGCAAAACCTAAAATAAAAATACCTTCTCCAAAATCAGACGGTAACTCTCTTACATTTGATTAGACAATAAGTTAAATCTCCGCTGACCCAAGTACGAAACGTTTTATGTTTGGGATCATTATTACCGAATTAATTGACCGAGAACACCCTTTCTCTGCACGTTACAAAAATATTGCTTGTAAAATATGGCCGGTGGCAATTATTTCAACGTGATCAATTTTCTATAATTCAATTACCTTCACTGTGACGCCAGAAGTCATTTCATTCATTTGTTACCTATTCAGTACTTACCTCATTATATACCTAAAATAAAAACAAGCAATGTTCTAATTGATAGCAGTAAATGTCTGAAAAATGCAAATCAAAACAAGCTGACATTTTGGATTTTCTTAATAAAATAATGATTTTTTTTTTTTTAAGAATTTAACACTCGTAAAAATAAATCACAAATAACCGCTTTACGCCGTAAGGTTATTTTTAATACATTAGAACGTTTTAAACTTATTAATAACCGTTTAATTTTGATCGAAACACTAATTTGTTCATTTTGGATAGATATAAACGCAGACTCATAAATTATATCGTACATTATCTCTTTCGAATATCGTTATTTACAACTAAGCCGTGTTTAGACGTCAACTAATTATATTGGACCGTTTATAAATGAATCGTGTTTAAGCATCACCTCATAAATACTAACAATGTAGGCAGAGGCAGTTAATTATGATTTTTAGAACCAACTGTTCAGTATTCCACAAAGAATATCAATTTTGCTGACTTTAAATGCTCTGTCTAGCAGTTTATTTTGTTATTTATTAACTAATACCATATTAAGTGAGATTTAAAGACCCTTTAAGGACCCTTAAATTTAACAAAACACAACATAAAATAACTTATCTGTGATATGTTAATCCTACGAGATAAAGAGATATACGCCTGGAGCATTTTAATCAATACATTAAAAGTTGTCTGAGTTATTTGTTAATGATACCGATTATTATCGTTATTTTAGTGCCTTTGTTAATGTTGGGATCAAAATCCAACCAGATTTAAATGGACATCAATTTTATGATGACACGACGATGCATTGA
The DNA here is from genome assembly GCA_949316135.1 of Choreutis nemorana. Taxonomy (NCBI): domain Eukaryota; kingdom Metazoa; phylum Arthropoda; class Insecta; order Lepidoptera; family Choreutidae; genus Choreutis; species Choreutis nemorana. The sequence continues at coordinate 7,784,133 of OX438609.1, forward strand.
TGTCATATAACGATGTTAAGTTTGAACCGAAACACAGCGAACTGCTTCAAGGTAGAAATAAAAGGGAACCAACCAGCAGATCTATCACATCTGAACTGCATGATGTTTTAGCTATAATTACTGTCGCAGATGCGGAAAAGGACGAATAAAGAAGTGGGCGAAAACGACCTGAGCGGTATTTCCATTCTTGAATTTAAGTATATTGATTTGATTAATGTTTATCATTTGAGCTACTATGAACTAACTTATTTAAAAAACCAAATAAGAGCAGATTTAGAAGAAGAGCACATAGATTCTTAAAGCTGTCATGGTGTGTGTTGAAGACCAAATGTGAGGCTCTTGATCTCTTAATGTTCGAATCCCAGTAATCTTGAATAATTGCATTGTTTGTGTTTCCTTTATCAGATCTTGTATAAAACATATCTGTATTAAAATATCTTATTCACACGAGGCGAGAAACCGAAAAGCTTATAAGAAATTATCTTAAAAGAAAAGTGTCGACATTAAATTGTTACCTATTTGCCTTGCTTACTAAATTAGTTTTGATCCTTAAATTTTTCTAAATGGTTAGAATGAAAAAATAACGATAATTTTCAAACCAGTTTTACTAAGTCGACGCCTTGGAAATATATGACGTCTTCAAGGCAATCCGGTTAATAGCATCCTAAATTGTGAGAAGAGACCTGAAGTATTCTGAATACTTACATAAATAGTAGGTTTTCGCAGAAGTATCTCTTTGATGTTAATACGAATATATCATTACATAAGTCTTTTTCTTACTGAAAGAGTCGTATTACGAAACTGCTTTGAAACATTTTGTCAAATTGTCAAGTTCTTATTTCTTACATTTGTTGTTGTAAGTGTCGTTAAGTCTTGAATTTATGAATACCACTCTCGACCTCAAGAACAAAGCTCACAAAATTAATTTAATTTTGGTCCTCCGCTTTCATGCTAAAAGTTTTGAATATTAAAACAATAAAAACGTTTGTGTTATTTTTCCTTTTTTAAAACTCCCTATAATAATACAATTGAATTAAATTGTGTAACATGAAAAATATTTGGATTTATAAAAATAAAATGTTTAATTAATCGAACGTTAATATTTTGTTTTAATTAAAGGAATTCATGGTAAGCTAATTAATCAATTAGGTGATGGCTCCTCCTCGTGTTTGGTTGAATTATTAAAACCTATAACTCCCACTGGTATAACATAAAACAGCTGCAGCAAAGTTTTTTGATCAGTATATGACTACACGTTTTATCAATAAAAATTTTAAGATAAACTGTGAAATAAAACTTTTTGAACATGAAGAAATACTTAATATATTAAAATACTGGAAATAACTTGAACTAAATACGAACTTTAATTCAAATCACTCTACTTGATAAATCCTCAATTTGAAAGCATTTGAAAAAAAATACATTCTACATAGAAAAGCAGAATTAAAAGTTTAGTATGTTTATCTATGTGAAATAAAAGTTTATCTAAAGACCTGTAAAGATTAGCAAGTGGGTAAATATTGAGGGTTTCTTGTTTGTTTTTGGTAGTAAAACCTATGTGAAAGCGATTCGAAGTGGTAGCAAATGGCAGTGATTCTAAGCCACATTACTGACCCCAATGCATTACTGTGACAACCCTTAACGCGTACAGTAATGGAGCCTTTCTTACCTCTGGCAAAGACTAACTACCAGAAGAGGCAACACTAAAGCTGTGTGTCAGTGTGTGTGTGCAGCGGTGTAACTGCTGGCTGCCGGCGCAAGAGGTTTCAATTTGAAAAGGATGGAAATTGTTGGTGTTTTTTGCAATTTTCTTTCGCTTACGGGTGTTTTAATGTTTCGAGTTTATATATTTATCGGCTGAAAAGCCATGGGTGACAGGGGTTCTTGGTGCAGTTAAAAAATATGTCCAGTCATTCATCCTGTCATTTACTACTTCCGCGCGGATACGCCTCCGTAAAAGATGTCAAGATACAAAATATAAGAAGGTTTTTAGTTTCTTGAAATTTTTCCGCTTTTTTTTCATTTTTAGTTTTGTAGGGATTCTTAGAGCTCATAGCGTTGCTCTCTGCCGCATAAAACAACATATTTACGTTACAAACCTTCTTCACGTAATAGAATTGTGATTACTAGTACAAATCACTAATTGTATTTGGCGTGTAAAATAATCTCCTGATGGACTCACTGGGTAACCTTTTCCACAGTTTTAGGGTTTCGTACGTGCCAATAATAAAACGGAACCTCCATAGATTACATTGTTCTGCGTCCATCTGTCTCTTTGTACGTCTTTGTTTGTCTATAACCTAATTCTCAGGATCCCGTAGAGGTTGCTGAAATTAAGGCAATTATTTTTTAAATTTAGAACTATGCAAACATTCGACCCCTATCCCGTCTGACGTTAAATGACGATGAAGTCTAAGGTAGAACATGCCTACCCAGAAGAAGCCTTAAAGAGCCCTAAGATATATTTATCAGGGAATACATCGGCAGGCAAATAATTCCACTCCTTTGCAGTATGCATAATATAAGACTTTTAAAAGCGTTTAGTCCGGATACTTGGAATATCTACAACGAAAGGATGGAACTTCCGCCTTAGTCCTGTACCTGGATGATGAAATGGGGCCAGTGGAATTAAATCGTGCAATTTCTGTCTCCGAAATGTATCCTATAAAATACCGATAAAAATGCAACCTAGCGGCGATGGCTGAGATCTTGAAAGTCTTAACGTCATCAAGTCCGATACGGCTATTCGTGCACCAATTTTCCTTATATTTTGATATTCTCAAGGGAAATAAAGCCTATAAAAGTACCTTATAATAACCGTTGATCTGGAATATAAAATTGGCAAGATGCAATATTCTGGAGCACAAGTAAAGGATAAAATCCGAAAATAAAAATCTAAATAAACAATAATAATAATCACGACACACGCATTGACCTGCAGGAAGATGAAAAGAACACTACATTTAAGCCCAGTAAACGAACTGCCCCTGCCTGACATTGAACCTGGAACCTCTTGCGGAGCAGCCAAGTGTTGACATCACTGCAATACTGAGGTCGTCAAAATGGTTGCAAATTGATACCTCCCTGCGATCCACGAATTACATGCATATTCGTAAAACATAATATTCGAAATACTCGTGCTATTTAGAGTAGATTTAACTGATTTAATAGTTTTGTTCTAGTTTTTAATGTTATTACGTTTAATAAAATATTTTCAACATCAGTAAACTTCTTCATTGCAGTTGGTAATTTAATTAGTCTAAAAGGTATTTGCCTATAATTTAATCTTGTACAATGGTACGGAACCTTTCTTATACGAGTCTGACTCACACTTGACTGGATTTTAACTGTCACCCTTCTTCGCGACTGATCTTTGATAATATAGGGTATAAACCCTGAGGTGCCTTAACAAAAACTTGGCAAATGAAGACCTTTACGACAGTTATTTATCGTAGAGTTACCTACCACTACGAACAAAGGCGAGTCCCAAGTTTAAATCTTAATTTGGAATATTAATGTCGAGGAAGAAACCAAAGATTTTTCTCCGAAATTACATGGAAAAATGTGACAAGAGAATCCGTCAGGCAGGGTGGTGTGCCTCCTTTTTATGATTATGCTTCTCATTTAGATAACAATGCCTTTTAAGTCCCTTCCCGTCGCCCTCGGTTCATTTCATCTGAATGATTGACGTTTAATTGCTTGTTTTTTATGTATATTTTATAGAATTCTACTCTGTTTTACGAGTAGTTTATATTATTATCATAAAGTGAATCCATTCCATCTTTTTCATAGAAGAACGTAAATTAAACAACTTAATTCCATTATTCTTCAAGATTTTAAAAGATGCAGAAACTAGCAAAATCGTGATTAATACCAAAAGTAGCTAGAAAACTTAAAGAGTAACTTTAAGAATAGTTCATTTACAACGTATTGTACCTGAAGAAAATATTTATTGCACATTTCGTGCAGGTTTTTTATACCTCAAACCTTGTGAAAAAATGATGACGGTGCAGTTTTTAATTTTCCAAATCCATGTTTCCAAACATCGACATGTATATGTGTATCGATGTGTGTGTGGTATGTGTGATGCTATCTAACATTTTAAATACGTTCGTACCCTAAATGGATAGGATAAAGCGATAAGAGCCATCGTTTTGTATCCAATCAAATGTTATTAGCAAAAGTGTTTACTTTAATACGGTGCGGGTAAATTCTGATTAGGATAGCTGGGGGCGCAATCATAGCAATGGCCGAAAGAGGACTGGGCATTTCTACGTTTCGGGCCCCCCTAAAAAAAAAAAAAAAAAAATCCCTAAAAATATCCCTTGTATATTTCAACGCATAATTTTAATATTTTTTAATACATGGGCTAAGAATATGAAAAACTATTGCTTGGCAGTGGACGTTATTTTTGAGGGTACTGGTAACGCAGTGGTAATTTGAGTAACACACACACAGTTCACAGTGGTGAAACTTTTTGGTGATTAAAAAAAAACGAAACAACTGGTTAATTCATAAAACATTGAGGCCCGGTTGAGAACTTACGTAAAAAGACTCTGACAAATTTTACTCTCTAGTTTTGGCACCAAAAAGTAGAATTGCCCGACTACGATAATGTAATTTGTAGCAATTAAGCCCCGTAGACAAATATCATTTACTGAAAGCGTCAACGCTAACAGAAAATAAAAATCACAACAGGACCATGTCTTTACGAATTATTTGAAACGTTTTCATTTTAAGTTTGTTTTATATAGCGACTCAGTCGTTGCATGAGCAACCTATGAACAAGGTATTCCACTAATTTAAAAGTTAGAGGAATCCATATCCTTATCACACCAAGGCCGAGGGAGTGAATTTTCATAAACGTTTCTCACGGAATGCTAACATCATAAAATATCTCCTGTATTCCAAATTTCAGCTATCTAGAATCATCTAGATAAATTATTCAATTATTATATAATCACTCTATTTATAAAATAAATGTAAATCGGTTGAAAACAAAATTATTTGCCATTAGATTCTTGCAGAGCTTTTTTGCAACTGTGTTCTATTCGCATTATTTTTTCCAAGATTAAGAATCAATTCGATTAAAGACAGGTTTGAGACAAGGGTTTTGAATTGTTATTCCAAGCTTAGTCTGGCCCTTTGTTTTAGTTGCTAAGACAACACAACCAACACATTCTTATTCTAAGTGAGTCAAATAGTGAGGAGCCTTTCAAACTCTGCTTAAGAGGGTTGGTTTTAACGTTACCAGAAAAACTATTTACTTAGGTATGGCCACTGGGATTGGTTTCTGTTAATCAACAATTTGTTTGTGTACTAAGAGTATGTAATACGATATTAAGAATGTACGAAGTGTTTCTACAATAAAACCATAAACATTATCCAAATCGGATTTCAAATGAAGTTCAAAGGTAACAAACATTTAAATAATTAAGAACATCCTTTTTTTGGAGTCGATTTAAAATAATTACAGTAGTGTACAATTTTTCATACAGTATTCCGATAACTTTAATCAACTCAACCAGAGTTTTAATATGTTCTATTTTTTACATACGGACAACAACAATTCCACGTTTAATATCACAATAACAACAATCTGTTCAAATCAAAACAAAGCACCAGTCAAAACAAGAAGTAGCGAAGACTTTCGCTCTGAATGACAAACTTCTAGAACGTACAAAGTGACAAGCCCATACAAGTTACTTGGTATTTTCTAGAAGCGTTTTGTGTTTCTGTATGTAAATGCAATTACGCCACGTAGATTTACAAACCAGCAGGGCTAGAACACTAACGCGAAAGGCGTGACAGCGACATGGGATACGAGAGAACAACTATCTCTTTCTTATTGTCTTTGTTATGACAGGGAAAGAAGATCTAGTTGGGTTGGTTATGTCGCATTTGTTTAGCGTACTAGGCCTGCTGTGAGGCAGACAGCACAGACCAATATTAGCAAATAAACCTAGTGCAGGTATCACATGAATAAGGTTACTTTGTTTTAAAATAAGTACCAACTGACTGTCAATAGAATATCTAATAAAATAGAAGAATTAAATTATTTATGGGCACGAAATAAAACCACAAAGGAGGAGTTAAATTTTCATATTTGTAGTAAGCATGCAAAAATTTTAAGTCTGAACATTAGGTACATTGAATCAAAATGAAGAAATTTTTTTGTCGTTAAAATGTTCCTGGACATTCTAATACAATTTTTCACTTAGTACTCTGTACATATTTATAAATATCGTTATGGATGCATTTTTAATGAGTTTATTATATATTTCATAGACATACTAAAACTGTTTATATTATTCGTTTTAGGCATAACTAGTCTATTCAGATGTCTACTATTGAAATTCTTACATATGTCACCATACTTAGTCAACAAGAAACAGAACAAATAAAATAGATATTAAGAATCTTCCGTAAAAAGGCAGAAATAAAGTAGGTTGTTTTAGGACAAGGCCAGTCAAATACAAAACCTGAATACCATCCGATATTTTAACACCAGTCTATCATGGAATAATTGTTAATTAATTTTTGGTTTATTTAACCTACGCTATCATTACCAATAACATGTAACCCTGAGCCTACAAGTCTATATACTGTAAAGAAATAAATAATAAATAAATAAACAACGCTACACGACACAAACATTGACTCAGCCCTGCAGTAAGTATCGTAAGAACTTGTATCGCAGGTGCTAAGCTAATATATTAAATAAATAAGAATACAACATCCAAGACCGGTAAGAGAAACAATGCGTCTTGCAAATAACACTAAGTCTCGCCCCCGCCGGGATTCGAACCCGGAACCTCTAGCGTAGCAGTCGGCTGTTTGTAACTGTAGTTTTAAAGACACTTATTCTAATACTGAAACGTAGCTTGTATCGTATACGCAACGTTAATCTTAATCAAACTTCAACCGTTCCTTAAGGCTTTTACTGTTATTAAAGAATCCTTCGTAATGTACTCTTTACAGTTGCCTCCTACAACTTTGTGCAATAGTGTACTATATTATATACTTATATACCCGACATTCTTTAATATCTTCTGTAGTTAATTTACGAAGTTCTCATTAAATTGTAGTTTATACAAGTCTTGTTAAGTTTGTCCATAGATCTAGGAATGAGAGATTTATTTTCTGAGGCTTCCTACAAAATGTTTTTTTTTAAGCTGATAGTTACCTTTCTTTAGTGAATATGTTATTTAATTTTGAATGAGAATAGAGTGAGATAGCCTCTCATTCTAGAAAAAAATTGTGTTGGTTAACCATATAAGCTACGAGTATGAGCACCAACTTAAAGTCTTTGCATCAGAATCTTATTAAACTTTCAGTTTTAAGCTAATTCGTTCTCACATTTTACATAAACTACAAAAAAAAAAAACTTTTTTCTGTGGTCTATGATTAAAACTTTGTTATTTAAACTTTGAAAAGATAAGCGTCGAAACATGCAGACATTAAACTAACTATTAATTGCCTTTGAATGTTAAAGTGCAGTTTTATTTTTAATATTCAACTTTTTCCTTAATTAGAATTTTAACTGTGGATTAGTAATGAAACCGAAAATGATTGAGATATTAAAAAGTTTCTATGGGATCCAAGATAAACAAATAGGTATATTTCTAGCAACAGAATAGGTACGGTAACATTAAAATTCCCCGCTAAAACATATACATTTTTTTTTTTTTTTTGAGTGTTTGTTTGTTAATTTACCTAGCCTATGGGATTAACACAATGACATACCAGAGCAAGTTTTTCTATTGTTGTAAATATAAGAATAAAGTATTAATTTACAAAATGTTCCTAAGTTTTGATATATCCATATAAAAGTGCAATATTAATCCCTATGTTGTAACTTAAAGTCAGGTTAGTCTGATCCGCACGGCAGTGCCCCCGCCAAGTCGAGCGCGAAGCAAACACTGCCTGCCATCCTTTACTGGAACCATTTCGCCGCATTTGGCCCCTATTTGAGAACCTCTGGATAAGACCAGAACGCAGAAATTTTCGTCATCCAGTAAGCTATAATCATATACTTAAAATCCAAAATTTCAAGTCTATAGGTCATTAAGTTCCGAAGTTAAGCGAAAGCAAAGTTTCATGACACTCACTCACTCACTCATGATAATCAAAATAGAACTAGTACACACTAACGTATAAAGAATGTTCAACGGCCAAATCACACAAAATTAACTATGATAATAAGAAACCTTAGACTTGGCACGACTTTGTCTAGATTTCATTACTTTTTAGAGATAAACAAGCAGCTCCATCGAGACTTGGCTAATTTTTTACAGAATGTTTTTGTTGGGATAAATTACTACAGTGATTTTGTATGAGCTATATAATTTCTTAGTAATCCGTTAGAGGCGTTTACAAAGATTCATACAAATTTGTAGTTGTAGTCGCAAGCGGCAATCGGAGGTTAAACTCATGGTAGGCACAAAGTTCATACGATACTTACTTCAGAGCTTAGTCAATGTGCATGTGTTGTGATGTTGTTTGTTTATTTATTTATGATATCAGATTTGGAAAAACTTTAGCTATTAAAGTAATCATTAGTTTAGTTGTCCAATAAAGGCTGTTTCGGTTTATCGAGTAAATATACGAGTATACAAATGGACCTCTCTAAATAGTTTTAGGATGAAATAAATCAAACACATCCCTTCAGACTAAGATGGATCAATATAGATATAATTAATGGATTTTGTAATCTTATAATAATATAATTGTAGTTTATAAGATACAAACGTTACCATGCGCTTTAAATACGTTATGAAGCTAGAATATTAAAATTTATTTGTATAAAATAAATAAAAAGTGGATTTTTGTATTATTATATTAAACGGGATATTTTAATTGACATTAATACAAGTAAAGTGAAGGAACCTAACACCTCTTTTCATTTGTCATCTTAATTATGATTCTGAACGAGAATCATCTTTTGTTAATTACGCGATCTGGTTAATGGGGTTCCATGGGAAATGCCAGAAATAGCTTGAAGCAGAAAGGGCTAAGTCTCGTCATGCATTTTAACAATTACTGGATTTTTGTACTGGACAATAAGTAACGTAAACAAATACATTTTCTTTACTATTACCACTTCAAACTACTCGTAATAATGTATGCTAAAGGCATCCCCCAAATTAATATGTCCAGTGAATACATGCAGTGATCATAAATCTACAAAGTGACAATAGTCTGATATGAAGATCTAATATGACGACTGTACCTACCTACATCAATACAGCTCAAAGGACAATTACTCAATTAACCTACCCTGAAACCTGTCAAGAATCATAAGGACCTTAATTAGAAACTTCAATTGATATCAACCCATTGTCATTAAAGTTTAAATTAAACCCTCGGCTATGATTACGCTATATTTATAACTACTATGATTCTTAATAGGCACTTAGCCTCCGAAAGGTCAAATATTTGATATCAGATTTCTTAGAATATACGAGAATAATGCAGCCATGTTTTGTAGCTTCGCGTTTCACTGCATACGTTGAAAGAAATTTACTTACTTTTTATTTATATCTGTATTCTCTTAAAATATATAACGAGTAATAAATGTTAATTTTGGATTATTTTATAAGTAGCCTTTCAACTAAAACATATTTGTTTCGGTCAGTGGAGTATTCGTTTTACCAAGAAGAAACATACAACCGGTCAAAAACATAACCTTCCTTTTTGCTTCGCCGTAGTCGAGTAAACATCAAATAATATAAACTGTCACACACAGTCATTGCTGAATCGAATGCCGTAGGGAAGACTTGGAGCAAAATTAAGCCTGAAGCTCAACACCTTTCGGGATTCGTCGCACTGTGGATCTTGAGGACTTAGGACATCAAGGTGTCAAGGAGAAGAATCATGACCCACCTGCTAAAGACATTTACCGTAGCTTTATAAACAGCATGGAACACTACAGCCATCTCGCTCACGCCTTACATACTTTTAATCTCTCAAGGAGCTTTCGTAAACTTCCTCATTTGAGAAACGTATTGTTGTTTATTTGTCGATAAGTCGAATTCACAGGATTCACAGGCGGATTACCGTAAGAAGGTCTTATTCATCAGGTGTATCAAATCCTTACTTTCCTTTTAAACTGAGTTCAAAAGCGTCTGTAGTAATGTAACATATTATGATTATCCACTGATGAGTGTGAACGTCGGTGTCGCAACGCATAGGTTACAGAGATAGCGGGCTTTGAAGAAAATAAATTACTCAATATACTCGTTTATCATGGATACTGTCACAAATTATGTCCAAATCTTAGTGGTACTTAAGGCATAGCAGTTATCGGAGCGAAAGAAAATGCATCTCTTGCTGGTAGACTTTAAAGGGTAGGAATCTAGGTGATTCAAGTTCATGGCCATAGTATAGTTAGATTATGTTACCAAAAAATGTCTAACATGGACTATTGTTAAGCTTAACCATTTTTATCTATTTTTAACTATACCAAAAATACATCCTTTTACATATTTTTTGTTGCAGGAATCTTAGCCTAGCGCGAAACCGTTATCCCTTCATCTCGAAAACTGAAGTTAGTGGATGTAAGATACATTAGTGAATTGTTTAATGGGATTAAGGCACGTACTCAAACATGATGTTAAGTTTATTATTGGACAGGACGGGTTGAAACCCGAGAGCTCTCACGTCCTCACTGCAATTTCTCACGAGATTCTAACTGATTAAATTTTTAATCGAATAGTGTCTCCCTGCCATTGTTTCGTCTGGAAAAAACAACGGTATGAATGTTAGCAATAGGAATGAATAATTCAAAATAAAAGACAAATGTTCGTTTAAAAGCCCAAATTCTGTCTTAAGTTATACCCTAAACGAGTTTCTATGAGATATATGTCATTAGGCCATGACATTATTAATTTTAGTATTACTTTCCCCTTATAACTTGTTTTTCACACATATAAATTACTGATACGGTATTTGATTTATACCCGTATCTGAAGTAGTTCACCTTAGCTTCTATAAGGTAGTTAATTTATTTACAGTCATTTCAAAGGTAGAAGGTGGCCTAGTTCCAAACTTCGACTCTCCTAGCAAAATTCCATTAATATCAGTCCAGCACTTTAGCTGAGAGTAACAATTACGCAAACACATCCCTTGATGATAAGCAGTTATTGTTGCCTAATAACATTTAAGTGAGATTACAGTAAAATAAGTATCATAGGTCGTAGGTTTAAATTTTTTGATGAAGCTTTTGATGAGCTTCATGTGTGACCCAGGCGGTCACACATGAAGCTCCACATAACAAGTGCAATATCAATCCTTGCTGTTGTACAATTTAACAACGGTACAAAGTCCAAACAGGTTAATTTGATCCATGGCCGTGTATACATACCAGTCAAGCATTTAAACACAATCTCAAGTCATAATAAATGATAATGTGGAGATTCCTGACTTCAAAGTCCAAAACAGGATTCTATTTTTAACAAAGTCGATTATTAAAAGTGCACTCAAAAGCTATGCTAGAGTAAAAAGGAAAGTGACGCGTTAGGTTTGCATCCATCAAAGTCAATAATATAACATAAAAAGTTAGCCTTTCAGTACAGTAACATATCGATCAAAGCTTCTGTCTTCAGAGCTGCAAACCAAAAATCCCAATTAAGCAAATCAGATTTTTTTCTTTAATTATTTACTAAATAACTTTAATTGGTTTGCCAGTGTCAAGTATTATTTTACTATAAAGTTTTAATGAGGAATTAAGAGATGAGTGAAAGGATGAAAACGATAAATTAAATGATGAATCTGCCTACAGTAACATGCTAGTACGGGTACTGTACTACTCTATTGAGTTGCTTGGGAGATGACGAAAAAGCAGCCAAGTTGCCGCATTTTACTTTCTCCACACTTGTACAGGATTATTACTTTACACTTTAAATTCTGCTGATATCCATGAAAAGAAAATAAAATAAGAGAACTTTAACTAACACTTCCTGTTCCCGTCAAGCAACTCAGCATTTCAGGAATTTCATAGATAATTACATATTCTTTTTTAATTCCACTATGGACGTTTTCAGTACTAAGGGTAATACGAACGTGTTGCCGACCCTGCAAGAATCTTTTAAGACCTTTTTAACCACCTTTTAAAAACTTGTATTGTGAGTGTGACAATTTCGAGTTTCTACAATCGGCCGCTCATTCTCAACTTATAACGACCTCACCAATTAATAGTTTGCGAGAGACAGCTTCGAAACAATCTAGTTCGTTTTTTAAATAAATTATCCTTTGTAGAGTTCGGAGTTTTTGTTTAGTTTGAAAAGTTAGATTTTCCACTCATTGACTCGAGTTCTAAGCTTTAAGCTGCATAAAGCTAAATCCGAAACGCATCGCAAATTGTACGCTTCTTTATTCATCCAATTTGAGATTCGGCATAATCTTTTGGGGTAATGGTACTGATAGGGAAATGGTATTTAAATCCCAGAAAAAGTGCATCCGCTCAATATGCAATTTAAAATCAGATAATAGCTGCAAACCATTTTTATCAGTCTAAAATATTAACATTTTATTCTATATACATGAATATTCTTGAATTGCATCTTTTCATAAGGAAAAATAAAAATCTATTCCCCGCAAACCTTAAAAGTAGAAGAAACGCACATAGAATAATCACAACAACAAGTAAAACATCAATGTTTCAGAAAAATGTGAATGACATGACAATAAAAATATACAATAAAATTTAAAAAAAAAATCATTCACATTCACATTAACATAACAAAATTGACATTGAAAAATATTTTAATTGACAAAGCATACTACTCTTTAAGGGAATTCTTCGCTGACAAAGCTTTATAATTTATAACGTAACGTAACTTTACTAATATTAATGATTTGCTCACATATAAATATATTTAAATATTGAATTGTAATTTATTATTGATATTTGCATGCTTAATTATATAGCAAAATGTAGTGAAACATTGTATTATAATAAGATCTGTAAGGACCTACATTTAGCAAATAAATGATTTGAATTGAATTGAATTTATTTAAACAGCAAATGGCAAAACGTTTATTTAATGTAGATTGTAGAAGCACTATGTTTGGTAAATAATTTTATTATTTCAATTATTGGTAATTGCGTCTACACCGCAGCATTTCTTAAAATCTAAAAATTGTATTTTGACCAAAGAAAAACATAGAAGCAAAATTTTTCCTTTAAATCGCTAAATTAATAAAGAGAAAACAAACTGTACTTAATAATACGCAGTTGTTTTAATTAACTCTCATTACGTTAATGAAATACTCGACTTTTTCTTCACTTCCTTGTTGTTTTACAAAGTTATCCAGTAAATTGAATGTTAAAATTTTAAGCCCAATAAAATCGGAAGAATTACCGAAACGAAGCAATGGTGAGCATCACGCTTCTGTTTCTACTTTGGTAATTATAAATGTAAAATTCGTCCTCGGTAGCGCAGTGGTTTAAACAGCCGACTGCTACGCAAGACGTTAGGCCTTGCAATAACAATGTGTTATTGCAAGGCGCATTGTTTCACTCAGCGGTCTTGGATGTTGTATTCTTATGTATGTAGTTTATACCATATCGTTGCTTAGTGTTTGCGATACAAGATTATCTCAGTGCAGGGCTTAGTCAATGTGTGTGTCGTGATGTGGCTATTATTATCATTCATTAAAAAATACATACATCTACATTGCACCTTTAAGTATACCCATGTCTAAGGGTCTAGATTCAGGTATTTATAGGTATAACTCGACGAATGGTAAAAGATTCCGTAGCTTATAGACGAAGCCACACGCGTGGTCCTTGCCTTGACAAATCTCTTTAGACATCAATTATTGCACTTCTTAATAAAATAACTAAGGTAAATCAAGGATTGTTCTCCAAACAACTGCCCGAGAATGAAAGCTTTCTAAAATAGAGCTAAATGCAGCTATTAGGAACATTTTAGTTCTATTCAACCACTATACGACACAGAAAGACAACAAAAAGGAGAAGAGGATAACTCTCGCCCGCCTTATACCCAGAACTTTAAGAAGAAAATCTGTAACACTTGTTGCACGTCGAGTCCGGTATTATTTTGGAAGCTGATACAAAGTGCAAATGTTGTTACACGATATAGTGTTAAGTGTGAGTGGTTGTTTTTGTAACCAATATTTTATTTTCCTGAAGATTTGTTCAGGTCAACACTTTTTTTCTTGACCAGCCATTCTCCATGTGCTCCGCGGAGCCCTGGGGCTCCATTAGACTTCTGCTAGGGCTCTATGTCGAGAAATCAGTCCAAAAACAAAATCTTAAAGTCACTGACTAATTACTACTAATTGTTGTAACACAATTTATCTATCTCATCCACCATAACAATAATTATAATAATCGACCATCCATAACCCAACCTAATTAACGGCGGGCTAAGCAATTTTTTAAATTTAATATCACCTCTGCAAAGCCGGGGACGAGCCGCTAGCTTACATAAAAAGAATAACCTTGACTATTTCATTGTAAAGTAGGTATGTCTTCAATACATCAGTCAAGGTGAGAAGTGAATACTTAAAAACAGAGTAAAACCGAAGCTACAAAGCATTAGCAGATTAAAAACCAACTCACCAACAGGGAAATAAAAGATCTATTTAACAACAAACAGCTAACAATTCATATTTATTTTACAATATTTACATAGTAATAAAGCCTTATTATAAGTGACTATATGAAAATATAATTTCAATTACTCTATCAACTAGTTTTACAAAGTTTTTGAGAACAATTAGATTATCGTTGATCTTAATTTAAAATTTATCAAACGTCAAATAAACTATTAATCTCGCTTAAAAATGTACAAAATAAAGAACTAGAAATAAAATTGTTGCTACGAAAGTCAATAAAAATACAATCTTATCAAACGCAATATAAAACAAATACATCTGTTTAATTTTTCATTGATAACATATTTCATATTTGTTTGCAATTTCCGCCAGTTTTAATGGTTGTTAATGCCTTCTTTGTCCAGGACCTGGTGTTCAGTTGACGGGCAGTGTCTGATGCAGCCATTGTCTTTTACCTTCATTAAACTCAGCTGCAGTGTGATCTGTTCCTTCGAGAATCCATTTAGTAGTCAGAAGACCTTCCACTCCAACTGGACCTGGAAAATAAACAAACAATCTGGAGTTGAAATGTTATTAGTATTACACGCAGTTTGATTTGCGTAGATTTGCAGTTGTAATAAAAAAACTGGTCAAGTGATAGTCGGGCTCGCACATGAAGGCTTCCGTACCATCGTACAGGATGAAACAATATGCGCTTATTTACATAATTGCGTAAAAGAAACAAGAACAAGCAAATAATTTCAAAAAAATCATGTTGTGTTGTTCGCCTTTTTAATTGCATTACGTTCATAGTATTTTTGTTCAAGCGGCAACAGAAATAGACATTCTTTGAAAATTTCAAGACTATTACGGTTCATGCTATGATGGTTCATGAGATACAGCCTGCTGACAAACGGATAAACAGCGGAGGCTTAGTAGTAGGGTCCCGTTTTTTACCCTTCGAATACGGAACCCTAAAAAAAATACATTTATAATATACAGACATCTCAAGCAGTTCGCTTGCCTTCGACTTCGTCTGCTGGAAGCTTTCGACACTCACTTCTTCAAGAAGTACGTCTATTTAGCCTTAGTTGCCCTGATTGAGAAGTAGATTGCGTTATAACATTACCTCTAGCGTGAATCCTTGCCGTTGAGATGCCAACTTCTGCACCGAGACCAAATCGGAATCCATCAGCAAACCTTGATGAAACGTTGTGGAAAACGCATGCGCTGTCCACCGAGTTCAAGAATTTAGATGCAGAATGTTCTGAAATCATAAGGATTCTGTAAAACATACTCATTATCGCTATCATCACTGTAACACTGAGGTGAATTTTTATATCTAAACAGATTTGTTGTTTCATGTGATTAAACCAAAGTTGGAAACCAAACAGCAAATAGTAACGCAAACAAAAAGTTTGATAAGAGACATGCGTCAATAAAATGAGAATCATCTTCGTTTTCTAATCACAACTGTGATCGTGAAAAAACTTGTTTGTTTAACAAATTCTCATATTTATTTAATAAAGATAATGTTAATGATTACCGTTTTCAGTAACAATGACATCCGTGTGCGAGCTGCCGTATTTGTGGATGTGTTCTACTGCTTCATCTAGGTCTTTCACAACTTCTATACAGCACTCCAATGCACCGTACTCATGACGCAGGGTCCTTGCAGGAGGGGGTCCGAAGGTCAAATGAGTGGCAAGTCTAGGCCCAGCATTGATTTTAACTCCTTCAATCTTCAACATGTTGCAAATATCACTGAAAAGAGTGCTATTCAGATGTTCTTCGTGAATCAACAAAGTTTCCATTGCATTACAGGCAGCTGGGTAGTCGCATTTAGCATCGCGCACAATCTTCACAGCCTTTGATGGATCGGCATCTTTATCTAGGTAAACATGGCAGATACCTTCAGCGTGGCCTAACACAGGTATGTGTTGAGATTGCTTCTGAATATTCCTTACAAGCTCGGACGATCCCCTGGGAATAATCAAGTCGATGTGTTTTTCCATGGACAGAAGATCACTAATTTCTTCTCGCGTAGAAACCAAAGAGATGGCGTCTTGTGCTCCGACTGATTCTAAAGACTCTTTTACAAGGTCCATTAGAGCCTTGTTCGAATATGCTGCTTCCTTACCACCTTTCAGTAAAAGACCATTGGCCGAGGCCATTGCTAATGCCGCTACTTGTGGCAATGAATCAGGTCTTGATTCGAAAATAACTAAAAGAACACCAATTGGCACCGTCTGCTGTCTTAGAATTAAATTGTCAGCTAATTTGGTCCTCCTGAGAACTCTACCCACATTTTCGTAACTAGAATCAGCAATTTGTTTCAAACCGATGGCTAAAGTTTTTAGTTTCGATTCGTTTAGTGATAGCCTACTAAGAAGAGGCTTAGCAAGTCCACCTTTAGTAGCTTCATCTAAATCTTTGGCGTTTGCTTCTAAAATTGTATCTTTTTTGGCAACTAAAAGATCAGCAAGAGAGTTGATAGCTGAAGCTCTTTCCGTTGGAGTCAGTCTTTGCAAAGCCCTGCTTCCTATACGTGCTGAAATTAAAACGAAAAAAAAATTGTTGATATAATTAACCAAAACCACGGAACAATATAAAAATAAATTGTTAAAATCATTACCATTTTCAGCCAAAACATCTACAGACGTAGTCGCTGCAACAACGTGATCGGTGAAGAATGTACCAACTTTTCGTCCGCTGATGATTGTTTTGATGGCCTTTTCTTGCATTCCGTTGCAAATGACTACACTCACGCCGCGAGCCATTGCCCAAGTAGCAGCATTTACTTTAGAGTCCATGCCACCAGTACCAACCTACAAAAAAGGTAAAGTTTCTTATGCTGTTGCTTATTGTGTTGGCTTTTTATGAACTTTGTTCCGCTTTATAAGAAGAACACCATACAGATATGTAGATATTCTATTCTAATGTATATAAACTTTACTCTCTTTACCTTGGACTTCTGCCCGAACTGCACTTGATCTTTGTCTTGGGATGTGTAGGTGTGCATCATCCTTGCACCATCTTCCCAGGGAGGTTTGTTGTAGATGCCGTCGACATCAGACATCATGATGAGAAGATCAGATTGGATCTCTGCAGCCAGCAGCGCCGACAGACTATCATTATCTTTTATACCAATACCCTACAAAAAAAAAGAAATTTCAAAATCTTATAATAGTAGGAATACGTAAGAATTTTTATTTAAAAATTCATCAGAAGTCTTGAAACAGTTAGTTCTAAACTTATTTATTAATTCGGGCGGTGGCTCTGACTAAAACATAAAGTAACATTTTTATGGTTTGGTTTCAGCTAGAATGAAATCAAAGTACTTTGCCACCTTGGCTCAGACATAAAGTGCTGGACAAATTATTTTAAAATATTAACTGACATAGTTAGTGGTTACAGTTAATGGTTACTTTATGTATAATAAGCGCCTAGCATCACAGTTTTATGCAAAAATAGGAAGAGAACTTTATTTATTTCTTGATTAAATATATTCACAGTTTATGTGATTTACAAATCTAACTAAATTACTTAATTAAAGCGAATATTAGAAGCAAAAAAGTTTATAACTGGAACTACACCTCGCTTTTCGGCCTTTTCAATGACTCATAGAAACCGACAGAACACATTTTCCGTAGCTATGCAACTTCTCTAGTTAAAGCTTCTTTTTTTCTTTTTTTGCAATATAAAAAGACATATGATGGAGATACATATATAGTTTATACCATATCGTTGCTTATCACCTGCGATACAAGATTTTTAATCTTATTATAAGATGAGCCAATATGTGTGTCATGATGTGGTCATTATTATTATTATCTGTGAGCTAATAAAGGGAAATTTCTATTCCATAGCAAACCAAAATCTAGAAAAATCAACTAAGAATAACTTGTCCGTATACCCTATTAATGAGAAGGAAATTGTTTGAATGTTTGCACAAACTAACCAGCCATTTAGATGTAAAGCGCAATGCAAATAGGAATCTGGATTGTCTTCGCATTCTCAGGTTTAGGTTTATCCAATATTTGCTGAGAACTCCACTGGAAAACCACCTATTGTCTATTCGATTTCACGCGAGTCGTTGTCTACGAAAGTATTAAAGTGGTGTGTTATACAAAATATTGATTTCACTTTTTTATTCTACAAATTTCTAAAGGTTTGAGTTCCATTCCACAACTCAAGATCTACTTGTAATAAAATGAACTCTCAAGCTTATAGAATCTATATTTGATTGTAAAGATTTGATTAAAACCGTTAATTGTGCAAATAAACTAAGAGTTGTAAATCTCAGAATTACGTTAAAGACAGTTTCAAGGAAACCTTGAAAGGGCAAGCCATAGTGCATTGATTAGAAATATTCCAAATATGAAGAGAATTCCCACAAGTTTTCTCTAACATTCGATATAATACCAGAAAACATTGAACATCAAAGTAGCACTAACAAAATACAAAAGCTCTTGAAATCTAGATGATGCTTACCTGAATTACGAATAAAAAGAAAAACATAGCGGTATATTGTTTAAAGACAAAAGTGTCGATTTACTTTTATGATACCTAAATAAGACCGTAATAGTTAAGCTTGTTTTAATAGTAATAAACATCACACAGTAAAGCCGACTAGATACTTACAGCTTGTTTCATTATAATTTTTTACGACATCTGGACCACGCATAAAACTTACAAGAAAAACAATAAGCCATTTTTCGGCGAACAACCCAGAAACTTTAATAAGGTAAAAAGAAAAAAACTTTCCAGCGTATCCCTTATGACTTTAGTGAAAAACACGAAACAAAAAATATTTGGTAAATAATAGTTTATCAACTTTCTGAGAAAGCTAACATTTTATTAATATAACTTCTTTGAAAGCAGATAATTTTGAAGGAAGCGGGCTGTTTTTGATATCATTCATTTTATAAAACCAAATATTTTATTCATGAAACTGCAACAAAGTAACAGTGTATAGAATCTTATTTTTTTCGTGGGTTTTCAAAAATAGTCTATAAAGCGGAAATTCGGCGTATACTCGTAATTTACCAATTAAGAATTTATCAAACTTCACCCTCTAAGCGGAAAAATTTGAAGGTTAAAGTTCGAATATTGATCACTTTAAATTGTGAGGCGAGTCATCCAGTTCCTTTATAGTAATTATAAGCTTCTTCTCACCTTCTTTCCAGTGCCAGGGACAACGGTGTCATCATTGATGTACATAGGTGGACTGACGGCGTCATTGGTGTTCACAATCGGGACTATGTTCAAGGAGATGAGCTCCGATAGAGTCGCGAACAGATTCTTCCTTGTTTCCTCGTTGTAGAAGTCAGGCTTCGTCACCAGCACCTGAACAAATGGAAAGTACAATTGAATTAAAACAGTTTAAAGGGCCCAATGAAAAAACGAAATCCTTATAAGATCACTCGTCTTATATACCTCTCTTGCAGCCAATTTATCTCGGAATCATTTTGTTATACCTTTGTTAATGTCATGGACTATCATGTGGTAATAGGTAAATACCACAAATGCACCGATAACATAAATAAAATAACACAAAATAGGTACAAAATATTGAATTGTATCCTTAATATCAACACCTGAATAAATATTTATCACTACAAGTAGTTTAGTAACTTGGGTTTTCTTTCAGAGGAAAAAAGAAGACAAACGAAAGATAGTAAAAAAGTAGTTTTCTTTAACATAAAGCAATTTGTCAGTAAGTCACAGGAACTATAAATTTTCTGGGATGAAAAAAATATCTTTCACCACTCTCTTAAACAATCTACTTGACAACGTTAATTTAAAATATCCGCCACTAAACAAGTATCAATGATTTCGAGTTAATATCTAAGTAGATTTTAACATTTTCCTTAAAATTTATACACAAAAGTCAGGGACCACACAAAGTTACGTTTTAAATCAGCGAACGAGATACGGCAATAAAAGCCATTCACAAATTAATGCCATTGGATTAATTTGGAAGTGCTTTCAATATTATAAAATCAGCACTCATGATAAATGACCAAACGTAATTTGTTAAACAAACACTCTTCCTTCCTATGAATATAAATAAGATCATGACTATTGAATGAAATGAAAGGTTCGAGATAAAGCTTAAAATAAATTTTTTGGGGAAAATTCTGAGAATCCATCCGAAATTAATTATCGAAACACAGAAAGATTAATTTAAATGCGAATTTCATAAGCTTTTTTTATTCATTGTTCATTTAAGAAAACATCTTATTTTAATATTTATTTAAAACTATTCATGTATATAATATAACGGTTATTTGGTCGATTAAAACCATGAAAAAAGTTTTGACAAAATAAACACAAAAAATAATTTAAAAATGATATGTGGGACGATTCACGTAAATTGCAATAGAAGTATTACCTAAAAACGTAGTTCTTTGAATCGAAAAGTAAACCGTTTCTTTGTTTGATAAAACACTGGATATTACTATACATAATATAGTTGTGTAATGTTTTACCGTTTTCAAAGTAGCCGTCGTGGAACTATCTCAAGTAAGTTTCAGGAACTAGTTCTTTTACTTGTTAAATAATAAAACATATAGCGGCGCCCAGTTAAACTGAGGAGTTCACTTTATTCCCAAAGGAATTTTAAAAGTAGCGTGAAGAAACAAAAACGAAACGGTTTAAGAGTTCTTTACCAACTTTACAAAAAAAGTTATTCCTTTTTCTAAAATTCTTAGCACTTTACTAATTGAAGGAGATTAAACGTGTTTTGTTTCTTACAGTTATTTTTATTTACGACTTCCCCTTCAGTAACGTTTGTAATTCCACACGTAAACTCTAACAAAGAAAAGTAGAGACAGTTTTATCTTTGTGACACTTTCTTTTTGGGGCTCCTGTCAAAGTTTTAATTATGCAAAGGTTACTTGAACTTTTGAAGGTACCGATACTGAGTAAAAAAAAAATCCTTGTAGTACTACGAAAATTTTGATACTGTGTTTTGATTTTGTGCTACGTACAATATTTTTACCTAAGCATGGCAATTGGCGGTACTCTTGGCGTTCCAGACATTAAGGTCATCGTCGTATCAACAGGTTACGGTATCACTTTCCATCAGGCGACTTGGCTGATTGTTTGTCCACGATATTGTATAAAATATATTTTTTCCTACTTTCTACAGTATAATGTATGACAACCATGTCAATTTTCTTCTATACCAATACCTTCCAATCTTAATTACAGGTAATAACACAGTTTATGAGATCCTACTTTGATTTTCTTGTTAGGCATTTTGTTGGCAACGGCTTAGTTTGTGACCCACTTTAAGCTGGTTATCCACGATTAATGAACTTTGAATTTAGTATACCTACTTTTGAGAATCGATAATTGTGTGAGTGAAAAATGTACGTTAGAAGCATAGGTAAAGTGCGATTTCTAGGGTTACTGCTTAGGGTGTGACTCGTTGGGAACAAAAAGATTTCTAACGACATTTTCACGTACAAAACGACACGTTTGATTACTTAAATTAGTAGACTATGAACGGTAACCGGTTACGAGATCATAATATACATATATGTTCATAATAATAGATAATCAGAGGGCCGATTCCTCAACCGCCCACCTATATAAGATTTTCTGGAAACCTCACTCAAGCTCATCTTTTACACAACGTAACACTTTCAATTGTTTATGTCTCATTTTGGGTGTAAAAAGTACATAAGCATCAATGTAAAGGATAATTTGAAACCACTAACCTACATAGCCGTATATAACGAACAATGTCATGCATAATAGTTAGGTTACGATAGTACTTGAGATACAAACAGCATGAACAGATTGTTCTAACAATGTAACCGCATAATGCTCCCGGCGTCTGATACATCTTGGCTCGAGCACAAAACTAACTTAAATCTAGATTATTAAGCTAAATAACTTTGGGTTATTTAAGATCTAGAATACTGTTCTAGCAATAATTTTACATAAATTAATTTTTAGTTTAAGAAAATATGCTTTTTACGTTTCTGAATTGGTTTTTACTCCATATTTTGATTAATAGGTAGGGAACCTTTTAAAGAACCTTTAAAACAAATGTTCGAGTCATCGGTAATCGAACCTTGTAATACAAGATCATCAAGCGGTAGCCCATCAGTTACAACCCTAGTTCTAACCATGATTGTTATCTAAAATCAAAAAGAAAACTAGACGCTATTTTAAATCGTTGCATCTCCTATATTTCATGCAATAAAATAAAATGTATTTAAATAAAATCCTATGTAGACCTAAAATTATTAATTATTAAAATATTACATATTGTAATTTACTTTATAAAAAGGTAGTCATAGTAGCTTCAAATTGTATGAAATAGTAAGAAAGCTTAAATGTTCCAGAATGTAATGAAAAACTATTGAAATTTTTTTAAAAAAGCAACTACGGAGGTTACTTGCCGGCTTCTGCCCCGGAGATAGCATTCCGAACCGGTGGTGGATAAAAAATGACGATTTGAAAACACTTACTTTAAGTCTATTTAAATAAAAACATTTTGAATTTGAATTTAAATAAGGGATATTTAAATCAGTTATAAATTAACATAATTCCGGAATAAAACACACTTTTTTTCAAATTTAAATAGGTCGTATTTCCATCTCTGCATTGCACATTTAACATAATTAACTTAATTAAAACTGTGTCCATTTAAACAACGTATTTATGAATATAAATAATTTATTATTATGTTATTCATAAAATTCAAATTGGATTCAACCTATATTAAAATTGTTGAGCTTTACATTTGAATACGGGTTTTATTATAAACAAAAGTAAATAATGAATTATATACCGATTGTAAACTTAATTTTAAATTCACAAAGGTAGTATAAAGCTTACTTACCCCTTTGAATATTAGACCCAGGAAAAACATTTGCAAATTGAAATAAAGATAGGAAAATAATCCTTAGGGGTAAGTTACAAAACTTTTTCCCCACACAAGTGGTAAAAATAGTACAAACTTAGTGTTAAAAAGACACCAGAATATTTTCCGAAACGGCAACCCACGAACTTTATCGATGCTTTGGCAAGTAAAAGGACAAGAAAATATTTAAAAATTATACCTATTCATAATCTAGCTATGTATGTATGTATAGTAAGGCATTTCTAAAGACTAATACAACATGAAGTAAATAATGACTTAAGTTTTTCTTAAGATGTTGTAGATTTTTTGTGACACGATATAACCTAGGAATTTAATAAACAACTAAACGGACACAAGAAAAAAGCTGTTCACGATCTTACCCAGGAATTCAAATTTCTCAAATTAGAACTAAAGTAAACCGTTAAGAAAAGGACAGATATATCTGATAGCATATGTCTTTCTCTTTCAGATTCGAGTCTTAAACTGTTGAAGTGTTTAAAAGAGGTAGCTAAGCTTAAAGTTACCGCAGTTTGCAGTCTTAACAAGTTAACTTATGCCCGACTGGACTTGAGCAAGAAATATGTTTTTCTAGGAACATAAAATAAGGATCCTTTTAATTTAATGAGAAAACTTAAATATCTAAATAATATAAAGACAAATATATCAATAGAATTTTTCTAGTAAAAGTAGATATAAACTCCGTTGAGGACGTGGTAGCTCAGTTTGTTACGTGCCTTGGATACGACCGACCCGACCTGACTGGTCGAGGGTTCGAGTTGCGGGTTGCCGTAAGTTGTAGCTGCCATGTTTCTCAATAGCCCCGGATAGTGGCGACAGATTCGCAACTTGTCACACTGGGACATACATAATACGGTATGACTTTATGTTATGTTTTATGTAAACTCCGTTTATTGCTGATAATTACTCAATTTCGCCGAAAAATACTAATGTATTCTTTCCTTACATCTTACTTACATCTAGTAAATTTTAAGTTTAATTGAAACAGTTTTAAGAAAATACTGTCTTATTCAGCCAAATAAAACACCCCAGTTGTTCACAAGGCAAAACTTGTCAGAGACAAAGCGTCTACGTCTACAAAATATGAATATTAAACATTCACAAAGAAAACCTATGCTTTCCCTTTCTAAGCGCATACATTGCGGCAAAGAGGAAACAGGATGGATTTATATGTGTAAGAAAACCGTTACCAAAGAAAATATAAAATAGAGTTGTAAATCACGATTATTTATGCTTGTTACCCCGACAGGATGGTAACAATGTACAACCCTATGATATGGAGAAAATTCTGAGCGATGAAAAACGGGTGTGTCTTTGTTTTCCAAATGATATTCCAATACTTCTCATAATAATATGAAAAAAACCAGGTATAGGTTTGGAGTTCCTTTTCGGGAACGGAAAGTGGTGGTTAAAAAGTTGATATTTCACTGTCTTGTCTTGTATATCAGCCGACATTAATGTGCCGAAACTACAATGATGTGGCTGCTCTGTTCACCTTCCGAGTAGTTTAAAAACACTACAGTAAAATTAATAGTACGTTCAAAATATATAAAATATTTTTGTCGAGTTTTTTATTTTTCTGAATCGACGAATTTAATCAAAGTTCCACCTAGATGAAAAAGTAATTAATCTGAATTTTACTATTAATTACGTATATCAAGAGTTATTAATTAGCAAGTAAAGGTCCCAGCACACCTATAAACTCGTAAACTGATCAACACCTCATCAACTCGGCTTTGATGACTCGTAATCGTGATCTACCGGTCAAAATTTAAATTTGTACGTGAAATTGACGTTTGAAAACAGATATTTGAATTTCCCGACCTATTGCTATTTACATAGAGCCCGGTATTGTATGTATGATATGAATACAACAAAGCAAACTTGTTACCATCGATCGTTACCATCAAGGCGTGTGTGAGATTCCGTTTCTGAGCTGATAGGTGTGTTACAACTTTTATTGAGTATCGCTTTGCCCGCGGCTTTGCTCGCGTTAAATTTGAGATATCATAGATCTTTTAAATTTTATTAGTAATGATAAATGAAGCCGTTTTGAATAAAGTCTACGGACCTCTACTATATTATTTTTATTAGTATTCGTTATAATTAAAAAAATATAAATGTACAATACAATTTATGTACA
Source organism: Choreutis nemorana (assembly GCA_949316135.1). Classification (NCBI taxonomy): domain Eukaryota; kingdom Metazoa; phylum Arthropoda; class Insecta; order Lepidoptera; family Choreutidae; genus Choreutis; species Choreutis nemorana. Next base: position 7,809,743 of record OX438609.1, read on the forward strand.
TAGAATTTAATATTATTCTTCCATGAACGCGTAAATAAAGTATATTAAACAGCATAAAAAATGGACTATATTTTTGGTGTTAAACTTGGTAACTGACATTTAAATTTAATTCAAATGTGCAGAGGTATTTAAATATAAATTAATATGGTAAAACGTGATACTCAGGTTGCCGCATCATATTTCCACTTTGAGACGTGCATGTCGGTTATAATTAACGGATTAATTAGTATGCAGCTTGTGTCACCCCAACATATCACATAAGTATATTTAAGGCAATAGTACTGTAAGAACTACCATGAGTTTAGGTGAATATTTTTATAAAGCCACTCCACCTCTGTAGCGCAGTGGTGTCAACAGCCGAGTGCTACGCTAGAGGTTCCGGGTTCGAATCCCGGGGGTGACGGAACTATGTGTTATTTGCATGACGCGTTGTTTCGCTTAACGGTCTTGGATGTAGTAGTCTTATCTATGTAGTTTATACCATATCGTTGCTTAGCACCTGCGATACAAGTTCTTACGATACATACTGCAGGGCGAGACACTGTGTGTGTTGTGATGTGGTTATTATTGTTATTTCACGATGACCGCATGACTGTGGTTGTAGCTTCGTTAAGCATACTCGGGGCACACCCGCCACTCTGTCCCACCACTGCAACTCCTGTTCACCAGGATCAACAGTGGCGTCCTTTGATCGAATTATCAACGAATAATGCAGCTGTGCAATGACGCACAGGCTGTCTTGGGACCCGCAACGAACTTAATCAGAAGAAATAGGAGGTAGTTTGAAAGCGGTTTCAGACTTCCCTCCCAGCAAAGCGGAGACAGCAATGGAAACGGCCCAGGGGCCAAAAACTAAACGGATCGTCAGGTGTACACATGCACATTGTTGTTGTGCGAAGCGTTGAATTCGCTCATTAAATACACTATCCACTCTATAAAAGTGTGCGTAACACGTCTTATCACACTATGGCCCACCAGTCTTTGTGATTAGCATACAAGCAAACGGTCCACCTGATGGAAAGTGATACCCCTTACGTCGTGGAACGCCACGAGCATCGCCTATGCTTTGCCCATGTAGAGGTAAAGATAACCTCTTTAATAACACTGCAATGGGCTTTACCATAAAGCTCACAAAGTATGCTCTACTCTAGAATATTGTCCTGATGGCAAACCTGAATATATTTGCACATTTTGAATTTGCAATAGATTGACTATATACATTTTTTATTTGATCATATTTATACTGTCCCTGTTTTCTAATCATTACGGTTTCTTCTAATGCAAACCTTTTAAAAAGGAAAACAATGAAAAGGTAAAATTATTAGAAATTAAAGATTTATCATGAAAGAATGTGAAAATGTTTCTGCGGTTCTGAAACCCTGGTGAAGGTACAATAAGGGCGGTTTCAGAGCGCTATAAAAGCAGAAGCAGACATAGGGTTTTGGGCGAAAATATTAACTTTATTCAATTATTATTATTCAGATAAATATGTATTTACATACTAAACTATTAAGTATAGAGGTCTGTTTGTTATGCCTGGTTTCACTGCTGAACCTACTCATATGGCAATGAAATTTACTCTTCAAGACGAGCAAAGCTAGCTAAGATTCAAGATTAAAACTCCCAATAAATGCGCATCTATTATTGTATCCAAATGTCTTTAACACAGCCACAGAAACCAACTTTGAAATTGAGCTGAAATCACACATAAATAAATAATAATAATTCAAAAAACAGCTTACGCGTGTAAGCGTAACTCTGAAACGAGCCTTTCACCTCTAATTAAAGTAACAGTTGACCGTGGCAGTAATTACCGTACCTATAATTGTTTTTATTACACTTGTTTTAAATTAGGAAGTTTTGTTGAGCATTTATTTGTTTTATATCGTACTACGTTATATTAATTTATGTAAAAGAAACCAGATTACATGTATTGTGTATTTTTCACATTTTTTTTGTCGAATTTTAAATGTACGTGTAAAGCTTATTAAACGCTATACGCGCCTGTGACGATTGTCAGATGGATTTAAACAAAAAATGGAGTCTTGTACAAAAAAAATCTTTCACAGCTACACATTAATCTATTTTTTTGGCCTTTAAACAATTTTTAAGTATGTTTTATACAACGTTATGGGCAAACCAGCAGACTGTTCACCTAATGGAAAGTGATACCGGTGTCTAATAACAAGACGATGCTCTTGATATCTAAGGACGCTAATAGGACCGCCAGTGCATACATTGCGTTTATAATGTGTAACTTGATATGTGGCCGTAAGTCTCTTAAATAAATAAATAATAGGCATACCTGCGCGATCTTGACATTGTACTGCGAGAACATGGCGTCGTACATGGACATCAGCTCAGACTGCCCCACCGCTGCGGCAGCACGAGGATCCAGGATACTTCCAGCATCCTACATAACACATAACGTACACTGTTCTATCTTTCATCAGTTACAGTTAGAGGACTCCATAACGTCGGTGTAGAGGAAAAACCTCGTATGTCGCATTTTCACAAAAAAAAATTGTTATCTTTTTATAGTAAAAAGCTGGTATTGCAATAATGATTGTTTTGTATGTATCAGATTTAGGTATTAAAAAATAGATGCTAATTGAAAAAAACTCAAAGACTCGGCCCACACAAACATTTTCAGACAAAGTTTTTTCCTCCTGTAAAATTTATTTTTTGACATACATTTTTATAAACAATTTTCAATAGTTACTAATGTTTTTGGCGAGTGCCAATAATCAATACTATTAATCACTAAAAAGTTATTAATTTTTCGTAAAAACTATCGCCACAATTAAAATTTATACTGTCATCGCCTATGTTAAGTTTAAACCAGAACTTTTACTTAGAGATTTAAAACCAAGTGATCCCTTCCGCCGCTTGCAAGAACTTGAAATCAAATTTCACATTTGTGAAGAAAATAAAAAAAAAAAAAAACAAAGAAATTAACCTCAATCAAAGACATGAAATAAACTACGATCATGGCTTAAAGGGCATTGCCAAAAAAAATCTTATAGGAATTTTGGTTTTACAGTTAATACCAGAACAAAAATGCATACTTTTCAGCGATAAACTTCATCTTGTAATGACATTTTGCACTTGAGCATGGTTTAAACCTGGTTTTATGACAATAACTTTCAGTATTTTACCAGTGTCAAGTAATATTTATGAGAGATGAAAAAATGAAGAGATAAAAATGTAAGATGGAATGATGAATCTGCGTACAGTGTCACGCTAGTACTGTTACTGCAGGCTTTATTTAGTTACTTGGGAGATGGCGAAAAGAGCAGCCAAATAGTAGTATTTCACTTTCTCCGCACTGGTACAGCACTACAGACATTCGCTGGATAAAACTCTAGCATTTCACGCATTAAATTCTGCTGATATACAAGAAAAGACACTAAAATAAGAAAATTTTAACTGACAGTTCTCGTTTCCGCCAAGTAAGTCCAGTCAGTCTTAATCTTGTAGTCTTTTGTAGGTAAAAAGTAGGTTATATTCTTATTTATTCCCTGCGGCCAGAGTATAAATTAATAAAAAGTTACGGGTAAAATAGTTCCGATATCACCGATAAATTAATTTAAGTTAAGACATGGTTGCTCGGCAGGAACGAGAAGTGTCAGTTAGAGTTTTCTTATTTCATTTTATTTTCTTGTATATCAGCAGAATTTTGTGTGTAAAATGCTATTGTTTTAACCAGTGAACATCCGTAGTGCTATACAAAAGTGGAGAAAGTTAAATACGAAAATTGCGCTTTTCTTCTCGTCATCTCCCAAGAAAATCCTTAGAGTCTAAGGTAACCGTGGGTGTTGGCAGATTCATTGTTCCATCTATCATAATTCATAATTTCTTTCTTTATTAAAACTTGATCATAAATATTACTAAACACTGGCAAAATAATCAAAGTCATTGCCACGATGATGGCAATGGCATCATAAGAAAAAAAAAGTTAAGACATAGAAGCAGTATAATATTTTATTAATATAAATTTAAAAGCGGGCCCGGGGCAAGGCCCTTGTCAAATTGATCCTGCAGCCGAGTTTAATTTATTTACTCTCATTTTATGAACTTGATAAGGGATGAAGGGAACTTCATTATTGTGTTAGACTTAGAATAATTGTGTTTTCTTTGAAATTTTGTTTTTGTAGCTCAGATTAGAAAGATACTTTTATATAATAGAATCGCTGTAAAAAAGATTTTCAAAAGCAATTACCTATCAAGGAAATTTGGGCTGGGCTGTTAATTTGTTAGAAAGAATTGCTATTGTCCTTCGAGTATTAGTGAGTATTGAAAAAATATATTTTACTAACCTCTCTGGTATGGTCGCTTGGTGATAAGGTTTCCCTCATTGAAAGTGACATGAGCAATTCATGGGTCAGCTTTTGTCTCCCAAACGCCACTGCTCCGCTGGTCACCATAATGCACTCCCGACCCTCGTGGTGACATTCAGCAACCTGGGATATAAAACCATAATTGAGTTTCAATAATAACAAAATTGTTTCTTTAGTTAACCTTACAAATCGACATCTACAAAAAAGTGCCGCTATTCGTGGTACAAGTGCTTTTAAATTTATAGAATTAGGGTTGAAATTAACGGATTACCCCGGTGCCTTCATCACCATCTTGGTGTGGCTTCTCATCTTGAGGTTGGCTTTTAACAACGTTGATATAAGGTTTAGAATAGCTTGACACCAATATGCAATTTCGTCCCTCATGATGACACTGCGCAACCTGCGCATAATATAATCAATACTTTACTCAAATTTTATTTGTTTTATGCTTGTTAATTTTGCTCAGACTTATTACATGTAATTTAGAACTAGGATGTTCATGCAATGTCTTTGTTTTCATATTGCTTCCTTGCTTACAAGGAAATTTTGAATTTTTCATAACAAAAAAAATCTAACGTTTTCAAATGTTAAAACTAAAATACCGTTAAGGGATCCTTTTTGGATCAAAACATCATCTTTTATCGACCCAAACACAAAGAATATAAGCCTCATCTATTAAGATTTATAAACTGTATTCAGTTGAATTGGAAACCTCCATTTCCAATTGGTTGAAAAAGTGAGTGACTATTGTAACTCTCTTCATTCCCTAATCCCAAAGGGTCGAGAAATAAATAATATAATGTAAAAGAGCAATTGTATTTAAAACTGGCGTCATGGTATGCACTCGCAATTGCATGCATGAGTGTTTACCAAACGTTGCGCTGTCAATTACGATACTTAGCATGAAGGGTTGCTTGTATTTATTTAGAGGTGTCTAATAAATCAACAGTCACGGCATCCTTATTAACATACACATAAACTCACGCCACAATCCCTCGAGAGGGATTGGCAGAGGTGTTACGCACCGCATTTCGAATGTTATGTCTAGTCCCAGTATGACATGTTGCGAATCTGTCGCCACTATCCGGGCATAATGAGGAACATGATCGCAACCCGATACTCGAACCTATCGGTTAGTCGGTTATACGAGGCGCGTTACAAACTAAGTAGACTTGTGTCAAATTCTTTTATATAGTAATTATAATGCGGGGAAGAATTTTGATTATAATAAAAATATTAGGTACCAACATAATAAAAACAAACTCACATACTAATACTACCAAACTCTATGATATGGTTTAAATATTTAAGGTAGTTTTATTCAAATATCTAATAAATATATTATTATTCGCAATAATATTTTAATATAATTCAAACCTTGTTATTTTGTTCATCATATTCCTCTGCAAGCGTTAACGCTTAACATAATCAATTGCTTTATTCGGAATCTGTATAAAAAATGATGTGAACATCTTATATTTAATAATAATTAAGATATCTAAAGACGTGATGTTTTTTCGAGTCTAATGTTAAAGTACTAGTAACATTTAATTATAATAACTATGCCAAATTCCATTTTACCTACCTCGTAAAATAATTAAGATTTAATCCGCCTTACTATTAAAAGTGGACCAAAAAAACATTGGGTTAAAAATGTTAATGTCATTACATGAGACAGTTTCCCGCCAAAACTACTGTTTTTTTTTTTCTTCTATGGCAAACAACTCTTCGCGCTGCGATAAGCTTAAGAATATTATGCCAGTGTCGAGTGTGACAATGACGGATTTCTGCTGGAACTAACTTCGAAATTCGAAATAAGTCCTTTTTTAATTAGATCTGGCTTTAGTCTTCGTTATAAGGCGGTAGGAGTTATTGAGCGCTATGTTTAATCATTATCCTTTGTTTAAACGGGTACAATTATATAGGGCGTACAATTAAATGTGGATAGGCTCAGTAGTGTACACTTGCTTATTGTAATAGATCTACCTACAAGAATTAATTACATACTATTATCATAGTATCCTCATAGTTTTCGTTACCTCTGCAAGTCCATAAGACATAATTGGTAACATTTGTTAAAGAAGAAGGTGTAAATTCTCTTATCTATTTATTTTACCTACTATTTCTTTATGTTTAGAAAGTTAGCAAAAGCCAACAAAATTTATTCGAATCTACAAGGTATTTTTCAAAGATGTAATTGAATAAAATTTCCTTTTTAGTATTAATTGCAAATATTCGAAGTGCTAATAAAATTAAAATATAACATCCTTTCTGTAAAATTATCTCAAAGGTTCTTAAACAAAGAAGAAATGTCCAAAGAATCATACATTCACTCTAATTAAGGGCTCTTCGATCAACTGATTCCGCACAAATTGGACCAGGCATAATTATTGGTATTGGTTATCTCGTCAGATTTTTGATTTGTTGAAACGAGAGCTTACAAAACACACTTGACTCTAGAGGCCAGTAACCTCCTTTTAAAAACCAGATAAAGAAAAGAAAATACCTGTTCAACAATGGAGGCGAGTCGTCCAAGCGCGAGGCCGTTTCCATCTTCCCTGGTGATGACAGCGCTACCCAGCTTCACCACCAGTCTCCTGGCGAATTTCAACTGCGACCTATCGGTGAACGTCTTCTGCTTCCTCTCCGAACTCAATAGGTTCCTCTTCTCCACATTCGACGCCTGGAGACATGATGGTTTAATCAATTGAACTACCAGTAAAATTATAACATTATTTTAAAACTTATCATTATATTCGCGGCATAACTTAGAAGGATTTATGGGAATTCGTGGACAAAATAGAATAAATACAGAAATAAATTCGCGACAGATCAAAAATATAAACAAATGTAAGAAACACAAATTTAAACCGTTACAACAAAAATTATTCAAGTTGTTTTATTGAAGACAACGACAACATCGGCATACAGTAGGTAAGTGGGCAAAAGAAACCTCTTCCAAGGGCTGTCACAGCATGCATTTACGGTCGCAATTTATTTAAAAGACACGAAAACAAATTGTTAGTTCTATTACTTTGAATTATTTGTATTGTTGTATTTGTGTTGAATGAAATTGTTAGTTCTATTACTTTGAATTATTTCAGTTTTTTTGTACTGGCTACTTTAATTCTTTATCCGCGACAACGCAACGAGACGCTGTGCAAATATACAAATATATAAATGCCATCCATAGTTGCAATAGAGAGGGTATAACTCAAGATAGGTAACACACAGTTGTCAGGATTAAACAGCATTTGGTTAGCTGGTTTGAGTATGCGACTCATGAGATAATACAATCTTCTTATCAGATTTTAAACAAATAATTAGCATTTAAGCCTGAAAATTTAAAAGATAGAAACGCTTTCCAAGTAATAAATATTCGATTTTTAGTATTTTCCTTACAAACTTTTGAGACCCTTTTAAATAGAGTTTTGTTAAAAATCCAAAATTTGTTACCAGAACAAAGAGATAAAATATTAAAGTGTTGACAACAATTAATCCTGGCCAGTCAGGCAAAATATATTGTTTTCATAATACAAAACTTGAAATAGCAATTAAGATGAATGTTAACCACAACCTCGCAGTAAAATTCACTTGACACACTTGACTATGCTTCGAAGATAGATCAACTATAGCGTAAACCAAAAAAATATGTGGGCGGAAAACCATTGTTAGAGTTATTTTAAACATAATTCAGTCTCAATTCAATCAAAGATATGTTGATTATTGACTTGGTATGACTTAATTATTACCATGATAGAAGCAAAATGTAAAAAATAGTTCCATAAGCGAATTGTCCGGTTTCCCATTTTAACTGAAACAATTCGATTGCAGAATGTAGGTATTTGATCCCTAAAGGTCCTCGTGGGATACAATCCATTTTTACCACTTAGATAAACAAATAAAATGAGTAAAAATGCAAGTTTTTGAATTAATGCTATGAAAAACCTGTAAAATATAATTCTTCATTATGCTATAATCATTCAGTCAACATAACCATTGAAAATACAGACTCTAAAAAAAGACTTCAAATGCTTTAAAGATAACTTTTTGAAACTGTTCCTGAATGTTTTTTTATCTGCGACTTTTATAATATTAAATAGGAATAAGATTTAGAACTAAATATTTTTCTACCATCTCGACAGAATCCAAGTTTCCATGCTTTTTTTTCTAATAAGCCAAACGTAACTTGTGATTGATGGGCTTCTGTTTTAAGAATACACAAAATCTAGATCTAAATGGCTTGTTGTATGATTACAAATTATTTTTCAACTAAACTCTTTACGAAAAAACCTTCACACACCATTTATTCTATTTGAACAGAGATGAACGAAAATGTTTATGCACGGTCATGCTCTGGAACATGAAAATGCATGAACTGTCGAAAAATGTTCTTGGATTTACCGACCGGTAACAAAGTTGCACATCCGACAAACCATCAATGCAACTCAACTAATTATAAATAAGGTATCTTTCCGAACAAATTCATCTTCTTAAAGACCTAGAATTAAGAAGTGAGAGACCACGTGTTTTTAAAAAGCGCTCAAAAACTTATATTTAGTAGACAATATACACACTAAAGGGTAAAAATCAAAAGAAACTTTATGTTCAGCATCCAAAGAGTTAAATATGCAAGTTCGTAAAGAAGCAAAAGTTAAATATTACCCAAAAAAAGGAAAATAACCATAATATAAAAGACGATATTTTAACAATACAGATAAAAAACTTTTTAAATATAAGAAATTTAATTTTCCTAAGATCTCATCTGGTGAATGAAAAACTCGACACCTGGATTAAAAGCGAATCCATAATTTTGAGAAGAAACATTAAAACTTTTCTATGAATTTTAATTACTTATTATCTTTATCTTTTAGTGTTTTTTTTTTGTTAGTGTTTGTATTGATTGTAGTACGAAGTTATAAATGTCGAAGGTGAACTTTTCAATGGTCTTTAGAAATCATCACGAAATCCGTAATGGCGTTTTCGCAGCGATCAAACTTGAAAGGCCCTAAATCAGGTGACGAACCAATCACAACCCTATTGTGTCGATTCCGCGCGAAATGTTTTACATTTGTAAACGAATAAAGGTAAAGTTTACGATATTTAATCAAATTCTAATTTCGCTTGTCGAATTAAAAGGTTATTGAAACTCTTATTTGGAAAACTCAGTCAAAACAAGGGGTACCTACGAATTATACCTGGCTTAAAACTAAAATCAAATTAAAACTTTGATATCCGTAAATACAATTACCCTAAATAAAGCTACCTCTTGGAATTGTATACTTTAAAATTCACTTGTATACATTTAAATTAAATCTGTTTCACTCTCTGAATTAACATAAAGCTTAATTTGTACTCGTACCAGTTGATTCTTTGTCTGAGAACACAATCTTTTTCTGCATAGTTTTAAAATGCACGTTATTTTTTTAGTCCCTGGATGGTTGAATTTAAAAAAGAACTTATTTTTTCTCTGACAGAACGGTCCTTTTGTTTAGGTATAAAGAAAATTTTATACCGAAATAAAAAGGAACCGTTTCTGAATTGTAAAACAATTACTAAAGGAATCCACTCTTCCTGCGATATCCGCTTTTGCTATTAAATACGAGTAGCTTGAAAAAAAAACAAACGATATGTTACGTACAATATTTGATAAGAATATGAAATTCAAATTTCATCAGATCCGTGTAAGGAGGCGTAAAATGCTTTGTAGGAATAACTGTTAAATGTACTTGCCTCACCTACACGTTCGTAAGAAGCGAACGAGATGAGACGAAACTCGCCCGATGCTAATAGATTGCATTAGACTTGCAGTATACTAAATACGTCTGAGTTGAGCTATTCTATCAGTGGTAAAACCTACTCAAAGAAGTTCTTTTGAGCGATAGCTATAGTGTTTCGCTAATAGCTTATATAATTATCGAGTGTAAGTATATGACTGTAAACCGATTTAGGACCGGTCCTTATCATCACAGGACAGTGCATCTACCATGAGTCTGATACATGCTATTGTCGGTAGCAACTGCAGTTATACTTTGTTTTAATTTTTTTCTTTACTGTCGTACCGGATAGATGAGTAATTAAGATCGTTAGTACAAATCACTGTAGTGATCTGTTGCATTTGACAGGTAGAAAATTAAATTGACACACAGAAAAGTCCATATGACGAATCACAACGAGCATTAGAGCGAATGAGTAGAGCTCGCGCCTACATGAATAGAGAGTGTCGGTACACGGCAGAAACAATAAAACTCCATTAAGAACAGTCCCACTTACGACTGTCGCGAATCGCGGGCGTTTCATATTTACTTATTTAGAAAGGGAAATAAAAACGGAAAATAAAAGTACAAAGGAATAAAGCCCTTTCAAATATCATTTCTCTGCCATCATGGAGTCCTAAATGTTGGGATAAGACAATATAAATGAATATTCTCTTACATCATTTAAGTAATTTATCAGTTGGAAAAGAGACATTATTTGTCTTATACAGAGAATATTTTTGTTTTATTGAAGGTTATTCCTGTAAATGATTTATTTTCAAACGTTAGGATAAGTTCATTTTATTAACTCTTTTATTTGGTCCTCATTGTTACATTAACATCTCACTTCAAACTATAGTCCATCGTTTTGCATCAGGTTAATGATATTCAAATAACCGATACTGCGATCCACTGTAATTTTAACTACAGTTTTAACAAATTTTTTTGTTCAAACCAACGCTTTTATTTCTTACCTAGGAATATAATTAAATGGCTGTTCTAGGCCTTATCTAAAATTTCAATAGTCCAAAATCCGACATTGATATTTGCATATTCAAATACTGAAGGCCTTTGTGAGAAAGCAGGCACCTGCTATGGGAAAGTAATAGAAATTTACTGTAATCTTCGACATAGGCCCATTTCACCCGCTTATACCCGTAAAGGGGAAATTTTCTTATCTCGGTTTTGTAGGATTAACCTAAATGAAAGTTTTGTTTACTAACCGTTAGAATTGCTAATCGAAAGGTGTGATCACGTGCTTTGTATATTAATTCATTCACTATCCTAAATTAAAAATCTTTGTTTTTAATGATAGAAAAATGTTATATATTTATATGATAGTTAAATTACAAAGAGGTAGGTTTGAATGAAGGAGTTTTTCTACTACTCATTTGATTTCATAAATCTTTTACCGATATTTAAATGGATTCTAGACATTTTGTTTCAAACGAATTTCACGTGGCCAATGTTGCGGGCTAAAGGTACCTGTGTTCGAAAATATAATGTAAAAAACAAATTGTATTATAAATAACTATTTGAATTTTTAAATATGAAACGCCTCATTGCTAGCTGCCAATAAGCCTAATTCACTGCGATCGCAAATTACCTGCCCGTTTACTTTTACAAGTACCCAAACCACCCCAAAACAATATTTAACAACAATTTTGTTTTCCAAAACTCCCAGCTATTGGCTTCCGATCGACCATAAACGGAGTAATTACGCATAATTTTTAATTATAAAAGCCACCGCTAGCCCTTAATGAAGGATTAATTACTTTTAAATCTGAGATAGGACGTCCCGAGAAACATTTAGAAATTTATAGGGTCGTTAAAGAACATTGAACTCCGGTAATTTGTAAAAATATTTAATGGTTCTGATATTAAAAGAACGATGCTAATGGTTTTGTGTATCTTTCTTGAGTTTTAAACCGTTTTATTAAGCTTGACCAGTTTGTTTGGGTGAAATGTAGTGATTGAAATTTTACCCCTTTTTTGGCACACACCTTTAGTTCTGATGACAATAAATATAATATATTCAGTATCATTGTATATCTAAGATGGCTTCCGCTACAAAATGGCGGACTGCATGATTTTTCACAACCCTCTCAATATGGGTATCAAATGAAAGGGCTTAACTAGAAGAATATGAAAAAAATGCTTGCTTTCCTTGCAGCTATTTCGCGAATTTTTTTCGACTTCGTATTGATTCACATAGAATTTATACCTATTTTCTTTTTTAATCAAAATTTAACTTCTGTCCACCCTGAAAGTAGCTACCTACTTACATTTACAAATCATACTTCTGGATAATACTTATAGATATAGCAATAATGTTATGTTTCTTGAAATAATAAAACAGTACCCTTATATTAATTCGCGCGTTCAGCTGTCAAAACTGTCAATGTCAGAAACAATTTGATATGACGTTACAAGATCAAATCACTACCGGATACAAAGGTCGTAAGGTCATCTCATCACGTTGGACATACCTAACTTAGAGAATAGTATCAAATAGAGAAACAAATTAGCTGCCATTTTTTACTTTTAAAATTACACTCTTTTCTTATTAAATTTCCCCGCGAATTCGTCTGCTTAGATTTAGTTTTATTTTCTGCCTAAGGAACCATTTTTTCGAGGTTAATCAAGTCGATAAACTATCTGCGTAGCAAATTTAATCCGAATCCGTTTAGTAATTTAGTAACAAACGTCAAAATATTTAAGCATCCCAACTTTCATTTATAATATTAGTAGGAAGTAGCTCCGTGATTTCTTGAGAACTTCCAGCAGAATTTTTAAATTTCTGAACCCTCTTAGAAATTTAAAGATTTAAATTGATTATATTAACTTAACGGGTACATCTTAAAGAAGCGAATAGTATTAAGTACTGAAGTTCAAAGATTCGGAGAAATAGTTATGCAAACATTTGATTTTAGTCAGGTCAGGATTCGGGAACTACTTTGAAAGTCCGCTGAGCGTCGTATTGCGTTAAGCGTATTATACCTATCAATCAGTTTAAATGTAAATTTAAATTAGTACCTACTATACGAAAATCAAAATTATATTACAAATTTATTTTCCCGAAAATTCGGTATTTCGAAGATCAAAAGACAAGAAACCACTTCCACATATCCCTTGTTTTCTTATAAGCAAAAAACCTTACAATGTTTTGATATAATTTTCTATAATAGTGCAAGAATTTGTGGAAATCGATTGTCAGCGAGAAGTAATAAAGAGCCATTGTAAAACAATATGATAAAACACACTATATCACACAGAACATACGTGTATGTAAAGTACGTTTAATTAAACATTGATGCCAGTTAATGTGCGGTCAAGGTACAATGTCCATTGATATTAATTTCAATCATTTAAACGTACAATAGATTCCTTCTTGTAAATAAATTAGTTTTTTTTTTGTTTATAATCATCTGCCATACAAGAATCCTGTTAAGTTTATACATAATATGACATTTTACATAATGGAGACGTCATAAATTAGAAAATATTTTTTATATTTTAGCGGTTTTATTTTTCATGCCGTCTCAAACATATTTATCTGAATTTAATTTTTGTTTTTAATATTTACAATATTTAAAAGTTAAAAACAATTTTTCTTACTGTATTGAAAGCTATTTCAACACACTTCTGTGTTTGACGTTATCAATATATAATCGTCATTCAATCGTTTGTTAATAGACAACGCATTGAAGTGCATGGTTGACCCATATTTAGTTCACAGACAACTCAAACGAGCAAATAAACTTCAAGATAAGAGCAAGTCATAACAAGGTCCAACTAGTCCAGTTGGCAGTAAACTTTCTATGGAACTTTCAACTGAAAAAAGTTGTGTGAGTTGAGTTCTACCTTTTCTATTAGCTAGCGAGCAGTCGCTAACTGCATAACTGCAGAGTTATTTTGTATCAATCTTTTCATGATCATGTTTTTTAACACGCTTTTAATAGGTCGACCTGTATGTAACTAACTATACAGGAATATGGTACTGTCGAACTTATTTGATGATGGTGCCTGAAGAAATGAACTGGAAAATCGTATCATAGCCGTTTTGGATTTCTTAGAGAAGTCTTCTAATTAACTTTGACCACGATATTAGGTTTCAAGGTCTGATGATGAAGTCGGAAGTTAGACACTGGCATTCCAAGCGTGTTTTTCTAGTGTTTCTAAACTATTAATTTATTTAACGTTAACTATTATCGTAGCAGAATATCCAGACTAATGTTTGTAATGTTCGGATTGATAATAAATTAAGACCGCTAGTACAAATAACTGTAGTTATCTATTGCGTCTGAAGTATAGAAAATTAATCATAGTCATTGTAAGTATCTACAAAGGACGATACTCACATGGACTTTAACTAGAGGCAACTTGTTCCTTACGACAACCGTGTAAAACCTCCTTCCAGTGAACGCCTTAGCAATTCCAGAACCGTAACATAACATTGTTAGCACTTCTAACTACACTTCCCTAACTTCACTCTACACGCGACTACGTGTATTGTCAAAAGGATTTTTATTATTTTTATGCACACTTAAACACAACTAATGCGCTCGGAAACTAAATAAGCAATGAGTTGGTTGATAAATACTTTCAAAGCATAAGTTTTATCAGCAAACATTGACAGGAAAAACATATTTAGGTACTACTTTTTATATAAGCTATTAACTTGTTTGATGATTGAATGATAATAAGTTCACCTTACTAGTTACCTTAATATTTGTCTACTATTTACAGTATTTAGAAAAATACCTTATGAAGTAATAGTGACTTACGATAAAAGGACGTCTCAATATCATTTGGATTGCCCTTAACGAATTAACATCTCATTAGCATATTAATTAGAATCAGTTGCATTCTTGTTGTTGTTTTGCTTGTCGTCACGTTGGGTTTCTGTTTTAAATAAGTTAGTTGCGTCTCTGAAGGTTGGTATTCCGAATTCCTGAGAACATAAATAATTTTTCGAAGATATTTAAAATCATTAGAACATTTTTCTCATGAGCTTGTTACCATTTTTCAAGATTTTTTATCTGCTTATGGCAGTTAGTATTTTTGAAAGTTAAATGGAAAAATACTTTTGTTAGTAGGTACAATTTGAAAAATAAATTAATTAAAGAGTTCGGTAGTCTTAAATAATTAATTTTTTAAGTGGTCTTATAAGTTCATTATTTTCTTAACTAGTAGTATGAAATGTAGCTGGGAACATATAAAATATCAAATATTTGCAAAGAATATTTAATATTTCCCAGTTGGAAAAGTTCCAATATGAGTTGAATATTTCCAAACTTTTGGGTATTGTTACAAACAACAAGAAATTGTGTAGAAGTATATTATGGTTTATATAAACATACTTTGTCCTTAATTAACTTTGTCAACATATTGTAAAAACTGCACATACGGCCATGGATCAACCTAACCTGTTTGGACTTTGGACCGTTCTTAATTTGTACACACGGACATATTGACCTAACATGTATACCATTCATAAGTTATACTGCGTTAGGATTGATATTGAACTTGTTATGTGAAGCTTAATATGTGGCCGTCTGTACCTAATTTATACCTTTTTTGCGTTGTATTGAAAATATACATTAAATGTGAATTTAGGCATTTCTATACATTTTAATGACATACAACTTCTATAAATTTTTATAACAAGTACTTCCCAAATAAATTTTACACTTGTAAATATAAAAAGCATGTATTCGTAAATGTCAGAGCAAAATGTCAGGTACGAAAACTCAGACTTTGGTAAATCTAATAACTTCCAAGCGCACAGGGTGAAATGGTGACGCCACTTAAAATATTACAGCTTAAAAGGGGCCTAATCCCATCTCTTTAGGTTAAGCCTGTCTAATTTACGAAAATCTGAATACTGTTAATAAAAAACTATAAAAGAAACACTCAACTTCGAGTCACGCCATTAATTTTGGAATTAACTTTTTTTTGTAAGATCAATATAAAGATTAATGTTTGTTATAGACCTAGAACTTATTTTAAATCAGATCTTTAGACCCCTGTTACACAAGGCAGTTTTCAAGCGATGGCGTTTCTCCAACGGCGGTTCCGCGTCAACCCAACATTAATGTCGCGCATCCGCTGACCGCAACCGTACAATCAATGACAGACAATTGATATCCAACGGCCGCATCCCCCACCCGCGATCAAACGATCTGAACCGGATGGCGTGATTGCACCTGTTATCAAAAAACGTTCAACGAACGCGAACGCTGGCACTAGGCCGCCGTCTGAGAAACGCCAGCGCTTAAAAACCGCCAGGTGGGATAGGGGCCTAAGTCAAGTTTTAAACTAGAAACTCACGACGTGACATCACAAAAGTTGCCTTAATCTTTGATATTATACTTTGTATACATTTATGTACTAACAGATACATGTATAAATTAATTGAGTTATTGTTAAACATTAATTGGATGTAACGAAATTTACCTAGAGCTCATTGGAACATTTCGATTACATATTGCTATATCAATTTTCTTTGTTTGTTCAACATATGTACATAGCTTAATCTTGTTATTAATTAATTATTGTGTACCTATTTCACGACAATAACTGTGTTGTAATTAATTGTTTTTGTTGGCAAAGAAAGAGTGTCGGTTCGGTCGGATAGTTCTTGGATTCAATTTTTTTTTTAAGATGCAAAATGTTTTATGTCATCCGATTGGAATTAAAATATAATATAGGAACGTTGCATTCGTTTCTTTAATAACAATTATACTGAAGCAAAACCACACAAACAATTGAAATAAAAATATCAATACAGTTTGTACTTTGGTGATGACTAACGTTATCCCTATTTACTTTATTTTACGTGAATGCGTTTGAGCATTTTAACTGGTTTGCCTACACTTGCAGTTTTATTCAGGCAATAAAGTGTTTCACAGACGTGCGCTGTAATATATAGCACGGAATCTTAAGACATCACACACACAGTGGGAATGGCGGTTCACAGATGGGCGCTACGTCTAAATGCATAGCCGCAATGTATATGTAGCGGCCGTCAGTGAATTTCTCGCTGGGCGTGAGATATCTCACGATATATTATAGCGTACTTCTGTGAACTTTTTATTGCCTTCATTTTAACTGTAAGTGTTGTCAAACCAATTAAAATTTACCCCCTAAATACCCCTGAATACTTTTAAAAATAACTGTCTACTCCAAAAAAAAACCTACCTACATAAGTATACTAGAATTTTAAGTCAGAAAGCTCAACCATAAATAAAACCTTCATTGCATATAAAATACTTAAATCAATAAATAAGATTAAAAATTTGAATTATTACATCGATAAGCAAGCAAAGGGGATTCGAAATTAAACCTTATTGTTAGTTTTCGCGTTAAATGTAAAATAGCTTTATTACGGTGGCTCAGTGTTAATAAATATAATAAACTGATAAAACGTATAAAATGTAAGTGTTTACGTAGGTCGTATTGATTGTACTTTATATTACATTACATTATACTAGCTTTTGCCCGCAACTTCGTACGCGTCGAATAAGTAGAAACCGTAAAAGATAACTTTTCTATAAATTTACTTTAATGTAACAGAGTTTTTTTTATGTAATACATATTCAGCCACTTTCCGTAATACTGTATAAAGGTGAACACGTGATCGAAAAGAATGTTAGAATTCTTTTTATGAATTATATGAAACCTCGCAAACATATCCGCGTCGAATCGCCCGAATCTGGAGAACCCAGAAATCCTAGACGATCACGGATGACGTTATCAGATTCGGCGCTGGTGATGGGGAAATGCACTGCTTGAAATATTGAAGCCATGGATGGAGAGTCTTTCCGTGACGTCGGTAAGGATTGCATAAGTGGCGCGCGAGTTTTCAAATACATTACCTTTTTGAGGGCGATTTTAAAACCCAAGATTCTTCTTAAAACAACCCAGAACGTCCCAGGACACCCCTAAAAGTAGGACATGTCCTGTCAAAACAGGACTGTTGGCAACTCTACTATATACAAACTTACGTCTATAAAATATTTAACAATTCATTTTTCTTTAAATAAAATAAATAAATAACCACATCACGATACACACATTGACTCAGCCCTGCAGTAAGTATCGTAAGAACTTGTGTCGCAGGTGCTAAGCAACGATATGGTATATACTACATAGATAAGAATAAAACATCCAAGACCGGTAAGCGAAACAATGCGTCTTGCAAATAACACAAAGTTCCGCCCCCGCCGGGATTCGAACCCGGGACCTCTAGCGTAGCAGTCGGCTGTTTACACCACGGCGCCACCGAGGTCGTTTTTGCTCACTTTAAGTGCTACACTTATTTTGAACAAATTTTTGGCGATTATACCAACCTAATACCTGGGAACAGTATTGAATGGGGTCAGGGCGCGTGTGTGGTGTACCTTCATAGGTATCTCCAATAGGAAGGCTTGACAGCAGTGCCATAACTAGGAGGTGGCATGGCGGCAAAATGCCAGGGACCCTGAGCCTCCTTGGAATGAAGACGGTTGAAAAAAAGTCGTCAGGTTAGTTGATTTTTTTTAATTTCGTAGACTATTCTATTTATTTGCCACGGGACCCGAAGCGGTCTAATTACGCCACTTCTTGATACTATTGTCTCCTGTAAATTAGTATATTTTCAACCGAATCATATTACAAAAAGACAAACTCTATAATGTTTATAATGAAAATAGCTTAATTAACAGTTGAAGTAAACTGTTTGTTGAGAATAATAATTATGTTTAGTAAATTAATCGTTTAGTTTTCCTGTCGACCTTGCTATCTACTTATGTATTACAAGATTATAAGTTGTTTACAGTATGTGACATAACAGCTATTTTATATAGTAAAGATAACCAAAATTTTTCCTAGGCATCTAAAAAACAGCATTTAATTCCAAAATTTCCAATGTGCATACAGGTTTATGTTCCTGGCACCTTCATTATATAGATAAGTACATATACTGTTATATCTGTATTTATATAACAGTATTGGTAAATATATTACACGCGTTAGATGTTATCACGTTTTTATTATATTATTGTTTTAGAACAGTATCATCCTATCATTAACAATTAAAATTACTTTATCATCAATTACATCAACATATTCGACATTTAGCTAAGATATTATTACACGAATTTTTAGAGTTTATTACTTTTACATATTATTTAATTTCAAGTAAGTTTTATCCACGTTTATTAAGAAATGAAATAGTGGAAAAACTTTATTGTTCGCTCGTAGTGGATGTAAACAATTCTTGACTTGCTGAAAAGCACAGTTGCTTTGTGATGTTCAGTTTACTTTAATTTATTGAATCTCTATTTGATTCCCACAGTCCCATCACACTCTAAGCTAAAAGGATTAAAGTCAGATTTTTTTGGCCAAACATGCAGACGGTTTATCTGACAGAAAACGATTACCTATTAAAAAACATAAATAAAAATGGTTTTTCTACAATAGTATACTTACATAGGAATAAAAGCTATTTTTAAGTCCTAGATCACGTACCTACGGATTAAAAAGACAAGGGTTTGATAAGGGGCCAGCCAGACAGAATTTCATATTTCTAAAATTAATCTTAGAGGTTCAAAACGCGTTTAGTCAAACATTTTAAATAAAAATATATACCGCAAATATATTGATCTATACAACAGTTCGAATGATTGGTTGTAACATGAGGTCTCAGGTTCATGTCCCGGCTCGGGCGTTTATTTGTTTGATGAACACGAGTAGGTATTTGCTCTAGGGTCTTGGATGTTAACTTTATATTTGAGAATGTATAATAATAACCACATCACGACACACACATTGACTCAGCCCTGCAGTAAGTATTGTAAAAACTGGTGTCACAAGAACTAAGCAACAATATGGTATATACTACATAGATAAGAATACAACATCCAAGACCGGTAAGTGAAACAATGCGTCTTGCAAATAACACGTACCTATAACGTAGCAGTCGGCTGTTTACACCACTGCGCCACCGAGGTCGACAAAAAATGTATTTATTGTTATATATACAAGCATGTAACTTAGTTCGGAACTAAGGCGATTTATGTACGCAATGATTTTTTTTTAAATTTGAAAATTTTAACAAAATCAACATTCCCTAGAAAGAACCGATACATGAAAATATTTGCTTTTCGATGTCTGGTTTATCCCGCAGGGGTACCGCAAGGCAGTCAGGCCACCGCATTTCAATATGGAATGCTTAGGGTTGTCACCGCCACCTTTCTGTGGCAATGTGGTAAATTTCAGTGGTGGCCCCAGGACCCTATAACGGTTAATAACACACACAGTGACACTTGACCGTGTCGACCCTTCACCTCTGCTCGGACACAATATATAGTAAATTGTATCAAACAAAATGGATTTTGTAATGTAACTTCTAACTCTGGACATATCTTACAGTAACTACCTAGTTATTTATCAAAGTTAATGTAAAATATATTATTGTGATACGAAACTTTTATATGTGAGACCGACTAGCACTAGGACGATTTTCTTTCTACAATTTTAACATTCATTTTATGGTTAATCAAGAAAGTATAGAAAATAACGTTAAATATTAACCATTATAGCTTTTACTGATGCTCGTTAATTCTGTTATCATATTGTGAGAAGATAAAGCTTTATACG